>JARDYH010000008.1:38888725-40247058 GCA_029215795.1 Anniella stebbinsi | reverse complement strand
AAAGACTTAAGGAGGAAAAGCCCAGGGCTTACCAGTAGGAGCTCCCCGTACCCAAAGAGATGGTCGTCCCCACTGCCTTCTGCCTTTCTGGGCTTGTACATGAAAAGGGCGACGCCTGTGACGATCAGCAAGACACACAGGTATTTGGACAATGGGTACTTCTTCCTCAGCACCGTCACCCCCAGGAGCATGACTACAGAGTGAAAGGAACCATGAAAACAAAACAGTACTCCCTGAAGGCTCTCCTAGGAAAGTTAACTAACCAACCATCACTGCAGATTGTTCCATCTGGGCATTCATTTCTATGCTACAACCAGGATACAATTTCGTACAGAGCCACACACTCCATCCACTCTCAAGAATAGAGACCATCATGCTGAGCTCTGAATCCGGAATGTAGCCTTCCCCAATCAGTGGCCTCTCAGTGTGTTGGACTACAACCCCCATCATCCACAGGGATTATGGGAATTGTAGGCCAACAGATTGGAAGGGCACTGGGGTGGGAGAAGGTTGCTTTCACAGGCAGCCTACCAAGCCTGCTGAGCCTGTCTCTCCCGGCCATAGCAAGGCCTTGTTCAAACAAATGTTTGGTGTTTGTGGATCTGCTTATGAAGTGATCCCATGCTTTCTCATGAAAAAAACAAATAAGTAAAGTATATATGCCCCAAACGTAAGCAATACATCCTCTAAACTTTGGCTTTCTCCTTTTAAAAGGAAAGTTTCTAATCCTCAACATCCCTAACACCAGTTTGAAAACAGGGAGATATGATAATGAAAATTACCTCCTCCCCAAAAAGAGCCTCAACCCTAAAACAGAGAGAGAGAGAGAGAGAGAGAGAGAGAGAGAGAGAGAGAGAGAGAGAGTGGAGGAGCCCTTCCAGAGATGAGAAGTAGGACTCGAGTGCCCCCCGGATTCCCTTCCTGTGGCCTTTCCTGTCCCCAAATTCTATGAGCCCTGGGACCTCAGCAGCCATTCCTTTCTTCTTCTCTGCTCCACTTTTTCACCCCAGCAATATCAGAAGATTTTACGAAGCCTCACTCCTGGCCATAAAAGCAATTCCACCAGTCACAGCAGTCATGCAGATTCAGCCAATGTGTGCAAAGCATCCAAGTGGTTCCCTGGCAAGACACACACAACTCTAGTTATGGGGCTCAGGGGCTGCTTACCAGGGATGGGCTTACAGGATTTCCCAAGAACCTACAGGAGAGAAAATGAGAAATTTACTTAGATTTAACAGTCCAGAGCCCCACCTTAAGCAGAACGACCCCTGCTTCACCCCACCCCAGGAAAGGGCTGTGGCTGGAGGCAGAGAAATGACTTGTTCCCTGAACAGAAGCTACACACATATGCTACCTTGGCTGAGCATTTCTGTTCTCTCCTCTTGGCCAACCTATCACGTTATGCATCCATGCCTTTATTTTTAAAGCTCTCATTATCTCTGCTCCATCTCCTCCCTCATGTCCACTTCGTCTCTTCTCACTACTTTTGCTCTTCACAAGAGCATCCCTTTGTCTCCCACATTTAGCCCTCTCTCTCCTCCATCTCAAAGGCTCCTCCGGCTTAGTTCCCTAGTTGTCAAACGCTATCAAACTCCTGCCCCTCCTCCCCAACCCCCCCCCCCCCTCCCCAACTCCTTCTAGAAGCATAACTGTCTATGCCTGCCTGGTTTCTACATCCCCACAGGCCACTCCTTTCTCAAACGCCTGACCCCTACGTCCCTTGTAGAGCTTCATCTCTCACTACGTGGGAGGGCAGAAAGTAGATCTCCAGATTTTCGGACCTCAACTCCCAGCGTCCCTGACCACTGGCATGCTGGCAGGGGCTTCTGGGAGTTGAAGTCCAAAACACCGGAAGATCTACTTTCTGCTCACCGCTCTCCTACTACGTCCATCCTTGCACATCCCCAATATCACTCCGCCCTTATAGCAATCCCAGTGAGATCATGACTGCCCAACACCTCCGAAATCATGGCAAATGCCAAAGGTAGACCAGGGTCAAGCAAAGGCCACGATGCCCAAGCCCAGGGAGGCATCACTGAACCAAGCGTGCCGTCATTCTTCCCTTTGTGTAGCATGCCCAGGAAGACTGGAGCCAGTGGAGGCTGGTGGGGCTGTGAATCTGCCCTGGGTTTCAGTGAGAGCCAAGCCAGGAAGTTATCCAAGGTGCTGGACCCCAATCCCCAACATGGGCTCAGCACTTTGGACAGCTCCTTTAGAGTTCTGACTGAAGCTCAGAGCGGATTCACAGCCCCAGTGGAATCGAACCCACAAGCCTCCCCTGATTGGAGCCAGTACATCTCTTTTACGCTGCTCCATCCCAGGCCCCCACCTCTGCTTGCCCATTGCAGAAGACTTGGGGAAGGAGTAGGGGGCAAGGTCATTTTGTTCTGGGCTGCAGCGAAGCTCTGAGCAGCTTCCAATCTTCCTGGAAGCCCAGCGCAAGCTGAGAGATCCTCCTCAGCCTAATTCCTCTACAAGGAAAAAAAGTGGATAAGTGCCTATGGGGGTGGGGGGAGGGCAGAGGAAACTGGAATGGTATGGGGGAGGGTGCAAGCCTTGCCTTGTCCTGTCTAGGCCTTGGATGGGACACCCCTGGACAGTTTGACTCCAGAACTTTGTGGGTCTCTGGGCATGGTACCCAGTGCCCCCTCCCAAACTTGGAAGAGTTGGGAGATATGCAAACTGAGAATTCTCTGTGGCTGCCTCTGATCTTTTTTATACTCTGTGAAAAGTGAAAATGATAGCACTGTTAAAGCGATGGGCTCTCTATTGAACTTGGGGCCCTGGCAATTGCCCAACGCTACCCTCTGGAGCTGGGTCTACTCCAAGCATCAGGTCACTGTAAGGCAGGTACCAGTAAGACATGCAAAACTGTTTGCTCCACCACCAAAATCCCCCTTGGAAAGTTACACATCAGTTTTGAGAGTCTCTTACTTCCCCCTTCCAACCCAACGACTATTTCAGGATCATTAGGGAAGAACAGCTCATCTGACAGCTTAACAGGATGGATAAGGGAATTAGGTTTCCATCTTTTCTCATCCTCTCTGCATTGTTCTCTGTGTTAACACACCCTCCATCCAAGCAAGAGGGTGTCATGCTCTTCCCCTGGAAGGAGGACACCTCTCTCTGAACCCCACAACCTGCCCTTCTTTTCACCTGAGTTGGGTAGTTGACAAACTGCAGAGCTGAGTTGCTGGAAACCATGGCTCCCAGGTAGGAGAGGGAGCAAGCTGCATAGAGCCAGTTCTGCGTCCGGTCCACCTTGACAGTATCGAAAAACTGGATCACTGATTGGGGAGAAAATGCACAATAAATAGGTGTGTTGGCAGCTTGTTTAGGAACAGCAGAATGGCCTAGATCAGAGCTGCATGCACCTTTCTTTCATACGCAAAAGGAAGAAAGGTAGTTTTATTTTTGTTAAAGATTTTAAACCAATCTTTCAGGGCTCCCTGCCCTCACAAGGCAGCATACGTTATAAAAATATTAGCATACAAATTACAACCACACACACACAACCACACACACAGGAGAATCAGCAGTAGCAGCTAATTGTTTTCAAGCACCAAATGCAGACTGGGATAAATGTATCTACAGGTTGCTGTCGTTGTTGTTTTTAAAAAAGCCAGTGACGATGAGGCTATACATATCTTCAGGGGGGTTGGTTGGTTCCAAAGGTGTGGGGCTACCACAGAGAAAGCCCTATCTCTAGTACCCTTTAGCCTAACGGCTCTACAACCTAATGGGTTGGACTAAAACTCCCATAATCCCCAGCCAGCATGCTGAGTAAGATGATCTGGTCTCCGGCTCCCAAGACTACTTAAACTTAGAATGGTGGCAAAGCAATACATGGTAGGCAGACTGTACAGCCTAAAAACAAAGTCAGCATCCTTGGTTGGCAACTAATCTTATGTCCGAATGAGACTTTATACAAATAATTTTCTCCCAACACACACACGACACAATGAAAAGCAGCACCACGAGGCTGGAAACAGAACATTAAAAGCAGCTGGGATGGGGGAGAGAAGTGAAGAGTGGGCATTTAAAATAGCCAAGCCACCCTTCGCAAGGTGTTTAGGGAAAGTGTGTACAATATCTATTGGCCCTTACCAGCAGGTTACTGTGGAGGGCAGGGAGATGAAGGGACTCATATCCCTCCTCCAGACCCAGTGGCAAGCTGGGAAGACTAGCTCTCCCTTCTATGTGTAACAGGGCGGTGAAGAGAAGGGCATGCTAGGGAGAGATTTCTGCACAATCTCCTCTGCCAGTCACTTCCCCCAAGCGTGTCATTTCTCCTGCAGCAAAAGGCAGGCAGGGATAAGAGCAAGGGGGTGGGAAAGGAGTGCTCTTCCCTTATATGCCCTTCTGGCCCAGACATGTACACACACCTGAAGAACCCAAAGGCCAACTGTACCCCAAATCTTTTCTGAGCTCTTGTCTCTCTCCCTCTGTCATGTTGCTTTACTGCACTGTTTTCCGCCTGGAATGGCAAAAAGGCGCTGGGGCGAAGGGGGCAGAGATATCACAAGGACACGTAGGATACAGAGCTCTCCCTCACACTCTCGACTGCCTGCGTGTTTGTATGCACGTGTGCCCCCCCCCCATCCTCTCACACCTTTCCCAAGCCGTTTTTGGGAGGAAGGAAAAAGCAAAAGGGGGGGGGAATAGGTGGTCTCTCCTGCAGTCCACTGCCCCTACCTCCTCTTGAATTTTTGAAGACCAAAAGGCCTGAGAATGAGAGAAAGAGCAGCAGACAAGCAACAGAGTTCTCAACTTTATTCACCTGTTTCTCCCTCCCTCGAAGCAAACAGCCAGGGACAATATGGGCTGGCCAGAATAAGAGGTGGAGAAAGGGGGGGGGGGGTTAATTTCCTACATGGATGTGAACTAGCCAGCCAAATATTTGGATGCAGGTGTCTCACATGGGAGTAAAAGACCCGGCGTGGTGCAGTGGTTACAATACTGGATTGGGACTCGGGAAATCCGGCTTCTAGTGCCTTCTCAGCCATGATGCTCACTGGGTGACTTTGGTCCAGTCACTGGTTTTCAGTCTAACCTACTTCACAGGGCTGCTGTGAGAATAAAATGGAGAAGGGGGATCATGTAAACCAAAGCCAAAAAAAAGGAAAACCACAACAGAGATGCCAAAAAAGCCAAAGGCGTGGAACTAAGGATGTATGTAGTTTATTATAAATAAAAATCCGACACATTTCAGCCCCTGAGGGTCCTTCCTCAGGGTAATTCGATAAATCCAAGTTCTTACTTTATTTCGTACCCACGGTCTCCTATGTAAGCCACCTTGAATTCTTTGCAAGAGGAAAAAAGGTGGGATATAAACGTAATATTAAATATAATAATAAATAAATAACAAATCATAATTAGGCCACTGCAACACATTCCTATGAAGAATCAGAGGATTTCCTTTGAAACCACAGGAGTTTCACAACAGACTCGAGACAGACGGGAAAGGCGAGGGATTCAAAGCAGACAGCTTTCTAGTTTACATGGCAGTACTTACACAGCCTGGCAAAAATAGCATTGATCACGCATTGAATAAAGACCAAAGACAGAGCGTATCTGAACTTCTCCTGCTTTTCTCCTTCCCCATATTTGCCTCTTGTACTGTAGGAAAAACAAATTGAGAAGGGAGAATCAGTTGCAAAGAACGAGACAGCCACCAACTGTATGTTGCATGCATGTTATCAGCAATGGATATGTATATGCTAATTTGGGGTTGGAAATTTAGAAGGACCATGGTACATTACATCTTTTCCCAGGTGTTTCAGCAATAAGCCAAGGGCCATCAAGAACTCCCCCCACTTGAAATTGCAAGCATCAGAGGGGAAGCAATAACACAAAAGCACCTGCTGGACTATATTTGTGGTTTCTCCATGAGAAAATGCAAATTACAGATTTTATCGAATTTGTGTGATTACCCAGAGAGCCACGAGACACAGGCTGCTTAGGAAAAACAACAGGATGACACATAGGGAAGGAAGCAAATCAAACAGAAATGAAAAGAAAGGAGAGAATTTTTTTTAAAAAATTAGAGCAACGCTTCTTAAAATCCACTTATGTGCTTTATAACATACAATTCTGGCCCATTTCTCATGCTAACTGCATATTTTATTTTTCACTGAACAATGGTGGAAACGTTTTGGAAAAAGCCATAATCCAAACATCAGCATTAAGTATTTATTCTATTCACATGCCTTCCACCCATTATTTCCCCCCCTCTTCTGCAGAAAATTAACAGTGCAAATCTATACATGTCTACTGAGAAGTAATCCCCACTGAGTTCAATGAAGTAAATGTGCATAGGATTGCAGCCTAAAGCTGATCTAAAAGCCGCGTATCCATTCTAGTTTTAAATTTTCAATTGTTAAACCTTGTGTTGGGGTTTTGTTTTTAATAGGAACAACTGTCTGGGGAAACAGTTTTATAAATGAAAGGAGAACATGAAGATTGCCCTCACCTTAGAAGGTTGTTTTGGCCAAGTAGCAGGAAACAAGTTTCCACAAATGCATTCAATAACTTGAATTGGCTATCTTGAACCTATAAACCAGAGATCGAGAACTTGTGCACCCCCTTCCAGATGCACTTGGACTACAACTCCACCAGCCATAGTCAGCATAGCCAGTGGTGAGGAATGATGGGAGTTCCAGTCCAACAATACCTGGAGGGCCACATGTGCCCCAATCCTGCTATAGCCTAATGCAGAATACTATCTAAAAATAGATCAACAAATGAACACACATATGGTCTCCCTCTATATGATCATAAAACAATAAACAGAGAGAGAGAGAGAGAGAGAGAGAGGGATAAGAATTGCTAACCTGGGAGTGGGGAGGCTCCTGCTGTTTTAATGGCTGTGTGACTGGCAAAAATTCTACAGGTAAACACCCCCCCCCCTTAAGGATGTGCAAGGGTGGGGAGATTCACCTGTGGAATTTCACACTGTTAAAACCATGGGGCTGGATCCAGACATAAGAACAGAAGAGCCATGTTGGATCAGATCAAAGGCCTATCTAGTCCACTATTCTATTCCCACAATGGCCAACCTGATGCTTACAGTAAATCACAGCAGGACATGAGCGCAATAGCTCCCTCCTGCTCATGTTCCCCAGCAACTAGTACTCAGAGACGTATTGGCTCTAATACTGGAGACAATATATACAGCCATTGTGACTATGGCCAGTCATAGCTCTGTCCTCTGAGAACATGTCTAATCCACTTTTAAAACCATAACATTTGGTTGTCATCACTACATCTTGCAGTAGCAAACTGCACAGGCTGACTATGGCTCAATTCGGATGACATATTAAGCAACGGAGGGGTAAATAACGTACTGACAGTGCGTTAGGCAGGAGGAGCTTCACAGACTACACACTGCAGCCGGTGCTGCTCTGAACCGGCAAACGCCCCAGCTGCAAGGAACTTGCGGCGGCCATTTTGGTTGTAGCCTCTCCTCCGTGTGTCCCCCAGCCGTATCCCAGCATGCACCGTGAGTTCGGCCGGCTGCATAGAGTGGCTGGGTGTTTTTGGCTGCTCTAGGCAGCAGAACTCTATTCCGAAACGGAATAGTCCACGGAGAGGGGGGGGGCTGAATTCGGACGACACTTTAAACAACGGGGCTTCAGGCTAAACAACGTGCAAGCCCGTTGTTTCGCTCTGTTGTTTAAAGTGCCTGATTAACGTACTGTCAGTTGTATGTGTGTTGTGTGCTGCCCTCCAGATGACACAATAAGCAACACAACTGATGATTGTTCCCCCCCCCCCCGTTGCTTAGTGTGTTGTCCGAACTGAGCCTATGTGTTGTGTGAAGAAGTACTTACTTTTGTCCGTTCTAAATTTCCCACCACACCCTGGCTCTAGTTTCTAGACTTTGTCATGCTTAAAGTAAAACCATCAAAATCAGTGGGGAAAGTAAGTCATGGCTAACTTAAGTCCCATTAAATTCAGGATCTCCTCCAAGCATGACTAAATCCAGATCCATCCTAGGAACTCAGCCAGCCCAAATAATAGCACTCTTAAGAGGGAAGGAAGAAGAGGAGGTCTTCTGCATGTCATCCAAAGTATGTCCAGATATTTTGGCCTTCAACTTCCAGAAGCCCTTGCTAGCGCGGCCAATGATCAGGAGTTTTAGTCCAAAACATCTGGAAATCTACTTTTCCACCCAGCAGAGATGTGCAACATGTGGCCCTCCAGATGTTTTGGCCTACAACTCCCATCGGTCCTAGCCAGCATAGCCTGTGCTTAGGGCTGATCGGAGTTGCAGTCCAATCACATCTGGAGGGCCACATGTTATCCAACCCTGACAGAAAGGCTGCGTTAAGGAGGTTAAGACAGAAGAGGGGGACGTTTAGAGAAGATGGCACATCCCAGGGCCGTTATGGTTCGAGAAGGGGCAATCTCCCAGTGGATGTGGCGAAGTCTGCTGGCGGACCCCAGAATCAAAAGCATTCAAGTTGTGGGCAGACCAGGAGAGGGAGAGAGAGATTAGAAAGCGTTCTCTCTCCGGGCGACTTACATTGTCTCTTGCAGGACTCCGTACCAGAAGTAGCAGATGAAGACACCCACACAGCAGATAGGCAACCGCAGCCGCTCGGGAAAGAAGGCGCCCCCTCCCCCGCTTCCCGGCCCTCCGCTCACCCCCATGCCTGGCCCTGGAACTGATTCAAGTCCCGACAGCCTCAGCGGCGATAGCTCCACGCAGACATCCCGGAGCGGTGCCGCCGCCGGCGGAAAAGAGGGCCTCATAGAAGCGGCTGCGACGGCGGCCATGAAGGACCCCCGCCCTCTCCAGCCTGAGGGCTTCCCAGCGCGCCGCCTGACTAGCTACGCGCCGCCGAACCGAGCCCCCCCCCCCCCCCCCGAGCCGCACAGAGCTACGGGCAGGGACGCCTTTGCGCAGAGGCTTCTGTTCGTTCCCCTTGCTCCGCCACGCCTCCGTTTTCTCCTCCTTGCGGGGAACGTGGCCACTTTAGGCACCGCGGCGGACAGCGCTGCGATGGGGGCCTGAGTGAACGCAACCGTTTTTATACGTCAGCAAATGTGGACTGCTCCGATTGCCGGACCGACTGAAAGGCGGGTCCCACGGTGGAGCTTTCCCCGTGTCAGGTCCTTATTGCTGGTCCCAGGAGAGGGAGGCGTTGAGGAGACCGGCAGCAAAGGTTGCTAGGGAGATGGAGAAGCCACGACGGGGACGGAGGACACCGACGTTTTAGGAGGTCTGTCTGCCGTAAAGGCAAAAGGACGTGGCTGCTGTGTGGAGCGTCAGGTGTGGCTTTGTGAGGAGCTTCGCTTGAAAGCATGGCTTTAACTGCTCTAATAGGGATGGGGAGCCTGTACCCTCCAACTGCTTTGTCATATGCTAACGTTAATATCCCACCTTTCCTCTCAGGAGCCCTCCTCCTCTCCCATTTTATTCTCATAACAGCCCCGTGAGGTAGGATAGGCGGAGAGTCAGGGACTGGCCCAAAGTCACCCAGTGAGCTTCATGGCTGCGTGGGGACTTGAACCCAGGTCTCCTCAGTCCCAGTCCAACACTTTAACCACTGCAACACAGTCCCATCAGCCACTGCCAGCATGGCCAATGATCAGGGATGATGAGAGTTCAGAGTCCAACAACATCTGGAGCGCCACAGGCTGCCCACTCCTTGCCTGCATTTTTAACATGGGCCAGGTGATCTTTCATCCAGAGCAGAAATATGAACATAATCTTCTGAACTCTTATTACTGATTTTCTCATGCATGCTTAGAGAGAAACCCCATTAGAAAAATAAAGCCTTTTATAAAGTCTATAAATAAAATGGCATTTACATTTCAAGAAGCCTATTTTGCCTTTATTGTCCAGATGGTCTTTGTTTAACTCTAGCTGGTCGGTCTAACATAGCTTCAGCAAAGCTTTTTTTTTTTAACCAAGGCCTCGCGTCTCCAAATTCAACATGTTTTGTTACCAGCCTATGATCTCTAAAGATGTCACAGCCATCCTGAGGAGAATGAGGTTATTGTGTACTATACTCAAGTTACTGTATGCTGAAATCCACTGCCTCCTAATAGAAGTGCACTATTTCCAGTTTAACCAAACTTCGCTTCCTATCACTATCACTTTCTTATTATGGAAAGCCAATTAGGGTTTTTGCCAGCAACTTCGCTTCCTAGCATTTAGTATAGATTCAAGAGAGTGACAAGGCACAGGCAGATACTAATTTATCAGTAGGTCATTAATTTACAGCAGTGGTAAGGAACCTCTTTCATCCCAAGGGCCGAATTCAATTTTGAACGTGCTCTTGGGGGCCACATTCTGATGGTGAGCAGGGCAAAAGAGGGGTGGAGCCAAAATACATAAAAATAAAAAAAAAAACCAGCACTGAGGCATTTCAGCTTTTTAGAATGAGAAAAAAAATGAGAAAAGCCAGGAAACCACCAAATGATTGGTGGCTAGGGGAAAAAGAGTTTCCCATTAGGGGTTACTCCAGAAGGGCATGGACCTCAGCCTGAGGATCCCCACTTCTGAGGTTCCCCACCCCCGTCCTATAGCTTTTTATTTAGTTTTTGTGGAGGGGTGAAAACTTTTATTAGTAAAGAGTGGTAGGCGATGAGGTCAGAACACCAGCTGTTTCCATGACTACCCCATCCTACCCAACTTTTCCTTTTTAGTCCAGAAGGGTACTACATAAATATACTTCAGAGGCCCAATTTTTTATTTTATTTTTTTAATTGGTTTAAACACCAAGATCTGCAAAAAATTTCTCAACTCAAGACAAGGCAATGAACCTCTGAGGCTAACATTCTTCCATTAAGCTTTTGTGATACATACATTAAAATTTACAAAACTTCAAAAGTAGCTGCAAAAATACTGTCTTCAAAAGAAAATATAGTTTCTATCTTGGGTTCAGGAAAACCCTTCCAATACAATCCAGAGGCTTAACATGACCCCAAAAAAGGTCACTTTCATTTCTAATACACTTTGCAATCAAGGCATCACCAGGTTTAAGGCCTTTCAGTTGTGGGGTGGGGGTGGCACAAGATGTAGGTGTAAGTGGACCTGGGATCTTTGGAGTGTTCTGTGTGCTAGAAGTGGGGTTAAAGCTAAACTCCCCAAACTCATTGGCTAGAATAGTAGTGTTGGACATTGTTGGACTGGCCAATTTATTGTAATAAAAAAGGAAGTAATTTCACTAACAGCTGCATTCCACCAGAAAGCCTTAGCCATTGTTCCGGCTTGGGCTTCACTCTCCTTTTCCAGAACTCTGTAGCAAGGACTATCCTCAGGAGTTTATTTGGAAGTAATGCAGGAAAAGACACACTCACTTGTTCTTCCTCCATAAGGTAGAGGAACCTATTTCAAGACCACTACCTCAAAAAGGCACTCAAGTTGAATATCCGCTTATTCAACTACCTATCATGGCATGATCGTTAGAAGGGAAAATGCTTCAAGCATTGGGCTGATTATGTTCCAGTGATGCAACTCCCAGAGTGCAGGGCAGGATACAAAAGGAATCTTAAAACAAAGATTATATACTTGGCACCCCTGGAAACAGATTGCCCTGCTCAACTTTTGCCCAGCAGTCATCTGCCGAACCAGTGTACACCAGCTCCTCTGGCTACATGTAAACCCTTTCATCCTCCCTATCCTGAGGGAAGCCTGAGAGACATCCTTAAGATTAAAACAAAACAAAACCCCAAACCAAAAAACTATAAATGAGCTCCTGCCTAACCCAGCAAGCAAACAGACACAAAAATCTGGTGGCTAATAGTGTGCGTATTCCATCAGAATATTAGGTGCTCTTTGGACATTGCAATAGCAGGAGAACATTAATATGAACCCATAGGAAAAGGAAGTGCTTGAAGTACCGGAGTCGAAGGGAAAACCTACTGTGGCTGCAAAGAGTCCAGAGGCAATCTACACATTAAGGCTGTTGCTGAGAGCACTTGTGTCCTGGGAGTGCTCCTTTTCCCAGTTCCAAGGCACTCTTCTCAGGCCATGGAGGGGACCATGGATTTATTTTGACTCTACTCCAACCTCTCAGCTTCACACAATCAGGGAGCTGTGGAAGAGGACGGCATCTTCCGCCTGGTGCCGCTTCCAGGACTCCAAGGTCAGTGGAGGTGATTTAGGGCTCTCGCTGAAGCTGTCTCCTCTTGAGTCTTTCCGCAAACCAAGGATTGGAAGGGCGGAAGTGGGTGGGCATGAGGAGAACGTGCCCGGCGGCATGGGGCTGGGAGAGGAAGAGAAGTCTCTGAACAGGAAGTCTACACTGGGGTTAAGAGGTTTCACCAGGCTGAACCGGCAAAAGGCAGAGCCAGTTGGGTTGAAGTGGACTTTGTTCTTATCTGGGCAGGAGAGCAGAAAAGGCTGATCGGGGCTCAGTGGCCTAGAGGAAGAAAGCACAATGAAAACGGGTGAGGAATGCAAGGATTCATGCCATGAAGTGCTTTAGAGTGTGGACTATTTGGCTACTCTAAGATCCTTGACAGCGGGACATAGAAATAAGAAATATGTCCACAAACAAGTCTTCCAGGTTTCAGGGTTTTGCACTTCAAAAGGCAAAGATGTTAGTGTGAGAGGTGGCCATAAAGAGAAAGGTACCATGTGGCATGGGGGTACCAAGGTTGGAACATTTCAGTGTACATACTGCATTACAGTTCTTACTTCAGCCTCATAAAGCCACCCATGTCAGGGGTTTGGTTGAAGTATAGAAATTGGCTCTCAGGCCACTATGGGTGCCTAGAAAAGAATGTGATGTTTCTAGGGAACAAGGAATAGTCTCTCAACCCTGGATATTAGCAATCCCGAATCAATTTTAGTGCTTGGAGTCTGCATCTATCCGCTGTGGGGGCTGACCAGAGATCAAGGGAGCTGAATATGTACATTTCAGACACTGCTCCAGCCTCTCACAACCCCACTCCCAAGCCAGAAGTGGGCAAATCTTATGATTATTATTTTAAACTAAGGATTCTCAAATAGAAGTTCCAGCCTAATTACCAAGTGCACCCATAATATTCACGACAATGGGCGGAAGCCAGCGTCATGTTTGTGGAAGTCCGCTCATGTAACAGGATTTCCCCCTCTCTTCTCTCCCATGCAGCCTGCTGAAAATCTGTTCTGGAAGGTTCCCCAACCCTCTGGAGAGGATTTTGAACACATGCAAGGGGGGGAATCACCCCCTCCCCACTTCATCCATTGGGTGCTTTCTTAAAAACAACAACCCTACAAATATAAACTATTTCACTTATAGTAGGGCTAATCTTCAAAGAGCAAAAGTAGAGTTTACTAAAGGCCTGGAGTGGAGATATTTGCCAGGGAAACTTTCTGGCAGTGAACGGGCGGAACTTGTATTCTCCCAACGTTGATGCCTCTAGTAGTTTTTGTCTTTGCTGTTCGCTCTGTTTTGCACTTGAAGTACATAGCATGGGCAACACTCTTACATATTTAGTGAAATAGGTGTTGCGGTGGTTAGAGTGTCAGACTAGGATTAGGGAGACTCAAATTCAAATCTCTACTCAGCTATAAAGCTCACTGGATCATTTGGGGGCAGTTACTATCTTTCAGCCTAGCCTACCTCACAGAGTTGTGAAGATAAAGTATCTGTGTGTCTCAGGATCAGTCCTGTTCTCTCTTGTGTGGGAGAAGGGAATTCAGGGCCTGGATTGGACTCAGAATCTGAAGGAGGAAGAGGAGGACCAGAAGTATACCAGCCAAAATAGGAAGTGGGAGGAGGACATTCTCCAAGACTCTTCAGGAGTCAAGGATGAATCTTCCCAGGAGCGTATCAGACAAAAGGCTGAAAGCTCAGAGACAATCCTCCTCCCACCCCTGGGAACTCAGCCTCTGCCGGAGGGGGAAGGGACTTTGGAATTGACAGTTCCCAGAGTCTGCTGCAGGGTCAAGTGGGCGGTGGTCCCTTAGGGTAGCCACTCGCCAGAGGCTTCTCCAAAAAGACACTCCCTGAGGTAAAGTGCTGGTTGGACTGTGGGGAAACTCTCCATTTGAGTTGAAAGGCAACTGCCTAGCTTTGTTAGGCTAGTTAAGCATAGAGGAGAGCTCCTAGCATTCACACTCCCTTCAAGGTGTGAAGAAATGTTTATTTGTTGAATAAAGCTTTGTGGATTACAAGGCGGACCTCTTTTTTGCCTCGCATCTTGGCAGGAGGACTTGGAATCAAAAGTGTGTTTATAGGGGAAATGTAAGATGTCTTATCAAAAATGTAATATTCTTCTAACAATACTGTGTCAAACAGAACCCTGTCAGAGTTGCACCTTATCTCCTCTACCCTAATGTCTACCCCTTTTGGAGGTGGAGGGGAGCATTCTACACAATCCATTTCATCATGTAGGTTTGGCTCTAACACCAAGCATTACAAAAGGCAAACGTCCTCCTACTCACGCCACTTCCTCGAAAGCATGGATTTTTTCACAGCCCTCCGGAGGTTCCCGCTTGAACATATACGTGTGGTTGGGACGAGGAGACAGAGCAAAGGCAAGGACTGGAGAAGTACTGCCATTTTCTGAAAGAAGGGGTGGGGGGAAAGGAAGACATAAATTCAGTACGACACATTGATTCAGACAAATCAAATTTAAAAAAACGCATAAAAGTGATGCATCAGTTGTACCAGACACCAGCAAGAATTGTGACAGTCAGTCAGTCAGACGGAGGCGTACTCAGGAAGTGGATTTGATTTTTTTTTTTTGTAAACAGATCTTTGGTGGAAGTGCTTCAGTTAAGAAATAATGGGATAAAATCCAATGAACTGAGTACAACTGACTTGTCAGGCTGCTCAAGGGCCTCAGTACACCCCAAGGGAAGATATTTTATCTCAAGTTCAGCCTACACAGAGAACATCTCCAGTAGAACTTCAGGCATCAGGATGGCCCTCAAACGACAGTTAATCTCTCATCTTTGGTTTAGAGTACTAGAGAAGTATCGGAGAAAATGAAATTAGCGTCTAGAAAAAATAATTCACACTGTATTAAGAATTATAAAGCTTATTCTTGTAGCAGCTTCCGTATATGCAATCTTACCAATTAAGGATTCCCTATATAGTTCCTATGGAATCAAGCAATAGATGTCAGCAGTGTTTCTCTGACACCACTTGCATATTCAGGGATAGCTGGCTGCCTTATGTTTATACACAGGCTGCTTGTTTTTTGCAAGTAAGGCTGCTACCATAGAATAACACAGCCTCTGCACTTTGCTTTAATCTCTGCTTCCTGCTTTAATCATATCTCCATTTGTTCCTGATCTTTCCTTTTTGCCCCCCATGTTCAAGGGCACCCCAAGTAATGGTACCCACAACAGCTGCAATACTGACAAGTCCTCCTCATCTCTTCGCTGACTTCACAATGCAGCTCAGAACATGGCCATCTTTAACTTGCCCTGGCTGCCAGAAAAGTCACACACTTGTTAGCCAGCGTGGTGGGTGGTTAAAATGTCACGAACTAGGACCAGAGACACCGGGGATCTAGTCCCGACTCCACCATGACATTTGGTGGTGATCTTGGGCCAGTCACTATCTCTCAGCCACACCTACGTTACAGGGTTGTTCTGTAAACAAAATGGGAGGTATCCATGTATGTTGCCTTGTGCTTCTTGGAAGAAAGGTAGGATAGAAATTTTAATACGTAATAAAAAAGAGGCGGAGATCTTCATGCTGTGGATGCAAGTCAGAGGCACGTTTCTCTTCAAGAGGTTTAGGTTCTAGAAACCTGAATTAGCATACACTATAAATCTGGAGGATTCTGCTTTTCAAAATAAACAGTCATTATTTAGGAAAAGAAACATAATCAACAATGTAAAGCTAAGGATAAGCATGATCAGCTCTGGAAAGAAACTCATGCCCGAAGCAACTACATGACAACTTTAGACCGTGGCGTTGTTTAGACACAAAGTACTCTGTTCCTAACCCCCGTACTAATTGAAAGGTCAATAAAATAAATTAGGGCTTTCATGCTCTGACACCTGCGTACAGTCATGTTCTGACAAACGCCTCAACTCTTCCGTCTCTGACTTCTTCAATGGCAACACAGGGAGTGCCTGCAATGTTCACCCCATGATGTCCACTAGCTTCCAGACTGTTCTCACGCTGCCAAGGGTCAAAGGCAATTCAGGGCAACAAGGCCTTAAAAACTTCTTCAAGGCCCCTGTGCCCAGATCAGGCTATTGCTGAACCACAGAAGAGCTTACCTTTTCCCTTGGCTTCCAGCCCTGGCTTTTCTAATACTCCAGGGGAAAGTTCTTCCGTCACAGCCCGAGCAGGAGTTTGTGGAGACCGCCTGACTGCAGCTGAAGGGGATGGAGAAAGAGAGAGGCTGCTGCTGCAGCTGCTGCTGCTATGCTCCAGCTGGAGTAGCAAGGAGTCTTGGGGGCCTCTCTGGAGAGGGGCTGGGGCCCTGTGACCATCTGGGATGTCCAGAATCTAGAAGGAAGAAAGTTACCTTTGAAGCACAGAGATGCAAGCAGGAGTGCTCGGGACAATGCAGAGATCTGGGCAAGAATGAAGATTTAAACATTCATTTAAAGCATTTTTACCGTGCCTAAAGGGTTCTGAGAATGGCTTGCAAAACAACAAGGCACTACCTAAAACAGATTTATGATCTTTAAAAAAGAAAGACATGAAACACCAGGAAAGAATGAAGAGGAAGGAAAACTAAAACAGGCTCAGGCACCAATTTTTAAAAAGCCATATAATAGTTCTAATAATAAACATCCAACCAGAATGGGGACAGTTGAGGGGGAGGAGGAACCAAATGGAGCTGCTCACTCAGCATCCCTGCTTCCTGTCTCTCCCTCTGCTGCAGGCCCAATGGAATATGGCTGTGCTTTGGGAGTCATGGGGGCAAAACACAAAGAGCAACATGTTAGTTTCCTAAATACTTCATATCCCATAGATAGGAATTCCCATTTTGGTCAGAGGGGATGAGAGCAGTGGCTGTGGGGCTCAGGACGAAGGGTGGCTTCTTGACATAACAGATGACAACCCAGCCTGGCTGAAGTGCAGTAATGTGCTTTGGAGCAGGACCAATGAGTGGGGCATGCTGACTTAGTTTGTGGGGAGAGCAGAGGAGCAGGGGCTGCCGATGGGACTCCCCAACCAAGGCAGGTAGAGGTCAACAGCTGCAACCCCGTGCTGTACTCAGCGCCTAAAGAGGGGCAGGAGTAAGCTATGCATTGCACTGCAGCTGCATGTATCAACACTCCCATAGTTGCTTTGCAAAATACCTACTGAAGAGGGAGCTCTGAAGCAGAGGAGGGAAAGGGGAGCTTAAACACTTCCCTGTCAGTCCATTTGCTCCAGAAATGGCTGCTTTTCAAGAAATGAAAAGCTTTTCACCCTGTGCCTGTCCATGGGCACATTTTACCTTTTGGAATGTGTCCGCAGGTACCACCAAAAACTGCCTTTGAGGTAGGCACATCTTCTTTCCCCCGCCTTGCAATTTCCTCCTTGTGATTGCCTCCCGCCTGTTTTACCGTGCTCGCCTTATCGCCTTCATCTGCTGACTTCCTGCTGCTGAGCATGGCAGGCAGGCAGGCAGGAGGTCCTTGGGAAAGTGGCAGCAGGAAAGGCAGGGCAGGAAAAGCGTCAAGGAAAGGCTGCAGCAGGGGAGAAGGAAAGGCTGTGGGAGGGAAGGAAGGAAGGAAGGAAGGAAGGAAGGAAGGAAGGAAGGAAGGAAGGAAGGGCAGACTGTGGGAAGGGGGAGAGGGAGGGCAGACTGTGAGGATGGAGGCAGCAGGGACAGGGAAAGTGGCAAGGAAAGGCTGCCAGGTTGGGGGGAGAAGGAAAGGCTGGAAGAGAAGGGAAGGGAAGGGAAGGAAAGGTGGCACGGTGGGGAGGGGGGAAGAAAGGGGCTTGGGTGGAGCAGTGTTTAGTAGGCGCACCTGGGAGCCTTGGGAGCGCTAATGCGCCCACAGGCCCTGCACTGCCGGCCCCTGGGTTAAACACTTTCTTATCCCACCATGTGTCTTGCAGGCAAAGCAGCGAAGTAGTGCCCCTGCTGTGCCTCAGGGCCAGCCACATGGGGAGGGGAGCAGTGCAGCCCTACAGTTTGGGAGCACAAAAACAACCACAGTGGAAACATATTCTGAACCGGGTATATGGTATGCTGTTGTCCTGGGATGTGATCTGTCGCCCAGAGTTTCACTTTCCTTTTTAGGAAAGAGTTTGGACATTTGAAGATGGAGAATTTTATAGAGCACAACTCACTGTGACTGGGTGCTTGCAAGTGTTTGGGGATGGGTGGGGAGTAGCTCTGTACGGAAAACAAGCGGTGCGGATGCGGCGTGACTCTCAGGCAAAGTTGGCATCTCCGCTTCAGCAGGGAGTTCCGGACAGGGAGGCTCCCCTATATCCTGCCCCAGCCGGCCACAACTTACTCTGAGGAGCTCCTCATCTCCTTGCTCTTTTACAAACACCTCTTCCAATTCCCGGTTGATACCATCGAGGCTGTTCTGCAAACAGGGGCTGATCGACACGGTGGCCAAGACTGGGAAAGGTGCAGGTGGGGAAGTCTACAAAACAAGGACATGAAACGCTGCGGCAAAGAAGCCACCGACACCTTCGTGCAAATGCAAAAACATGCTGCCAGATGAGGGCAGGCGCACACTTCCTGGGCCAGCTCCACCGCCCGATCTGTTTGGAACACAGGAAGCAGGCTCAGGGCACAATCCTACGCGTGTTTAGAAAACGTCCTACAACTCCCAGCATGCCACATCCAGCCAGGCTGGCTGGGGAATGACAAGAGCTATACAGCTTCTTTTTGTGTGTGTGCAGCCTTAGGTTATTGATTCACCCAGCCCTGTACTGTCCGGCAGTGGCTCTCCAAAGTTATCTGGTGGAGTTCTCTCCTAGGCCTGCTACCCAAGACAGTCCAACCAGTGGTATAGCGGTAAACGTTGGAAGTGCACATCATGACTACTGCTCAAACGCTCCCAGAGTCCAAAAATGCTGGCAGCTGCATTGATTCATATCAACCAAACGGTTTGAGCGGTTGTCATCTCCACAAGAGGCAGGCATTTCTTAAAGCTGATGGCTCTTAATTGCCCATTTGAGACCAAGCCAGCCCAAAATACTTTGCATTACAGCAGGGAAGCCTATATTGTTGCTGGGAAAATTCATTTCCCCCCAGCTACTGTGAGGATTGCAGTTAAGCTCAGAAGGAACAGGGAAGTACGAGGGGGGTGGCGGAGGACATCAGCATCCTTGCTAATAAAGAAGTGCTGGTGCTGTGTCCCTACGAACCCTGGGGATCCACAACACCACTAAGTCTAACTGGAAGATAGCGCAGGAAATTAAACTGGAAATCTGCATTGTGATTCACATGCATTAACACCAAGCCCTGGACTTCCTCCTGTGATTGTTCATGGGATATCGAGAGGCCAAGGAGAAATAGTCATATGCCAGATTTACTCTGCAACTCAGCCAGTCTCCAGGGGGGCAGTGGGTAAACATCACCCAAGTCTTTGCATCGTCATGAGGTGGTGGTGGGGGGGGGGGAGAGAATGGTTCTGTGCATTCCCCAAACGGAACAACAGAATTGAATACTTTGAAACCATCTTTCCTAAGCATAGCCTCTTGCTAGCCTCTTGCCAACAAGTCCATTGAAAGCTGGACTGTGTCTCCTCTCGCTGCAGCCAGATTCCGGATAGGGCCAATGAGGAAAGAAAAGAGAGTGATGCAAAACATACCTTGGCCGATGGGAGCACACTATGATCCCCCTGAATGGGGGAGCTCCGGTCTTTCTCTTTGCCGCTCCAGGCCACAAGCTTTGTTCGCTGGAGTTGCTGCTTCAGTTTTGCAATCTAGAGAATGAGACGTAAAGCTGCATTTTTAAGACAGAGAAGTACTCCCCAGTTAGTCAATCATCTACATACACCTCACCATTTCTCTTGCCTGGGGGGGGGGGGGGGGGAGGAATTACAAGATTCAGTTCGCGTGGCCATTTTGTGTGTATTGACTTATTGGCCCACTACCAATTCACTGTGGACACGCCAACAGTTCCACCAACCAAGCGCCACAACAGGTTCACCTGGGGACGATGGCTTTCAAAGCCAACTGAATCTTCGCAGTGAAATGTGGATTTTGAATGTGGATTTTGAGCTGGAGCAATGGAATTCGCCAGGGAAGCAGCAGTTTCACACAAACTCCTCACGGATGGCCCGGATCCTTCTTCATAGCTCAGAAGAGGGGTCTATTAGGAACTTGGGGGGCTGCTTGTCCTGCACCGTTTAATTTTTTGACAGACCCATCTGCAGAGGTTTAGGTGGCCCACCCCAGCACTGGGCAGAATGAAGAGTCCCCCAAGATTATTTTAAAAGTCACCCAGCGATGGCCTCGGCTACTCTGTTGGTGGTGGTGAGTTAGAGCAGCCTAATCCTCACACAGCCACGTCTCCTCCCACCACCTGTAAAAGCGTCACTACTAATTGCAAGTAGAAGTGCCATCAGGCACAGTACGTTTGGGTAAAGCCAACGCTCCAGCTGCTACTTTTTCAAACGCCAGCTGTTGGTTTTCATGTTATCTGATGCCTTAGATAACACAGAAGGTGCATATTGTGCTCATTCAATGGAGCGGGTGGGGAGAAATAGACAAAACCTCGGAAAGGAATGTGCTCTGATGCTCCCAACACATTTTACGGTACAGCCTTTGTCAGCAACCAAAAACACCACCGTGGCCCTGCACTGTCTCACTCAGCAAAATAAAAAACTACAGAAGTTTGGGATTGGTTTTCTAATTGAAACTTCTGCCATTTCCCTCACTGGGGGGAGGGTGGGGATGTCAACACAAGTATGTTTTTGATTCCCAAAGACTCTACGCCCAGGCATCTAACTGCATATGATGGAGTGTTTTAGGGTTATTTTTTTAAATCAGGTCCTGGTAGCTTTATTGTCAATTGTTTTTAAACCATTTACATTTTTGCATGTTAAAGGTTTTATATTATGATTTATCGTGCTGCGAACCGCCCGGACAGCTTTGCCTACTGGACTTTATAAATGTAATATAAATGTAATGTAATGTAATGAACGAAAGAACGAATGGTGAAAATCACTTGGTGTATCAAGTCTCATAAGCAAATCCCGTTTCCAACATCTGTTCTGAGGGTGTTTGACTTTTGGGAGATCCCTGGATCACTTCAGCTGGTCTAATATGGTGTATGAACAGGGGGCACCAAGGGTGTAGAAGGTCCCTTAAATGACTGGCTGGTTTGCATCATCTACTGCGAGCAACGAAGTGGGGCTTTCTGGATGCATAATGCAGGCACCATGTCAACATGTACTTCAGAGGTCCAATTTCTTTTGCACATTGCGCAGTAGGAAAGCAGCTCTCATTCAGGTTGCCAAGTGGATCGCTCACCTCTCTGCGGTGATCCATGCTGCTCCACGAGGCAGAACGCTTATGGACTGTGGCTTTCCCTGCCTCTGTTTCATGCCAGGATACAGGAGTCTATGGAGAAAGGGGGGGAAAAAGGAGTCAAAACCTTAAAAGACTCAAAACCTGAAGAGGCTAGTTCCAACGGGGCAGTTTTCTCTATTGAGAGTCATTCTGAAAGCACGCAAAGAAAGGAAATATCGTGTCTAAGGCCTACTTCACAGGACTTCAATAAAAAAAACCCTCTCACTTCCATGTAGGAAAAAATAATAATACATGCACACTGCCATGCTATGTGCGAAGCTTTGGCCAATCACTGTCTATACATGTGGCAGAGTAGACGTGCATTTTCCCCAAACATTGCAGTATGCGGGCATGGCCCAGGCTTTCCTACACAGAAACAACACTGGGGTGCACACTGCACATTACGGATCCCAAAATTAAATGCCCAATTGGATTTTTCAGGAAAGAGCCACGAACAGGGAACTCCTTTGCTGCCTGCAGATCTTTCCTGGGATGCGGAGGGGAGAAAGATACTCAGCATTCACACAGACTGTTTCCATGCGTGTCCCTCCACAGCAATAACTCCAGAAGTGTTTCCAAAAAGAAAACCAGTGGGTGCCAGTGGGATGTTGTGGTTGCAGTGTCGGGACTGGGAAACCCAAGTTCAAGTCTCCACTCAGCCATGAAGCCCTTCGGGTGACTTTGGGCCAGCCACTAACTCTCAGCTTAACCTACCTCACAGGGTTATTGTTGTGAGGATAAAACAGAAAGGAGGAAGATAATGTACACCACCTTGGGTTCCTTGGAGGAAAAGGCAGATGTAAATATAACAAACAAACAACTAAAATGAAGAGGCCTTCAATCAGCCTGAGAGAACTCTGTTCTATTTGTTTTAGTATTTTAAAAGTGTAAACTGCTTTGGCAGAAAGATAGCATATAAATGCATTAAATCAGGGGAAGGCAACCTAATGCCATTCACAAGTTTTAGACTATAACTCCCATAATCCCTGACCATTGGCCATGCTACCTGAGGCTCATGGAAATTGCAGTCCAAAACATCTGGAGGGAATCAGGTTGCTCAACCTGTATTCAATAAATAATAAAGACGTAACACTGCACATACATACAAAAGACGTTAGCAACAGGCCACGAACTATACCTAGCCCCAGGTCCCAAAGCCTTTCCATCCCTTCTGGCCCATTTCCACCTTGGTACATGTTCACTCTTTGAGTCAGAAGTATCAGCAGTGGACCAGTGGATGAAGGGGAGAAGCTAACAAGCCCATAATAGACTCCATCCACAGGCAACCATGCAACTACACATCCACCAGCCACATACATATTGGATGATCTCCAGCAATTCTCATTCAAGGTCAGTGATCCACCTGTAAAATTGTAGCCTTACGTGCCTCACAGGACTGTTGTATAAGAAGAGACATACACTTGCAAAGGTCTTGGCAAACTGAAGAGGATCACATTTGCTAGTGACTGTTATTCCGAGTGGCTCGCCATGCAAGAACGCGCTGGAATAGACACACACAGCACCCAATGTGTGCAGAGAGGCAAAGGTGGTAGTGGTATTACCCAAGTGAAAGTATTTCCAGGCAAGTAACTTGCCAGATCTACTCTTCAAGCCTCCTAAATTTACAATTAAAGCAAAAACAAAGAAAGAGGAAGATCCCTGTCTGGGCTGCTAAAACACTGTGCAAGGTATGTATGGTTCAAGATCAGCACCAATTGGCCAATACCTGTACAGACCAAGCTATTATGGATCAAGGTTTCCCCCAACATCTTAGCATTCCGTCCTGAGCGTTTATTTCCCATTTCTGGAAGTGGAAACATTTTGGGTGACTGTTACATTTCTACCCCAGGCTTCCATTAGAGCAGCTGCCAAGGCAGAGCGAGGGGCATTTGCCAGCAGCAAGACCAGCCTCTGCAGTGAGGCTGTTGTAAAATGGAAACCTGGCAGCAGTTTTCAAAAAAAACCAGCTCCGTTGAATAACCCTGCAGAAGCAATGGATGTCACAGCCTTAAAAGTAGCTTGAAAAACCGCAAAATGTCCAGGAGTCAAAGAACAACGTTCTCGACTGGTAAGGCTTTGCAAGTGGTGGGGTCCAAGTTGCAATGGGGAAGCTCTGGGCATGCTGGCGAATGCCAAAGGTCCCTTGTGGGAGACTCACACCATGCACCACTGATGTCTCAGGAGTACTTGCAGCAGAAATCCCTGCCCTCAACGCAAAGTGCAAAACACCCTGCATCACAATGTTGTGGAGGAAAGCTCCCTGCCCCAGCTGCTGGCTGTCAAATTGCTGAGCTGGAAACCCAACTTGAATTCTAACTGAAAACCCACATCCCTCTGAAGTCAAGAGCCTGGTTACATCTGCAGTTTATTTCTCTGCTTCCACCTGCATCAATAAAAAAACCCGGACCCCTAGAGAGCAGCCAAACGTACATCCTCTGCTCCCCTTCCAGGCTCTTCAGTTTGGGAGGAGAGGCAGTATTTAGACACTGGCTGCAAACACCAACCACAGCTACAGGAAGCAATTTCATCTGTATATCACCTCACTGTATGTGCATTACACCCATCTGGAGCAAATCTCTTAAATAAAATTGGTCCATCTGGGATATAAGTGGTCGAATCCAGAGTTGTGTTGGACTTCCCTGCTCCCTCCTTCCCACGGAAGCTCATCCAACCACCCTAAAAATGCTACACAGTCAGGAGACCCTGCTGAATGGGGTGAGATGGTGTCTATGTGTGTGGGGGGGATTCCCCAAAATCAGGCAGAAGGTCCTTCCCTCAAGATTTATTTATTTACATTTATATCCTCCTCCTCCCCATTTTACTCTCACACATTTATTTACATTTATATCCTCCTCCTCCCCATTTTACTCTCACAACAACCCTGTGAGGTGGGATAGGCTGAAAGTCAGCAACTGGACCAAAGTCAGCCAGTGAGCTTCATGGCTGAGTGAGGACTAGACTCAGAGCTCCTGAGTCCCAGGTGTAACATGCTAACCACTACACTTACCACTGTTATGCCCTCTCACAGATGGGGCAGAGGGACAGTTCTAGTGCCCTGAACCTCAGGCCCAAGGAAGAAACCTCGTGGGGGAAGGCAGCCGCTCCAAGGACACGTCAGAATGGCACGAACTGGCTGGCCGGTTTTAGACCTGCCTCATGCTTTAGGCAGGAAGTAAATCACAGGTTGACTCTGGTCCCAAGCAAAGCGGATACCAGATCTGGGTTTTTTAGGTGGGGAGGGGGATTCCCCCTGCAAGCTGAAACAATTTGTGCTGCCACAGGAAGGCCCCACCCTGCCTCAAGGCCCAGCCTCCTGCAACGCAGTAGGAAGTTTCCAAAGGCAGGATCCTAACAGTGGTCAAACAGCTTCCTCCGAGCAGGGAAGGAGGGGAGAAAAACACTTTGAGAAGCAACCCAAGTTTGAAACCACAAGGTCGGATAAACTGCAGAGGAAGACATGTATCATCCCCACCAAGGATATGGGGGGAGGGGAGACTTTGTGCGTTCACGGCAGAAAGTAAGCCAGAGCACCCACAAAGAGTAGGATGTCTGGGATGGCCTGCTGACGCTCACTCGGCTACTGTACAAAGAGAGGAGGCCCTTTGGAAAGGTGGAGGCCTTTGCAAGTCCAACTTCCCACTCACTGCGGCCCATGACTCTTAGCACCTACACTTCCCCCATGGGAGAAACAACCAAGTGATACGACACCCCTGTACTACACTGTGCCGAGAGCCCGAGTGGGGCAGAAGGCAGTGCGTTGGCCCTTAGGCTTGGGAGACCTGGGTTCGAGTCTCCAGCTCACTCAAAGTCGTGTAATGAACAAGGCCAAGCATCTCAAGCCATTCTTTTCCTAAAAGTGTTGCTGTAGGACTTTAAAAGATGGGGTAACCCCCAGATGCATCGGAGTTGTCTCAGCAGGATCAGTAGCGAAATCTTCTGGTTGTCAGACTAGCTAGCCTGCATCTGAGAGAAAAACCACGTAAGGACTGCCAGTTCCCACGTTGGCTGGGAATACTGGGAGCTGCAGTCCAACACATCTGGAGGGCACCAGGTTGGGGGAAGGCCGCTCTCCTGGAAGGAGCATGCGTCGCTCTTCAGAAATATTTACAGGTTGCTACGGGTCCCTCGACGGCTGGAGGCTTTCCATGAGCCTCGTGCTGAGCAAGGTCTATCCATCGCAAGAGCTCTCGGTTTTAAAGCAGTGCATGGCAGGCGGCCCACGAACGTTATATAAGGGCTTTGGCCCAGAGCAGTGAGCGGAGCTGGAAAAGCCTCCAGCATTGAGCCCATTCCAGAAGGAGAGCGCCAAAGGCCAGCTGCCTCTGCAACAAAGCCAAGGAAAAGCCAAGCGCTGCCTCGAAGCCGGCTTAAGCACAAGAGGGAAGGGCCTTTCCTAGGAAGGGCTTGATACTAGAATAGTATTCTCGTTAACAGTCCAAGGCTTTATACTGGAGTTTACCAGTTTAATGCTGACACACAAGACTCCGATTCAAGCAAGTTTACTCGAGTTCCTCTGGCTTTAGGAGGGCTGCAAAAAGTTATGGGCCTCTCCAGGCCTTCTCTGGGTGCAGTTTGATAAGCTTTTGTGTCGAGAATCACACGGATGCTGTTGCCCCAATGGCTAAATGCATGGAGGACCATGTGGGGCGAGACTCAGGGCTCCACATGCATCACCAGGCTGCCGCATGCAGCTCTCCCGCCCCACCTGGACACAAACACAGTAGAGCCACTGTGAAAATCCACTTCACTAGATTTGGGCATTCATGTTTGCTGTGACATGTACTACTTATCTATAGTTTCATTCGAAATACTTCCATTTCCTCCCTCCACTCCATTTCCTCCCTCACACTCCCTTTTAAGCTCCTTACTGTTTACCTCTTTCCACCTCTTTATGTCTTGTAGAATAAATAATATTTATAAATATTACTGCCCGTTCACCATTTCCGTTTCGCCTGTCTGTCGTACCTTTGAGCCAGCAGTAAGCAATCAGGTGCCCTCCAGATGGCTTGGACTACAGCTCCCACAAACCCTGACCTCTGGCCATGCTGGCTGGGGCTGATGGGAGCTGTAGTCTAAAACACTGCCTACTCAATTTCAACCATATGGGTTACAATATGTGTGTGTGTGGGTGGGTGGGTGAATAAGATGAAAGCTGAGGTTCTGAGGACATGTAAACTGCACCAAATACTGTTGCAGGTGCATAACATAATTGCAGAACTCCCGGGGCCCCTTGTCCATAGCAGAAGACTGTCATCACCTGGATTTGGCATGGTCTGGATTTGGCTAAGCAAAAGACAGTCTTAACGGAGACAGACTTGCAAGGGATCTGGAAACTACTAGGAGGGTTGTTCTAAGTCCGGGGCCAACAGCAGGATGCTCAAGGGGTTGGAGCATCTCCCCTATGAAGAAAGGCTACAATGCTTGCTGCTTTTTAGCTTAGAAAAAAAGGCAAGGTGGGAGGATACGATAGAGGCATATAAAATGATGTATTATGTGAGAAAAGTGGTGAGGCAGACTTGCTCAAGTGGGACCAGTCCTTACCTGCCCTCCATCACCCCCTGCCCTAGTGCACAGTGGACTCTTCCGTAGTACTAGAATCCTGGTCATCTCATGAAGCTGAATGATGGGACATTCAGGACAGATAAAAGGAAGGACTCTTCACACAGTGCATAATTAAACTATGGACTGTTATGTCACAAGATGTAGCGACGGCCACCAACCTGGACAGTCTTGAAAAGGGATCGGACACACCCATGGAGTATAAGTCTATCCATGTCGACTGGTCATGATGGCTATCTATCTCGTCCAGTATGCCTCTCAATACCAGTTACTGTGAAATGCGGCAAGAAGGGTGCTATTACGCCCATGATCTTCTTGTGGGCTTTCCATTTCGGGAAAGGCTGGGGAACCTGTGGCCTTCCAGATAATGATGAACTACTACTCCCATCAGCCCCAGCCAGGCTGGCAAATGGTGAGGCATGATGGGAGTAGCAGTTCATCAACATCTAGAGGCCCACAAGTTCCCCAGCCCTGCATCTGGGTATCTGACCAGCCATGGTAGAAACAGAATTCTGGACTAGGTAGTCTTTGGTCTGATCCAGCAAGTCTCTTCTTATGTTATGCTAAGGAAGCGAGGGCAGGAGGACGGCGTTTGACAGTTTTAAAGTTGCAACAACTCCCTTCCTTTTTCTAGTTTATTTTATTGTTTAGAAACACACAAGAGCTTATTCCTCTCCATCATGAGCCCAATTAAGCAAAAATGATGCCAGACAACCTTCAACTCTCCTTCTCCAACCACAGCCACTACCGCACCTTGAGAGCTGTTCCACTGGTCTTGTAATCCTCCACTAGTGTCCTTTTTCAAAAGAGAGCTCCAGTACCTGGGTAGATTTGTCGCTCACATGCGCTGCAGCAGCTCCTTCAGCATCTCGAGGCCACTGACCCAAGAGGTATGATCCCAGGATGGTATCTAGAGAAGAAGTGCGCCGTACTCTGGGAGGCCTGTTCCGGCAGGCCTTCTCGACTTGGCCGGTCGCACATGGAACACTAGCTGGAAAGGAAAAAGGAGAAATAAATAAATAGGGACTTAGGCCAGTCAGGAACCACTACCAAAATTCTTCACTGTCACATCTGCCTTCAAATACTCCAGGGAAAGGAAACCTGGTGCCCTCCAGATGGTTTGAGTACTACTCCCACAATCCCTGACCATTGGCTATATTGGCTGGGGCTGATGGGAGTGGTAATCCAAACCAGCAGAAGGGCAGCAGGTTGCCTACTCTTGGATTACTCTAATGTACTCATGAGGGGGGCTGCCTTTGAATGAGGTTTGGAAATGCCACGCTTGTGTCAAAATGAAGCAGTTCAAGAACTGATGGGGGCCCACTTTTTGGATAGCAGAACTCTGATGCTGTGCCAGCTTCATGGGCTTCCCGTTTCCAAGCTCAATTCAAAGTGCTAATTTTGACCTTTAACGTCCTAAGGAGTTTGGGACCAAGGTTTCTCAAGCACCATGTCCTTCCAGTCAATATGCACTCGGTTAGGCCTTTCTTTCAAGGTCTTCCTCCACGGCCCATGTGGACTGCTTGATATGTGGCAGATTGGCATACAAGCTAGGACCTTCTCCGTAGTAGCACCACTGAGGTTTTGTAAGCCTCCTTCCCAGAAAGGCTCATTTGTCTGGCTACCTACTTCACCCCACCCTGCCAACTAGCTTTTAGATGCTTGGTCAAAATGCTGCTTTTAGGTTAGTAACTGGACACTTCTTTCTTTCTTTTAACTATTGCTGCCAGCTTTCTGTCTGTTTCTTGTTACTTTTCTATTGATTTGTTCTTTTATTGCTTTTGTGGGTTCTTTGGGGTAATCCATTTACAAATAACACTTCCTTGAATTTTCTTTTTGCTAGTCTTGGGGTTCACGACAAAGGGAGGATAAAAATATTTTTAAGTAAACTGAGGGTGCAATCCTATGCATGTTTAGTCAGAAAAGAGTTCTACGAGTCCCAACATTACCCAGCCAACATGGCTAGCTGTGGAATGCTGAGAGTTGTAAGTCTTTTTAAAAAATCTACACATGCATAGGATTGCACTCTAAATTCATTTTCTACCTCCACCCAGCTCCCCACAAGGGCCAACCTAAAAGCTAGGGCTGGGGAAAGAGAGATAAAGCAAGTGAAACCAGTGGCAAGTTTCTAAGTTTTCTTCAGCCCTGCTAACCCCACTTCATGTACAAGCCGGTTGTGAAAGGTGCCGGTGGGTACAGATTGCCACGCTCCTCGCTGTTATGATATACAGAAGCAGCAAGCGGGAGAGGGAGTTGGGGGAGGCTCCCACGGCTCCCCAAAGGGGAAAATGCATGGCCAACCGAGGCCATTCAGGCACGTTTTGAACGGTGGCACCTACAATCCAGATAAGAAGATTTTGCGTGAGAAGCAACCCCTTAAGTCAACTGGCTGCTCAATGGCCTTGGGCAATTCGCGTCTTCTCTCAGCTACATCTTTCCCAGAGCGCCGAAGATGAAACACAAGACAAGATGTTGTAACACTCAGCCCTTGGGACAGAAATCTAATTGCATCTTAATATATTCATTTCCCAACCGCTTCTCTAAAAAGAATGCATTTTCCTCCCTTATTTTTAGATTGCATTCCCGTGGGTTGGGCCGAGCAATTCTCCCTCACCCCCATTATTATTGTAGAGGACCTGGTAACTGTAGACATTTTCTCAGTAAAATGATGATAAATTTTCCTCATAAGTATCAGGGCAAGCTGATTTTATGTATTATTTCCGATGCCAGAGGCTACAGCCACATTTATCAGATCTAGTCACATACAGCAAATATATCCGTTTCCCAAATTACACGTCCACTTTTGTTCTTAGCGTCATCAACATTTCTGGAAGCTGATTCTCTCTAGGGTAAAGTTTGGTTCAGAAACCCCAGACCGAATCTTTCTTCAACCATGAAGCCATGGCTTTCTCCAACCCTCCAAATGTGTTGGACTAGAATTCCCTCTAGGCCCAGCCAACATGCTCAATGGTCAGGAATGATGGAGTTGTAGTCTGACATATCTGGAAGGTGCCAGGCTGGGGAAGGCCACCTTTACACATTGCCTCCCCCACAAAGCCAAGGACCAAGCAGATGGTTGCAAAGTAAGCCATGCCCTGAAATGTTATATGTAGATGAATGGCAATGATGTTGGCTGCCAAGGGACTTGAGACACATAAGAAGCTGCCTAATGTGTCGTCAGACCCATTGGTTTAGCTAGCCTAGCATCACTTGCTCTTGTGGCAACGGTTTCCCAAGGTCTCAGACAGATAGCATGGTTTCCCAGCCCTGCTATAAGCTGGGAACTTCTGCATACAAAGCATATATTTTAAACTGAGCTATGGCTCCCTCCCCGGTCAGCACATCAATGTGCGCTGAATTACAGAAGACGATCAGCAGAAGGCAAATAGAATCTCTGGGTTTTATTATCATCCAATGCAGCCTTCCCTAATTTGGTGTCCTCTGGATGTGTTGGACTGTAACTCCCATAATTCTCAGCCAGCATGGCCAATGCCCATTCAGGCTAGGAATTATGGGAGTTGCAGTCCAACACATCCAGAGGTCACCAAGTTGGGGAAGGTGGCTCTTGATCTAAGGGATTCCATGTGAGAATTTAAAATTGAATGTGCAACTGCCAATGATTAGCTGTAAAGAAATGCAGATATTCATTTCCCGCAGCCATTGTAGCAGTGCAGGACATGGATTAATGAGAAAAATGACTCCCCCCATCCTTTGCAGCCATGTATGGTGTGAGATGTGGCTGGTAAAGGCTGTGACATCCTTGCGAGAATGACTTTCCCCACACAATTGTATCAAGCAACACGTTACTCTTAGCGGCTGAACACCCTGCCGCTCCTCCCACTCTATCACAGCCTGGGAGGACCACGCAGTGCTTAGAACAAGAAGCTGCCACCGCCACCAAGAACAGGGGTGGGAAACGTGTGGCCCTCTGGATGTTTTTGCCTATAGCTTCCATCAACCACAGCCAATGGGTGTGGAATGATGGGAGTTGTAGGCCAAAATACCTGCCGGGTCACAGGTTGCCCTCACCTGACCAAGAGTATTCTCCCCTTGCCATTTCTTGAATTTTCTGCTCCCCCCCAAAAAAAACCCCCAAGTTCTTCGAAAGCCATGAACTCCTGCAATACAACAGAGTTCTCATCTCCTCCCTTTTTCTTTTTAAAAAGCCAGCCAACCAGAAGTACTGCTAACCCCTTGTAACCTCCTGTCTTACGTGGGAACAGGATACTGAGCCAGCAGTGAGGAGTGGGCAGTAAGGAAAACAAAAACACTCTTTATCGTTTGGAAATGCCCAATGGGCTAAAGGTAATACTCCATATTGATGAAGTGTCTTAACCCATCTCACCTTCATTGCCTCAGTCAACATTACAACCTCCCAGCCACCTCCGATAACATGGGATAGGGTTATCCACATGTGAGAGAAGGGGTGGCGCAGGCTGACAAAAGTGGTCGGCACAAGACCACCGACGAGTCTGCGGCCGAGGCAGGGGAGAGCTCCGAAGCGAGGATTTCCTGGCTCCCGGCTCCAAGTCAACTATGACGCTCCTGGCTACTGTGTTTAAAGACGACAAAAACGCCAACCCAAGCCCAAGGCTGGGGATTGTTTGCTTTTCATTTACACGTAAATTAATAATATGCGCTCATAACTAAAAGCAGGAACCCTCCTGGTATGCTGCCAAGGAGATTGCTGGCAGCTTTGATTTAGAGCTCCTGACTCATTGCACTTCAGCAGCTATTTACGGCCTCCCTCGGCTGGTTGTTGACGGCGCAACCAGGTCTATTTGAGGCGCAGATAGCATACACTGAATTTCAGAAGAAGCGCTGGGTTTTACGCTTGCTTGGAAGGTCCGTTCTCCAGCCCGAAAGCTCTTGACCTTTAACCCTAGAGGCGTGGCTGCTCCGTGGCAAAAGCCGTCGGCCTGGCACAATCTCACGGGGCCCACGACTGGGCCTGGGACTGACAAGTCAACCCTAGCCCACATAACTCACACCTGCCGAGCACTGCCTGCACAAAAGCCACCTGGGGAATCGGCGACCGAAGTTTTCAGTTAAGCAGAGCTGAAAGAGATTGCAGCCTCACAGCTGGACCGAAGAAGTGCTGCTCTGCCCCCGTCAAAGCAAAGCAGCCTAAAAATACACCAGAGGCAGCAAAACAATGCTTGCTGCAAGACAAAGATGGCATGTGGGAGAAGCAGAGGCAGGGTGGAGCGTCCTGTTTACACTGCCGCTCGATTATCTGCTCAGGCCATTAGGCTGGGACCAACCCAGCCCCACCTGGCTGTGTAGTCTGGGGATTGGCCCCAGTGCTGTTCACGAGCAAAGCATCTTTGATCTGGGGTGTGTGGGGGTGGGGAAAGCCGACACACAACTGCTCCAAGATAATAGAACCATCCCTATCTCAGCCCACCAGTTCCCTCAGCTCACATCTTCTATTCCTCCAGCTGGGGCTGATACTTCAATTCCCTTCATTTGTTTTTCACGCACAAGGAAGGTGGAATTGTCAGCATTTTGAAAGGGGGCGGGGAGGATCGGAAATTGTGTGTCCTATCCCCCTCTGCTCCCAATACTCCACTGTATCTCCAGAACACATGCAACAATTCCTTCCTATCTTAGACAACTTCAAGATACAGAGGAGGGCCAGAAAGGCAATGTCTAGCTGGAACTGAGCAAGTTAAAGAGAGATACACAGCGAAACAAAGAAGACAGAAGCTCATGGATTCCCACATTCATTTCTCTGCTTGACCTTTACACTGTTTCAGGGGTGAGCAGAAGATAATATCCATATGTTTGAGACTTCAAATCCCAGAAGCCCCTATCAGCATGGCCAATGGTCAGGAATGCTGGGAGTTGGAAGTCCAAAGCATCTGGAGATCTACTTTCTGCGCACTCCTTGTTTAAGGAGATGCAAGTGGTCAATAAGAGATGCAAAAACAGCATTTTGAGGAACATATCACCAACAGCATCATGGCCGACAATAAAGCATTCTTTAAATATATCAGAAGCAGGAAACCAGCTAGGGAGGCAGTTGGAACGTTGGATGATAATGGAGTACTAAAGGGGGATAAGGAGACTGCAGAGAAGCTGGATGAATTCTTTTCAGCTGTCTTCACTGCAGAAGCATTAGGACAGATACCTGTGCCTAAACGGATGTTTTCAGGAAGGAAGTCTGAGGAACTGAGGCAAATAGTGGTGACGTTTTTCCCATAATATTTGAACCCAAAAGGGGTGATCTGGACAGATAAAAGGAAGTACTTCTTCACACTACATGTAGTTAAACTATGGAATTCACTTCCAGAAGATGTAGAGACAGCCACCAATTGATTGACTTTAAAAGGGATTGGACAAATTAATAAGATTATCAATGGCTTCTAATCCTGATAGTTCCATGCTACCTCTAGTATCAGAGGCAGTATGCCTATGTACACCAGTTGCTGGGGAACATGGGTGGGAAGCTGCTGTTGCACTCATGTCCTGCATGTGGGCTTCCCATGGGCAGCTGATTGGCCACTGTGTGAACAGAATGTTGAACTAGATGGAACCTTGGTCTGATCCAACATGGCTCTTATGTTCTTAAGTCACTACCGCTTCTCTCAGCTTTGCCCCCATGCCGAAAAGAAATTGTTTCGCCATGTCCTCTTTGCATTATTGCACTGACAGCAAACTTCTTTATTCAGGGTGATGGAAGGAGGCATTCTTTTCTAGACAGTGGTCTGGAGGCTGAAAGTGTATTGTACTGTACAGATTGATCACCACTCATGAGTGGTCAGGCTCAATAACAAAGCTGGCACCAGAAAGGGATCCAGAGTTACACTGCACGTATGCTCAGGCAGAGTCTTGAATCATACGTAATCTATACCTATCATGCATATTGCATACAATTTTTTTTTTTAAGAAAAGCAACCCCCACATCTCTTCTTGCAAAGACTGTCAGACTCAGGCACTTGTGGTGGTTAAGAAGCTGCTGAAAATGGCACCATCTAGGCAGGCCTTTGCTGGTTTTGGATGATCTGTCACTGCTGTTGCTGCGTGGTTGTTTTATTTTTTAATTTACTGTTTTATGCAATTGCGGTTTACACTTTTAAAGTGTTAAGGTTTTACCAAAAGCACAGTAATCACAAATTAAAGGTGGAAATATTTCAGCAACCACAAGTCATAAAATGGGTCATGAGTACAACTAGTTTCAGTATGACTATACTAAGCAGATCAGAAGAGTGCTAATACAAAGTCAACCACAATTATTGGTAACTTAAGGGAAGCTGCTGCCAAGTAGGGTCTAGGAGGGGCCAGATGGTTCTTGTAGAGCAGTTTCATATTGTAGAATTTTCAAGTCACCCTGAGGGCCCATGTTTGGTCTGTAAGGCAGGTTGAAATATGTTAAATTGAGAACTAGATAACTCATCCAAGCACCCAAGTGTTTTCTTGCACTGGGTTCATGGATCTAAAGTCTCTTTAAGGCTCCAAGGGCAGCCGCCTGACAGGCAAAGAGGTCTAACTCAGGACAGGCAAAATCTTCTGATTAGCCACCAAGGAAAGTTCACAGCTGCATAAGGAAACACTGCCACCTGGAAGCAGCTAGAGATGGTTAGGGGGGTGGGACTGGGGGAGCTAAAACTACATTGCAAACTTTTACCCATGTTGGCTGTGGTTATTTCTGAACTACCATGAAATAAAAAGCCATGGATCTTCAACGCCAGAGGAAAATGCAAAAGCACATGTACGGTGAGGAGGACAGCTACCAAAGGGGAGAGGTAGCTGAGGACTCAGACTGGGGGCACTGTGAACCCCAGCACTGCTGCCAACCCCTGGCTCTAGGCTCTCCCCTCCACTGAAGAATTCATCCTACTGTTCTAATACATCCAATAGAAAGAACATCCAGCTTAAAGCAGAGAACCTCTACTTTGATTTTTCCAAGAGCCTCTTTGCTAGTGGTGGGAGAAGAGCCAACATTTGCTCACAATATAAGGCTCTATTCCATCCACTCCGTGCAGCTCCATCCACCCACACTGATGCAGAGTGGAATTTTGTCCTTCAGTATCCAAACATTTTCATCCTGCCAAGAATACGCCCAGCTTGCTCCATTTATCAAACAGCATCCCAACCAACCCTCCCAACATGCCTCCAAGCTAGTCTATCTGCCTGGCACTTCCAAAAACAAAGCAAGAGATTCGACTCGCTCAGCTCTTGGACGGGTTGCAGTACCTAGGCAGCAAGGAAACTATTTGGCAGCAAGGCTCCAATGAAAAACCCCAGCTATGGATGGATGAGTCACCTCGGTTTGTAACAGCAAGTTCCTGAAAAGTTAAATATCCTCTCAAATAAGCAGTAAACCAGGGAGTGGAAGAAATTCTCCTTTGCTCTGGTGGGAAAGTAAGGCTGCCAGTTACTGTTCATATCCGTTCTATACTTGCTTGTTTCCATAATCTACTTTCTATAAGCTTATTATTGGACCAGTCAATTCTGCTGCTCTGTAACTAGATAGCTGACGTTGGGGCAGAACCCTGATGTCTTGGACAGAACCGTGATGGCAAGTGATGGCTCCCAGAAATTAAATTTTCTACTCCCAGGAACACAGAATTGCAGTAGTGGGGTTGGTTGGGAGAAATAAATAAATAGAAGCCACCTTCTTCTCCAAACAGTGGAGTTAAGTGGCTCTACCTAGGCAAGAAGCGAAGCAAGGATGATCAATGGGTGCAAGAAAGGCTCTCCCCAATGTGATGCTTTTCCCCAGCAGGAGCTGTCCTGGAGCAAAACCCAAAAAACATATGGCTGCATCAGCAGGAACAATGGGACGGCAAAGCTCCCTCTGTTGGCTTGGCTGGGACGAAACGTTGTTGGGCTTCTCTACTCCAAGAACAGTTTCCACCGAAAAGCCATTCCACCTGCAATGTCAGCGGGAGAGGCGAGACAGTGAGGTCCACTCCACCAGCACCCACTACTATTCTTCCAAGGAAGGGAGGAGCCAGTCTCCTGCATTTCCATTAAGAAACTTCATTAGGCAACATTATGGAAGAGCTGGTACCTGAATTTCCCGGTTTCATGCCTCTGGGCGCATAAACCATGTTTTTAAATATGTCTTGCCCAACCTGCTGCCCTCCTGATGTGTTGGACCTGCAACTCTCATAATTCCCAACTGGGATGGCCAAAGGCTGGGCGGGAATTATGGGAACTTCAGTTCAAGACATATGAACAGCGCCAGATTGATCAAGGCTATGCACAGTCTTGAGTGCTTAGGAAGAACGATGGTAAGAGTCCATGGGGCTATGTCCAGTTACCCATTTTGAGCAACAGGAGATGTGCACTCTGTGCATAAGCTCAGCCACCTGCACAATATCCTAAATTTTGAGAGGTGAAATACAACTGGGTAGGGAAACATGAGCCCAGGCACCTTTGTTTTCAGGTGTGCCCGCAGCTTTCCCCTAGAATGACAAGGTTGCACAAACCCCTACCCTTATGTTCTCCAGGCTGCATCCTCTTCCTTGAAGAGTTGCAGCTAAAACCAGCCTGTTTAGAGGCACAACACGCATTAGCATTGGTTCATATGCCAGATTTCACTGGACTGTTTTCATTAAGCAGTGACTGACCTCTCCACTGTTCTGGCACAAGTGCCCATCAGGATCTCAGCTCAGCATTCAAGAACTGTCAGAAGGCCAGATTTAAACCATCTGTGGAGGGCTCATGCCAGGCAAGACGGCTTGGTTTTCACCCTGGTACACTGCAGGGTGCTCACAGCATAGAAATGAATGGCTTGGATCTTAAAACATAGGAAAAGTTGAGGAGATTTTTTTCCAGTTTGCAGAACGGAAGGGAATTAACTAGTGGCGCATGCAGGCTAGGTTTCCAGCTCATGGAGAGAACAAGATCACAACTAAAATTATAGCCTTCATGAACAGCTATATCCCACGATTGGCATGCCATGTCAACAGGGTCACGATTGGCATGCCATGTCAACAGGCATGCCATGTCAACGGTGCACTTCACTTGCCTTCTCAGAATCAAACGTACCAGCCAGAAGCAGCTGTCACCACTGCATCCTGCCCACCTGGGCTCCCAGTCTGATATTTAAAGGTTAAAAATAAAGGTATCTTTGCTTTCTGCACAGAAGAGAACATACGTGCATATTATAAAAGCCCGACAGATGAGTTTCCTTGGGGGGGGGGGGAGAATCAGCTGGTGGGGGAACTGGGGGTGGATGGAGCAGCTCAGCCTTATTGCTTCCCCACTTTAAGTTGCCCCTCCAAGCTGGTTTTCTTTCCATGAGGTTCCAAACTGGTGAGTGGGAGAGGCAAGTGGACATTTGGAAGCAGCTGGGGGATACGTGTCCAATTTGTAGCGAAGATGAGGTGTGTAGTGAGAACGTTAAGTATACCAGCCCCTCCCCAATACTTCAAATCCCCTTGCAAACGATCCTTTCTTCAGAGGAACACCCCTCCACCACACACACACCATTGATTTTTTCATTGCAAACTTTTGCCCAGGGACCTGAACTGCAGGGATGGGGAGCTAGAGGCCCTCCAGATGTTTTGGCCTACAACTTCCATCGTCCTTCACTGTTAGCTATGATTGCTGGGGCTGATGGGAGTCATACTGTACTGTATTAGGCTAAGCCCACTTATGGAAGCAAAACCGGCTCACCAAGAAGAGTAGAGATCTCATGCACAGCAGCACTACGGATGGGTCTTGGCTGCATACAGACCAATTCTCTCAACCACACACCTACAGGAGTTTGTATTGCTGCTTCCTTCTTTGTACCAAGAGGACCCCAGGCAAGCAGGAGTAGTAATCCCCCACACATTCCATAAGTTGACAGAGGGAGCAAATCCTTGCAAATGCCCCTATTTTTGTAGCTGGGGTATAGCACATGGTAATGGGGGTCACCGTGTGTATGCCACTTCCTTTGAAGAGATAGCCACAGGAACGGTAGAGATCAAGCCCAAAGACCACAATGGCAGGCATCAGTCCTCTACTTCATATATATCATGGTCTAGAACTCACTGCCCACCACACAGCCGTTTAAGACTATTCATAAACATTGTAATTGTGGAGAGAGAGGGGAGTCAGTCATGTAATACTGAAATCAACATGAGCGAAGGGGGTCAGTTGAAGAGGGCATCTCACAGTCTAGGGTAGGCGGGCAAATTAGCAATTCTAAGAGTGGCTGCTAGGCCATAACTGTGTGAAACACCAGAGCAGTTCCTTCATAGTCAGGCCATAATGTAGAACTCAACTAATTTTATGGTAACTCAGGATTTAGGGCAGCTAAAAAGATGCATTTATCATCTGACTATGGGCAGCCGGTGACTGCAGGGGATCCTGCTTTCAAACTGTCTGGAGATCCCACTACCACAAGAAGAGGAGGTCTTCTTGCTACAAAGAGCCTGAGACATAAGCACCAAGAGTAGGAAAACCTTTCACCTTGACATTGAAACCATTTTTATCCTTGGTATTTGTAAGTCAGCCTTTTGTACTATTTATAGCAGAAAGTAGTGCATATGTCTTAAAAATGAGAGATTATATGGGCCATCAATGGAGAGAGGTGTGAAGAGCTGAATTTACCACATGAATAAAAAAAAAAGAGGGGGGGGGGGAGACCATGAAATCTTTGGCTGCAGGTTTCTAGAAACAAACAAAACAGGATTAAAATAAAGGTAAAGAAAAACAAAACAAAACAAAAAGATGTTGCTTGTTTCCACCCTTTCTTCAGTATATTCCAGTTGGGTGAAGGAAGGATCTGGACGGGTCGGCAGACGGCAACTACCCTAAAGGAGTTGGGTTAGCAGGAGGTTAAGGAAAATCCCGGAGTTGGAATGAATTGAGACTGTTTTAATAAGAGGAGGACGAGAACAACAACAACAAAAAAGTAGAACAGGACTTACATAATTTAGATCATCATTCTGAAGTATTTTCAGTTGTTTACCCTGAGTCCGTTGTACAGGATGTAAGCATGCATGGATCATGTCATTCCCTACTTCACTCCCACCACATACATAGCCATGTTTGTAAGACTTGTGATAGGAAACCAAGTTTCATGTGATTTTTGTGGCAAGAACTATTATCAAACTATTACAGATCCTGTCTTTCTTTGGGCCAACTTGGCAGCCACTTTTCCATTCCCATGCCTAGATAGAAGCTGTGTTCGGATGTCACTTTAAGCCATGATGGGTTAATAAGATACTCACAATAGCTTATTTTGAAAATATGCTACTATTAACCCCCACACAATCAGACAAACAAGCTACTGTGCGTAGCTTATGAAACTATTGTGAATAGCTTATTAAACTACTATGTGTAATCTGAGTCATTCCCCCCCCCCCCGCCCCGTCCTGCTGCAATCCTCCCACCCCAGCAGTGGTGCTGTTTCACCCATTGACAACATCACAGTAGCTGGTTTTAACCTTCCACAATATCCCAATGAGTGGGGAGAGGTAATTTCAGCGCTTCCAGCATCACCCTGACAAGCAGATCATGGCTCTAAAGTTCTGGAAGTATGCAGGATCAGGATCAAACTTCATACACAGCCTTTCCTAATCAGGAGGCACCCGATCCACCATCAAAACCACACACAATTACACACAAAGGAGTGAAAAAACCTGGTGCACCAAAAAGGGGGTGGCACAAATGAACCTTGGAAGTTTGCAGGATTGGGATCAAACTTCATACACAGCCACCCATAGCAGGGGTGCACATGAGGCCCACTGAAAACCTTGTGGGCTAAAATAATCCATTCTGCAGACCGTGGGTTATCAGAGTGGGTTATTTTGGTCAAATAAGGCATTGTGGATTAAAAAAAACTCCCAACAAACAACACAGTGAGCCGTGATGGGTTAAATAAGCCTTCATGGCTTATTTAACCCATTGTGAGTTATCGTGACTTCCTCTTCTTTATTTCCATTCTTTTCTTCCTCCACCACATCCTTATGGTTAAGAACCACAAGGCCCTTGGGGGTGGGAAAGAAACACACCTGGTTCTTTTTTTGGCCTCTAGTTTTTTGGCGACTAGTTATCAGAATTCAAACAAAAGTTAGAAGCATCATTTTCCCAACACGTGCAAAGTTGGAATGTGTGATCTAGGGGGTCAGCAACCTGGTGCCTGCCAGATGTCGCATCCTACAATCCCCATAATCTCCAACCACTAGGCATGCTGGCTGGAGTTTATGGGAGTTGTAGTTCAGCCCTTCTGACAAGGCCACCAGCTCACCTAGCCTGGTAATACATCCATACTTGGATGCACTACGGAGAGTGATTGTTGAGTTCAGTCCTTCTAACTCTTCAGTTCACAATGTTGCACGAGAGACAGCAGAACGCAAAGATAAGGCTTGCTCTGTACCCGTCTGCCACAGGCTCACTCAAGTTAAGCAGGGTGGTAGTGGCAAAGCAGCTCGACAGCAGAAGCTGTGGGGGATTGCTCACACCCACTTCCCTCCCAGTTCCTGCCCAACTCCTTTACCCAGCACTTGGCCATCAGCCCAAGAAACCCACAGAAAGCTTCCACTATTCACTCCAGCTAGTGGCTGCAAGGCTCTACCCCATCCTTGGCCAAGTACAGAGTTGGTAATCCTACACATCCAAACCAACATAAGATTGACTGTGAGCCCCTTTGGAGAAAAGAATCCCTCTAACCATATGACTCATTTAGAGAAAGAAAGCTATAAGCCACCTCCACATACGAGCCTAGTACCTGCTCTACTGTCATTACTCTCCCAGCCCATCTCTTCTTACTCTCATATTTCTACTCACTCAGCCTGAAATGTAAATAAATTCACATGCTTCTAAAGCACTTCATGTACTTTCCCTGGCAGGGCAATAACTACTTCCTGAAAACTGAGTCATTTGTCAAGTATCTCTGCTAACTGGGGTAGTAATGTGGTTTGGGGTTTTGTTTTTAAAAACCCTCAATCCTAGTCGGTATAGCATTCACATAAGCATTGAGTTGGAATTAGATAATGAAAGGGAAAATGGGCACACAAGAATCTGAATGCAAGGGATCCGATCTCATTGAAAACAGATGGCTCTTAACTTTGATGGGTGGCTTTGAGGGGGATCTAAATCTTAGAATGCTTGTTAGACCTATATGGTCCTTGAAAACAATCCCCTCCTACCACCACAAATTCCACAGGCAGAATTTGGAATAAAACATGGCAGATGTTGTTTAAACCTGATCTGCCACAATCATGCAGGAAGTACATGCACTGGAAGACAGGAATATAAGGAGCCAGGCAGGACCACAAAGAAGTGCAAAACCTCCACCGCATATCCATCTTGTTCCTCAAGTAGAAACCTTGTCCCATCCTTTATTTTATGAATTCCCGCATTTTTGGGTTCAGACACACAGAACTGCTGGCATCGAGTCTAGACTGGCCACAAGAATTCTAAGCTGCTATATTTTAACACTTGGCTTTTCAACATCATTTAATTTCACAGAACACAAGGAAAACCTACACCTATGTATTACATTTTAAGCAAAAAGGCATATGCCCTTAACTCTATCATTTGCTCCTAGGAATTTACTATATAAGGTCCCCTTCAAACTTCCCCAGGATGCCTCTGTCCACCAGAGAAGGGGCGATCAGGCTGCTCTGGGAAGAGAGCAGGCACATGTGTGGTCAATGAAGGTCTGCAAAGGATTACCAGAAAGCAGAGAATTCAAGAATCACCCACCCCAACATGATTTTATGGAATACCTCCTTGCTGGAATAGCCAGGATGCAATCATGGTCGTGATAAGCTGCAGCACTTAGAGCCTTTTCCCCCCCTTTGAACTCACCATTAATTCCATTGTAAGATTCACACCTGTCCAAATAAGCCACACCACCCAGTTCAAAAGATGTGATGTAAAGATGATTTTTTTAAAAAAAATGGTCCTACTAGACTTGGGCTGCATTCCTGTATATGTAGAGGGAAGCTTTAGCTAAGTAATGGTGTAAGGCAGGTAATATTAGGAATTTTATGGAGAGCACCTAGGCCCTTGAACTAGACACCTGAATATTTTCTTTGAAGCCTGGCCACAACATTGCACTTGGATTTCATTATGGTTCTGCCATTGGCAGCTGAAAATGTTGCAATTGTCAAAAATTTGACAGGGAAGCAGCTAATTTCACAGCTTCCGACTACTGTGCTCGCTGGAGTTTGGTCAGTTATTGTAAACTGCATCTGGATAAAAAAAAACCCTGCTTTCTATCAGCCTGCAATCCAGTTTTATTAATTTCCCCAGTCATAAAACAAGGAAGCCCAGTCAATATAATCTAAGTGGTAAATAAACATGGCTCCCAATAAAAGACATAACCACCAATCATCAGATTCATTGGAAGATATCATTTTCTAAAGTCAACTCTGTCTTTATTGTGATAAAATCCACCCTCATTAAGGTTTCGTATATGTTACATACAGTTAGTTACACAGTACATTTTTCAAAAGACGCAAACAATGGATCAAAGGTTTTGACTTGACAGCCTTGCAGAGACCCAGCTGCTAGTTCAAAATTAAGAGCTCTTTGCGAGAACTTCACCTCTTTGCCAGCCCACTAAGCAGGAAATGCCAAGGCTAATGCACAGAGATGAATAATAAAATGTACTTCAATGTACTATCCAGCCAACTTAAAAAGGCAGCAGTAGAAAATATCTTAGCTTTTAGCAGACTTGTTGAGATATGCCTGAATGGCTACATACACATATCTCGGCAGGAATACAACTGAGCGACCTGTTCTCTTAGCTTTATTTCTATTGTTAAGGAGTCTAAACTCTCTCCTCAAGGAGCTTGCAAAAGGTGACAGGTACATATGAGGTATTAAGTCAGGGGTCCCAAAACAAGTTGAGGTGGGATCGAGTTGCCACCCATAAGGCCTCAAAAGGACTTGTATGGCACTAGGAAAGCTGCCTGCCACTTGTATCCCCACTGTATCTCCACCTCTGGTCTGAGGTGAGAGATAACAGGATTCGTGAGGGGCAATGCCTCCAGGAGAGTGGGGCTTGGAGGATCCAAGGAAACTCTGCATCCCTGCACCAAGAACTCCTTGTGATTTAACAGATGTGTGTGCGTCTCTCTCTCTCCTTTAAAACTGACTTGTCATGGAAGGACTGCTAAACCGAGCTCAGCTCCCCACAGAATAAGTGGAGTTCAGCTTCTGCAGCCACATCAAGCAGTGCTTGTCCGCCCAGAAGAAGAATTTAGAGGAAAGGAAATGCATGTGAAGTTCCCACAGCCACAACAAATCCTTCACTTCGTTTCTAACCTCTGCTGGCCGATCAATCATGCAATTCTGCTGACAGTTTTAGCTCCCGTTTTGTTGTGTATATGGAATCACCTGAATAGGCCAATGGTTTGGTCTGTGAGGGAACACTGGCAATGGAATAGCTAGCACTAAATCAACATGACCCAGATAAGGCTGCCCCCCCAGAAGAAAACCCCACAGCAAACACGGTAGCATGTCACAGCAATAAAGCAAGTCAAAAGCACAACAGGAGGGGAAGAGGGTGCCAGTACAGGCAGATCTACTTTCCCACTCCTGCCAAATATCTATCTTGAGCCCCCTGGCTTTGCCTCAGACATTTCACTAAACCGTTATGCTGCCCCCAACTACATTAGGCTCTCCCCATATTGCTTAGTCATGTATCATTGCCAAGTATGCCGAATATTCTGCAACACACATTGCTCTTTTCCCTTTGCAAGAATAGCTCACTTCCCTGCTCAGATGTGAGGTGTGGGAGCAACAAGCATTTCATAGCATAGTAGCCATCAGCTGCCACTACTCCCCTTTCCCAGACTCCCTTTTGCCAATCTCAGCCTGGCTTTCCACACCCACTTTTTTGGACCTGCCATATAGTCTCCTCCCAATCCTCCGTTATAAATCCCCATCTGGTAAGCGAGTCAGCCATTTTCACAGCCTAGTAAAGTCATCCAGATGTTCCCTTCTAGACTTGAACTTCGGCTACCTCATTTGCCCCATTCACCTGTGGCACCTCCCACCATTTACATAACCTGCTTTCATGCATGCTCCTATTCAACACAACCTGTGCATGTCCCATTCCCTTTCCTCCCCATACCTACATTTTAAGACCTTGTTCCACAGCCATCTCTGACCTTCCCTTCCTCCCCCGCCAGCAGGCTTAACTCCAGCCGGCAGTGCAACCAACTTCACAGAATATCCCTTCTTCAACCCAATATTTTTTTGCCCTTTTCTTCCACACCAATCTCATTTTAGTTACTATTTCCTGTCTTTTTCCAGCTGCACAGCAGCCTTTTCAAAAGGAGACTGCAGATTGCTCTGGTTGCATTCTTAGCTATGGACACACCTTGTATTTATTTAATAGCATTAATGAAATTTGCAGTCCCCTTAATGTCCAATGTTGAGTCCCTCTTCACCTTCCCCCAGTCATATGCAGAACCAGCATTTCTGGTGAGCTTTCCACGACAGCCCCAAACCCCTTTCATGTGTGAACACCGCCAATTTGGAGATAATCAGCAAATTATGTGGCCAGGATGGTTGTGTGTGTGTGTGTGTGTGTGTGTGTGAAGTCCCAGCATACATGATTTTACTGTTACTTTAAGTAGAATCCCATCCGCAATTCTGCTGCCCATTCACCCAGGAGGGAGAAGTGCCAGTGGTGCTCTCTGCAGTTTGCATAGAACTCCACCATCCTGAATTTATCTGACGTCACCTGTGAATTGGGGGGGGGGGCAGGGGGGAAATACCTCACTGTTCATACCGACCTTTCTACCAAAGGGCTCAGCTCCCTCCCCAATCTACCCCTTCAATCCTCATCCCCAAGCAGCTCCTCACCCAACTCCTGCCCCTTCAGCTACATCCTTTTCACGACCCCTCACCACCTTTTGCTTTCTCTTTCTCAAAACCCAGTTTCCCTCGCACCCTTTTCTCCACTGTAGGCTCTGTTCTTTCCCCTCCCTATTGGTCCCCCCCCCCAATTAAAGCTCACAAAACTCATAGCCAGATATCACCACCCCTCATCCTTCTCCGTCACTCCATGCCTCAACTTGTCACAGCCGCTCAGCTTGGCCCCCTTCCTCACCGCTTCCATATTTACCCTCCTCCCCTCGTCGCACTTTTACACACGCACACTTACCCTTGCACACCAGAGCCCCAAACCTGCCCTTCTTCGTCCCACTCTTATGCCTTTCATTCGGTCGCCTACTATCCCACTTGCCTGTACTCGGGCCTATTCCTTACCCCACTTCCCTTCCTCAGCGCTTCCTTGGACTTTCCCACCCCGCTTACCTGCCCGCCCCCCATCTTCGTTTCGCCGGTGCTGCAGCTGGAAGGGGACGGTGGCCTTGAGCGGCTGCAGCCCGCCCCGACAACAGGAAGAAGTCCCCGCCGCCATCTGCCCGGTGAGCGAGCAAACGGACCGACCCTCCCCGCGGACCCGCTGGTCGGGATAGGAGCAGCTCGGCGCCCGCTCAGACCGACCCGCTCCCTTGGTGACGACTGACTTGTTCGCAGGACGCCCCTCGCACGGGGTGGCTTTTTCAATACGTGATGGGCGGGGCCTCAACCAGCAGCCGCCGCCGTTCATTGGGCAGCCAAGTTGGGCGAGGAGGGATGGAGGCCCGGGCCCGCCCACAGCGCGTCCTCCTTCTTCGCCTCCAACCCTTGCGGCTCTCATGCTCGCTCGCTGATTCTGCAAATGGGGGAGAAGGAAGAGCCAATCCCAAGGCTTAGGGGGAGGGATTCTTTCTCGCTGTCTCTCTCTCTTTTTTTTTAAGTAGAGAGACCCACTTCTTTCTCTGCTGTATGCATTGTAATATTTATATACCGCTTCCCATTTTTTAAAAAAATCCCAAAGCGGTTCAGATTTACTCGGATATTCCCATAAACGCGTTCTAGTATGATTTGCACAGGCTGCCCAACTTTAAGGATGTGTTTGTGTAGCCAAGGGCAGAGGTGAAAGCTTCCTACAGAAAACAATGAAACCCAGGATTTTAGTAGAGCAGCATCCACTCCAACTCAAGGAGGGTAATGGCAAAGACAGGCGTTCATGCTCTAACTCAGGTTTTATCTTGTGTTAAAAGTGATTCATGTGGGTTGCTGGTATTTTTTTTAGAAATTGTGCAAGGTACACAGGAAGTACTGAATTTGTGCTGGAAGCTGGGGGTGGGAGAAAATGGGGGTTAAGCAGAGCAGACTCTGCTGCAAGCTGCATGTGTGTCTTTTGTGTGCAGATTTTTGGCTAAAAATCCAAAAGAGCCTCAGTCTCACCTCTGGCTGGCTTGCAGTATTAATGGTGGACTGTACTGTAGGGCTGTCATAAGTCAGTGTCTCCGCCACAACTTCCCAATTTGCAATATGAAGACAGCAGACTTTATTAGCATTCATATGGTGAATTTATTTATTATTTTTGTTGCAGGGGTGGGCAACTTGTGGCCCTCCATATGTTTTGGCCTACAATTGCCATTAGCCCTAGCCAGCACGGTGAGGGATGAGGGGAGTTGTAGGTTTAAAACACACAGAGGGCCACAACTTCCTGACCCTAAATTACAGAATTTGTTATATACATGTGTTCATAGGCACTGCTAAGTAAGTTAAGACCCATTATGTATGAAGCTGCCTTAGACTAGTTCAGACCCATCTAGGCCAGCACTGTCTGTTCTATTCCAAATAGCAGCAGCTTTCCAGGGTTCCAGGCAGAAGTCTTTCTTAGCTTTGTTACACAAGATGTTTCAGCTGGAGATGTCACAGACTAAACATGGAACCTCAGAATACCCCAACTTCAATTCTTAGCATTTCTTGATAGGGCCGGCAAAGTTCTATCCGATACTGTGGAGAACCACGTCCGCTCACCATAGACAATCCTGAGCTAGATGGACGAGTGGTCTGACTTGGCATAAGGTAGTTTCCTGTGTTCTCGCAGTTCTGCATGCAAAAAAGTTTTTTACCATCAAACTAAGGCCTTTCCCCTTTTATTATTTAAAGTATTTCCATCAATCTACATACACATTTCACTTACTTTGTAATCTTACACAATGTGGTATGAATATGTTCTATTTCAGAAACCAAATGGTTAAAATAGTTCCTAGACATCAGCATTTCCAGAACCACGGATAACTAGTTACATGTCTCTCTCTTAGTTACATGTCTCTCTCTATATTGTTCACAGGGTCCTCATAGTCTTATTCTAATTTCTGATTTTCATGAGGCCCTAGGTGGCAGACCCTCTGCAATATTCCCTCTCTCCCCACTCCACCTCCATGGGCAATCATAAGCAAAAAATAGTCAACCAGTGCAAACTAAATCCAAACCACAGGCCAACACACACGCACACAAATTGTAATCTATCCTGCTTGCTTACTTTACCAATTACTGGGTTCACAGTGCTTGCCTAGATGCTTTGCCACTAGTGACAGTCATGAGAGAAAAAAAGATATATGAGCCATGGCAAACCCCTAGTTAATGCTGACCCAGAATCAATTTTCAGTTGCTGCTCTCAGCCCTGGCATTTATGGAAGAATGAAGATGTGTACAATTTTCACACTACTGAATAAATACAGCCCATCTCTACACATCTGGAACTGAGACTTCAATCTCTTTTAATATCAAGAAATGGCTGACTAGATAGGATGCCAGCCAATTGGCCTCGCACTAGTGGAATAGAACCAAAAGTCCTAAACCAGTGCAAGGAACATGCAATTCAATCCTATGCATGTTTATACAGAATTATGTCCCACAGGAATTACTCTTGAGTAAGTGTACCAAGGATTTCTGCAATACGTAACCCAGCCAAAGCCATGTATCTACAAGGGGGCAGCACATCAGTTCAAGGCTCAGATGGTGTGGAAGGGGCATGGGTCCTCAGGTTCACTGACTTTCTGTCCCCAATGCCAAGACTGGGATCCCACCTGGCTGTGCTCCAAAGACATAAATGGTGGCTCAGAACACAAGAGCTAACAGCAATGCACAACCCCATAAGACAAACAGCACAAACATTTCACACAGAGAAAAGGAAGACAGACAGATAACACACCACACATCCATAAGACATCCTCCAACACACCCTTTCCACACCACCAGTTTCCAAATATATCATCCCACCACAACACAAAGCCCTCATCCATTTCCCATGTTAAGACCCAGAGGCTCAGTGTTTCTGAAGTTTTGCAATTAAATGCCAACTTGAGGTAATTTTTTCCTGGTTTTGTCCAGAAGTTTTAATTTCCTCTGCATTGTCAAGCATAATGAAGCACAACCTCTTGTCTCTGAACATTTTGCCATTTCTTACTCAAAATGTTATTACAGCTTCCTAACCAGTAAGTTATGGGGGGGAAATAAGAACTGAAATCCCACAAACAAGGCAAAATTTTCAGATGACTTCTCCAAGCAAATGAAAGGAGCAAAGGTTATTATGTTGTGTTAAAATTTGAGTTAGCAACCAGCCTGTAAAGTTCCCTACCTTCTTTGCTTCTGTCATGTATCCACCTATTACAGTCTTGACGCGTCTGCAGGGGAGCGGGTGTGGTGAGCATATCTCTTACAGACATTATAGCAGACTCTCCGAAGCCTTAAGCTGATAAAAAAGGGGATGGGGGAAGTAGCAGGTGCCCGTTTTGTCTGAAATCCAGCTTATCTGGAGAGGAGACAACTTCCTCGCACAGCACAGCAAAGACAGAGCTCCCCATCTGATTCCCCAATCTCATTCCGTCAGTAGTTGTAAAGAGCCAGACATAAGACAAGAAAGTCTTGCAAAGTGATTCACAGCCTAGTTAGGCTTTTGATTTAAACCAACTCATAGACTGTTCCTAAGGGACAGAAAGTCTGTAAGAACACAATCCCTATCATATTTACTTGGCATATAAGACCCATCAGTTTCAATGGAATTTCCAAGCCAGTGTGCTGAAAATTGAAGTTTTGGGCTTCCCAGGCACACTTATCTGGGTGTAGCAATCTCTGCTGTTTTAAATTGTTTCACAGCACAATCCTATGCATATCTACTTCCAAGTAAGTATGCTGATTTACCTGGGAATAAGCTCCATTGAACTCAGTCAACTAACTTCTGATTAGATCTGCATAGGACTACACTATTTTATTTACACAGATACTGTTGTATTTTTATAGCTTTATTGTGAACCATTCTAGGATCAATTTGATGACAGGCAGTAAACAAAATGATAACAAATAAAATAAAAATAGAGGGGTAGCCATGACAAATCTGTTGCAACAAAACCAACCGATTTTGTGGCACCTTTAAAATTGAACAAATGTGTTCATCTTTAAAGTGCCTCATAACATTTTGCTATTATTATTGAAAGTAATTTCCACTGAACACACTGGGCATGAAAAGACCTAAAGTGGGTCACACAACATTTGTTTTTAATTAAAAAGAAGTAGAAAGATGGGCTTGAGAAAGATAAAGGCTGAGAGTGAGGATATGCCTACTCTACAAGTGGATACTAGTTCTTTACAATCTGAATTACAAAGGCTTCACTCCAAAATCCTAGGAACTATAATGTGGTGTAGATGCAAAGAATTCAATGTTAGTGACCTGCTCTCCCTCTTACAACTACAATTCCCAGTATGTCTGTAGATTATACATGCCCAAGAAGGAGAAAACATAGATTAAAGGTAGATCCCAGACCTGGAAAGATGAGAAAGTACTGCCCTAAGCCTTCCACACACCTTATTCACAAATGCTTCCATTAAATTTTACATCTTGGGAATGACCCTGAATGAAACTAAAATGATGGGGAATGGTAGAAGACTGTAACATATTCTGGGGTTCCAGGAATGAAGGTGCTCGTGTAGAACTTAGAGTAGTTTACTGTTACCATATAACAGCATACCACCTAATGCATTTTGACTTCTAATTTTCTGGACACAATTCCAAGGGGATGAAAGCTATATATGGAAACTCATTTTATATGGATACCTGTCCAAAGGTGAGGTGCCCCAAATAGTACACTTGACACCAACTAGCCAGCTGGGGACCACTTCCAAATGGCAGACCAAAGGACAGTAAGGCTGGCACAGTTCAGATGCCCAGGATTGTTAGTAAATTCCCATGCAACTTTGTACTTCTTTAATATCATCTATTTTCACCTGCAGTTCCTATTTATCATCAAGTCAATCAATCAAACAAAAAACAGTGTCGGAATCTGTGATCTGAATGCAGGAAAAGAGATGGTAGTCTCACACTGTGTCCTGTCATGATCCCTTAAGGTTGACCAAGCAAAGTCTCTTGAGGTTTGCATATGTGCCCCAAGTTGCCAGAAATGCAAGGCCATTATGAGGATATTCCAACACGTGGCTTACCAACAGCTACTGAACACTCTCTCCTTCAATACCAAAGACAGAGATGGAGAGTAAATTCAAATGAATTGAAAAGTGGTAAGTTACCACAGTGTGCATGCAACCACTTGGCAAGGTGATCATTTGTACTGTCCTGCCAAGTACTGAAGGACAATTTTACCATATTCTGCACCTGATCTGAAATCTAGAAAGCAGGGGAGTGGCAAGAATCTTGTCACTGCTTGGGAGAATACAGAAATGCAGCTTTCCAAGCATTTACATGCACTGTGGTGAGCTGCCACTTGCCATATAGTTGTATATATTCATCCCCTGAATTCTTGGAAGAGCTTTTTAACGGGCAGCCGGATCAGGGAATGCAGAAACATGGCCACCAATTCACTCCTGTTTATTTACCCATACATTACGCTCAACATCTAAGGTCCTCCTCTGGTTGCCTACTCCAAGGGAAGCTCGGAGAACAGCAACAAGGAAGCGGGCCTTCTCAGTGGTGGCCCAATTATGGAATGATCTCCCTGAAGAGGTCCACCTGGCACCAACATTATCATTTCCACACCAGGTCAAGACTTTTCTCTTCTTCCAGGCATTTACTAGCATATGTTGAGTTTTAATTGACCCCAGATTTATCTTTAAGTCTGGCTGAGAGCTCAGAGTTGTTTTAAGTGGATGTTGTCTTTCTGTGCTGTCTGTTTTTATGTTCTAAATTTTGTATATTTTTTAATGTTTACTATTTTAATCTTTTGTTAACCATCCAGAGTGCTTTGGAGATGGGGCAGTACAGAAACGTAATAAATAATAATAATAGCTTAATATAGGATGTGCAGACAGGATCGTGAATCATCTCAAGGCAGTTTTATTTTGTCTGTGGAAGTGTCACTTTGCAGGAAGGCAGCAGTTTATTTGTTAAATTCTGCCGTGCTTTTAATCTTTTTGAACCTCCTGCTGTGGCAACTGTATCCAGTTGTTTTATGCCAATTGCAAGCTGCAGATATAATTCCTACATTGCATTTGCATTTATCTTATTATTTTTATTGAAACATTGTGTTTTTAATCTGGAAGTTGCCTGAAAGTCCCTTTTGGAAATCAAAAGGAGGGGAAGGATTTTTTTCCCACAAAATAAAACATCTAAAATGGAAATAAGACTAAAATTGTTTTTTCCTAGATCCCTTATTTGACATTTTGGGCCAGGTGCTCTTGATAGGGCACCACACAAAGTACCAGGAGTAGCACTGATTGGGGTCACACAAAGCTTATTTTATGTGGGCAAGAGTTCAGATCTCAGTTCCTTCTTCATAGCTACTGGCTGTGTAATAGACACCTGACTAGCGAATCTCATAAATGCACCATCTCTTAGGAAACAGCCATATGAGTAGGGATGGCCCAAGGGCATATTTACATGTCCAAATCCTAGTTCTGTTATAGGGACTTCATCTGAACCGCTGAATAAGGCATTACGAACTACAAGCAAAGAACATAGAACAAGCTTCAACCACAGAACTGTTGTGAAGACAATGAAGAAATTATAACACAGACAGTATAGCTGCAATCTGTCCTAAGCATATTTACACAGAATTAAGACTTTCTATGTATGATTACATGGGGGGGGGGGGCCTATAATCAAAGGGGCTCCTTTCAACTAAACATGTACAGGATTGGGCTGCAAATCTCAAACTGAGCCAGGTCTACTTCCCTAGTTAAAGCATTAGATTAAAGGAGGTATTAAAAGCAGGGATGTCACAAGATTTCTTTACTTATGCTTCAATTCTGTGCACACTTACCTGGGAGTAAGTACCACCAATCAGTGGGACTTTTTTTTCTGAATAAACATGCATAGGGGTAGGAACCTGGGCTACATTAACCAACAACAGGATCCCACTGTTAATTAACCTTAATAGGGATAAAATAATACTTTTGAAAACAAATGCATTCTTCGTCTTTAGATTATGCATCACAAGAGCCACCATGCCAGAAGTGGCTTTCTCTGTGAAAGGAGGCAAGGGGCAATGTTTTTTTTCCTAAAACAACAAATGCCACATGCAGTTTTTGAGTACTTGCGTTAACTTTTTATTTAAAATGGTGTTACCAAATTAGTCCAGGCCACCTTCAAATACAAAACAAGTTTTTATCGATTAATCTATCCTACTAATCGACTAACAGTACAATCCTATGCATGTCTACTCAGACTTAACTCCCATGGAATTCAGTGGAACGTAATCCCAGGTAAATCGGTGCTGGAGTGCAGCCTTAATGCAGCCTAAGAGCTACTGAAAAAGATCACGCTTCCTTTCATTACAAACGGTACCGGGGCGGGGGGCACCTCCCTCGCCCAAACCAAAGATGGCTTTTCCCACTATGAGGAACGCAGGCTGGGTCCCAAACCAAAGATGGTGGATCCAGCACTAGGGAACCATGCGACTCCCGACTGCCCTTAGGGTCGCTCTACCTTTACTGTAGGAAACCACCACGGTGCCCAACTCAAAAATGGCCGCATTCGCTATTGAGAATGGAGACGCAGCCCACAACCAAAATGGCCGCAGCACTTCAGGGGCGACTGATTCTCGAAGGCGCCAGTCCCGACTCCAAGATGGCGGAGTGCCGTTGGCGTGAGGTGAGGTTTGTCTGCGTCACGTGACAGGCAGGACGGGGGTGTGTGTATCCCCGTCGTGTGTCCCGGCGGAAGAGTGAAGGGAGTCGGCTGAAAGGTCGCAGCTGGAAGAAAACGGAAAACAAAGCGGCGCGGCCTAGCGCTGGAGAACCGGAGACACGCCAGTCACCACGGATACAGCCGGAGCCAACGCGGCGGCCGGGGCGCAGCCACCCTCGCTGCCTCCGCCGCCGCCTCCACCGAGGATGTCGCGCAGAAAGGTGAGAGCGCACGGACCAAGCCAACCCCCTTCCCTTCTCTTCTCCTTTACCCGCTTAGACCGTCAGGCTCGAAAACCAGTTAAAAACGTAGGCCTTCAAGCCCCTGTTTCATTTTGTGACTTGATTGGCTGCTGTTGCCTCCCGCCGCAACTTCAATGGCCACCTTCGCCATCAGTCAAGCCCAGCCCCCTCCCTCAACGGTTATTTGTTTCCCTCCACCCCTTCGGTAATAGTTGTATCCCACCTCCTTTCCTTCCTAATTGGCTCGATGGCTGAGCTGTCATTGGTTGCCTCCCCTATCACTTCCTACTGGCGCGTTTTCTTCTCCCCTCCTCCTCCGTCTCTCCTGCATCCCAACGACTTCATACTTGGCTGTGTGCCTTGGGAGCGGGTGTTGAGGTAGACGCTGATTGGCTGGGAATTCTGGTTGAATTGGCGTTCCCGAAGTCCCGCCCCTCTCCTATTTCTCTGCTTCCCATTGGGGAGCAGGGTAAACTAAAGATCCGCCCGCTCGTTCTTATGATTGGAGGCGAGGGGAAATGTTACCGAAGGTTCAAAACATAGTCTTGTTTGTCTTGCTTGTTTTGGGGATGAGTGGATCGTTGATCAATTATGATAGCAATTCTATGCCTGCTTGGTTGGAACTCCTTAGGTTTGCTTAAATCTGCTTTGGGTCGGGACTGCATGTTTAAAATGCGTGGGCCTTTTGGCTACAGGTTGTTGCCAAAATATCCACGCATTTGAAGCTTATAGTGGGAGCTGAAGGCATTTCCTTCAAGCAATCTGCTTAAGAGAATTCTAGGGGACTTGTACAAATTGCAGTGGAGTTTTAAAGGCTGACTAAGCAGGGGGTTGGACTTGATGGCCTTATAGGCCCCTTCCAACTCTACTATTCTATGATTTATACTAAGTTTTTGTAAAGTAGAGACCAGTTCACCAAATGCATGAAGTATCCACGGTTGGTAGATATTTGTGATTGTTTTTAATTGTTTTTAATCCTATGTAAACCGCCCAGAGAGCTTCGGCTATGGGGCGGTATACAAATGTAATAAATAAATAAATAAATATTATAGAGAAGAGTATTTGTTTTTATCTGTTTTAATGGTTTATCTATTTTATGATTTTTATATTTATTGTTGTTCCCCGCCTCGATCTGGATGGAGAGGTGGGTTAGAAATAAAATAAATAAATAAATGGTGATGTCAAAAGGCCATGAATGTAAAAGGTACAGGCCAAGGTTTGCATTTTTGCCTGGAGGAAACCAGAGTTCCTTACAGCAAAATCACACTTGCAAGATTATAGCTCCCAGCATTCCTTCCACGGACACTGTGATGGTAGAGTAAAATGGTCCTAAAAGGGCAAGTTTCAAAGTCCCTAACTGTATGCATCTTACATGTAAATGAATTATCTTGAGATTAATAGGACATAGTGTTGAAACTTTATATTTAGCTTGTAGCAGGTGTAAATATATAGGTTTTGTTCATAAGAAGCCCAGAAAGCACAAGCTTTCAGCCCTTATATTATTTCCTTAAATATGCACTTACTATACTCGTCTATACTATAGCCTGCTTCTTCATGAGACCCTGTCTGGTCTCTCATCCAGGGGACTGGTCAGATCCGCCCATGCTTAAGGGCAACATTGCTGCAGCATCAGATACTTCCTGAGAAGCATCTGATAATGCCCTTTGGTCCTTGTATTAAAATGTGCCCTTTTCTCTTAAAGGTTCATAAACGCAACAACCAAAGAGAAAATTCTCAAATCGTTCAATGACATGCTGAATGATTTTTGAGTTTTAAAGGCTAAGAAATGAGTCAGGATGGCGCTTGCAGTTTTCAAGGATGTGGTTTCATCAGTGTTTGGAGTTCCATCTATATAAATAAAATTCTTATCCACTGAAACTGTACAGGTACCCTTCTCCCCCTCCCTGGCACTTGTTACATTTGTGGTGTTGCAAACGCACACATCATTACTCTGTATGTAGGGAGATAAAATCTGAGGAAAATCAAGGAAAATAAGTGGAGAAATTGTGATACGAATCCCAAAGCAGAACTCTGGAATTTGCTCAAATGTTTTAATTTTAAGGTGCTTGTGGGAACAAGACCTTAAGAAGGGTGTTCCTTCTTCAGTCCTGAAGGGAGGCTAGATTGAGATTCTTGCTTTTCCTTGTGGTGTACATTCAATCAATCAATATTTATTACGGTCACAAGACCAGCAGAAACAAAACAACACTACAGGCGCACATGGTATTCCCAGAGCCAACAAAGTAGAATGGGACTATAAGTATGGTAGTATATAAACAGTCAATTAATTGAATATACATTATGCATGTCCCCCACATTTTAAGATATTAAAACATTATCACAATCAGATGTCATCCCATGCCGATAGGCAATTGCAGCAGCACAGAGTCTAGCCACCTTAAAAGTTATCTGAGAATTCTGGTGTACATTTGGATCCTCTTAGAGTCATCTGGTTTGCAGACCTCTTACTTGCATTGCATCTGGTGTCTGCTGCTGCTGCTACCAAATATGTAATGCCAGCTGTATGTGATGTGGAGTGTTCTCTACTCATGGGCTGAATTGTGTATAGGTTTACTTCCTTTTTTGCTCCCCCCCAGCTGAATCCTTTAACAACTCCACAAGAGGTAAAAATTGAACAGATTTTCCTCTTTTGTAGCCCTTCTATGCCAGAAAGCACTGCACCTGTTGAATTCTTGCCTATCACACACATGGGCACATAAACCCTGTCAGAAACAGGTGGTAACCCTAATTGTGTTGGTTGATTTGTGGTGTGGGATGGCCTTTAGTTATTTCCCATTTCATGATCCTATAAAAATAGAGCCGTTCAATCAAAGGTCAAAAAAGCTGTTGATAGTAGCAGACTGTGAAGGCAAGAAAGAGGCTGTCTGTGCCTGTGTATCCTGCCTAGCTGGTAGAAAAGAGGCTGCCTTGTTTGCAAGCGAGATGCATAGTGTTGTGACAAAGGGAAAAGTTGTTCCTGGCTTGAGACCGGCTACTTAGAAAGCAGTGACAGCGGCTTCTACAAAGATGACAGTTGTTTCAGGCTCGTGGTAACCTAGACTGTATAACTTCCAGGCTTAAGCTGCTTGCTGCGTCCTCTGGATAAATTTATAAATGACAGCTTCTGTTGCCTGGCCTGTGAGTTTGATAGGGATTGCAAAGCAAGCTGTTGATCAGAGTATGTTAGTTCCTGGAGGGCGAATATGGTGGCTGACTCCTGTCACAGGCAGCGTCAGATAAATTGGAGGTTCAGCGACAGGACTCCTGGTATAGTTGCAGCCCCCCCCCCCCCCCCGTCCTGTGTCCTGAACAAAACCTGGCATGCAGAAATCAAACAGATGAAGCTTGTATCATTACTTATCTCTGTGCCATGAAATGTTTTTCCTACTCCGTTTCTCTATGTTGGACTGCTTATCAAAGCATTGATCAGGACCAGTTAAAGAAGATGGCACTCCTGCCCCTCCTAGGGTAGAGGTTCTCAAACTGTGGTCCATGAACACAGTAGTTCATGGAAAGAATGCAGAACAGTTGAGAACCAGTGTGGTGTAGTTATTAGAGTGTTGGACCAGGACTTGGGAGATCCAGGTTCAAGTCCCCACTGGGTTACATTGGGACAATCACCAACTCTCACCCTAACTTGCCTCATAGAATTGTTGTGAGAAGAAAATGCAGAGGAGGATCATGTATGCTGCCCTGGGCTCCTTGGAAAAAAAGTCAGGATTTAAATATAACGAACAAATAAATAAATACATTTGTACTTTGCCTTGAACTTGATTTCCCCCCCCCCCCCCCCAATCACAGTAATAGAGGTTGCTTTGACCAGGACTAGATTATTGAACAGGCTAACAAGGCTCTGGCTTAGGGGCCATGACTTTCATAAATATGATGCTGGTTTTAACCACGTTCCCAGCACTGAAGAAGCCAATGTTATTAAAATATGGTTTAGGTATGTGCCTTGGTTATTTGTAGACCAAAAGACATTGCTCACCTGAGATCCTCAGCAATATTCAAGTGGTCCATGGGAAAATTAAGTTTACTAACAGCTGGTCTCAGGTATGGTGATAGCCTCTCCCACCATGTTGAATAAGTGGACAGGAATTGCACCCGTGGCCTTCCAGGGTCAATTCGGGGGAGCTGGATTTGTCTGACTAAAAACCTCGAAGCTTGAATTAAGAGATCACTTCCTTCACCATATACCATTGCAGATCTTTAAAAATGGAATGAAATCTCCCACTCAACTCTATGCAAAGTTTGGACACCAGCAACACATAGAGAGATGTTCTTGTACATTTATAGAGATCCATCCAGCCTTAGCTTGAGCCATTTTTTAAAAATGTTAGCATTGTAAGATGTTTCTGTTTTTAGCTTTGTGTCATGCAAGGTAGCATTGTCTTTAATTTATGTTGTCTGTGTTGGTTAATGCCAAGCCTCAAGGGATGGATCCCAAATAAATAACCTGATTGGCTTGGGTGCTGGGGTCTTTGGTCTTTCAGAGAAATGCAGGCAGCAGTTCCGATGGAACCGAAGACTCCGATTTCTCTACAGACCCAGAACATACGGACAGTTCGGAAAGCGATGGGACGTCCCGCCAGTCCGCACGTGTGACCCGCTCTTCCGCTAGGCTCAGCCAGAGTTCTCAAGGTAGATTGCCCAGTCCCTTCAAAATAGTTCAGTGGACTATCTTATATTCCTGATTTCTGCAGGGAAAAGATGCTTGCAACACTGGAATTGCTCCCCCCCTCCCCACCCCTATGGCAAGTGGAACAAGGTATACAATAAGGTGATGGAGAGCCCTCCCCTTACCTAGGCACAGGTGAGATCTTATTTGGTGACATCCTGGGTTTAGCCCCACATATTCCCATGGCAAGATGCAGCTCTGAAGCAGTGTGAGTTGTTTCATGTTATGCAGAGCTCCTCTTGGGAGATGCACAACAAGTCGGTCTAAAAGAGAACGTCCTCTTAGTCATACTGTCTTTGCATCGAATTTATACATTAGTTGATGGGTCAATCACTTGAGCTCTCTTCCCCTGGAAGGCTGTGGGATCTCGCACGTTTGTTAAATCATGGGTTGTTGTGAAAGGAGTTGGAGCAAGTGAGTGTGCTAGTCCTCACCATTCAATCGTTCCTGCTGCAGCCAGGTGGAGCTAAAAAAAAACAGGGTCCCTGGGTTGTTTAGTATCCCTGGGTTGTTTAGCTCAGTGGGAGTGGACAGCTAGCTTGCTTGCTCCTGCTCCTCCATGATTTCCCAGGGTTTCTTTACCAATGGTTTGCAGCCATGACGTGCAAACTGGGCTAGTGGTTTGCCTAAGGCCATCCAATGAATTAAGAGCTAAGCTGAGCTTCGAATCCAGAACATGCAACTTACACCATCTCTCTTATATCTAGTCTGAGACTGGACATGGAGTAGGATGAGAAAGGCGTTCCTCTGTCAGCTAGGTATTGTTTGCAACAAACTTTTGAAAACCCTGTAAACATCAGAGCGGATGTTAATGTAGAAAGGACTGACTGCACTTCTGCCTTCTGTGCAGTAGGGAGTAGAATGCCCTGCAAAGGTGTCGGAAGTGGTGTTTTCTTCACTAAAATATTACGTTACCTCCTGCCACCTCATAAAACTAGATTCCAGCCCGGTTCGCAACCCTCCATCATTTGGAGCAGAGGAGCCTGTTTATTCGACTCGGAGGGTAACCCGCAGCCAGCAGCAACCCATGCCTGTGACACCCAAAAAATATCCGCTTCGACAAACCCGCTCATCTGGATCAGAAACGGAGCAAGTGGTTGACTTTTCTGACAGAGGTTTGTAAATGGGCAAGGGAGAATGGAGAGCCCCTCATAAACGGGGAGCTCCTAGTAAATGGGGCATCTGGGACATGCGGAATTGATTCCTATAGTATTCTTTGTTAGACTGCCTGTACAGCAGGTTGGGTAACTTATGACCTTCCAGATGTTTTGGCGTACAACTCCCATCAGCCCTAGACGATATAGGCAGTGGTGCAGGATGATGGATTTGTAGGCCAAAACGTCTGGAGGGCCTCAAACCACCCATCCCTGCTATACAGAGTGCTTTCTTGATGACAGGTAGATTAGGTTGTTAGGCAGTAGCTTAGCCAAGGCTACCTTCAACGTCCAAGTAGCTGGGCTGATTTCACAGAGAGAGATGACAAGCAAAGCAATGACCAGTTGAAACCGCCCTTGATTACAATGTTTCTTTCTTGGGCTACCTCCTTGGTTTCTTTCTCCATCTTGAGATCACCCTCAGAATTTTGGTCAGAAGGGCATTATTATATTATTTTCCAGGCCTGGTGTTGCCACTTAGGAGTGGTTCAGGTGGGGGAGTTTGTTCTTAAGTTTTCCATTTCATTGGGCTCTTATGCACCCTTTCTGTAACGTGCCTCCACACAGACACTAAAAACGCAGCTGACCATGATGAGTCCCCACCCCGCACGCCAACTGGGAACGCCCCGTCTTCGGAGTCCGACATTGACATCTCCAGTCCCAACATGTCTCACGATGAGAGCATTGCCAAGGATATGTCCATGAAGGATTCTGGGAGTGATCTGTCCCATCGTCCCAAACGCCGTCGCTTCCACGAGAGCTACAATTTCAACATGAAATGTCCCACTCCTGGCTGCAATTCTTTAGGTACAGTGGAACCTTCCGAGGTCTGAGCTTTGATGGTTAGGATCTTCTGTTCCCCTTTCTGATTACCAGCCATAAGTCGTGTCCCTTTGGCTCTCCACAGGACACCTGACGGGAAAGCATGAGCGACACTTCTCCATATCTGGATGCCCGCTGTATCATAACCTTTCAGCTGATGAATGCAAGGTAACTTCTTCTCTGCGGATGTGTGGGACGGAGGGAAAGCATTTGGGAGCATTGCAGAGGGAAAGGAGCAGAAAGGGGAAGGCCTCAGCACACACTTTCCCCACCTACTGCTTCTGCCCTGCAAAGTGCACCCTTTTGATACTCCTTTGCATGACAAAGGATTTGTCATGCAAAGCGGTGTATCAAAGCGGTGACAAGGATTTGGATCCACAACTTGGCTATGGAGCACTGCAGCAAATCTGGGGGCAAAGTTCTCGAGAAAAGCACAATGTTGGAATCGTGTGTAGAAGCGTTCCCATGTAGTCTCAGATTTGCTCATGGCTGTCCAGAAATCCAACAAGCAATAAGATTTGCGTTTTAATTCATAATGGTTTATTTTTGTCAGCCATATTTCATCTAATCGTTGGCTTCAACAACAATCGTACAATCCCATCTTCCAGCCCTTATGAAGCCACAGGTCAAAAGAGGTTTGAGTTTTAAAATAGTTAATCTGAAACTTGAACTGAATTTTCAATTTGTGGGCTTTGGGTGAGCCTGCTTCTCAGTGTTCAGAGCTTCATGGTACAAATTTCATATTTTCTCTGCTCTTTTTGGTGTGTGTGTGTGTCAATTTTTTTAAAAAAGAAAAAATGATTAAAAGCCATGGCTCTTTGAAATTTAGGAATGCACCCAGGGCACCTTTCCCTTCACACTGGCTTTGCACAATTCCATTTGTAATTGTATGCCAGAGATTCCTGGTCAGGCAGTGTGACTTGCATGGGATCGAGCCCTGCATGGGATCAGGCCCTGCTCAGTCAGTTGCGAGTTGTGGCCCCGGAACAATTCCCTTTTTGTCTGCAAACTCCAGAGATGCCCACGTTCAAGGCCAACACTGCCTGGCTCCCAGATCTTGTGCCTCTTGCCTGGATCATGCTTCTATTAACTGAATGTGAATTTGCACGGTGTGGGAAGGGATGGATTTATAGGATCTCTTTTTCTCTCTCTGGATTTTGAGGTGAGAGCACAGAGCCGGGATAAACAAGTGGAGGACAGGCTGCTGTCTCATCGGCAAGATGATAATAATAGACACGCTACCAGACATCAGGTAGATTTTTCAAAACCCAAACAGGACCATTTATGTCTACTGATTGTTATGTGTCAAACTTCACTGAAAGAACACCCAAAAGCAATTTTGTGTGGCAATGGTTCTGTCGGAATGTATATAGCCCCTTATTCAACTGGACACATTTCTAAGCAGCTTACATTCTTCTTTAAAAGTTTGTTTCTTCAGTTTTACCAAGAAAAAAACTTGAGGGTATGCATCTGTTTCTAAAACTGTTAAATCTAACTTTTCCCATTATGACTGAAAAAGAATGTGTGCCTTGTGCCATCTTGTACACATGATGCGCTACTTGAGGTGGAGTGTGACTGCAGCAGTGAGGACCTGCTTGTGTGATGGGCATGTGAATAATCCTTTACATCCATCACAATTCCACAAACTAGGCTCTTGGTTTGAAGCTCTAGTTCTAAACTGGGGGGCGGGGATGCACAAAATCGGATATAGTGACCTCGGTAACACATAATGCTAACCATGGTTTATTGAACCCATGGTTAATCTATGGTTTGTTGCCCTACCGAAGATTTGTCTGGCAGGCTACTGAACAAACCGTAGTTTGTTTTCTGAATTTTTGGGTTGTTTGTTTCCTTTCTCCTTTGCTCACTTCTGCCCTGTATTCCAAATGCCTTTGCCTTTGTGGCGCTATAGTACTTGCATGTAGAGTAGCTGGGTTGGTTGTTGTTTTTTAACCACTCTTGCCCACCGCCTCTGTAGCCTGGCAAAACAACCCATGAACAACCCACAATTCTGGATTCACACATAACCCATGGTTAAAACAACCCAAGAGTTCGCCACCCAACAACAAACTATAGTTTCTCCTTCTGGGTTGTTAATGGTTAACAAACCATGGTTTGTTAGCATGGCTAAATTCTCACATCATGACAACCCAGAATTCAACAAACCAGTCCTTGGATTAGACCTATATACGGACCCAGTATTGCTAAGCCATATCCTCTTTCACCATCCTGAAATATTGCACAATATAACAGGATCATGCTGTTCCTGCAACTTGAAAGTGCTGAACTGGATTGCAGGGCATAGATGTGCAACGCATTTAACTCCCACAGAAAGCTTCTAGGCAAGCGTAGTCCAAATATTTCCATTTTAAAAACCCATCAGAGCCGTGGATCTATTTGCCTGCAAGCTCGCTGGAAGGGAGAGTGCCTGTGGACACATGGAGGCTGAATTCGGATGACACAATAAGCAACTGGGGACGGGGGGACAATTGTCAGTTGTATTGACGATCGTGTTGTCCGAATGCTGCCATAGTCAACTCAGCGCTGATCCTAATCCACACCACAGTTGATAATTTATTACCATGTTGCGTGGAGAGTACCCCCTAGATGAACAACAGTAAAGTTGATTATTACCCCACCATTGACTATCGTGTTGTCAGAATTCAGCCGGAGAGAACTTGATCTCACCACAGCCAGCCTCTCCTATGGAATTTGTAATCTGGTATCGTATATGCTCGATAGATCTTTTTTCCTTCACGAGTTGATTTTGTGTGTGTGTAAGAAGCATGTACCCTGTTGTGTATGAAATCAGTGCAAGAATCTCTTCGAGTGGAAGAGTGTGCATTTCATCACTGCACACATGAGCTGTCAAATCTACATATACCAGGAGACAGTAAATTCTTGTACCACTTTACACATACGGCATTCCATGTATGGAAGCAGCCCTTAGCTGATAGATGGCCTTCTTTGGGTCGGAGGGAAAGGGACTCCATTCCAGTTCAGGTTTGAACTGGCCCAGCTCCTTCTGTTTTGTCTATACACATACTCTGTCTCTTATCCCCTGCATAGGCACCAACTGAAAGACAACTGAGGTACAAAGAGAAGGTAGCAGAGATGAGGAAGAAGAGGAATGCAGGGCTGACCAAGGAACAGAAGGAAAAATACATGGTACAGAAACTTTCTTCTTTATTTTATTCCAGGGGATGGGAGAATGGAGGCATCCCTTAATGTGATGGCTCCTCTGCAAGGTGTATTCCACATCACATATAAAAGGGGCATTGATTTTTCACTGCATCTGTTCCCAAGGTTCTGGGATGGGTAAAACAGTGGTTCAGAACTCAAATAGGAACTGAGGAGCTTGAGCTAAACACTTAAACCCAGTTAATTCTGAATCGGCATATAAATTCCAGCCTCACCACGTCACATCCCTTTTTGCGCACGGCATACCAACGTTCCTGTCCCTAGGTCCTGTGTGAGATCATAGAGTTGGGATGGGCCTTCAAGACCAACTCCATGCTGGATGCAGGAAATCCAGAACTAGACGTCCCCAACAGATGTCTGTCCAGCCTGCTTGAAGACCACCAGTGTAGGAGAGCCCACCCTCTCCTTGGTACACCGTTCCATTGTCATACCCTAAGCTTCTCCTAATGTTCAAGCAAACTCTGTCCTTCTGTAACTTGATCCCATGAGGTCTAGTCCTTTGCCCTCTCCTATGTGACAGCCTTTTAGGCCTTTGAACAGTGTGATCATGTCCTCTCTCAGTCTTCTCCCAGCTAAACATGCCCAGTTCCTTCAATCTTTCCTCATACTACTTGTTTTACATATCAGTGACCGTCTTTGTTGCCTTCTTCTGAGCCTATTCCAGTCTGTCTCCGTCCTCCTTAAGATGTGGTGCCCAGAAACTAGACAGCAGCATATATTTATCTTTATCTCTTTCTAACTCCTTGCTCTTCTAACTTCAACAGCACACAGCTCTTCTCTATGTGAGCCCCCCACCGCCCCGCAAGGCTAAGCTTGTACTTGAGTTAGAACAGCATTTCTCAGCACGCCTGTGGCCAGCAGAAAAGGACAGAGGGTGGTGGAGATCGGGGACATCCGTTTCTCCAAGGCCAGGCCAAATCTTTATTTAAAAGATGGCTTCCATTGTTGCTTCAGGAACACAGGCAAACCTACGGTAACACCAGAGAGCCCCTTTTAGAGAACCTGACCAGTGAATACGACCTGGAGCTGTTCCGGCGAGCGCAAGCAAGAGCCTCTGAGGATCTGGTAAGCTGGGCTGAGTATAATTCACACACAGCCACTATTCCCTGTTTGAGGCTTGCAGTAAAGCCAGTTGCACTTGTAATTATTAAAGAGAGCTTGAATCACTGCGACTGGATTTGGGCAGAATCAAACGTATAAGTGAGGGCTGGAGGAAAGGGGCAAAGAAGGAGGGCTGATATATGCATTACAGCCTGCACTATTCTAATAGTCTAGAGCAGGGGTAGGGAGCAGGTAGATACCCAGATGGTTCAGACTAACATTCCAGACCATTGGCCATGTTGGCAGGCACTTCTGGGAGTTAAAAGTCCAAAATATCCCTGGTCTAGAGGTGGATAGCAACAGTTGTATAAAAATAGATGGATTCCTGTCCTCAAAGGGCTCCAGAGGCTCAGCTTAGACAGCATGTTAGTCAATGGTGGTTTTAGAACTCCACGGTAGAGCTATTACACCACCGTTGAGAAATGTTTTGTCTGGCGGGAAAACTCTACGCAACAGTGGAGTTTTTCTGGAAAACACTTCATGCAGAATACCACATTGTGTAAAGGAGAGTTCCTGCACAACCGTTGTGTTGTGTGCTGTGTGGCGGGTCCGTGGAGTTCTCCATTGCGTTGACTTTTCCCACTGGGTACAAAGTTCCCTGGCAAGAGCGGCGAAAGGAGCGAGTGCTGCTCTAGGAGAGCCACCGGGATTGTTTTTTCGCAGCAATGGCTGATGGGATACCATGGGCAGGACCGGGAGAGGAGAGGGAGTGGAGGAACTGTCAACCAAACATCGCAATGGATTTTACTCAACTCCAAGGTAGCCCACAGTCACACAGCAGTGGAGTTAGAACATGTGTAGGGAGTACCCCCGAAAAACTCAACTGTTGAGTGGAGTTTTCACACTGTGTTGACTAACGTGTTGTCCGAACTGAGCCTGAGTCTGTGTTATGTATGGCCTGGAGAAACCAGGGCAGTGATTACTGGAGGTGTTTGGCAGTTGGCTTCCACCAATTGGGGGCAGCTGCATAGGGAGGACAGGAGAGGGAGGAAGTAGAATCAGTAGTAGAGATGCAGATTGCCCAGCAGGGTGTAGAACCTCCAACAATAATAGGTAGTTTGCTGCTAATAGTGGTGGGCTCTCTTTTAGTGTCTGAGCCTGCCCAGTCTCATCGCAGCTTCAACAAGCCACGGTGGCATTTGCCTAATTAAGGGTTGTTTCCCCCTCCAACAAGCTGCGCCGCACTGCACCTGGGTTCAGAGAACAAAATGAACTGTGCCTGGGTGGGTAATTAGGCAAATCACACCCCACATGTTCCGGCACACACCACAGCTTAAAGAAGCTTGTTTAAGTCACGGCAATCATGCAATTCAGGTCGGTGACTAGGGTCAACTCCCAAGTTTGACAGTTGAATTCCTTGGTGGCATGCTTCGCCATAGTCATGAGGACTAAACTCTTGAAAAGGGTTGTGTGGATTTTTGACTTTTACGTTAATATTATTTCACATCTGTTGAGTACACTGAGCTCATGAGCAAGTTCCATTTGTAGGTACCTTGGGCATCAGAGCCCAGCTTTTTGATGGTGTTGTTGTTGAGCTGCAAGCAAGTGCCTCTCTGACTTTCACTAGCCTGGCCTTTGTCTCAGGGGAACCTCAGAATAAATTAGGGAAGGATTGCTGACTCCGGGGACAAGGAATGCCCCACCCCCACCATTTCCCATTCCGTTTTCACTGGACAGATTTAGATGACTGTGAACAGAAGTATAATGAGCCGAAGGGGGATTGAAGACAAAAAGTAAATGAGATAAAGGAAGAATGTGGAATTGGTTGCATAGCAAACTGGAATGCCAGCTTCTCGTCTACTGTTCATCTGTTTATTCACTTAAAGAATGTATGTCCTGGTTCACACAATCAAACGACCCATGGTTAACAAACTGTGGGCTGTTTGTGAGCATGCTGGCTCTCATTCACTTCTGATTTCTGAAACAACTCAGGAAACCCTGGTTTGTTGTTGGGTTAAAACTGCATTGCATGTGAACCAGGGATTTCCCTGCAATAAGGATATTTTAGGACAGTTTACAAATAAAGTACTAAGAGTCTCTACAGGTGCAGTTCACCAGTACTTGGAAAGCTGGCGCCCTTCTGCCTGGCATGTCCTTGATCAAGATGAACAAGCCCAGAGCCGCTCAAGTTTACAGCCTTATCCTTAACTTCTTAGTCCCCCAGCCTTTGTTGAGTGTTTCCAAAGCCAATCCTTCTCTAGATTACTTAACCTTGTTCTCCCTTCTTTGGGCTGGTGGTGTCTCTCCCTGATGGCAGGTATGAGACACTAAGCTATTCCAGCTGTGGGTGAGTCTGGGTGACTTTGGCCAACTATAGTGTGTGTGGGTAGTGGTGGAAACACATGGGTTGGGGTAGGGAGCCTGATGCACCTAAAGAGCTGTGACAAATGTCATATAATGGTGGGCTTATTTATTTCAAAATGCAGCGGCCTCTTTTTAGATCACTTAAATACTCAAAGCAACATACCAACAGTGTTGAATGAAACCAATGTTTGAAAATGTACCAGAAAACAATGTACTGGCTTGGATCCAGATATAGGGCATGTAACTGGGATGGTGGAAGCAGATGTCTCCGCCTCCTCGACCCCGCCCCCATGGCAGCCCCTCCAGCCTTCTGAAATTGTGCATAGAGAGTTGGGGAGAGCCCTGCTGAATGAGGTGCACTGGAGGGATGGAGGACCCCTGAAAATCAAGCTGCAGCACCTTCCGTGAACAGAGCTCTTCGGTCCACGGAAGGCAGATCTTGGATCCAAGTCACTATTTAAAAAGTGCAAATGAAGGACATCTAAAAAACATAACAGAGAGGCAGGTAAAAATTGGACCCCTCAATTTTGTGGGAAAGGTTTGAAAAATAAAACAGGTTATGTGTATGTATCTTTTTAAATAAATAAAAACCTGCTGATGGAAACTGAGCACCGATATAGTTGGAATTGGGGAGTGACATGTTGGCTTGATAATACTTTCGCTGTGGAGGTACAAGTTCTGCAAAAAGACCTCAAGGTTTTTGGGTTTAGAGAGAAAATGACAGATTTCTGTTTGTTGGTGCAGATCTGGAGACACAGGTTTTCGGTCGCCTGAGGCTTGAACTACACATTCAGCTGAGTTGCATGATTCTTTTAAAACAATTTTTGCTTTTGCTTTTGCAAGCTCAAAGCAGCCCAGGGCAGGCTTTGCCTGAGCAGAAAAAGTGCAGGTGGGAAACTGTACTGTTCCCCTTCTGGTCTTTTTCCGGGTCAAAATCACCCTCCCCACCTGACTTTTTCACCCATGATGCCGCAGGGAACAATACACCCCCCCAATGAAAAAGCAACTTGGAGAGGGAAGTTTTGAACTGAAATAAGACCAAAGCTCAAAGGGTCAAGCAGCTTCTCTCAACAGGCCCTTTTTCTGCTCAGAGCAGACCAGGCTGCTCTTTAAGGTTTTAAAAAGCACACTCACAAAAACCAAATACAGAGGACGAAATAGTGGAAGCTTGTGCAGGAGCATCTTTGGAAGCCAAGATGCACCCAGCCTCACTAGGTCTGAGTCAGCACTTCTTGGCTCTGTGATTGGGATGGTGAAGGCAGTTCTCTGAGGAGGTGCCCCAAGGGCTTGCGCTGAAAAGCAGGAGCAGATCCAATAGCTTTGTAAGTGGCCTCATTTGGAAGAAGTGCCCTTTCTTGCACATGGCGGCAGTTCCCCTCGGAACCAGCCTCTCTCTCCACCTTGCCTAGCTGTATTTGGCTCTGGGCAACATCAGGAGGTGTCAGACCTCCAAAAGCACTTGCCGGAGGTGCAGGCTTGGAGCGTTGGTTTCTCAGCTTGGAGAATGCCAGAAGTCCTGGAGCAAGTGAATAAATCTCTTCTTGTGTTTGATTGCGGCTCATTTGATGCTGTTCTTATGGGGTGTCCCCTCAAGCCAGTGCTTCTCAGAGAGAGAGAGAGACTTCCTAAGAACATAGGTGAAGCGAAGCAAATGGAGCGGATAAAATTATCGTTAAAGGGATGTGTACACTGTGGTGGAGAAACGGCCATGATTTATCTTGGGGTGTTCTTGAGAGTGGGCCACTGTTTCCCAGATCCCATTTCAAAAGAGGGGCTATGATTTGTATTTAGCTAGATGGAAGGGAAGGGCTGATCCCACTCTGTTTGGTAACAGAGGCATTGGGTTAACGGTGGGCAATTTCCTCATGTCCGTGTCAGGGTTCATCAGAAAAATAACCATTAACTGTGGGATGCCCCCAACTTCTCTGTGTCATTCAAGTTGTGGGGAGGGAGCAAGCTGGCTGGACAGGATTTCCTGTCTCCAACGGCTAATTGTGATCACAGCTTCACAGTGCGTCCGGTTAACCACTATGATGCCAGGGATCATAATTTACCGCCCGCTTCCTCTCTCCCCACCACCCGAGTCCTCACCCCCTCAGCACAAGTGAGCTGTGAAAAGAGGCCTGCATGCCATTCTTACCTACCCTGGTGTTGCCATCTTCCCCTTTCTCTCTTTGGGAAGTAGATGGGGAGTGTTTCTTCTTCGTTGTGAGGGAGGTACGGATGGCATGATAGCCTTGAAAGTAAAAGGCAGTGTCCTCCTTTGGATATTTCTCAGTGCCTTTCAACCCAGGTGATGCTGGTAGCTATTCGCTTGTAGTGCCTTCACCCATTTGTGTTCCCTTGCAACCCGAGGACTCCTGAGCCTTTCATTCATGGTGTTCAGGTGAATGCAGGCCTGCATTTTGGACACACCCATGTGTGGCATTGTTGCTGCAACACTGACAAGCCAGAGGATGTTTAAGTGAATGATGGAAATAACTCTAGGAGCCTGTTCACACGTGGGTTAATTTACCCATGGGGGCTATCGCATCATGTTGGGCATCCATGGATGCCATTTTTGCATGGTGCCACAGATGCCCGGCTTGCCGTGGGTTGTTGTGTCATGTGAACCCTGATGACAGGTTGTTTGAGGCTTGATTGAGGGGTAGACAATCCTCCAATAACCCTAAAACAAACCATGTTATTGGAGGGTTGTCGAACCTTCAAACAATCCCTGCAGCCTGGGTTTGCACAACACAACAAGCTATGGCAAGTCAGGAGCCTGCAGACACCTTGCAAAAATGGAGTCCAGCATGGCACGACAACCTGTGCAAGTAAATTAACACACAGTGGGTTGTGATGTGTGAACCAGGTCTTTGGTTGGTTTTTTACCGTTGAAGAGACTCCTAAGACCCCATAGCTATTGTGTGTGTGTGGGGGGGGGGGAGGATTTTATACAAATAGTGAGAGCATTTGAAAACTTCAGTGGATTGTGTCATTTTTGTTTACCACATTGTTTACCGCATTGTTATGGCTCCATGGGGGGGGGGGGGAGGAGAGGAAAGGAAGGGATAGCATCTGCTGTCTAGTAAGAGGTGGGGAGAAAGTAGATCTCCAGATGTTTTGGACTTCAACTCCCAGCATTCCTCACCATTGGCCAATTTGGCAGGGGCTTCTGGCCACCCATGCTCTAATAGACAACCTTGCATAGAATCTGCACGTTGGAGTTGGATCTAGATTAATTTCAACTGCAATCTTATATGCACACTTACCTGGGAGTAAATCTAGTTAGTGGGACTTATGAGTAGACATGAATAAGTTTGCACTCTAGATTGAACTTGGTTTCTTCTGAAACCATCTCAACAAATCCCATTGATTTCCATGGGAACAAAGTGCAACTAAATGCAATTCAGAGGTGGTTGATATTATATTTCACATGCTGTAGAACTGCACTTCCTGACGATACTATTTCTTTTTTTATTAAAAAAGAAAAGCAAGCTGCTAGGCCTTAAGGCTAAAAAAAGCCCAAGTATGTATGTGGCAACTAATATTTCAAATTTGTCAGAGTGGGGCATTGATGCCTTTTCTATCTCTTTGCTGTTCCCCTTCCTCATGAAATAATGATTCAAAATAAGCAGCTGCATATATATGTTCCAATCTCATTTATACGGAATAACAGAATTCAGAATCTTCCTGATGGTAGATTTAATTTTTTACTGCAGAGAGATTTTTTTAGAGTCTGTTTCCAAGATTTCACTAAAAGGTAAAACATTTCTTCCTATTTCTGTGAAGCTCTCTCTTTTTTCTTTGTTTTAAAAAATGCTCCTTTCTCCTCTCTGCCAATAGGAGAAGCTGCGACTCCAGGGTCAAATCACAGAAGGCAGCAATATGATCAAGACGATTGCTTTTGGCCGCTATGAGCTGGACACCTGGTACCATTCCCCCTACCCGGAGGAGTATGCACGTCTGGGGCGTCTCTACATGTGCGAGTTCTGCCTCAAATACATGAAGAGTCAAACAATACTACGCAGGCACATGGTAAGCCTCTACATTAGCATCTTGTGAGACAAATTTGCATCTTCCTGTGCAAGTGTAGACAGAAAGTCCTACAACTCCCCGTGTTCTCCAGCCAGTCGGCCAGATCCTCCTTGAGTGGCTGTTTTATTCCTGCAGCCTTCCCCAACCCGTGGCCCCTCAGATGCCCTGTATTCCCCTGGCTACTTTTCCTTTGCCCCAAGAAGCCTAGATACCAGTCCCTGGCACTGCCATTTTTCATTCAGGTGGGTACAGCACAGTCTAGCCAGTCTCTGCCTGACTGAAAATCTTGAAGACCAGCCAATCCTGAGCCAAGTTCTTGAAGTGGTTGTGGTTTGCCTCATCACCTTCGTTGACATTCTTCCCATGCTGTCTCCCCCTTTTCCATTCTATGGAATGCTCTAGTTAAGGCAGAGCCCACTCTTAAAATCTGGGATTGGCCAGTTTGCTTGGGAGGCCAGTAGCAATCCCATTTTCTCTAATCAGCAGGAAGCAAACAAATGGCCTGTACCAAAAGGCCCTTATAATGCAAACCGGATGATGGTATAAGTGTGAAGCATCATGGGAAATGAATGAAAGCACATTGAGAGAAGGAAAGTTATGTTAAATTGGGGGGCGGGGGGTGGAATGACTACATCATTGTCTAATCTGAAATTTGAACTTGCCTTGTGCAACTACTGATATTAAGTCTGCACGTGCCTTCAAGGATCAGCTTCTCTTATACATGCTGATGCACATTGGTCAGTTGCCCATGTTGAATGGGCACTCGGTCATTTGATTATGAAACAGAAGAAGCGCCTTTGCTTCTGCTCCAAAATTACTGTGTCTGCCGTTGAATAACCTTTTCTTCCCCGATGATTCTCTCTTGCCTCTCTGTGCTTCCAAAGCCATGTCTTCTGTTTGGTAACCCGTGTTCCCTGTAATGCTTGTCCGTTTAATCTCCACAGGCAAAATGTGTCTGGAAGCACCCTCCGGGAGACGAGATTTACCGCAAAGGCTCCATTTCGGTGTTTGAAGTAGACGGGAAAAAGAACAAGGTAACGTCTTTATCTGGAGCTGACTTCTGGGAAGAAGAGGGCTTGCGCGATGCTTTGCCTTTTGTGCCGATGGCCCCGGTGACTGTGTTGGAAGTCTTTCACCACCCTTTCCTGCCTCGCCCTGAAAAATCTCAAGGTTGCAATATTGGTCTAACTCAGCCTTTCCCAACCTGAAGCCTTCCAGATAGGCTACTCCAGCCCCCGTCATCCCTGCCCATTGGACATGATGGCTGAGATAGCTGAGAATTGTAGTTCTAAACATCTGGAGGGCATCACCTTGAGAAGGCTGGTTTAACTCCTTCCATATTGGTGACATTAGACTAGTAACCCTATCTAGCTCACGAAATTCAGCTGTGCCTCCAGCAGAATGCTTCCCAGCTCTGCAACCTCTGGTCCTTTTCAACCGGATACTAATTCCAGAAAAACCAGTGGTGTGTCAGAATATGAGTTCAAAGAAGCAGATTTGGGCAAAGGAGGAGGGGATGGATTCCTTCAAGGTATCAAGGGGAGATGAGGATGGATTCCTGGAACTTGCCACTGCCTTCCAAAGTCCAAACCCCTTTTGTCAGGATGACTAATTTCATGCTATCTTCAGATACTGGCTCAGGCATTCACTTTCCCTGGCAGGTGGCTCTAGCTTGGCAGCCTTCCCTCGTGGGCGTTCTTCAAGGGCTTTTTGTAGCTCAGGGGCAGGGAACCTCTTTCAACCCAAGGAGACGCTCTTGAGTGCCACATTCCAGGAGTGGGTGGGGCTGAAGCCAAGGAGGCAGGGTCAGGTCTATACAAAAACATCACCCTACTTTAGCTTAAAGCTCTTACTGCTATTAACTAAGCCTTAAGAGAGAGGCATTTCAACCTTTTAGAATGGGGTAAAAGAATGAACAAAAGCCAGAAAACCACCAAACGGTTGGGGGAAAGGGGGTGTGGCTTGGGGATGGGGGCGTGGCCTCTGGGGATCCCAGGAGAGCTGGACTGGGACCCTGAGTCTGAGGTTGCCCACCCTTGTTACAGCTCTACTGGACTCCAGCCCTTCAGCATCCTCTCCCTTCCAACAATTGTCTCCTCGTCTAGCAATCTACCCCTCCTGCACCCTCCTCTGCCTTAGAATCCTCATGCGATCTGTTGGGTCTGCGCACGCAGTGGCATGAGGGAACAGAGTCCTGAGATGGGAGAATGGGCTCATAACATCAGGCTTCCCTACGTTAAAATAACATCTCCCTGAAAATAGAAAACTAGCTCCCAGCAAAGAGAGTGCTAGTCTAGAATGTTCCTCCGAATTGCAGGGAGTTCTTAACATGAGGAAGCATTTAGAAATGGTGTTCTCCCACCGGTGGTCTGAAGTGGACTCCATAGGCCACCTACCCAGTTGAATTTTAAGATGTTTTTAATAATGTATCAGTTTTATTTGTTTTTAATGTTTTATCTGTTTTACGGTCTTTGTATTTATATTTATTGCTGTTCCCCGCCTCAATCCAGAGGGAGAGGCAGGTTAGTAATAATAATAATAATAATAATAATAATAATAATAATAATAATATAAGGAACAGGAGCAGAATGAGATAATAAAATAGGGCGGTGTTCTTGGATTGTACCACTTCAGATTGCGGATTCTATATCTGGAATGGACTATATTTACCTTTTACCAGTACAAACAGGGATTTGTGTGTGTGGGCGGGGGGCTGGATCATTAAAAAATAAAGTCATACTTATCCCTGCAGTCTGAAGTGGTACAGTCCAGAATTCTACCAAATTCAGATTACTGCCTTGTTCTGCAGAAAGTTAAGAACCGCTCTCTGTCTCCATTTGTGCTCAGAAGGGCCACAAAGAGCAGTTGAAAAGGATAAGTGTGGCCTGTAGGGTTCTACTGAACCTCTTCTGTGTGCATTTCTGAGTGTTGGTGTTGAAATGCCAGGGATTGTATATAAACCAGGTGCTATAAATAAAACAAGTATTCTGCCACACAGCAATGTTCTCTGAGGGATTATGCCAATGTTAACATCCTAAAAAGCCATTGTGCAATAAAATCTATGTTTTGGAGAGGTTACGTTTGATTGTTCGGTTTCATTTCATTTCTAGGAGACTTCTCTGAACTTGGTTTTCAGTTTTCCACATGTTCTGAAGTAAGGGTGGGGAGTGTCTCCTGTGTCATTAAGGAATGGAGGTTGTGGGATTGGCCTTAATTTGTGACTTGGCTCACTGGCTTGAACCATCTGGACCGATTTGCATTGGTGGTGCCATGTGAGCAGCTTCTCTTTGTGGTCCACCACCGATCTCGTCAGATAGTTTGTGGTGGTTCTGCCTTGTGACCGAGGGCTTGGGGATATTTGACCATCACCCACCTCCCCACCTTGGGATGTGTGAGTGTCTTAAGATTCCTTCTGCTTCCTCCAGATCTACTGCCAGAACCTGTGCCTCCTGGCAAAGCTCTTCTTGGACCACAAGACCCTGTACTATGACGTTGAACCCTTTCTCTTCTATGTCATGACAGAAGCCGACAACACCGGCTGTCACCTGATCGGCTATTTTTCCAAGGTGAGTAATGTCATTTGAGGTCTTCTCCACAGGCAGGGCATCTTCCATCGGCAGGGCATTTTCCATCGCTTGCGCATCAAGCCAAGAGCACTGATGGGCCCATTGTGACCAGACTCGCTTTGTGCCTGGAAGAGGCAGGATGACAGGGTCAGCCCCTGCATTGCTCTGGGAGGTTCAAAGAGATGATTCAGGCGATCCAATTTTCAAGCTTGGAGTCCAAAGGCAAACCCAGGCCAAGCTGGCAACTGGAACCTCATTCAGATGACCAGGTTTGCTTATAGATGAAACTTCTGATACCAGAGGCGGTGATTTATGTTATGCATAATGCTCTCCACACCACATACAATGGTATGTACAAAAACGTATTTCCAACAATGTTTGCAAAAGTAGCTGGTTTTTGGCGGTATGTTAGCTTCTAATCAGAAATCAGGACTGAGTGTGCTCTTGTACGTGTGGCAGGGAGCACCACATGCTTATATCCCTTTGGCAAACAGTGCAATTTGTGGGAGTCCAAAGCTGCCCCCCACCCCAAAGTAGTAATTTTCTGTTTGAAAAATTGAAAGGGCAGTGCTGCTGCTTCCGGACAGACAGAGCGGCTATGAACAGGAACAGTCTTTTCTCAAGATATAATAATAATAATAATAATAATAATAATAATAATAATAATAATAATTTATAACCCGCCTCTCCCTCCGGATCGAGGCAGGGAACAACAACAATATAAAACACAAGAATCACAAACAGTTAAAATTTAAAAAACAAGAAAAAATACATCATTAAAAACATCCTAAAATTCATCTGGATAGGCCTGCCGGAAGAGAGCCGTCTTCATGACTCTCTTAAATTCATGAAGACTGCTAATTTGTCTAATCTCCGGCAGACCTTTCCATAGTCTGGGAGCGATGGAAGAGAAGGTCCTCTCTCAGCCTAGTTCTGGCTGACTTGAGTAAGTTCTTCCCAGAGGACCTAAGTGTGCGGGGCGGATTGTACGGGAGAAGGCGATCCCGCAGGTAACCTGGACCCAAACCATGTAGGGCTTTAAAGGTAATAACCAACACTTTATACTTCACCCGGAAACTGATTGGCAGCCAATAAAGCGATTTTAAAACTGGTGTAATGTGGTCACCCCTAGGTGTACCGGTGACCAACCTGGCTGCCATATTTTGAACAAGTTGAAGTTTCCGGACTAGGCACAAAGGTAGCCCTATGTACAGCGCATTGCAGAAGTCAAGCCTCGAAGTTACCAGCGTGTGCACTACCGTCTTTAGGTCTTCCAACTCTAGGAAGGGGCGAAGCTGGCATATCAGCCGAAGCTGATAGTAGGCACTCCTGGCCGTCGCATCAATCTGAGCTGTCATTTGGAGCGACGGATCCAGGAGTACCCCCAAGCTGCGAACACAATCTTTCGGGGGGGGGGTGTAACCCCATCCAGAACTGGTTGACACACCTCCAAACCCAGGTTGGGGCCTTCGACAGCGAGCACTTCCGTCTTGTCTGGATTCAGCTTCAGTTTGTTTTTCCTCATCCAGCCCATTACCGCCTCCAAGCATTCATTCAGAGGAGACACACTATCCTTAGCTGACGATGTTGTCGAAGGCATAGAGAAATATATTTGGGTGTCATCAGCGTATTGATAGCACCCCGCCCCATTCCTCCGGATGATCTCTCCCAGCGGTTTCATGTAAATGTTAAACAGCATTGGGGAAAGGATGGCACCTTGTGGTACACCACATAGCAACTCCTTTTTTGAAGAGCAGCTATCCCCAAACATCACCATCTGGAACCTGCCCGAGAGATAGGATCGGAACCACTGAAGCATAATGCCCCCGATTCCCAATTCCCCCAGGCGCTCCAGAAGGATACCATGGTCGATGGTATCGAAAACCGCTGAAAGGTCCAGGAGTACCAGCAGGGACACACTCCCCCTGTCAATACTAAGGCGAAGATCATCCACTAAGGTGACCAAAGTGGTCTCAACTCCGTATCCTGCCCTGAAGCCGGTTTGAAATGGGTCTAGAAAATCAGTGTCATCCAAGACTGCCTGGAGTTGGAAGGCAACCACCCTCTCGATCACCTTGTCCAAAAATGGAAGATTTTATACTGGCCTGTAGTTATTAAGGTCCAGGGGATCCAGGGAGGGCTGTTTTAGAAGCGGCCTTACCACCGTCTCTTTTAAACATGATGGAAAACTCCCCTCCCTGAGAGATGCATTAATGATATGTTGTAGATGTGATCTAACTGCATCTCCTCCCTGGACGACCAGCCAAGAAGGACAGGGATCGAGAGGGCAAGTCGTCCTCACACATCCAAGTACCTTGTCCACATCCTCGGTACTCACCAACTGAAACTGATCAAGTGTAATCCTACTCGCGGAGTCGCTGGACACTCCACTGTCAGCCTCTGATATAACAATGGCATCTAAGTCGGCTCTTATCCGAGAGATTTTATCTGAGAAATGATCGTTAAAGGCATCACAGCGAACTACCGAAGGCTCTAAAATCGGATTATGGGGAGAAGGTGCCTGGGTTAGACCCCTCACCACTCTGAACAGTTCTGCTGGACGTTCTTCACTTGTCAGCCATGACCCAGAGATCGCGCCAGTTCCTTTAGACGCGCACAAAGCCCCCGGCTGCCCATCTCTTTCAGCAGTCGGAAGATTCAAGGTCCCTGCAAAGTCAAGTGTGTCTCGTTTTTTTGCAGAAACAGAGAGCTCTCATCTTGCTGACTAAGCATCACTTTCTGACAGGTTTTGTGGTGGTGCAAATGCTCGACACCAGTACTGCTCCAATGTTACAAGAGGATGCTGGGTTGGTTTCCTTGCCGCCTACGTTGCACCAGGCTCCAGTGCCCAAAACAAATTAGTGCGGTGTGAGATGCGCATCACAAGGAGAGCATGAAGAGAAGTGTGCAAGGGATGAGGGGGTGTAGGCGTGAGTTGGGACGTGACACCCTCGGCGCTGCTGCCCACCAACCAGACAGCTTCTTAAGCTGAAGAAACCGAGACTTCCTTGCCAAGAAAGTCTCAAAACATCGTTGTGACAAGCTCCTAATCTGCCTCAATGTCAGTCCTTTTGAGGAGATTTTCTCCATGCGAACGTGAAGAAGCGAGCATGAATGTAGTGTTCGCCATGTGAGCTGCTGCCCCTAGAATTCTGATCTGCACCGTTGATTCCTATGCCCTAGTCCTTGCCATGTTATCCTTTCTGTAGATTGCCACTGACTAGTTGCAGGGATAAGCTTTGGTCCTGGGAAGCACTCCAGACCTGTGGCTGCTGCCCACAGCATTGTAATGGAACTGTGCAAGAAGACGAGGCGTTGCAGCTCTTAATGAGCGCTGCAACATTGTTTGCCAGAAAATAGGTGGTTGCATTTACCCTCCTCAGCCTGGCGTTGAAATCAGAGTGGACTATTCTCCCGCAGGTTCAGGACTCACATCGTTTTAGATGCTAAGACAGCCTGTTCCAGAAAGTGTTCCTGTCAGAAGAACGAATTGCAAACTACACATGAATGTTCATCTCCGTGTCAGTGTCGCTGATGAAATAGTGATGTGTAGTGCACTCCTGAGAAAAATAACTACCCTCCAGTTACACATTTGGTGCTCTGTGCATCTTGTTCCAGATGTTAAGGCCAATGTTACCATCAGGATGGCTCAATTTGTTTGCTACTCTGGCAGTTACCATGACAAATAACTTGAAGTCCATCCATCACGCTGGCAGACATTTTTGGAAAATAGCCATCCACAGCCAAACAAGGCCCAATTTGAGTTTTCCTTATATGGGCCAGGGTCCAAAGAGATTCCTTTGGCCTGTCCAATTCTCATGAAGGCAGATGTTGGAGAAATGCAGGTCTAATGGCTCCTGGGGCATGCAAAGCTAGTTGCGCAATTTTATTTTTTTTAAATTTGATCAACTTGAAAAATCCTGTTTTGATTAGCTTGAAAAATCATGCATTTGAGCTCATCTTCTGTTTTTGCTATGGTGTGAGCGATTCTCATCAACCATCACCCTTAATGATGATACTGTTTCTTTCCAGGAGAAGAACTCCTTCCTCAACTACAACGTTTCCTGCATTCTCACAATGCCTCAGTATATGAGACAGGGTTATGGCAAAATGCTTATCGACTTCAGTAAGTATAGATCAGCATGTCTGTGATTTTGTTTTGAATAACAGTTGCTCACAAATAAGTGGCAACTAGATGCTGGAAGAATGAATTCAGTCAAAAACTGAGCACTTGTTATTTCAGTAGAGCGCTGATTTATTTATTTTGTATAATGACACTTATTCCTATGTTCAGGCTCATAAGGAAGAGGTGCAGAACCTCTTTCAGCCCCACTGCTGAATTCCATTTCGGAGAAGCCTTCAGGGGCCACATTCCAGTGGTGGGTATAGCCAAAGGCAAAAGGGGCGTGACCAAGGCAAAAGGGGTGGGCCCAAAATAACCCAAATGCTTGCCTATTGTAGCTTAAAGCTCTCGCTACCAGTAACTAAGCATTAGGAGAGACATTTCAACCTCTTAGAATGGGAACAACCTGAACGAAATCGTGGAAATCACCAAACAATCAGTGGCTGGGAGAAAGGGGGCAGGGCCAAGGGAAGGAGGCATGGCCATCTGGGGACCACAGGAGGGACGGATTTAGGTCCCAGGAGGGCCAGAATTGGCCCCTGGAACTGAGGTTCTGCACCCCTGTCATAAGGGCTGCTAGATGTTTGTAAACATGGCAGCACTCATCTAGGGGACTGGCGGTGGCCATAGTTCCGATAATGAACTCAGGTGTCTTATCATTTGGGGGAGGGAAACAGAGCACCCGCCCCCCCCCCCCCCCAAAATAAGGTAGAGGCTTACTTGGGGCATACTCTAGGTATGCAGAAGTACCCAAGTTTGTGAATTACAATTTTTAAAAAAATTAAGCTGCCTGACAGGTACCTTTGGGCTTACACCAGGGATGGACAACTTGTGCCCCTCCAGATGTTTTATTATTTATCTAGTTTATTTATTATATTCTTATACTGCCCATCAGCCGAAGCTCTCTGGGCAGTGCACAATTAAAAACCATAAAATATAACAAGTACACATTTAAAACATTAAAAAGTTAAGTTAAAAAGGCAATATAAAACCAGCTGCATTAGAAACCAGGGAATAGCTATAGCTTCCATCAGCCCTTGCCAGCGTAGCCAATGGTGAGGGATCATGGGAGTTGTAGGCCAAAAACATCAGGAGGGCCACAAGTTGCTCACCCCCAGCTTTCACAGTGTTGATGGCAGTTGGGAAGCCATCGTGGGGGGCGGTGTACGTGTGTGTGTGTGTGTGTGTGTGTGTCTAAGGAAACTAGAAATTAAGGGTTCTAGGAGTCTTGTCTATGGCAAGATGTTCCTAATATATTCACCTACAAGCACCTAGCATGGAATGCACAATTGATAATTAGAGCAGCGAGAATAGGGGGCCCTCTCTCACCAGTTTTGAGAAAATACTAATACATAAATGTTTCTACACTTAGATCAGCCTCCCTCAGCCTGGGGTCCTCCAGCTCTCTTGGACTCCAACTCCCATTAGCCCCAGCCAGAAGAGCCCATTGTCAGGGCTGATGGGAGCTATAGTCCAAAACATCTGCAGGCCCCCTGGTCGGAGAAGGCTGACTTCAGTGCTCTGCCCGCTGCAGCTATGTTTATCACGCAGCCAAATCCTGTCCAGAGTGATTTCTGACTGACTGCACCAAATCCCAGCATTGAATGACTTTGGGGGTCATTTGCTCCCTCCACTATTCTAATGTCCAGGTATCTAAAGCCCCAGGTGATGGTGAGCTATGAGATCAGTCCAGTGTATTGGGGTGCAGCAGAGACAGTAGATGAGTTTACTTTAATCAGGTTCCGAAGAGTTTGCTTTGTTCTTTTCCACAGGCTATTTACTCTCCAAAGTGGAAGAGAAGGTTGGCTCCCCAGAAAGGCCCCTCTCAGATCTGGGTCTTATTAGCTACCGCAGTTACTGGAAAGAGGTTCTTCTCCGTTACCTGCATAACTTTCAAGGCAAAGAAATCTCCATCAAAGGTGGGTTCTTTATTTCCGACCCAAATTAACTTTTAAGCTTGCTTGGTGCAGTTTATTTATTCTTTTTACAATCGGACAGAAAACAGGGACTCGTCTAGAGGTTCATATAGCGCTCTAGTCGGGTTTGGGCAGCCATTGAAATATATCTCCTTATCCTATCCCTGAGCAGCATTGGTTGCTTCAGTTTTACCCTGTAATATTTTATGCTGGTATTAAGTCTGTCATCCCCCACATTGCAGTGGGATAAAACAAGATTTTAAAAAAGGATTTTACAGCCAGATTTTTTTTTAAAAAAATTATCCCAAGAAGCTAGAGGGGAACTGAGTAGGACTTCCAGTGGTTAAAGTACTGAAGTTTCTCATCTATCCTCCATGGCTGCTCTCTCATCCCTCAACTTCCTTTATCTGTCCTTTTCCCAGGACTTGCCAACAAATTCAGAGTTCTTCAACTAACTTGGAAATTATGGAGAATAAGTTAAATATATGCTGATGTGCGATAATTGTGAAGCAACCCGCGCCCCATCACTCCAACCTGTTTCTCTCCCCGCAGGAGGAGAAAAGGCCTGATCCTGTCAGGTCCCCACAGAATGGAAGCTTATATTCCCCCTCCCCATCCTGTCTTCCGCCACAGGCGAAGGCAAGGTGGGCAGAGGGAAAGCAGGATGATGCCAAAGGCTCTGGGAGGATCTTGGCCCGGCTCTCCTTTGTTTGCTCCAAGGCTCGGAGCTACAAACAGCTGGAAAGTTGTAAGTGGAAGCCGTAATTAAAGCTGACTTGGCGCTTCTTGATGACATCATCTGTCTTACTTTTCATATCACAGAGACTCCTGGGACAATCTAATAAAAAACAAAAAAGTAAAAAGCCTCCCGATTTAATCAAGCAGCAATTTGTAAACTATTTTTTTAATCGAAGTACTTCTGAAAGCAACTGATGGCGAGCACCATCCTTTCAGTATGAGAGAGAACACAGGATGCCTCTTCTAAGATGGCAAATTAAAATAATTGGACAGCATGAAGCAGACGGAAGCCCCACCCTGCCACCCAGGAGGTAACGCCTCAAAATGGAAAATTTATAAAATAGTTAAACGCTCTTGTAAAATGCCTGATGCATTTTGGTAAGATTTGCTTCATAGGCAGAAAAATATAGCTTTCCTTAATTGGGTCTTACCAAACGCACCATGAATTTTACAAGGCGATTTTGCTACTTTTATAAATTCTAGTTTCCAGAGCCATTTTGAAATTTTGCTCCCTCTTTTTTTTTTTTTTTTTTGCTTTCTTGTGCTTGGCGTTACCCTCTCCCCCCCCCCCCCCCCCCCCGGTAATCTGAGAAGAGGCACGCAGAGAGCAGAGAAAATATTTTTCTCCAAATGCTTGTTTTTATATGCACATTTATGCAGAGAATTTGTTTAATAAACTAAAACACATGCAGTGAATCGACCAAGATTTGTTTAATGGGCTGACAGCTCTATTAATATATTTAATTATGATAAGCTTATCCTCCACAAATTTTTGTCTGATCTCCTTTTAAAACCATACAGGTTGGTGGCCATCACCACATCTTGTGGTTGTGCATTCCATAGTTTTAACTATGTGATATGTAATTCATTTTGTTGGCCTTGAATCTCCTACCTCTCAGCTTCATGGGATGACCCCACTGAATTCTAGTATTATGAGAAAAGGAGACTAATGTCTTCCTATCCACTTTCTCCGCACCATGCATAATTTCTATGCCTCTATCAGGACCCCCCAACTCCCCTGTTTGTTTGTTTGTTTGTTTTTAAATCAAAATACCTTAAGTATTGTAACCTTTCCTCCTTAGGGGAGTTCCTCCAGCCCCTTCTCCTCTTAAACCATTTGGCAATCTATGAAAGGGCCTGTCCTTGTATCCCCATGACTGCTAAGCTTCCATTGGCTTGATCTTGCCACTCATCAGAATGGGCAAGGAGCTATGCAGGCCACTGAATCCCTGACCACTGGAAATCTTACTCAGCCTTTCCCCTCCATCTTCTGAGATCTTGCTAAGCTTGTTCATGTGCTTTCAGCCTACGTTTGCCGCCATGATTCTCAGCAGGCTCAGCTCTGGGCTTGCATGGGATTGTGGGAGGCATTTGATCCGGATATTCTGGCTTTTGTAGTTAAAGCTGGAATTAGCAAGCGACAGGGAGAGCTCTCTGGGAGTTCGCCCTATGTTTCCAGCATGTGTTTTTTCCTAGTATAACACAACCTTGTCTCTCTCACTCTGTTGCAGAGATCAGTCAAGAGACAGCCGTCAACCCTGTCGACATTGTTAGCACGCTGCAAGCCCTTCAGATGCTCAAGTACTGGAAGGGCAAACACCTGGTTTTAAAGAGACAGGTAAGGTTATGCCTAGCAGTTGCAAGTGAAGCCAACCCCTGCCACTCTGTATCCCTGCTTGGGTCGGCAATGTGCTTTAGCTGAATGCTCCATGTTATCGTTGGTGGAGTTCTCCTGTTTTGGATTCCATCCTGTTCTGCCCAAGATTTGCTGCCAGTCGAAAATAGGAGTCTGTTCTTGCAGCCTTAGTGTACAAATCTACCACAAGGCTGTTTTGTGCGGCTGTAACCCAAAGAGGGGGGATCCGGTGTCCTCCAGGTGTTTCTTTGGACTCCAACTCCCATCGGCCCTAGCAAGTGTGGCCCATTGTCGGGGATGGTGGGAATTGTAGCCTGATAACATCTAGAGAGCCACACCTGGTCTGAAGCTTAAGAGATGGTTTGATTTCAAGCCGCTGAGCTTCAGTTACTTACGAAAGATTGCATTGAACTGGGGTGTGTTGGGTGCCCAACGAATTCCATTCTCTATGCAGAATAAAAGCTTAGAGAGCTTCACCAGGCAAGCAAAATGTACAGGTGAGATGCAAATAAAGTGTCCTCAAGTTAAGAAATAATAACGCAGACATCCTAGGCAGAATGAACATACGCCTTACAGCATGGAGGTTGAACCTCGTTCAGCCCAAGGGCTGAATTCCACCTAGGAGAAGCTTTGGGGGGGGGGCATTCTAGGGGTGGGCAGGGCCAAAACACCAGCATATTTTAGCTTAAAGCTCCGACTGCCATTAATGAAGCCTTATGAGAGACATGTCATCCATTTAGAATGGGGAGAAACCTGCGCAAATGGCAAGAAACCAAAAAACGCTTGGTGTTTGTGGGAAGGGGGTGACACCTGGGGAAACCCCAGAGGGCCAGATTGGGACCCCAAGAGGATCAGATTTGGCCCCCGGGCCTGAGGTTCCCCACCCCTGTCCTATTCTCTAGTGTAGCATTAACGGATCCAAGATAATACAACCTCACATGATCTGCCCTCTAAACAGTAAGCCTGAAACCCTGTAGCATCCAAGCTCCACCTGAAGCACAGCGTCACACATGCACACCCAAAAGCAGGAAGCTCCCAGTAGATGCCTAAAAACGTGCCTGAAGCTCCCAGTCGGGTTCCTTTTTAGGGATTACATGGAACAACAGTTCCCTTTTTGTGGCATAAAACTGCTCCTTTCCCCCCGCCTCAACTTGAGGGGGTCTCCCCATGAAGGCTAGGTGCAGCTCTGTCTTCTCTTCATAACTTTCCCCAAGCTTTTAACCGGCCCTTTCTTTTTCTCTTTCCCCCCTTCTCCTCAGGATCTGATTGATGAATGGATAGCCAAAGAGGCCAAAAGGTCCAACAGCAATAAAAGCATGGATCCCAGCTGTCTGAAATGGACCCCTCCCAAGGGCACTTAATTTGACCAATCTCTCCAAGAAGTGTGGACAACCCCCCTTTGCCCCCCTACCTGCTGCCTCCGTCACCACTGTCGTCATGACCCTCTTTCCTTTCCCAGCGTTAGGATTTGCCTTTGGGATCGTGGCTGTGTCACTGCTGTTGGTACCGACCCCCCTCCCCTCTTTTCACATACCCCCAAAGATGCTTCTCTTTTTTTGGGGGGGGGGGCGTTTTGACCCAGAACCTTTGTACACGTGGCAAGGCTGGAAAGATCGGAGGGCTCTGGGTCCCTTGCTAACCTAGTTCCTAGAAGGGCCTCTAATACCTTACCGTGCACTTTTCCATTCGCTGCTCCGTCAGCCCCAAGACCCTAGCCCAGCAAGGCTGTGTTGCGTCCGATGTTTCAACCTGCTACTTCTACTGCAGCCTTGTAAGGCCTGGTCTACATATGCAGTAGAATGAGGTAGTAAAATTCTGAGCAGGAGAGAGGACTCTGCTGTTCCAAATTGCAGGTGGTGTGGGGGGGGGGGCAGAATTTGTACCTGTTCCCCATGTAGGGAAAGCTCCCTGGGAGAAGAAACTAGCAGTGCCAGGTCTAAGAATCTTGTGACCTGTACTAGTTTTGTACCTGCAGGGTTTTTTAAAATATATATACATAGGGGAGGTTTCAGAAACAACATCCCCCACCTGTCCTCTGAAATGGTACAGTCCATTCTATCCACCCATATGCGTGCGCGCACACACACACACACACACTCCCCTCTCATTCTGTTGCATATTTTTAATCAGCTTACGTGTGGGTTCAAGAGACAGTGTCCCCTACCCCAGGTGTCAGGGCGCAACTCAGGATCAGATTCGCAATTTCTCACATCCATTCCCAAGTCTGACCGCTGCCCGGATCCGGTGTCTGTGCAAACCAACTCCATGCAGTGCTCTTGTTTCCCTGCTCTTTCCCCTTCAACGAACAACAAGGAACTCCAGGTGAAGGGCTGTCCCAAGAGCTTTGGATTTCGGAGTGCGGGAGTGCCGTTTGGTTGCTTCCACTTCCCTGCCCTCCAGAATCTTCAATGGCAAGCCTGTGCCAGTCCTTTGTAGGTTTGGCTGACAGCTTTTGTAGCTGGCACTGCTGACTCCTGGAGGGGGCGGGGGAGAAGGTGCCACTTCACCTGGTCCTGCTTGCATGCTTCAGTTGCCTCAGTGGAAGCATGGGATGCCATCACTCAGCGTGTCTTAAGGTTGGGCAGGTTCTCCTCCCGTAGCTGCTTCTGAATGCACTGACCGCCAGTCCTTTTCAAGCGTCAGTTGAATTCACTTTTTCTTTGTGTGGGAGGGGAAATCCCAACATGAGCATCCTACCCATGGCAATAGTGCCTTCCTGCCGCTTTGGCTCATTTCACGCCATTTGGACCTCCTCCTGCTCCAAAGACAGCTCTGCCTACAGCCTGAGGAGCGTGCGTTACCAACGCAGCTGTGCCTACTTAAAATGCCATCAGCTGGAGGCTGCTCCTTTCCCTAACTCATTCACTACTTAAGTTTGTGGGGCTGAGGCTGCCACATCTGGTAGGGCCAGACCCATGGAGCAATTTACCATAACAGGACGGGTAGCCCCCAAGTGGTGGCCGTTCAAATGCCCGCCATGTTGTGACCTGCTTTTGCAGTTGTGGAACTCCAGTAGTAGTTGGACACTCATGGGCCAATGATTTCCTCCATCGTCACTCTATTTGACGTGAGTGGTGGTTTTAAAAGGAGCATGTAGGGAAATTGCTTCAGCTCCCATCTTTGTACTCTTACGTGCATATGGGTGATGAGAGTCCCCGAAGCCAAATTGGGCAGATGGTCCACCACGGGCATTTCTGAAGTGACTTTGCTCTATCAGTTGTGGCTTGCTGGTCTTGCAGCAGAAATGTACCCACGACACCAAGAGGCTCAGCTTCCCCCACATTCCCAGACCTGGCACCCGGCTGTGCAGGGGCACCTTGTCAAAAGATGACAGCGGCCTTTGAAAACGTGTGAAGGGATTTGCCTGAAAAACAGGCCTGTGAATGGACCAAGAGTTTCAAATGTGTGCTCGAATGTGCATAGGATCAGTTTCACAGAAAACTTGGCCATGTGTCCCTTTGCAGGAGGAGCCTGCTATGTGTCCCTTCTTTTCAGTGATTTTTAACTCACTGAACTGAATTGAGACCACTACCTGCCCTGCATGCTGAATGTTTGCAGTGACTGGCAGAGATGGAGAGAGGAGAGGAAGAGATGGATGCTGTTGTGGGAAGTGAAGATCATTGGGCCCTTGTTAGGCTGGAGAGCTCTTGTCTGCCGTAACTTGGGTGCCAGTGGAACCTCGATTTGGCCATCTGCTTATGAAAGATCATTGTTTGCCTGATGTGCAAAACGAGCAGAGGGCAAAGCTCAACACACCTCATCTTTAATCGGCCATGCTCCACTGTTCATAGAGATAACCCCTCCAAAGCAGACCACCAGAGCTTTCCCTTAGTGAGTTGGACTTCGGATGGTCCACACTTCAGAGGCCCATCTCTTGTGCACGCTCATTCACCACCAACCCGAAGCCATTGCTTTGGAAATTGTGAATCGTTGACAGCTCCTCATACTCCTGGTGAGTTTGGCCTGCTCCACGTGGCTGGCGTTTTGGCTACTTCTTGTGCGCAGTAATGACCCATCAGCATTTGGGATTAAGAGCCAGCTCTGAATGTTGAGGAGTTGTTGCACAATACAGCCAGGGCCCCTGTGCACAGTGTCACGAGCCACAAAGTAAGCTGGTGAGGTTGGTCATATGCCACACAAAGAGGCTGCAAAGGAGAAGGGTGGTCATACAAGTCATGTCTACCCCACCCCACCTCAACACTGCCTGGATCTTAGCATAGCTTGCTGTTCTGAGACAATGATTTTCCTTCCTCAAAAATCTCTTGACATGGGTAGAGAGTGCAGTGTGTTTTCCTTGTTTTCGGAATGCCTTAAATTGGGCTGGCTTGTTGGGTGTTTCTTGCCCTTCCATGTGATCTCCAACCAGCGTAGGGATATGGTTTTTGATTGTCTTGTTTGGTGAAATCCCCTTCCAACCTGCTCAATGGAAACACCCTGGGGACATTCAAACCCTCCACAGCCCATGCCTTTCACCTCTGTCTGGTGTGATTGCCAGCAATACAAGTGTGCATGAAACGCAACCTCTTGTTTTCAGCTGGATTTTAAAAACAACACCAACACCACCTACTTGTCTACCCTCTTGGGACAAGATGGGTTGCAGTTGAGAACCGCTCCCTCTCCAGCACGGATCTTTCTGCAAGCACTCCTGTGGTTGGCTCTTGTGTTTTGGTTTTGTCTTTTCATGGCCATCCCAAACCTGCCAAAGTTTATGTTTCTGTGCACATTACTGGCAACTGTCATCTGGTGCCCTCAGCTTCTAGATTCTAGCAAATGGTGGGGAGTGGCATTCTCTTTTGTGGGGAGGGGAGGTTGGCCATTCTTGTACAGAAGCAAATCTCTCAGTTTTCTGGATATGTTAGAATATGCTACCAGTGTATCTACTTCTCAATAAAGCATGTTCTCTGCTCTAACTTCCTAGTCCTTGTTCTTGCTGTGAAGGGACTGCCTGTGATGTCTTGATCTTTGAGTAAGTCTTTATAACCGCCTGTGATGTCTTGATGTTGACTTTATAAGACTTTATAAGAAGTATTTTCTCCCACCCACCTCCCCCTCGGCCTTTTCTACAACCAAAGAAACTGATCCTGCAACCAGTTCACCTGTAGGATGAGCCATTTGCTTAGATCTGCTTCTATCGCGTGTTCTCTGACATGTCTACAAAGTCACACGTGCACTTTCCAGGGGGCCAAAAGGAGGAACAGATGGGCAGGATCACATTGATGGTAGACCACATTTGCCTTCAGAAGAATCAGGGTTCGTTCCCTGGTAATCTCCAGTAAAAAGGATCACTGGAAGTAAATCTGGGAAAGTCCTGTACCTGAGAACTTGTAGAGCTGGAGTAGACAGTACTGTGCTAAATGGGTCATAGCAATACTCTGTCATTACAAGGCAGTAAGAAGAATTGGAGGTTAGGCCAGTTTAGTTGCTTAGCGCTGGCCTAGCCCAAAAGGAGCCTTGAAAACAGCGGTTTATTTTAGCTCCCTTTCTTCTCCGCCCTTTATTGTTAGTCCTGTTCCCGTAGTGGCCAAGGATAAATTTTCCATGTTCATTTCCTTCTATACAGTGAGCTTCCACCACGTTTGACATCAGTGCAGTAATTAATGTTCTTAACAATGCACCACCGCCACATGGCATGAGGCACATGGATAAGTGACTCCTTACCTTTCATTAGGAGAATATAAATTCCTTATTAAATGGGAGGCACAGTGAACGCATTAGCTGTAAAAAGTTACAGATACCTGCTAATGAAAGTTCCCACAGGGCGGGGGGGATGATCTTAAACTTCCCCTGCGATTATCTTCAGCGTTTAATGCTAGCTAGAAAACCATGGGGCATCATAGTGGTTAAGAGCATGAGCTGGAAGTCGTTGCTCCCATCTAACCCCCTTCAAAGCCATGCAAATACGGTGGACCTTTTTCTCCCTCTTGACTTTGTTTCAGAAAGACATGAAAAGGAAGCGGCAGCAGCCTATAGCTTGGCAAACACGTTTATCCTAGGCTGATGTTGAACAAGGGAAGGAGATTAGTGGGATTGTAGGACACTCAAAATAGTTGTCATTCATGGCAAGTGTTGGGCAATGAGAAGCAGGCAAGGCAAGAGAATATATGCTGGGGCTGTAGCGCAGAGGCGGAAGTGCTACTAAATACAGGATTTCTCTTAACCCCATGCTGGAAGTATCTGTCTGCTTGATGAATCTTGCATTGTTTCTGTGAGAAGAAATCCAACGTCCACATTAATTGAAGGGTGTGTTTTTGCATTACCTGCGGCACAATACATTTAGTTCAAATATTAATATGTATCCTTCATTAACAAAATTCTAGGGCAGTATATAATATTTGTTAAAAGAACAATTGAGATTGAAATCCAGAAGAAAGCAGAAAATCTAACAAAGCTAGGCATTAAAACCAGCAAATGTTCAGTTAAACAAATATGACTTTTAACAGGTGCCAAAACACCCAATAGGGTTGGCTCCTGTCATACAGCAGTGCCTCAGGTAATGCAAAAAGGAAAGATAAAGCCAAATCCAGATCCAATAAACAAAAAGGACAATCTGATTATATAAATTCAATTGAATAATATAATCATACTAATAAATCAGCTCATATACAAACATAGCCGATCAAGGTGTTTTCTATAATTGGATTAACCCTTTTTGCAGCTATTTAACTGCTTCATTGCACAGCAGGAGTCACCTCTGCAAATTCATTTATGGTGTATCATAAAAAAAGGGCCCTGAGAATCTGAATGGCTATTAAAGAAAACGAGTAATGTACCGTATTTCTTCGATTATAAGACACCATCGATTGTAAGACACACCTTAATTTCAGTACCACCAACAGAAAAATAAGCTTTGATTCTAAGAAAAATAAAATAAAACGCTAAAATACATCTAAAATTCGAAAACTGCAATTCTAAGACGCCATCGATTCTAAGACGCACCCCGTTTTTAGAGATGTTTATATGGGGGGGAAAGTGTGCCTTAGAATCGAAGAAATACGGTATTTCAGAGCATGTTATCCCGAACAAGGCTTAGTTATTCCAGATAAAACAGACGTCATGGTGATTATTAATATTTTTAATTTCCCCACCCGTGCCTCCTGGAGCTCAGGGTAGCATACACCACCCTTTTTTATTCTCACAACAACCCTGTGAGGTAGGTTAGGCAGAGAGTGGCCTAACAAACTTTATGGGTAAGCAGAGTTTTGAAGCAGTGTCTCCTGCCAATCTAAGGCTGCAACTTACACACTTTCCTTAGAGCAAGACCCCCATTGAGTACAATGGCCCGAAAAAACATGCATAGGATTGTGCTGTTTGTCCAGCAGTAACCCTTATACTACGCTATCTCTATACCAGCTTAAGGTAGAAAAACAGTCAGATCGGATCCAGATAATATATCCATTATTTCCCACTATTCATTTGCCTGAGCAGAACCATTTTTAATACAGAATCATTCAATCTGCTTAGCATCATCTGTATCCTCTGGGTTAGCCTAGAAAGAACATGCGAAAACCTGTTGGGATACAACTCCCATCATCCCCAGCCAGCACAGCTGGGGTAATGGGAGTTGTTGTCCAACACATCTATCTGGAGGGTGTCAAGTGGGGGGAGGCTGTACTAAAGTAACAAATCAACTGCAAGAATTGCCCTGCCGGATCTTTCTCAAGATCCAGGTTATCTGGCTTCCTTCCCACACTGTGTGTGTGGTGGTAGTGGTGGGGGTGGGGAAGCGAAAGCAAGGGATTTCAGCTTACCCAGTGGTCCGTAAAGACTATTTACTCACCCCTGGCACATTTCCCCATCAAGCCATAGAACTGATGGAGTTTCCCTCACCGAGCATGTATCTCCTTGTCCTTCTTCGTGGTCTCTGTGCATCACACATATATGGGCTTCTGCGCCTGCGCGGAGGTTCGGTTCGGGAGAATTTCTATAGCTATTAGTTACTTTTAGGCGGGAACCCCTCCCCCACCAGCGAGTGCGCATGCGTGGGAGGGTTCCCGCCTGATACCTCAGTTCTTCTTCGACCGCCATCGCAGCTGCATTGTTGAGAACTTCGTCTTCGGACTCCTATAGCGAAAAAGAGAAAGAAAGAAAGAAAGATAAGAATTTTGGTTATTAATATTTACCTTTGGGTATCCCTCTCCTGCTTATGGCCCTCCGGGCCCCCTTTAAAAAGTGTGTCCGTTGCAGTAGCAAACTACCACCTTCCGACGGTCACAGTCTTTGTCTTTTCTGTTTGGGGGAAAGCCACAAGGTCGCTTCGTGCGGGAATTGTCAGGCCTTCTCCAAACAAACAAGGAAACACCAGGAGGACAAACTAAGGGCCGAGCTTTGGTCGAAGGCCTTAGCGGCGACAGATTCCACAACAATGGGATCCCCTGCGGCTACCTCTGCTCACGATCTGGTAATCCTGTCGGTACCATCCTCGCCAGCCAGCTCCCAGCATAGTGGAGCCCAAAGGGATGCACCCACCTTACTGGGCAAATCTCTTTCTATCACAGTGCCAAAGATACCCTCACGAAAGGGTTTAGCGCCAAGGATACCAGAGGAGCACCAAAAGAAAAAGAAAAAGCGAAAATACAACACCGACAAGGTTCACTGCTCGACGCTGAGGCTCGATACCGAGCCACCATCTTCGACGCTGACGCTCCTCTCCTCGGCACCGATACTGAAACCGGCCACCATACAGGCAGCACTTAATAGGTCTCCTACGGGGGCTTTGATACCGAGATCCAGCACATCGTTGAGGAAACAATCTTCCTCCTCCTCTAGACTCGATTTCGAGCTGCTCTGCTCCACTCCAACAGTTTTCACGGAGCAGGAACGCACCTCGACGCCGAGACCACACGTTGACACCATACAGCACTCGACACCGAGGCACGATGCGGACTCCGGACACCGCTTGACACCGACATACCAGGTCGATATCGTACAGCGCTCAACACCGAGACGTGACAGCGATGCTGCACACTGCTCGACACCGAGGCGTGACGTCAACACCGCTTACCGCTCAACACCGACAAGGCGAGAAACATGCTTTTCGGAAGGAGACATACAAGACTCTCCTCAATCCGCCCTGACACAGGAGCACATGACGATGCTCCCTCCAACTTTGTCTTCTCCGTTCCGGCAAGACCACTACAGGGGTCATCCTCGACACTGAGACACGGCTTACCGTTCCCGTTCCCCAGCCTCTGATTGGGATAGGCGCTCCCAGGCCTTCTGAGCGTCCGGACATAGTCTTACACCGAGGAGAGACCTCACGGAAGATCAGCATTCCGTCACCAGCCAACAGGCAACTATCACTAGGCCTCCCAGGGGCTCGCCCCTGTTGCTGGTAGCATCGAGAGCCACACACTCTCCCTCACATCCCTCCTTACCTAGGGATGCGCAGTGCTACCGCTCTGACTCGGATTCAGACGGTTACCACTCTGACTCCTCGTCCTCAGCCTCAGTGTTCCAATCTGCACCTTCGCCTGACGATTTGGTCGCTTGCCAGGAACCAGTCTCTTTGTCGGACAATTTTGGCTCTTTCTCCGATCTGGTCCAACGCATGGCAAAATCTCTGGGCCTAGCAACACAGCAACCAGAACAGTAGGTCATCGATAACATTTATGACGTCCTCCAAGCCGAGTCTGCTTTGACACCGGCTATCCCATTCATCCCGACCCTCCTGCAAACTGTCAAACAAGCCTGGAAAACCCCAGCCTCTCTGGCACCCTCTTCGAAGCGCCTTGAGAACATGTATAAGATCCTGGACAAGGAAACAGAGTTCCTCGTCACCCATCCTCCACCGAACTCTGTGGTGGTGGAAGCCTCTCAAGGACGCTCCCAGAAGGCACATTCAGTGCCTATGGATAAGGAGGGACGGAAATTGGACCTCATGGGATGCCGAATCTACTCCACGGCGGCACTTAACCTCAAAATCTCAAACTACCAAGCAACTATGGCCCATTACCACCTCTTCCTTTGGGAGAAAATGGGATCCCTCTGTAACCATTTAGATGGAGACCAGAGAGAACTGGCACGTGTGTTCCAAATGGAGGCAGTTCACCTGGCCAAGCAAGAGCTACACACAGCCAGACATCAGACGGACTGTGGCACGAAGCTACTGGTTACTGCCATAAGTTTACACCGGCATGCATGGCTCCGATCGGCAGGCCTCTCCCAAGAAGCCCGCATGAGGATAGACAACCTCCCGTTCGACAGGGTCCGCCTCTTCCATTCTACGACAGATGATGCCATGGACACAGTCCAGAAGGCCAAAACTATGGCCAAGAAAATGGGACTAACAACTTATCTGCAGCATTCAAAGGCGAAGCGATGGTCCCGCCAACCTTTTCTGGCTTCCAGCAAATACCAAGGCGACCGGCGCCCTTCAGACAACAGCCTCAGCAGCAATCCCAGTCGTCCCAGAATAAGCGACACTCGTTCTCGTCGACTAAGTTTTGTCCCCAACGAAAGAAGGGGGACTATGGCGACAGACGTCGCCTTTGACTCCACTTCCGCCAATATCCCAACCTTTGGGAACCAACTTGCCCCCTTTCTATCGATGTGGCAAAGCATTACATCAGACAATTGGGTCCTTTCAATCATAGAGAACGGGTATTACATCGAGTTCGACGCACTACCACCGTCAAGTGGTTTTCAGACAACAAAACTGTCCGCCCCGTCATAGCAGAGGTAACTACCCTGTTAGAAAAAGGTGCCATTGTGCCTGTACCACCACCACAAAAATACCAAGGTTTCTATTCCAGGTATTTCACTGTCCCAGAGCCAGATGGCGGATACCGACCAATCTTGGATCTCAGAGATGTCGATGTATTCATTACCACAAGAAGGTTTCGCATGGCATTGATCGCCACAATACTCCCTCTGTTATCTAGAAACACCTGGTTTGCTTCCATAGACCTCCAGGACGCCTATTTCCACATCGATATTCACAGGGAAGTCAACGCTTCCTCAGGTTCGCTATAGGCCACCATTCATTTCAGTTCAGAGTCCTTCCTTTCGGCTTCTCCACGGCACCAAAGGTCTTCACCAAATGCATGGTGGTCGTATGCGCCTTTATCAGGAAACAAGGAATCCAGGTTCATCTGTACCTGGACGACTGGTTCCTGGTGGGTCCATCCTACACCAAACTCAAGACCAACGTGGTCTACGTCCTCAACCTCCTCGAGAGACTCGGACTCATCCTCAATCTCAAGAAGTCCACTCTCCAACCTACCCAGAACATACTGTTCATTGGCGCACATCTAGATGCGGTAAGGGAAAGAGCTTACCTCCTGCTAACCAGAGCAAACACCCTACGGGCCCTGGCAATCTACATAAGGGACCTCCCATATTCACCCGCCATCAGGATCCAGCGTTTATTGGGTCATATGGCAGCTACAACAATGGTGATTCCTCACGCTCGTCTCAGGATGCGCAGACTGCAACTCTGGTTTACCAGGGCCTTCTTTCCACAACTCAGTTCAAAGCACAACCCCCTCCAACTGCCCCAAGGCGTACAGAGATCACTCAGTTGGTGGACTCACCTTCCCAACCTCATTCAGGGCGTCCCATTCCAGCCGTCAACGCCAACGCGCATGATAACTACAGATGCTTCCCTCGTAGGATGAGGGGTGCATTGCGACGCACTTCGGGTCCAGGGCACCTGGTCAATCGGGGAAATGACAGCTCACATCAACCTGCTCAAACTGTTAGCGGTACAGAAGGCGCTCAAGGCGTTCAAACTACACCTACTTGGAGCCCACGTCCAGGTGACATCAGACAACACTACGGTGGTCTATTATATCAACAAACAGGGCGGAACCAAGTCCCTAACGCTAGCCAAACTTACCATCCACATTCTACACTGGTGTATACGCAGGAGGATCACACTCACAGCAATCCATATTGCAGGCCACCTCAATCACCTGGCCGACCGCCTCAGCAGACATTTCTCCCTGGCCCACGAGTGGCAGCTTCACCCTCAGGCACTCCAGCTAGTCCACGACCATTGGGGCCGCCCCACGTTCGACCTCTTCGCAACGGCCAACAACGCCATATGCCGACTTTTTTGCAGCAGGGCAGGTCAAGGCAGAGGATCCCAGGGAGATGTGTTCCTCAGGGACAGGACAGGACATCTTTTCTTCATCTTCCCACCAATCCCACTCATATCGCAGATTTTGGCCAGAGTCAGGACGAGTCAGACGGACTGTATCCTGCTGACCCCCTGGTGGCCCAGACAGGGGTGGTTTGCCCCACTCCTCAACATGTCCAGGGGACATTACCTCCGCTTCCCAATCACTCGGGATCTCCTATACCAGGCACACGGCCAGGTAACCCACCCAGACCTGGACTCCATTCACCTCACGGCTTGGAGCCTCAAACCTCCCTACTAGATTCAAGGATCCAAGACGTCTTAAATGCAGCTCTGAAGCCTTCCACCAGAGCTTCGTACACCAGGAAGTGGAATGCTTTCACACTATTTGCCTCGCAAAATGGTTTCTCCCCCACTTCCTGTTCAGTTATGCAGATTCTGTCCTTCTTAATCCATTTGGTTGACAGGGGTCTGCAGTTATCATCGATTAAGGTTTACTTAGCGGCCGTCTCGGCCTCATGACCGAGTTGAAGGGTCAACAGTTTTCTCCCATCGTTCAATCAAACGCTTTCTAAAAGGGCTACTGAACCTAGCCCCACCTTGGCAACCTCTTCAGCCAGCATGGAGCCTGTCAGTTGTACTGCAGGCACTGACAACAAAACCATTCGAACCGCTGGCGACCACTGACCTCAGATTGCTTACCTTGAAGGTCCTCTTTTTAGTGGCTATAACATTGGCGCGCAGAGCTCGCGAGCTCGCTGCCCTACGAATGGATGAGCCCTACCTCATCTTCCATAGGGATAAGGTGATCTTGTGACCCGACGTTCAGTTCCTCCCAAAGGTCATCTCGGCATTCTATATTAATCAGGACATCATCCTTCCAGCGTTCTTCCCGTCCCCAGCAACAATCCTGGAACGAACGCTACACACACTGGATGTACGCAGAGCCCTAGCCTTCTATAAGGCCCGTACTGAGTCTTTTTGCGCAACCAAGCGCCTTTTTGTCTGCTATGGAACCGCAAAAAAGGGACAGCCAGCCTCTTCGCAGCGTCTAGCAGTTTGGCTAACACAAGCCATTTCCCTGGCTTACCAAATGGCACAACTTGAAGCACCGGCTCCGCTCAGGGCTCATTCAACCTGGGCAATCGCCATGTCGTTAGCGTTCCAGTGAGGTGTACCAGTTCCTGAAATCTGCCATACAGCTACTTGGTCCACACCTCTCACCTTCGCCCAGCACTACAGACTGGACGTAAGGTCCCGGGCAGACTGCTCTTTTGGCAGAGCCGTTCCTTCGTCCATCTGCACCTAACACCAGCCTCCCGACTTAAGGGTAAGTGAGCTTGCTAATCGCCCATATATGTGTGATGCACAGAGACCACGAAGAAGGACAGGTTGCTTACCTGTAACTGTTGTTCTTCAAGTGGTCATCTGTGCAGTCACACAACCCACCCGCCATCCCCTCTGGGAAGGATTGGGTTGGACTGTAAGAATCTAGCCATTATACTTCAGTCTGAACCTCTCTGTGGGGTCTCAGAAGAACTGAAGTATCAGGCGGGAACCCTCCCACGCATGCACACTCGCCGGTGGGGGAGGGGTTCCAGCCTAAAAGTAACTAATAGCTATAGAAGTTCTCCCAAACCGAGCCCCTCAGCACAGGCGCAGAAGCCCATATATGTGTGACTGCACAGATGACCACGCGAAGAACAACAGTTACAGGTAAGCAACCTGTCCTTTGCTTGGAAGGCAGAATTCAGATATGTGTGTGTGTGTGTGTGTGTGTGTGTGTGTGTGTGTGAGAGAGAGAGAGAGAGAGAGAGAGAGAGAGAGAGAGAGAAAGAAAGAAAGAAAGAAAGAAAGAGAAAGAAAGAGAAGGAGAGAGAAATATTACTTTTTCCTGTTGGACCTTCTTGCTCTCGATTTCAGGATGTGTTTCAATAGCATGCCAAAGTCCTAGGTTATGTACTGTATGCAACTAGGATATGTACCTCTTCCCCTCACCACTGTATAATTACTGCCTGACTTAGAAACCATAAAAGCCCAGGGCATATATTAGAAAACACATATTAGTGTATGGCCAGCCAGCTGCCTGTGGGAAGCCCAGAAGTAGGACATGAGTGCAACAGCACCCTCCCACTCATGTTCCCCAGCAACTGGTGTAAAGGCTTACTGCCTCTGATATCGGAGGCTGCACTTAGCCATCAGGCCTCGTAGCCATTGATAGCCTTCTCCTCCAGGAATTTATCCAACCCCCTTTTAAAGCCATCCAAATTGGTGGCCATCGCTACATCTTGTGGTAGTGAATTCCATAGTTTAACTATATGCAGTGTGAAGAAATACTTCCTTTTATCTGTCCAGTATCTCCCACCAATCAGCTTCAAGGGACTACCCTGGGAGAAGGAGAAAAATGTCTCTCTATCCACATTCTCCACACCATGCATAATTTTGTACACCTCTAGCATGTCTCCCCTTAGCCTCAATTTTTCCAAGCTAAACAATCCCAGCTTTTGTAACCTTCCCTCATTGGGGAGATTCTCCATCCCCTTGATAATTTTAGTTGCTCTTTTCTGCACCTTTTCCAGCTCTATAATATCTTTTTTTAAAGTGTGGTGACTAGAACTGTACACAGTATTCTAAGTGTGGTTGCACCATAGATTTGTATAAAGGCAATATGATGCTGGCAGCTTTATTCTCAATTCCTTTTCTAAAAATTAGGGGTGTGCATGGACCCCTAAAATCGGATCGGAATCGGAATTGCAATCAATGTCTCAGATCGGATCGGAGGCTTCCCAGTTCGGATCTGATTCTGATCCAAAAATCAGACGTCCGATTTTCGGATTGGACGCCATTTTAGGTGTTTTCGCCATAGGCTTACATTGGGGGAAAGAAAGCTTTCCCCCAATGCAAGCCTATGGCAAAAACATGGGGGCGGGTGAGTGGGGACCTAACTCCCCATCCCTTCCTCCCTGTCCCTCCCCCCCACTCGCGCTCCTTACCTGCCGGGGCGCCCACTTCCGTCACCTGGCGCTTTACTGAGAACTAGGCTGCGAAGCCTGTTTCTCAGTAGAAGGGACCAGCGGACAGAAGTGGGCACCCTGGCAGGTAAGTGGGGCCCTCCCTCTCCCCCCCACTCATGCTCCTTACCTGCCGGTGTCCCATGCTGCCGTCCGCTGCTTCCATATTACTGATAAGCAGGCCTTGCGGCCTGTTTATCAGTAGTATGGAAGCAGTGGACGGCAGCGTGGGATGCCGACAGGTAATGGGGGACCTCCACCTCCCTCCCCCTTTCCCCCATTCACGCTCCTTACCTGCTGCCTCCTCGCTGCCGTCTGCTGCTTCAGTACTACTGAGAAACAGGCCTTGCAACCTGTTCCACAGTAGAGCGAGGGCGCGCCGAGTGATGATATCACCCGTCGCACTGTTGCTCTATTGTGAAACAGGCCGCAAGGCCTGTTTCTCAGTAGTACGGAAGCAGCGGGCAGCAGTGGATGGCAGCGAGGAGGCAGCAGGTAAGGAGCGCGAGGGGGGGAGGGGGGAAGAGGTCCAAGGTCCGATCCTCCGATCTTTTCCGATCCGGATCGGGTCCTTTTGGATTGGATCGGATTAGATGGGATGATCTAGCTGCAAGGATCGGAATCAGATAATTTTATTCGATTTCGGCCGGATTAGGTCCGGATCATGGATCGGACCCGATCCGTGCACACCCCTACTAATAATGCCTAACATGGAGTTTGCCTTCTTTAAAGCAGCCACACACTGGGTTGACATTTAACGTAGCCTTCTTCTCCAATCTGATGCCTTCCAAGTGTGTTGGACTACAACTCCCATAAGCGCTACCAATTACCCTGTTGGCTGTGGTTTTTTTTTTTTTTTAATCTTTTTTTTTTTTAATCTTTTTTTTTATTAATTTCAACATAAACATACACAATATATAAACAATAATATAAAATAAAATAAAATAAAACAAACTTCCCCCTTCGACTACCCCCTGTGCACCCCCCCCCCCATCCGAGACCATCTCATAATCCTTCATCCTCTTTCCAAAATTTTAATGATTCTTTTGAAGGCAATTGTCCCTTTCCCGATCTTAAAACATAATTCAAAAGAGGAGTCCATATTTCCCCAAAATCACTCTTCCTGGACATTCCCCTCTTTATTTTCATTTTACAAGTCAACATATCATTCAAAGCTAAATCCCAAATTTCTTTATACCACTCTTCTATTGTATAACTTCGTTGCCCTTTCCAATTTTTAGCAATCAATATTCTAACAGGTGCCAGGAGGTTGTTTACCAGTTCTTTATTTATTATATTCTTGTTCCTACTATCCCATATTGCTAGTAGAGCTAACTTCGGGTTTAATTCCAAGCTACTTCCAATTATATCGCTTATTTCTTTACAAACCCTTACCCAAAATTTTTGTACTTGTTCACAGCTCCACCACATATGAAAATATGTCCCAACCTCCTGACACCCCCTCCAACAATTCTTGGGCAATTTTTTATCAATCTGGTGAAATCTCACAGGTGTTAAATACCATCTCCAAACTGTCTTATAATAGTTCTCCTTAATTCTAATTGACAATAACTTTAACATTCTTCCATTCCATATCCTCCCCCAATTATCTTCATTGATTTTCCCCCTTATATCTTCTTCCCAAACCTCTTTTATAACCTTAAGTGAGTCCTGAAATTCTTCCTCTATTAATATTTTATATATCTCACTAGTGAGTCCTTTCTTAGCTCTAGCTTCTTCTTTATCCCACGATTGTTCAATTAAATCTTCAAATCTTGTATTATTTCTACATTCCTTATTCTTTGTCCTCCATTCCTGTGTCCATTTTAACAATTGCAGACACTTGAACCACGCTATCTTTTGTCCTTTAAATAGGTCTTTAATATGCTCACTATCCTTCATCTTTTCCATCCAATTCCTTAATTTAATAATATCTTGTTCTTTCAGACTCGCTTCTATCTCTGATTTTAATACTCTTGGGAAGTTTCCCACTACTACAACTGGGGCAAGCGGAGAATCCCCTGGTATCAACTTTCCTCTATACTTCTCCCAGATCGTTAATATATTTTCCAACAATGGGTTGTCCAGTACTTTCAATTCTTTCTTTTGCATTTTAGTAAAAAATATATTTCGCAGTTTACATTCCACCTTTACTGTTTGCGATTCTAACCATTCCAGGTCTTGTTCCCCTATAATAGCATAAATAACATATCTTAACTGGTTAGCAATATAATAATTCTTAATATTCGGAAGTCCTAAACCTCCTTTCTTTTGAGCCTTATACCATAACCCCTTATTTATCCTAGCTCTTTTATCCCCATTACAATAAGCATTTATCATATTTTGCCAACTTTTAATCTCAGCTACTGAAATTCTAATAGGTAACATTCTAAACAGAAAATTAATCTTAGGTAATATCTTCATTTTAATAACCGCTATTCTACCAAACCAAGAATATTTTAATTTTCTATATATTAGCCTTCCAAGTGTGTTGGACTACAACTCCCATAAGCGCTACCAATTACCCTGTTGGCTGTGGTTGATGGGAGTTGTAGTCCAAGACAACTCCTGTCAATTGTTGTCTGGAGGCGGGGGGCAGTAGATTGGGGAAGGATGAACTATTTCATTCCTAAAGAAGGTATACCTGGGAAATAACCCCACCCACCCAACCCAAAACAATGAAAGCTGAAACTTTGCTTGGATTACAAAGCAAGGTTTTGGATTTTGCTACGTCTAGTGATTCGGGATACCTCCCCCCCGCCCACACACAATTTTTTCATTGCATTATAATAAATCAATCACACACACACACACACACACACACACACCTTTTTGTAGGATGTAATTTAGAATAACAGACTAGGCAAATTAACAATTTAGCATCAAGGAAAGTGATCAGAATAGCCAAGAATAGTTAAATATTTGAGAAAGGTTTGTTTGCACAGGGCCTGGATGCTTCATTCTGTGCCCCTGAATAATCTCTGTGTTTGTTGTAACAAAACAAATTTGGAGGAAGACAACAGAGTTTTCTTTTATCTAAGGCAGTTGAAAAGGAAGTAACTGAACTGGCCCATTGAAAATAAATAAATAAATGCCAAAGATTTGGCTGATTATTTCTTATCAATAGGTGAACCAGCCTTACTCTTTTCTGTGCTCTGCTCTTTCTCTCCCCCACTCCCCATTTTCTTTCTCATCCGTCTAGGAGAGTGGTCTTCAACTCGTAGGTCACACCCCAAAAGTGGATAACGAGATCAGTCCAGATGGGTCGTGACAAAGTTGTTGCTGCCATATTGTGCATGAAGAAAATTGTGAAAGTGGGTCCCATGTTGCAGGTTGGGAGTCTGAGGTGGGTCTCGGGTCTGGACCAGTTGAAGACCACTGGTCTAGGAGGATGATCCGAAGACTTTACAGATAAGATGAGTCTTTTGGAGGAGAGGAGGAGGAGGAGGGACTTAAAGGAAATAAGGGAGTTGGTCACCTGGAGGTGTTCTGGAATTCAAGATGCAGCTGGACAGCCATCTGTCAGGCATGCTTTAATGTGGATTCCTGCACTGAGCAGGGGGTTGGATTTGATGGACTTATAGGCCCCTTCCAACTCTACTATTCTATGGGAGCCAGTTCCTGGCGTAAAGGGCAACAAGGGATAATGGGCTGAACCGTTTCAAGGTGCAGGAGCTGAATGAGCGATGATCACAGGAAGCGATGTGGTGGGATATACATGCAGAAGGAGGAGTAATGCCAGGGAGGGCTTTGAAGGTAAACATGAGACGCTTGTGCAAGATCTGGAAGCAACAGGACTTACATTTTTTTTTTACCAGTCCCATATGTAGTTGGACTTGGACTCTGGAGATATACAGGTTCTAGTCTCCACTCAGCCATGAAGCTCACTGGGTGACTTTAGGCTGGTCACTGACTGTTGTTGTGAGGCTAAAATGGAGGAGGATCTTGTGAGTCTCCTTGGGTTCTTTGCAAGAGGGAAAAGGAGGGTTATATATTATTATTTATTTATTGTTGCATTTATATATTGCTGCATTTATATCACACCTTTCCCCCCTTCTTGCAAAGAACCCAAGGCGGCTTATTCCTCCTCCTCTCCATTTTATCCTCACAACGATTACTAATATTATGACAAGGCCAGCCCGGCACCAACATCGTTATTTTCGGGGGGGGGGGGGGGGAGGTTAAAACTGCCCTCTTCTATCAGACATTTGGCAGTATATAACAAGACTTTTTGATCAGGTCCTAGATTGTCTCTGGCTGATGGTTTTAAATTATTTTAGATATATGTTGTGTGTGCCATCTGTTTTATGTCTTTGTGTGAATAGTTTTATACTTTATACAATGTATTTTAATGATTTTTAGTTGTTGTCAACTGGCCAGAGAGCTTCAGCTATGGGGAGGTATAGAAATGAAATAACAACAACAACAACAACAACAACAACAACAACAATAATAATAGACAGCTAGGATTTGTGCTCTAGGTGCATTACTTCCAGTTCTGTGGTTCAGTGTGTGTCTGTATGTGTGCACAGTTTGTGTGTGTTTGGTGTATATATACATGTGGGAGATGTACAAAAGCAGTAGCCACAGCAGCTCTTGGTTTGAGGAGATGTTTCCAGGACTTTAAAAATAGCTTTTTTGCGGGGGAATAGGGACAGTTATCCTGAGGGAACATTGTGTTCTTTGTTACTTTTTAAATGTTACTGTCTTTTTTAAAATAACTTGCTTATAGCCTAGCCCTATGGCATCGCTCAAAATCAACAGTACATCGATCCCTTTGCATTGCAACAGCTAAATTAGGCGCATTTGAATCAGTTTGTCAGGATGCACCTGTTTCTTAAAATACTTTGTCACAAATAAGCAGCTTTTAATTCCGGAGCTGACAGTTAAAGGAATTTCCTTGGCAGTATCACCACCTAGTGTTCGCAAGTTGTACTGCAAGTTGTTTTCATTGAAATCAACGGGGCTGAAGTTAAAACTAGTGGAGGCTGGTGGCTCCGATTTTAGTGGGGCTGTGAATCCACTTTGGGTTTCCATCAGAACCAGCCAGAACAATAAAAGGAGCTATCCAAAGTGCTGAAGCTGAATGAACTGTTTGGGCCATTCTACTAGCTGCCCAGCTCAGCAAATCTGCTGCCCCTCAGTTGCAGCAGAGGGTGTGGATTCATCACCAGTGTTGGAGTAAGGTTCAACTGCCAGTCTGACTGGTTTTTGTACGTGGGCGAGGTGCCATCTTGTCCTTTGCCCCAGGCAGCAAAAGCTTTAGGCTGGCTCTGAGTTACTGCTCCTCGACCTCGTTTCCCTCAGTGCTTACTCACTTGAAGAGGGCAGGCAAACAGGCAGTGACAGCAAGGAGAAACGGAAGCAACAGGGCCAGAAGGCTCTGCTGATGGGTAGTGATGTGGGCCTTGGCAGCTGCCCCATAATGCTGACCCTTGGTGCCAGCTCTAGATTGGCCCCATCAGCTTTTGTGCATGGCAGAGGGCATATGTGTGGTGGAGGGTGCCATTTTGTCCTTCGCTTCAGGCAGCAAAATATCTTGGGTCAGTCCTGTCCCCAGGGCTGTGGTGGCCTAGACTTTGGCCATAAGGGGCCCTAGCTGCACTACTGGAAAGCAGTATAAGCTAGGGGTGTGCATCGGATCGGATCCGATCCACGATCCGAATCCGATCCGCCCCAAAAATCGGAAAATCCGATCCGATCCGATCCGATACACCATCCGATCCGATCCGATCCGATCCGGCGAGGTCCGATCCGGATCGGATCGGATCGGCGGATCGGACGCCATTTTAAATGCGTTTTTCCCATAGCAAAGTATTGTTGTTTTACAAAAACGCCTATAACTTTTTCATTTTTAACGACAGAAGGATGAAACTTGGGCACATTGTACACTGGTTAGGGATAGGTATCTGTGAGAAATTTCAGAAAGATTGGTGCATGCAGTTTGTGGCAATTAATTTTTTAATAAATAACATGGAATGCCTATAACTTGGTCATTTTTAAAGTTACACACATGAAACTTTGCCACATTGTAGGTGGAACCTTGGGACCCACGTGTGTGAAATCCCAGAACCGTGGGTGCTTGCCTGGTGTGGCAATGAATTTTTGAAAAATGGGTAGTAGTGGGGTAAATGCAGTTATGCCTCCCATGTTTTTATTTTTAAAGATACAAACAGGACACTTCGGCACATTACAGGGAACACTTCCCTTGATATGTGTGTAAAATTTCAGACAGCTAGCTCCAGGCATGTGTTGGCAATGAATTGTTGAAAATTGGGTAGCAGTGGGGTAAAATACAGTTTTGCCTCCCATTTTTTTATTTTCAAAGATACAAACGGGAAACTTTGGCACATTGCAGGGAACACTTCACTTCAAATGTGTGTGAAATTTCCGGAAGCTAGGTGCAACATTTTAGTGGGAAACGAACGTTTATTCATGGCATTTCACATGGGATTTATGGGTTGGTTTTAAGAGCTACAAACCTCTAACTCGCTCACATGGCACAGGACCTATGCCCGCTCAAACGCTGGAAATTTAACAAACTTTGGTGCAATGCTTTAGTGGGAAAACAAAGGTTTATGCATGGCATTTCACATGGGATTTATGGGTTGGTTTTAAGAGCTACAAACCTCTAACTCGCTCACATGGCACAGGACCTATGCCCGCTCAAACGCTGGAAATTTAACAAACTTTGGTGCAATGCTTTAGTGGGAAAACAAAGGTTTATGCATGGCATTTCACATGGGATTTATGGGTTGGTTTTAAGAGCTACAAAACTCTAACTCGCTCACATGGCACAGGACCTATGCCCGCTCAAACGCTGGAAATTTAACAAACTTTGGTGCAATGCTTTAGTGGGAAAACAAAGGTTAAACTTTATTATTTTAAACCTTCAGGAAAGGGAGGGGGAGGCTGTGTTTGTGTGTGTGTGTTTGACAGCTTGATCCACCAATTGTGCTTTAGAATACATGACTGAATCACCCAATCCTGTGAAGACTTTCTTCAGCCTCCAATCGCAATGCTGGAGGAGGGCACCAGTATATATTCTCTCAGCCCTGCCCTTCTGGCTCTTTGTGGGTTGAACGTGGAGGAGATTAGGGAGTGTTTTGGAGCTGTGTTGGAGAGACTGTATTGATTTGATTGTATTTGGAGGTGGTTTTGAGGAGTTTCTGATCTTTTACTTCAGCTTTTCTTGTTCTCTCTCTTGGCTTTCCTTTCTCTCTTGCCTTTCCTTTCTTAGATAGCACGTTTGTTTGTCTGTGAGTTCAGTTTGTCTTTGCAGTGAGTGTGTTTGTTTGTTCTACTTTCGCTTTCTGAAAAAAACCCAAAAAAATAATAAAAAAATATTTCTATCCTCTCTCTCTCTCTCTCTCTTTCTCTGTGTGTGTGTGTGTGTGTGCGCGCTTGTGAGTGAGTGTGTGTTGCTGGGCTGTGTAGCCTGCTGCTACAAACACAAAAAAAGTCAGCAAAGCACACACTTACACAAAAATAAATAATAATAAAAATAAAATGAAGCGTGGCACTCAAAGGGGGGGTGCTCCCAAGGCAGCATTTGGGAGAGGCCGCTCTGGGCATGGCGCTGCTGCTGCTGCTGCTGGGACCAGCAGCAGGCAGCCTACTTCCACACCCCCAGTTAAACTGAGGCGTTCTCCACTGGGGCAGCAGAAGCAGGCAGAGGCAACTCAAAGTAGTGCCTGCAGGGCACTCTTTCAGCAACATGAGGCAGGTGCTGGGAGCAGCAGTGGGCATGAAGAAGGAGCACTATATTATCCAGCTCCTTCTTTGGTGGGTGAGCCTGTGAACCCGCTGACTGATCTTTTCCCAGATCTTGTGGAAGTCAGCGAGGTTCAGAGTGAGAAGGAGGACTCTGATGTGGGGCAAGAGGAAGAGCAGGCAGCACCAGAGACTTACTCTCCACAATCCGTCCTCTCTTCCACTCATTCCCTTGCTCCTGAGGTGACACCACAGAGCGAAGGCGCCGGCAGGCCGTCTGTGTCACCCCAGAAGCGACAGGCAAGCAAGGTGTGGGACCACTTTGAGGTGGCAGTGGATTCCCGCTTTGCTGTCTGTCGCCACTGCAAGATGTCAGTGAGCAGGGGAAAAATGCCAGGCCACTTCACCACCACGAACCTCACCCGCCACATGCAGAGGCACCACCAGTCTGTTTTGCTTGGGACCGAGGCGGGCACCTCGCAGCAGACTGGTGCTAGCGGCAAGGGCAAGCAGAAGGCTCCTGCAACTTCTGCCAGCTCTCGACCTCCCATCCCCAAGAGGCTTCGCCAGGCCACCATGGAAGAGATGGGGTGGGGGAAGTATGGAGCCACAAGGTGGCGTTTTCCAGCGCCCAACCAGATCACCAATTGCATCGGTGAGATGGTGGCGTTGGATGACCAGCCATTCAGCCTCGTCGAGAACGCAGGCTTCAAGAGGCTGATGGCTCTTGTGGTTCCATACTACAAGCCGCCGTGTCGCACCACCCTGAGCAGGCGTGTGGTGCCCTCCCTGTACCAGGCATGCAGGGAGTTAGTTCTGGGTCGTCTGTGCCAGGCAGAGGCACAGAAGGTGCACTTCACTTCGGACATCTGGTCCAGCGAAGGAGGAGTGCACGCTTACCTGTCCCTGACGGCTCACTGGTGGGGAGCCTCAGGGCAGGAAGCACCCAGGACTTCTGGGACTGGGAAGGAGGGCTGCCGCTGGGCCCTCCTTCATACCGCAGTCATGGACCAGTCCCACACGGCGGAGGAGATTACGGAGGCCATGAACCGCATGGTGGCAGGGTGGCTGGGCGGGCACCAGCACACCCGCGGTTACATGGTCACGGACGGGGGAGCCAATATGCTGAAGGCGGTGCGCGATGGCGGATTTGAGGGCATCCGCTGCATCGCGCACGTCTTCAACCTGGTCGTCAGGGATGGCCTTGGAGGCAGCAAGGCCCCTCTCCCTCCCCAAATCCGTAATCTCCTAGAGAGCTGCAGGAAGGTGGCTGGGCATTTCCACCACAGCGTGAAGGGCAGTCGGTTGCTGCGGGAGAAGCAGCAGGAGCTGGGACTTCCGCAGCACCGGCTAGTGCAGGACGTGGCAACACGTTGGAACTCCACCTACCACATGCTCGAGCGTATGGTGGAGCAACAGCGTGTTGTCCACGAGATGTTCAGGGTCGGGGACATTGGCATCCAGGCCCCACTGTCCAGGCAGCAGTGGGAGGCCATGTCCCAGCTTCTGGTGGTCCTCAAGCCGTTCCTTGAGGCCACCGAGACCCTGAGCAGCAGCACTGCCCTTCTCAGCCAGGTGCTCCCCGTGGCCAGGCATCTCCAGAATCAGATGGGCGAGTTTCTGGAGGCCGGGGATGCCGTCACCGGCAGGCGCTTCCTGCCAGAGGTGCGGGAAGTGGTGACGAGGCTGAGGGAAAGCCTATCCCGCCGGGTCCAGCCTCTCTACAACGAGAGGCAGTACATGTTGGCCACCATGTGCGACCCGCGCATCAAGGATGGGTTATGTGGGCAGACTTCCCGGGCAGGTTGGGTGGAAATGCTGGTGACGGACGTTCGGGCGGCCCGGGATGCCAGGATTGGGCAGGCAGAGGAGGAGCCCACCGAAGCCCAGGCGCTAAGTCCGCTGAGCACCACCAGCAGCGGCGGCACCACCACACCCAGCAGGGGGACAGGCCAGGGGTTTTGGGACAAGGCTTTGCAGGCTGCGGTTGGGCATAGAGGCACTCAACCCAGCCGCCGCCAGGATGACGCTGCAGCAGCAGTGCAGCGTTACCTGGCGGAGCAGATGGAGGACGGCTCCATCGAACCCCTGGCCTACTGGTCATCTCGGCGCCAGATGTGGCCTGATCTGGCGCGGGTGGCCATGGACAGAATCAGCTGCCCACCGTCCAGCGTTCCAAGCGAGCGGGTGTTTTCCATGGCGGGCGACGTGGTCACACCCCACCGCTCTCGCTTGGACGCTGAGATTGTGGAGCAGCTGGTCTTCCTCAAGGTCAATCTGCCCCTGCTGGGATACCCCACCCTCATGCCCGCGGGGGAGTAATTGGCAGGCACCCCCCATCCATCCCACACCTTTGGGCAGGCACCAGCAGGCCCTTGATTTTTTAATTCTTATTTTCGGTTAATTAATTTTCTTTACTTTAATTTACTGGCTGTGTTGTTTACAGCTCAGTAACTCAACTCTGAACGATGGATCCCGAAGGGATCTAGTTTCTTCTCCTAGCCTCTTACATTGAGGGGATGCACAAGCATCTCACACATTCTATGTTGTTTGACTTGAACCAATGTGCTTGCACGTGTGCCTCTGAAATTGGACTCCGATGGCTCCCTCCAGGCCTTCTGTAAGGTCCCACACTTCCATGGGCGTTTCTTCTTGTAAGACCACGTCAGAGGCTCATGAGAACTTTGGATAAGAAGAAGGCTTAATTTTATCGCCAAGGAACGCATGCACCTCTCTGACTATGAACGAAGGATGCGATAGGATTCCTCTTCCAGGCTCCTACATTGAGTGGATGACAAGCAGCATCCCACACTGTTTCTGACTGTGTCTTTTGGACTTATGTGGCAGCCTTGCAGGGCTGTCACTGTGTGTTGTGTTTATTTTGGCTATATGATTTAAAAAACTGCCTGCCCGCCTGCCCGCCTGCTAGGTTGCCGCCATTGTGAAGTAGCCGGAATGCGTGGGCTGGTCTCACGGTTCTATTGCTTACTTGTGCAATGTGCAAGCGCCTGGCATCATGCCCGCCTCTGCCTCTGCCTCTGCCTGCCTGCCTGCCTGCCCGCCTGCCCGCCTGCTAGGTTGCCGCCATTGTGAAGTAGCCGGAATGCGTGGGCTGGTCTCACGGTTCTATTGCTTACTTGTGCAATGTGCAAGCGCCTGGCATCATGCCCGCCTCTGCCTCTGCCTCTGCCTGCCTGCCTGCCTGCCCGCCTGCCCGCCTGCTAGGTTGCCGCCATTGTGAAGTAGCCGGAATGCGTGGGCTGGTCTCACGGTTCTATTGCTTACTTGTGCAATGTGCAAGCGCCTGGCATCATGCCCGCCTCTGCCTCTGCCTCTGCCTGCCTGCCTGCCTGCCTGCCTGCCTGCTAGGTTGCCGCCATTGTGAAGTAGCCGGAATGCGTGGGCTGGTCTCATGGTTCTATTGCTTACTTGTGCAATGTGCAAGCGCCTGGCATCATGCCCGCCTCTGCCTCTGCCTCTGCCTGCCTGCCTGCCTGCCTGCCCGCCTGCTAGGTTGCCGCCATTGTGAAGTAGCCGGAATGCGTGGGCTGGTCTCACGGTTCTATTGCTTACTTGTGCAATGTGCAAGCGCCTGGCATCATGCCCGCCTCTGCCTCTGCCTCTGCCTGCCTGCCTGCCTGCCTGCCTGCCTGCTAGGTTGCCGCCATTGTGAAGTAGCCGGAATGCGTGGGCTGGTCTCACGGTTCTATTGCTTACTTGTGCAATGTGCAAGCGCCTGGCATCATGCCCGCCTCTGCCTCTGCCTCTGCCTGCCTGCCTGCCTGCCTGCCTGCCTGCTAGGTTGCCGCCATTGTGAAGTAGCCGGAATGCGTGGGCTGGTCTCACGGTTCTATTGCTTACTTGTGCAATGTGCAAGCGCCTGGCATCATGCCCGCCTCTGCCTCTGCCTCTGCCTGCCTGCCTGCCTGCCTGCCCGCCTGCTAGGTTGCCGCCATTGTGAAGTAGCCGGAATGCGTGGGCTGGTCTCACGGTTCTATTGCTTACTTGTGCAATGTGCAAGCGCCTGGCATCATGCCCGCCTCTGCCTCTGCCTCTGCCTGCCTGCCTGCCTGCCTGCCTGCCTGCTAGGTTGCCGCCATTGTGAAGTAGCCGGAATGCGTGGGCTGGTCTCACGGTTCTATTGCTTACTTGTGCAATGTGCAAGCGCCTGGCATCATGCCCGCCTCTGCCTCTGCCTCTGCCTGCCTGCCTGCCTGCCTGCCTGCCTGCTAGGTTGCCGCCATTGTGAAGTAGCCGGAATGCGTGGGCTGGTCTCACGGTTCTATTGCTTACTTGTGCAATGTGCAAGCGCCTGGCATCATGCCCGCCTCTGCCTCTGCCTCTGCCTGCCTGCCTGCCTGCCTGCCCGCCTGCTAGGTTGCCGCCATTGTGAAGTAGCCGGAATGCGTGGGCTGGTCTCACGGTTCTATTGCTTACTTGTGCAATGTGCAAGCGCCTGGCATCATGCCCGCCTCTGCCTCTGCCTCTGCCTGCCTGCCTGCCTGCCTGCCTGCCTGCTAGGTTGCCGCCATTGTGAAGTAGCCGGAATGCGTGGGCTGGTCTCACGGTTCTATTGCTTACTTGTGCAATGTGCAAGCGCCTGGCATCATGCCCGCCTCTGCCTGCCCGCCCGCCTGCCTGCCTGGAGGTGCCCATGCAGCTGTGACTTTGCCTCTGCCAGTGGGACTTTGCCTCTGCCACTGGGACTTTGCCTCTGCCACTGGGACTTTGCCTGGAGGGAGCTGTGCCAAACTGTGACTTTGCCTGGAGGGAGCTGTGCCAAACTGGGACTTTGCCTGGAGGGAGCTGTGCCAAACTGTGACTTTGCCTGGAGGACCCTGTGCCAATGTGACTTTGCCTGGAGGAGCCTGTGCCACTGGGACTTTGCCTGGAGGGAGCTGTGCCAAACTGTGACTTTGCCTGGAGGGAGCTGTGCCAAACTGGGACTTTGCCTGGAGGGAGCTGTGCCAAACTGTGACTTTGCCTGGAGGACCCTGTGCCAATGTGACTTTGCCTGGAGGGAGCTGTGCCAAACTGTGACTTTGCCTGGAGGACCCTGTGCCAATGTGACTTTGCCTGGAGGGAGCTGTGCCAAACTGTGACTTTGCCTGGAGGACCCTGTGCCAACGTGACTTTGCCTGGAGGAGCCTATGCCACTGGGACTTTGCCTGGAGGACCCTGTGCCAATGTGACTTTGCCTGGAGGGAGCTGTGCCAAACTGTGACTTTGCCTGGAGGACCCTGTGCCAACGTGACTTTGCCTGGAGGGAGCTGTGCCAAACTGTGACTTTGCCTGGAGGACCCTGTGCCAATGTGACTTTGCCTGGAGGGAGCTGTGCCAAACTGTGACTTTGCCTGGAGGACCCTGTGCCAACGTGACTTTGCCTGGAGGAGCCTATGCCACTGGGACTTTGCCTGGAGGACCCTGTGCCAATGTGACTTTGCCTGGAGGGAGCTGTGCCAAACTGTGACTTTGCCTGGAGGACCCTGTGCCAACGTGACTTTGCCTGGAGGAGCCTATGCCACTGGGACTTTGCCTGGAGGACCCTGTGCCAATGTGACTTTGCCTGGAGGACCCTGTGCCAATGTGACTTTGCCTGGAGGGAGCTGTGCCAAACTGTGACTTTGCCTGGAGGACCCTGTGCCAATGTGACTTTGCCTGGAGGGAGCTGTGCCAAACTGTGACTTTGCCTGGAGGACCCTGTGCCAATGTGACTTTGCCTGGAGTAGCCTATGCCACTGGGACTTTGCCTGGAGGAGCCTGTGCCACTGGGACTTTGCCTGGAGGAGCCTATGTGCCACTGGAGTCCTCCGATCCACAGCCGCCGCACGAATAAGGTAAGTGTGTGCAGTCAACGCAGGGACACCTGAGAGTGTCCAGAAGTGGGGCAGTGTGAGATCTTACTTCCGAGTAAGCAAGCAGACTGCCCATCTGCCCCAGCCACGGCCGCATGGAGGTGGCCCCTCGATTCACGTCGCCCCTACGACTCAGGTAAGAGTGCAGGCAGAGTGGCCATATAGAAAAGAAGGCAGGGCCCCTGCACCTTTAACTGTTGTGATGAAGAGGGAATCTCAGCAGGAACTAATTCCATACAAATGACACTGGCAGAAATTCCCTTTTCTCTACAACTGCTGAAGTTAGGAACCCTGACCTGGATTTGATCTGGTCAGCCTAACGTAGGGTGCTATTAGGAGTGAATGAATAACCCAAGGACAAAAGAAATGGTGATTCTCTAATGATCCGGTAAGCTGTGTCCTGCCAGACACAAAAGGATAGCCAATCCCTCTAACAATGGGCTCAGAAGAGTGATTTAGAAAGGGAGGGGTGCAGGAGAAAGAGGATTGCATCACAAACCAGAGAAGTGTGCCGGTGGGAGACTAGTTACTAGGACTTGCATGTATTAATTAATACAAATCTTTATTTATTTTCCTTTCTTCTTTTGCAGTATAAAAGTATTTATGTAATATTCATTATCCCCCTCCTCTTCTTTTGCAGCCTATGGCACTCTCACTGCCACAGTGCCCGGGAAAGGAGAGACTTTGCCCATTACATGCCAGCCTGCCCGCCCGCTGCTGATGCCGCCTGCCGCCTTCCAGATCCTTCCTGCAAAGAGAGCAAGCCGCCCTCCTCGCACAAGCCATGGGACTTGGCATTCGCCCTCAAGGAGAATGTCACCCAGTCCCCAAAGCCGCTGTTGGACTTTGCCCATTAAATGCCAGCCTGCCCGCCCGCTGCTGATGCCGCCTGCCGCCTCCCAGATCCTTCCTGCAAAGAGAGCAAGCCGCCCTCCTCGCACAAGCCATGGGACTTGGCATTCGCCCTCAAGGAGAATGTCACCCAGTCCCCAATGCCGCTGTTGGACTTTGCCCATTAAATGCCAGCCTGCCTGCCCGCCTTCCAGATTCTGCTGTGGAAGGAGAAATAAATAATACTAGGTGCTGCAAGAGACCATGTGGATTGGCTCTACATCAAAGCAGCCTTCTGGTTTAGAATTACATAGTACACAAGAAAAGAACAATCACTTATCCTGCAAGATCCCTTCCCAGGCTAGGATCTGAATAATAGCTATTAGCTAGGATCTGAATAGCTATTACCTGGGATTAGCTACTAGTGCATTTGGTAGCATTCCTGCAACCAACACCTGTCTTGTCATGTAAATGTATGGGTCCCTAAAGCAATTTACAATCACTTTACATTTTACAAATGAATAAGTGAAACTTTCTTCCCTCATTACCAATCCACACCAGGCAGGCAATGTCCCCTTCCTGAAGGTTTAAAATAATAAAGTTTAACCTTTGTTTTCCCACTAAAGCATTGCACCAAAGTTTGTTAAATTTCCAGCGTTTGAGCGGGCATAGGTCCTGTGCCATGTGAGCGAGTTAGAGGTTTGTAGCTCTTAAAACAAACCCATAAATCCCATGTGAAATGCCATGCATAAACCTTTGTTTTCCCACTAAAGCATTGCACCAAAGTTTGTTAAATTTCCAGCGTTTGAGCAGGCATAGGTCCTGTGCCATGTGAGCGAGTTAGAGTTTTGTAGCTCTTAAAACCAACCCATAAATCCCATGTGAAATGCCATGCATAAACCTTTGTTTTCCCACTAAAGCATTGCACCAAAGTTTGTTAAATTTCCAGCGTTTGAGCGGGCATAGGTCCTGTGCCATGTGAGCGAGTTAGAGGTTTGTAGCTCTTAAAACCAACCCATAAATCCCATGTGAAATGCCATGCATAAACCTTTGTTTTCCCACTAAAGCATTGCACCAAAGTTTGTTAAATTTCCAGCGTTTGAGCGGGCATAGGTCCTGTGCCATGTGAGCGAGTTAGAGGTTTGTAGCTCTTAAAACCAACCCATAAATCCCATGTGAAATGCCATGAATAAACGTTCGTTTCCCACTAAAATGTTGCACCTAGCTTCCGGAAATTTCACACACATTTGAAGTGAAGTGTTCCCTGCAATGTGCCAAAGTTTCCCGTTTGTATCTTTGAAAATAAAAAAATGGGAGGCAAAACTGTATTTTACCCCACTGCTACCCAATTTTCAACAATTCATTGCCAACACATGCCTGGAGCTAGCTGTCTGAAATTTTACACACATATCAAGGGAAGTGTTCCCTGTAATGTGCCGAAGTGTCCTGTTTGTATCTTTAAAAATAAAAACATGGGAGGCATAACTGCATTTACCCCACTACTACCCATTTTTCAAAAATTCATTGCCACACCAGGCAAGCACCCACGGTTCTGGGATTTCACACACGTGGGTCCCAAGGTTCCACCTACAATGTGGCAAAGTTTCATGTGTGTAACTTTAAAAATGACCGAGTTATAGGCATTCCATGTTATTTATTAAAAAATTAATTGCCACAAACTGCATGCACCAATCTTTCTGAAATTTCTCACAGATACCTATCCCTAACCAGTGTACAATGTGCCCAAGTTTCATCCTTCTGTCGTTAAAAATGAAAAAGTTATAGGCGTTTTTGTAAAACAATAATTTGCTATAGGAAAAAGCATTCAAAATGGCGTCCGATCCGGATCGGAAAATCCGATCCGCGGATCGGAATCGGATCCGATCCGATCCGACACACGATCCGATCCGATCCGATCCGACCCCCCAGGTCCGATTCCGATCCGCTATCCGATCCGATCCGGGGGGTCAGTGCACATCCCTAGTATAAGCTCTGCTTGCCACACATTGGGGCCACAGAGCAGGAGATGGCCCCTGCCGGAAGGGGATTCTAGAGCAGAGCGACCTTGGGTCTGAAGGGGGTTCTTAAATCCTCCTGAGAAAAGGGAAGAGTGTGAACCTCAAACAGGACGGGAAAAGCTGGGATGCCCTTGCTTCTAACTCGGTCGTAGTCTCTCTTGTGATCCCAGGAGAATTGGTGCCTGTCTCTCTCTATGGCCTACCCTCCTCCCTCATGTTATTCCAATAACACGGGGAGCCTGAGGAATCGCACACCCATTTGTATCTGAAGAGGATGAGGTGGAAGCTTTGTTTTGAAAAAGATCCCCCCCTCCGTAATTAAACCCACTTTTAGACTTTTCTGCCCCCCCCCCCGAGGCATGTGTCACAAGGATGTTGTGGGTGGGGAGGGGAGGGAAAATATGCCTTCTTAGAACCTGGGATGTGACAGCATCTGAAGGAAAGGCAGGAGGTATGTGAGTGGGAAAGAAACAGAAGATGAAAAGAGAGAAAAGAAATAATGGCCTACAAATAATTCCCGGGAGGGGCACCAAGACCCCCCTGTCACTGAAGGGAGTGGTGGGGAATTGGTGGGCATATCTCCTACTAAAACGGATAACACATAGTGGCTCAATTCGGACAACACGCTGAGCAACGGATGTTGAATTACCTACTGACTGTTCTTGAAAAAGGTGGCGATCTACAGACAACACGCTGCAACAGGGGCTGCAAGGAATCGGCAACCACCCCGGTTGCAAATAGCCAACTCGGCTCTGACAGACAGCCCGGATGCCATTTTCCCCACTTACCAAACTCCGTCAGTCCTCCAGCAGGTATCCCAGCGCACACTGCGGCCAAAATCCATGGGCGCCGCCATTGAAGCCGATGCAGGACACGCCTCCCAAACCCCATTGGCTGCCTCAGTCAGTGGGCGGAACTCAGCAGCCTCGGGCAAAGAGGCAGCCAGGAGGAACAGCCACACCAATACAACAGTCGCACCCTGCGCCCAGCACTGCAATTCCAACGTTGGCATCCACGCCCCAGCCCCCCACCCCCCCCCCACCACCACCTCCCTCCTAGAGCATCTTCCGCACACACAGGAAAGAAGGCAAGAGTGGGGTGACTAGAAAACTTTATTCAGCAGGGAGACCAGACCAGACATGGGCAATAAGGCACATGGGCACCACTATGTTTTGTCTCAGCTATAATTTGCACACGTTTGTGTAATTTGCACAAGTTATGACCACCATTTGTGTAATTGGCATAAATGGCAGCCGTAATTTGTGCAATTTCTGTAAATTGTAGAAATTTGCACAAAGTGTGGCTGTAATTTGCGCAAATTCAAAAACACGAAAAGTCCGCTAGCGGGCCTGACTAGCAACAGGCCAAGTCAGGCCAGCTAGCAGAAGACAGAATGAAGCCTGGGGTTTCAAGCTGATGAAAGTTCCACCCCACCAAATGAATTCCTCCCACATCCCTTCTCTGTCCACTCTAGGTTTCATTCAGAACTCTAAAAGACTCACCAGCCTGCACTGCCCCAGAGAGCCAACTTGCCCACACAGGCAACGTTCCCGGCAAGAAATGGGAGAGGGGCAACAGAGCACTAGGATCCAGCTCAGACGGCTGTCCCTTCAAGGATCTCTCTCCTCCTGAGTAAGGAAGCAGATCTTATGAGGGGTTGACATTCAGACTCAGGTGGGCTCCAGACCTTGATGGAGCAAGTGGCTAACTTGGAACTGTCCACAGTCCTGCTACTTTAGTCCAATCCAGCCAGCTTTGTTGACTGATAAATAGCTTGAATGACTACCTATGGCTAGGTCTCCTGCTCCTGGTGAGGACAGAATAGTATCCATCTTCTTGCACCTTTCCAATTAGACTACTATAATGTGTTGTGTGAGGGGCTGCCCTTGAAGACTGCATGGAAACTAACTGCATGCATTGCGCATGCAATACAGCAGCTAGATTGCTAACTGAGGCTTGGTCAAACAGAACAACTGCTGTGGCTGCTGGCACCAAATTCCAAGCACAGTTCAACGTGCTGTTCCTTCCTTTTAAAGCCCTAAATAATGTGAAGGACCACCTGCTCTCTCATGAAGCTGCCTGAGGATCAAGATCATGCTCAGAAACCTTTCTTCCATTCCTCCCTCCCCACTGTTACCACCATCTTCTGATGGTGTGATGCTCTGATGTCGTAATGGTCTTCCCAAAGGCTTTTAACCTTTTTATTCTAGATTCTCTTGGAAATTAAGTTGTCTGCTCTGCTCTGGAGCTGCTGTTTTTAATTTTCTTTTTAAATGATGTTATTTTTGTTTTTAATTTGCAAATTGCTCTAAAAGTATATGGAGTTCAGAACAGGGTTAATAATCTCTCTTTCTAACAGCTTACTCAAATTGTGAGTGCTGACAGGACTGTCACCAAAATGCAGCCATTAAGAAACAAGAGGGAGGAATCCACATGCTTGGGGGAATGAGGCTTGCCAATGTCCAAAGAATCTTTTAAAAAGGAAGCCTAAGGGGGTGAAACACAAACAAACACACAGCTTAATTAGGAGTAAGCATCCTCAGAAGCCATGGAATTTATTTATTTCCTCCAAGGAATCCAAGCCAATATACACGACCTCCCTCCTTTCCATTCCATGGTCCTCTTCCCCCTCTCCATTTTATCATCACAATGACCCTGTGAGGTAGGTAAGGCTGAGAGTCATTGGCCCCATTCAGAAGACACCTTAAACTACAGCTTTAAGCATGGTGACTAAGGCAAAAAGCCTTATTCACTGTGGTTAAAGCCATGGTTTAAAGTGTCTTCTGAACCTGGCCCAGCATTCTGGTTTAACCGCCGTGGTTAAAGCCATGGGTTAAAGTGTCTTCTGAATGGGGCCATTGACTGGCTGTGAAGTTACCCAGTGAGCTTCATGGCCCAAATGGGGACTAGAACCCAAGTATCCTGAGTCCCAGTCCAACACGCTAACCACTACACTACAAGAAAAACTGAACACGAGATGTCATGGCTCTGTACCGGGTACCCTCAGAGACTGTTCTCCAGCACCTGCTCTGAGGAGTCAGGCCTGCTCTGTGGTCCACCCAAGTAGATCTCTCCACCTTGGATCTTGCACCCCGTCTACTAAATCCTAGGAAATTACTGCTGCACACTGACTCTAAGGAGTGGACCTTGGACCCCTCCAGATCCCCACTATGCAGATCTTCACCTACCAGAAGATGCTGGTGATGTAGCCTTTAGCAATAGCCATTGAAGGCAGCTAGATGCAGCACCTGAAGCAGGGGTGGAGCTTCGAGAAAGACTCACCAGGCTAGGTGATAAAAACTCCCAGTGGTTGCTCCAGACTCGGAAGGCAAGCATCTCTGGGCCAGTACCTGCACTACTGTCCAGGGTCCTGAACCTGCTCTGCTCCTGCACTTGTTCCCTGCCTTACCTTGCGCCCGCTTGCCTGAGCCATCCCCTTGTTGAGATGCTGGAATCACCAATGGACCTGGAGAGGAGAAGAGGGAATGCTCTGCTTGGAAGGAAGGAAGGGTTTCAGCAACATTTTGTTGCAGGTCCATTAGTATGATCAACAATACATAAGTAGATAAATAACAAGATCATTAATAAATTATAATGAATTACTAATAAAGATTAGCATGGCTCCAATCTAGGGAACCGAAGGAAGCTGGCCCAAGACATTTTGCAGCCTGAGGAAGAACCGCAAATAACACACCCTACCTTTTCTCTTGTTGAGGTATATAGTATCCAACAGTGATCAAGTTATTTTGGCACCTGAGGCAGAAAATCCCACAAACATCATCATCATCATCATCATCATTATTATAATTTTTATTATTATTAATCTCTTTCTCACTTGTGGCAGTTTTTCTAGACAGACGTGACGGGCTTTGTCAAGTCATGCTGTCTTTTCTTGATTCAGGAATTTCCGACGATTAAGCATGTTTTAGTGATGACTGCTTTCTGGATTGTCATCATCATCATTTAAACAATTAACCATTTGTTGCCCTTTCATGATAGTCAAAATCAGCTGCCTCACTGCCTAATGGTAGGGCCAGCCAGCCTTTTTTTCACCAGCCACAGTGCTTTATGGCAGAACATGCCATAAATACCCACGAGCAAGCCATTTTAATGCAATGCTGCAGCTCTTGGGATTCAATAAATAGGCAACATACTGCTAGGGTGGCCGTGTGTCCTACTTTACAGGGAACAGTCCTCTATATGAAGGGATCCTCTATTAGAAGGTTGTCTGGTCCAAGTCCAGTTTCAAGATAAAGAATCCTAAAAAAGGAGAGAAGCCAGGGGCCTTGAAGTTGCCCATCAGCTGTGAGCTCCTGGACAGGTAACCAGCTCACCTGGTCACAGTCATCCCCAATGTGGGGAGGTGAGTTGCATTATCTGTTTATTTATTTATTTATTTAATTTCTATATCTCTCATTAGCCAAAGCTCTCTGGGTGTTTCACAATCTGTCATTTCTATGTGCTCATTTATATGTATATATGCCAGATTATTACTCAATCTGGCATGTATACATATAAATGAACACACAGAAATGTCATGTATTTTGTATCTGGTCCAAGAGGGCAAGGCTCCTGCAGCTTTAACTGTTGTGATGAAGAGAGAATTTCACCAGGTGCTGCATGCATACAAATGGCACCTGCTGAAATTCCCTTTACTATACAACTGTTAAAGATACTCCTTTCACTCTAAATTGGACAGGACAGCTCAGCCCTTCAAACACAGGGTGCCTTCAAAGAGAGGACTGTCCTCTATGAAGTAGGATACATGGCCACCCTAGCAGAGGCAGGTTTGTGCAATGGCACCTTCACATTTAGAAACTGGCAAGGTAGCTTCTATTTGCTTCTTAGCTTCTGATCTTTCCAGTCGACCCCAAGGCCTCATCCTGCACTCTTATAACAATGTCCCTTCTCAGTCATTCCTCTTCTGTTTCAGTTTTGGTCCAAAGAAGATTCCAAAGTCTATGGAGAAGATTCTACTTAACCTGAAAGCATTGCATTCTGGACTTTGTTATTGTTTGATGAGCAGTTGTGTCCAGTAGGTGGCAATAGACATCCACCATTTGATCTGCCTTTGGTGGTTAAACAAGGTCCCGCCCCACCACTGTTACCCACTGAGTATCTACCAAAGGGGAAAGCAATGGGACTTCCAGCCGTTTCCATAGATCAGCCTTTCCCAACCTGACACCCTCCAGATGTGTTGGACCACAACACCCAGCATCCCCAGGCGAGCCATGCTAGGAGTTGTCATCCAACACATCTGGAGGGCACCATATTATGGAAGGCAGGGATAGATCAACTCTGCTAGGTTCCTTTCCTTTCATAAAAGGGTAATAATACATGATGGCATTCAGGATCAATATTACTGTTATTGTTTTTAAAGGAAGATGATTTTTGCATCTAGATTGTTGATCTAGAAAGAAAGACAAATGCAAACATATGTAACCAGGGGTAGCAACACCATGCCCCTGCTTGAAGTTATTTTCTGGCAAGGCCACAGACAGATGGGTCCGGCTGCCATTTACACTTCCCACAATACCTCCAACACATATGATTACTCCAGGACATTGTGGGAAATTAAAAAGCTGCAGGAGCCCTGCCCTCTTGACCAGATACAAAAGAGGGCAGGGCTTCTGTGGCCTTAACTGTTGTGATGAAGAGGGAATTTCGCCAGATGCTGCATGCATACAAATGACACCTGCTGAAACTCCCTTTGCTATAGAACTGTTAAAGATACAGGAGCCCTGTCCTCCTTTCCATATGGTCACCCTACCCATGGGCAACTTCTAGCCCTCTTCTCTTTTTTTTCTTACAGATCTCCATCTTACAGGCCTGCAGTCGACTCATGGCCTCCCTAAAACTTATTTATTTAATGGTAACTGATGCTTGAGGGAGAGGCAGAGAGATGGACAGGTGCATTTATTTGGGACCTTTTAAAAAAGCTAACATCCTATCAATCTGTTATTTGGTGGGAGGGGGAAGCCTCTGGTTCTGGCTGGGAATTCAGCCTTTAAATAAGGGTTCCACATGTGCAGCTTCAGTCCTTGGATTTCAGAAGGGAACTGTATGCACGACACTTAATTACGCCATGTGGTCCCCTAATCCTCACACAGCTTGGGATACATGTGAGGCAGCCTCCCCTCATATTCATACTGGCTAGATTATGGCTGGAGATAACTGCAGTGTGACTGAGTTCAGACAAGACGATAACCCACGATGGATTAAATAAACCATGATGATTTATTTAACCCATGTTTGTTATCATTTAGTCTGTTGAGAATTTCAAAATCCACAATGGCTTATCTAGCCAAAATTACCCATTCTGATAAGCCACAGCCTGATTTAACCCACCGTGGGTTATCATCTCATCTGGTGGTCACCATGGGTTATTTTGGTCACCTACGGAGTTGTGCAGCAAGAGCGGTTCAGATCGCTGCTGCTCTGCTTCTCCCGAGCATTCTCTGTGTAATGGAATCAGTTAATTCAGTGGTGTCTATGGGGAGCAATTGGGAACAGCTTAAATCATCTATTTATGCGCAATTGCAGTGAATCAGGAAAACAATGACATTGGGAACAGATTAAATTGGCTATGTCAGTGGGGGAGGCTTAAACACTGCAAGGAAGATGGCATACCAGCATGCTCGGTGGGAGGACTGCAGCGGGTCAGGGAGTGGGGGGATTAGTCAAATTACACACAGTAGCTTAATAAGCTTATTGTGGACTCTTTCAAAAATAAGCTACTACTTGTAGTTTATTACACCAACATGGCTTAAAGTGACATCTGAACCCACCCACATGTGCATATTTTTCCTGCTAAGAACTGAATTCTAGGTGTTGGCTCAAAGTAACTCACTAGATGTGGATGAGAAAGACTTCTACCTTGGGATAACTTTGGGCTCCTTCTTGTGTGATATGGGGACAGACAAAGCTAAACTATCCCAGAGCAAATCTAATTTGTCTCAGAAATTATCTGTTATTGATTATGATGATCCATCGTACATACTAATACTGATCTTAACTCTCCTCATGCAGCCAATCTAGGACTATCCGCACACAAGAGGGAGTTAGCAGCAGACTTGACAGAACCACAAGCTTTGCAAAAATAGCAAAAAAAATATTGTAACAAAAAACTCTTAAGGAAGGGGAGAACATTAAAAAAAATAGCCCAATGAGGACTGAGCAATTTTTCTCTCCAGCCTGGCCCCCTTTCCTCCTCCCAACCCAAACAACATAAACCAATTGCCTAAAACTATCCTGGAATTCTTAACTCCGTAAAACCCAAGTATGTGGAGGCAAGTTTTGGTTATTCATTGACCAGGGGAGCACCGCTCTGTATACGCTCAAAAGTACTCATGTTTCTTATAATTTCACAAGACTTTGGACTGAGCAGTCCACGCAGGTTCTGGGCTCGAACCTTGGTCAGCCCTGGCTTAATTTAAAACTCTGCTATTGGAGGGTCTCACCGCAACAGGCGCCTGTCTTGCAGGAACCTTCCCCGGGAGGAGGAAGTGTGGTTTTGCTGTTGCTGTGTGTCCATGGGAGCTATTTGGAGACGTGGCCCCACCCTCAAAGGCCATGATGGATGACCAGCCTGGAGGATAAAAGGCTTTCCTCTGAAATCAGCTCTGCTAAATATAAACCATTGCTGGCTTTCATGTGTCTCGAGACCTAACTGAAACCAGCTGGCAGGCCAAGTGCAGCCTTTCCTGTTGCCGCCTCGCCTGCGGATCCAGAGAGCGGCTGCAAACCTGGAATGGGGAACGGAAGCCATTGAAATCTGACGGCTGAACCTATCCAGATCAGTGGGTCTGACACAACTACCTAAGAAGAGCCCCACTGGACCAGGCCAAAGGCCTATCTAGTCTAATGTTCTGTTTCACACAGCCAGAGCCAGCCCAAGATGTTCTATGGTGGCTGGGTGGCCTATTTTGTAGAGGACAGTTCTCTACTTGGAGAGCTGGTGGAGGACAGTCCTCTATTGAAGATGACCTCCACTTTGGTAAGCGGCCCAGTCCGAGGCCAGATCTACACCCCGTGACATATCAATATGATCCCATCAGGGTGGCACCATATCCCTTTTGCACATTTATACCCCTTAGTGCACACAATGACATCTGTTGTGGTATTTTGGATACTACGGAATAAAAAGGCGGAAATGGTACGAGAAAAACAGATTACGGAATATGTCATGCACCCCAATAGTTATCAGTGCACTTCAATACTGAAAAAGTACTAGTGTAGATCTAGTCCTGCTCTGGCTTAAAGCCAAAGAACTACAAGAACGGAGAGCAAGTTGCCCATCAACACCTGGATGGCCAACTGAGCAGGTACACTGGCTTCCTGGTCAGTCTTTCCATGGTGAGATGTCTTGTATTTCTATTTCAGTAACAGTTATTGTTTCTCAATTTGCACCTAGATATCTACATTTGCATGTGCAAATGCTATACAAATTTTCCTCTTTTTTGGTGACACAATTTCTCTTTGGGGGGAATGCGTAAGTGGTTGTTCTATTTTTTGTGTCCACCATGAACTGACTGGACATTATGCTTCTTGAGGTGAAGGACAAGATGGGCCCACCATCACCATTCCATAAGCTGACCATTCCACTGGCAGCTGAATCTGACTTCCATACTGAAGCCACAGCTGAGCTGACATGTGAAAACACTCTTAGGAAAGGGCTGAGGAGCATCTGGCTTTCTAGATGTTGTTGGACTTGAACTCCCACCAGCCCCAGCCAGCATGGCCAATGGTGAGGGATAATGGGAATTGTAGTCCAACCACATCTGGAGGACCACAGATTTCCTACGTCTGCTCCATGGACTGAAATCCTAAGCACATTTGTTTGGGAAGAAGCACTGTTTAACTATGGGGCTGACTACATATTACTCGCAATTGCAGAGTGGGGAGTCAGTGAGGGGAGAAAGGGTTAAACATGCCCTTCCCTGTTGCTTCTCTGCTCTGAATCCACACCCACACTCCTCCACTGAAGGCATCAGGCTCAGTTACATATAATCATCCCCTCGGTGGGACGTATTTCTGAGTAAACTTGCACAGGATCAGGCCATAAGTCTCCTTGTAGGGAAAAGGACTTGTGTCATTATGGACAAAGTATGGCATGAGAGTTCATTTGGTCACTTAATCCACGTATTTGAAGCGAAATGTCAGGGCACACTTATTTAAAAATAGACAGAAAAGTTCATATAGTTAGTCTCCTATTTCCCACAGTGATCAATCAGTTGCCTCCAATCAGTTGACCCCCAAAAAGGACATAAATCGGGGGCATAGAATCCTAGGCCTGGGGGCAAATCCCCTTTCCCCAGTTTGGTGTTTTACCAGCTTCTGTGTTAGTTCCCCGCTCCCAATTCTAAAACGTTGGAATGGCTCTTCTAACGCTTAGTTACTCGCAGTACCAGGCTTAAGCTAAAACTTGCTGGTCTTTTTTAGCCCACCTCCTTTTGCCTTTGGTCCCACCCATCCTCAGAATGTGATCCCTGGGAAATCCTCTGAAATGGAATTCTGCTCTCAGACTGGAAGAGATGCAGCATTCCTGCTTTAAAGCCATTGAAGGCAGTCAGCATTACCACATTCGGTGGCAGTAAATTATTCCAAAAATCTGTTATGTGCTGATTGAAGAAGGACTTTTGTTTTTCCTGACATCTATTGCCAAATTCAGACTCCAAATTCTAGAATTATGAGGGAGAGAAATGATCTCAAAGTATCTGCTCCATCATGCATCTTTTTATTTATTCTCTGGTCCTCCCTTTCACTTTAAGTCATTCCCCCCCTAAACTATAAAGCCTCAAATGCTTTTAACCTCTGATTATCTAGAAGGCCATATATGCTTTCCCTACAGGTAGTATTGCTATAAATCAACATGCTAATTGTACACAGTAACAGTGAACCCATACTCCAAGTATTCTGCAAAGAACTTTCTTTAAAATGAAACCTTAAGTTTTGCTGATGTGTTTTCAGACAGTAATGTCTTTGAGATTTCCTGAATTCAAGACCTGCCCAATTTGCTTCCTATCCCAACCTACCGTTTTGAAGGACAGTGAATGCCAGGGAGGGGAAAATCAAATTAGGCTGCAGCGGAAGGGAATACTGGAGAAGGGGAATCAAATTAGGAAACAAACAAGTTGAATTAGGAAAATAAACTTGCTTCAGAATCCCCCCTCCCACACACAGTTCGGCACCACTGTGGTTCACACAGTGGTGCAGATAGGTAATCTTACACACACACCCTTTTAAATGGCCGTGCCTATTACTACAGTTCTGAAGTACACAACTAACATCCCTCTTCCCATTTACCCCCAACTGCCATTCCATGCCTAAAACTGCTTCCCCATTCCTGAAATGTTAGAATGTTTGCCAACAACACAATTAAAAAAAATCCATAAATACTCTGAGCGTGCGCAGGGTTGCATTTTCAACTCAGTGAAATCATGAGTGCAGGGAAAAAAATGGAGTTTGCTTCTGCTGCCCTCTAGGCAGGGGTGGGCCTAGGCTAGCAACTGGCACCCTAGGCGAATCATGCAATCGGCGCCGCAGATCTAGGCTGAGGTTTTCGGTAAACTGGGAAACATCCTGGCCCAATTTTCCATGAAGAGGCCGCCCCTTCCCACGCCTCACACCTTCGAAAGCAGAAATATTATAGTGTATACTAAAATGCACCCAAAATGGTTTAAAAAATAATTAAAAACTTAGCACAGAGGAACTGATAAAAACAACAAAGGGGACAAGCGCAGCCCGCCCGCTCTGCGAAGCAGCAACAGTCCCATCCACAACGCCCAAAGGAGGTCCCTGGAAGAAGGGTCCCGGATGAGGCGCCGCCAGCCCCTAGGCCCAGCCCTCCGAGGGCAAAGGAAGGGGCTGCTCATGGGGGAGCCTCTCACCCTCTGCCTCCAATTGGGAACAGCAGCGGAGCAGGAGGCTATCCCGTGTTGCCTGAGGGAGGACCGGGTTCCAAAGGCAGGCAGGTAGGCGGGCGGATGGGCGGCCTGACTTAGCCCGCCATCCCGGCCGTTCCCTCGCTCACCTCCACAGCCTCGGTCATATTTCCTCTTTACGCGCGCGGGAATGGAAATAATGACATCTCCGTTATTTTATTTTCTGTATTTCCCCTCGAATTTGGTGCCCCACTGAATGGGCCGCCCCTACCTCTACGTGGCCATTTGGGGGCGGGGGTCTCCTGGGCTGTAGGGCCCCCTGAACTGTGTTTCCGAGGCCCAGCCATAGCTGCGCCACCGGGTAGTGCAAGCATGTGAGCAGTGGGGGCCAGAAAGAGAGTAGGCCGCAGTCGTTTGCAGGCCCAAAGCCGCCTCCGACCGTCAGAGCTGCGGCAGCGGAAGCGAAGGATCCGCCTGGAGCGTTTGTCCCTTGCTACCAGCTAGCTCCACTTTGAACTCCAGTCACCTTCTTCCTCTGCAATTACGCTTTATTTTTAGGCTCCCCTTCCTTTTTCTATTTAAAGCCCGGCAGCCTCCTCAGCGCAAGGCAGCGTAAGAAGCCCTGCGCTGAACCTGTGGTGGGCAGGCAAGGCAGTACAAACGAATCCCCTAAACGCGGAGTGGGAGGCATCAGCCACCGCTGGCAGCGAGCCCTGGGCCGCAGCTCGGCCTTGATAGGGCTCCTGGGGAGCAGCCGCCAAAGTGGGCCTGTGGTGGGGGTGGGAGGAAGTCTCTCTGGCCTCTTTTCATCCAGCGAGTGGGCACCGACTGGAGACAGATTTTCTGTTATCTTACAGCACGATCTAGACAATTATAGGGTTGCCACCGTTGTCTTTCTTTCTGGCCCAACCCCTGTGCCTTTTTAAACAGCAGCGGGACCCACTGAAAAACTGAGCTGGTGGCACTTTTCCTGGTACAGCAGTAAGTGTGGCAAAAGCTTTGCTTTGCTGTAGTTCTGTGTGCCAGGTTGGTCTTAAAAGCACAGCAGTAGAAAAGAAAAGAAAAGAAAAGAAAAGGTGATAACCGTAGAACAGCCTCCCCAAGCCTGAGGCTCTCCGGATGAAGTAGACTACAACTAGTCCAACACATCTGGAGGGCACCTGGCTGGGGAAGGCTGCCCTAGGAAATGGTCCTATACTAAAAGGTGCTGGGCGGACACCTCTGAACCATTGAGTCTAAGCAGTTGAAGGAGGGAGTGCCGATGCTGTAGGAGCAACCCTTGGAAATGGGCCATTTGCACTAGTGTAAAACTAGTTTGGTGGTTCAGTTTTGGAGCAAAGATTGTGCTTGTCCAAATATGCATAGGAGCATTTTCAAAGTCTTAGAATTCTCACAATATTGTTATGGCTGCTGACTTCTTAAAGGCCCAGGAGATAGATTCATTTACTTATTTAAAGCATCTTCATCCTCAGCCCAAAAGGCTCCCGGAGTGGTTTACATACAATCAATAAAAACAAGACAGTCGCTGCCCATGGGCTTACAATCCAAAAAGTTACGGCACAAAAGGAAAAAGGGATGAGGAGGGCAGGGGGGGAAACAACTGGACTTTGATCTAGGCTAATGGAATGGCCCTGCTTCTCATCTCTTTCTGCTGCAGCCTGCATCAGTGGCTGTTGGTGGTGAGGGAGGAGCCTGATAGAAGTGGTCTTGAGGTGGTCATTGCATGTAAATGGATCAGAAGTGCGAGTGGATCTTTTATCAATGGAAGCTAATGATTAAGAAATATCCAGGGATCTCTCAAGTGCCCCCCCTCCAAATCAGGATTTTAGAATTTGACCTCCTCACAACTGAGGGGAGGGCTTGATGAATGTCTCTCTCTTGAGTGTGAAAAGAACAGAAGCTGTTTGAGATTGTGCGTGACACACACACAGAGGCAGTGGCTGCATTTGGACAACACATTAGTCAATGGTGGGTTGAGTAGCCAACTCACAGTTGGTTATTTTGTGGGTACTCCCCACACAACATATTCCTACAGAACTGTGGGTGGTTGGAGCTGGTGTTGAATGGACTAATAGTCAACCCGGCATTTGACTGACACAGCCCCTGCCCCTCTCCCCACCCTCCCTCCTCCCTCAGTCCTCTCAGTTTTATCCCAGCAGCCTCTGCAAGTTGCACCAGTTGTAGCAGAGTGGCAGCTGCTGCTTTGCGCTCTTGCCGCCTGCCTCTATGGGCTTGTGTTTTAACCCACTTACCACACGCCATTAACACACTCACCCCTCCACACAACACTTTAAACAACTGGCTTCGAGCTAAACAACTTGCAAGCCAGTTGTTTCTCTCAGTTGCTTATTTGGGCGGAACAGCATACTGTCAGTAGTTTGTGAGTGGCGTGTTACCCTCCACACAACACAATAAGCAACACAACTGACGATTGTTTCCCCCCCACCAGAGTTGCTTAATGTGTTGTCTGAGTTGAGCTAAACGTTACAAGTTGGAGGCATCTTTGACCTCCACATCTGTTTGTTCAGCATTACTGAACCCTGAGTTGAAGCCAACTCCCCTGCAATTATTTTAGAGGCCAAATGAATACTGGACTTTACCCCAAACTGATCAATGGAGACAGATACTGTAGATGGGTCATGATTGAAAATGTTGGTGTAAAATAGAATTAGGAGAATATGCATGTAAATCAAGGAGAATTTGAATAGAATTTGTCAGCCTCTCACACTGAATTCATTTTAGCTCTATTTTTTTGGAACACCACTAGTTTACAGCACAATCCTATACATTGTTTTAGTGCCAGGTTAAGGCTTTCCTGTATTACTAGGCATTTGGTGGCATATGATAAAGCTTTTAATGTCTGTGTTTTATCAGGTCTCAATACTCTTTTTTTTAGATTTGTAACTTTTTTTACATTTTTGTATGTTAAATATTTTATATATTTTGTATTGTAATTTTTGGGAACCGTCTAGTGAGCTTTGGCTATTGGACAATATAGAAATGAAATGAATGAATGTTTATGAATGTTTACTCAGAAAAAAGTCAAACTGTGTGTTCAGTGCGGATTACTCCCAAGTAAGTGTGCATAGGATTGTAACCTTAGGCTGCTCCTACACAACCTTGGACTAAGCCCCATTGAACTTTCTTCTGAATAGACATGCATAAGATTGCAGTATTCAAATCTGTTCCACCAAGCTAGTTTTTTTTATGAATCCGAATGCTCTTTGCAAAAAGAAAACAAAAGCAAAGATGGGAATTGAAAGATTAAACACACCAGTGAATTTTGTGGCCTTCATTATTCCTGAAGTTCTTTCAGTTGAAGAGTAATCCCTCCAGTCCTTTCCTCATTCCAGCCTTTACTACATTATTTCCATTTCACAGACAAAACTGAGGATATAAACTAAAGTTTATGGCAAAGATTTGAACCCAGGTCTATGTCTAAAAATCTTCCCATGGATCATACTGGTCTGGAGAAAATGTATTTATTCTGTTGACTCCTTTCCTTACATAAGCGTCCACGTTTTGACATCTCTTTCGATGGCATTTGTGAAGTAGTGAAGTAGCCCCAAGGCTGTGGCGACAGACACTGGAGGAAGGGGCTGGTGGTGGAAATATCTCCCCTAGTCTCTGAGTCTCTTGTCCCCACAAATTGCAGGTTCCGGCCTGTCTTTTGTGAAGGGAGGGATGATGTATATGTGTAGGGTGCATTACCAGGGAACATTCCCCCTCCCCAACATCCACCTCAGCCACTTCTAAGCACATAACCCTCTGTTATCTCTCACTGCTAGGTAGTATCTTGTGGTTTGAGAAGAGGGGGATTTAGCAAACCCTGAAGAAAGGCCAAAGTGATGTATGCATGGAGCCAGTGGGTGGGCGGAAGGCAACGCAGCCGGCTCACCGCAGTCTCCCCTTCTCCTCCTCCTCTTTTTCCAGGACTTTCAAGCAGGGACATGTTGCGGCGTCTCCACCACTCGGCAACAGGTAAGTTTGCGATGAAGTGTCTGAGGTGAAGAAAATGTTTTTGCCTGCAGAGCCACCTGAGTGACGGTAATAGGAAAGTAGACATGGGTGTTATGTGACCTCTAGCATACTGGGCTTGGCCTGGTCTGCTGTGGCCAGCCATTATTGTGGCAACAGAATGGCACTTCAGAGGACAGCGTTTCTGGGCAAGACATCCAGCTGGGCACCTGAGATGAGATCTCATTCTCTGCCCTCCTTCAGGAACTGCTGAATTAACCAGTAGTGCAGCTTGGTAATTTTAGACCACGGGTGGGCAACGTGTGGCCCGTGAACTGCATGTGGCCCCTGTCACATGCACAATGTCAAAATTCTTTTATTTTTTTAAGAAAATAAATCCTATCCATAGCACTATGGAGTGCTACAAGGGTCAAATTTAGCTTGTTTGCGAGCTAAATTTGACCCTTGCAGTGCTCTGTAGCTGTATGGCACCATTTTTGCCTTTAATTTTTTGGCCTAATGCTGTCAAATTTTATTGTGGGTGGGCAGCCCACTGATTTTTTCCCCAGGAGAGTCGAGCCCCTGAATGGAGGGCTTCCAGGAGGTAACCCATACCTCCTGCAGTTGCCCACCCTTCTTTGAATCCTGGACTTAATGGTCTTATGGCAGCCTCTTTGGATGGCCTTGTTAATACTTCATTTGCAAAGCACACAACTCTTCTTTCCTTCCACACCCTTCGCCATTTCATGCTTTACAACTGCTTCTACATTCCTGGTATGTTAGAACAACAACAACACTTTGCCAACCTTTTTTTTTTTTAAAAAAAAAATACTTTTGTTGATGTGCAGTTTTGCATTATACACTTGCTTAAACAGTTGCACCATTATAACTACAGGAATAAAATGGAGTTTGCTTCTGCTGACCTGATGCCTGCATCACCTGCCACTGGCAGTGATGCCTGGCAGTAATTTGGGGGCTTCTGGGTTGCAGACCCCAGGTTCCAGGCCTACTTGCACCACTGGAGGGGACTCAAAGGATGCTTCCAGAGTGATGGCTCCTAGTGCTACTAACCAAAAGACATTGTGTAGCTTAGCTTTCTCATCTTTTCCTCCTTAACAGATTTTTCTGTGGCAAGAAAAAAGATGGAAGAAGCTGTGGGAAAATAAGGGAGGGTTACAAATGGAAGATGATGTCATCTGGACCCCTTCTGTAAAATTCCGTGAATGAAGCAGGGTGATTGCACAATAAAAAGTCTTGTCTGGAAGCACCCAAAGTCTTTCACTGTTTGTTCTGTAGATACCACAATTGCCTCTAGCAGCATTACGCATATTGTGTGGTTTTGTAGGTGCATTTTAGGGCAGAGCTGGCCCCAGACATTTTGGTGCCTGAGACAAAAAGTCCAAAATTCTCACCCACATGGTAAGAAAAATATAATAAGAAACTAAACAATTGACCATTTACTGCCCTTTATTGTTTAGTCAATTATTTATTTGTACATTGCTATCCTACCTTTCTCAAATTTAAGGTGGCTTACAATTAAAAATATGGATCAAACAAAAATTAAAACACTCCTTCAAGTAAGACTAAGCAAACAGCAGTAAAAACAGCTGGCAGCAGCAGACTGAAAAGAAATCATCAAAGGCTCTGACTAAAAAATGCCTGCTGGAACAAAATTGTCTGAAAAGCCCACTTAAAAGCAGTCAGAGAAGGGGCATCTCTCTTGGGAAGCTATTCCATAGCTTAGGTGCTACTTGAATTAAGGGGAAATTTCCAACTGGCACCAATTTGTGATTCTCTATCCCTATCTCCCATACCCACACAATGCAAACAGCACCTCCAGAGAAGCGACTGAAGCAGGGGAGGAAAAAGGTTAAATTTTCCATGTGATCCCAATAATTCTCACACACACACCTGCTGCTGATGCTATTTGCATTTTTAAAATGCAAAGATGCATTTAATATCATGTATAATTTGCCCCCTAGCCAAGGGCGAACTTGATCCTCACGTCGGTTCATTCTGGATTTGGCTCCGAGATATCTTGGCAAGTGTTTGGAAAAAGCTCATTTGCTTCCTGAGAGTTTTCTCCTGTCTCATAAAGTTGGACCATGCCTACTGATTAACAGTGCACCTATCCGCATTATCATATTGGCCCCTGGGAATTGTAGTCTGCTTTCACTTAACCATCCTACAGCATGAGACAGGGTGGAGAGAGACACCCAACAATTCAAGTGTCCCAGCCCCAACAACTACACCTGGGAACAAGAAAAGGTCTTAGATATGGTTGGTGGACAACAATGATATTGTCTTCTCCTGATCATGACCCCGTGGGGGACGACAGATGCCTGAAGGTGGCTTAGCCAGTTGATGCCAGATCTTGCAAGATCTTGGATGGCTCCAACCTAAGGCGGCCAAGTGTCCCACTTTCCAGAGGACAGTCCTCTATTTTGGAGAGCTGGCAGAGGACAATCCTCTATTTGAAAGCGTCCTCTATTTGATGGGCTGGCCAGTCCATGTATGGGTTAAAGTTAAAGAACTATGATAGCAGGGGCTTTCTTGCAGACTCTTACTATTGCATTGTGGGTAAGACACTGGCTGAATTCGGACAACACGATAGTCAATGGTGGGGTAATAGTCAACTTTACAGTTCATCTAGGTGGTACTCCCCACACAACATGGTTATAAATAATTTACTGTGGTGTGGATTAGGATCAGCGCTGAATTGACTATGACAGCATTCAGACGACACGATAGATAATTCATTAAACAAAAAACCTACGGTTTACAAAAACAATGTTAAGGCTCTACAGTTTCCAACCAAGCACCAAAAAGCAGGGAAATTGGGAGTTAAGGCTCACAAGCCTTAACACCACATCCTCCCTAAGGAGGCAGAAAGTGCAAGTGAAATTCTCATTCTCCCAAAGCAGATAAACCATGAGGACAGGGTGGAGAATATGATATGCAGAGGTGACTGTGGGGTTGTGGAAAACTGATCACGAACAACTTAGGGCCACCTACTTCTCTTTTTTTGTTTAGTGCAGCCCTTCCCCAACCTGGTGCCCTCCAAAGGTGTTGGACTACAACTCCCATCATTGCAAGTCAGTGTGTCCCATGGTCAGGAATGCTGGGACTTGTCATCTCAAAAAGCTAGATATGCAATTTGATCTGCAGAGGTGACTGTGAGGTTGTGGGAAATGATGATGAACAATTTAGGACCAGCTACTTCTCATTTCTTAGAGCATCTCCTTATGTTGAGAGTTGCAACCCAACACATCTGACAGGCACCAGGTTGGGGAATGTTGTTTAAGAACAAGGGAAGGCAGAATGTAGATCTTCAGATGTTTTGGAATTCAACTTGTAAAAGCCCCTATCAGCATGGGCAGTTATCAGGAATGCCGCGAGTTGATGTCCAAATCATCAGGATAGATCTATTTTGTGCCCACATCTGTACTAAAGTATGATGTTTTCCAGCATTAAGATATGTGATCAATCAAGGAATTACAAAAGAGCTGCATCACTTTAAATAAACTATCAAAACCAAATGAAACAACAATGAATAAATCTTGAACACCTAATCCAGATAGCCCTTCAGACATCAACATTAGTTTTCAACACATGGCATAGGATGTCTGTTTCTTGAATATCAGATAAAGGATTTCTCTTACTTGTTCAGCAGTGTGAGATCAAAGGCAGAGCTACCACCTAATACTTTCATGCGTAAGAATTATTTTAAAATTAAGTATGAATTGATTTTTGTCTTCCCCATAACACATAACATGGGAGTTACAGTGCAACACATCTGGGGAGCACCAGGCTGGAAAAGGTTGACTCCTATATATGTCTTCTCAGAAGCCAGTGCCACTGAATTCACTAGGGATTTCTCCCAAGAGGTATAGGATTGCAAACTAATCTCATCTGAAAGGTGTTCAAGACAGCCAAACTAAACCTCTTCTGCTCCGCTGTTGCTTTGATGAGAAGATGTATTGTGGAGGGATTGTGGGGAGTGAACAGTATATTTTTTATAAATACATTTTAAGAAAAAAAAACATTGGTTCTTTGAAAGGCAGGATATTGACCAAAAGTTGGAAGTGCCTGGCACATGCTCTGGTTCTAGATCTGTAATGAATAGTGCCCCTTTGGTTATCAAGAGTGCTGCTATATGCGAGATGTGTGTGAGAGAAAAGTATTGGGCAGACCCTGTATTTGGTAAGGGTATGGAACAGCATTCCCCATCCTGCTGCCCTCTAGGTGTTTGAGATGACAAGTCCCAGCATTTCTGACCATGGGACATACTGACTTGCAATGATAGGAGTTATAGTCCAACAACTTTGGAGGGCACCAGGTTGGGGAAGGGCTGCTCTAAACAAAAAAAGAGAAGTAGGTGGCCCTAAGTTGTTCGTGATCAGTTTTCCACAACCCCACAGTCACCTCTGCATATCATATTCTCCACCCTGTCCTCATGGTTTATCTGCTTTGGGAGAATGAGAATTTCACTTGCACTTTCTGCCTCCTTAGGGAGGATGTGGCGTTAAGGCTTGTGAGCCTTAACTCCCAATTTCCCTGCTTTTTGGTGCTTGGTTGGAAACTGTAGAGCCTTAACATTGTTTTTGTAAACCGTAGGTTTTTTGTTTAATGAATTTCATGGCTTTGTGTAATGGATGACTGGATATTATACAGTTGACAGCCAAGCCAGCGTCAGCCAGGATGTTATACCATCTTGACATCCAATATAAAATCAAAGCTAGTGTTATGTGTTGAACTCACTTTTAACATTAATAAATCAACCAAAATGCTTGCATCTCCCTCATTTTTAAAGATAAAGAGATGAAACCTGGCATCATGGTAGTTCTTAAGTAGGGATATAGCTATGCCAAGTATGAAGCAGATCCGTTCATGCCTTGATTTTTAGGAATTTTTTAAAGTTCAAACAGAAATCTCTTTGGGGTCCAGGACCTTGAGCAGTACAAGTTTTAAAAATGAAATTAAAGATAAAGAGATGAAACTTGGCACCATGGTAGCTCTGAAGTAGGGATTTAGCCATGCCAAGTTGGAAGCAGATCCGTTCATTCCTTGATTTTTAGAAATGTTTAAAACTTCAATTTATTTTTTTAATTAACTAAAATGCTTACAATTCCATCATTTTTAAAGATAAAGGGATGAAACTTGACAGCATGGTAGCTCTTAAGTAGGGATTGAGCCATGCCAAGTTGGAAGCAGATCTGTTTATGCCTTGAGTTTTAGGATTTTTTTTAAACTTCAAACCCAATACTCCTCTTTGGGGTCTAGGGCCTTGAGCAGTACATTAAAAAAAAAAGAAGTAAAGATGAAGAGATGAAACTTGGCACCATGGTACCTCTTAAGTAAGGCTTTAGCCATGCCAAGTTGAAAGCAAATTGGTTCATGCCTTGAATTTTAGAAAAAAAATTGAAGTCAAACTTTTAAAAAAACTATCCTAAAAATTAAGGCACAAACCGATCTGCTTCCAACTTGGCATGGCTCAATTCTAGGGTGACCATTAGGGTGTGGCGTAGTGGCTAAAGTGTTGGACTGGGAGCTGGGAGATCTGGGTTACTACCCACTTAGCCATGGAAACCCATTGGGTGACTTTGGGCCAGTTGCAGACTCTCAGCCCAACCCACCTCACAGGGTTGCTGTTGTGAGGATAAAATGGAGAGGAGGAGGATTATGTATGCCGCCTTGGGTTTCTTGGCAGAAAAAAAGGTGTGATATAAATGCAATAATTTTTTTTTAAAAAAACTGTCATTATTTCCCCAGATTTCTCCTGGTTTTTGTTCTATCCTCGGTGTCAGGGGGGATTTTATGCAATAGTCTATAATGACCTGGAATTACACACTTTCCCTTTTAAGGCCACCACTAGTGTGGCAGGGGGGAATGACATGCTTTCTGGAGGTGTGTCATTCTCTCCCACTGCTCCAATCAAGGTCTTAAAAGGAAAAAAATGTGTCATTCCCAGACATTATAAAAAAAGGCCTGATTGGAGCAGTGGGGTAGGGGTGAGAATGACATGCTTTCCCCTCCTCCGCTCCAATTGGGGACTTTAAGGTGGCCCCAGAAAGCTATTTTCCTAGGTGTCCTCTTTTTTGGTTTCCCAAATATGGTCACCCTACTCAGTTCTTGCACAGGCTGCATTTCCATCCCTAGATATTTACTCAAAAGTAAGACCCATTGAATTTCCTTGGTTCTTGAAAAGCAACACATTTGCTTTTAGATTTGCCAGTCTTAGAATTCTATGTGTGCTATGAATGCCTGCTCTGTCTGTCCCTATAGTTTCCTGCAAGGTCCAGCCAGGGGAAGCCAGTAAATTAAACCCTGGGGTGGAGGGAGGGATTCCCTCAAGTTCATCTGACAGCAGGTGCTATAGAACATGGACCTTCCAGGAGTGTTGAGGGTGGATTTCTGGCAGACCCAGCCAGGCAACTTTATGGCTTGTTAGTCCCTCCATTTGGTAGCCCGCAGAGTACCTGCCTCATAAGGCAAATGACCACATGAGAACTGTTTTTATGGCCTGCTACTTTGTTTGTCTTTAGTAGTCTGTGGTCCAGATCTCTTCAGAAGGGGGAATAGTGTTTTGTGGTTGGGGTCAGTCTAAATTATCACCAGGGGTTCCTTACTCAGTGCCTCTGATAGCAAAGAGATTGAGGATTTTCCCCAACTCTGTTACTCTTGAAGTTACTAGGCCTGTTGAAAATAGATTTTATAACATAAGCATGAAAACAGTGAATACCCCTTTTAACTTGTTAAACCAATGAAAACATGCCACACAAGAAGTCTTAAGATATGAATGGTTTATAAAGAAAAGTAAATGCAAAAGAACATCAGATGCAGAAGTGAAATCTGAAACATTACTACTACTACTACTAGTAGTAGCAGTATCCTGCCTTTTGCCCAATGCTGGGCCTCAGGGCAGCCTTACAAAACTAAAACATATACAGCTAAAACCTATAAATAGGAATATACTATATACCATATGAAAAGGAGGACAGGGCTCATGTAACTTTAACAGTTGTAGAGAAAAGGGGATTTCAGCCAGTGTTATTTGTATGCAATTAGTTCCTGGTGAAATTCCCTCTTCATCACACCAGTTAAAGTTGCAGGGGCCCTGCCTTCTTTTGTATATGGTCACTCTAGTATAGTGCCTGCAACTTTAACTTTTGTAATGAAGAGGGAATTTCACCAGGGACTAATTGCATACAAATGACACTGGCTGAAATTCCCTTTTCTCTACAACTCTTAAAGTTACATGAGCCCTGTCCTCCTTTTCATATGGTCAGCCTAAATATACAAAAGTTAAAAATATAATTAAATACTTTTCAATATTAAAGCATTTAAAACATTTTAAATACATAACAATTTAAAAGTCAGAGGTATAGACAGAGGTCCAGATTATTTGCCAAAGGCCTGCTGGAACAAAAAAGGGTTTATCTGCATCCAAAAACACATCAAGGAGGGAGCCAGTGTAGACTGCAAGGATTAGAAAGAAAATCCATGTGTGTACACTATGCAAAATAAATGACAGCTCAACTGTTTCTAAACCTTATGAGAAAAACAGGGTGACTAGGCTGAAACCAATGTTGTAGGCCCAGAAGCACTTTGAAAGGTTTCAATGTTGTACTTAATACTTAACACCGGCCCAAACTAATTAAATGAAGTGTTTGAAGCTTTCAACTTATAGCAGTATGGACCAAACTCTTAGAAAAGAGGGAAGGAGCACTGTGTGTGTATGGGGTGGGGGGGATAGAAAGAAAGGTATAGCCACCTATTCCCAGGAGAGATCTGAAGATCAGGTTGTCATGGATCCAGAGGAACCACACCCTGCTTCACCAGGGAGCAAAAGAGCAAACTGGCCTTATGAAGATAGCCCAAAATACTCTCAGAGCCAAAGGAATGCATGTTCCAGAAGAGAAAAGAGAAACTCTTCTTCTTCACTCAAAAGGTCTGTGCTACAGAGGCAGCGGCCATTTCACCCACCCACCCCACATTCTAAGGCAGGAGGGAGGGGGGAGAGCGACGCTACTGAGCGTGTGTCAGTGTCGCGTTATGAGGGAAGATGGCCGCCTCATTGACTTGAATGAGAGGTTAAAATAATCCTTAAAAGTCAACCGAAGGGAATTTTAAAAAAACGAAAAGCTTTCCATCAACTACAGTCAAGGAGGAAGAAGACCCCACCACTGGATTAGTTAATAAGGCTCTAGAAATTATGCAAGTTGAGAGCACAAAAAGTCTCAACCCGGAAGTAAATTTTACAAAAGCAGGGAGAGAGGTTTGTATTCCTTTTCTACCTTAAACTGCTCTCCTTCCCTCAATCTTTCACCAATCTTCTTGAAATTTTCAGGTAATGTAAAACAAACATTTCTTTCTGGCACCTGTAAATTTCAGAAAGGTTGGTGAAACATTTTCGATTTTATGGCTGTTAGAATGACCCCCCCCCCAATTATCACTTTAAAATGGCGGAATGTGTTTTTTACTGACGGCCCTTAACCATGGAGGCACAGCTGTGCCTCCATTAATACAACTGACGATTGTCGTCCCCCCCCCCCGTTGCTTATTGTGTCGTTCGAATTCAGCCACTATGTATGTTGTTGTGGGTGGGTGGGTGCAGATGTGAATAAGTTGCGAGCATGGAAGAAGCAAGCCCAGTGCAAGGTCTCTCACGGCTTTAGGCGGGAGAGAAGACGTGGTGCCATCACCATTACCACCGCCCTGGCCCCCTCTCTGTCCTGCTCCCCTTTATCTTTGCTACTGCCACATTGACTATGGAGAGTTACATGGCTGGAAGAAGCGGCCACAAGGCTCTTGAGGATCTCATACGACTGCGTGTAGCTGTTGTAGGAGTTTGTATGGGTCTCGCGGAAGCTCTACAGCCGCTTCTTCAAGCCGCGCCTGATGAGAGAAGGAGAAGTTGGGCGGCTGCTCTAGAGGGGCCCACCGGCCATTCTCTTGTTGCAGGAAATGCCCCAACAGGAGAACAGCTGGCAGGTCTCTTCAGAGCATCCACTGGAGGCTGCAGCAGTGAGCCCTCCTAGCGAGAGCAGAGGCACAATTTGCTGCTCCTCTCACTTCATCACCTGATATGGATGCCACACCCTACTTCATGGGTGAGCTGGCCCTGGGAAGAAGATTATTGGATTGCAGGATGGTCAGTACTAGCATTGTTTTTTCCTATTTACTCTGTCTCAGAAAAGCCGGTGACATCTTGCATGTATCCTGGACTACTACAAATATGGGAAGATTGACCTTTCAAAGCACAGAGCTGCTTCGTCTAGCTTTCTGGCTGGAAGTCCAAGCAAAAGTGATAAGGACCTAACCCTGGTGCTGTCACTGATCCGGGCCCGATTCAAAGTGCTGATATTAACATTCAAAGCCCTAAATGACTTGGGGCCAGGTTATCTGAAGGAACGCCTCCTCCCATATGTACCTGCCTGGACCCTAAGATCATCCTCGGGGGGTCCTTCTCCATGAGTCCATGCCAAAGGAAGTGAGACAGATGGCTACTAGGAGGAGGGCCTTCTCTGCTGTGGCACCCTGGCTGTGGAATGAGCTTCCCAGAGAGGTTCGCCTGGCATCTACATTATACTCCTTTAGATGCCAGGTAGTGTTTTAACTGTTCTTCAGTATGATTTTTAACCTTGCTGTTTAAATTTGTATTTTAAATCTCTATCAATTTCTGCATGGCTGCTCGGTTTTTATCCTGGTTGTGCTTTTATACTGTATTTTAAATTATGTTTTTATACTGTCGTTTTATATTTTGAATGGTTTTTATGCTTTTAATTTTTGTAAACCTCCCAGAGAGCTTCAGCTGTTGGGTGGTATAGAAATGCAGTAAACAAATAAATGAATAAATAAATTATTGGCACAGGGTTTTTTCCTTCTACCAGGGTGCTAAAATGTATCACCATAGGCCCTCCCAATGACAAATCTCTGAGCTAAACACTCTGCCTGCTTTGCAGCTTTTTTGCAGGATGATTCCCTTCTAATTCTGCTGCACCCTGTTGGAGACTGATCCGTATGTAACTCCTCTCTCTCAAATGACAAAGTTTGAGGCTCTTATAGAGTCACTTATATGCCTGCTATTTCTTAATATTAGATTGGATCCAGATTGTTAAGCATGACTTAAGTCTCATCACTTTCATTAAGTCTCATTACTTTTAATGGAACAAAAGCATGCCTTAGTCTGGATCCAACTGTGATCTCTAGAGAAAATATAAACGTCCAATAATACCATACACAGCCTCTGCCTGTTATAAATGGGAATCCTCTTTTATCACAGCTGCTGACTGATTATTTTGGCAACAGGCCAGGCTAGTGTAGCGGATGCTGCTGCCACTGAAATATAAGATGAGACAATCAGACCACAATATGCCCATTATTAAAATATTGACACTGGTTGCCAGTTTGTTTCCATGGTTAGTTCAAGGTGTTGGTTTTAGTCTTTAAAGCCCTAAATGATTTGGGGTCAGGATACCACAATAATGGTCTTCTTTCATCATATTCCAGCCCACATTCTCAGTACATCATCTGAAGCCCTATTCCAGGTTCTTCATGTGTCTGAGGCCCGGTAGGTAGCAACATGGAGTAGGGCCTCTTTGGTGGTGGGACCCAACCTTTGGAATGTGCTCTTGTTTGGAATTTGCCAAGCCCTGATACTTTATGGTTTTAGGCAGCTGGCTGAAATCTGATTGTTTTGGAAAGCTTTCAGCTGAAAAACATTTCCTTGTCATGAATATGCTAATCCTGTTTTCCTTTCTCTGTGGGTGCTTCCAGTTGAGGTTTTTATCAAGCTATCATCCTGCCTCAGTCACAGAATTTTATGGGCAGGACTGGTGGTGCCCAGACGTTATTGTCTTCCACTCATAACCTTCTCAAGATTTCCTACTGCTTCATCCATCTTTTTCGTCACCATAGAAAATCCATTAAGGGTGCAGTCCTATGCGTGTTTAGATGGGGAAACTTCCTACAACTCCCAACACTCCCCAGACAGCCATGCAGAAGATAGGTACCCGGCGTGCTTAATTTACTGATCATGGGCGGGGAAAACTCCAGCCACGTGACACACTAACCCCACATGGGTCACTCCTGAACACAACACACTGTGGGTTAGCATTATGTGTAAACCCAGCCACTGTGTGTGGATTAACATGTTTTGTGAACAGCCTCTCTGTCTTCACTTGGTTGTTTTGGGGTTTATGAGTTGCTTGTTTGCGTGATTTTGGATTTTTTCCTGGTTTTTATAAAGTTGGTTAGTATTTATTGACACGTTATGGATTTGTTTTTGTTTTATTGTTGCAAAGAAAAAGTGGGGTGTATGTTTTCACATAAACAAACAAACAAACAAACAAACAATATCCTCACTAGCACAAAAGGATTTGTGTAACATCGCATACTCATGTGCATTGAAATCACTGTTCTTCTTCAAATTCTGCAAGGGACAATGTCTGCAATCCTGTTTCAAACACAAGGCTCTTGGTAAATCTGTTCACCCAAGAATCCCTTCTATATCCACCCATCCATCTTTAATGTTCCCTGTCTTTGCATATATCTAATTCATTTCATCTTCCTCTCTTTTTATTCTTATTTTACTCATTTTCTATTCCTATTTACTAATTCATTATTTTTCGTTTGCTTGAGTCCAGCCTTAGAAGATGGTAGCCGTACCTTTCACTGATGACACTAAACAAATGATTTCTAAGGCTGTTCCTCCTCATTCTGGCAGCCTGCCCTGTTGGAGCCTTCCCACTAGGGCGAGTGATACCTTTGGGTTTCACTGAGTCATGTTTGTGGGTGAAATTTGTACCCCCTACTTTATTTAGCAACCAGCCTGACTCAAGTATTGGGAAGGTAACCACAAAGCAAGAGGAGAGGGATACGCATCTATGAAATGACTGATATGCGTCACTCAAAGCTCTCAATGCTTGTTTTGTTTGTTAGGCTGAAACATAGTTGAATGTGATTTCTGCTCTTCGGCCTGATCTAGGTAGTGGAGAGGTGTTTGGAGGACTATGCTGTTTATGCCAGGCCAGGAGAGAGATGGTAACATGGACAGGGCGCAGGTGGAGCAGAATGCATCGGTATATTATGTCCTCCAAAGTGCAGAGTTGCAGATAGCTGGGGCACAGCCTTTTCCTGCAGAAGATCTAGGGTAGCCACTTTTGCATTGTCAACAAAAGAGGAAATGCGTCGCCAAAACAAGAGGACAAAATATGTGAATTTATATGCACGGGTGCAAATTTAAAAATAACTATTATTTAAATAGAAATGCAAGACATCTCACCAAAATAGGGAGAGACTGACGGTGATCAGTGTGCCTGCTTAGTCCACCGTCCCAATCCTAACTGGTGATGGACAATTTCAGGGCCCATCTTTTAAGGTTCTCCCATGACGTTTCTCCTTTTGGTTCTTTGACTTTAAATCTGGGCTGCACAGCCCATCAAATAGAGGACACCTTCAAATAGAGGACTGTCCTCTGCCTGCTCTCCAAATTAGAAGACTGTCCTCTGTAAAGTTGGATATCTGGCCAACCTAAACATTTTGATATTTGCCTGCTGTTGGCTGGGTACTTCATCTTCTCTTACTGAGCCAGGCTGACTGCAATTGTGAGGTTTGTAGTCTAGGAAATTCCCCACTTCTCAGAGTGCTGTGACACAGTTGGGAGAATGAACCCGACGAGCTGGATTTCCATAGAGGAAAATGGAGCAGCAGTGACCAGTGCTAGGTTTGGGAAGACCTAGCCCTGGTTCGGACGATACGATAATCAACGGAGGGGGGAGGGAAACAATCGTCAGTTGTGTTGCTTATTGTGTCGTGTGGATGGCAACACACAATGCACACACAACTGACATTACGCTATTTTGGGCACTTAAACAATGGAGAAAAACAACAGGCTTGCACGTTGTTTATCGTGAATTCCGTTGTATATAGTGTCATGTGGAGAGAACCCCCCTCTCTCCGTGTACTATTCCATTTAGTCATAGAGTTCTCCGGCTGGAGCAGCCAAAAAAACTCCGGCTGCTCCAATACAGCTGGCAGAACTTGCGGTGCATGCTGGGATACGGCCTTTGGACTGAGGGAGGTGGGAGGAGACGCAGCAGCCCAGAAGGATGGCGGGACTTTTAGCCACGCGATGGGGGGAGGGGCAACATGTGGTGTGGCGGGTGCTGCAGTGCCGGCGCCAAAATAACATACAGTGAGTACGCTATTTCCCCCTCCGGTCCGAATTCACCCCTAGTCTTGGAAAGGGAGGGAACATTTCCCTGGATTGCTTCTCCAGGTTCTGTGGCTCCTTGTGGGTAGCTTCCTTGGATTGCTGCCATGTTTCTTGATCCAGCATGCCTGTGGTTTTAAGCCAGTTAGATTCTGCTGGGAACATTAGGAAGAACTAGTAGGCTTACAGCTGAATGAGACCTTGGATGATTTTCACATTCCTTTTGGGGGAGGGGCTACCCATCCTCCAGCCTCTCACTAACCAATGCATACAGTCACCCCCATGGTGCATCACTATCAGAACCAAAGCAATCGCTGCCAATTGGGAAATTCCTGCAGCACACAAAGCTCTAGATGACTCGAGCAAGTGAGCCAAACCCCATGCAGGGGTGGCTATGTTATTTTCCTGATCTGGGAGCCAGAACAACCACAGATGAACAGGCTGTGTAACAAAGTAGGTATTACGGGTTCTCCTTGCTGGCATTTAGGAGGCAGAGGAAGAGGCTTTCTGGGGATCCCTGGAGGGGCAGATTGTGATCCCCAGGAGGCTAGATTTGGCTCCTAGCCTGTGGTTCTACATCCCTGAATTAGATGGATGGATGAATACACAAAATCAGAGCACCCTTCCTCACGGTTCTACTGCTTAAATAAAATTTGGAGCTTGTTTTAAAGTCAGAAGTTAAAAACCTGTTTGTGGATCTCCTAAATCACATCCGTTTTGGCTTTCAGTTGTGGGTCTTCCCCAAAATGCAAGTTCCTTTCCCATCCTTGACTCTCACACACTGTCTGGGGCATCAGGAACTGCTGTTATCATGGAGGATAAGGCTATACAGCTAGAATAGCTGTATATCACCTCCAGTAGATCAGAAGCAATATGCCTTTCAGTACCAATTGCTTGGGGCCATGAGTGGGAGAAAAGATGATTGGCACTCATGTCCTGCTTATGGGCTTCCTTTATACACCTGGTTAAGTGCCATGGAAACAGGATGCTTAGCCAGATAGGTTCCTGGTTTGATCCAGCAGGGCTCCTCTTATCCTGTTGGTGGTTTGTTAGGTGGCTTGGAAATGAACCCAATACTATTTCTCCTGAGGAGACTTGATGAATGGCTTTAGCTTACGCTCAGGGTCTGAAATGGTTATCCTATTTACACTCATGAAAATTGAAGCTTTTACCAGTTGGCTGTGATATCAGGTGATATCCCCTGCAGTACATGAATTGGGATTGTTTTCGGCATGATTCATCTCTAGTTGTTGGTTCATTCATTGTATTCATTTCAGCTTTCAAATGTATCATCTGCTACCATTCTGACCCAGATAGGCCCTCAGCAAAGCTAAAAAGCATAACAAAAACATGTTAAAATACCAACATCCCCCCACCTCCAAAAAACAAACAAACCCAAAGCAGAGCAGAGTTAAAAACAGACACAGCAATTATATCAAGCTACTGTCCAAAAGCCCTCTGAAACAAAATCATGTTTGCCATCTTCCCTAAAAGCTGTGACCCATCAAACCTGGCAAATTGTCCTAGAGAGGATAGATTCCAAAAGGAGAGCACTACCACTGAAAAGGCCCTGCTCCTTGTACTCACCAGCATTCCTTCCAAAGGCCAGGAAATTGGAGTGGAATACCAGCAGGTGACTAATTTTGCACCATAAGTGCCTCCCTTTTCTTTGCACATGTTCTTTCTGCTTCTGGTTTCCCTGCAATCTACATTACGTTGCAGCGGTGTGGCTATTGTGTCCTGCTTCGCAGCTGAGGGCCAGACTAGATGTCCTTTAGTTTCCCCTCCTACCTTCTGCTCTCTACAGCAGGTGCAACTCCTGAGTCAATTTGTTCCACCAGGATGCTCCTGATGTTCTGTCTGCAGTCCCCCCCACCCCAGACTCTTTGATGCCTCTCTGCTCTGAGCTACTTCAAACATCTGCAGAAAACGAGTACAACGCAGGCTTTTTAATTACACCCTTTTCAGCTCGCTGGTACTCCCCAGCCCCTTTGATGTACTCTTACCACCCAGCACTGTCGCCAGCAGCCACACACATACCATAGAGTTCAGTCTGCCCTGAGGGGTGGACGATGGGAAGGTGGGAGTGGAGAAGGGAATTAAAGAAGCAGGATGAATAAGTGGGTCCTTTTAACATCATCCTCCCCCCGCCACTGCTGCCACCATCACCACCATCACCACCCCCACACGTGTATCCTTATGTACCATCTAGAGAATATTTCATGTACCTATATGGCTTAGGTCCTTACATCAAAGGCCATCTATTCCCATTTACTTTGCAGCCTTTAAGGCCAGCCAAGACCATGCCACATGCTGAATCCAAACAACAAGTGTGTGTTTATTTTTAATATAAATATAGATATAGATACCACCATTTGACCCAAAGGGCCCCCTTTCGGAGAGGCTGACATACATCCTCGCTGGTTACTCTGCAGCTACAAACCTCCCTTCCCTGATAAAAGATCCAGATCAGAGCACCTCGTAGAAACCATGTTTGTCCATCTCGTTTGGGTTGTCTTGCCTGGGGAATTTATTGTAGTAGGTTTATAGGTTTAACCTTATGCCCTCCAGATGTGTTGGACTCCAACATTATGCTGGCTAGGAGATTATGGGGGTTGTAGTCCAACTAGAGTGACCAGATAAAATCCAGGTCAGGGCTCATGTAACTTTAACAGTTGTAGAGAAAAGAGAATTTCAGCCAGTGTTATTTGTATGCAATTAGTTCCTGGTGAAATTCCCTCTTCATCACAACAGTTAAAGTTGCAGGCACTATACTAGAGTGACCATATACAAAAGAAGGCAGGGCTCTGCAACTTTAACTGTTGTGATGAAGAGGGAATGTCACCAGGAACTAATTGCATACAAATGACGCTGGCTGAAATTCCCTTTTCTCTAAAAGTTACATGAACCCTGACCTGGATTTTATCTGGTCACCCTAAATCCAACACATCTGGAGGTCATCAGGTTGGGGAAGTTGGTGACCATATGAAAAGGAGCACAGGGATCCTGTGTCTTTAACAGTTGTATTGAAAAGGGAATTTCAGGCCCCCTCCACAAGGATGCGCTTTTGCGCCCGGTTCGGCGATTATGCGCATTATCGCGGAGGCGCATTTACTCCTAATCCCTCTGCACGGGAGGCGGCGAGAGGCGGCGAAGCGCATTAATTGATGTCCAAAAAGCGCTTTACAAGAAGTTAATGCGCATAATCGCTTGTTCACACGGCGAAAATGCGCTTTAACGGCCAGAGCAAAATAAAAGTCGCTATTTAACGCGCATTCGATAATGCGCATAATCCGGGAGATAACGCGCCTCTACGCCCGTTTTGCGCTCCGCTGGTGTGGAGGTAAAATTTATAATGAGCCTTCAAAGAGCATTAAACCTCTCTTGTGGAGGTAGCCTCAGCAGGTGTCATTTGCATGCATGCAGCACCTGGTGAAATTCCCTCTTCATCACCACAGTTAAAGCTGCAGGAGCTATACTAGAGTGACCAGATACAAAAGAGGGCAGGGCTCCTACAGCTTTAACTGCTGTGATGAAGAGGGAATTTCACCAGGTGCTGCATGCATGCAAATGACATCTGCTGAAACTCCCTTTTCTATGCAACTGTTAAAGGTACAGAAGTCCTGTCCTCCTTTTAATATGGTCACCCTAAGTCTGGTTTATATTTTGAGGGGTTTTATTTATTCATTTATTTTTAAAATTTATAAATTACACAATCCCAGTGCCATGTAAAATCAATCAACAAATCTAATATAAAAATCATATGATTACAAATTTAAAAGCAAATTAAACAATTTATCAGCCAGCAAGCCAAACAAAACAAAAACCATCCATTCAATGTAAAAATAACTTCAATTTTAAAATTAAAATGTGAAAAAATGTTGGTTAGTGTCTTTGCTTTCACTGGGCCATTGTTTTAATGGGCAGTATCCAATGGTAGTCCTACGTAGACTAGGTCCATTCACTTTAATGGGCCTATTCTGTGTAGGAGTATAATTGGATACTACCCATAGTGATGTAACTTGCTTTGAACTCTTGAAATAGGGTGGGGGAAAGAAACTGCCTGCCTGAATAACTAGATGTCACATGTATTGTGCAGTCCTATGAATATTCACTCAGAAGTTCCATTGTGTTCAATGGGCCTTACTCTGGGTCAAATATGCATAGGATTACAGCCTTTGAGCATGTGCAGTGTCTTTCCCTTATCGCTTAGTAACTGCAGCTAATCCCCGAAGAGGATCTCATCCTTAAAGACGGCATACAAGTAATTTAAAATAAAATAAATCGTCCTAAAACTTATCCTTAGTAACTATTACTGCAGTTAGGGCAAAGGACTCCCAAATAGGAGGGTGCATCTTCTAGGCATCTTTGAGCCCTGGCGCCTCTCTTTTTAGAAACAAATAAATGGCCAAAGGCTCTAAAGTGATGCACTGTTCTCTGTAAATTATTCCAGTTGATGCTTTGTCAGGGACTGCCAAATCAGTTGTATGTGTGTGAGTGTGAGACGTTCCTTTCTGCCTTGCAGCATTCTGGGCAAAGGTACACCTATTAAAAGTGATGTGGTGGGTATGAGGAACAGTGGGGAGGCGAAGCAAATCAGGCCACCTATTTTCCTCCTAGAGACCACAGCGTGTCTGGCAGTACTCCAACAGGCAGAGCTTTCCGTGGGGGCAGAGAAGTAGCAAGGGGAAGCAGCATCTGTTGAATTCCTGTCCGCCCTCATGTAGATGTTAAAGCCATGGGTGTTCTCATAGTTAGGGTCCCCCCCCCCAAAGCTTAGGGGGGAGCTTTGTGGTGGTGGGGGAGGGGTTGACTGGGTGCAGGAGGAAAGCTCTTGCCTGTCTGATGTTTCGAGCTTTGAAGCACATGCCCAAGAGGCTAATATCATGGCTCCTATGAGGGCAGGACCAAACAGCCCGCCAGCCAGCCAGCCGGCTTGCCTCTTCCCTTCCTTGCAGGCCTCCTGGGACTCGGCTCCCATCCCTTCCAAGTCCTGGCACCAGAACGCTCCTTCAGCAGCTTGGCAGCTTCGTGGCGAGTTGCCGAGACCTTGAGGAAGGGAGGAGGGGGGCGTTACGTGGGGGTGGGTTGAGCTGGAGGCATCCTGGTTAGCTGGTTGTTTATTTGGTTACTGTTCTGTGGTTTCCAAAAGGTGCCTGCAGGTCTGTGAGGAGGAGCAGCTTCAAGATGGGTCTCGCCCTGTTCTCGTCTCCTGCTAGGCCTCAGATGGGCCCACATGGCTGAAATCCAGCTGCGTGTCTCTCTCTCTCCCTGTGTGTGTGTGTGTGTGTGTGTGTGTGTGAGAGAGAGAGAGAGAGAGAGAGAGAAGGAGGGAGGAATGTAAGAAAAGACAGAACTGAGAGGAATGGAAGAATTGGGAAATAAAACCATGAGCAAGGAAGTTAAATAACAGAGTAGCATTGAATGTATTGAACTCAACATGTAGAGGTAGCACACATTATGTTAGGCTGTGTTTGATAGATACAGAGCCCTGTTTGAGGTAAAGTGAGGGCAGCCACTTCAAGACATGCATTATGGGTGCCGTCAGGTGTGGTAGAGTGAGAAGCAGGCGGATTCACTCACAGTAGTGCCCTCAGGGAAGGACTTTGGAGGCAGACATCCAGGGCCCCGTTTAGCAGAGCCAGTTTTTTGAGGGCCCTCAGGTAAGACACCTTCAATGGGCCCATCCCTCACTGAGTCTACCTTTTCACTGCCATTGTCTCCAGCTCCTTATCCTTTTTCTCATGATTGACATCACTTGTTTGCTTGGCAGACAGAGCGTCTGTGAGCAAGAAGCCTGTAACATCTACCGCCCCTCCTTCTCACCGCCACCATTGACGAGAGCGAGCGAGAGGCAGGTGAACATGCAGGTGGCAATGGTGAGGAGGAGCAAGTCCAGGGGTCTCTTCTCAGTGGGCTTCTGCTGGGGTGTGGGCCCTCGGCAGGTGCCCAACCATGCCTACCCCTGACACCGGCCCTGAACAGAACAAGCAGGAGAACCTCCAAATGCAGGAGGGCTGGGTTACCGCTTTTGAAGTAAGCGAAGTAATACACATTGCAATGCAATGCAAAGAGCGCCTTCCCATAAGATACTAAGTCTAGAGTCTAACATTTCCTAACCGCACCACTGCTGACCCATCAATGGGCACGATCCACTGGGAAGTTCTCCTACACAAGCCACATTGAAATAATGTCCCGTTCATTTCAGTGGTGCTTGAGCAGGTGAACGTCTTGGTGGCTTGGGTCTGAATGTCATGCCTCTGGCATCAACACCTAGATAGATGCTTTTTTAAAGAAATGTATGTCTGTTTCCATATATCCTTAAAAACCCTTTTCTCTACAATGGGGATAGCAGCACTCAAATAGCGGAACTACGAATTGACTCTGCTTGCAGTGGTGAAATCAGTATTATGTGCTGTGGTCTCTAAAGGTGCATCAGAAACATGAAAGTATACTTAGTTCATACATGACAAGTGTGCTTGGCATAAGCCACCTTATTTTGCAAGATTGTGCTACGCTAGGAATGACTGCCAGCCAACCTACCAGCACCACTTCTGCATGTGTAGACTGGAGGACAGTCCTCTATTTAAACAGCTGCTAGGGCACTGTCCTGTATTTGAAGACGTCCTCTATTTCAAGGGCTGTCCTGTCCAATTCCAGTTTAAAGATAAAGAACCATAACAACTGTTGCCCATCATCATCAGAGAGCACTTGAGTAGCAGACTGAACAGACAGGCACAGAGTTCACACCTGGTCACAATGCTTCATTTTATGGTGAGATGTACTGTATTTCTATTTAAAATATAATAATAAATTATAAGTTTGCAATGTATATATAAATTAACGTATGCAAACATGCAAATCACTGTCCTCTTTGCTCCTGTTTTTTTGGTAATGTAGTTCTTCTTTTTTGGCAATTCATAAGTGGCCACCCTCAGATCTAGTTCTTGATACTGTCATGTATGTGTATTACTTACCACCTTGTGTCTCTGTTTTACTCTTCCCTACCCTCTTTTAGCAATTACTTCTACCAAGCCAGTGTGAGAGTTAACCAGAAGGCACATGTGGGTGCACTCTGTGTGTGTGTGTGTGTGTGTGTGTGGACTTTCTCCACTTCTACCACAGTTTCTGTAGCAGAGAGATTTTCTACATGAAGCTTTCAACTCGCTACTTTGCCGAGGCTTCTGCTCTCCGATTCTTTGTGGAATTGAAATTGGTTCCTTTACACATGTTTTCCCCTGAGGGTTTTCTTTCTTTTTCTTTCTATATGTTCCATTACATATAGGTGGGATAGCGGAATAGCAGAATTGTATAAATACGCCAGGTTTTCATGCCACCATTCATAGAAATACCACACTTTCCTTGTTAGGAAAAGAAAGAAATGCTATAATGTTGCAAAGAAAGGGAGAGGCCCTGGAAGAGGAGGATGCAAATTACTGTGAGTGAGGAGTCAGAAGCACACAATAAATGCTTCGTGCAGAAAGGCTTAGAGAAAAGGAGATGGGGAAGAGAGTGGAAGCCCCTCCCCCATTTTTATTTTATTTATTTCAAATATTTATACCCTACTTTAACTTTCAAGGTGGCTAAAAATAAATAAATTCCCCCCTCCCATTTAACAATATTTCTCAAAAAAAAATATCAACAATAACTAACAATAAGTGAAACAAGATCTCAGCAGCAATAAACACCTTGGATACTGCAGGCAGAGGAGGTGACGTATATAAAGCCTCACACGGCTTGGGACCGCAATACCTAATGGAGCACCTCTCCTGGTATGAACCTACCTGTGTACTACAATCACTCTCTGAGGCTCTTCTTCAAGCGCCTCCTCTGAGGGAAGTTTGGAGGAGGGCAATGAGAAAGCCGTCTCAGTGGTAGCCCCCCAGTTATGGAATTCTCTCTCCAATGTGGTCCACCTGGCACCAACACTGTCATTGTTTTGGCACCATGACAGCACATGATAAGTTTTTTTTAAAAAGGTCCTAGGATTTTTATTGATGATTGTTTAAAATTATTTTATCTATCTTATGTAAATGATTTTATGTTATTTTATTATATTGTATTTTTAGGGTTCTAATTTTCGTAAACCACCCAGAGAGCTTTGGCTATTGGGCTGTATAGAAATGTAATAAATGAAATGAAATGTACATGGTCAGTGCTGACGCATGGAGATGGAGGAGGAAGAGAGGGGGGGAACATGGACAGATGTGACTATTCTAGGCTGACCATATGAAAAGGAGGGCAGGGCTCATGTAACTTTAACAGCTGTAGAGAAAAGGGAATTTCAGCCAGTGTCATTTGTATGCCATTAGTTCCTGGTGAAATTCCCTCTTCATCACAGCAGTTAAAGTTGCAGGAGCCCTGCCTTCTTTTGTATATGGTCAGTCTAGTATAGTGCCTGCACCTTTAACTGTTGTGATGAAGAGGGAATTTCACCAGGGACTAATTGCATACAAATGACACTGACTGAAACCTCCTTTTCTCTACAACTGTTAAAGTTACATGAGCCCTGTCCTCCTTTTCATATGGTCAGCCTAGTGACTATTCCAACACACTGAGCCAAATGGGCAGTCCAGTTGACACTGAGCATGGCATTGTGTGGATGATTTACTCCCTACATTCCCTTTACTGGAACAGTGCCCTCTAGAGATGAGCCGCAGTGCTAGCCTCATGGCAGCTAAGCCAAGGCCAAGAGCCCCATCTTCTGAATCATGTGCTCCATTTCCTGCAGCACTTGGGTGTTCCGCTTCACCCCCCTCCCCTCGCTCAGCTACCAGGCTGGCCCAAGCCTGTCGAGCTGGTTTTGTTGCAGGTCCCTTGCATGACGCCGTGGAGGCTTCGAGTTGCTGCCCTGAGAACCCTAACAACAAAAAAGGGGGTGTTTACAAAGAGCTGGGAGACTCTACTTGAGAGCAGAGCCATTCATGACAATCCATAGCTGCAACCCAAGATATTTGGAGTTCTGTTTTTAACTCATAAAACTCTAAATAGCCAAGGTCCCACATGATTAGGCTGACCATATGAAAAGGAGGACAGGGCTCATGTACCTTTAAGAGTTGTAGAGAAAAGGGAATTTCAGCCGGTGCTATTTGTATGCAATTAGTTCCCGGTGAAATTCTCTCTTCATCACAACAGTTAAAGTTGCAGGGGCCCTGCCTTCTTTTGTATATGGTCACTCTAGTATAGTGCCTGCAGTTTTAACTGTTGTGATGAAGAGGGAATTTCACCAGGTGCTGCATGCATACAAATAACCCTGGCTGAAATTCCCTTTTCTCTACAACTCTTAAAGTTACATGAGCCCTGTCCTCCTTTTCATATGGTCAGTCTACACATGACCCTCCCTTCCCCTTGTGATCAGGTCATTGCTTGAGAACTTCCTTCAAGTGCTCTGGTCATCAATTGACCAGGAGCTCAAATTTTTGTAAACTGCCCAGAGAGCTTCTGCTATGGGGCAGTATATAAATGTTAATAATCATAATTATAATAATAATTATTATTATTATGTAGTGGTATCCATTGACTGGATGTCTCTTTCCAGGGAGGTAGACCTGTTTTTTTTCTTTTTTTAATCTTTAAGATGAGATCTTTTTAATTCAGAAGGCCTTTGGGAGAACTGGCGGATGTAGGGTGGCCCAAGGTCAGTCCTCTTTTTCTTTCCAGAGGACAGTCGTCTATTTCGGAGAGCAGGCGGAGGACAGTCCTCTTTTTGGAGGTGTCTTGTATTTGATGGGCTGACCAGTCCAAGGCTGTTAAAGTCAAAGAACTATAAGGAAAGGAGAGCAGGAGCCTTGAAGTTCCCAACCAGCACTTCACACCTGGATGGCAGACCGAGCAGGGACACAGGTCAATTGATCAGCCTCTCCACTATGGTGAGATGTCTTGTACACCAGCTTTAAGATCACTCCACTGGCTGCCAATTAGTTTCTGGGCGAAGTACAAAGTGTTGGTTATTACCTTTAGAGCCCTACATGGTTTGGGTCCAGGTTACCTGTGGGATCGACTTCTCCCATACAATCCGCCCCGCGCGCTCAAGTCCTCTGGGAAGAATTTGCTACAGTTGGCCAAGACCAGGCTGACAACTGTTACCCAGAGGACCTTCTCTTCTGCCGCTCCCAGACTGTGGAATGGCCTGCCGGAGATTTGTCAACTTAATAGTCTTTTTCACTTTAAGAAAGCCATGAAGACCGATCTCTTTCGGCAGGCCTACCCAGTTGAATTTTAAGAGTTTTATTTGTAATTTAATAATGTGTTAATTTTATATGTTTTTAATCAGTTTTATGTATTTTATGTCATTTGTATCGATGTTATTCCCCGCCTTGATCCTGAGGGAGAGGCAGGTAAGAAATAAATATATTATTGTTATTTAAATAATAGCTATTATCTCTAAGTTTTCACCCATACATATAAATTTGCCTATGGAAATATTATGCAAATTGGTGCATTTCCTCATTTTCGGCAACGCGTAAGTGGCCACCCTACTGACAGGTCTTATTAGTGCTGCTATATTGGGTTTGTGGAGTTCTTTGACCAGCTGTTTTGCTTTAGTTTGCTTTTTTATTTTTCCTAATTAGTTGTTTTTGTGCTACTCTTGAATCGATTTTAAAACTGATTTTATGATTTTTTAAAATGAATTTATTGAAAATAAATTCTAGACTGCCCTTTGTCAAATCAGATTCCAGGCCACTGTCTGCAATGATGTAGATAGTAAACCTAATAGAATACAACAAAATACTAACATTGTGGTGTGTTTTTATAAGTCAAAATGCTTGGTAGAAAGAAATGTAACTTTGTTGTTGTGGCTTGTATATCATCAATTGGGAGAGACAGGCAGGCCAGTTATACGGTGCTGCTACACCAGGTGGTTGTGATGTTGGCCATCTGCTACACCATGCTAACGCTCGGGTAATATAGGTATTCACAGCAGCAGTCAACGACACAACAAAAGCTGTAGAAACAAAATCTCCATTACCATTAGCCCCGCCAATAGCATCGTCAGAAACTCTGCTACCATCTACCAGTCCCAGTGTTGTACACTGATGACACATCCATTTTAGCCACCAGTCAACATGCAACACCTCCGCAACACCTACACTGTCATCCTACACTGTCCACACCCCTTGACACATAATTCACTAGCAGGGTGCCAGGGACTGCCCAGGCTGCCTCACCTTTAAGAGGCCGTGTATGGCTAAATGGTTAAGAGGACAGCAACAGATATCTACAATCTCGAGATTTAGGGCTCCTGTAGCAAGGCCAGACACAGTCTTCCAACATTCCACATCCTGCAGACAGCTTCTCTTTTGCCAGGGAGAAAGCAAGGAGGAGAATAAAGTGGGATGGGGATTTGCATAACATTTGCATAAGATAATTTATATGTAGATTTAGAAATAATGACTATCCTTTAAATAGAAATCTTCCTATAGTGGGGAAGACTGTGACCAAGTGACCTGTTAGACTGCCTGTTCAGTCTGCTGCCCAGGTGCTCACTGTTGATGGAGAACATCAAGGCCCCTGCTGCTCTCTCTTCTTAGGGTTCTTCATCTTTCAACCAGATTTGGCCTGGATATAGCTCTTCAAATAGAGATTACTTCAATCAGAGAACAGTCTCCTGTAATGTAGGATACATGCCCATCCTACGGGAGAGAGAGAATATTGGGAACATTACATGCAACATACAACACGTAAGTGTGATGGGAACAAGCATTTTGTCCAAGGGAGAAGCATGTGGGGGCCACGTGGACAAGAAATGATGCACAGCAGAGAGAATGGGCTTAGATCCACTCCCATGGAAATGCTAATATGGCCTCCTCAAAGTAATGCCTATCTTTTGGGCGTCCAGCCAGCAACACTAATTTTGGATGGAACAGGGTGAGGCGACAGGATTACAACCGAGGCTTACTACTCCAGGGAACAGCACCCTAATCGAGGAACAGAGAAAAGGGAGGCTTATGATGGGGCCTTTGTTATCTCCCAGAGACCTAGCCCATGGCATGCTTCATTCCCTTCCTGTAGGTCGATGCATGGGGCAATCGTAACCATATAGCCCAGTACTGGAACTGTAGTTTTGCAAAAAAGCCCAGGTTTTGTGTATAACAGATCTCTCAGGTTTGATCTTTGGCGATGGTCTCTCAGTAGGGTGACCAGATAAAATCCAGGTCAGGGCTCATGTAACTTTAACAGTTATAGAGAAAAGGGAATTTCAGCCAGTGTCATTTATATGCAATTAGTTCCTGATGAAATTCCCTCTTCATCACAACAGTTAAAGTTGCAGGGGCCCTGCCTTCTTTTGTATATGGTCACTCTAGTATAGTGCCTGCACCTTTAACTGTTGTGATGAAGAGCAAATATCACCAGGAACTAATTGCATACAAATGACACTGGCTGAAATTCCCTTTTCTCTACAACTGTTAAAGTTACGTGAGCCCTGACCTGGATTTTATCTGGTCAGCCTATCTCTCAGCAGTCTGGGCTAAAGCATGCAGGAACACCTTGGACATGTGTCTGGCTAGCACTCACTAGTGTGAGACAGCGGTTATATCTGAAAGGTTGAGGAAACAAAAGAAGGTATTTACTGGCCACTGAAAGGACGATAAAGTAGGTGCCCAGAGAACCTCTCTGCTCTACAAATGGGGCCCACCACTGAGAACGCCTTCTCTCTGTTAGTATGCTAGTCATCCGTCTCACCTCAGACAGTGGGGGCATTCCACTGAAGATCTTCATATATGGTTAGGAACATATGAAGACAGGTGGTCCTAAGATGTGAAGGGCTTTAAAGGACAACACCCGTACTTTGCCTTTGGCCTGGAAACAGACTGGGTGCCAGTAGTGTTAGCATAGCACAGGCATAATATGATCATACTACCCAGTCCCAGTTAGTAATCTATTAGTCACCTATCTAATTAAAAAGAAAACAAACAGCTATGCTCATTGATTGCTTACATGCATTTGGCCCTCAAAACTGCTTCAGGTGTCCCAAGGGAATGGTGAGAATGGAAGCATGAGTGGTATATGTGTCTTCCTCTTCCCATATGTTTGAGTCTCACCACATAAAGAAGTTGTGCCTCTCGCTGATGTGCTGATAGATCTAGGGATGTTGGAGAAATCTGTTTTGGGGGTAGAATTCGATGGGTTTCCCTGGGTTCAACTCCCCTGCCCAGTCTTTGTTCCGGTTCCCACTGCAATACCTGGCTCCATCTGCAGTGAGTTGGGCTGGTTTGCGGATTTTCCAGGCATCTTGCGCATTCCCCCCAAGTCCTTTAATTTGTGCAATTGATGCAAATTTGCCCATAATTTGTGCAAATTGCTCAGAAATTTGTGCAAATTGCAGAACCTGCAAAAAATGCAACAAAAATATTTCCCAGAGTTCAGAGAAAAGCTTCCTCTTGCCTCACAAATGCTAATAGAGTTGTACACACTGTGGAACACCATCGAGTAAAAAAAGAACCGGATTTCCCATTGATGGACGTCCATAGCTGTAACACACAACCCCACATGGAGGATATAATCATTTCCCACCATACGATGAGACCCATAATCCTGGAGAATTTTCATTCTTGCTTCCCTTCACACGGCTAGCTTTGAATGGCCTATGCAGCTCTAGGTCCAGAGGACACCATTTGAGGGACAACAGGCAACACCATGATCACTGACCATTGGCCATGCTGGCTGGGGCTGAGGGGTGTTGGAGTCCAAGAACATCTCTAAGGCCACAGACATTCCCCACCCTGAGCTGTACCTTACATCTCTCCAGTTCGTCTAAGAAAATCAAGGTGGCTTTTTGTGAATGTTCAGGGCCTTTTCTTTTTAGCCCTCATCCCATACCCACCAATGGCTTTTAAGGTCTTAAAGTGCAGAGGTGCCTGGTATTTCAGGGTCAACCAAGCCTACAACTCTGCTTGGTCAGATTTTGTCAGGAGAAGATGACGGGGAGAAGGTTCGTGAAGTCACGTCTGAGCCGCGCTGTGCTCTACCCAAGAAAAGAAAATGACAGGCTGCCCTCACCTTGAAATCTGCAATTTAGTCTGGCCGCTGTCATATCCCTCAGCAGTTAATAAGCACCCTGTCTTCATGTGAGGAGGCCACGGTGGTTTGGGAATATGTAAACCTGGGGAGACTTGGGCTTTCAAGGGCTACAGGGAAAGAGGAGACGGGGCTGAGCCATTGGTCAGGAATTGCTCCAACTGTGGGATCCAGTGTACTTTTTGTGTTTGTTTGTTTTTAAAAAGCCCCCCCCCCCAATACTGTGGATTCCTGTGGCTGAGAACCAGGCCTCACCATGGGGCTGCAGTGACTTAAAAATGCAGACTTGAACATGTATTACAGGCAAGCATATTTAGGGATTGCAAGGCCACCATCATAAGAAGATACTTAAATGGGGGGTTTGCAACCCCCTGAATCTGAGTGATATGGTGACTCCTATAATTCACTTGAAAAGTCTTCAAAGTTAACATGTTTGTGTTCTTAGAAATGTGATGTCCACCATTTATTTACCCCCAAATGTTTTAGAACTTTTTAATGTGGGATATAACATGGGAAGCAATCATTTTTAATTCAAATGATAGCCCCAGGTTTACATGTCTTTTTTTATGTGTAGCAGCTAGAGTGTGGGCTGGGAGTCGGGAGATCCAGCTTTCTTTCCTGCTCAGCCATGGAAGCCCTCACAGGGCTGTTGTGGTGAGGATAAAATGGAGAGGAGGAGGATTATGTACACTGCTTTGGGTTCCTTGGAGGAAAAAAGGTGGGATATGAACGCAATAAATAAATAAACTCCAGTAATTTGGGAAGTGCTCATTGTTTTTGTCCCCTGTGAATGGATTTCATCCTCAATAAAAGAATTCCAGCCCTCAGGCTATATATGCTGTGTATAAAGGGAAGCCGGGATAACAGTAGGCGACTGTCCACATAACTGTATACTTTACCTCATAAGTGTCGAACCTCAGTTACTGGCAGTAAGTGTTTTAAGTAGGGCTGTGAATGGACTGACTGATCTGGTCTGGATCCTATCTGTCAGATCCAGATTGGGCCTGATCCGACTCGGATCCGGATCCGATCTGGGTCCGTCCATAGCATTCCCTCCCACTCTCCCCGCTCTCTCTCTCCCTCCCCCCACTCTCCCTGCTTATCTGCTGCCTCCTCCACCATCGTCCTGCCATTGTCTTCCGTCTCCACTGTGGGCCGCCACATTTCCTGGTCACAGCAGATGATGACATCACCCGCCATGAATGGCAAATGCGGCGCTCTAACCAATTGCAAATTGCAATTGCAAATGTGGCGCCCTAACCAATCCAGGCCCGATCCAATCAGATTCGAATCTGGGATCCGGAGGCCTGGATCACCCCGATCCGACTTGGATTCGGGATCTGGATCAGGTCACAGCCCTAGTTTTAAGCTACAATAGGCTGGTCTTTTTGACCCCATCCCTTTTGCCTTTGGCCCCACCTACCACTGGAATGTGGGGCCCGAGAGCATCTTTAGCTGAAAGAGGTTCGACACTGGCTAGACCTACACTACTGCTTTATAGCAGTATTGAAGTGCACTGAGTGATAATGGTTGGGACAAAGGACATAGTCCATATACTGCTTTCATAGTGTTATTTCCTGCTTTTCATTCCACATTCATAATGATTTGACACAAGGTGTAGATTTGGCCACTCTTGCTTGACTTCATAGAGTTCCCCATTTGCCTCAGCCTTTTGCACTACTTATCTGTGACTGGGGTGCCGGTATTGTCTGTTGAACCATAACTATTGGAAGCAAACTCTACATAGGTGTTTGTATTTACAAAGTTCTATACAGTTCCTTGGCTGGGCTTCTAACACAGGCCTGCAGCAGGGTTTCAGAGTGGAAGAGTGGGGGAAACCTGGGTTCTCCTGAAGAGGACAGTGCACAAATTATTCACTGTGCTAGAATAAAACCCAATGTCCATCACTCTTTGCTGCTCCTGTGGATTAGATTGGGGGTCTTGTGCTCATGGTTCTTATATTGTGGCCTCCTTCTCCTTCTTTTTGACAAATAAAATACCACTGTAGTTCTCTTTCTAGGTGTGGCTTCTCCATGTTAGAACATTGTGAGTGTTTTGTTTTACATCAGAACTCTTGTTACATCGTTTTGTTTCATTTCACTCATGCAGAACAATGAGCAATCCTATGCATGTTTACTCAGGAGAAAATCCACTGTGTTCGGTGGGGCTTACGGAGTCGTTAGGTGTGTAGTTTCTGCAGCTAGAAGACATCAAGGCATTTGGGCGAATAGGCACACAGGTTCAACTTTGCAAATTCACAAGAAAAAAATAACTTTACAGCAGGAGTGGTGGAACAATGGCCAGGAAGACATCAAAAGCTTCTCTTCCAAATCAAACGATACAAAATGCTTGTGCCTCTTCAATAAGGTACATGATTTTGCATGAGGAAACCAGGAAAGGGACAATTTCACAGGATGTGGTATGGACTGTCTCCCCTTTCAAATAAAAGGAGCAGTTTACACAAAGCACTGTTGGTGGGATCTAGCCTAAAGGTATGTCTGTGCCACTTCAGCATGTTTTTTATGGCTTGCTCATGGCTCCTATAGTGTCACCAGATGTTTTCATGTACTTCCTTATCTCTGGGAATGTCAGGGTAGGTTTTTATAAAAATAGAAGAAAAAGGATTGGACTGCTGGTGGTGAATGTGTGGATATAAGCAGGGCTACATTGATGAGTAGGTGGATATGTGCAGGCAGAAAGGTAGAAGAGGAGCGGATGAATGGCCAGGAAGAGGGATACTGTGAGGCTGTTGTCCAAATGAAAGCTGGTGTACCGTAGCGACTAAGCAATGGAGCTGTGAATCTGAAAGTCCCTGCTTTGAAACTTGCCTCTGAGGAGCTCACGAAATGCCCTTTGGCAAGCTTGGCATTGCAATCCGGATATAATAACACTGTCCTGCATAGCAGGGTTGTTGCATGAATTACTGAGATTATCTATGCTGTGATCTTTGAGCACTCAAAAAGGGCTGGATAAATGCTAAGCATTATATTCATTGCCAAATAAAATTAGGGACATCAAGTAAGGATAGAACCTATGTAATGGAGAACGTTTAACTGCAAGATCCACAAGTGGAATGTTAACTGAGACAGGATGTGGAATGATGTGTGAATTGTCCAAACGACTTGCAGTATTTGAAGTACAATCTCCCCTCCCTCCACCCAACATTAGATGGTGCAGACAGGAGACTAAGAAAATGTTAACATTGGGATAATGCAGGTTGGTGTAATGTCATTATAAGAAGGGCAGAAAATCCCAAAGCGATTGAAGCATTTCTTCTAAAAGCTCCCGGAGAGGCGTTGTAGACCTATTTGGCTTGAGATCCAAGGGTTCTTCAAGAGTTCATAATCCCATCGCTTTGCATGACCGACTGTCTTTGTGGTTGGCACCTCCATTCTGCGCTCGTTTGGTACTGAGCCGGGCAGACTTGGCGGGGATGAACATGAGCAAATCGTATTGTGTTGATTAAATGAGTCTCAGAGGACACTGTGCATCTCGTCGGTGGATTCCTCTCTGATGCAGAGGAAGGTTTTATGTTAGGCTCTTTAGACTGCTGATCAGCTGTTTTCTGGGGCAGCCAAGCAAAGCATAATTAATATCTTGTGGTGGAGACAGAAAACCCCAAATCAGGTCCACTTTGTGGAGGTTAAAATATTCCATGTAGAATCATGATGGCTAAATCCATCCCTGGCAGTTACTCACATGCCCTGTGACCCTAATTTTGCTGTTCACATGCCCCATGTACTTGATTTTGCGCCTGGCTGTGTGGATCAGAATATCCCCACCATATATATAGATGGTACTTATTTATTTGTAACATTTATATACCACTGACTATAATAGAATCTCTCAGGGGTTCACAACATTAAAACACAATATTAAATTATTATTATTATTATTATTATTATTATTATTAATTACATTTGTATACCGCCCCATGGCCGAAGCTCTCTGGGCGGTTTACATAGGATTAAAAACAATTAAAAACAATATACAATAATTAAAACAGCAAAAACATACAACATACACACAATCTGTATATTTAAAACCACTACAACACTTCAAAAAGCTACAAAAAAAACATTGTGGCCTCCTTCTCCTTCTTTTTGACAAATAAAATACCACTATAGTTCTCTTTCTAGGTGTGGCTTCTCCATGTTAGAACATTGTGAGTGTTTTGTTTTACATCAGAACTCTTGTTACATCGTTTTGTTTCATTTCACTCATACAGAACAATATTAAATTATTATTATTATTATTATTATTATTATTATTATTTATTACATTTGTATACCGCCCCATAGCCAAAGCTCTCTGGGCGGTTTACATAGGATTAAAAACAATTAAAAACAATATACAAGAATTAAAACAGCAAAAACATACAACATACACACAATCTGTACATTTAAAACCACTACAACACTTCAAAAAGCTACAAAAAAACAAAACAAAAAACCCAGGCTCCTCAGATATTGCCAAATGCCTGAGAGAAGAGGAAAGTCTTGACCTGGCGCCGAAAAGATAACAATGTTGGCGCCAGGCGGGCCTCGTCAGGGAGATCGTTCCACAATTGGGGGACCACCACAGAGAAGGCCCTCTCTCTTGTTGCCGACCTCCGAGCTTCCCTCGGAGTAGGCACTCGGAGGAGGGTTTTAGATGTTGAACATAGTGTTCGGGTAGGTTCATGTCGGGAAAGGCGTTCCATCAGGTATTAAATCACAGTATTAAAACATAGGATAAAAACACAACATTAAAATACTTCCAGCAACTATAAAAGAGCAGTGAAATGAAGCAGTAAAATGGATTCCCATAGTCAATTTGTAATATAAGACCCAGGAAAGGCCTGGCTGAACAACTGTGTCTTCAGGAGGCGTTTGAATGATGCCACATTTTCTGCCTCCCATACTACACAAGGGAGGGTTTTCCAAATGGTGGGTGCCACTACAGAGAAGGCTCACCATCTGGGTACCTCATGGTGACATTTCATCCATTTCGGAATGACCAGCAAGAATTCCTTTGCTGATCTTAAAGGTCACCTGGGTATGTATATGGGAAGGCAGTCAGCTAGGTATCCTGGTCCCAAGTTGTTTAGGGCTTTATATAACAGTAACATAACTTTGTACATGGTTTGGTAGCTAATAGGCAGCTAATACAGATGGTACACATACTAGGGTGACCAGATAAAATCCAGGTCAGGGCTCATGTAACTTTAACAGTTGTAGAGAAAAGGGAATTTCAGCTGGTGTCATTTGTATGCAATTAGTTCCTGGTGAAATTCCCTCTTCATCACAACAGTTAAAGTTGCAGTGGCCCTGCCTTCTTTTGTATATGGTCACTCTAGTATAGTGCCTGCACCTTTAACTGTTGTGATGAAGAGGGAATTTCACCAGGACCTAATTGCATACAAATGACACTGGCTGAAATTCCCTTTTCTCTACAACTGTTAAAGTTACATGAGCCCTGACCTGGATTTTATCTGGTCACCCTAACACATACAAAAGACAATAGGTCCAGCTAGGAGAATAATTGTGAGCCTACCAGCACTGGAAAGACCGATCCCAGACCAGGCCACAGAGTGTGCTAAATAGAGACTAAGGGACTGTCCAAAAGGTACCTGCGCAGAGCAAAGAGCTCCAGATGACTCACGTGATTAAACCAATCCACATGACACAGGAGGAAAGCAAAAGAACTCCAGGATCATGGATCAATTGTATCTGGCGGAGGGAAATTCTTTTCAGATGACATAGAGTGAAAAATCCATTTGAACAACAAGAGCCCCACACCCTCCATTTTCCTAGGTGAAACATTACAGACTGCAACTGCATACTATCCAGCATTGAGCTCCTACCTGTGACCTCTCCTGACGGGCAGAAGAAAGGATCCCATTCTGGCCTGCAACTGAGGCATCAGAGCAGAAATCACAGCAAATCAATCTCTAGATAGCCTCAAGTACCTAGCGAAATCTTGTCCAATACCTCTTATTCGTTTAAGACTTACAGCATATAGATAAACGTCCTTGGAGTTAATTCCTTTATACAAAGCTATGGTAAGTGTGATCACATTTGGAATACTGTGTGCCGTTCTGGTCATCACACCCCCAAAATGATAACGTAGAGCTGGAAAAGGTGCAGGAAAAGGTCACCAAAAGGCTAAAGTGCCTTTGAGGAAAGGTTACTGTGTTTGGGGCATTTTAGCGTAGAAAAAAAGGCAAGTGAAGGATGACATGATAGAGGTGGAGACTTCATTTTACAAAGGCCAGATTATATCACTCACGTCCAGCCACCCCACATACCAATTGTTCTTCTCAGAGTGTCCTACATCTCTTTAGTCCAGCCTTCCCCAATGTCGTGCCCTGCAGATGTGTTCAACTGCAACTCCCATCATACCTAGCCAGCATGGCCAATGGCTGATTTATCACTTTATAAAACCTGGGATGAGTTAGCCAGCAATGATTGTTCAGGTCACTCTAGGGCTCATCTTAAACATAATAATAAACATCACTGATGAGGTTACTTTTTTTTTTAAGGTCTTTCCTTTCATAAAAAATAGTTGCTCTGAATTTCTCATCCACTAGAGGCCACTTCTGCCTTGCTGATAATGTAGCAACAAATAAAGTAGAGCTGTTGGAGAAATCCATTTGGGTGTGTGTGGAATATGACAAATTTTCTTAGGCTCAGCCCCCGGGACTTTGTTTCGGTTCTCACTGTCGCACCCAACTCAATCGGCAGCAAGTCAGGCCAGTTCATGGATTTCCTGGGAATGTGTGTGTGTAGATTCTGCAATTTGCGTGAATTCACAAGCAATTTGTGCAAATCATAGCCGGATTTGCATAATTTGCACAAATACAGCCTTAATTTGTGCAAATTCCCCAGAAATGTGCACATTTGCAGAACCTTCAAAAGTGCACAAAAGGTTCCCAGAATTCAGGGAACAGCCCACAGCTCAGCTCACAGATGCAAAGCAAGTCATAGACGCCATGAAACTCCATTGAGCCAAAAAAGGACCAGATTTCCATGAGACAGCCATCCCTAAAATAACCCCCATGCTGATCTCACGGACTGAATTTGTTACAACTTGCAGTCCAAGTCTGGTTTAAAGATAAAGAAACATGAGGAGGAAGAGATGGGCCTTGAAATTGCCCATCACACTTGGACAGCAGACTGAGCAAGCCACACAATTCAACTGGTCACCGTCTTCCATACTATGGTGAGATGTACCATATTTCTGTTTAAACTATAACAAGTATTTCTAAATTTGCAACTATATATGTAAAATTGACCTATGCAAATTTTAAGCAGATCAGTGTCCTGTCCTCTTTTTTGGTGATGCGTATCCTCTTGTTTGGCAGTTCACAAGTGGCCAGCCTTGCATGGCGTGGTAGAATGTTGGTCTGGAACTCCATAGACCTCCTGGTGCCTATTCAGCCATGAAATTCCTGGGATGACCTCAGGACAGCCATTGTCTCTTAGCCAAGCCTACTTCACAGGGTTGTTGTGAGGATAAAATGGAGTGCAGGAGGGGGAATTATATACGAGCTCCTTCAAGGAAATGGCAGGGGGAGGGAGATATAAATGCAGGAACTACATCAAATGAATCCGGCACATTTATGGAGGACTATCAATGACTATGAAGCAATGAAAGACTATCCCTTACTAGGAAGCAACAAACGACTTTCATCTTATGAGGCATAAGAACACAAGAGCTCTCTGCTGAATCAGACTGAAGGCCCATCTAGTCCAGGATGTTGGCCCTCAGGCCCACGGGCCAAATACAGCCCACCTGGATCCCAGTCTGACCCACCAAGGTTCCCCAGATTGCTTTCCCTGACCACTTAGTGATTTATTGTTTTTTACATAGTGTCTTCCCCCTTCTAAATGGTTGAAATGCCTCTCCTTAGTTACTGGTAGTAAAAGCTGACATGAACCTACCTGTACACTACGTTCAACATCAGAGGTCCTCCTCCAGGTGCCTACTCTAAGGGAAGCTCGGAGGACGGCAAGAAGGGAGAGGTCCTTCTCTGTGGTGGCCCCCCCAATTATGGAATGATCTCCCTGATGAGGCCTGCCTGGTGCCAACACTGTTATCTTTTCGGCACCAAGTCAAAACTTTTCTCCCAGGCATTTTAACAGCTTAAGTTGAGGTTTTAACTGACTTTGTGGTCAGGCTTAACAGTTTAAAGTGTTTTAAATGTCAGCTGTTTTATGTTTATGGTTTTAAATTTTGTATATTGTCTTTTTAGTGTTTAATCTTTTAATTTTTGTAAACCACCCAGAGAGCTTGGGCCATGGGGCGGTATATAAATGTAAATAATAATAATAATAATAATAATAATAATAATAATAATAATAATAATATGCTGGCAATTTGGCCCCATCCATTTTGCCTTAGGCCCTGCCTATCCCTGAAAGATAGCCCCTAGAGCGTCTCCAAAATTAAATTTGGCCTTTGGGCTTGACTCCCTTAATCTAGGCTCATATCATGTTTTCATTAATGGTCCCTCCCCCCACCAGAGGCTTCTGGGAAGCTCAGCATGATGCCTCTGAACCCAGAGATTCCATTTAGCCATCCCATTCAGGGCCAAGCTACAGTGATGTTAAATGCATCTTTGCATTTAATGTGCAGGATTTAAGAAATTCAAATAGCATTCAACCCGTTCCTCTCCTTCTGTGTTGGTCCTGAAGTACAGCTTTCTTGTGAAGGGGCCTGTTATAGATATGGGAACGAGGATCCCTACTGGTGGATCCCATTTTATAAGGGTCCCTACCACCACCACCACCACCACCAAAGTACTGCTACCACAGACTAATCCTTACCTGAACACTCTAGTCTATCCAGTTTGGAGTTTTTCTGAGCCTCTTTGCTTAGGTTTAGCCCAGCTTTAGGAAAACATAAAAAGAAAGACGGTTGGATTGTCTTGCCCAAAGCCCAGAAACCAAACTTAACAAAAACCTTGTGAAAAATCCTAAGAATAATAGGGGAAGCTTTGCAACTATGCAGTCCTGCACATAGGGAAGGTTTTAGTGAGAAATTCCCCTTTTAAAACAATACAGATATAAAAAGGAGTTTATTTAGGAAAAGGGGGGAGGAGAACAAAGGAAGGTAACAGTCACACACACGGAATTCCAAATAAAAACCAATAAAGTCAATCTAACTGAATGAATACATTTTTACCTGCCTTAGTAGAATCTTGAGTTTCAGAGCATAGGCAGAGTTCATTGCAGAGAGGATCGTCTGAGAGAGGGCATCATGGCCTCCTGATTAGGTGTTGTTACAAAAACTGAAACCGAGAGCAAAGTCACATATTTATGAGAAGCTGAGACCAGTGAAACCCTGCCTCTTAGCAGACACTTGCTGTTGTTTGGTCCAATGAGGCGATAAGCTCCATTTCTTATGCCTGTGGTCCAGCCAGCAAATCAGAAAATTATTTAGCAGCTGGATCACCTTCTAAACGGCTCCAAGCCTACATCTCAGAAGATCTGACCAGTTCCAACTGGACAAAGCGCTGTGCAAAAGAGGTTGGGGTCTCGATGTACATTGGGGAACAAAAGGTAAAATCTGGCCTGTTCAAGTTTCCCAGCAGGGTGCTGAAACATAGCTACTCTAGAGGGCACTGTTGAGCTGCATTTGAATATAAAGGTTTGTCACAGGCAATATGGATTTCCTCCCAATGCAAATAACCATTTCAGAAGAGAGATTTTCCTCAGGAATGCAGCACATGGCCCTCTATTGCTCTCCATGTAGCTCATCAAGCCCCGGGGAGCCCCACCCATTTCCCCCATGTGGGAGGAAAACCTCTGTTAAGGCACTGCTATCAGCAGTTCTAGGACCGTGATTCCAACCAGGGTTGCCGGAATGGGGATGGGACCAGAGATCCTAATGCAGCCATTATTGCTGTTTCCCTGCTGCTAATGGTGGTGGAGAAGCAGCAGTCCAGATTGGAGTCCCTGGAGGGGTGGGTGGAAGAGGCCTTAATCTCCCCACCCCCTAGTGATCCTGGCCCTGTCGAGATCACTGTTTAGGGTGACCATATTTGGGAACAAAAAAAGTGGACACCCAGTGGGGAGGGCAGGAAAACGGCTTTCCGGGGCCTCTGGAAAGCGCATCTTTACCCCCCCCCCGCCACCTTAAAGGCCCCAATTGAAGCGGAGGATGGAAAAGCATGTCATTCCCACTTGCTCCCCCTCCCACTGCTCAAATTGGATCTTTTCTATAATGTCCGAGAATGACACGCTTTCCCCTTTAAGGCCCTGATTTAAGTAGTGGTGGGAGGGGGAATGACAATCCTCCATAAAGCACGTCATTCCCTCCTGTCATGCCAGTGGCAGCCTTAAAGGGAAAGCATATCTTTCCAGGACATTATAGAAAATTACAGAAAATCCCCCATGACACCCAGGATAGAACAAAAACCAGGACAAATCCAGGGAAATCCTGACACTAATAGCAGTGGGGAAGCAATGATCTCAGAGGGGATCACTGGTGGTGGAATGGGAGAGGCTGTAACCTCCCCAACCCCATTAACCCCATCTCAACAGGCAGGGAGAGGAGGTCTCAGGCTCCCCATCCCTGCATGCTGAGATGTGGCGGGTGAGGGGAAGAGGTGTGTGTGTGTGTGTGTGTGTGTGTATGTGTATGCATGCACGCATGTGTGCAGCCCCCAACCCCCTATCTGGCACCCATCTTCAGACAAGGATGGAGTGTAAAAGGAAGATGTTTGGCCTGTTCACATCTCACGCCAAGTCACGGTGGGTTAATTGACCCCAGGGCTTAGTGGTGCATGCCAGGCAACTTTTGCAAATTCAGTTGTGACCAAGGTTTGTTGTGTGAATTCAGTGAGAATGGGTCGTTGGCACGGTTAACAAACCACTCACAAACCATAGGTTGTTTTAGGGTTGTGGTTGGTTTGTTAACCACCCCAACAACCAACACTTGCCGGGTTAATAATAATAATAATAATAATAATAATAATTTATTTATAACCCGCCTCTTCCTCTGGATCGAGGCGGGGAACAACAACAACTATAAAACCACAAAATAGATTAAATATTAAAACAAATAAAAACTAATACATGACAAGCTGCAGTCACAACTTGAATTTGCAAAAGTTGCCCAGTATTTGCCAGCATGCACCAGAACCCACTGTGGCTTAAATAAAACACAGTGGGCTGTAATGATCATGTGAACTGGCTTGTTTTCTCTGGAAGCACCCTTGGGTTGGTAAGTTGTTTGATAGGTTGGCCAAATACTGTCAACTTGTTGTCTGCCTTTGATTTCACAACATTTGACAATGGTCAAATATTCCAGGAAGCCAAGAGAGGCCTCATGTAGGTGGTGGTGACCCTTTTTCATTGCATCATAGGGTCATCTGATAGCAGAGGCAGGAATGTAGCCACCTTGAGTGATTGGTACACCACACACACACAAACACTCACTTAGGAGAAGGTCCTGCCCCGCACTTTAATAATTACACCAAATACTGATGTTTTGGGTCTTTTTATAGTTGTTATGTGCAGTTTATTGTTTAGTTGTATTTTTAAAAAGCTCACTAACTGAACTGCTGTCACTGAGGTTCTGGGTGAAAAGGACAAAACATTTCAGTCTCTGGAATGTCATTCACATGCACTCACGTCTGCATCACATTGTGAAAAATAATAATGGATTACAGTTATTTAAAATGTAATCGGATCATCAACAGGCAACAATCTTTTGTTTTTGGAATTTGCTCGGATTTCTTATTGGTATAAGTTCTAATGCCTTTAAGCCAAAACAGTTTGGGGAAGTGGTGCATTTTATGAAAAATGTCACCCCTTTAGAATACACCTCCTAATTTGAGTGATGGTTGTGGGAGGGGATAAAATGCTCACCCACCCAGTGAGGGCAGAAAGCATTGTCCCCACTCTGATTTGTCTTTGTGACATTGTTGCATAGGCAAATCTGATTTTGTGTCTGGTAACGTGATGCCATTAGGGTGATTATGTGATCCTTGATTGGCTGGGAATCAGGGTCATATCAAATAGAAGCCCCAGTGCTGTTTAAACATACACACACACACACAAACACACACACACCACGGAAGCTGCAGATCAGGGAAAGAACAGCATGTGAAAAAGGTAAGTGTGTTTGTGGGAGCTTGTGAAACATTGTTTGCTTCTTGAGAACCTTCCCTAAATGCTTTAAACTAGCCTTCCCCAGCCTGATGCCCTCTAGATAAGTTGAATTACAACTCCCATCATTCCCAGCAACCACAATGATTGGGGATGATGAGAGTTGCATCCCAACACATCTGGAAGGCACCAGGTTGGGGAAGTCTGTGTGTAAACACTTGATCATTATTTGGCAACATTTGATTGACCTAGGCTGCCTCTACAAGAGGCATTTAAAGCTCTTTCAAGGCGCATTAAAAAATTTACCTCTACAAGAACGGAGCGCAAATCGGGCGTAGAGGTGCTTTAAACATCCGATTATGTGCATTATCGAATGCGCGTTAAATAGCGAGTTTTATTTTGCTCCGGCCGTTAAAGCGCATTTTGACTATGTGAACAAGCGATTCTCCGCATGTCAACAGTTTAGATCGCGTTTCGATCATCCAGTAATGCACTTCGCCGCCTCTCATACAGAGGTATTAGGCGTAAATGCGCTTCTGTGAATATGCGCATAATTGCCTAACCAGGTGTAAAGGCGAATTCTTGTAGATGAGGCTCTAGTATATTTTGAAACACCCTGCAATCCTAGGAAAAGAAGTGTTGCTGAGACTGACAACCACAATACACTTCCTCCTTTTTGTCTGATTCTCCCCAATTGCAAAATGACTAACCATTTTATTTAGCCCTTGCCTTTCCTCCAGGAAGCATGCATGGAGTTAACCTTCCATTTTCTCTCACAACAACCCTGTGAAGCAGATTCGGTTGAGGGACAGTGACTGGCCTGAGCTTTGTGACACCCAGTGAGCTTTGAAGCTGAATAGGGATGGGAACTTGTCTCTCCCGGATCAACCCACTAACTGCACCACACTTTACTCTCTGGCAAATCATAGCTTTGGTGACAGAGGGAAAGGTATGGGGAGGGGGGAGAGAGAGAGAGAGAATGTAGCAGAATCCATGACACAGTGGAGAGTTTGGAGCTGTAGAGGAGCAAGACTTGGCACTGTGATGAAATGGGGAGCATGGAAGCTTGTATGGGGCACGTGATGCCAGCAATTCCTGGATCTGTGAGGTCTGGGACTGGTTGGATGGGTCCCATAAGGGTAGCCACTTAGGCATCATCAAAAAAGAAAATGCATCACCAAAAAGAGGGACACATTTGCATATGCTAATTTGAATGTATGGATGCAAATTGAGAAATATTGACTGTAATTTAAATTGAAACACAAGTCATCTCCTCATAGCGGGGAAGACTGTGGCGAGGTGATAAGTGTGCCTGCCCGCTCAAACCGCTGTCCAGGTGCTCAGTGTGGATGGGCCACTTCAAAGACCCTGCTCACCTTTCCTACCGCTCTTTACTTGGACCAGACAGCCCTTCAAACAGTGGATGCCTACAAATAGAGGAGTAGATTTTGGGACAAGAGACAACTCCGAGTTTGAAGCTAGGGTTTAACGAAGGGTTGTGTAACCCACTGCCATGTCTCACACCTCCTGGCATGTCTCCCCGCCCCATGTCTCACAGGTCATTGCCAGAGATGCCCTTCCCACAGTGCCTGGCTCTGAGAGAGAACCCCCTCAGAGCCAGGCTTTTGGGGCTGGCTGGTTCTCTGGAGAGCCCACCTGCCCACTGAGGGAATCTTCAGAGTGCAAAAGACGGCATGTGGTGGCTGCCTGTAGAGCCCCATTGGCTGCTTTCCCAATGCAGCCAGCAATTGCCACAATGCAAGAAGAGGGCTGCCAGGGCTTGCTGCTGTGCTGCCAGGTAGCAGTTCAGGAGTCCTCTGTCTCATCCATTCTCTCACTGTGGAAAATCCCAGCAGGGCTCTCTGGAGCGTTCTCTGGAGCACCTACCTGCCCAACAGCACTCTGCCCCCTGGCAGTGCTTGACTGCCCAGTGGCACCTGCAGGGAGCATGCAAGTCACCACTCCTCCTGCTCTACCACCTGAGGCTGGGGATTCGCCCTGCCTCATGGGAGGGCCGGCTCTCCTGGTGTCCTCTAGATGTGCTGGTCTGCAACTCTTATTATTCCTAGCCAGCATGGCCATTGGCAATAGGTCGGCGAAGGCTGTATTAGGGTACGGAGACTAAGGGGTTGTGCCAAAGGCTGTAAGGGGAGAGACTTGAAGGAAATCAGAGAGGGGCCTCACAGCATGGCACCTAGTCTAGCAATAGAACAAGTGCTTTGTGTACAAAAGGTCCTAGGCAGGTTCGTTCCTGAGCATCTCAAGGTAGGGATGGGAAAGGCTTCTGTCTGAAACCCAGTCAGGGTAGACAATACTAAATTAGATGGACCAATGGAACAGGCTGGATATAAGGCAGATTCCTATATGGTCTGGGAGGTGGTTCTGGGTAAAAGGGGGAGTATGGGAGATAGGGCAGAGTTGTCTGAGGAAGCCGGAGACCTTTGGATGGCTGTGGTTGGAGCAGAGGAGTGAAGATGGCAAGCATAGTGATATGAGAGTGGATTTCTCTCTCTCTCTCTCTCTCTCTCTCTCTCTCTCTGAAGGCCAGAGATTGGGGTGGGCAACCCGTAGGGTCTTCCAGATGTTGTTGGACTGCAACTCCCATCATCTCTCACCATTGGCTATACTGATTAGGGCTGGTGGGAGTTGCAATCCAGTAGGATGAATTTTAAGGAAGAAAGGAAGGTGCCTTGTTTTTATTTTATTCAAGTTGCAAAATTCTGCTTTCCTTGGCAAAGAATATGGATTTGATTGGTGGTGTAATACAGAGCACCACAGTAGAGGCTGGTGGCCCTGATTTCAGTGGGGCTGCGAATCCATTCTGGGTTTCGTTCAGAACCAGCCAGAATGCCAATGGAGCTATCCCAAGGTACTGAACCCTTTCCCCAGAATAGGTTCAGTCCTTTGGATAGCTCCTTTAGAGCTCCAACTGGTTCTGACCGAGAGCCAAAGCGGATTCACAGCCCCACCAAAATCAGAGCCACCCGCCTCCAGTGACAGAGCATACTTGGCCCTGCCTATGACACACCTTTAGAGTGAGGCTGGAAGCTCAGGAAAACATGAGCTCCGCATGCCACAGCCTCATTCCAAAGCTCGGCCTTTAGGGATTTCGTTGTTGTTGATGTTGATGCGGCTCTCTCTCTGCTGCTTCGTTGTTTGGCAGGTTGGAGCCAAGATACCCAGGAGAAGAGCTCAAATGGTTAGTGTGTGCGTGTGAGCGCCCATCTGTGTGGGAGCTGCTGGCACCTCCCAAACACTCCCCCTCCCCCGCCCTGCAAAAAGGGGTTATTTTAGTTCCTTGCCACCCACAGTGGATGATGTCAAGGGCATCAGCCGGGTTTCTGGAGAAACATTTTTGAAAAAGAAGAAGATATATTGGGGATGGGTTGCGTAGGTTGTTGCCAACTGCATTTTTACAGTTGGCTTGTCTTCACAGGTAGCAGCAAGTTCTAAAAAGGAAAGAGAGGAGAGAACTCAGAGGATTTATGGGGCTCTGGAATTTTATTTTTTTGCAAGTGTCTGTGTGTGAGGATGGCGGGGTTCATTCATTCTTAGCGTCTCATTTTTAAAGTGTAAATGAGATCCACCAACCTTTAAAACAAACAATTTCTTGGGCAGGTGAGGTGTGGTCCGCTGCTTGTCTGTGTTAGTTTAACCTGAAGAAGTCCATTGCTCTAGTGAGGTTTGGTTCATGGAACAAGTGTCATGAATCTTAGGAAGTTAGAATGCACCAAGAAGTCATCTAATCCATTCTCCTAAGCCGAAGGCAGGGCCATCCATCTCACCCCCCCCCCCCCCCAATCAACCCATGCATTCAGAAATGAGAGTATGCCATGATCAGAGAGCAAACACATTGGAACATGGGATGCTGCCTTAAACCAAGTCAAACCATTGGTCCATCTAGTTAATGTGACACTATAACCCGCAATAGGTTAAATAAGCCATCATGACTTATTTAACCTATTGTGTATTATTGTGATGTCCAAACCCAATCATTGTCATTGACATTGACTTGGCAGCAGCTTTCCAGGATTTCATACAGAAAATCTTTCCTAGCCCAGTGAAGGCTGGTGGCTCTGATATCAGTGAATCTGCTTTGGGTTCCAGCCAGAACTCGAAAGGAGCTATACAAGGTGCTGAACCCAATCCCTCAAATGGGTTCAGCACTTTGGATAGCTTTGGATAGCTTTGGAACCTTCTGACTGGTTCTGATTGAAACCTGGAGCAGATTCACTGCCCCATTGAAATCGGGCTACCAGCCCCTGCTGTCCCAGACCTACTTGTAGATGGCAGAGGTTGAACCTGAGACCTTCTGCATGCACTTTGCCACTGAGTTGCAGACCTTCCCTGCAGGAAACATGCCTGCAAATCAAACTGCATTAGGTTACTCATGCAAGCAAGCCACACTATATACTTTAGGGGGGAAAAACATACCCATCCACCAACCGAAGGGTCTCTAGCCAATTGGATTCTTTCCTAGCTGTAAACATGGCATCATTTTGCATGAGCAACATTTCCACCACACACCATCTGCCTGCAAGGCACATGCTGCTCTCCCAGTTCTGGCTCTATGTCCCTTCCTCTTAAGTGAAGTAGGTTAAGCTAATCTGTCCTGTTGTCGTTTGCCATCCAGCCCAGCTCTTCCTCCTCCTCCTCCTCCTCCTCCTCCATGTTTTGTTGTCCTGCTGACTACTGCACAACAGAGATAGGCCTCTAGGATCATCCCACTGCTTTAGGGTGAGGAGCCTCCCCCATGCACCCTCTCGCAACAACCAGAGCTCCTGTCTTGATCTAAGCAGAAAGGCTGGAACAGCCCATGGGGGGCAATCTGGAGTGCTGAGGGGGCAGGTGTGGCTCGCCTTTGTTCTTTCTCAACACCCCCTTCCCCGGGGCAGAACAAGAAATCTGCACCTTGGGAGGTGCCATGTTAGATCCTTCTTGTGGCTGGAGGGGACTATTTCTATGCTTGCAAAGGAAGGGGATGTGTTAAAAACAGAAGCGTGAAAATCTCCCTGTGTGTTTGTTTCCTTTTCATCAAGAGCAGTTGATTATTATTATTATTATTATTAATAATAATAATATAGCGCCATCAATGCACATGGCACTTTGCATAGTAAAACAATAAAACAGCAACTCCCTGCCACATAGGCTTTACATTCTGATAAAATCACAATAGAACAACAACGAAGGGAATGTGCCAAACAGGCACAGGGGACAATAAAACTAATAACATTATAAAATAGTAAGATCAAACTAAAGTTCTAAAAGCTTTGGAAAAAAGAAAAGTTCTCAGCTGAGCTTTAAAGACCATAATTGAACTTGTGATCCACAAAAATGCTGGAAGAGAATTCCAGGCATAGGGGGGCATCGAGAGAAAATGGATGAAGCCAAGCGTGAGAAGTAGAAACCCTCAGGCTGGTAAGGAACATAACATTCAGTGAGCAAAGAGCACGAACAGGGCAATAATGTGAAATTAGAGAAGAAAGATAGGAAGGAGCTAGACTATGACAAACCTTGAAAGTCAACAGGAGAAGCTTGTATTGGATTCTGTAGTGAACTGGGAGCCAATGAAGGGATTTCAGGAGTGGAGTAACGTGATCAAAGCGACTTGGTAAAGGGTCACCCCTGTTAACACCAATACACCAATTGCTGGGAAACACAAGCGGGAGGGTGCTTTTGTGCTTATGCCCTACTTGTGGGTTTTCTAGAGGCAGCTGGTTGGCCACTGAGAGAACAGAATGCTGGATGAGATGGACCTTTGGTCTGATCTGGCACGGCTCGTCTTATGTTCTTATGGCACATATCCTTATTCGATCGTTGACTTGGTTTCTCCATCTTGCAAATGGGAAGCTTCATATATAATCATGTTGTGATGGCTCATGGGGATGCTGGGCCCTCAGAACAAATTGTAGTTTGAAGCTCAAGAGTGAAGGCTCAGGGGGCCAAGGAGCCAGGGCAGCAACTGGCAAATCAAGGACCTGCATGGCTAGCTCAAATAGGGAACAGCTTTCTGTAGCTGAGGATATGTGTCTGCAAGATGCTTAGGGCAAAATTGACTGACCATAGGTCCAGCTACATGGAGGCAAACCAATCTCTCAATAGGGGCATCATTCTGGTGGGAATCTTGGATGGGCCAAGTTGAACTTTTTACACAGGCATCCCTCTGGTGACAACAGAGATCTCATATTCACATTTAGGAACCCCCAATTCATCCCCCAATTAGTCAGGTCCCAAGGATGAGGCTCCTGTGGATGAATGCTGTTCATGCCGCTTCCTGGGCCATGCTGGTAAAATCCTGGTGCATTATGGGCAGGGTTGGCACTAGGGGGCGGCACTGTTGGGCACATGCCAGGGCCCACGTCTCTGTTCCAGGCCAGAGCCTGTGGGGACAAGCAAAGCATGGATAGATGTGGGGTCAGACAGCTGAGAGTCAGGACCATGGAGAGCTACCGAGAGGGGTCAGAGTTCTGGGCCATGAAATCTGCAGGAACCTCGCTGCTGGCACCTTGGAGCCTACTGGACCAGCCACTGCCCGGCCTTGCCCTTGTTGCCTGTTCGCCTGCTGCCTTTGAGCCATGATAGCAGTGACAAGAGTGAAATGACAAGCAAGTGGGCAGCAGTGATGGTGGTGATGATGGCGATGAGAGGAGATAAGACTCAGGGTGCTTTACCCAGAGCACACACACCCAAAACAAATCTGAAACTTGGTCTTGATTTATAGGCCTTGCCATTGGAGAGATCTCATTGCCATCTCAAAGACTTTGTGGCAGAAAAGTGCACCTGGGCGGATGGAGCACCTGAACAGCTGAACAACAGTTCCCTTACACTTCTTGAACACATTATCAATTTCATTTTTGTACCACTGAGACTGCTGTGGCACTAACTCTTCAGAATATTATATGTTGTGGGACTGAGCCATGGTTCATTTTAAGTCTTGGGTGGGGTCTACTGTCAGTGCCTTCTAATCTAGAAGCACAGAAACAAAACATATGGAAGAGGCTGATGAATTGTCAGCCTAAAATAGACAGATCAAGGAGACAGGTAGAGTCAGGTCTCTGACAGGTGGATGGATGAAAGAGTAGCGCTTGCCAGGACAGTAAAGCCATTAAAGTTGTTATAATCTTCCCCCAGTTCTCATCTCTTGCACACATCACCATATGTCAGAAGAACATAAGAACATAAGAGCCATGCGGGATCAGATCAAGGGTCTATCTAGTCCAGCATTCTGTTCACACAATTGCCAACTAACTTCTTATGGGAAACTCACAAGCAGAACATGAGAGCAACAGCACGCTCCCACCCAAGTCCCCCAGTAACTGGTGTACAGGTTACTGGTGTAAAGGTTACCACCTCTGCTACTGGAGGTAGCATGAAGCCATCAGGCCTTGTAACCATTGATAGCCTCCTTCAGGAATTTGTCTACCCCCTTTTAAAGACATCCAAATTGGTAGCCATCAGTATATCTTGTGGTAGTGAATTCCACAGTCTAACTATGCACTGTGTGAAGATGTCTTCCTTTTATCTGTCCTGAATCTCCCACCAATCAGTTTCATGGGATGACCCCATTGGGGGTCTAGTATTATGAGAAAGGGAGGAAAATGCATCCCTAGCCACTTTCTCCACACCATGTACACCTTTCTCATGTCACCTCTTACTCGCCTTCCCCCCCCCCCTCCACAAGCTAAACAATCACAGCTGTTGCAACTTTCCCTTCCAGGAGTTTCAGTTTGGGCCAGCTGATGTGGTCTGGGATGTGTACCATGCAGGAGAATCTGATCTTGAAAAGTTTGTTCTTGTACCCACGAAATACAACTATGGACCAGAACATTTTCTGGCCAGCTTGAAGCCAACCTGGAAGAGCTGGTGCTGTTGGGGGGGGGGGGGGAATCACACACTTAAGAACCAGACAAGCTGTCATAGGGGTTCAGCAGTTGCAAGGCACTTGATCTGATCCTTCAACTCACTCTTGTCAATTATCATTGAGGGGGGTGCTTTTGGTCTCCATGCAGATTTGCACAACAGGGTGAGGCTATCCTGGGATCCCCGTGTGGGGGTGGCTGCATGTAGGGCAGCAAAAAAATAACTGGCCTCACACAGCCAGGTGATGCCGTGAGCATTTGATTGCCTCCATTCAAAAATCAAGCTTTGCTTCTATTCTTGATCCTTCTCAAAAAAAAATTATTCGCCTGGCTTCAGAGCAAAAAGAGATGGAACCCTAGTTGTTGCAATTATATAATCTTTGGTCCCCACTTTCTTCCTCTTGTGGAATTTGAGAATCTTTGGATCTGTAGCCACTTTGTTTTTTGGAAAATAGTGTTTTGTGGTTTTTTAAAAAAATATTATTATTGTACTGGTTTTATTGTACATTGCCTCAAACGCTCACTGAGCAGAGGGAAGATCTCAAAATATTCTAACTAAATAAATAAGGGTGCTGCAATCCTATGCGTGGTTAGACAGAAAAAAAGCCCTACAACTGGGTGGGAACCTCCAAAAATTGGTTAAGGGCAGATCCTGGATCCAAACCCGTGTTGATCAGCCCCTAATCTCTCTCCCCCCATCCCCCCCTGCCCCTGGCGTTCCCATCTAAAGCTGATTCTAAGGCCTCTGGAGAGAATCTCATCGGTGCCCGGCCCACAGGGGGTACTATATAAATGTACTTCGTGGTCAGGTTCAGGTTATTTGAATGGCTTATGCCCATTGCATGCACTCCACACAACCTCCAATTGGCAGCATGCTGGGCCTAGCACATTGCTGTCTGTGCCACGATGAATAAAGTGTAATAAAGTGGATGAAAGATAAAAGACGTTTGTTGTTGAAAAGTCGAACTCCTCCCAGGTTCTTCTTTTTTCTTTCTTCCACTTCCAAGTTTTACTGGGCATATCCCATGCCTAACCGCAGACAGCTTGAAAATCCTTGACGGAAAGCCCTCTGTGCATACTCAGGCGTGTTGGGACGGGGCCTGCCCCAATCTGAGTGTCTCCGTGTCACCTATCAATCCCAACGCCGCCTGCAGCAGTGGGGGAGTCTCGGGTTACTCGAGAGGAGCGCTTTTGGGCTCAGCGTGGCGACGGCTTCAGCGTGCAGGCAGGAGGCAGGCTGCATTCCACCTTGAGCTGAAATATAAAGAGAGAGAGAGAAAGAGAGAGAGACTGTATTAAAAGGCCTTTGATCTCGCCGCACCATGTCTGTGGCACTCCGAGACAAGCATGCATGAAGGGTGGAAGAGGAAGAGGCAAGCTGGGTGGACATCATAAGCCAGTCCTTAAGCCAACCTCTCTCCTCCTCCAGTCCCCCAGCCCAAATCAAAGGGGGTAAGGAGGTGGGCCTGGCACCCATGATGAAAGAATGGAGGCATGATCCTGGCAGGAAGAGAACGAGAAAGACACCACAAAAATACCTGGCAACTGCCTCCTCTCAAAGGCAGGGATGGCTCCAGAAAAGGTGGAACCGGATGGCTGAGAAATACCAACGGCTTTAGGTCACCTGGTAGACATCCAGCCCAGGAGGATGGGAGAAAAGGATGAGCTTCTCATATCACATGGTGGATTGCAAGGATCTTCTCAAGCAGGCCTTCCCAAGCAGACACGGCCTGTGCTAACGGTACAGGGCCTGTTGCTAAAGGAGCCAGGGATCTCCTCCATGCCCCTTTTCCCAAATAGTGCTTAATTCCTAAAAAGAGAGGCCGGGACTGTAACAATATGAAAGGACTGCTGGATTTGGCCTGGATGGAGTGTGTTTCCTGGGAGGAGCCAGGAAGTAGTTGAGGGCAAAACCCACTGCTTCTGGCTTGAGGAGAGAGAGGTCACAGCCTAAAAGAACTCTGTAGAGGATGGTCACTTGGGAATTACCGAAAAACGGGACTTGGACTGGAGATCACTTCAAAGAGAGGACACCTCCAAAATAGAGGACAGTCCTCTGGCAGCCCTTCAGATAGGCCACTCTATTTGGTGAGCATGCAAGGGGAAGCCACAATAATGGAAACTCTGGGATCGGGGGAATCTTCAGTTTACTCACAGGCTGACACAGATCCCTTAGCAATCTCTTCTGGAAATTCCATACAAGTGCAACAGAGGATCTCCATGCCCAGTGCTCACCATAAGCTCAAAAGAATATATGATGAGCCGCAGGGAATACATATGGATGCAGGGTGTCCTATTTTACAGAGGACAGTCTTCTATTAAAAGGTGATTTTTATTTGAAGGCTTGTCCAGTTTAAAGATCAAGAACCACCAGAAGGAAGAGCACTGAGGTTCCTTAAAGTACCCATCCAGAGCCCACCTGGATAGCTGACCAAGCAGGCACACAGGTCACCTAGTCAGTCCTCTCCACTATGGTGAGATATATTCTGTTTCTAATTCTTTCTAAATGTGCATCCATGCATATACATTTAACTATTCAAATTGGTGTCTTCTTTCGTCTTCTTTTTTGGTGATGCATATCCTCTTTTTTATGATGTGTAAGTGGCCACTCACACATACACCTCCAAGTCAAGGTGAGCAGAAAGTAGATCAGGATCTACCACTAGATTTCCAGGCTGCTGAAATTAAGAAACCTTTGGGGGAAACCAGGAATGGAATTTTCTGTGAAAGGGCTCTGAACTCAATTTTCATACTGAAACAGTTTCCTGGGTTGAAATGTGCTCTAGTTTAATTTTTAGGGCTAAACTAGATGCTGTGTTAAAAAGGTAACAGGCAGCTGATCCATACCACTTTTAAACCTCGAAGTAAGCAGTGGGGCCTTAATCTGGGTCAGGACCACCATTCAAGGATAGAGAAAGCTTAGGTCTTTCCACTAGGGCTGTGCACAGATCCGGATCCTGGATCCGGAGTGGATCAGGCTGATCTGGGCCAGATCGGATCTGCGATCCGGATCCAATTTGGATCCATGCACAGCACTCCCTCTCACTCTCCCTGCTCTTCCCCCCTCCCCCTCTCCTTGCTTACCTGCTGCCTCCTCTGCGTCATCCCCCATCATCCTCCGCATCTTCCTGCTTCCTTGCTGTGTGCCGCCGCATTTCCTGCTCACGTCGGGTGATGACGTCACCGGCCACGATCAGCAGATGCAGTGCTCTAACCAATTAGAGTGCCGCATTTCCCGCTCGTGTTGGGTGATGTCATCACCCAGCGCGAGCGGGAAAGCAGCCAGCCAACATCGAGGACGCAGGAAGACGCAGAGGACGACAGGGGATGACGTGGAGGAGGCAGCAGGTAAGCAGGGAGAGTGGGGGGAGAGAGGGGGAGAGCAGGGAGAGTGGGAGGAAGTGCTGTGCACAGATCCGGATCTGAGTCGGATCGGATTGGGTCTGATCTAGACCTGACAGATCAGCATCTGGATCGGATTGGGGGGTCCATGCACAGCCCTACTTTCCACCCAGTCACATATTCCTCCTAAATTTGTCTTTACCACCACAGGGCCCTAATAGAGTTCCTCCCCCCACTCTTTGTTTAGCCTCCGTGAATTTAGGGGCAGGGCAGAATAGGCTGGGTGAGAAGGTCCAAATTACAAACTTCCGCTAACTGCGTGCAGTGATCCTGATCTGGATTGGGCTCTGGCCTAATCTACACCTGCAGCCCTTTCGCTACGGAAAAGCAACTGATCTTTACCACAATTATAGAAGTGCCATTGCGGGAGCATGCATGTCCCGTTATGGCGCTTCCGCATGTGGACTGGTAGAAGTGGGCAGGGCTAGGCAAATGGGGCAGAGGGTTTTTTTATTGACTCGTGAGGGATGCGCACAAGAGCAGACGCACAGCAACACATGGTGGTATAGGAACTCTATTGAATATGCGCTCCTGCACAAAGATGTGTTTGTATTTTTTAAAAAATGCACACACTCGGCTGTAAAACATGCCGATACCCATCCAAAACATGTGGCGGAAATGGCGGACAGGTCCACTCCTGCACACCTCTGCTATACATGCACATGCCCCTCACAGCTGATTGGCTGTTCGCTGAACCCGGAACTCCCAGCGAACAGCAATGACCTCACAGAGGGGGTGGGGACGCCGCAAACATTCTTCAGAATGGAAATGAGAGAACTGGAAAAACCACGACAAAAGCAGTGAGGGAATTCTGGGGAAATGGAGAGGTGGAGCTGAGATCACCACGGGAGCAGGTGAACGTCATGTGTCCTGTTAGTGATGACTGCAATACAATCCTGCAATAAACGGCTGGTGTAGACTCCCCCTCTGTCTGCTTACCTCATGGTAAACAAATATAGTAAGGATCATCAGCATGCTATGTACTTAATGTAGCATGCAGTTTAGCCCTCAGTCTATGTAATTCCCCTTTTTCTGAGCCACTATTTTGCACATGATTTCAGTCGGTGGATCTTGCAGTTCTAGGAAAAAACGTAGTAAGTCTTATAACCTGGAAGTCTGCCACCCCTGCTCCAGGTCACACAATGTAGATGTGGAGGAGCATGCCTGAAGTTCACATGCTGTACTACATACCCAGGACTTTCACTTGAATTAATCTTGACTGGATAGCTGGGAAAGGTTGAAAGTTTTTCTACAGAAGACTGTTAATCTGCTGTTAATACACTGTATCTACTTTTAGTTTCATCACAGAATTGAGATCCGAGCACCACACAAAGAGTGTTTCCTTTCATCATAACCTCTAGGTGGCACTGCTGTATAGCAGAATAGCACAAATACTGAAGTAGAAGCGCTTTCTTTTGCTTTCATAATTAAAAGCCACGTTTCCCCTGCTCTTAAAAACACACACGTCAAAAGTGCTGGTTAGACACAGAAGCGAAATTGGAGGGTCACAGCATCATCTTAAGAATCCATTAATAACTAAGTAGGGAATGACGAGCACATGATAAATACCTGATGTAGAAAAGCCCTGAGAATTGCAGCCCCAACACATCTGGAGGGCATCAGGTTGGGGAAGGTAGGGTGACCAGATAAAATCCAGGTCAGGGCTCCTGTAACTTTAACAGTTGTAGAGAAAAGGGCATTTCAGCCAGTATCATTTGTATGTAATTAGTTCCTGGTGATATTCCCTCTTCATCACAACAGTTAAAGTTGCAGGGGCCCTGCCTTCTTTTGTATATGGTCACTCTAGTATAGTGCCTGCAACTTTAACTGTTGTGATGAAGAAGGAATTTCACCAGGAACTAATTGCATACAAATGACACTGGCTGAAATTCCCTTTTCTCTACAACTGTTAAAGTTACATGAGCCCTGACCTGGATTTTATCTGGTCAGCCTAAGTGGGGACTGCTCACATAAAAAAAACAGTAAGATCCGGCAATTCATGATAAGAAGGTGCCACTGTGTACACTTTTACTTTATGTCCATACAATTCATTTTAGAGGGAGACCCTCCCAAAAAATCTATTATAAATCAATATGGCCACCATTTTTCAAAATGGCAGACTCTGTCTTAATAGTGGCATAGATAAGCAGTTGAGGTGTCTTTTTAAAAGGTTTTTTGGTTAAAAAAAATTCAATGGAACTATGTAAAAGTATGTATTTTAATAAATTTGCTTATAAAAAATGAAAAAAGAAATACTTCTTTCAATTTTAGAATTTATTCACGAATTAAACATTTAACAGCCCCATCCAATGTTTAAAATAGCTGTATTTTTAAAATTTATATAGGAGAAAAGCAACCAAAAATATGTATTAGTAACTTTTATTACAGTATTCTTCATTTTTAAATTTAATGTGTAAAATGAATTGTATGAACATAAAGTAAAAGTGTGCACAGTGGCACCTTCTTGTCAAAAATTGCCAGTGGGCAAGCTGACAGTGGCTTGCCACTCCTCCTCCTCCTCCTCCTCCTCCTCATTGTGAGTCAGAGCTAGAGGCAGCTGAACAAGCAGGTTGCAATGGGGAAGGGGAGGAGCAACTACAGGGGCCTCTTGTCCATGGACCTCTGCTGAGGTTTGGGCCTTTGGCAGGTACTAACCATGCCAGACTTTGACTAGCCTGAGCTTCAGTAGGCCACGCCCACACAGAGCTGCCACCATATGGGGATCCCCACGAAAGGGGGCAGGGGGAGAGCATGAGGCCCACTGGGGAGCATTTGGAAGGGAGAAGCACTAGTTGAGCAACACGTTCCCACCTGATGCTTCACTCCAAATCACATTCCTCCTAAAGCAGCTTTCCTCATCCAATGCCCTCCAACCTGGCCATGCTGGCTGCTGGGAATGATGGGAGTTGCAGTCCAACACATCTGGAGGGCACCAGGTTGGGAATGCCACTGTTATATATGTACAAAAAAACGAATCAGCATCACAGTTCTCTCGCACACATTTTGCACATAACACATTGTTAGGCCTACCCTACCCTGGGTTATACAGGATTTACCTCATAGAGCAATATTGTCTCTTTCATCCTGCACCCTGTACAGTCTTTGAGCAAGCATTTGAGCATTGGATGAAGGCAATTTTAATACCTGCAATGGAATTTTATTCTTATTGTTATGATTGCCTGAGTCTGTGAGGATGGGTGGGTTATATATCATTTCTTTATTTATACGGCACCATCAGTGCGGATGGTGCTTCGCTTTGTCAAGGGAGAAAGGCCCTGCCCTCAGGAGCTGACAGTGTAAAATTTGACTCAGGGAAAACAAAAGAGGAAGGGAGGTTAGGAGATGTGGGGTGGGGGCAGGGGGGGTGTAAACAATTATATGAAATATTTATTTATTTATTACATTTTTATACCGCCCAATAGCCGAAGCTCTCTGGGTGATTCACAACAATTAAAAGCATAAAATACATGACAATAAAATACAGATGATAAAATACACTATAAAAATTGTATAACTACAATATATTACAATAAAACTACAATTAAAAAAACAACAACCACCAAACAGAAGCTAACAGCAGTGCAAACATTTAAAATGCAATACCAGATATAAAACAAACTGAAATACGTGCTCTCCCCCTGATCCAGCTGTTCCTTCACATGAATCCTGGGATGCTTTCACATTTTCTTTGAATTACTACTGTGTGGCTGCAATTCTATGGTCCCTGGGAGGGTGGTCCCAGGGGCCATAAGATAGTTCAGATCTCCCCATCTAAGTGCATAGAGGGAGGTTTGCCCTGGGAGGGGTAAATCTGACCTTGGGTGTATCGTGGAAACCCCTGTGGAAATCTCTGCATCCGTCACCTGCCTGACATCACAGTTATATAGGCTGTACCTCATGGAGCAATATTGTCTCTTTCATCTCACATCCTGCTGCCGTTCAGCAGGCATTTGAGCATTGGATGAAGGCAGTTTTAATTCCTGAAATGGACTTTTATTCTTATTGTTACGTCGGTTATTGTTATGAGGCCAAAAGGGGGCAGATTGGGAAGTGTGCCGGGGTGGATCAGGGGAGGCTTTGGATCTCCAAGATGTGCCCACACACACACACACACACACACACGCTAGCACTCTGTCCCCTCAATTGACATTGCAGTTGGAACGTCAATAGCAATTCTGCATGCCTCTTACAGTGGAAGAGCAATGATTGGGTAGAGCAAAATGCTGCTGGTCTGGAAGCACTTGTGGTTTTGTGGTTTGAGCATGATGGCACTACAGTTCATTCGCATCCTCAGCCCATCTCCCAAACCTTTCACTCGCTAAACTTCTCTTTTTCATTCCCCTTCTTCCAGGGGATTCCTTGGATCCCTGACCTGTAAAGCATCGTTTTTGTGGAAGCCATAAATTCTGGAAAGTCTGCCCCCAATACAAATTATGTTAATCCCTTGGAGAGGCAGGAAATGAACTCTGCCCATGCCTCAGGGAAGGATGCACGTGCCTGCCACCCTGCTCTTTATGAGCACTCAGCATCTTCCAAAGCTCAGTCCTGGCCCAAATCAAGCCTGGCCCATTTGCTTTCCTGGAGTATCAAACTCTGCTGGGTCCAAATTGGCATCCTGTCATTTCTGGGATGGAGAATTTCATACAACAGTCTTCCCCTCCAGATGTGTTGGATTCCAACTCCCTTCATTCCCTTCACCCACAGAGTGGTCCTCATCTGGATCGGCTGGGGGGACGACATGTGCTTACATACCGTATTTCGTTGATTCTAAAACGCCATTGATTGTAAGACGCACCGTAATTTCAGTACCACCAACAGAAAAAAAGCTTTGATTTTAATTGTGAGAAAATCGCCATCGATTCTAAGATGCACCCCGTTTTTAGAGACTTTTATATGGGGAAAAAAGTGTGTTTTAGAATTGAAGAAATAGGGTAATCATTTTTAAAAAGTTAAGATGAGCCACGCATGTAACATGGCTCGTTTAGCTCTAATTTTGCCCTCCTCTCATATAAAAGTCCACTTCCCCTGAAGCTTTCTTTGTTCCAACAGCCTTTTTAATTTTTGGTAAGGGCATTAGATATTGTTGTTATACAATTGGGATTAGAAATCCTTTTAGATCAACTGCAAATTAGCTGGAAATGATGCAAATTGCAGCCCAAAACGTCTAGAGGGCGCCATGTTGTGGAAGGCACTAGTTTGGGGCCTTATTTATTTGCTTACAACTTTTATATACTGCTCCACATCTAAACAGAAATAAAAGAATAAAACACCATATTAAAACATATGATGAATAAAACAACATATTAAAAGTTTTTTTAAAAGCAGAAAACCAGTAAAACACCGTGGCTGGTGAATCAAGGAAGGCTTCTTGAAAAAAGATATCGTCTGCAGACACCGAAAACAACACATTGTTCGCGCCTGCCTGACCTCCAGAGGCAAGGAGTTCCATAGAAAGGGGGCCACCACACTGAAGTTTCTACTCTCGGTGAATTCGGGTTGGGCTATAGGTCCACATGGAACCACCGGGACCATCCCATCTGATGACTTTAGTGACTGGGCAGGTTGATAAGGGAGAAGGCCTCTCTCAAGTAAGTGCTCTCTTATGTTGCCTTCAGTCCTTTTGCTAGCAGTGGACACACCTGCCAGGAGAAACACAACTCATGAAAGGCCTGTCTTCACAAACACCTGCAGTTATGCCAACATAAGGGTAGTTTGTGAGTCTGCATAATTGAAATGCCCTTGAGCCATGGTAGCGTAGTACTTCAGAGTGTCAAACTAAGACCAGAAGACCTGCATTCAAATCCCCATCCAGCCATAAAGCTCTGGTGGCCTTGAGTCTTACTCAGCCCAACTTACCTCACAGGGTTGTTGTGAGAATAAAGAAGGGTGGGAAATAAGGTACTCTGCCTTGAACTGCTTCAAAGAAAGGCAAGATATATTCAAAAAGAGTAATAAAATTAAAAAGTAATAAAATAAATAAGTTCTGAAAAGTTCTGAATCGAGCCAACCTGAGTTTTAAAGGGTTTCTTGCTCAAATCGGAGCACCGCTGACAGAGTTGTTTAAGCCATAATTTTTGGCATCCAATTGTCTACACGTATGTAACGCCTCTCATGCTGCCCGGTTATTTTAATATAGGCCACGAGGAGTCATTGGCTGTAGCAGTCAACAGATGATAAAGATGATTTCCCCCCTCCCACGCCTTTTCTCTACTTCCTTCCCAGTTTTCCCCTCAAGCAGTTTCTTTATCGGCTTTCCCTCACTACGTATCCATAATTCTCTCTGACAGGTCTTGGAAAGGAGGCCTGGAAAAGTTCCTTTTAGCCACAGGGCCTTTAGAAATCCCATATCACTATGCCAACGCCCATCCCCTTGCCCCAAATGGGCACTCGGCCTACTGAGGCGCGTTTTACGCAACAGTGTTTTTTTTATCAAAGTATGGCTCAAAAGCAGAGCTCAGCAGCTATAGCTCTCTACGCTACAAACATAAAATTTACTTCAAACTGGTTTGACTGTTATGACATCCCCACCTCCTTGTAAGTAGCCTGCTGAGCTGTTTTGTGGGTGGGGGGGGAGGGTAATTCTTTTGGAGGGATCCCCACCCCTTTTTGCAGAGCTAGTCCATGGTTCCTCAGGAGGAAGCCATTATACTTTCCACTGATTCAAATTCGTGGGCATTCAGTGCTTTTCTATTTGAAGATGCAAATTCAGATCTGAATAATAAACCCAAAGCTTTGAATGAAGATTACATAGCTGGCTTATTGGCTTTCAGATTGCTATTGTGCTGGGCTGGCCTGAAATGAAGTCCTTTCTGCACCAGCCATTTTTCTCGGGGCTGCCCTTGCCTTCTCGCGGAGAGTCTGCATGACGCACAGAGCATCCCGCAAGAAGGCAGGTGCCAGCCCTCCTTTTTCCTGGGAGTTCAGGGAACGCTATTATCCCACTTTGTTCCCTGCTCCCAGGAGGGCAGCGAGATGGGTGGCTGGTGTGGCCGCCTGTCCCGGGCTCAACCACGCTTACCCGCGAGTAAGCGCGGCTGCACCAATGGCCAAGGAGCCGCACCGCACAGCTCCGAGGCCATGGGGGTGTGGGGGGGGGGGAACGACAGCGAAATCGCCATCCCCAGGATGGTGGGGGGGAAGGGGGCGCAAGTGTGGCATTTTTAAAATATATATATGTACATTTGCGCTGGAACGCTCATGCGCACCTCCACGGATAAGTACATGACAGCCTTACCTTTGTTTCTGATCCTCTTAGCTGCTGTTTTTAGAAGGATATGGGAGCACAATGATGCAAAAATTCGGGAAAGACAGAGGTGGCAATGGTGGATTTTTAGAGTAAGAGGCTGGTGAACAAGCAGGTTGCATGACTGGGAGCTCCAGGAGCCAAATGCAGAGAATGAATGGTTGTGGGGTCATTTTAATATTTTGCATATGGGTTTAAAAACAACAGTGTACCTAAGAAGCAGCTTGATCGATTCTGGTGGACTAGTGCAAAGGTCTGGAAGTCAGCTTCATCACTGGCGGAGGCTCCCCTCCCTTTCACAGTTGCACATCTGGCAGCAATGCAACACGCCCAGCTTTTCCAAACATTGCCGTAGATAGTACATGAACAAGTTGCACCAAACGGAACATTAGTGATGCGGAACCTAAAAACTCCACTAGGTGTCTCTCTTTCTTTGTGTACACACAACTCTATAGACTAAGAGGCTTTGACTTTTTAATACATAATATGACCGATCAATAGCAATTTTATTTGTGGTTTTTTAAGCCTGATTCATAAAAATGGTTATGCTGGGTTATCTTGCTCTCTGTTCAGTCGTCTGACTGTGGCCAGCCAGGGACTATGTGTTATTGGTGAAAGGAGAAGGAAGGGAATGAGATCTAGGAAGCAAAGTGAGGTGGTCTCAAGAGAATTAATTCAAGCAGGGCATCATGGTGGCGTTCTGTTAATTCCCAGCATCTGGAAGTCAGCATGGCTACCTATAAGGGATGTTATAGCAGTGGAATTCCTGTATCGCAACGGGTTGGACTAGATGAACTTTCAGGTCCCTTGCAACTATATCATTCCAGGGCTAGATCTACACTACTACTTTAAAGCAGTATGGAAGTGCACTGATAACTGTTGGGTATACTGATTTCATAGTGTTATATTCTGCTTTTTATTCCACATTTGTAATGATTTGACACAAAGTATAGATCTAGCCTATGCGTCTACCATTCAATAAATATATGACAGGTCTATCAATGATTACTAGCCAGTAACCACTGATAGACCTGACATATATTTATCCATTTATTCTTTTTTTAAAGCAAAAACATTGGCAATGAAATCTGTAGATTTGGGATGGATGTCAATCCTTCTTGGAGATTGTAATGTCATTTTGGCACCAGGAAAATATATTTAAAAAAATTCCAAACATTCTGATCTGTTGAAACTTTAATCTTGTTTTATATTCTCCATTGGGGGATTTTCTCCTACTTTTATCTTTTATTGTTGCATTTTTATTGTATGCATTTTAACTGTGTTGTACTTTTCTGGTTACGTCATCAAAATGCCACAAAAGATCAGATGCATCCTAAGAGAATTCTCAGTCCAAACTCTTCCAGGTTATGGAGGACCTATGCCCCATGGCTTCCAAACTCCAGGGGCCAGCACAGCCTAGATAGGTTGGTTTGTCCCCAGAGGAAGAGAATTCTTATTTTTGCTCATCAGTCAAGAGCTAGCGTGATAAACCCAAATCTCCCCCCTCCCCAGTTTACTTTTCTCTATTTACTATTGTTTTTCTCCACAAGTCTAATTCCCTCTGGTGAACCCGACATCCTCCTTTCCTTCATGGGAGAACATTTGCAGAGTTTCTACACCCCCACAGGAAAGGTGGAGCAAAGGAAATAATCACTGAGAGCTTTCCTAGCTAGTCACCTGGAGGCCTGACTCGTGCCTTCAGGTAAGTTCCAGGAGAGGCTGAGTGCTCATAAATCCAGAAGGAGAACCGATTCATTGCAGGCAAATGGCATGAGCAAGGCCTAGTACTTGCTGTAAATTACCTGTGCCTGAACTTCAGACTGCAGGTGAGGGGGATGTCACATGATTGAATGCTCCCCCCACCACAAAAAGATTCCTATTAATAGAAAATAGCAAATTCAGGGCTAGGCTAGACCCCCTCTCCTTAGAATGTAATACAGGAGGAAGAGGTAGAATCAAGACTAAGTTGGTTGCCCTTGCTTCCCATTGAAATCAATGGGACAAAAGTTAGCAATGACTAGCATTTCACAGTGGTTTCAACGGAACCTATCTACAACTAGTCTGGATCCAATCCATCATCAGCATCAGGAATTTCATTCAGTGGTGGCCAAGTTGTGGGCCTCCAGATGTTTTGCCCTACAGCTCTCATCAGCCCTAGCCACCAGCATAGCCAATGGTGAGGGATTCTGGGAGGTCTAAGCCAAAACATGTGGAAAGCCACAAGTTGGCTACCACTGCTTTATGTGAAATCCCACTTACAGTTTGAAATGGTATAGTCCAGAGAAATAGGTTTTCTTCCTCTTCGGCTGTTTGTAAAAACTAAGTCCAGACTGGACTGGATCTCCCCGAAACCAAATCAGAATTATACCGGGCTCAGTTTAACTATGTGTTGATGTCCTGTATGCTGGTATCACACATAGATTTGCAGGAGCTAGCCCAAACCAGATTCCTTTATCCATTCATAACTTTTATGTCCTGTTAACTTTTCTGGACCTTTGTCCATAATAATGAGCAGAAAGCCTAATATGGGCAGAGGATCGAGATCAAACCGATTTTCTGGCAGAATTGAGAATCTAAAACAATTAAAAACAGTTCTGCCTATAATATTGAAATGATGTGTTTGAGGGGAAAGGATTTCTGGAGGGAGCAAAGATCAATAGCAAGGATTATTTTTCTAATTCACCTCAAGCCTAAGAACAATGTGATACTTCGCAGAAATGTACTGGATAATGTGCGTTTTTTTACCATACTACCTAAAAAAATGAAAATGATTGTGTAGGACAGAGGTCCAGCACCTCAGAACCAGGGGCAAATTTGGCCTATGTGAAGTCCCAGTCCAGCCCTCCTTAATTTCTCAGAAGGCCACATCCACATTTTCCTGGCCAGTGGTTGTTTGATGGCTTCCAGCTTTTGGGCCTTCCTCCATTATGAAAGGTTGAAATGTCTCAGTGTCAGGCAGAAAGAACTCTAAGCCAGTGAGAGCCGGTGTGTTATAGTGGCTAAAGGGTTCTAGTCCCCACTTGGCCATGGAAACCCACTGGGTGACTTTGGGTCAGTCATAGACTCTTAGCCCAACCTACCTCACAGAGTTGTTGTTGTGAGTATGAAATGAAGAGGAGGAGGATTATGTTTGCTGCCTTGGGTTCCTTGGAGGAAAAAAGGCGGGATATAAATGCAATCATCATCAGCATCATCTAAAATAAGTTATTTTTGGTATTTTGGTTCCAACCCTTTTGTTCTTCTTTGTGGTCTCTGTGCATCACACACTATGGGCTCGTGCTGGCGCCGAGCCTCATTCCGGAAACTTCTAAAGCCTAGACTCTTGGCGGGAACCCCTCCCCCCACCGCCCTATCGCGCATGCTCGGGTTCCCGCTTACCTCAGTTCTTTTTCGACCGCCGTGCAGCTTGCCTCGCGGGAGACTTCTGACAGAACTTCGTTCGTATTTATCCCTTTTGCTTAGACTCTGTAGTTTTTCTATCACTTCTTTTCCCTTCCCTTCTCTTTCCTCTTCATATTTCCTACAATATATATATATATATATATATATATATATATATATATATATCTATCCTTTGTTCTTCCCTTCCGCCTGGTCTCTCGTTTCTCTCTCTCTCTCCCTCTCCTTAAAGAGAGTTGTTATTGCGGACAATGGCGCAGACTGCGCTTTTCAAAAACTGTGCTTCATGTAGCGTGAAGCTCACTTTGTCGGATGGCCACTCGCGCTGTTTGCTTTGTCTCGGGGAGGCCCATATCGTTGACTCCTGCGCTCACTGCCTAAATTTTTCGAGGCAGACCAGAAAAAACAGAGCTAATAAGCTCAGAGCGTTACTCTGGAAGAAGGCGCTGGAGACTGTAGATGCCCCCAAAATGCCGGCGACTACTGCCCCCGCTGAGGAACGCGCCCCCCGAGAGCCGATGCCCCCTGAAGATGGGGCTAAGGCAAAGAAGCCTAAAAAGTGCTCGTCTGCGGCTCTAGAGGAGAGCACCCGCAAGGAAAAAGAAAAATCTAAATCCTATAAGTCGGGGAAGGCAAAGAGAGAGCACCCGCCGAAATCGGCGGCTCCATCGGGATCGTGCCCTGCAGGGCCGGCATTGGTACCGACACGGTCACCAGTACCGATGACCCATGCGATGCCTTCGCCTTCGGCGTCGGTATCAATTCCGCTCTCGCGGCCAGTGTGCCCACCGACACCGACGAAGACGATGACTCCAGCACCCACCCGTCACCCGAAGTTGGCCTCGGTACCGAAGAAGACTTGCCCCTCGACATCGCACCGCCCAGCCCTCGACATCAAGAAGAAGTCACAGCCGACCTCGGTACCGAGCAGGTCACAACCCTCAGCTTCGGCCCGGTCTACCTTCGACGTCGAGCCTCGAATCCGTTCGCCGACACTATCGACCTTACATCTGTCGATGTCGCCTCCAGCGTCGACATCGGGAGGATATATTTTTGACCCGCTCTCCCCTCGACCATCAAGGACTACCTCACCAGTCTGTGACACGGCTCCAGGAGAGGGCCAATACCGCTCCCACTCGCCCACACCGGTGTATGATTGGGACAGGTACTCTGATCGTTCCATTGCGTCGTCCCATCAACGCCTTGCAACACGCCAATCTTGTTTCTCTTCGACCCTTACACTGGGAGGAAGCTAGGAACGGGCGAAGCCTTTGCCCCACCACTGCCGCCCTGCCTCCCCCCGACAGCCATGGTATCAGCCTTGCCTGAGGATGTACCGGTACCGGGAACCTCTCAAGCTCCACTACTACCATACAATGTTGAGCCTCCGATGTCACCACTCTCGGTGGAAGACTACGCATCCGACTCCTCGTCGGTAGCGACCACTCCGCCGTCAGCTCCATCGCCGGAGGAAAAGGTTGGAACGGATAAAAGAGCCTCCCCAACAGTTGAGGTTGCATCTTTTCAGGAACAAATGCTTCGTCTGGCTCAATCTCTGGGCATAGAACCGCAACAGCTGGTGGAGCACTGTGTGGACAACATTTATGATGTCATGTATGCAGACTCATCGTCCACTCTCGCCATGCCACTAATCCCCATGCTACTCCAAACTGCTCAAGAGTCCTGGAAAAATCCAGCCACCCTTAGCCCGGTATCCAGGCGATTGGATGCCCTGTACAAACTGCAGGAGAAAGATGCGAGCTTCCTGACAACGCATCCTAAACCAAATTCTATAATTGTGGAATCTGCGCAGGGCCGCTCATCCAAGTCCCATTCAGCACCAGTCGATAAAGAGGGGAGAAAGTTAGACACCTTCGGGCGTAGAGTTTACTCTTCGGCAGCACTGGGCATCAAGGTGTCTAACTATCAGGCGATGATGGCCCGGTACCATCTCTTCCTTTGGGAAAAGGTGGCATCGCTACATTCACATCTGCCAGATGAGATCAGGGACGCAGCCTAAGTATTCCAACAAGAGGCGATAACACTGGCAAAACAAGAGCTAACGACAGCTCGTTACCAGGTGGACTGCCTTTCAAAAGCAATGGTCGCAGCAGTGGCGCTCCGCCGCCATGCGTGGTTGAGATCCTCGAATCTGCCTCCTGAGTCCAAATCCTGGATCGAAGATCTTCCCTTCGACGGAGAAGGCCTGTTTAATACGTCAACTGACTCCACCATGGATACGATACAAAAAGCAAAGACAACGGCCAAGAAAATGGGTTTCTACCCTCCTTCCACTGCGCACACTTACCGCCAGCGGAGATGGGACGCCAGTACCCTTACCACTCCAGACAAGCCCATCAAAGGCAACAGAGATTCCCTCAGTCTACCACACTGCCAACTTTTCAGCCGCGCAGAACCTACCAACAAGGCCGCCCCCGCCAGCAATGAGGAAAACCGGAGTCCTCTCTTAAGCAGCGGGTTTCACTGTCACCAGGTCTCTCCCCTTCCGACCACAAATTTCAGCCACCGGCTACAGTCTTTTTACCACTCCTGGGCACTAATAACAACAGATGCCTGGGTCTTAAACATCATAAAGAACGGTTACCGGATAGAATTTGCCTCCCATCCCCCGTTGGGCACCATACGGCATACAACTCCATCGCTTGTCTTACATCAAGAAGTGGCAAATTTGCTACAAAAGGGTGCCATTGTACGCGTTCCTCCCCACAATGCCCACGATGGGTTCTATTCCCGGTACTTCACTGTCCCGAAGAGGGATGGGAGTCTTTGCCCAATCTTGGACCTGAGAAACCTCAACGACTTTGTGCTGACCAAGAAATTCCGCATGGTCACATTAGCCACCATTCTACCGCTAATCAAGCGCAACAGCTGGTTCACCCTCATCGACCTCAAGGACACTTATTTCCATGTGCCCATCCACAAAGCTCATCAACGGTTTCTCAGGTTCACGATAGGTCAGGCAGCCTACCAGTTCACCGTTCTCCCCTTTGGGTTAAAAACAGCACCCAGGGTATTCACCAAATGCATGGCACCAGTGTGCGCCTTTCTTCGTTCACAGGGGGTGGAGATCTACCCTTACCTGGACAACTGGCTGATTGTGTCACCCTCATACCTTCAAGCGGAAAGGGACGTGGCCAACGTTACAAACCTTCTACAGACCCTTGGCCTGATTGTGAACAAAGAAAAGTCTGTATTCCAACCCACTCAGACTCTACTGTTCATCGGAGTAAACTTAGACTCCAGAATAGGCAGGGCCTTTCTCCCAGAGGAGAGGGCGTTAAAAATTCGACAGCTTGCACATACCGTCATTGGCGCAAAGTCCATCAGAGCATTGACCCTACAGCAGCTTCTAGGCCTCATGGCATCGTCAGTCTACACGGTCTGCTGGGCACGACTCCGAATGCGCCCAATCCAGCGTTTTGTTCTCACTCATTTCGACCCGTCCACTCAACCGAATTGGACCCGCTTTGCCATAACACACAGCCTACATTGTTCCCTCAGATGGTGGACATTCACAACAAATTTGCGAGATGGCCTCCCTTTCGTGAGCCTGGGTCCGAGCAGAACTCTAACCACAGACGCCTCCTTACTAGGATGGGGGGCTCACTGCGACGACCTGTCAACACAGGGACAATGGGCAGGTCACGAACAGACCCTCCATATCAACCTGCTGGAACTCGCAGCTGTACAGAAAGCTCTGCTGGCCTTCAAAGGCCACTTACAAGGGCACCATGTGAGGATAGTATCAGACAACACGACGTCACGTTGGAGATATTCGAGTGGGCGCTGCAACACAGGATGTGTCTATCAGCAATACACATCGCGGGATCAGACAACATTCAAGCGGACATATTGAGTCGACAATTTCTAGAAGCACACGAGTGGACCCTATGCCGCTCCACTCTCACACATCTTTTCACCAGGTGGGGAAACCCAGACATCGATCTCTTCGCTACGACGGACAATGCGGTCTGCGAAGCGTTTTGCTCGAGAGCTGGGATAGGCTCCGGGTCCCTAGGAGATGCTTTCAACACTTCATGGGGACGGGGACTGGCATATGCATTCCCACCATTTCCACTGGTGACCAAAGTCATCATGACTCTACAACGTCACCATACGAATGCCATCCTCATCACCCCGTGGTGGCCATGCCAACCGTGGTTTGCCACACTCCTCCACTTATCCAGGGGGGAATACTACCACCTACCTCTCCGCCCGGATCTGATCTCGAAGAACAACGGGTTAACCCTTCACCCAGACCTGCACAAGTTAAAACTAACAGCCTGGCGAATCCGGCCTACTGGCAGGGGTTAGACTTACCATCTCTGGTGAAGACTATCCTGAGGGAGGCACAAAAACCAGCCACGAGACTCTCCTATAAAAGAAAATGGGACACATTCTCACAGTTTGCCACTGCAAGGGGACTCACCCCTCAATCCTGCGGATCTCGGAAGTCCTCCTTTTCCTACAATCCCTTCACAGAAAGGGACTGAAGACATCTTCGATAAAGGTTTATCTGGCAGCAATCTCATCGAAACATGACTTAATTCAGAACTTTTCCGTTTTCACACACCCACTCTCCAAATGTTTCCTAAGAGGGCTCCGCAACTTGCATCCACCATTGCGGCCCATTGTTCCGCAATGGAGCTTATCCATGGTGCTTACGGCTTTGACCTCCAAACCCTTCGAGCCTCTAGCCATGATCGACATGCGGCTACTGACTTTTAAGGTCGCCTTCCTGGTGGCCATCACCTCTGCACGCAGAAGTTCAGAGCTCTGTGCTCTTATGGCAGACCCACCTTACACACAGTTCTTCAAGGATAAGGTGGTACTCCGGCCGGGACCTACCTTCCGTCCTAAGGTAGTGACCAACTTCCACATTAATCAGAACATTGTTCTACCAACCTTTTTTCAGGCGTCCACTGACAACCTCGATGCTACGCTTCACTCGCTTGACGTCAGACGGGCCCTGCCTTTCTATAAGAGCAGATCAAACTCCTTCCATAGGTCAGATTGTCTCTTCGTATGCTATGGGGGGAAATCAAAAGGACAAGCTGTCTCCCCCCAGAGATTTGCAAAATGGGTGGTACAAACCATTCTTCTGGCCTACCAGCTACTACACCGAGAACCACCTCACAATCTCAAGGCACACTCTACGCCCGCCATTGCAACATCCACTGCGCTCGATAGAGGGATCTCGCTACCGGAGCTTTGCAAAGCGGCCACGTGGTCCACTGCATCTACCTTTATAACGCACTATAAATTGGACATCAGAGCTGCGTCCTTCGGATGGGCAGTCTTGTCGTCCATCGGGAAATCACCAAATGATTGGCAGTGAGGGGAAAGCCCGGGAGTGCTGATCTGGGGAAAGGGGTGGAGCTTGGGATGGGGGCATGGCCATCTGTGGAATCCCAGAGGGTCAGATCTGCCGGCGGGGCTTGAAGTTCAACACTCCTGCTGTACCTGGACAGGCATCTCCATTTTGAAGGATGTTGGAGGGCAGCTGGGAAAGATTGTCTGCCTTGGAGAGCTACTACTAGTCAAAACTGACAATGCCGGGCTAGATGGGCCCACAAAGTCCAAGCTGAGCAGGATGCTGCTGCAGGGCTGGTTACACAACCAAGATTCAAAGGCTGTTACCTCTGGGTTATTACCATGAGGCAGCAGATACATGAGCAAGATATTATTCCAGGGTGTTTTAGCTGCACCTCCTTGCATACTCTTCAAGGATCATATGAGATCTGATGCCAGATGGCTGTGAGTTTTCAGGATCTCCTGCTTTAAAAGGAAAGAAAAAGTTTAACTCCGCTCTGGCTTAGGGGAGTTCGAATCAGATTGGGGGACATGGCACTGGGGAGTTTTAAAAAACTTTTGTCTCGCGTCGTCTTCCCAGTTGAAAGATGCTAAAGAAACAAAAAGGCAAGTCTGATCTAGGGCCCGATGGAGCTAAGAGCAGCTTTCAACTCAGGAAACAGGGCAGGGGTAGAGTTAAACACTCACTTACCCCGGTGATGTCGGTCTGACCTAAATCAGATGCAAACACCCAGCTGATTTCCTTTACCACAGCTGTTTTGGTCCTTATTCACAGATCTTTCATTGAGAACCCATGTGGTTTAGCATGCTGGTTTATGACTAGGGATGTCAGAGAAATCCTCAACAGAGTCAAATGAGTTCTGACTTCTGGTTCTGACCTGTGGATTCCCCACTGGACTGACTTTTTTTGAAGTCATGCAGATTCTGCAGACCTGTGGACCAGGTTTTTTTTTAAAAAAATTGGGAGGTGGATTTAGAGTAACCATATGGAAAGGAGGACAGGGCTCCTGTCTCTTTAACAGTTGTATAGAAAAGGGAATTTCAGCAGGTGTCGTCTGTATGCATGCAGCACCTGGTGAAATTCCCTCTTCATCACCAGTTAAGCTGCAGGAGCCCTGCTCTCTCTTGTATCGGGTCACACTAGGCAAGGCTCCTGCAGCTTTAACTGTTGTGATGAAGAGGGAATTTGTAAACTGCCCAGAGAGCTTCGGCTATTGGGCGGTATATAAATGCAATAAATAATAATAATAATAATAAATAATAATAATAATAATAATAATAATAATAATAGGAAATTTCACCAGGTGTTGCATGCATACAAATGACATCTGCTGAAATCCCCTGTGTATCTGTTAAAGATACAGGAGCCTGTCCTCCTTTCCATACGGTCAACCTAGATTTGCACAAACTGTCAATTGCACTAACCTGGATTTGTGCAAATGCAAATTAATACTAATGCGCACATGCACAAATGAAACATTTTCATGCACCCCTTTAAAAAAAATCTGTTTCCATCAATGTGGAATGAAAGATGCCTGACAATCTGCAAAACACAGATGGAACAGAGTTTTTTAAATCCCTAATTATTCTTAATTATGGTTGGAGAGATCCAGGTTCAAATCTCCACTCAGCTTGCAGTTTGGGGTGCTCTTTCTCTCTCTCCCCCATTGTTAGCCTAACCTACCTTACAGGGTTGTTGTGAGGATAAAATAGGGAGAAGCTCCTTGGAGGAAAGTTTGGGTATAACTGTTATAAATCATTGTCTTGCTATGGAATGGTAAACTCCATAGCTTACCTGATTTCTGTAGATCAAGCTAGGCAGGCCAATTATGGATTTCCAAAAAAGAGGAAGTGCCTCACTGAAAAGGACACAGATTTGCATAATATTTGCATATGTGAACTGATACATATAGATGCAGATTGGGAAATAATTACTATGATGTAAGCAAAAAATAATGCAATAATACATCTTGCTGTAGCGGGAGGACTGTGGCCAGGTGAGGCTATGTGCCTGCTCCATCTGCTGCTCAAGTGCTGACTGCAACTTCTCAATCCTTTGGTGCTCTCCCTTTTTATGGTTCCTTGTCCTTAAATTGGAGGACAACAATCCTTCAAGGAGAGGACCCTTCCAATGAGAGGGCTGTCCTCTTTTTGGAGCAGGTATCCTAGATCAAGCTGCAATTGAAGGCATAAAAGCAGCCAGGCCCTTCCCCCGCTGCTCAGGCAGCAACCCTAGTTAGGGGGTGGGGTGAGTTTAGGAGAGGCTTCCTGGAGCACTCCGAGTGGGACAATGCAGGAGGCATAACCACCAGAAGACTTCTCCCACGATAGAAACATAGGAAACTGCCTTATACCAAATCAGACTACTGGTCCATCTAGGCCAGGATTGTCGACACTGACTGGCAGCAGTGGCTCTCCAGGGTTTCTGGCAGGAATTTTTCCAGATCTACCTGGAGATGCCAGGGATTGAACCTGGGACCTTTTACATGCAAAGCAGGTAACTCTACCTCTGAACCACAGCCCTTCCTGAGCTGATGCTTATCAGGGATGGGTGCTGTTTCATGTTGCTGACTCCTTTCCCAGCCTCTAACAGCTGTGTGTAATGGGCAGAAATTCAACAGGATTTTCCTATCCCAGAAAATTCAACAGGATTTTCCTATCCTTATTTCATATTTACCTAGCTAGGTTGCTGTTAAAAAGCTCAGGAATCTTGGCCAGGAAAGGAGTTGTAAGGATGCTGCCAATTTTTTTTTAAAAAAATGAGACACAGAAGTGCTCTCCAAAGGTTGATAGGAGAAGCTTAGGCAAATTAAACAAGAGATAGAAAGAGAGCTTGAGGTTATGATAGGACCAAGGGAGAAATCTCCCTCTGTGACTTATTAAATCAGCATTGTGCCCAAACCCTTATTAATCCAATTACGCGTAATTGTATTGTTTTCATTAAGCTTTCTGTTCCTGCTGCACGCTGTCTCGTTCCCTTTCTGACATCGAAGGAAAGTGAAAACAAGGCCCAAGGCTTTCTCTGTGTGGAGATGGCTGCTCTATCGGATTTGGAAAAAGATCAGGATGTGTGGAGATAGTTGGCCGGCTTGTTTGTTGTTCACAGTAGATGCAAATGGGACATTCAGTTGCTAAAGAGAGACATGTGTCTAAATTTCTCCCTGTACGAGGTTAGTGCTTTCACACCAATGGCGGGCCTACGTGGCCAGGTAGCCTACTTTGCAGAGGACAGTCTTCTGTTTTGGAGAGCTGGCAGAGGACAGTCCTCTATTTGAAGTTATCCTCCATGTGATGGGCTGTCCAATCCAGGTCTGGTTCAAAGTCAAAGAACCGTAAGGAGGGAGAGCACCGAGGGGCCTTGAAGTTGCCCATCAACACTTAGCACCTGGATGGAAGAGTGAGCAGGAACATAGGTTACTTGGTCAGTCTCTCCACTATGGTGAAATACAATATTTATAATGTCATAATTGTTTTTATTTCTAAATTTGCACATGTTCATATAAATTTCCCTTTGCAAATTTATCCAAAACAGTTTCACCTATTGCTCTCTTTTTGACGATTCATTTCCTCTTCTGGGGCATAAGTGGCCACCCTATAGGTGATACAGGAAAAGCCTTGCAATCCTGCATCTTCAATCCTTTGGACAGCTCAGCCCACACTGGCCACAGGCCGTTCCACTGTAGTAGGGACAATAAAAGACCAACCCCAGAATCCATCCATATACCCATCTTTATTTCCAGGAGCTGACTGAAAGAAAGCAGATTGGCCTTCTCAGTGGTGGTCCCAGTTTTGTGGCATCATTTCCCAGAAAAGGTTCACCTTTTCCCTTCTGGTTTTTAGATGTGTCCATAGATGCGCTCCTGTGTTTCAAAAGGACTTTGGTTAGACAGTGACAAGAAAAAGCTTTAACTTTTGTACTGTTGGCTGCTAGGAATTGAAGTTTACAATTCATTGTTTTGTCCTATGAAGTTGTCATGAATAGTTTTAGTTGATGGTGTAAGCTACCTTGAAGCATTGTGGAAAAGCAGGGAGAAGATTTGTAAATAAATACTTATTTGTATTCATGTGTGTGCATAGAACAATTAAAGCAGGGGGTCTTGAACCTCTTTCAGCTTGAGGTTCCATTGCGGAGAAGTTCTTGGGGTCCAGATTTGAGTGGTGGGTGGGACCAGAGACAAATGAGGTGGAGTCAAAAAACCAAAAAATGCCAGCATATGTAGCTAAAAGTTCGTACTGCCAGTAACTAAGCTTTAGGAGAGGTATATTGATCTTTTAGAAAGGGGAGAAAAGAAATACACAAAAGCCAGGAAACTAGCAAACGATTATGGTTGGGGAACACAGGTGGAGCCTGTGGAAGGGGATGGGGCCATCTAGAGACCGCAGGAGGGCCAGACCCTCCTAGGGACCTAGTAAACCAGATTTGCGCCTCCCAAGGCATGAGGTTCTGCACCCTGGAATTAAAGTGGCTGATCTTACCATTTCTTTTATGGCCATCCCACTGGTATAAGGTAGAACTCAAGGTGGCATCCATAACATTTCTAGGTCTCTTGTAAAGGTCCAGATTGGGGTGGCTTCAGCAAGACTGCTGCATCCTGGAACGTTTGTTCGTGCCTCCGTTGAGCTTGTAGATTCCTCCAATGAATAGCCCATTGGATCAGAACAAGTCAGGATTTTGTCTATATCAGCCTTGCCTTACCAGGTGCCTTCCACATGTGTTGGACTACAGCTTCCATCATCCCCAGCCAACATGGCTGGGGGTAATGGGAGCTATACCAGGTTGGGGAAAGCTGTTCTATATTAATAACATCTTTGCATCCCATAGCTGTATTGTTTTGTGTGGCAGGCTGATTTGGAAAGTTAGCCTGTTGGCCTTACCAAACTCCATGCTATTGTTGGCTGGAAAGGCCCATTTGATCTTTTGTTATCAAATCTGACATAAGATGAAGGAAACCTTGTATCTGTGAGGACTGCACAGAGATACCTCATAGGGATGGAGCCAGGCTAAGTTAGTTGCACTTTGTTTCCACTGAACTCACCGGGACTTTAAGGCAAACTAACTTGTCCTAAAGATTTCAATGGGACTGATGTGTACCCAACCTTTGTTGGATCCATCCAACACAGACTCCTAGAGTCCTTATAGTGTTCAGCACCACAGATAAATCAGGTTCAAAAAGATTTTCTGCAGTTAAATCCGTAATTAATCACACCAGTTAACTGATTAAAGCCGAAAATACTCATTTAAGGAATTCAGATCTCTCTCATTTGTCCACCATTAAAGCAGGGATGGGCAGAAGGCAGATGTTTTGGACCTCAATTCCCAGAAGCCCCTGTCGGCATGGCCAGTGGTCAGGAATGCTGGGACTTGTAGTCCATCTGGAGATTTATTTTCTGCTCACCTCTGTTTTAAAGAACTAAACTCCTGAACGACAAGGCTGTTTAGATCCTCTCTCCATCACAAGGCGTTTTTGGTGAGTTTTGCAAGGCACTCAGATATTCTAATCAGAGATTAACTGGATCTGGAGATAGCAACTTCCCTCCAGTTCTCAAATGTTTGAAGTTGCAAAACTTGCCACTCCACTCTCCTTTAGAGGGGAAACCAGATCACGGAGCTTCCGAGACTTTTGAGTTTCATCTCTCTGCTGAGCACCCACAACTTCCACTGACATCATCAACAGGCTGCTGAGCACACCTGGAGCAGTTGCTTCTTTCTGTTCTAAGGTTGGATATTCCAGCTTTGAAGATGCAAAGGGCCCAGCCCTGTACAGGATATTCTAGTGGATTTCATGTCATGCTTGGTGCAAGCATTGGTGGAGGAGCTTGTAACAGGGTAATGAAGAAGTTGGCTGAAGAACAAAGAGGCGCTGCGCTCTTTTTCTAAGCAGAAAACAAATGACAGGCATCATGAGCATCTCTGGCCACAGGTGATGCATGGCCACAGGTGAAGGAGGAATGGGGATGTCCTCTTTACCTGTGTGATTCATGGGCAAACTGGGTGAACTTCCATACAGAACTCTTCATCCCAATGGAATGAAGGCAGGTATCAGATCCCCAGGGCTTGGCTGTAAACAAAGTGTTTATGTATCCATTGCTTAGCCCGCATTGTGTAACTGAAAGAAGAGAGAGGTATCCATGTGCCGCTCAGCCCATGGAAACTCCGGGTATGTTTCCGTGAAGTGTTTTGGATCCAAGATCCGCCTTCTGCGAGAAGAAGCGCTCTGTTGGCAGGAAGTCCCTCTATCTGATTTTGGAGATCCCTCTTCCACCACCCCCACCACCACAGCTCACCCAATTCAGCAGGGTCTCCTGACTTACTGACCGGGAAATAAGGTTATACATTTTAACGTGAAAAGGCTGCACTTCATCATCCTGATCCAGAAAATCTTCTGCACTTGAAGATAGAAAGTGTGATCATTGATTGCACTTTCCACTGAAATGAATGAGAAAAGTAGGACACTATGACACATCTTAAGTCCCGCTGATTTCAATGGGAACTAAAGGTGCTGCCACATGGAGAGCTCCTAGCGCTAACAGTCAGAAGGCATTGTGTAGTTATTCCATCTTTTCTTTCTTAATAGTGGAAGACATCATCATCTGGAAACCCCCCTCCCCCATAATTCCATGAAGGAGGCAAGGTGATGGCACAATAAAAACCTCATCTGGAGCCTCCTCAGTGTGCAACTAACGGTCCAAATCCAACCTTTTGTGCGTAACGCACACATTTCTGCAGAAACTGCTGCATGGTGATTTCGTATAGAAATGCACGTGTTCACATGTGCAGCGCAGTACTGTATGAGATCTACCCCACTTCTCACCATGTAGCTGCCATTTGCGCACATAGTAAAACAAATTTGCATGCAGGGGCATGTTGCTGCTAGATGTCGATTATGTTTGATGGATCACAGCCCAAATGTGGAATAACTCCCAAATACAAACACCTAGAATTAGCTCTTGATAAATCTTTAATAACGTTGTTATCTTTTCAGCGCCAGGTCAAGACTTTCCTCTTCTCCCAGGCATTTAACAGCATATACTGAGCTTTTAATTGACCCCAGAACTATATTTAGGCCTGGCTGAGACTTCGCAGCTGTTTTAAACATATACTGTTTTTATATGTTGTCTGTTTTTATATTTGTATGGTTTTAAATTTTGCATATCGATTTTTAATGTCCAAAGTTTTTAGTAATTGCAAACCGCCAAGAGAGCTTTGGCTATGGGGCATATATAAATGTAATAAATAATAATAAATAATAATAATTATATGAACGGGAAGAAATAAGCTCCTAGTGAATTTAAGTTTCTTCATCATCATCTTCTTCTTCTTCCTCCTCCTCCTCCTCGATCCTTGAGCATTTTTTAAACATCTCATTTTCAAATGAATGACACTGAGGACTAGAAACTCATTTTTCCAACATAAGCAGGCATTTTTCTGAAGATGGGCTTACAAATGGCACAAAAGTGCATTCTGGGATGCGCGGTGCCCACCCTTGGCATTCATTTTCCAAACCCATCCCCTTTGTTGTCTGCTCCCTAAAAAAGTGCTTGTCACACTCCCCAGCCTGTTCTTCTGGCCGATGATGGGACACTCCAGTGCCTCCAGATTGTAGGAGAGGCTGAGCCCGCAGGCCTTCCCGCTTCACAGAGTACCAAGCAGCTCGGAATGCAGTGGAGCCAGTTGCATCCTGCCAGCCTCCTCCCAAGAGACAACCGGAGGCCTGGGGCTTTCACCTTTCCTGGTCCTTCCTAATATAGAAGGATGCTGGTGGGAGGTGGGGAGGGGAGAGGTTGGAGGAAATGAAAAGAAGGAGATAGGAAGAACAGCTGAGTGACTGATACTGTCTCTTCTTAATGAGCTTTAAGCCCTGATCCTCATCATGTTTTCTTGAAAGTAAAGGCCCATGGATTGGATTGCAGGCTTTGAGAACAAGATCATTAGGTGTGTGTGTATGAGCGCAGTGCATATATTGGGCTTTGGGCATAGAAGATCTGGATTTGTCCTTGACATGTGGACTAACGGAGTAATCTTATACAAATCATCAGTGGCACAGCTAGGGGGCACTGTGGAGCCAATATCAAGGGCCCTGGAGTGACCGCCTGCATAGTGGTAGGGGATGAGGGCAGCAGAAGCAAACTCCATTTTATTCCTGTATAGGGTGACCATATTTTGGAAATCAAAAAGGAGGACAACATGGCCATCCCCCAAGGGGGCATGCCCACCAACATATCTGGCCCTCAAGGGGAGTGTCCAGCCCCAAGAGGGGGTGCCCACCCGAACATAGCCTTGGTCACATGTCTGATTTTACAGCTCCCAATTAAGACAAACCTGTTCTACATAACATCTTCATGTTAAAATCACTGAAATAAAGAACAAGTGAGACATTCAATGTATCTGAAATTAACTTCATGCAGTCCTACTTTTGTAGCTTTTGCTGTACTTTGTAGCTTTTGCTATACTCTGTGTGATACAGTTTCCCCTTCCCTCAAATATCTGTTCTGACTGCAAATCCTTCACTGGATGACCATAGTCTCACCTTTCTGAACACTGAACACTCTTTCCCCATCACCTTTTTCATATCCATGCCCACAGATTCAGCATACTGCTACCACTGAACAAATGAAGCAGTTGACAAGTGCAGAAAAATCTAGTACAACAAACTAGCAACCTAGCATTAAGAAAGAATATAAAATATTATTACCCTGCAAGCATTAGCCATGGAACAAAATGGATTAAAGGGTTGTTGTTGTCACTTCTCATTTGCACCTCTTAGCTTGTTTCAACTTCTGGTTTATCAATGAGAAACTAATCTAAAAATGTGTCATTATACCTCAGGTTCATTAGCCATATAAACAAGTAGCAATACACAGAAAGGCCAGAGTGGATGCCTGTTATCACAATGCTAGACAAGGATCTTTCCCTCCTTTCATTCAAATATCTCCTGAATTTACACTGCCTCAGTGTGCAGAGAACAGAAATCCCAGTCAGAGACCCAAAGAAAACTGCCCAAAGAAACTTGAGAAATAACTCTTGTTGATTTCAACAAAGCTTACTCCCAGATAAATAGGGTGACCATATTTTGGAAACCAAAAAGGAGGACAACATGGCCGCCCCAAGGGGGCGTGCCCACCAACATGGCCAGCCTCCAAGGGGGCGTGCCCACCAACATGGCCGGCCTCCAAGGGGGCGTGACCACCAACATGGCCAGCCCCCAAAGGGACGTGCCCACCCAAAGATGGCCTTCGTCACATGTCTGATTTCACAGCACACAATTAAGACAAACCTGTTCTGCATAATATCTTCATGTTAAAATCACTGAGACATTCAGTGTATCTGAAATTAACTTCACTCCTACTTTTGTAGCTTTTGCTGTACTTTAAAGCTTTTGCTATACTTTGTGTGATACAGTCTCCTTTTCCCTCACATATCTTTTCTGACTGCAAATCCTTCACTGGATGACCGTAGTCTCACCTTTCCTAACATTTAACACTCTTTCCTCATCACCTTTCTCATATCCATACTCACAGATTCAGCACTAAACAAATGAAGCAGTTGACAAGTGCAGAAAAATCTAGTACAGGAAAATCTAGTACAATAAATGAGTAATGTAGCATTCAGAAAGAGTATAAAATACTATTACCCTACAAACAGTCATGGAACAAAATGGACTAAAGGCTTGTAGCAGTTATTTCTCACTAGCATCTCTTAACTTGTTTCAACTTCTGGTTTATCAGTGAGAAACTAATCTAAAAATGTGTCATTATATCTCTGGTTCATTAGCCATGTAAACAAGCCCATGGTCAGTAGAAGTACAAAGAAAGGCCAGAACAGATGCCCATTATCACAATGCTAGACAAAGATCTTTCCCTCCTTTTATCCAAATGTCTCCTGAATTTACACTGCCTCAGTGTGCAGAGAACAGAAATCCCAATCAGAGAGTTTAATACTTTACCCAAAGAAAACTGAGTAGCAGATAACTCAGAAGCTATCATCTCCCTATGTCCTATCATACAATGCTATCCTATGACAACTCAGGAATAAGTCCTGTTGACTTCAATAAACCGTACTCCCAGATACATATGGGATTGCAGCTTCTTCACATTTGTTCACCTTAATATAGCAAGTGCAAGCCCCTCCTGTCAAGGAAAACTGTGCACTCACCAGAACCCGGCCTCGTGGATCATGCAACCAGCAGATGCTCTCAGAACGATGCTTTCAGAGCCTAGGAGTCCCAGACACAGTCAAACAAGACAAGACAAGCCACACTATGCACTCATATATTATCTTGCTGGGACAGAACAATTCTGGGACAAGGCAACACTTTGCTATCAACCAGACATAACAGTCATAAACAAAAATGAAAAACACACTACTTCATTGACATAGCACTACATAATGACACAAACGTTGCATTAAAGGAAGAGGGAAAGAGAAAACTATACACCACTGGCTATGTAAGTTAAAGAACTATGGTAACAGGAAAAAAGTTACAATTATTCCATTAGTTAGAGTGATTATGGAAAGGAGGACAGGGATCCTGTATCTTTAATAGCTGTATTGAAAAGGGAATTTCAGCAAGTATCATTTGTATGCATGCAGCACCTGGTGATATTCCCTCTACATTACAACAGTTAAAGCTGCAGGAGCCCATCCTAGCATGACCAGATACAAAAGAAGGCAGACATACACACCCCAGGAAAGATCAGCAGTAGCAGCATCCACGCACACCTCATGCTCACTAAAGGCAATAAAAATTAAAATTTACATACCCCTGCACACTTGCCCAAAGTGGGGGAAAACTCCACATCCTCCTGAAAGCAATTTAAACAACAACAACCTCCACACACACACTTAACTGGAAGGGGGGATAAAAATCCACCCCCACGCTCTCCAAAGGCAAAATAATAATGACAATATTAATAATAAACCACCCACACAATGCAAAATAAAACAAAAACATGCACACACCCATTGCAATAAAATAATATTAAAAATATAACACTCACCCACATACCCACCCAAGGAAAAATAATAAAAATCCAGACAAGCACCAAGGCAAAAAACAACCAACAGAACAAATACACACACTCACCAAGACTGAAAATACAATAAATATCCACACACACCAGCATACTCACCCATGGCAAACCTAAATAATTTTAAAACACACACACATGCACCACCCCAATTAATTCATCAAAATATATCAAAAATATTAAAGAAAAGTTCACTAAACAGTAGCAGCACCCAACGATAAATGAAATCACATCCAGGCAGCCCCAGCCCCGAGTGCCAGGCCAGGCTAAGACGCCTGCACTCCCGACTGGGCCAGGCCACCCCATGGGCTTGAAGTCCAGCGTGTCACACTCCAGGCCAGGCCAGACTGCCCCACACCCGGCCAGGCTGTGCTGGGCCGGGTTGCCCTGCGCTGGGCCAGCTGCAACGCTCACCATGATGCCCCGGTGTGCCAGGAATGCCCCAGGACACCGGGTGAGGATGCTCCCCCACTGCGCCGCCCCATGGGTCACACTGGGTCAGGCTGCACTGGGTCAGGCTGCACTGTGCCAAGCTGTGCTGCCCGCACGCCATGCCAACTTGCGCGCCGTGCCAGGCCGTGCCACCCTGCACTGGCCCAGCACCCGTCCACCCCGCTTCCGCCTCGTCAACCCCACGCCCGCCCATCTCGCATGACCTGCACACTTGCCCGCCGCACCCTATGCCCGCCCCACCCACCCCGCAACCAGCAGCTGTGCACCCCACAACCACTCCACCTGCCTCACCGGCAGTTTGCCTGCCCACCCCGCACTCCACCCCCGCGCACCCGCTAGCCTCGCCCCACGCCCACCCCACAACTGCACACCCCACAACCGCACACCCCACAACTGCCTCATCCCACCCCACAACCCACTTGCCCCACCTGCACTGTACTCACCCCGCGCCCACCTACCTAGGGTAGGCTGACCATCTGAAAAGGAGGACAGGGCTCCTGTAACTTTAACAATTGTAGAGAAAAGGGAATTTCAGCCAGTGTAATTTGTATGCAATTAGTTCCTGATGAAATTCCCTCTTCATCACAAAGTTGCAGGGGGCCTGCCTTCTTTTGTATATGGTAGGGTGACCATATGAAAAGGAAGACAGGGCTCTTGTATCTTTAACAGTTGCGTAGAGAAGGGAATTTCAGCTGGTGTCCTTTGTATGCATGCAGCACCTGGTGAAATTCCCTCTTCATCACTGTAGTTAAAGCTGCAGGAGCCCTGCCCGCTTTTGTACCTGGTCACTCTAGTATAGCTCCTGCAGCTTTAACTACAGTGATGAAGAGGGAATTTCACCAGGTGCTGCATGCATACAAAGGACACCAGCTGAAATTCCCTTCTCTACGCAACTGTTAAAAGTTACAGGAGCCCTGTCTTCCTTTTCATATGGTCACCCTAATTTAAATGGAATTTGCTTCCTTCCATGCACTTAACCATGCTTAAGCAACGTTAGCAAGTGTTCCTTAAGCATGCTTAAGTGCATGGAAAGAAGCAAATTCCATTTAAATTAGGATGACCATATGAAAAGGAGGACAGGGCTCCTGTAACTTTTAACAGTTGCGTAGAGAAGGGAATTTCAGCTGGTGTCCTTTGTATGCATGCAGCACCTGGTGAAATTCCCTCTTCATCACTGTAGTTAAAGTTGCAGGAGCTATACTAGAGTGACCAGGTACAAAAGCGGGCAGGGCTCCTGCAGCTTTAACTACAGTGATGAAGAGGGAATTTCACCAGGTGCTGCATGCATACAAAGGACACCAGCTGAAATTCCCTTCTCTACACAACTGTTAAAAGTTACAGGAGCCCTGTCCTCCTTGGTCACCCTAAGGAAGCCCCAGCAGGTGCCCCGCGCCCCCGCACCGCCCCCGCGCCCCCGCACGGCACCCCCACCCGCCCCGCACCCCCGTGCCTCCCCCCCACCCGCCGTGCGCACCCGCGCCGCCCCCCCCGGCGCGAGCACCCGCGCCGCCCCCCCCGCCGCGAGCACCCGCACCGCCCCCCCGCCATGAGCACCCGCGCCGCCGCCCCCCACCCACCGTGAGCACCCGCGCCGCCGCCCCCCACCCACCGTGAGCACCCGCGCCGCCCCCCCACCCCCACGCGCTCCTTACCTGCTGCTGCTGGGGCGTCCGTTTCCCTCCGTGCTTGGAATCTGAGAAACAGGCTTCTTGGCCTGTCTCTCAGCAGTGCGCCGAGTGATGACGTCATCACCCGGCGCGCTACTGAGGGATAGGCCGCGAAGCCTGTTTCTCAGTAGATTCCGAGCACCGGCGGGAAGCCCCAGCAGGTAAGTGCCCCGCGCCCCCGCGCCGCCCCCCCGCCGTGCGCCCCCCCGCCGCCCCCCCGCCCCGTGCCTCCCCCACACCCGCCGTGCGCACCCGCGCCGCCCCCCCGCCGCGCGCACCCGCGCAGCCCCCCCCCCGCCGCGAGCACCCGCCCCGCCCCCCCACCCCCCACGCGCGCCTTACCTGCTGCTGCTGGGGCGTCCGTTTCCCTCCGTGCTTGGAATCTACTGAGAAACAGGCTTCTTGGCCTGTCTCTCAGCAGTGCGCCGAGTGATGACGTCATCACCCGGCGCGCTACTGAGGGATAGGCCGCGAAGCCTGTTTCTCAGTAGATTCCGAGCACCGGAGGGAAACGGACGCCCCAGCCGGTAGGTGCCTCGCGCCGCCAGCCTCCCGCCACCGCCGCGTGACCCCCCGCTGCCCCGGTTTGCCCCCGCCGCCCCGCGGTTGGCCCAGCTCGCCCCAGGGCCATCTGGTCACCGTTTTGGGGGGCTAAATTTCCGGATTTGGCCCCCCCAAACGGTATTTCCGCCCGGATGCGGATTTGCACCCCATTTCCCGGATATGTCCGGACAAATCCGGGCGTCTGGTCACCCTACAGATAAATGAATGTAGGATTGCAGCCTCTTCACATCTGTTCATCTTACTCTAGAAAGTGCAAGGCCCTCCTGTCAATGACAACTATGCACTCACAGAATCATGCAACCAGCACTCCTAGATCATGCAACCAGCAGGTGCTCTCCAGAAAGATGCTTTCGGAGCCTAGGAGATCCAGACACACTCAAACAAGTCAAGCCAAGCCATGCTATGCTGGGACAGAACAATTATGGGACAATACAATACTTTGCAATCATCCAGATGTAACGGTCATAAACAAAAAAGAAATATATATCTATCTTATTGACAGCAATACCTAATGACAAAAATGTTGACCAGATACATAACAGGGCAGGGCTCCTGCAGCTTTATCTGTTGTGATGAAGGGGGAATTTCACCAGGTGCTGCATGCATACAAATGACACCTGCTGAAATTCCCTTTTCTATACAACTGTTAAAGATACAGGTGCCCTGTCCTCCTTTTCATATGGTCACCCTAAAAGTCTTACAATGAGGTAGGGGGAAGTGAGTGTGCATGCAGGTACAAGGAGCGGCAGTCCTGTTTCCCCAGGTGTATGACGGTATGGTCATGGCACCTCTATTTTCACTACATCTATGGCTACAAACTATGGCAACCAGAAAGGGCCACTCCTCTTTATGGCCACTGTAGTTTGCAGCCATAGATACAGGCAAAGTTGAGAGCTGCCATGGTCATAATTTCATAGGCCCTTTGGGTGGGGAGGGTGGAAAAAAATCTGGTCTTTTCTTCAAATTTCACAATTCCGCCCCCTTCCCGTACTTGTTACCAAAAATCCTGTCAAATCCTTTTTTTCCGGTCATTTGGTCACTCTGTTCCTGTGGTCATGGTGGTGCTATGATTTAAGGGAGTTCAAAATGCAAAACTGCACGTGCTCAGAGAGTTTTAAAAAAAAATCAGGCTTGGCAAAGAGGTTTGCTATTATTATTGTTCTAACAGATAAGGAATGTAGGAACAGTTGCAAAGCATGGGATGGTAGTGTGGGCAGGAATGAAATGTTTGTGGTGTTCCGTGGAGGCGGGTGGCTCTGATGTCAGTGGGGTGATGAATCCATTCCAAGTTTCAGTCAGAACCAGTCAGAACACTAAAGGAGATATCTGAGGTGCTTCCACATGTGGATCCTAGGTGGTCTCCCTTCCAAGCACTGACCAGACCCAGACCTGCTTAGCTTTCCATGATGGAGGAAAGCTGGGATATAAATGGCATATAAATAAATAAAGAAAAGCATATTGTCTTGTGAAGGTTGCAATGGAAACCATCCATCTTTGACTCCATTATGGGGGGGGGGGGGAGTTTCATGCTCACAGACCAATAAATAGTTCCTAATAGTTTGTAGTACATTTGCTTATTTAAATATATCTTCAATGATTATAGGGGTCTTCTGTTTGTGGGGTAAGGTTTTCTTCCTAGCAGCATGGCCTTCCAGAGGTACAGCATTTCCAGAAGTCAAAGGATGGAGCTAGCATCCCAAGACATTTAGTCCCGAGGCTATGTTGCTGAATGATGCAAATTGTATGATGTAGCTCCAAGAATAAATGCCTGAAGACGTGACTCCTGGTGAAGTTCTGTGCATGTGGGTGTGTGGCAATGTAGCCCTCCAACCTGGATGTTCCCCACACTTGGTTTAGGGGGTCCATTGGACTGGCTTTCTGACCCAAGCGCTCTTTTTGGCTATGTATTTTCAAATGTTTCAAAATGGCCCTCAAGATGGAGCTGGAGGCCTAGCTGTATTCTTGCCCAAAACGTAGGTTGACCATCTGAAAAGGAGGACAGGGCTCATATAACTTTAATAGTTGTAGAGAAAAGGGAATTTCAATCAGTGTCATTTGTATGCAATTAGTTCCTGGTGATATTCCCTCTTCATCACAACAGTTAAAGTTGCAGAACCCTGCCTTTTTTTGTATATGGTCACTCTAGTATAGTGCCTGCACCTTTAACAGTTGTGATGAAGAGGGAATTTCACTAGGAACTAATTGCATACAAATGACACTGGCTGAAATTCCCTTTTCTCTACAACTGCTAAAGTTATATGAGCCCTGTCCTCCTTTTCAGATGGTCAGCCTACCAAAAGGTCTCACTGTTTTTACCTCATGCTACCGATTTTGCCAGAAGAGGAAAAGGTCCAGAGACATCCAAATAATTAATAACAGGGTGTATGATCCTGTCACCTCTTAATCATGAAGATTCCTGAGGGAGCAGTATCATCGATTCCCACCTGGCATTCCAAAATGGCGGAGGCTAATTGAGTCACATGCCAGCCAAGAATTGGTTTCCCCGGGGAGTTTCAAAAAGAACTTTTGCCAACACCATCTTGCTTATCCTGGCTTCCCACCACACCAAGACCAAATTGGAGAACACAATTCTTATCCTAGATTTTGGACACAGCTGTCCCATAATTCCTTGTGGTGAGAAGCACAGAGGAAGCTGCAACAGACTCTTAGGACCAATGGTGGTCAACCATTTTGAAAAAGGTGCCATGAGTCAAGTACAATATATGACAGTGTGCAAGTCTGGTGCCGGTGAAGTACATTATGCAGACTCTCATGCGTGGGTCACTTTGCCAGAAGCACGCACCAGCCCAGAACATGAACTACAGGCAGGTGTGTTGATTGCTCTATGCCAGGGCTCGGGAATTTGGCCCGCCAGGCTGGTCTATCCGGCCTACAGGGCCTCAGGTAAGGCCCCTCCTCCTCTCCAAAGCCCCACCCATCAGAATGGGGTGGGGGAGCAACTTGGCAGCAATTCAGTAACTTCCCTCCTCCATTGCCTTCCCCCATGCTTTGAGGTGCCAACTAAGTCTCCGTAGCTCATTCTTCCCCATCCCCACCTCTTTAACAGTGGCTGGCCCAGAATGTCTCAAACTCATGCAGGAGCTTCTAGACGTTATTCCAAGAACAACACTTTCCCCTGCACCAGAGTGTATCTTCAGAGGAAGTCACAATGAATATCCACTTTGTTTGGTTGCCATATTTTCTACTCTCTGCTAGGGATCGGGGAGAAATTACTCCAGTTCACATTTTAATATGATCTTACCTAATTTTGAAATTTCAAACCACTATTAGAATTGAAACTCAGAACATCTCTACACGAAGCAAAACTCCAGTGCCCTTACCAAGGCCTCTTCTTCTGGAGTCTTTGCAGGATTATGTTTGTCTCAATACACTCCCCCTTTCTTTGGCCATTTCCTTTGTGGACAAATTCCATATGTTTCATTTATACAGTGAGTAGAAGGTGCTGTGATATTTTGCAATTCCAGAAATAGACCATCTCTTTGATGGTAGTTGGTGTTTATTACTGCATTTTCGATGATTTTAAAAAAAGGCGGAATAAAGCTTAAAAACAATGGGAGATGCACCAGAGGTTGATGACATCACGAAAAGGATGTGCAGACATCCGTGACTTACTGACCACAAGCGCACAAAAAAAATCCTCATGTAAAGAGGACCTCAGTTATTCTTCGAGATGTCCTGAATTTCGCAATGGAGTTCTCCATTCAAACAATGCATACAAAAAAAATGTATATTAGAGAAATAAATGTTCAAATGTGCATTAAAGTGCGATAACCACTGGCAAGAATGTGTATATTAGGCAAAAATGCATGTATTTGGACAAATTTGTACAAAGACCCTGATGAATTTTCATACAAACTTTTTAAAAAATCTCATGGGATGAACTAAATTTAAGACTGGAGAAATTCTCAAAGTTCAAGATGAAATAAACCTAAGATTTGAAAAATGAGAGAAAATGAAATTGACAGGTTTGTTCATCCCTTTCTGACTGCTGTGTTTATTTGCCCTACTATAGTCATCCACTTGGCTTAAAAGCCAAGATAGTGTTTGCTCTTCTGGTTAAAGACATACTTGGGGGGGGACCCATAATTGGCCTACGATATGCTATCAACAGCTGAAAACATACGATGGCAGCTGCAGTGTGCAGAATGGCAGCCTGTGCACTGCAGTGGCGCTATAGTGTTCAATGCACATGAGATGCATGAGCGCTAGGGATGCCCATTTCCCACTCAGAGACATCTTCTCTTCTCAGACACCCTGAGGAGGAAATTGAAACCCCGAAGTATGACTCTGGTGGCAACTCACACTCTCAACGTTTTGACAAAGCATTTCCTGAAGTCAAACAGGGTCAGGAAAGTACCAAAAAAACAAGGGACTGCCCCTGAGAGTGTGTCAAACCCCCTGCATTACAGCAGGAGTTCGGGGAAGGGGCATCTGGATTCACTGGTAGATCTCTGGGTGAGTTGCAGTAGATCAGCAACGATTTCTGACTCTCAATTGTTTAACATAGCAACAACAAGAAGCCCTCCCCTGCCCTTAAACTGTCTTGCTGCATTGAAGAAAGCTTCACTTAACCCAGGGGTATAAGCTATGTGTGGAAGGCCTGTGAACTCCATTCAATTCTGGTACTCAGAATGAGTTTCTGGGCGAAGGCCTTCATCACACATAATTTCCCCCCCTGGTTTGCTGCCGCATGTTTGTTTGTTTTTAACCTCTGATGCAGAAGCATGTCAAGCTTATGATCCCTTTCACCTGAATAGGTGCTCTTTCACTCCTTCACTCCTTTGCCCTTCCGCTCCACTCCACTCCACTCCACCCCACCCCTTCTCTTTCTCCCTCCAGTCAGGTCCTGTCAGATGAGTACTTCAAACAAGGAATAACCAAAAAGTTAAGGTTTACACATTTTAAAAAATATATTATATATAAATATGTCCACAATCAAATGGAGTAATTGATATACACATTCAATTTTCTCTTCAGTGATGATCAAGTAAATTGCTCTATAAATTAATGAAGGAGGCAGGCCAAACGCGTTTCTATGTTTTTAGTCTTCTTCAGTGGCCTGTAAATACCGGCACAAGCTGATGCTGTAATTCAAATATTTAAAGATGTAAGTACCTAGACACGGGGGCTGCCTGACAATATCCTGAAAGCAGGACGAATTGTATCACTCCCCCAGCCCAGCAAAGCCTACAGCAAGTGCTCGCAAAGTAATCCTGACCTCCGTTTCCCAAAGTCAAATGCTTGATCATCACTGAAAAGAAATTTGAATGTGTATATCAATTGCTCTATTTGATTGTGGACATATTTATATAAAATATATATTTTAAAAAAATTGTAAACCTTAACTTTTTGGTTATTCCTTGTTTGTGTTTTTTGGTTAAGGCTAGCATCTTGTTTTGTCTTTTGTAGGTGAGTACTTCAACCAAACCGCCTTTCTGCAGGGCAAAAATAGAACGACCCTTTAGCCTGGCTCTTTGGGGCCATCAAGGATGTAAGGCCACTTCTAAAAAAAAGCCCTCCCTGGATCCCCTGGACCTTAATAACTACAGGCCAGTATCAAATCTTCCATTTCTGGGCAAGGTGATCGAGAGGGCAGTTGCTTTTCAACTCCAGGCAGTCTTGGATGACACTGATTTTCTAGACCCATTTCAAACCGGCTTCAGAGCGGGATACGGAGTTGAGACCGCTTTGGTCGCCTTAGTGGATGATCTACGCCTTAGTATCGACAGGGGGAATGTGTCCCTGCTGGTACTCTTGGACCTCTCAGCGGCTTTCGATACCATCGACCATGGTATCCTTCTGGAGCACCTGGGGGAATTGGGAATCGGGGGCACTGTGCTTCAGTGGTTCCGATCCTATCTCTCGGGCAGGTTCCAGATGGTGATGCTTGGGGATAGCTGCTCTTCAAAAAAGGAGTTGCTATGTGGTGTACCACAAGGTGCCATCCTTTCCCCAATGCTGTTTAACATTTACATGAAACTGCTGGGAGAGATCATCCGGAGGCATGGGGCGGGGTGCTATCAATACGCTGATGACACCCAAATATATTTCTCTATGCCTTCGACAACATCGTCAGCTAAGGATAGTGTGTCTCCTCTGAATGAATGCTTGGAGGCGGTAATGGGCTGGATGAGGAAAAACAAACTGAAGCTGAATCTAGACAAGACGGAGGTGCTTGCTGTCAAAGGCCCCAACCTGGGTCTGGAGATGTGTCAACCAGTTCTGGATGGGGTTACACCCCCCCTGAAAGATTGTGTTCGCAGCTTGGGGGTACTCCTGGATCCGTCGCTCCAGATGACAGCTCAGATTGATGCGACGGCCAGGAGTGCCTACTATCAGCTTCGGCTGATACGCCAGCTGCGCCCCTTCCTAGAGTTGGAAGACCTAAAGATGGTAGTGCACGCGCTGGTAACTTCGAGGCTCGACTTCTGCAATGCGCTGTACATAGGGCTACCTTTGTGCCTAGTCCGGAAACTTCAACTTGTTCAAAATATGGCAGCCAGGTTGGTCACCGGTACACCTAGGGGTGATCATATCACACCAGTTTTAAAATCGCTTCATTGGCTGCCAATTAGTTTCCGGGCGAAGTATAAAGTGTTGGTTATTACCTTTAAAGCCCTACATGGTTTGGGTCCAGGGTACCTGCGGGATCGCCTTCTCCCGTACAATCCGCCCCGCACACTTAGGTCCTCTGGGAAGAACTTACTCAAGCCAGCCAGAACTAGGCTGGCGGGTGTTACTCAGAGGACCTTCTCTTCCATCGCTCCCAGACTATGGAATGGTCTGTCGGAGGAGGTTAGACAAATTGACAGTCTTCATGAATTTAAGGCCCCCTCCACAAGGACGCGCTTTTGCGCCCGGTTCGGCGATTATGCGCATTATCGCGGAGGCGCATTTACTCCTAATCCCTCTGCACGGGAGGCGGCGAGAGGCGGCGAAGCGCATTAATTGATGCCCAAAAAGCACTTTACAGGTAGCTAATGCGCATAATCGCTTGTTCACACAGCGAAAATGCGCTTTAACGGCCGGAGCAAAATAAAAGTCGCTATTTAACGCGCGTTCGAAAATGCGCATTATCGGGGAGATAACGCGCCTGTACGCCCGTTTTGCGCTCCGCTCGTGTGTAGGTAAAATTTATAATGAGCCTTCAAGGCTCATTAAACGTCTCGTGTGGAGGAGGCCTAAGAGAGTCATGAAGACTGTTCTCTTCCGACAGGCTATCCAAATGAATTTTAAGATGTTTTTAATGTTGTATTTTTCTCTTGCTTTTTAAAAATTTTGTTGTGATTTTTATGTTTTATATTGTTGTTGTTCCCCGCCTCGATCCGTAGGGAGAGGCGGGCTACAAATAAATATTATTATTATTATTATTATTATTATTATTATTATTATTACAATCCTGTCTCTGCAGAGATTCAAGCGTTGTACGGTTAAAAAAAAAACACTTTCAAGCCTGGGATGCAAGGTTTGGGTTTTATATTGAGGCTTGGAGCCAGCTGCTGGGAAAGATCACTTTTCCCTGCCAGGACCTGATGCAATCCATTCAAGCCCCTAGTTCCTTTAAAACTACACAGAGGCTTAGGGCACATTAAATGCTCTTAGGGAAAATAATCCAGACTTTTTGTGTTCTAGGAAAAGCTGGGGAAGAGGCGGGGTGTCAGCAGGACAGGGACGGCGTCATGTGAGTACCATGCTACAAATCCATACACCAGGCATGGCGAGAGTGCACTAAACCACTGGTGTAATGGAGCTGTTCACATTCTTTCATTCTACATGTATGTAGAATAGTACTTATGTATTAGTGATCTGAGTTGCATAGCGCCCAACTGAAAAATGTCCTCAGGGCAGTTTACAATCATAAAACTAAGCGACAACAACAAAATAACCAAAAGCAAGCAAAAAAACAACAAATCATCATCATCATCATTGAGGACCAGCAGGAAAATTACTAAAGCAACAGATTAAAGTTTAAATGCTTGCTCAAAGGGGAAAGCTTTGTATAATGTATTTTGAAAGTTTTCATCTTTGTTAACCACCCAGAGAGCTTCGGTCATTGGGCAGTATGAAAATGTAATAAATGAAACGAAATCAACATGTATGCAGTGGAGACTGTGTGCCCTACTGTTCCAGTGTTAACTGCTGATGGGGGAAAAGCTCTTCTTATGGTTCTTTATCTTTAAAGTGGAATTGGACAGGGCAGACTTTCAAAAAGAGGACAGCTTCAAATAGAGGACAATCCTCTAGCAGCCTTTCCAATAGAGGACTGTCCTTTATAAAAGAGGACACATGGACACCCTAGGTTTTAGGGGGGACAAAGTAGATTCCACAGGTGTGAAGCCTGCCCACCTCTGCATCCCACTCCCAGGGCCCAATAATGTTCTGGATGCTGCCATGGCCTTCTAGTCTACAAGCAGGACTGATAATCTCCTTTGGCGCTCTATTCCAAGCTGTGACCAAACTTCCTGCTAAGCACTCACACGGACTACTGTCTTCACTATCCATGAGGGATTATTTCTTTTGTATTAAGCCTCACTTTCCCTTCCTTTCTTGATCCATTGCTCTGGCTGGCTGGTTCTTCTCCAGCATCAAAAGCTATTTCCACTAGTGGTGGGTGTGAGCACCCAATTGCCACACATGGCTATGCCATCACATGGAGGGTGGGTGCTGCAGTTGCTGCTAAACAGGCAACCTCTACGCAGTGTTGAAATACACCCTCCTGAAATGGGAAGGCCTACCCATCCAGATTGTTGTGACATCAGTGCTACCCAGGGGCGGCATTTGCATTTGGATGCCAAGATGACAATTCACAATGCCATCTTAAGAAGTTCTGTGTGAAAGCCTGATGAGGATAACTTCAATGTGAAATTCTAAAGCTTATGGCATGAAGAAACATCCTGATGCCTGAGAGCTGGAATCTCTAGCATGATCTCTGGTTTGTTTGGCCATGATCAGCTCACATGACGTCTCTTCTGAACTCCTCCTCCCTTCCCCTGCATCATCCACTTGAAGATAATATTTGGATGAACAATCATTTCTGACATGGGGAGTGGGTATAGCTCAATGTGATAGAGCACATGTTTTGCATACAGAAGGTCCCAGGTTCAATCCTTGGCTTCTCCAGGTAAGGCGAGGAAAGAATCCTACCTGAAACCCTGGAAAGCTGCAGCCAGTCAATGTTGACAAAACTGAGCTAGATGGACCAAAGGTTTGACTCAGTATAAGGCAGCTTATTCCTAGGTTCCTAGGTTCCAACATGGTGTTGAATAAGGCTCAACATGCCTTCTTCAGGCCTGAATAAGTCCACTGTGAAGTAGGATTGCCAGGCCCAGATGCAGAAACCCTACCTGTAGCTTTCAGAGTTCTTGAATATCTTCCTGCTGCTGCCCCAGTTTCAAACCCACCATACATTTAGAAAGACTGCTGCATCAGGGAGGTAGCAGGAGTGGGGCAGCCATAATACTTGCCAGCAAAATAACCAGCATGAGTGATAGATCATGATTGAGATCCCAGGATGTGCCCAAGGGTAAAGGGTAGGATGTCCTAATCTTCTGTGAATGCCCGCACCTGAATCTAATGATGAATTGTTATGCTATTTCCCACCAGGTATAGCTTGTGGGACAATGTGCTGAAGCTACGCAAGTTGCTGGTTTTGTGCTGTCTGTGTATGCGGGTTAAACCTGGGACCTTTTGCATGCAGAGCTTGCACTCTACTGCCCCTGAGCTATGGTTCTTCCCCAAAGCCTGGGAGGTGCACTTGAGAAGGTCTGTTTTGAATCCTCAGCAACTGGACATTAGCCCAGCACTGGTGGATAGGGGGTAGAGATGTGGAGACCTCAATGGTTACTCTTCTCCAATGTGTGGCTCTGAGCAAGTGTCAGTGCTGGCATCAAGGGTAGGTATGGTTGGGCACCTGCAAAGGGCCCACAACCCGGCTGGGGCCCACTGACAAGAACCCCTGGAGTTCTTCTTCGTGGTCTCTGTGCATCACACACTATGGGCTCGCGCCGGCGCCGAGCCTCGTTTCGGAAGCTTCTATAGGCTAGACCTTTTTGGCGGGAACCCCTCCCCCCACCGTCCTATCGCGCATGCTCGGGGTTCCCGCTTACCTCAGTTATTTTTCAACCGCTGTGCTGCTTGCCTCGCGGAAGACTTCTCTCCATCTGGAATCGTTCGTATTTGACTTTTCGTCACCGCTAGCTTAGACTTTCCTTTTTTCTCTCCCTTTCGTCTCTTCTTTCTATAAATAAAAAATAAAAAATTTTTTTTTACATAGTATATTAGTGTAGATAGTTGTTCCCAGTTTTACCCTTCTCCGGAGGCCGTTTTCCCGCCTTGGGCGGCCATGGCGCAGACGGCTCTATTTAAGACTTGTTCCTCCTGCTGCGCAAAATTGACTTTATCAGATGGTCACTTTCGGTGCCTTGTCTGTCTCAGCGAGGCTTACGTCGTAGATGCCTGTGCCCATTGCAGGAGTTTCTCGCGGCAGACCCGAAAAAATAGGGCGGACAGGCTGCAAGCTCTTCTTTGGAAAAAAGCTCTCGAAGCAGTGGATGCCCCCGTACCGGCACCAACGTCGCCAACTTCTGTTGCGGCCCCCGCCTCGGCGGAGCGGCCTAAGATTCGCCCGGCTGAGTCTCCCCCGGCAATCGAAGGGGTGAAGGCGAAAAAGCCCAAAAAGGCTTGCCCTCAGGAAGAGGGAAATTGAAAGAAGCAGGAGAAGGCGAAGCATACAAAGCTGCCTAAGGAGCAGCCGAGAAAAGTGCCCTTCCCATCGGCTCCGCTGCCGCTGGGCTCGGCGTCGGTACCGACGAGGTCACCGGTACCGATGGGCCACTCGCTACCGTCACCTTCGGCATCGGTCTCCATACCGCCCACGAAACTGGCACGCCCTTCGGTGTCAGCCTTCTCGGTACCGAAACCTCACCGCCTGACGTCGGAGTCGAAAGGTCCTTCGGTACCGCACTGACATCAATCTTCGAAGCCGCCGTGACAGGAAAGGATCCTTGCGTCACCCACTCGCTCCCGGACAGGATCGAGACATGCCTCACCCCGGTCAGTGTCTTCGCTCTTCTTGGTACCGAGGGACGCCCCGGCAGACTCCCGGTACCGCTCCCGCTCGCCCACGCCATGTCAGGACTGGGAGCGTTGTTCGGAGCATTCAGCTCGATCCTGGGCATCTCGGTCTAGCCAAGGCGGAGGCACTCGCTTGCAGCAGTCCTACTTGTTTGACCCCTATACGGGAAAGAGGCTGAGGACCACTGGGGACTTCGTCCCACCGCTTCCACCGTGCCAAGCTCCTTCAGCCTCTATTGCAGCGTCTCCTCCGGAGTCCTCCCTATCGATGCCGCCTCCACAAGGTAGCCTGCTTGACGTTCCTACCCCCGCGTCACCGCAGTCAGCCGAGGACTACGTGTCCAATTCTTCATCGTCGGAGGACGCTCCGCCATCGGTACCATCTCCCGAAGACACGGTCGGTACCGGAGCGCGAACTTCCCCATCTTCCGAAGTGGGCAGTTTCACCGAACAGGTGATATGGATGGCGGAGTCGTTGAGAGTTGAGCTCAAGCAACCCATGGAAGCGTCGATAGACTCAATCTACGACGTAATGTACCCGGATGTCCAAGCATCACTGGCGTTACCGTTCATACCAACCTTGTTGCTCACTGCCCAAGAATCCTGGAAGAACCCTGCCACCATGGGCACTGTCTCTAAATGTCTGAACTCACTATATAAAATCCAAGAAAAAGATGTGGATTTTTTATTCACACATCCGAAGCCTAACTCAGTCATCGTCGAATCAGCTCAGGGCAGGATGTCCAAATCGCACTCCGCACCAACTGACAGGGAGGGTCGCAAGCTCGACTCTTTCGGCCGCAGAATGTACTCTTCCTCGACCCTGTCAATGAAGGTGGCCAATTATCAGGCCATGATGGCGAGATACCATCTCTTCCTATGGGAAAAAATCGTGTCACTGCATACTCACCTCCCAGAGGAGATTAGGCAGGCTGCCCAGATTTTTCAGAACGAGGCTACGGCCCTGGCGAAACAGGAACTGACAACAGCCAGACATCAAATAGACTGTGTGTCTAAATCAATGATCGGCACCATTGCTCTTCATAGCCACGCGTGGCTACGCTCATCTAATTTACCGCAGGAGTCAAAAGCGAGAATTGAAGATCTCCCATTCGATGGAGAGGGGTTGTTTCATGCTACCACTGACACTACCATGGACACAATACAGAAAGCAAAAACTATGGCGAAGAAGATGGGTTTCTACCCCACCACGACAGTCTACCCTTACAGATCTCGGCGCTGGGGATGCCAGCAGTCCTACCCGCCACGTCAGTTTCCAGGGCGCCAACATCAGCAACGCTTCCAGGTGTCAACACAGCCTTCTCTTCCTCCTAAAAAAGGCTACCAGCAAGGCCGCTTTTGACAAAATCGGGCCAGACAGGACACGTCCCATAAGCAGCGCCTTTGACTCGACCCTCGCCGTCCGTCCACAACAGACTTTCACTCACCGTCTTCGAAGGTTTCACACTGTTTGGGAGAGCATTACCTCGGACAAATGGGTCTTAAACATTGTTCGGCACGGCTACCAGATAGAATTCATCTCTCTTCCCCCGACCAGCTCGATCAAGCGTACACAACCTTCGGAGACTCTGCGTCAGGAGGTGGCCACCCTCCTTCTCAAAGGAGCCATTGTTCCGGTCAACAACAATACATTACAGGCCGGCTTCTACTCCCGCTACTTTACAGTCTCGAAGCGGGACAGGGGCCTTCACCCCATCATGGACCTAAGAGCCCTCAACGAGTTCATTCCTACCAAGAAGTTTCGCATGGTCACACTGGCAATGATTCTTCCCTTGCTCAGACGCAATCAGTGGTTCATGCTCATAGACTTAAATGATGCGTATTTTCATATCGCCATCCACAGGGCACACCAGCGTTTTCTCAGGTTCATGATCGGCCAGACTGCCTATCAGTTTACCGTCCTCCCCTTTGGGCTCAAAACAGCACCCAGAGTGTTTACAAAATGTATGGCGGCGGTGTGCGCCTCTCTACGAACATCCGGAGTGGAACTATACCCTTACCTGGACGATTGGCTTATAGTCTCCCCTTCATACCTCCGGGCTTTGCAGGATGTTTCCACCACGACGGCCCTGCTTCGACAACTGGGCCTAGTAATCAACTGAGAAAAATCAATATTTACACCTACTCAGACTATCCAGTTTATTGGAGCTCGTCTGGATTCCACTCGTGCAAGGGCTTTTCTTCCAGAGGAACGCGTGAGCGCGATACATCACCTCTCCAGCCGTCTCCACAACTCCGTGTGGGTACCAGCTCTCCTTGTTCAGAGATTACTGGGCCTCATGGCCTCGTCAGTGTACGTCGTACGGTGGGCGCGCCTACAGATGAGACCTCTCCAGCAGTTCCTCTTGGCCAGTTGCGACCCATGCGCGACTTCAAACTCGATGAAACTCACTCTCCCACGTTCGCTACGCCCGACGTTCCGTTGGTGGATGATGTCCGGCAACCTAGGCATGGGCCTACCATTTCTGGAACCAGAACCTACCCGAACACTCACATCAGATGCCTCATTAACGGGATGGGGCTCCCACTGCGATCACCTAGCAATCCAAGGGAAGTGGTCGTCGCGAGAGCAGACCTTTCACATCAACATCCTCGAGCTCTTGGCCGTCCAAAAAGCCCTCTGGGCATTCCAGACGCATCTCCAAGGACATCACATCAGGATTGTCTCCGACAACACGACGGTTGTCTGGTACCTCAAAAAGGAGGGAGGTACTCGGTCACCAGACCTTCTTCAACTGACGTTAAAAATTTTCCACTGGACAATCGCTCGTCGAATGTTCCTCTCAGCAATCCACATAGCGGGCACGGACAACGTCCAGGCGGACGCCCTCAGCCGTCACTTCCACGATACCCACGAGTGGGCCTTATCCCCCTACACTCTAGCCCTCCTATTCGCCAAGTGGGGAGCGCCAGTCATCGACTTATTCGCTACCACGGACAATGCAGTTTGCCCCGCGTTTTGCTCGAGGGCCGGGATAGGCAATCGCTCCCTAGGGGGACGCCTTCAACACACTTTGGGGGAGCGGCCTAGCTTATGCCTTCCCTCCCTTTCCATTAGTAGCCAAAGTAGTCACCATTCTATCCAGGGGTCGGACGAGCGCAGTACTGATAACCCCTTGGTGGCCACGTGAAGCGTGGTTCGCCCCACTGCTCAGGTTGTCTGCAGGAGAGTACTTTCGCCTACCGCTAATCCCAGACCTAATCTCCAGGGAACGGGGCTTAATCCTACACCCGGACTTGCCGCAACTGAAGCTCACAGCCTGGCGGATCCGGCGTTATGGCGAGACCTAGCTCTTCCGCCCCCTGTGGTGGCTGTTTTGCTGGAGGCAAGAAAGCCGTCTACAAGGGCATCCTATGATAGGAGATGGGGCAGGTTCGTCAAGTTTGTTTCCAACAAGGGACTCAACCCCACAACTTGCGGGATTGCTGACATCTTGGACTTCTTGCATTCCCTTCATGCAGCAGGCTTAAAGCCTACCTCTATCAAGGTCAACCTGGCTGCGATTTCGACTCGTCATGTCCTCATACAAGGGTTCTCTGTCTTCACCCACCCCTTATCAAAACAATTCCTCAGGGGTCTGCGTAACTTACGCCCACCGCTACGTGCTGTGGTCCCTCAGTGGAGCCTGTCTGTAGTCCTCGCGGCCCTGACACATAAGCCCTTCGAACCGCTGGCTACTATCTCCACCAGGCTCTTGACCCTTAAGGTAGCCTTTCTGGTCTCCATAACATCAGCGAGGAGAGGCTCAGAGTTGTGCGCCTTGATGATTGACCCTCCTTACACCCAATTCTTTCCTGATAAGGTTGTTCTTAGGCCCGGCCCTTCATTCCGTGCTAAGGTCATCTCCGGCTTCCACGTCAACCAGAGTATCGTCTTACCTACCTTTTTTCACGCATCACTGGACCCGTTGAGCGCTAGGCTCCATACGCTTGACGTACGCCGCGCATTGGCTTTTTATAAGTCAAGGACTGCTACTTATCGGAAATCCGTCCGCCTATTCGTCTGCTATGGAGGCAAGACTAAGGGCCAGCAGGTCTCCTCTCAGAGACTGGCAAGTGGGTCGTACAAACGATCACCCTGGCTTACCAGCTGGCAGGAAAAGAACCGCCAGATGGACTGAAAGCGCACTCCACAAGGGCCCTTTCCACTTCCACGGCCTTGGATCATGGGATCGCGATCCCTGAATTGTGTAGAGCAGCTACATGGTCTTATTGACACACTTATCTCGTTCGCGAGGCAATTTGGTCTCATAGAACTGAGGTAAGCAGGAACCCCGAGCATGCGCAATAGGACGGTGGGGGGAGGGGTTCCCGCCAAAAAATTCTAGGCTATAGAAGCTTCCGAAATGAGGCTCAGCGCCGGCGCGAGCCCATAGTGTGTGAATGCACAGATGACCACTCGAAGAACTACGGTTACAGGTAAGCAACCTTCATTTGCTCCTCCACCTCACCATTGCAACCTGCTTCTTGGTGGTGATGAGAACGAAGAGCAGGAGATGCCGCTGCCTGCTTGCTCACTGGCTTTCTGCCTGGCAATCAATCAATCAAGCAAGCAAGCAAGCAAGCAGGCAAGCAGTAGCAATGATGAGAAAGAGGATGAAGAGCAAGAGCAGCTAGTGGCAATGGTGGTAAGAAGGTAGACTCATTGAGGGCAGGGGTGGGTTGAGGATGTCTTCTGGACCAAGGGCCCTCCAAAACCTGGAGTCGGCACTGGCAAGTTCCAAGAATCCACTCCCAGGAAATAGTTCTTCTTGCCCCCCAATGTCCTCTGGTCCTGGAGGGGAAATCAGGTAGGTCATTCTTGTTCACATGTGGTAGGAAAAGGGATTCAAACCCCTTTAACCAGGACCAGCTGCTTCACCTGAGTGCTCAGCTCCTGGCCCACAACCTCTGATGGCTTCCCCACTTGCCAGGGTATGAAAGAGTGGATTCTGACATTCTTTTAAAAACAGGACTTGCCGTGAATGTTTCCTCCTGAGGGGCGAGCCTGGCTTCCACCTGCCTGTGAAAGGGCAAATATAGGTGCCACTGATCTGACCTCTGATTCCATTCTCGCCTTTGCCTCTGAAACCTCCGCATGTACATTTAGGGCACAATCCTATGCAAGTTAGAAAGGAAAAAAGGGCTGACAACTCCCAGCATACCCCAGCCAACCACAGACCAGTATTACCTAATTGGTTTTCCCTCCAGGACCAGAGGACATTTGAGGACAGGAAGAACCATGCTGGCTGGGGCATCCTGGGAGTTGTAGGCCTTTTTTTCTGCCTAAGCATGCATAGGATTGTGCCTTTATTCAATTAGACCTACATCCATATGTATGACAAAGTAGGGTCAATGTTTAAAAACATCTCAGTGGAGGAGCAAGGAGGTGCTTTAATGACTTCATTATTCCAGCCAATCAGTGCTGTGCACAGCCAATTCCTGCAGCAGCCATGCAGAACCAGTTTCCCTTTGATCTGAGAGACAAAATGCCACATCAGAAGAGAACACAGTGAGTGCACTTACACAACACTCAAATTAGGTATGCAGTCCTCACATTGCTTTTGTTTTGCTTTCTCTGCACATGGGGTTTTACATGAGATTTGAATTCTGGCCTAAAATCCTGATATATTCAGCATGGCTGCCTGTCTTTCACCCATGGCCAATGATGAGGTCCATCTCCCTAGCTCAGGAGTATTGAAACGCAAGCCTGTGGGGCAAATCTGACTTGGCACCCATCTTCATGAGCATTGCCGGTGGCCCCACTCCGCCCCTCCAGGCTTCCCCAAATGTCCCCATCCCCATCCTTTGGTCCTACACCCTTCCCCTGAGTGTCAATCATTTGATGATTTCTTGGCTTTTGTGCAGTTTTTCCCAGTGGAGGCTGGTGGCTCCAATGTCAGTGGGGTGATAAATCTGCTCCAGGTTTCAGTCAGAACTCTAAAGTAGGCTGACCAGATAAAATCCAGGTCAGGGCTCATGTAACTTTAACAGCTGTAGAGAAAAGGGAATTTCAGCCGGTGTCATTTGTATGCAATTAGTTCCTGGTGAAATCCCCTCTTCATCACAACAGTTAAAGGTGCAGGCACTATACTAGAGTGGCCATATACAAAAGAAGGCAGCCCCCCTGCAACTTTAACTGTTGTGATGAAGAGGGAATTTCACCAGGAACTAATTGCATACAAATGACACTGGCTGAAATTCCCTTTTCCCTACAACTGTTAAAGTTACATGAGCCCTGACCTGGATTTTATCTGGTCACCCTACTCTAAAGGAGCTATACATGGTGCTTGGAACCTGGAGCAGATTCATCACCCTACTGACATCGGAGCCAGCGGCCTCCGCTTGTTTCCCCCCTTATTCCAAAGATTGAAATGCCCCTCCTAAGGCTTAGTTACTGCTAGTAAGAGCTTTATCCTACAATTTGATGGTATTTTCAGCCCCACCTGTTTGCCTTTCATCTAGGGTGACCATATGGAAAGGAGGACAGGACTCTTGTATCTTTAACAGTTGCTTAGAAAAGGGAATTTCAGCAAGTGCCATTTGTATGCATGCAGCACCTGGTGAAATTCCCTCTTCATCACAACAGTTAAAGCTGCAGGAGCCCTGCCCTCTATTGTATCTGGTCACTCTAGTTAGGTCCTGGACCTTTAACTGTTGTGATGAAGAGGGAATTTCACCAGGTGCTGCATGGATACAAATGACACCTGCTGAAATTCCCTTTTCAATACAACTGTTAAAGATACAGGAGCCCAGTCCTCCTTTCCATATGGTCACCCTACTTTGATTCTATCCCTTTTCTCTTTGGCCCTGCCCATGACTGGAAGGTTCCCCCCCCCCCCCCAAGACTTTCTCTGAAATTGATTTGGCCCTCAGATTGAAAAAGGTTCAACAATACTCCTGCCCTAGGTAGTAGCCATGCCTTACTGCTCTCAGTATTGTGTTTCTTGAAATCAACCTTATTGCTTGGAGCCATGGGCCATCACAATATACATGAAAAGAAAGAAGAACAGTACAACCACATATTTATATATGCACACATAGACAGCTCCTCAGGCCTTTTGGGATTTGGTGTGTATTTTCCTTGCTGCCAAGGCAAATTTTGCTGCCTGGACAGGTAAAAACATCAATTCCAGAAAGAAAAGCACATATCTGGTCTAAGAGAAGTCTGTTTGACAGGGACTGAAGAATAATAGCAAGAAATGTATGCCTAGGAGTGTCATAGAGGGAATATCTTAAATAAATAGTTGGAAATGTCTTCAGTCTCCCCAGACACACAAATACAAAGTAGTTCTCTGGACCAAATGACATCTTATATAAGACGATAGACAGACAGACAGACAGACAGGCAGGCAGGCAGGCAGGCAGGCAGGCAGGCAGACACACACACACACACACACACACACACACACACACACACAAGCATATATGTAAAATTCTGCAAAAACTCAAATATTGATTGCCAAATAGAGCTACACATATTTGTGCTAACTTTCAAGAATGTTATTATGTGTGTGGGAGTGGGGGTTGAGTGCAGAATTAGAGTCCTCTTGGCACAGAATTTTGGATTCCTTGGCACCTAATATAAGAGGATTTCTTTTTCATGTGTTTTGGCACAGAGTCCTGCTTTATTGTGAAGTTTAATTACTTGGTTAATGTTCATGCATGGCTTTGAAATTGCCAAGTGCTCCATAATAGTTCAATGTGATTATTATGGTGATTATAACACAGTGAGACTTGATGCACTCAATCTGCCCATCATCTTATCACCTCCACAATTTTACAGAACCCTGAGGGGTGGAATTTAAAATGCAGAGTCCTGGAATATTAAGGCTTGAGAAGGAAAATCTGTGTTTTGTAGAAAGCAGCTGAAATATTTGCCTACAACTTTGTGGATTCCAAATTGCGTGGGTGGAAGAGGGGACTGTTCAGATCTGAAATTCTCTTTTCCCTCATCTTACACAGGTACCTGTTTTTGCACCTGTATGCAATGACAATGGCAGCTGTTTGTGTGAGAGTTTTTGTGTATATGATACAGATCCAGAAAACCATGGTAGAAAATCAATCTGAGTCTCAGTACTTTCTTAGATGTAGTCTAATTTGCCCCACAGCGGCTCTTTAAAAAAAAAAGTGGGAGATTCTAATCACGGATCTCCTACATCATATCTAGTTTGAGCCTCACCTGTGGCTATTTCCTGCTTTAAAAAGTATAAATAGTTCTAGGGCATCACCTTGAAGAGAGTAATTCCCTAGTCCAGTGAAAGCATGCAGACCTGCTCAAAAGAAAGAAAGAAAACTGATATCTATTTTAGGCAATGCATACCCACTTATCTTCAGTCTAGAAAACTGCAAGGACAGCACTATAAGTATGTCACTATTGGGCCTTGAGTGGATAGTGTCATTCCAAAGTTTAGTCCCTAGGTGGCACTGGATGTACTCATCTCTAGATGGGGTCAGGACTATCCCCTTGCTGTTTTGTCTTTTTTTAAGAGCTGGAGTCTTCAACATGGTGCCCATAGGCATCAATGACCAGTGGGCACCTCTCTTGGCATCTGCCAGTCCCTCTGCCCCATTTGCTTTTTATTTTATTTTTTTAGATTTTTAAAAATTCTTGTTATTTTAACTGGGAGGCTGCAGGGCTGCCCTCCAATACCATCTTTTTTTGTGCAAGTTACATTTCTTTTAGTCTCACCAGGTTTCCTTCTAGGAAATGAGTGTTTGTGGCTGTCCATGCCCACCATGTCAGCCATTTTATAAATGGGCAAGCCCCTTCCCATAGCAGCTATTTTGTGAGAGTGCCTATGACACTCTCTTGAAATTCCAAGTGCCCACTGACCCCAAAAGGACCCCAGTTTAAGACAGACAATAAAGCTCTTGTATAGCTGTCTGACTGGTGTCTCCTTTGAAATGGACATACAACAGCTGATAAGCATCCAAAGTAGATCCCAAAAGGAGAGAAACATGTGTGAATTACAGCAGGGGATATTTTGTCATCAGAATCTCTGTAGACATTTCAATAACATCTTGGAAAAGGCCTTAAAAATTAAATAAGAGGCCGAAATGCATTGGGCTTTTCCATAAATAAAACTTTGCATCCTGAGATGTTTCTCTCCTTTTTCAGCCTCCAGGTAAAAATGCCTAGCTGCACATTAACGATCCTGAGGGGTTGTGTCTGACGGGTAGTAAATGCAGTCAACAGAAGTGAGGGCTGAAACTTTTCCTGGACTCTTCAGTCTGCAGGGGAGATAACTGCATGTTATCATGCTCCGAAATTAAAATGAACAAACAAAAAGCTTCCCTGTGAATGGGAAAATAGCATGTTGGGGAAAAGGCTGAACCGCCTCCTCCTTAACATGCTAGTTTTCTCTGTTCAGGGAGGTTGGTTTGTCTGATTTTTTAAGGCGGAGCATTCACTTACCCCTGCCCTACCAAAGGCAAAAGGGGCAGGGCCAAAAATGCAAAGAATACCAGCACATTTAAGCTTAAACCTCTTATTGCCGGTAGCTAAGCCTGAGGAGAGAGGCATTTCAATCTTTCAGAATGGAGACAAACCTGCACAAAAGCCGAGAAACCACCAAATGCTCAGTGGTTGGGGGAAAGGGGAGGGGCCCAATTGGGAACTCTGGAGGGCCAGATGTGGCCCCTGGGCCTGAGGTTCCACATCCGTGATGTACACTCATTGGTAACGACTCTCCAGGATTTCAGAGAATAGAGTATCTCAACTGGAGATGCTAGGGATTGAACCTAGGAGCTAGGACCTGTTGTCCTCTACCACAGAGCTATGACAGTCTGCCTGTCATATAAACTGGTCCTCATTTATAGGATAGCTGGCTGCATTCCTTCTCCACTCACCTCCATTCAGGTTTTTCTCTGCCTGTTACATCAGTTCTGTGTGTGGAAAGCTGTTTTAAGATGCCGGTATTTGCTGGAATTGCACCATAGCATGTTACATATATCTTTTAAATAGTGCAAACTGTCTTAAGAGTTCCAAACCCCCAAATTAAAAAGCACACACCAAACGCCACAATTCTGCTGTCAGATGTGAAATTCAAAAAGCCAGCAGATGTTTTTTATTAATCATCCAAATGCGTTTTAGCTCTGCACATCCGGGAGCATTTTGCAATATCCGCTACCATCCCATTTTAATCAGTGTCCACCGTCCATTATCCGGCAAAAGTGGGAGAAACCCTAGTTCACCTTTGTTGTCTTGCTTTTTCTCCTATCTGCGGTGTTGTCTCCAGGTTGAGAGATACAGAGAAAGTTCATTGCGATTAATCTGGGACACTTTAGAATCAGGCTCTCTTAAGAACTGTGCCGGTTAATTTTCAGCAGCATCCAATTTGTTTGATAGTAGCAGAAAGTGGATTCATATGGGCTATAAGTGAATGGACATGGCCATTTCCAAAGGCAGCAAATAGTTCGCACTGTGATGAGTGATAGCGCTTTGTTTGCAGGAGGCATGGGTGGGTGAGTGTATGAGTAAAATGGCAGACAAATTCAGAGATAACAGTCACATAATAGGTTCCTTCTGTTTCAGGGAATGGAGGAACAATTGAGCCTTGAATTAAAATGAATTTGGCCAGGCTTTATATGCCAGAAACTGGTTGTTGGGCAGGATTTCCCACCTCTGGCAGAAAAGCAGATGAAAGCAGCTAAGAGCCAGGCTGCATGAGACTATGAATAGGTATGGAAGTGGGTGGTGTTTTGAAAGAACTTGGATAGCAAGCATGGAGTGGCTTTGACAGTTGATAGACAGCTTTATAAACCTGGCCATCCCAGTTATGAAAGTTGCCTTTGGAAATCTAGCTTTATCTTGTGCTGGATAACCTGGTCTCCGTGAAAAAAGGCAAAAGTACTTTACATTCTGTCTTTCTGATTTTTATCTGGGCTGCCAGGAAGAGCGAGTTTGCCTTTGCAGGCAGTCTCAATAGGTGGCACTGTTGTTCAGACCATTATCTTTCATTAGGGCATACAACAGAGCTTTGTGTTATGGCAAACATTGTGCAAGTGTTACACCACAATCTTACACGACAAGTCAGTTCCATTGAATTTAATAGGGCTTCCTCTCAGGTAAGGGTGTATAAGGTTACAGCCTAGATACCCACTTATCTGGGAGGAAGCCCCATTGGACTTAATGGGATTTACTTCTGAATGGACGTACATAGAATCGCGCTGTTAGAGAGACGGGCCTAATTGGATGGGACAGCACACAGCATCTCTCTTCACATTACGATTTGCCAGACACACCTTTGCAGGTTTTTGTGAATACAAACCACTAGTCCGTCTCTCCACTAAGTTGAGGTGTCTTGTATTTCTATTGAAATTTATGGCATGGCTCCAGATATGCACATATTTACAGTAAACCCATTGAAATCACGAGTAATTTAGGTCCCATTGATTTCACTGGGTCTGCTCTAAGGATGTGTAAATGTGAACCCAACCTATTATTTCTACTTTTGCACCTATAGATATAAATCTGCATATGTAAATGGCATGCAAATTAGTATCCTGGCTTGTGCCCTTTTTTAGTGATGGAATTTCTCCTTTTTGGAAATGTGTATGTGGCCGTCCTAGTCTGTATGTATGAAATATATAGAGAGATATATATGGAGAGAGAGAGAGACAGAGAGAGACAGAGAGAGAGAGAGAGACAGAGAGAGAGAATGTGCACCTGTGCATGACATGCGGGATAAAATACTGAAATACTCCACGAATAATGCCAAGGTATACAGAAACCAAGTGGAACTCTGGGAAAAGGAGGCGGAAACCTGGGCTAGTCCAAGTTATTTTGATGCCTGAGGCAAAGCAGGCAATGGTGCTCCTACCCCAACCAAGTCAAAGTGTATTGTCATGATATTCTGGCACCTGAGGCAAATAATGCTACAAGCACATCTCCCCACCCCTCCCAGCAGTAAAAATGCAATATTTATACATTAGATAACTAACTACTGGCTGCCCTTTCATGACACCTGAAATCAACTGTGTGAGGCAGCTGCCTCCCTGTACTTAATAGGGCCGGCCTGAGGGGAAGCAGATTCCAGTTATGTTCGATTTGTGAATGAGGGTGGCAGTCTGCATAGTCCTCTGCTAAGTTTGAGAACCTTTCAAATACAACACATTTACATTTTTTCTACATCTCTCTGGTCTGGAAGGTAATATTTGCTAAGCCCATCAGGATGGCTTGGCCAAGAAGGATCAACGTATCCTCTAAGAGGTGAAGGCTGTGCTGCTCCCAGAAGAATTCCTTCACTGAGGGCCAGATTCCTCAGTGAAGGAATTCCTCCAACCAGGGCCAGATCTACACCAAGCAGGATATGACACTTTGAAAACTGTATATGGAGTGTGTCCTGGGTCTGAACAGTTGTAAAAACTGTTATAAACCATTATAAAGCAGTAGTGTAGATCCTGCCCAGGTGGTCTCCACTAACATTGGACTACAACTCCCCACATCCCCATCCAGCTGGGAGTTGTAGTCCAACACATCTGGAGAGCACCCAGTTGGGGCAGGCTGTCATAAATGGGCACAATAAAGCACCACAAAGAAGCCTTGCCATAGACTGATCTGCTCAGAAACATCAGAGTTGATGGTGAGTTGGAAATTTATTTATTTATTATATTTTTAATCTGCCCAGTAACAACATTCTTTGGGCAGATGACAAGCAGTTAAAAAGACTAAAATGCCACACAAACAGTTAAAATATTAAATACAATGCAAATATTTAAAATCACAATGCAATGCAATACAAACAGCACTGGAATAGATAAAACATCCATAAAAATCTAGAACTTGGTCTCTAATAGAAAGGACTTTGCCTGGTGTTGAAAAGATAATAAGGTATGTTTCAAGTGAACTTCTTGGGCCAGGAGGGGGACAGTCCCTAAGTGGCCCTTTCTCTTGTAGCCACCTGCTTTGCTTCCAACGGCAGGGGCACTCGGAGGAGTGCCTCTAAAGATGACCTAAGGGTCTGAGCAGGTACCTACAGGAGGAGACATTTCTTTAGGTAGTTTTGAAGGAATGAAAGCCTGCTAATGGAAATGGACGGACTTTTATATCAGTTTTAGGGATGAATGGATCCATCTGTTTCCAATCTGTGCCACTTTTGCATGTATTTGTTTAAAAGTCCGTCCCATATTGATTTGCAGTTTTAAAACATCTGCAGAAGGCATTTTTAATGTCCTTCCTCACAAAATACAAATTTCTAAAGATATTTTCTATCAAAAGACACATTTTAAACACATTTTCCTATAGGTTTGGAGGGGTGGGAACTCCACTGCAAAATTCGGAAAAGTGTGACTTCTGAAGGATATATTCTGACGCGCACGTTAGCCCGGAAAGTGCTGTGAATCAGGTTGGGTTTGTATCAGAATTCACAATGCTTGCATTCCTCAAGCAGCCCTAACAGCTCCAGAAAGATTTGTGACTCTTTGGGCACTTCTGGGAGAGATCATTTTAATTATTTATTGCATTTGTATAGCGCCCCATAGCCGAAGCTCTCTGGGCGGTTTACATAAGATTAAAACACTTAAAAACAATATACAAAAATTAAAGCTGCAAAAACGTACAATATACACATACATTTAAAACAACTATAATTAAAAAGCTATAAGCCTAAAAACAAACCAGACCCAGGCTCGTCAGATATTTCTAAATGCCTGAGAGAAAAGTCTTGACCTGGCGCTGAAAAGATAACAATATTGGTGCCAGGCGGGCCTCGTCGGGGAGATTGTTCCACAATTGGGGGGCCACCACAGAGAAGGCCCTCTCCCTTGTCGCAGACCTCCGAGCTTCCCTTGGAGTAGGCACTCAGAGGAGGACCTTAGATGTCGAACGTAGTGTTCGGGTAGGTTCTTGTCGGGAAAGGCGTTCCGTCAGGCATTGTGGTCCCAAGCTGTGTAAGACTTTAAGATCATAACCAAGAGCCACCTTCCTTAAGGTCATCCACAGAAGTCTTTCTTAAACTCCCCCACCCCCACCCCCCATTCTGAGGCTCGGAAGGTGGTAACAAAAGAGAGTGCTGCTTCTATGATACCCTGCCCCCCAGCTCTGGAATCTTCTCCCAAATGAGCTTGCACATTGCTACCTTTTTGGTGCCATCTTAAGTCTTTCCTGGTGTCCCAGCCTTTTAAAGTATTTTAGGGCACAATCCTATGAAGATGGTTGCCAGAATCTCAAACTCGGAGGCTGCCAAGTATTCAATGCAGGGCGCTAGGAGCACAAAGGCACTCTTTGCCTCCACTCTCCCGCTTCCCCTTATTTCTGCTAGATGGGTGATTTTACCTATCTAACAGCAGTGCTTTGGGGCGGGAGATCAGGAGGCTGGGGTAGCCATAGGAAACGTTGTATGCCCAATGCCCCAGTCTCCTCCCCTCCCCACCCCAGGAAGCCCCTCTTTTTTAGCTCTACACTCCATTACCAAGCGCTGAGATGTAGCCAGCACCACGCTGGCTACAAGGTGCAAGGGGAGATGGAGGGGAGCGTGTTTTGGGGCTCTGAGGTCAGAGCCCTGTTTCTGACCTCGGAGCCCAGAAATGAAACAATCCTATGTCCCCCCCCCAGACATTGTCTGGAGGGGGGCATAGGATTTCTCCCTTCAAGTGCAATCCATAGCTCCAGTTAAAAGAAAGCTTCCAATCTCGGAAACTTCCAAGTATCTTATGCCCTCCCGGGCTGCTGTCAAAAAGACGGGAAGAGCAATGGAGGTGATTTTCACCTGTCCCTATTTTCTATTTTTCCTCTTGACAAGCCTCTGAGCCTGTCTTAAGGAGTCATGCTCCTCGGGGCGGAGAGCTCACAGGATGCTGCAGATCCTGGCCTCTCCTCTCCCCTCCCCAACCGCTAGAACGCCCCCTTTCTCCTCTCCCTGAAGTTGCATTTGCAATCCCAGGAAGCAGTGCCATTTTTTTTCTGTGGCGTCTGTGAGGGGTGGCGAGGGATCAGAAACCAGAGTTCCTCTCTCAAGGTCACAACAGTGTCTATGGCCTCAGGAGAAGGGACTCCAAAAGAGCATCTCGGGGACCATGGGATTACTACGTTAAAAAATATTTTAAATAATAGTTTATATTATTTATTTATTTATTTCATTTTTTTTAGTTTTTGATTATTTTAGTCCCTACAATGTGGTTTTAGCTCTTATACCTGCAAAACACCCAGGGAAATATATTTTATGAGTGCTTTATAAATATAATAAATAAATAAATATACAAACAAACAAAAAAGAAAAGAAAAAAATGCAGTGTTGTATAATGTTGAGAAAAAAGAATAAAGGTGCTTCAAGATTAGGCTTTTACTAGTGTCCTGTTCACAGAATTGTATAGTGGGTCCAGATGAAGTCGTACAACTTATAATCATGTTTTCCAATCACTTTTGCTGTCTTTGAGTGTTTCCAGAAAGATGAGTCCAAGTCCTAGGACCGACCAGTCAAGAGGCATGGTGCAGCTATTCCATCATTTCCTTTGTAATGAATTTTTTTTTGTGATAAGTAAAAGACTGAAGAAGCAGTGGGAAATTATGGGTGGGTTACACATAGCAAATGACACACAACATGCTAACCTACACTTAGTGGTTGAGTGTCGGCTGTTGTTGAACCATGGGTTGATTGCAGAACCGTGGGTTAGCGTGTTGTATGAACCCAGGACATTTTCCATAGAACAGCTTGTTAACCATGCAGTGTGTCTTATTTTTCTCAAACAAGCCACCTTAAGAACCCATGGTTTGTTGTTGGAGTGGTTAACAAGTCACACTGCATACTTAACAAACCACTGTGTGGAAAACATCCTGGATTCAGACAATATGCTAACCCATGGTTCAATAAACAACCCATGGTTCAACAACAACCCACACTCAACCACTGAGGCCCTTTCTACACCTAAGGGTGTAGAGGGAGGGAGGGGGGAGGATCGTGGACTTACCTGCTTCCGCAATCCTTCCCCAGGGTCTAAACAGGAAGTGTGACGTCCCGGAAACAAATGGGGATGTTGCACCCGCTTTTTTAAAAAGAGCTGGAGCCGGGAGCACGATTGTGCTTCTCTGTAAAAGTAAGTGAAAAAAAAAGAAAGAAGCCCCTACCCTTCTCCCTCCCACACCCTATGCCCCTGGACTCCCCCCGGACTGTCTCCTTCCCTCTTGCTGACCCACGCTATTTGTGGGGAAAAGGGAAAAAGCTCAGTCGGGCACCCACACTGCCTGCGGTCCTTGGGATTGTCCCGGGACCGTGGGTAAAATTGGGATAACCGAGGTCTCGTTTATCCCATGAAAATGGAGGAGTCATCCCTCCCTGTTCTCAGGATCCCCTGTGCGTCATTTGGATGCACAGGGACGACCTAGGAAAAAAGGCCAGTGTAGACATGGCTTGAGTGTGGGTTAGTGTGTTGTTTGAACAGCCCAGATGTCTGAACCCCAATAATATTCTGTGTTCGAGCAGAGTGATTGCATAATAAAAGTTATTTGTTATTCTCACAGAAAATCCATGGAGGATGAAAAAACGGAATGGCAGCACCGTGCCTTTTGATTGTTAGTACTAGGAGCCCTCTGCCTAGAAGGACTCTGAGAGGCTGAATGTAAGGCTTGGCCACATCACTGAAAATGGAGGGCTGGACTGCAGAACTCAGTGCTGCAACTGCACAGGAGACAAAGAGACAATGCAGAAGCAAGATATTGGGAAAGTGAAACTACTGTCGCAGGGAAAGATGACAGAGAGATAGGAAAATGTTGGTCAGGAATCATCTGTGGGAGAGGAATCATTCCAAAGAAGAGATCTTAAGATAACTAGACAGATATGCAACAATCAGCAAAAAGAAAAAGGAAAAGAAAAGAAAGCAGGCTATGCTTTAGCAGTTTGGCCCATTAGATTGAAAGTGGTATAAAACGGGGGTTCAGTGAGGCAGAAATCTTAGTAGCTGTCATCAGCATAGAGTAACCATATGTCCTCTTTTACAAAGGATATTCTGCTACTTGAAGGTGTCCTCTATTTGTAGAGCTGTCCAGTCGAAGTAGGAGTTAAAGATCAAGATCCATAAAAAGGAAGTTGAAGGCCTTGAAGTTGTCCATCAGTACTGACCTCCTAGACCAGTGATCTTCATCCTTGGATCGTGACCCAAAAGTGGGTTAGGGTCAGTCCAGATGGGTCGTGGCAAAGCTGCTGCCACCATGTTGGGCAATGGTGAAGTTGTGAAAGTGGGTCCCATGTTGCAGGTTGGGAGTCCGAGGTGGGTCTGAGTTCTGGACCAGTTGAAGACCACTGTCCTAGACAGTGGATTAAGCAGGTGCACAGGTCACCTAATCACAGTTATCCTCACTATGTGGAGACCTAGTGCATTTCTTTTTAGATTAGAGTAAATTATATGCAAACTGGCATATATGCATATTATGTTAGCATGCACATTTATGTCAAATATGCATAAATCCTCTTTTGTCTTCTTATTTTGGAGGGCGATGCAATTCCTCTTTTTTTCACAATGTGTAAGCAGACACTTTACGATCAAGCCAGTGCGATATAGTGGCTAAAGTGTTGGACTGGGAGTCGGGAGATCCAGGTTCTAGTCCCTACTCGGCCATGGAAACCCACTGGGTGACTCTGCGCCAGTCACAGACTCTCAGCCCAACCTACCTCACGGGGTTATTGTTGTGAGGATAAAATGGAGAGGAGGAGAATTATGTATGCCGCCTTGGGTTCCTTGGAGGAAAAAAGGTGGGATATAAATGCAATAATAAATAAATAAATAAATAAATAAATAAATAAATATCTTGAACACAGTCTGAGAAGTTATCTGGAGGGAACAGAGATGCATCTTGAGATCCTTAGCAAAACTGGGGCACGTTTTGAGACCCTATCGCCAGAAAAAAAGATACAGCTGGACTTTACTTTTTGTTGAAACTTTTTGCTGAAAAGCGGTATATAGATATTCCAAGTAAATACATGAATAAATATAAATTCCATTGCAACTGCTTCTCCATCACTTTCTCTTCTGCATTAAGACTAATACAATATTTCTAGAAACAGCATGAGAGAGTCTCAAATTTGGGCCCCATGGAGTGCCAGCCCTACCATTAGGCAGAGTGAAGCAGCCACCTCAAGCGGCACATGCTGGGAGGCAGCAGCAAGGTATTGGAGGAGAGACCTGTGTCTTATGTGGCCTGCTCTGCCACCCAATAAGGAAGGATGCTTCCCATCATCAATTTTGAAGACAGATTCATCTGCCTGCCAGCCTTTTTATATGGAATGGGAAGAGGTGCCATCTTGTTCTTTGTGTCAGGAAGCAAAATGTCTTGGGCCAGCCTAGACTCCATGTGCAAAATACCCAATGGATTGGGCTTAGATGGACCTTTGGCTTGACCCACAATGATGTTTCATAAGTAGCAGTACTGCAACCTACTTTTCACATGTGGAGGACTGAGAAAGAAAAAATCCTCTGACTCACCCAAGGTTGCACACCCAAGGATATGAAAGAACCTGGCATCGTATCACCCAAAACACCAAGAACGTCCCATTTTTAGTCTCCTTTGGCCTTTCCATGCCAAGAGATTTGTTTATTTTAATTTTATTTGCAATCTCATCACTTGGTAAAGGAGCAATAAAGAGGTAGCCCTAGCATTTTTTAACCAGCACTAGTATTACAGCATTTCTGGGCAAGGGCATTCTGGACTAATAAGAAAGGAAGTGCAAAGGAGAGGACTTTGAGACATCAGTGGGAGGCAGGACAGGTACTCTGTTGCTAATACCCAACCCTTTGGGGGAAGAAACCAGAGGTGGGCAAGGTATTGAATCCACCCAACTTGCAGGTAAATAAATACACAGATGTTCAAAGCCACTGGATGTCTGATTGGGAACTTGGGTTTCTCAGGTTACCTGTCCTAGAAACAGTATCCAGTGGGTCTGTTCTGTTAGTGAATGCTAGTGTTTGTATTCAATACCTAATATTTTGTTGGGGGTCTTGGTGAATTCATGTCCGGCAAATTTCCCCTGGCTCCCAAACACCAGAGCCAGTCAGACCTCAGTGCACAGGCAACTCAAGGAGTTGCTGGGGGGGCAGCAATGTTTTAGGGGGTGCCAATGAAAACAAGCTGTGATCTGAAAGTTGGGTGCTTAGGATCCCAATCAACATCACAGAGAACAACGGGGCATAATGCTTGGAAAGCATGCAGCTGGGTGCAATTGGAGAATTCTATCTCCTGCCTCTACTGAAACATTGTAAGGGTTCTTGGGATGCAAGTGTCAGATTTGTGGTGCAGTGGTTTAGGGATGTCAAAATGTATTGGGAGCAAGCCTTGGTAGGCACCTGAGTACAAATACAAGACTGACTTCTATCAGTTGCCCCTCTTTTCCTCTTTGGCCCTTTCTACACTTAGGGGTGTAGAGGGAGGGCCTGGGGACGATTCCGGACGTACCTGCTTCCGGGATCATTGTCCTCTTTCTTAACACGAAGTGTAGCATCCTGGCTTCCTCCCGGGATGATACACAGTCGCGGCCACCACTTTTTTTTTTTTTTAGAAAGAGCCGCAAGAGCGCACTTGCACTCCATCGAACAGGTAAGTTTTTTTTTAAAAAAAAAATCCCCCTGAAATCAGGGGGGGGCACCCACCATCCTGGGGATGGCGGGCTAGCTTTCCCCCTCCCATGACGGGCTCCATGCCCGTTTCTGGTGCCTGCTTACTCATGAGTAAGCGGGCACCAGGTGGGATAGGCGCCTACACCTCCTGCGGTCTCAGGACATTCCCGGGACCTCGGGGAAAACCTGTGCCCGCCCCCCCCCCGGAGTCCCTGTGCATCATTTGCACACACAGGGATGACTCAGATACGGTCCCGGGTAAAAAGGCCGGTGTAGAAACAACCTTTGTTTCTGGTGTGGGATAACCATCCATTATGCAATGAAACAATGGTCTTGGATCTAATCTGTTCACTGCCCCTTGAGCTGTAGTGATCACCTATCTCATGCATATATTTTTTCTTATAAAGGGTGTGTCAAAGGCCAGGCTATGGCTGTGGGTGTCTCTAACCAAATCTAGATCTGGGTACAGCCGTCCAGAGCACCAGCCCAGCCTGGAAAAATAGGGCAGCAGCATGAGAATGGGTGGAACAGGACAGACAGCGGTAGACCCCAGTTCACAATTCTTGTTACATAATGGATGGTCTGGGGCAAGGAGAACGAAGAGTGGGATCGATTGTCATTATTTCTGATTAGAGTGGCCACTTATGCACTGACAGAAAAGAAGGAACACATCACCAAGAAAAGAGGACAAAAGGCACTGATGTGCATAAGAATTGGAGCACAGGAAGCTACCTGATACCCAGACCACTGGTTCATCTATCCCAGTATTGTTGACTATGGCCTCATCTCACTATCAGGATATTGCACTATGAAGGCTGGTATGAAAGTGGTATACAAAAGGCAGGAGCCCCACCAAGCAGGATATGGTGGTGTGAAAGCAGTATATGGTATGTGTCAATGGGCCCCAACAGTCGTCAGTGCACTTCAGTGGTGTGGCTCCTGCCTTTTATATACCGCTTTCATACCATTTTCATAGTGCCATATCCTGCTTGGAGTAGATGAGGCCACTGACTGTGAGTGGCTCCCCAGGGTTTCAGGAAGGAGTTTTTCCAGCTCTACCTGGAGAAGCCAAGGATTGAACCTGAGACCCCCTGAATGGACAGTATGTGCTCTACCACCCAGCCTCTCCTATACGAATCTGCTCAGGCTTTAAGATCTTTTAAGGTCCTTCCCGTGGTACCACCCTCATCAGGAGTGTGTTTGGTGAATGCGAAGGACAGGGACTTCTCTGTGGCTGCTCCCAGGTTGTGGAATTCCCAGCCAAGGGAGGCTATTGACCTTCCCCTGGCAGGCAAAGACATTTTTATTCATATAAGCTGTTCTGTTGCTGAAGGTGTATTTTTTTAAGTGGATGGTGCTATTTTTTCTTTCATTATTTTAATTTTGTTTTTATGTTAGGATTTAATTGAGTTTTTGTTTTAACCTGTATTCTGTTATTAGCTGCTTTGAGTGCCAGTTTTTGGAAGAAAAGCAGGATAAAAAAATACATTAATAAATATTATATGTATCAGTGCAAATGTATAAATAATTATAATTTAAATAGAAATACAGTTCATCTCAACATAGTGGGGAAGACTGTGACTAGGTGTCCCCGCACATGCTGCTGTCCGGTTACCGTGGTTGATGGCCATCTTCACAGCCCCTGCAGCTCTCCCTTCTTAGGCTTTTGATCTTGAAACCAGATTTGGACAGGACAGCTGTAATAGCCTTTCAAAGAGGGGACGCCCTCAAATAGAGGAGGGCCCTCAAGTGGACACATGTCCACCTTATTTCCAACAAGAGGTTTGAATTGTGCAGGTCCGTAATATTAGAACTGAGAAGAATTTGGCTAAACATTCTCAAGTGATTTCTTCTGATTTGAATTTGCTTACAAAACTTCAGATGTGTAATCTCTGAATTCCATCTGATTCTAAACTTCATCCCCCTTCCCAGTGTAACAATAAGAAAGAGCTGCTGGATTTGGCCTGGATGGGGTGTTTTTCCTGGAAGGAGCCAGGAAGTAATTGAGGGCAACACCCATTGCTTCTGGCCTGAGGAGAGAGAGGCCACAGCCTGAGCAAGCTCTATGGAAAAGGCTTTGTTGTTTGGAAGGCAGAGGACCGATCTACACGAAGCAGGATACAACACTTTGAAAACATTTTGAAAACTGTATATGGAGTGTGTCCTGGGCCCCAACAGTTTGTCACTACTGTTATAAACCGTTTTAAACCGTCTTAAAGCAGGAGTGTAGATAGGTTTAGAGTCTATGGGGTACAACCCACCATCTTTGAAACACTCAGCATTCCCAGGTATAGATGCTGATGAAATTTGGGGTTTTAAAGAGGAAAGCATCCCAAAATACTGAGTTGGGCAAGTCTACTTAGTATTATTACCTTACATTGTACTAGCAATGTATCAGTCAAAGTCAAGGATTTCAAACGCAGAATCTATAGTGGTAGATTAAATTTTAAGATTTGAACTCGAATTCTGAAATGGATGAAATCGAATGGATGAAAAAATCATTTTCGGCTGGGGAGAGAGGGAACTAATTGCAGCCCCCAACTCTGGTGTGCTGTAATAATGAGCCCTGAAAGTGAACAAAACTCACTCACCTGAAGTTCCAAAGGAAAGTATTTTGGAACGAATAATCATTCAGCCCCAGACATGCTCACCTCTTCCAAACTTGTTCCACTGCTGCTGCCTCCTTGAATTTCTGCTTTAAAATCTATGCATTACTCAACATGATTCAGGCTTCATCTTTTGATTGTGGCACCTCTTTCTTCTCTCTCTCTCTTTTCCCCCTCCCTTTCGTTTTGCTCTGCATTCTCTTTTTATGATCCTAATTTAGATCCTATTGGCCTCCAGGGCAGGATCTCCCTAATCTTTGCAAACTGCCAGGCATTAATAACAATTAAATCCGAGGAAGCCTCTGTGGCTCTACACCCCCTCTTTTCCTCCCTGAGCACAAGCCAATTAACCAATTATGCATTTGCAAGTGGATTGATTGTGAGGATGCACAAAAGATGCTTAGAGTAGTCATGCTAAACATTGGGGTGGGGAGGGGAGTGCATTGTCATAAACCTGCTTAAAGTCAAGTCACCTACCGTGCATTTTTTTTTAAAAAAATTAGTACCAGCAGTATGGTTGGCTGCTGTTCAGTGCTCCAAAGTCCAGAAAGAGAGATTCTCAGACTGTATTATTCAAACCACATGTTCAGATGGTCACCTATGTAAACAAAAAGCAACAACAATAATAAAAACCCCTCCAACCTCATGAAAAATTTGGAAGTCCAAGAAAGAGTTCAGCCTTTTCCTGACACGCTACTTTTCTAGTAGCAGGATTTATTTTTGATGTGGGAAAGCATTCAAGCATACACTCCACAACTACTTTGAAATGCTATGGTTCTAGTTCAATTTTGGTGCCAGCCTACAGATTTTTTAAGAACATGAGAACATAAGAAGATCCCTACAGGATCAGGCCAAAGGTCCATTTAGTCCAGCATTCTGTTCTCACAGTGGCCAACCAGCTGCCCACAAGCAGCACCCTCCTACCCCATGTTCCCCAGCAACCAATGTACATAGGCATACTGCTTCTGATACTTGAAGTAGCATATAGCCATCAGGACTAGTAGCCATTATTAAGATGTGATGATAATGATGAAGATTCCTTATTTGTTAAAAAGCCATCAAGGCGATGAACAATAATTTCAGGTTGCAATACTTTGGAGGCTTATGGCCATCCAATACAGCCTCCACATTCCTTCCGCTCTGTGTTTCAGTTATACAGTCTTTTTTGCCCATCTAGCTGGGGCTCTGACATAGGAGGTTAGGAGGCTGGGGGTCCTGAGGATATGCCATGAGCCAGCCTCTCCAGTCCCCCCCTCCGCTGCCCACCAGTACGCCCCCTTTCCTTCCTCGCTGAGGTCGCTTTTGTGAGCTCAGAGGGGCAGCCCGCATGGTTCTCCCCACATCAGCAGCAAGGGGGATGGGGAGTGGAGCTCAGATTCCAGTATCTTCGACATCAGATCCAAGAATACAAACTATCCTATGCCCCCCCACTCTCTAAAGGCCATAGGATTGCTCTCTAAAAGGCTAAAATAAAAGGATATGTCTTTTCACCCTTTCTAAAAGCCAAGTGAATGGGGCCCAATCATAGATCTTGAGGGAGAGCATTCTAGTTTGGGAACAACACAGGAGAAAGTCCTTTCACATGTACCCTACAAACTGGGGTAGTGGTGTCCTCAATAGAGCCTCCCCTGCCGATCTCAATAACCAGGCAGGTTGATAGGTTGATAGTGAGGCCAGTGGTCCCTTGGATAGCTAGGTCCTAAGCCGTTTAAAGGTTTAAAGTTAAAACCAACACCTTGAATTGGGCCCAAAAAGCAATTGTCAACCAGTGCACATCTTTCAGGACCAGTAATAAGACTCTTATGGTGCTATGCTTCATTCCCAAAATTTGATGAGGAGGTGAGGAGAGTCCAGACATCATTGCCTTCCATTCCTAACCCCCACTGGTTCTTCCATATTTTTTCTTACCACAGAAAATCCATTATGGAAGAAAAGATGCCTTTGGCCTGTTAGTGCTGGGACCTCTCTATCGGGAACCCTTCTTTTACAAGTGCCCCATCATTCACTGGTTTCAAAGCCAAGAGGCTGGGGCTGTTTATTCTTTGGATTAACAAGATGGGCTATGTAAACCGCCCAGAGAGCTTCGGCTATGGGGCGGTATACAACTATAATAAATAAATAAATATAAATAAAAAGATATCCAGGAAAAAACATGTTGTCCTACAATATGTTAACAACACTTCAAGATATACCTGATCACAACTCTCTTACATTAGAGCTGGACAACTTGTGGCCCTCCAGATGTTTTGACCTACAACTCCCAGCATCCCTCAGGATAAGAATAGCCCTGCAGGCCAAAGGTTCTCTCTGATCCAGCATTCGATTCCCACAGTGGCCAATCAGATGCCTGTGGGAGACCCACAAATAGGACATGAGCCTAATAACTCTCTCCCACTTCTATTCCCCAGCAACTGCTATTGAGAAGAATATTGCTTCGGATCCTGGAGGTAATATATAGCCATTGATAGCCATTGATAGCCTCATCCTCCATGAATTTGTTGGTGGCCATCCCTCCATCATGTGCACTGTGTGAAAAAGTACTTCCTTTTGATTATATGTTACGTGGGTCCCTATTGTCATCTGTGGTACATTGGTAGATGTACTTAAGGTCCATTTTGGCAGTAGCCTAAACCTTTGCAAAAATAAAAAGGTAAGTTAAAATACTTGGACCAATATTTGGAAGCCTCTGGAGGCTGGCTCGGTCTGTGGCAAGTTCATACCAAACTTTTCTTCATAGCTGACACCCTCCTAATCCAGCCTCTTGGGAGAAACTCTTTCCCTTGTGGCTGGCTGGGATGCTGTTTGCCACATCTTTATACAAATACGTTCCTGGCAAAGAGCTAAGGAGAGGGACCTTACCTAGCAGGACACACTGAAGCTTCCCCAAAGAATGAGGCACACAGGAAATGCTTACCTGGTTGCAAAACAAGTCGAACAGGAGGCCTACCTTGTTTGTGAGGCTCCTTATAACTGTAGGGCCTAATGCAGGTGGAGGCTGTCCCATCTTGTCCTCCAGGGGTGGATGGCTCATAGACCCATCGGCCGGGGAGGAGGCCCAACGGCCTTTCGGTCCACCCACCCCCATGAGGCAAGGCTGTACACAGCCATCCATACTCATGAGTGACACGTGTGCAATTCAGACCACAGTGGGCCAGATCAAAGTGCTTGCAGATGAGTAAATAGGATGACTCATGTCATGCTAGCAAGCCAAGCCATGTGCCAGCTGGGAAATGCAAAACCTCCAAGCCCCCAACTTCTCTGGGAATTAAAGCCATTCTCAGTAGGAAAAGAATCCTGTCATAATCCCAGACATGGGCCATCGGAAACATAACTGACACTGTGATTCCCAAAAGACTCTGTGACTGAAACCCAGAGTGGATTCACCGCCCCATTGACATCGGAGGCACCAGCCTCCACTGACAAGACACAAGGTGGATATCAGTAAATGCAAATTTATTTTGCAGTGAGATCAATGAAAAGGGCGGAAGACAAAAGAGTATTGGCATTGTGCACCCAGTCTGCTAACCAATTAACATTTCTATCCGCCCATGGCATAAACACAAGTTTTTTGATGCTCCACCCACAGGCTGAAATGTGCTCACCACAGTGGCTTAACCCATAGTCTCAGGAAGATTGGGAAGCCATTTTATATGGAGTCCATCTAGTCCAATATTGTCAACACTGACTGGCAGCAGCTGTCCATGGTTTCCAGCAAGATTCTTTCCTTGCCCTATCTGGGGATGCCGGGGATGGAACCTGGGAACTTCTGCATGCAAAACAGGTGCTTTGTGCCACTGAGCTATGGCCTCTCCCTATGGCCCCTGTGTAACAAGTAAAGAGATTGTAGGAATAGTGCACAGTTATTGTTGCCTGGGCTTGTGTTTCAAATACCCCTATTCAAGGAAGGAAAAGGATTTCACTAGGCTGGGTGAGGCAGATAAATGCTGCTGCAATCCCATGTCACTCCTCCTCTGGAACACTGCTCTTCTTATGTAGTACTGGATGGCTATTGTGTCGTGTCAAGTGAAGAAGAGATAACTGTCTTTTGCTTAACTTGCAGTTGCTTGATGTTTACTCATTGATGCCTTGGGCTTCTTTAGATTAAGGGGAAATTGCGCTGCCTTACCAGGCCTTTGTTTCTTGCTTCTCTTGCGCAATTGTAATGGGCTGCTTTACATGGGTAGAGAGGGATGACCACGTGGTCTGTAATAGAAAACTTCCCTTCCTCTCGGTGCTCATAGCCTTGAATGGGACAGTGCCCTCTAGTGGGTGTTTTGTAGCATAACTGGCTGCACACGGTAGGAAATCCCAGGGCATTTTGGAAGAATTGGGATATCCTGGGCTTTTTTTTAAGAACAGAATAAGCAGGGAAGGTGCGGGAGATGGGCAAGAGGTTGATGATGATGTCAAAAGGATCTGCAAGATTCCGTGAGTGACCGGTCACAAGCGGGCCTTATTTTGCTCATGTGAAGAACCCTTTGATGCCCACAAGCAGGATAAGAACACAATACCAGTGCTGGCAGATAGGTACTAGGTATGAAGCAGCCTAGCATGTTCAAGTAGGGTTTGGAGGAAACAGTTTGGCAACAAAAGCAGGAGTTTTGCAGCTGGTTGGAGCATTCCTTTTCAAATGGGGCTGCTTCGGCTGCTAATACTTTGGCCAATTCTACACCGGCCTTTTGAGCTGGGATAGCCCCAGGGTGGTCCATGTGAGTCCAAATGACGCACAGGGACTCCCGGGGGCAGGGGGGATGGGCATGGGTTTCCCTCGAGATAAGGGATCCCAGGGAGAACCCGATTCTTCCCGCGGTCCCAGGAATGTCCCGAGACTGCGTGAGGTGCGGGCGCCCATCCCGCCTGGCGCCTGCTTACTCGCAAGCAAGTGGGCGCCAGAAATGGGGACAGAGCTGTGCTGCACAGCTCCATGCCCATCAAGGGTGGGGAAGCAAGTGGGGGGCGATTTTGGGGGGCATTTTTTTTAAAAAAAATTACTTACCTTTCCGTTGGAGCACATGTGCGCTCTTCTTGGATCACACCCCCCCCCCCATGGCAGGCACAACTGTGCGATGGCCCGGGAGGAAGCCAGGTCAACATCTCTGTGCGACGCTCCTGGAAGCAAGTACTTCTGGGATCCTTCCCCCTCCCTCCCTCTACACCCCTGTGGTATAGAAAGACACTTTGTATTTTGGAATGCAAAACCAAATTCCAGATGCTTTAGACTGCAACTCCTATAAGCCTCTGCCGGCATGGTCAATGGTCAGGGATTGTGGGAGCTGTAGTCCAAAACATCCAGGAAGGCACCAGATTCTCTGCCCCTGATTCACATTCTACTGTCTGGATACTTGCCTGTTCTAAACTCCCAAGAAATGGCCCCTGTTTGGTGTTCATGGAAGTGGAGCCCATGGAAATGACGTTGCTCCCTTTATGACACAAGTAAGTAACTTTGTCCCAACTGCAGAGTCAAAACCCACTTAGTCCAGTGTTTCTGATCCCCACCGCAGAGGCGTTGCCAGGCACTTAAAAGATTCGGAGCCCTATTTTCCCATTGACATCAATGGAAGTTTGTTTTCTAAGCTCAGTTGCCATGCAGAGAGGGGATGGGGGAGGGGTGCGCAGTGCACAGGGAAGGGAGACTTTCCCCCTGGTAGGCTGAGCTGAGAGTCTGTGACTGGCCCAAAGTCACCTGTGAGCTTCCATGGCTGAGTGGGGCCTAGAACCCGGATTTCCTGACTCCCAGTCCAACTCTCTAACCACTACACCACACTGGCTCTCTATGTGGCAATTGAGCTGAGAGGCAATTTCACCTGGTGAAATTCCCTCTTCATTACAACAGTTAAAGCTGCAGGAGCCCTGCCCTCTTGACCAGATTCAAAAGAGGGCAGGGCTCCTGTGGCATTAACTGTTATGATGAAGAGGGAATTTCACCAGGAGTTGCATGCATACAGACGACACCTGCTGAAACTCCCTTTTCTATACAACTGTTAAAGATACAGAAGCCCTGTCCTCCTTTTCTGCACAGGCCTTTTCCCCTGGGTCTGTCCCTGGGTGCTCCTTGTGCATCCAAATCATGCACAGGGACTTCCAGGGGCGGGGGGGGGGGGACGGGCATGGGTTTTCCCAGGGATAAAGGAACTCTGGGAAAACCCAATTGTTCCAGCGGTCCCGGGACCATCCCAAGACCGCAGGACGTGTGGGCAGCCATCCCACCTGATGCCCACTTACTCATGAGTAAACACAGCACCAGAAACTGGCACTGAGCCATGCAGCATGGTTCTGTGCCCATCAGGGGAGGGGGTAGAAGCACTTTCACCATCCCTGGGATGGCAGGGAGGGGGGTTGAGGCCAGCTTCGGGGGAAGGCTTTTTCCCCCTTACTTTTTTATTGGAGCAGGGCCTCGCTCTTGCGCGACCGGCCCCGCTGCTTCCCCCCGCAAAATGGCAGCCGCAACATCCCTGCTTCCTCCTCGAACTTCACATGCCACGTGTGTACGCTGAGGGTTGCTCTCGCGACCAGGATATTGCAACAGTGTCCCCCCCCTCCCGGAATGCACAGAGGTATAGAAAGGGCCCTAGTCTGTGAGAGAATGGCCTCACTCTGGCTACCTTTATGGAAAAGATGAAATTTGAACTGGCAACTTTCTGCTTTATCTTGTGGCCGTTCCACTCGTATTGATGTCAAAGCAAGGGAATTGTATTGTAAGCAAGTTGCACTGCTATCTTGAGAGAGAGAGAAGGTACGGTTCTGTCTTGTTTATATGAACAACAAAATTAGTCTTGTGGGGAAATGGATTGGTAGAAAGAGGAGGCATTCTTTAGGTAATTCTCCTAATTCAAATTTCCTTGTCAAAAAATTGTATTCTTGTTTTTTTCCTCTTTAAAAAATTCAAATCATGGATGCTATTGACATGTACACACACACACACAATGTGTATTAGGTTTGGCAAGTTGGTGCTGAACTTGCCTTAAAATTCATCCAAACAACATTTTTCATTTCATTTTTTAATCCCTCAAATTAGAATTTTCAAAAAGCAACGTTTGAAAAATTTCAGAATTCCAAAATGCAAATTCTGAAGTTTTGCAAAACAACAACAACAACAAAAACCTACAACCAGATCACTTCCTGAATAATGGGAAGCAGATGTTATTGACTTGCTATTAGTAAATAACATAACAAGTACGTTATTTACTTGTTATTTACTTGCTATTGAGAATGTTCAAAATCTGGTCTCTGAAATCTTGTCTGGTTGACTGACTGTAGTTGGAGGCCACCCATGGATTGATTCCTATACTGTCTTGAATGTCTTGGAAAAAAGTGGGGTAGAAATGGAATTAAAAGATGAAATAAAGTTTTGGAAGTTCTGTCCCTGATGGATGTTGTGGGCTGGGTTTAACCCAGTTTTGACCCTGGCACCCTCCAAAACTCGTAGACTGCATCTCTTATTATCCCTAGTTAGGGATGATTGAAGTTGTAATCCAAACCAATACAAAAGGCTCCCAGTTGGAGAAGACTAGAGAGGGAAATGTTCTATTCACATACTCAGAAACACTCTGCTCTGTATTTTCCCTCGGCATTTAAAGTAGCTTTTTAGGCTGGACCCCAGAAAGCTCTGAGGACCACTTGCTATCTGGGATCCAACCAGATTCTTTGCTCCTTCACATGTGGTGTGGAGCTTCCTTCTCCTCCCCCCCCCTTTCTTCTTTTTGTAACCTACCTTCGAGCTCCATCAGACGAGTGTTTTATTTGCCCATTCATTACTGGGCATTCACGGACTCTCATCTGCCTCCTGAGTGTCTCCTGTCCCTTGTAGCCTTCTTCGCACCACCAAAAAAAAAAAAAGAACCCCAGAAAGTCTGACTTATTTTTAAAGACGGAAGTTGCCGCTATCTCCTGCTGTGTGCAGGAGAAGCAGCGGGATCAAAACGGCCCACTGAATGGGCCACATGCACGTTGTTTACTTCCTCTTTCAAAAGAGGAAGTAATGAGGGACAGACGCACGGGTGGAGAAGCGACGGTAAGGAAACACGATTTTCCTCTGTGTGATGATGCAATTGACCTCATGGTGAATCAGAAACCTAAGAAACTAGATCACGGTTTTTAGCATTTGCACAGTGGCTTTATGCATCGTCAAAAAAAAGGCCAAAAAGACACAAGTTTGCACAGAATTTGCATACAAATGTAATTACCATAATTTAAATAGAAATACAAGACATCACCCTGTAGTGAGAAAGACAATGGCTAGGTGACCTGTGTACCTGCTTGATTGGTCATTCAGGAGTTAACTGTTGTTGGGCCAGCTCAAAGGTCCCAGCTTATCCTTCTAATGGTTCTTGGTCTTTAAATCAGACTTGGACTAGACAGCCTTTTAAATACAGGATGCCTTCAAATAAAGGACTGTCTTCAGTAAAGTAGGACACATGGCCACCAGGTGGCATTTCTGAATACAGCCTCCATGCCTCCAGCAGGAGAAGAGATGGGGGCAACTGAAGTGTTTAGATGCTGGGTAAAATGCTCCAAGCCAAGGGTGTTTGTCCTGTATAAGCACATAAGAAAAATCCTGCTGAATCAAACCAAAGGCCTGTCTAGTCCAGTGTTGTGTTCCTACAGTAGCCAACCAGCTGCCTGTGGGAAGCCCACAAGGGCCGTAGCTAATTGGCGAAGCATATGCTTCGCGTGCAGAAAGTCCGAGGCCTAATCCAGGTAGGGCTGGAAAATCTCCCACCTGAAACCCTAGAGAGCTGCTGCAAGTCAATGTCAACAATACTGAGATGGATGAAGGGTTTGGCTCAGGATAGGTCAGCTTCCTAAGCAAATGCCATTCATTTTGGGCCTCCATTTTAGGCACTGCCTTTCCTGCAGCACTGGGAGCCAGCCAGCATTCCCAGAGGCCGTTGCAGGGCAGGACTGCTGCCGCTTGTGCAGTGTTAAGAAATACACCCACGGAGACACCTACTTTGGCTCCAGTCGTCCAAATCAAAGGGCCTCACAGTTGGCCCGGAGCAACACACTCAACAGCATTTCCAAAACTGTCAAAGCAGAGCTGGCAAATTTAAAGACTCAGGTGACATATTTATAACCTAGCTTTGCACAGATAAGTCTTCTCAGGTCTCTGCCAAAGACAAGCAATGCTCATTGAGGGGAGGGGATTTCTTTCCTCTGCTGTATGTCATTTGGCTCACAGTCCCCTGAAACTATGAGATCTGCAGACAGCATTTTTTGATGTACCAACCCTCCGTTTATGGCACATCATGACCTGCATTACACAGAATAGCCTTCCCCTTCCTGGTGCCCTCCAGAGATTTATGACTTAGGGTGGCCACTTATGCCTCATCAAAAAAGAGTGCACAGCTTTGCATAAAATCCGCATATGCTGATTTATATGCATACATGCAAAGTCAGAATTATAATTGAAATAGAAATACAGTACATCTAGGGATGTCCAGATTTTGTGAAATCCATCTCACATGTGTTTTGTGGATTGTGCAGTGTCGTTCGTTCTGGCGTTTGGTCACAGACAGATTTGATTTGTTTTCCTGTTATGCAGAAAAATGCACAAGTAATTCCTTAAGAAAATTTGCAACCATTTAAATGATAAAAAATAACAACCAAATAATAACCTAGCAGCAGTGCAAATATTGAAAATACAATAACAGATTTTAAACGGAAACCGAAAAGCTAAAATACCTAGGAAAATATAAAGGGCTTCATCTAGTGCTGTAAAGAGCACAACATTGGCCTCCTGGGGAAGCTCATTCTACAACTGGGGTGCCACAGCAGAAAAGGCCCTCTTCTTAGAAGCTCCCCACCTCACTTCCTTTGGCAGGGGATCCTGGAGAAGGACCACTGAAGACAAACTTAGGTTCCAGGAAGGTGTATATGGGAAGAGACAATCCTTTATTATGAGTTCTCTCTGGAACCTGGTTGATGATTAAAAGCAAAAGCATACTTTTGTTTTGCCATGAATTAAGGTTGAAATCTTTATTATTCCTCACTGTTTTCCCTCTCTGATAAGAGTATTTCTTTTTCTTTAGGCTGCTAGCAAAAGAGAGAATACTGTGCAAAGACTGTTTTTAAAGCCTTAGATTTGATATATCTTATCTAAATGAACTTGCAAAGGATCATAAATTTTGCTGGAGTTTGGCCTCAATCAAGCAGCTCATCTTTTGCAACGTTCATTTCCCACTGAGGAGCTGGTCTTGCAAAGAACTTTGCTTTGAGACCCATTAGTGCTGCTCTCAGACAGATAAACCAGTTAAAAAAAAAATTAAGAAGATTTCCGAGAAGTTTTATTGAGATACCTCAAAGGAGGTGAACAGCGACCAGGGCCAAGCAAGGTCTGATTTCAGAGTGGAAGGAGAGGCATCTGCCCCCAATGGGGGGATTGGGAGGCCAGCTTGCACCTCCTGCCCAATTGTGCGACGAAGGCAGCACCCCTATGCCAGGGAATGCATTCCAGTTCCCTTGCATCTGCTCTTGGGAGCAGTTAATACTGTTCGGAGAACCAACATATAATTTCTGCTCGTTTGGCATCAAAGGAATGTCCTGAAACATGACCTTCCTGGTGACGTCCCTTCTTCTTCCCAATAAGCAATGACCCGAGTGACCCCTGGATGAACAGTCCAGGAGGGTCGGAGAGAGATAATTAAAAGCGACAGGCCTGTGATCACAGACCAAAGGTGAAGCCCAGGTAGGGCGAGGGGAACACAAAGGCCCTTTTCAAGAGCGGGTGTGACCGCGGCGATGGTCACAGGTGGGCTGGAGTTCACCGAGTTAAGTAGCTTAATTCTGAACGGGAAGATGAAGGAAAGGGGTGGAGGGCTCCCCCTCCCCACCCCCCAACTGTCCCGCATTCATCCCTCAGGTGAAAATCCAACAATCTGTTCCAGGCGTCAAAAGCCATAAAGCAAATTGCCCATTGAGGGAAGACAGGATGGGATTTCCCAGAGAAACCGAGGCGCTGCCCAAATCCAGTCCTTCTGGCAACGAGTGTTAAGACACAGTTGTTCTATATTTGTTTATACCATCAACATCATCGCCATGCGTACTAACAGAGATCTCAATACGCCGTGTGGCATTACTTGCAGAGCACAAATGGCACCAGCCATGCACAAGAGACAGGCATATCAGCAGGCTTGGAGAACCCACCCTGCCTCCCCAGGGTTTCCAACAGTACAACAAAATCTTGAGGAAAAACAAAACAAAAACAAGGCTGGGGGGCTCCCTCCCAAAACAGACTGAGCATATTCATTGGCCATTGAATGCTCACTCATGGTTAAGTGTTAGTTGGGGAGGGGACAGAGGAGGCTTGAAATGGAGTATCCTGGAAGATGACTGACTGGAGCAATAAATGGGAGCATGCCACACTGCAACATTTTGCTGCAGATCCTACCTGTGTATGTTGATGATTTCTGATTCAACACCTCAAAAGGACACAGAGCAGGTAGGGGGGAGTTGATGGGTTTTTCTAGAAAGACCGTTGCTTCTGCACCACAAGAAGCCCTGATTCTGTCTTCATTTATTTGTTTACAAGATTTATATACCACTCTACTTCCAATAAAATATATCCATGGGGCAAACAATAAAAAGGGATGATGATGATGATGATGATGATGATGATGATGATGATGATAATAATAATAATAATAATACCAAATACAGACAGAAAAAATAAATATCAAACGTGGTTTTGCCTGTGTCTCAATCCACTATCCAACACCCTTAACAACACCACATACAACATCGACATAAAACACCCAAAACAAGCAAAACACAGAATCAAATCACCTCCTGTACATGGATGACATCAAAATCTATGCTTCATCTTCAACACAGATAAAAAGCCTCCTGCGAATCACTGAAGAACTGACGACAGACATGAAAATGGAATTTGAGATAGGAAAATGCAAGATGCTGCCCATAGAAAGAGGAAAATGGAAAGAAGAAGCAACATCAGAAACACTAGATAACGAAAAATTAGATAACATGGAAGAAAATGAAACATACAAATACCTAGGATTCCAACAAAACACAAAAATCAATCACTCCACAGTAAAAACTTAACTAAGAATGCAATATAAAACTCACCTATCACAAATCCTAAAATCTAAACTCAACTCAAAAAACATTTTCAAAGCCATCAACACCTACGCAATACCCATCCTCACATACTCATTCAGACCCCCTCTAGATGGATTCCGTTTGACGCCTGTTCCTCCGATTATGCACATCTTCTCGGAAGCGCTTTATCGTAAATGCTTGTATGCAGGAGGTAATTGAGCACTCAACAGGTGACCTTACCGGTTGTTTCAAATGCGCTTTACAAGTAGTTAATGCGGAGGATCGCTTGTTCACATAGGCAAAATGCGCTTTAACGGCCGGAGCAAAATAAAACTCGCTATTTAACATGCATTCAATAATGCGCATAATCGGAGAGAAAACACGCCTCTACGCCCGATTTGCGCTCCGTTCTTGTAGAGGTAAATTTTTTAATGCACCTTGAAAGAGCTTTAAATGCCTCTTGTAGAGGCAGCCTCAGAATCATACAATGGTCACACACTGAACTTGAAGAAAAAACAGACTCAATTGCACCGAACTCACAAAACACCGCATGCTCGATCCCAACTCATGCATTGAAAGAATAACAATCAGCAGGAAAGAAGGAAGAAGAAGTCTGCTGGACATTAACGGAATTCATGCTAAACAGATAAAATCACTCAGAGAATTCTTCTGCACCAAAACCACCCCCATTCATAAAGATAAAAACTACACCCCACTCAACCTAGCACTACAAAACGAAGATCAAACACAACCACGTATGCTCGCAGAGAAAAAAGAAAAATGGCACAAAAAGCACTCCATGGGAAGCACTGCAACATAATACAGAACCCACAAATAAACAAAGAACAATTGTACGAATGGCTCAGGAAGGGTGAGCTTTTTCCAGAAACTGAAGGATTCCTAATAGCTATACAGGATCAAGTTATAGCAACCAAGGACTACCAAAACTACATCATAAAAGATAACAGTGTAACAACAGACCTATGCAGGAAATGCCATCAGTTCCAAGAAACAATAGACCGTATAACAGGAGGATGTAAAATTCTGGCAGGAACGGACTATATGGACAGATACAATACAGCTCCAAAGATAATTCACCAACAACCGGCCATCAAATTCAACCTTATCAAACAACCTACACCATACTATGCACATTCACCCGAAACAATTCTGGAAAATGCAGATCATAAAATATACTAGGATAGAACAAGTCATATGGGCAAGACAATACATTGCAAACGACCAGACATAACGTTCATAGACAAAAAAGAAAACACATATACCTCATCAACATAGCAATACCGAATGACAAAAATGTTGTTGAAAAGGAAGAAGAAAAGAGAGACAAATATACACCACTGGCCATGGAAGCCAAAGAACTATGGCAACAGGAAAAGGTTGCAATTATCCCATTAGTCACATCAGTCACCGTCATCACATAAAACAAAAAACATACAGAAACCCTCCAGAAACTGGGCCTCCCAGAATATATTCACACCAACATCCAGAAAACAGTCATAATTTAAACATGCTCAATCGTCAGGAAATTCCTGAATCAATAAAAGACAGAATGACTTGGCAAAGCCCGTCATGTCCATCTAGAAAATCCGCCACGAGCGAGAAAGCGATACAATAACAATTATTATTATTATTAATAATAATAATAATAATAGAAATAGAGAATTCACACTATTAAAATCAAATTGCACAAATAAAACTGGTTAATTAGTCAGGGAAGGCTTGATTAAGCAAAAATGTCTTTAGCAGGCACCGAAAATGAAACAATGTCAGTACCTGCCTGACATCGACAGGCAGGGTGTTCTACACAGAGGGAGCCAATTCACTGAGGCTTTGCTCTGAGTGGTCTCCAAACAGACTGCAGGCAGATGTAGAAACCCCAGGAGTGCCTCAGCTGATGACCTCAGTGTCTGGGCAGGCTGGTAAGGGAGAAGGCGCTCTCTCAAAAATCCTGGTCCCAAGTTACTGAGGGTTTTATACACCAATAACAAAACCTGAAATCTGGCCCAGCAGCAGATAGGTTCCTCTATGCTGAAAAAGGATAGCTCCCAGCAGTAGTTGAACTGCTGCATTCTGCACTAGCTGTAGCTTCCAGACCAGGCTTACTATCAGGCCTACTTTCCATAGATGAGGTGATGATTTCTGGACTATACCACTGACATGATTCCTCCACACCAAGACAAACATGTACACAAACGTTTCCCTGCATATAGAAAACTAAAAACCCGGAAGAAAGGCTGTAGTTTGTTCTTTCTTCACAGGTTTCTGCTGTGAAGGGATTGTTTTCCTGTGGAGGAACGTTCAGTCTAGTGCTGTGACGATGATGAAGTGATGATGGAGAAGAGGCTCAGAAGAGTTTGAAGGTGAAAGAAGACAATGGAGTTGGACTAGGTGTAAAACAGAGGAATGGAATCAAAATTGGAATGGGCACAAGAGCTCAACTACCACTAACAGTTGCCCAAAGGCAGGGTATGTATCTCAGGCAGTCTTCCCCAACCTGGCATTCTTCAGATGTGTTGGAATACAATCCCCATCACCCCCAGTCAGCAAGACCATGGATGATGAGAATGTAGTTCCACACATCTGGAGGGTTCCAGGCTGATCTAAGGTATCCTTAGATGTGCTGTCCAGTCCCCAAAGAGAAAAATCTCACAACTTCCATGAGCAATAATGATGACGATGATGATGATGATAATAATAATAATAATAATAATAATAATAATAATCTGAAAATTCTCCCATGTTGGAAACACCCCAATTAAAACTATTGAGGCTAATCAGTCATATTTACCCACAATCCATGTTCATAAATACTTATTATTGGTGAATAAACAAACACAACACACAGGGTCTTAAGCAGGAATGGAATAGGGAACTGGACTGTCCTATTTGCCCAATCAATGGATTGCCCTTTAGCATCTGTATCTGAAGTTTCTGTGGATCTCGGATCTCCATATCTATTGTTTTGCCTCATTTTTATGGGGGTGTTTCAATGCATTTTTGGTGGTGTTTTTGAACTTACCTAATCACTGTGAGGCGGCTGAGGGTGTGCTTTGTTTTTATTACACATCTCTCTATTGATCTGCAACCTCCCAAGCTGCTTGTGCCTCCTAAGCTGAAAACCCCCTATGGCAGGAATTACCTCAGGATGTCTTATCCTGGCTTTAATTGAAGTGTGGTAAGCTGAGAAGGCTACAGGCTGCCAGAGAGATGATTGTACAATGAAAGGCAGGACACTGGTACACACTCCTTGGCCACCTCATATGTAAGGTAAGCACAAGAACTCCAAACCCAATCCATGAGAATTTTCCCAAAATTTTCTTCTCCTTTGACTTTCTTTTTGAAAGCCATTTCTTTTCTATCAAATTGAATGAGAATGTTCTAAAAAAATGGGGGAGAAATTTTCATCTTATTATTCATTTTCATTATTATTATTATTGCCCAAGGAAGTTGTGGGATTTTTTTCTCTTTGGAGACTGGACAACACATCCTAAGAATACCTTAGTCCAGCCTTCCCCAAACTGGCACCTTCCATATGTGTGGGACAACAATACCCACCACCCCCAGTATTGTTGGATGGGATGATGGGGATTGTATTCCAACAAATCTGCCAGGTCGGGAAGACTTTGGGCAACTGATTGTGGTTGGTGAGATTTGGGCCCTTTCCAATTTTGATTCTGTTACTCTGTTTTGCCCCTAGTCCAACTCCATTGGCTTCTTTTGCCTTCAAACTCTTTTGAGCCTCTTCTTCAGCATTACTCCCGACTAGTCCAGCACCGGGCAAAGTGTACAATGCCAAAGACAACAAGCAACACAAACTCCAAAGCAGCCCCTTTTGAGTTTTCATCCTTTTGAGTTTTCGTCACTGTCAAGTCAGGGAAAATGTCCGGGCAGGCACAAGTGCAAAATTATTTCCATGCTGCTGGAGTTGAAAGAATCTGAAGCTTTTTGGGGTGTACATGCCCACTACATAGCTCGTTAACAAATTGGGGCAATTTGCAGCGATTAGTGAAGTATTCACATATGGTGCCCAGCCAATCCGCCTGACCAGTTCTCTCCTGCATGCTATTAAGTGCCATTTACTTTTGATGGGGGCCATTTGTCTTTGTTGTTTGTTCTGGCAAGGATGGTGACAGATCCTTGGCCCGCCATTGACCAAGACTCCCTCGCCGGGACTTCATGATCACCATCACAAGGGTCAAAGGGCAAAGCAAGAGATGAATGTCAAGCTTGTCACCAGCTGATGAATGTTCCCAGGGAGCCTTGCCAAACTGGAACCATTGGCAGCCATTTTATTTCTCGCCGTGGGCTCCCTCACAAGCAAGATGGTGACCATTATGACAGATTCAGTGCTGGAAGACTGCCCAGAGAGGGAAATCGGGTGTTATGTCATGCTTGTTATCCTAGATCAATAGCCCTTCATTTTGCAGACAGGGAATTCCAGAGAGTTTTGGCAATATATTCCATTTCCCATATCTGTGGCCATATTTAAGATACCACTTTCTATCTTATGTTGCAACAGAATCTTAGAGTCTGACTGAAGGCTTTTAAACTTCTTGAACTGTCTGGGAATAAAATCCTACCCCAGGTGAACTTCTCACTGAAGAAATTACACATAGGTAGACCTGTATTATAGCCCTTCTATAGAGGTGGGGGAGCCTGTGGCCTCTGGGAGTGACCATATAGAAAGGAGGACAGGGGTGACCTTATGGAAAGGAGGACAGGGCTCCTGTATCTTTAACAGTTGCAAAGAAAAGGGAATTTCAGCAGGTGTTATTTGTATGCATGCAGCACCTGGTGAAATTCCCTCTTCATCACAACAGTTAAACCAGCAGGAGCCCTGCCGTTTGATTTGTATTTGGTCACTCTAGTATAGCTAGAGTGCACAGATGGCTATTTTATGGTTGGTGCCCCAGGTCTGTAAAACCCTTCCTTGGGAGACCTGCCACAGCCCAGTTGGCTAATGTTCATCACAGTTGTGGACATATTTATATTTAGGCTGACCATATGAAAAGGAGGACAGGGCTCATGTAACTTTAACAGTTGTAGAGAAAAGGGAATTTCAGCCAGCATCATTTGTGTTCAATTGTACCTGGTGAAATTCCCTCTTCATTACAACAGTTAAAGCTGCTGGGGCCCTGCCCTCTTTTGTATCTGGTCACTCTAGTATAGGCATGCAACGTTAATTGCTGTGATGAAGAGGGGATTTCACCAGGTACTAATTGCATACAAATGACGCCTGCTGAAATTCTCTTTTCTCAGCAACTGTTAAAGTTACATGAGCCCTGTCCTCCTTTTCATATGGTCAGCCTATTTATATTGGTTTGCTTTTTGGCAAGTTTAAAGCAGCAGCTGGGGTTGAGATTTTAGGAAATTAAGCTCTTTTCAATTCATATACATTATTTTAAAAGATTGCTCCTACCTCCTCTACCCACCAGTAGGGTGACCAGATAAAATCCAGGTCAGGGCTCATGTAACTTTAACAGTTGTAGAGAAAAGGGAATTTCAGCCAGTGTCATTTGTATGCAATTAGTTCCTGATGATATTCCCTCTTCATCACAACAGTTAAAGTTGCAGGAGGCCTGCCTTCTTTTGAATATGGTCACTCTAGTATAGTGCCTGCACCTTTGGCCCCCTCCACAAGAATGCGCCTTTGCGCCTGGTTCCGCGATTATGCGCATTATCGCGGAGGCGCATTTACTCACAATCCCTCTGCACGGGAGGCGGCGGGAAGCGGCGAAGCGCATTAAAAGATGCCCAAAAAGCGCTTTCCAGGTGGTTAATGCGCATAATCGCTTGTTCACACAGCGAAAATGCGCTTTAACGGCCGGAGCAAAATAAAAGTCGCTATTTAACGCGCGTTTGAAAATGCGCATTATCGGGGAGATAACGCGCCTGTACGCCCGTTTTGCGCTCCGCTCGTGTGTAGGTAAAATTTATAATGAGCCTTCAAGGCTCATTAAACGCCCCGTGTGGAGGAGGCCTTTAACTGTTGTAATGAAGAGGGAATTTCACCAGGAACTAATTGCATACAAATGACACTGGCTGAAATTCCCTTTTCTCTACAACTGTTAAAGTTACATGAGCCCTGACCTGGATTTTATCTGGTCACCCTACTCTGGCTGAAATTCCATTTTCTCTACAACTGTTAAAGTTACATGAGCCCTGACCTGGATTTTATCTGGTCAGCCTACTCACCAGCCTCTGGTGCAGTGACTATGGCTGATTCCAGATGAGGCTTTTACTGTGCAATCACTCCACCTCATTCACAGAAATTTACAGGAGATACTCTCCCATTTGTAGCCCTCTGGTATTTCCTCACTTCTTCTTCCATTTTGTTTCTTACCACAGAAAACATTTTAAGGACGGAAAGGTGGTGATTCCATCAGCATGTGCAAAATTTGGGTTGAGGGCCTGACTGGTCTGATATAAGAAGGCAAACCCATGCATGTCTACTCAGAAATAAATCCCACTGAGTTCAATGGAACTAACTCACAAGTAAATATTAAGGATTGTAGCCATAATGTTTTGATTATCTAGGGCCAGTTTATCTGAAGGATCGTCTCCTCACAGATATCCCTGCCCAGACCCTAACATTGGCCTCAGCTGTCCCTCCCTGGGAGCCCCTGCCAAAGGACGTGAAGTGAATGGCTGCTAAGAAGAGGGCCTTTTCTGTTGTGGCACCTCAGTTCTGGCACCCCAGTTGTGGAATAAGCTTCCCAGTGAGGCCCGCCTGGGGCTTACGTTATATTCTTTACAGTGCCAAGTGAAGACACGCGCACGCTCAAAGCATCCTGTACTCGACAACGTTACCATCATTACTTGGCAAAAATATCCATCCAGCAATAGAAATCCAAAGAATTGTAGGAGGTGGGCCATTTTTATAGAGTGGGGGAAACATCACCACATGGATGAGAAAAGCAGTTGGTTGTTGTTGTTGTTGTTTTATATTTCTATAGTGCCCAATAGCCAAAGCTCTTTGGGTGATTTGCAAAAGTTAAAAATATAAAATACATAAAAGTACAATAAAACAATTTAAAGTTTAAAACTAAGGTATAAAATAAAAGTAAGAACCAAAATGAACCAATACAACGATTTAAAATATCATAACAGACTGGGGGAAAAAACAGAAACTGAAAGAATAAATTCAACTGCTGGATGGATATTGTTGCCAAGCAATAATGATAACTCATGGAGTACAGGATGCTTTGAGTGTGCGTGTGTGGGTGTGTCGATGTGGAGGGGAGGTGGGGAAATGGCTGCCTCTCTGTAGTCCAGTCTTCCTCAACCTGGTGCCCCCTGGATATCTTGAACTACAGTTCTCATCATCCCAATCTACTGGCCATGCTAGCTGGGGTTAATGAGAGTTGTAGTGTGAAACACCCAGAGGCCATCAGGTTAGGGAAGTCTGCTGTCATCAAGGTGCTGGCTTTAACCTATAAAGCCTTACACGGCTTGGGACCAGAATACTGACAGAACGCCTTTCCCGACACAAACCTACTCATACACTATGATAACATCTAAGGTCCTCCTCTGAGTGCCTACTCTGAAGGAAACTCAGAGGATAGCAACAAGGGAGAGGGCCTTTTCAGTGGTGCCCCCCCAACTATGGAATGATCTCCCTGATGAGGCTGTCATTTTTTTGGTGCCAGGTGAAGACTTTTCTCTTCTCCCAGGCATTTAACTGCATATGCTGAGCTTTTTAACTGACCCCTGGACAGTTTCAAATGATATGTAGTTTGTTTTTAGGCTTTTATGGTTTAAATATTTGTATATTGGTTTTTAAATGTCCAATGTTTTAAATTTTTGTAAACCGCCCAGAGAGCTTTGGCTATGGCGCAGTATATAATTGTAATAAATAAATAAATCTATCCAATATCCGAGATATTGGGTAGATGAGAACAAGAACAAGAACAAGAACAAGAAGGCAGCTGCATTGGATCTATTCCTTACCCTGACAAAGTTTATAATTAAAAGTGTGAAGATACTACCAGGAAAGGCTGGTAGCTTCGATGCCAGTGAGGTGGTAAATCTGCTCTGGGTTTCAGTCTGAACCAGTCAGAACTCTAAATAAGCTACTCAAGGGGCTTGGTTAGTTACTTTAGAGTTCTGACTGGTCCTGATTGAAACCCGGACTGGATTCATCACCCCACTGACATCGGAGCCACCAGCCTCAACTGGACACTACCTGTTTTATAGCCTAGTTCTCATAAACAGGACGAGATTATAAATCCGAGTCTTGGCCTATAGCAGTTCAGACTGCAGGAGTGGTTCACATGACTGAATGTGCCACCTACAAAAGCATCTTGTAAAAGAATACGGTAGTGTAAGCCTTATTATTTGAGAACTACCTGACTGATTTTGCTTGTTTTTTTATTTAAACTGTAGTTTGAGCCGTGTAGAAGCGCAGAAAAATCTGAAAGTTTGAAAAAGTCCAGAGGTTGAGCTTCAGTAGCCAAACAGTAAGTTTTCACGCCCTGGCCAGGATCCTGAGACAGTCAGGAACAACATCCCCCACGTAGCTCCACACTGTGCAGAGAGAAAAACACGAAGGCGGGGATGGAGGGAGGGCCTTGTGTTTTGCGAGTTGAACCTGCTCTCAAAGTGGTCATATTAGCAGGAAGGGATGGTGGTGGAGGCAGTGGCGAATGCTCTGAGGCAGTGGCGGAGGAGGAAAAGAAGCAACCCTAGGAAAACCGGGTTTAAAAATGTGGGGGAAGAGGGAAAAAGGTAGGCTTGAGGCCTGAGGGGAAGAAGCGAATGTTGTTCAGCTACGACAGGTGTGAGGAAATGAGGGCTGAAAGTCCTCAGTTGAGTTGAAGGAAAGTAACCTCCACACAGCTTCTGAAGGACTGACATAGTGGGAGTCAAGGAACAATGTGTTTCGCCCTCAGACTACTAGAGCGCCCATGGCGACATGGGCTTAATTCTAGTGCCTTACAGATGGAGAATTATACCTCAGGCAGAAGGGTTCTAAATGACCCTGATATCAAGTTTTCTATGTGCAGGGATTTTATTTAATTTTAGTATATGGAGGATTATACAACTATCTCTGTCCCTACTTGCAGACTGAACCAGTACAGCCCCAAAACAGGTTTACCACCTCCACTGCTGTTTGTGAGAATTAGCTTCATGACGCTTACATTTGTCACACACACTTAGCAATGCACCCCCAAGCCTTGAACCACAACAATTCCGAAGAAGCAATGGAATTTTTGCCAACTGCAACAAGAAGGATCCGTGCATCACAAAGGAAAATGCCCTGGGCATTCCTCATGCAAATGTGCATGAGCTTTACTCACATATTCTCTTTAAGTCCATCAGAGGAATGCAATCAATCAGCCTTCCCCAACTTGGTGCCCTCCAAATGTGTTGGAATGCAACTCCCACCATCTCCAGCCAGCATGCCCACAATGGGAGTTGTAGTCCACCACATTTGGAGGGCACCAGGTTGAGGGAGGCTGAAACCAACCAATCAATCAAAGAACCCAACAAAGTACATTGAAACTGTGCATCAGCTCCAGATAACAATGGTATTTCTAGGAGTGAATTTTTTTTTTTAAAAAAAAGGCAGGATGGACCCTGCTAAATTAGCACCCATTTTGATTTTCGCAGCAAAACTGGGGGGCAGGGAATTATTTTTCCCAAACCTCTTTAATTATGAAGATGTTCTTCTCCCTTCTCCCCCCCTTTTGAGCCTGTTCACTGCCATTGTTCTCTTGAATCGCTGTTTCCCCCCCCCCCCCACACTGTTCTAGCCCCTTACGATTATTTTGTCTTTTCCTGTGAATCATTACCTATTAGGGCTCATCTACTGAGGGGAATGGTGTCACAATGATAAGAAGCCAATCAGATTTGAGTACATGATGATATCACAGAGACAAATGAAGCTGTCTTCAGAAAGCACTGCCCTCATGCACAGTTTTACTTGCTTTCGCCAAAAGGGTGGTGCTTTTCAATGCCACCTAAAACAGCCAAAACAATGCCCCCAACTTTTTAGTTTACCCTTATTTTTAAGCCTCTTGAATGGGTCTGCTATGCATCAAGCATTTAGTTCATCCTTCCCAAACTTGGTGCACGCCAGATGTGTTGGACTACAATGCCCACCATCCCCAGCCAGTGTGATGGACATTGTAGTCCAACACTTCTGGAAGGCATTGGGTTGGGGAAGGCCAATCTAGATGGAAGACTCTGCATTGTTAGCTACTGTGGTGGAGAGGGAGAGGGGTGGGGTAGACTGACGTGTTTGAGGACTTCAGGTCAAGGAGCACCAAGGAATTTAGGGCTCCTCTGAACTTCTTGAAACCTGCTCTTTGGTCCATCTGAAGGGCAATTGAGGCTGTTTAAAGGAAGGGGAAAAAAACCCTGAATTTAAGGTTAATTACAGCCAGCTACAGATTTATTTATTTTGGGGGGGCTAGGGTGGAATTGGAGCCAGACGCAAAAAGGTCAACTAACAATTGAATGTCTTCCTTTGGTTTGCCGCCAACTGTCTCTTTCTTCCATCTCTGGATGAACCTTAGTATTAGTGGAAGTGTTTATGTGTGGCATGAGCTTCCAAACCCTTCTGGAATAAAATGGTTAGGGGGCAGGCAGGTGCAGCAGCAGGGAGACAAAGCAAAGATTATAGTATGATTAAGCTGCAATCCTGGCTACCTCACAGGCTTGTTGTGAGGATAAAATGGAGAGGAAGAGGATTATATAAGCTGACAACAACAACAACAACAACAACAACAACAACAACAACATAACATAACACCCCCACAAATCCTGTCAGTAACCCTAAATGTTGATAGAGGACGTGAGGTAAGAAAAAGGATGTGCATGTGTTTTTATCAAGCTCATAACATAGCACACAAAATTATAATGTGTGAAGCAGTCAGAGAACGGGGTGGGGTGGTAATGATAAGTAGACATGCCAAATGTACAATTTCTTGGAGAGAAATGAATGTTATGTACAGTGGATACAAGCAGCAATGGCAGGATGCCAAGGAGCCGGCAAGCATATGCCAGTTTACCAAGGACGCCTGGCACGGAGGTCCATTGTTTGTTTGTTTCTATATTACACTTATACCTACCTTTCTTCTAAGGAGCTCAACCTAATATATACATGGTTCTTCCTTTCTTCCCCACTGCCTCCGCCACACTGGTGCCTCACAACGAGCCTATGCCTGAAGCAGGTAAAGCTGGCAGATAGAGAGTAGCCCAAGGTTACTCAGTGACCTTCATGGCTGAATGGGAATTTGAACCTGGATCTCCCCAGTACTTGTCAGACTAAACTTCCTCAACCTGATGACCTCCAGTTCTTTTGGACTACAGCTCCCATCATTCTTGACCATTGGCCAAGTTGGCTGGCTCTGATAGGACTTAGTCGATAATATCTTGTTGGAGGGGGCATCAAGCTGGGGAAAGCTCAATTAGGCACTCTTACTACTAGATCTACACTTTGTGACAAATCATTATGATCCCCATCATGGTATTGCTGTATCCCTCTTGTGTATTTATACCTCATAGGACACTCAATAAACTTCTTCAGACAGGGTGGGAGGAATAACGTTTCCCTCCCACCGCTTTGAACCGTGCTTCTGTCCCACAATAGGGATGAGCAGCTTCCTCTTTCTTCAGATGCTGAAGAAAGAGGAAGTAAACAAAGACCACGTGGCCCATTCACTGGGCGTTTTTTTCACGCTGCTTTCTTGCACACAGCAGGAAATGGTGGCACATTTAGCTTCAAACCAAAAACGACGGATCTTCTGGATCTTATTTTTCCATGGAAAAAGGACCAGAAGGAGTGGGAGACGCATGGGAGGCGGATGGTACCATCAAAAAGACCCGCGAACAGCCGTAAGTGGCCAGTAACAAGCATGATATAAAATTCTCATCTGATGACGCTCAACGACATTTGTTGCATTGTTTTGATAATGTGGAATAAAAAGTAGGAAATAACACTATGAAAGTGGTGTAGGGACTGTGTCATGTGCCCCAACAGTTATCAATGCACTTTAATACCATTACAAAGCAGTAGTGTAGATCTAGCCCAGATGTGTACCTTGGGTTTGTGATGCCTTGGCTGCAGTTCTTCCCTCAAGCGCAGTGGGCTGAGGTGTCTTTTGTCACCATCATCCCACTCTCTAGTTCAGGGAAATCCTTTTCACAAAAATACGGCCACCCTACAATATGCCTTTGTCCTTGCCAAGATCTTATTGTTAAATTTGTGCCCTGGCTTCTTCTCTGCCCTAGGGTGGCCATGTGCAGTGAACCATTTGAAGGTGTCCTCTATTTGAAGGTTTGTCCAAGATCAAGAACCCTAAGGTGGGAGACCACTGAGGACTCTTGAAGTTTCCCACCCAGTGAGTATCTGCATGGCAGACTGAGCAGGCACACAGCTTGCCTGGTCCCAGTCTTGGGGAGATGCCTTGCATTTCTGTTTAAATCATAATAATCATTTCCAAATTTGCAGCAACACCTACAGATTAGCATGTGCAAATTTTACACAAATCTGTGTCCTCTTAAGAGCTCCATCACACCAGTGATTTCTTGCACTCTCGCCATGCCTGGTATGTGTTTTCACAGCGTGGTAGTCACATGACTTTGTCCCTGTCCTGTGTTCATCTCCCCTCTTCCCCTCTTTTTTCCATCTTATTCTGGAGCAGGGAAAGTCTGGTTCCCCCACTCTGTGCATAATAAAGCTGCTGCTCCATCCCATGTATTGCTGTTCTTGCACTATATTGGACCATCCTGTTTTTTGTTGTGTGTGTGTGCCGAAGGGCGGTCTCACTGATGTCATTTTACCGTAATTGAGCAGTTTCAGGCTGCCATACTATTGTATTTATGCAGAAATAGTGATACAGGTGAAAAGATACACGAGCTGAAATAGCACAACAATGCACAGATGTGAAAAGGCCCAACGCTAGACTCGCTAAGGAAACAGAGGGGGAAACCATGGATGCAAACCAGGGGGGAAAAGTAGGTGTGATGGAGCCCTAAATCATATTCTCTAATATTTTCATGAAATTAGAACTGTGCATGGAAGTTCCATTTACCTAGTCATTTAATTCATTATATTTCTATATCGCCCCATAGCCAAATGTCTCTGGGCATTTCACAAAGATTAAAAACCATTAAAATAAAATTGTACAAAGTGCAAAACCATTTACATAAAAACATATAAACACACACACAGAGACAACATATATCTAAAAGAAGGAAAAAGATGTGCATGATTAACCAGAGGCAATCCAGGACTTGATTAATAACTCATGATATGCTGCCAAATGCCTGAGAAAAGAGGGAAGTTCTAACATGACACCGAAAAGATAGCAATGTTGGCACCAGGCAGACCACATTAGGGAGCCACCACTGAGAAGGCCCTCTCCCTTGTTGCCATTTTCCGAGCTCTCTCTGATGAGGCACTTGGAGAAAGGTCTTAAATTCTGAACGCAGTGTACGATCAGTTGATGCTGGAAGAGGTGCTCCATCAGGTATTGCGGTCCCAAGCCATGTAAGGCTTTATAGGTCAAACCCAGCATATTGAATCAGGCTCAGAAACATACAGGCAGCAAGTGCAAGCGGCCCAGAATCAGTGTTATATGTTTGGATCTTCTTGTCCCTGTTACCAATCTGGCCAATGACGTTTGCACAAGCTGCGACTTCTGAACCATCTTCAAAGGCAGCCCCACGTAGAACATGTTGCAGTAATCTAACATGAAGGTTACCGGAGCATAGAGAACTGGAATCAATAGTTGTTTCCATAAATGTGTCTAATACTTTTTAAATGGATGGGAGGGCTGCGTCTATCTGTTCTGAGTCACTGGACTCGTGTACATGCGCCAGCTAGCTGCACTTAGCTGTAACACGTGAGCACTTGTGCACACAGTGACACACACCTGTGGCCATCACTTGTAATAATTGTGATCTGAAGTATGCCCAATTCCGGGTTCCACTTTTTAAGAAGGAGGAGGGCGACCCAGAGGGTGAGGAGCCTGGAAATTAAGTCCTATGAGGAACGGTTGAAAGAGCTGGGTGTGTTTCACCTGGAGAAGAGAAGATTAAAGGAGGAGAGCCAGTGGGGGGGGGGAGGGGGAGGAGAGTTGATGGCTGTCTTCAAATCACGGAAGGCCTGTCATGCAGAAGACAGAACAGGCATGTTCTCCGTTGTTCCAGAGGGCAGGACCAGAACTGGGGCAGGGGTGCGGGTGCGGTGGAAATGGCAGGCAAGCAGATTTTAGCTCAACATCAGGAGAAACATCCTAATGGTAAGAATTGTTCAACAGGGGAAGAGATTGCCTCAGGATTAGGGATGTGCACGGACCCCCCGGATCAGATTGGGACCCAGATCGAGACCTCCGATGTTGTCCTGGATCGGTTTGGACAAAATTGGAGGTCCCTCGGATCGGATCCAATCCCGATCCGAAAATTGGACATCCAATTTTCCACCATTTTGGGTGTTTTCACCATAGGCTTGCATTGGGGGAAAGAAAGCCTAACTCCCCCCTCCCTGTCCCTCACCCCTCACTCGCGCTCCTTACCAGCCTGGGCCATCTGCTGCCATCCGCTGCTCCAATCTACTGAGAAGCAGGCTTTGTGGCCTGCCTCTCAGTAATGTGCCAGGTGATGATGTCATCACCCGGCGCGCTACTGAGAGGCAGGCCGTGAAGCCTGTTTCTCAGTAGAGACGCGCACTGGAGGGAAGTGGACGCCCCGGTAGGTAAGTGGGGGGGCCCTCCCGCCTCCCTCGTTGTGCTCCTTACCTGCCAGGGCCGTCTGCTGCCGATGGCAGGTAAGGAGTGCGAGGGGCGGGAGGAGATCCAATCCTCCCATCTTATCCAAACTGGATCGGGTCCTTCCGGACCAGTTCGGATCAGATCGGACAATCCAGATGCAGGGATCGGAAATCGGATAATTGTATCCGATTTCTCCCAGATCGGGTCCGGATCGTGGATCGGACCCAACCCTAACCCTAACCCCTACTCAGGATATGGTGAGTTCCTCTTCATTGGAGGTCTTTAAGAAGAGGCTAGGCAGCTATCCATCAGGGATGCTAGGGTTTGGGGTCTCCAGCATGGTGCCCATGGGCCCCAATGGGCTTGCAGATATCTCTATTGGTACCTGCCAGGCTCCTGCTGGTCCTGACTTTTATTATACTTCTTCAGATTGTTCCCCCCTTTTTCTTCTTCAGATGGGATCTTGGGATGCTGCAAAGCAAAGTGCTGCCCTCCAGTACCATCTTCATTTGGGTGCAAAATAGTAGCGTTGTGTTTTGGAGCTCAGACCACATCTCTGCCTGGGACTTACGTTTTTGTGCAAGTTACTTTTCTTTTAGCCTCACTCGTTTGCCTTCCGGGAAATGAGCGTTTGGTGACTGACCATGCCCAGCATTTAATGAATGAGCAAACCCACTCACCTCCATGGCAGCCATCTTGTGAGAGTGCCCACAACAGTTTCTCAAAATCCCAAATGCACCCATTGACCCCAGGGGACTATTGCTATTGCAGATCCTGCATTGAGCAGGGGACTGGATTAAATGACTTCCAAGGACTCTTCCAACAACTCTGTGATTCGATGATTGTACATTAGTGGTTGTTATCACTTCTTAATATGGTGACGATAGCCACTAACTTAGACCAAAAGGGATTAGATAAATTCATGGAAGGCAGGTCTAAAAATGGCTAATAGCCATGATGGTTAAATGGAACCTCCAGGATCAGAGGCTGTATTCCTTTGAATTCCTGGGGTACATGAGCTGGAGGGTGCTGTTGTTCTCATGTCCTGCTTGTGGGCTTCCCATGGGCATCTAGTGAGTAACAGAATGCTGAACTTGACTTTGGTCTGATTCAGCAGGGTTCTGGATCCAATAACAATGCAGTGGTTAGTAGAAACTAGCATGGATGTCAAGAACAAATCCTGCTGGACTAATCTTAACTCTTAGTGGTCAGAAGTATGAAAAACATAAACCATGAGGAAAGATTCAAGGTTTAGCCTGGATTTTTTAAAAAAAGAATGGGCTGTGTGTGGGAGACACAATAACGCTCTTCAAATACCCGAAGGGCTGTCATGTAGAAAATGGCATTGTACGAGAGAGTTTCATGTGATCCATTTTTGGATAAGAACTTTCTCAAATTTGCAAACTTCTCCATGAACCGGATGAAAAGGACATGAGATTGAAACAATGAAATGTGGGAGAAGCTGAAACTGACAGATCCCTCCCTCCCCAGGACAGAGATGTATTTTCTGCTGCCCCAGAGGTCAGAACTAGATCTAATGCAGAGAAGAGGGCACCCCAGGGGTAGCCATGCCCCCTGATCTCAAAGGGGGTTTAGCAACAATCATTCAGTTCTTGGCAGGTGCATCGACAGGCTGAGAAAAGACCACCACACAGTTATCTCTCTGATGGAAGAAGACCCACCACATCCTGCTTGTGGGTTTCCCATGGGCAGCTGGTTGGTCACTATATGAATAGAATGCTGGACTAGATGGTCTGATCCAGCATGGCTGTTATGTTCTTGCCTGTCTAACCCCACACTTTCTCCTGTTGGGGAGAGGATGAACGGCAAGCAAATCTTTAGGTCCAGGATGGATGCATTGGGAGGATGAACTTCCTGGTGATTCTGCTTCACAGGTTGGAGACAGCAGGATGGATTTTTCCAGGGCTGCAGCTTGGAGGCCAGGCCACACACCCTGGAGGAATCCAGGAATGGTCCATGGGTTGGATAGGCACTCTATGGGCCTGATTATGCCCACGGAGGGCTGGAGGTTGCCCTCCTCTGATCTAATGAGTTCAACGTACAAGAGAGCAGATTTCGGTTACATATGAGGAGAAGCATCTTGATGGTAAGAGCAATTCAACAACGGAATGAATAAGCTAGAGAGTTGCTGCTGGGCAACTCTCCATCGAATTGGGGTGGGGGTGAGGGTTGGACGAGGTGGCCTACAAGTCCTCTTCCAACTTTATGATACTATGATCTTAAAAGAGACTGGGCCAAAGCTCACGCAGGGAATTTCATATCTGTATCTCCCCAGTTCTAGCGTGACTCACTCTAACCGCTACACCACACTGCAGAGAGAAAAGCACAGAGACATTTGGAGCTCCCGCTTTTCTGCCCTGCTCTGATGGGTTTGGATCATCTTTGCCTGCTGAGCACTCTTGACCAAGAGCCGCCCAATAGCTCTGGGGCCTGAGCGAAATTCAACAGGTGCAGCTCTTTCCATCCTCCTCCTCCGAACCACGAAGAGAAACGTTGGCTCGTTGGGAGTCTTTGTCCCTGTTCCGCAGTTCCTCCAAAGGTGTGGAAGGAAGGAAGCCTCAGCCACGCAACCCTCTTCGCTCAGAAATGTGCAAGCCAGCAATCTGAGCACACACCCACTGCCACCCACCCACCCACCCACCTCCCCCTCTGGACCTGTTGCCTTGACTCCCTCGCGCTCCAAATCGGAAGATTTCAAAAGGCACCAGCTTGAATTCGCCCTGGAGGAAGCAGCTCTTTCAACTCCGTCCAAAAGAGAGCTGGGATGAGCCGATCTAGTCACGCAGTTGTCAGTCACCCTGATGGAATGCAGACAGGGCTGCCCTGTGGTTAGAGTTTGCTCCACCCCAGAGACAGGGGCAGGCGCCCAGGTACCAACGCATACGCTTTAGGGATTTGGACGGAGTTCCCGACGCCCGCTTTCAGCAGATTAACCCTTCACTCCCTGCAAGAGACTCTCTCTTTCTCTGTCTTTTAAAACGTTTCTTCTCCTGTAAACAAAAAGCCTGCTAGGTCCAATAGAGGCTGGTGGCTCCAGTTTCAGCGGGGCTGTGATTCCACCTTGGGTTTCAGCCAGAACTCTAAAGGAGCTATACAAGGTTCCAAAGCCATTTTGGGGGTAAGATTCAGCACCGTGGATAGCTCCTTTAGGGTTCTGGCTGGTTCTGGCTGAAACCCAGAATGGAATCACAGCCCCATTGAAATTGGAGTCACCAGCCTCTACTGACCAGGTCCTGTTCTTCTGAATTCTTTGCTGGCTCCGGTAGGCCAGCCAGGTGCATTTAAAACCAGGAGGAGGGCGGATTAAGGATTTGTTGGCCAGTAGGGGGAGCTCTTTAATCAACGCCAGAACTGCTTTCTTTTGCTTGTGAGTTTGCAAGATCCACTCCAGCCATGCTGTAGAGCAGGGGTGGGAGATGTGCGGACTTCCAGAGGTTGTTGGACTCCAACTCCCATCATCCTTGACCATCGCTCATGCTTGCTGGGGCTGATAGGAGCTGGAGTTCAAGAACGTCTGAAGGACCAAACTTCCCCGGCATGCAGCAATGGCACAGAAAGATTAGAACACCTTCCCCAACCTGGTGCACTCCAGATGTGTTGGACTGCAACTCCCATAGCCATTGGCTCTTTTTTGGATGGAATTGAAAAGATTATGGGAGTTGCAGTCCCCCATAACCGGAAGGAATCAAGTTGGAGAAGACTGTCATCACAGGCACTCCTACTCAGGGTTGTTGTTGTTGTCCTCACTTCAGGCTCTGATTGGCTCCCAATCATCTGTTCTGATTGGCTGGGAACACCATATAAATTAGGGGTGTGCACGAACACCCTGAATCAGATCGGGACCTCCCTGTCCCTCCCCCCCTCGCACTTCTTACCTCCAAGGGCCTTCTGCTCCCGTCCGCTGGTGCCCGCGGCCGCCAGCGGATGGCAGCGGACGGCCCCGGCAGATAAGTGGGAGCCCCCTCCGCACTCGCAATCCTCCTTACCTGTGGGCCCGTCTGCTGTCATCTGCTGCAGACAGGCCCTGGCAGGTAAACCCCCAACCCGGCGATCCTCCTTACCTGCCGGGGCATCCGCCACCTTCACCTGCCATAGATCTACTGAGAACTAGGCCACGAAGCCTAGTGCTCAGTAGATCTATGTCAGGTGAAGGTGGCGGACGTCCCAGCAGGTAAGTGGAGGCCCCCTCCTTCCTCCTCCTCCTCCTCCTCGCAATCCTTCTTACCTGCTGGGGTCCATCCGCTGCCATCCGCTGCCGCCCAGGCGGCAGCGGATGGCAGCGGACGGGCCCTGGCAGGTCAGCCCCCCCGGCAATCCACCTTACCTGCAGGGCCGTCTGCCGCCTTCACCTGCCATAGATCTACTGAGCACTAGGCTTCATGGCCTAGTCCTCAGTAGAGCGCCAGGTGATGACATCACCTGGTACTCTACTGAGAACTAGGTTGCGAAGCCTAGTGCTCAGTATATCTATGGCAGGTGAAGGTGGCGGATGGCCCCACAGGTAAGTGGGGGGGCCTCCCTCCTCCCCCCTCGCAATCCTCCTTACCTGCGGGCTCATCTGCTGCCATCTGCTGCCACCTGGGCGGCAGCAGATGGCAGCAGACAGGCCTCGGCAGGTAAGCCCCCACCCCAGCAATCCTCCTTACCTGCTGGGGCGTCTGCCACCTTCACCTACCATAGACCTACTGAGAACTAGGCTTCGCGGCCTAGTCCTCAGTAGAGCGCCAGGTGATAAGTGGGGGGGGCCTCCCTCCTCCCCACTTGCAATCCTCCTTACTTGCCAGGCTGTCCGCTGCCATCCGTGGGCGCCCACTGGCACCCGTGGATGGCAGCGGATGGCCCCGGCTGGTAAGCCCCCCTTCGCGCTCCTCCTTACCTGCAGGGCTGTCCGCTGCCGTCCGCTGGTGCCCGCTGGTGCCTGCGGATGGCAGTGGACGGCCCCGGCAGGTAAGCCCCCTCCTCCCCCTTGCGCTCCTTACATGCCAGGGTTGTCCGCTTCAGACGGCCCCAGCAGGTAAGCCCCCTCCCCGCATTTGTGCTCCTTACCTGCTGGGGCCGTCCGTGGACCGTCCCGGCAAGTGAGGGGCACGAGTGGGGGGAGGGGGGTCCGATCCTCCATTCCAACACGAACCGGATTGGGTCCTTTTCAGATCGGATCAGATTGGATCTGCTGATCTAGGTGCTGGGGATCAGATTGGAAAATTTTATCCAATTTCCCCTGGATCGGGTCTGGATCGTGGATTGGACCCGATCCATTGCACACCCCTAATATAAATAATTCCTGCCTTACCGTCTCCTCAGACTGTTCTGGGACTCATGTAAGAGTGCCCTCTCCAGCTCTAATTAGGGATAATTTTATTTTCTTACAAAGAATTAGCAGCTCCCCTATACTGAACATTTACCAAATAGAATACTAATACTTCTATTTACCAAATCAATACTAATACTTCCACTACTGTTACTACTACTACTACTAATAATAATAATCCTACGCAATCCTATGCATGTTTAGGCAGAAAAAAGTCTTACAATTCCCAGCATTCCCCAGCCAGCATGGCTCACTTATTTATGCACTGAAAACTCTTATTTCATTTATCCTTACAATGACAACTTTTGCTAATTCATTTAAGCCATTAGCACCATAATCCTCAGCATGCTTTTTCAGAAGGAAGTCCCAGTGAATTCAGTGTGGTTTACTCCCTAATTTAAAACAGATGTTAAAAAAGTTCAAAAACCCCCCACCACAGTTGTGTTAACTGAAACAGCTAACAAGAGTAATGTAAAACCAACAGCTTAAAACCAGTTGCAATATAAAACATTAAAAAGTCCAGCATCTTAATTAAAAGCAATTCAGAATAAATGTCTGGTTCCTCCCCCTGCCCCAGGCCCATTTAAAAGCCAGCATTGACATGGCCAAATATATGTTTCTTGGATTTGCACAGCTATGGGACCACCCTCAAAATAAAGATAAATAAATAAATACATAAATGACTAAATAAAACACCACTGCTGCTCCCAATTTTGATTTCTTTCTCTAGTCCTTTCTTGCTCTTTCTTCCTTTCTTTTTCTATGTACTGTAATCATTCCCCACACATGTTTTACTTTTCAGTGATTTTGGTATGTTCAACTGGCCTTGTGGATGCTTCATGCAACATCCAAGCAAGCATACAAACAAGCGTCCGAACAAACGAGTGTGCTCTGCCAGAACCTGGTGAGTTACAATTACGGTCTATGTGGAAGGAGATTGGAGGAGATTGTTTCCCCCCGGTTCAGATTTGGCTGGTGCCCATGAGAGCTTTTATTGAATTTAATATTATTGCTTAGTGTAAAGGGTCTCTTCGTGGTTTACAGTATAATGCCACATACAAAATAAAACAAAACTAACAGTTGCATCCAGGGTTGGTTTACTGTGAAAGGACAGGACATTCCGCAACAGAAAGGACTCTGTTCACAGAAGGTTCCTCTGCCTGATGTTTAGGGATTTTTTCTCCCACCACACAAACCACCGCTCAGCCCATTCAGCGAGGTCTCCTGACTCTCCATGTGCCATTTTTAGGAGGCTGGGGTGCAGAGGTGTCATGGGAAGGAGGGGGCAGGGAAGTCCACTTCTGCCAATACAGTTGATCTAGCTTAAACTTGAATCCAACCCAAGGAAAACATGTCACAATCTAATTTGAGGAATAACATTTCCCCCCATATTTTCGGCAGCTCTTTCTCTTCCTGCCCTCAGTCTCTATTTGAGAAGGTGGAGGTGAGCAACAGCTCATGCTCAAGTTGGTGCTCGTGTTGGTGCGGCCTCATCATTGGTGCTTTTTAAGAAAACACTGAAAACCTTGTAATTTCAAGCTGCGTATTGACTGCTCTGCTATGGATTAATAGCTGCTCATTTGTAAGGGAGAGGGTTGGAGCACCATCCTCTGTATTGAAGGCATTCTCAGTTTGGAAGGCTGTCCAGTCCAAGTCTGGTATATTAATAATAATAATAATAATAATAATAATAATAGTAAAAAAACCCACATACCTCATTGACATAGCAATGACGAATGACAAAAATGTTGCTGAAAAGGAAGAGGAAAAAAGAGACAAATATATACCAATGGCCATGGAAGTCAAAGAACTATAGCAACAGGAAAAGGTAACAATTATTCCGTTAGTCACATCAGTCACCAGCATCACATCAAAAAATTATACAGAAATTGGGCCTACCAAAATACATCCACACCATCATCCTGAAAGCAGTCATAATTAAAACATGCTCAATTGTCAGGAAATTCCTGAATCTGTAAAAGACAGCATGATATGGCAAAGCCCATCATGTCAGTCTAGAAAAAAGCAATTCAAGTCTATGGGGAAGAACACTGGGCCGGCACTCCCTCTCCCTCCCTACTCGTGCTCCCGCCCCCCACTCACACTCCTTACCTGCCACCGACGCCATCTAGCACTGCTGCCGCTTGGTCCGTGGTACTGATAAACAGGCTTTCTGGCCTGTTCCTCAGTACAGTGACGCGCCGAGTGATGACGTCATCACTCGGCGCATCTCTGTACTGAGGAACAGGCCGGAAAGCCTGTTTATCAGTACTATGAAGCCTACGGATGGCAGCACAGGATGACGGTGGCGGCGGCAGGTAAGGAGCGCAAGTGGTGGTGGTGGAGAGGGAGGGCCGGCCCATTGTTTTCGCCATAGACTTGCACTGGGGGAAAGCTTTCTTTCCTCCAATGCAAGTCTATGGTGAAAACACCTAAACTGGCAGTCCGAAAATCCGATATATCCGATAGTTATCGGATATATGGATATCGGATCAGATCAGATAGGGCCTCCTTAGGAAATAATCATTATCGGACATCGGACCTGATATGATACACATCCCTAGTAAAAGAAGTTGCAAAAATTTCAGTGTACGAAGTTTTCTTCTAAAAGGCCAAATGCTCATTTACCAGCTGTAGCTGTTCGGATGTTATTTATTTATTTATTTGTTGTTGTTGTTGTTATTATTATTTATTTATTTCCCACTTTTTTCCCAAGGAGGCGTTACAAATTAAACCATATAAAGTTAAAACATTAAATAGAAATATACAAAAGTTAAAATATAATTAAACATGCTGCAATATTAAAACATTTAAAATACAAATAATAATTTTTAAAAATCCAATGCATAAACAATGCATGAGCAGAGGTCGAAACTATTCCCCAAAGGCCTGCCAGAACAAAAAGGGGTTTGCCTGCCTCCGGTAGCATTGCAAGTGGGGGGAGCCAGTCTAGCTTCTTTGGGAAGGGGGTTCCAGAGTTACTGAGAAGGCCCTCTCCCACATTCCCACCAGGTGTTCCTGTGATGGTGGTGGGACCAAGAGAAGGTTTCCCTTGAAGATCTCAGAGGATAGGCAGGCCCGTAAGGGAGAATATGGTCTTTCAGATAACCTGGACTCAAGCTGTGGCCATGTGTCCTTGTTTACAGTCCTCTATCTGAAAGGCTGCCAGAGGACACTTTTGTATTTGAAGCGGTCCTCTATTTGAAGAGCAGTTCAGTATAATTCTGGTTTTAACGTCCCTAAGAAGGGAGTACAGAGGTCTTGTTGAACTTGCCCATCAACAACAGACCTAGCAAGGCACACAGGTTGCCTGGCCACAGTCTTTCCCACTATGGTGAGAGGTATTGTATTTCTATTTAAATTACACTCATCATTTCTAAATTTGCATGTATACATATATATTAGCATATGCACATTTCATGCAAATGTGTGTCCTCTTTTGGTCCTCTTTTTTTTAATGTCAAATGCAGTCTTTTTCTGGAGATGCAGAAATGGCCAGCCTAGGTGGATGACATTTGAAGGCTACCTGCATTTTTCTCCTGCCAAAAATACAATAGAAAAGGAAAAAAGGAATTCAAGGGCCTTCTCAGTGGCTGCCCCAGGGCTCTGGAACTCCCATCCCAGGGAAGCTAGACTGGCTCCCTCCTTGGTGTGTTTTCGGAGGCAGGCTAAAACTTTTCTGCTTAAGCAGTCCTTTCAGGAGTAGCTTGGACCTCTGTGGATGTGTTGTTTATATCTTGGATTTTTTTTAAAAAAATTGAATTTAAAACGTTTTAAAATGTTTTAAATATTTTAAAATTGTACTATGTTTGATTATATTTTTAATTTTTGTATATTTCTATCTGTTTTTAACTGTACATGTTTTGATTTGTAAGCTGCCTTGAGTCCCAGTATTGGGGAAAAGGTGGGATATAAATAAATATTATAATAATAATAATAATAATAATAATAAGTGATGGTGGTGGAGGAGGAAATATATAACACTGCATGCTGTAGTAGTGGAAGTGGTGGCTACCCTGTGTGCGGAGGCAATGTTGAGATTTCGGAAGAGGCAGAGGCGGCATTGTTGTCCATCTCTGTCATTCAAAAAGGATCCCAGGTAGCCACCAGGAAAGATTCAGACCTCGGAAAACTGCTGCTAGGGATGTATAGATTTTGTTAAATCCCTTCCACCTGTGTTTTGCAGATTGTTGGTCATCTTTCATTCCATTGTTCATTCATCGATAGAATGGGGTGTTTTTTTCTGGGAGTTGCAGAACAATTTTGTTCCACTTGCGCTAATGTACTTAGCACTAATCTGCACTTGTGCTAATTTGCACTTGCGCTAATGAAACTAGCGCATGAAATTTGCAAATGTGCACAAAATTCCCATACACCCATACACCCCCTGGAAAATCTGATCCTGTCAATGAGTGGACGACAGAACAGAAGATGGCTGACAACCTGCTAAATGCAGACGAGAGGATTAAATAAAATCCATACATCCCAAGGTAGGATATAGACCACAAAGTTTGTATGTGTGTAGTGGGGGAGGGGGGCATTAGACAGCATGTTCCTATGCAGAGTTAAGCTGATGCAAACCCATTGATTTCAGTGGGATTAAGCACACCTAACTCTGCATGGGACCATTGGGTTATGAAGGTTTTAATGATGAGAATATTGTTTGTGAGCTGGCTCCATGTGGCTTAGACTGGTGCCTCTAGCACACAATGAAAGAGATGAAAAGCACATGGTTATAGCTGCTGGACAAGGATTCACTGGGCAAATCTCTCTCTTAAAAGTTGCTTTATAGACTTTTCCTTCCTCTTAATGAGGGAAGGAGCTTCAATTTCCATTGATATTTTCCCCTTTGTGTAGGCTGACCATCTGAAAAGGACAGGGCTCATATAACTTTAACAGTTGTAGAGAAAAGGGAATTTCAATCAGTGTCATTTGTATGCAGTTAGTTCCTGGTGATATTCCCTCTTCATCACAACAGTTAAAGTTGCAGGGGCCCTGCCTTCTTTTGTATATGGTCACTCTAGTATAGTGCCTGCACCTTTAACAGTTGTGATGAAGAGGGAATTTCACCAGGAACTAATTGCATACAAATGACACCTGCTGAAATTCCCTTTTCTCTACAACTGTTAAAGTTATATGAGCCCTGTCCTCCTTTTCAGATGGTCAGCCTACCTTTGTGGTCTCCCTTATTTCCACTGCATAGAGGTTTTTATTTTATTTTATTATTATTATTATTATTATTATTACTGGGGTACACAAAAATGGGAGTGAAGTCTCAGGATGGTATAGAAAAGTTTATTGTACAAAATGCTGATGCATTTCGGCCTTTTGTTTTTTAGGCCTTCCTCAGGGGATTGTTATAATGTCTGCAGAAATTATTAGCAATGTGATGGCGACTACCAAGACAAACTTTTCCATAGCATCCTGAGACTTCGCTCCCATTTTGTGTATTATTATTATTATTATTATTATTATTATTGGCATGTTTTTGCTTGGGGGGAGGGTCTGTGCCATAATGTCTGGATTTTGTTGTGCTGATTTCTTTATCGCCTTCATCCATTAAGGACCAGCAACACACAAGATGATATTGTTCCTTGAAAACTTCTGGGACTGATCAGATGGTAGTTTGATTTCACTGTTGATAGAAGCTATCACATTACCTGTTAAAAAAAAATCTTTCTCAAACATAACTACGGTTCAGTATGCCAAACCCTTGGAGCATAAACATATCTCTTGCCTCTGGGCTTTAAAACAAGATGTTGAAAGCAACTATAAACACCTCTGCCCCTAGGCTTGCAGTTACATGGAGACCAGAAATGGCTCCTGGTTTGTGGGGTTGGGGGAAGGCTGGGAAAATGCCCTTCTTGTGGGTCTCTTCCACTGTTACTATAGGGTGGCCACTTAAGTATCACCCAAAAAGAGGCCAAAGAAGGCCAAGGATTTACATAAAATCTGCATATGATCAGTGAAGGCTGGTGACTCCGATGTCAGTGGGGTAGCGAACCTGCCGCGGGTTTCAGTCAGAATTCGAAAGGTGCTATTCAAAGTGCAGAAGCACCTTGGATAGATCCTTTACAGTTCTGACTAAAGCACATTTGCCACCACACTGACGTCGGAGCCACCAGTCTCCACTGGCAATATGAACAAGAGCCGTTTCTACTTCCAGAGAATTGAAACAGCTCAGCACTTTCAGATCGTATAAGAGGAAAATAAGCCAACACATCCTTTGGGTTCCTGAAACAAATGATCCCCCATCCCCCATTTTTTTAGCAGGTTTTGGTGTTGGATTCTTCAGGAAGCTGGTTTATTGGGTCTCCAGAACCCTGGCTTATTGGCTCCTCCCACAAACACAAGCCAAAGTCATAAGCCATGAAATGGAGAGAGATGAGATGGAAAGTGGTGCCATTCCACCAGCCCTGCTGAAGGACTACTTCATTTTTCTCCTCTTCCCTCCCCTTCTCTTTCCCCTCGTGTGCTGTGCCTTTTTAGAAAGCAAGCCTGCAGGCAGGGACTGTCTCGTTGAACTGATTGTACGTAAGCTGCCTTTTTTGGCTGTGGCGTGAGATAAAAACATATTTTAAATAAATGAATGAAGATGACTCTGGCTTGTTTGGAGAGAGATATGCAAGAATCCATGGGAGCATTTGGGTTAGCATGCATGTGCTCCCACCCAAACTCTGATTTATTTTTGCGCCTGAATGTAGCTGTGTTTCAGCATCAACCCCTCATAAGTTACTAAAAAGCACTTTGCGATGCCGCAGATTCTTTGTGACATTGAGCTCGCTCTGTGCATCCTTACCCTGTTCTGAGTTGAACGAAAAGTGACCTTCAGGTGAGAAAGAGAATACGGGTTTCTAATGAGTAAAAGCTGATGTCTTTGTGCCCCTTAAGGCGCTGCGTGTGTCTGTTCAGAGCCATCGTTGCCTCCCTTAGAAACATCCCAGAGGTGAAAGAGGCAACTGGTACCCAGCTGTTCACCTTGCTTTTGGTCCCCGCTCGTAAATGGGCCTGCATATCAATCCACCCAGGGCCTGTAGCTGAGGTTCGCCTAGTCACCAGGGAAGCAATGAAGAGGCACCTTGTGGGAGTTAGACCTGCCAAGGTGTCCTCTGATAGGTGAGGAGGAGTGCTTGGTGCTACTCCAGCAACACAACTGAGTGTGTTTTCTTTGCTGGATACAGAAAAACAGGGGGTGGGAGGCAAGGTAAAAAAAAACAACCCCCCCCCTGCGCCTCTTGCACCTGTGACCTTGGAGACTCCCTGGGGCAAATGTATGTAGACAATTAGAAGTGCGCTAACCCTCAGGGGTGGGATGAGATGCCTTTGGTTTATCAAGAAGTAAAGGAAGCTTCCTTGGTCCATTTCAGAAACAAAAAGAGGAAAAAAGAAAAGAAACCCAGATCCTACAGTCAGGCAATACCTTTTTTAGGGCTGACCAAATTGTGAACAAGCTCCCAACTCCTTTCCTTCTATCTCGAAACAACTGCAGACTGAATTGGTTGGGTCCAGATTTCATCATACTCATGGTAGGCCCACTGAAATCAATAGGACTTAAATTAGGCATGATTAACAAGTCCCATCAATTCCAATGGATCTGTTCGAAGAATGACTAAAAATGGATGCATCCCAATGGCTTCAACATCAAGACAATTTCTCTCCCCTCCCCCACTTTCCCCTCCCACTTTCCCCTCCAGCATCCAGCCTGATGATGAAGAATTCTGAAGAACCTGCAGGCTTGCTTGCTGTTTTGTGGCATTTTGGTTGGTTCAAATAAAATGGGGCGCCAAACTATTTTCATTTGGGAGCCAAGCAGAGGGACCAAATTATGTCAAGGGCCTCCCCTCCTATGACATCATCACACACCTGTCCCAACCACTGGCAGGGACTCAGCTAGCACTTGCAGGATCTGCCTACAAGTGCTGGCTGAATCCTTTCCATGCCGCTTGCATCTCAATTCAGGCATGAGCAATGCAGGAAGAGACTTGCCCGGGGCTTGCAGAATCTGGTCTTGCAAGCCCTGGACAAGTTGGGCACTTCCTTCCCATGCTGACCATGTCTCGATCAGCCCATGGGCCGGAGGTTGCCCTCCTCTGCAATAAAGAGTGCTTCCAAATGAAGCTTTTATTATACAATTGCAGTGCCTCATTCTCAGAATTTTATGGCCTTGTTCAGCTAACATGCTTAGATAAAACATAAATAATAAGCCACAACTGCCTTCCCCTTCTTTTTGTGACCCAGGAGAAATTTTTTGAATTAGACAAGAATTAGCCTCATGTAGAGTAGAGTTCTGTGCAAATGAAAAATGTGCACCCAGCATTTTAAACACGATTTGTTCCAAACACTTTTGCTCTAACTGGCCCTGTGTTCCTAGCATCTCCATTCTGAACAAAGTAGACACATTCTAATACTCAGTGGTCTGAGAAGACTGCATGACCAGGCCGACAGGTGGCCTTTCTGTCATTGTGGCTGTACCTGTGGACAGTCATGGCTTGTGAGGAATCCAGCAAACCTGGATATGATGAAACAGTCTTTGATGGGCAACAGCAGAAAGAGTTACACCTGCATGAGCACAGAAAAAAACGGAAACTTCAACTAGTTCAAAATATGGCAGCCAGGTTGGTCACCGGGACACCTAGGGGTGACCATATTACACCAGCTTTAAAATCGCTCCACTGGCTTCACCAGAAGGTTGTCATCCTTACAGGAATGTGCTAAGGAACCATCACTTCTCCTTTGATTTTCACACTAGGAATTCCTAGATGAATCATTCTGAGGTTGGTGCTTTTGTTTGAAAGGGATGAAAAGGAAAGGATACCTGTGCCTATGTATGTTACTGTGACATTCACTTTGCAGTATGTGTGTTTGAAAATCCCACTTCAGTGATGCTCAGACAATCAAAAGTAGGGCTGTGCTCGCCCCCGATCCGATTCAGATCTGGATCTGCCAGGTCTGAATTGGGGCTCAATCCGATCCAGATAGATTCAGACCTTCCCTATCCGATTCAGATCCGGATCCGAATCGAGATCCGGATGCCTTATTTTCCCCATAGACTTGCATTGGGGAAAACAAAGAGCTGTAACTTCTTGATTTTTAAAGATATAAAAATATAACTTGGGCACATTCCAGATGGGCTGTCGGTACTCATGTGTGCAAAATTTCAGAATCATAGATGCAAGAATGTAGCGGCTATTAATTTTTTTAAATGATCAAGAAACACCTATAACTTCTTTATTTTTCAAGATACACACATGAAAGTTGGGCACATTTCAGATGGCATACTCATGTGTGCCAAATTACAGACACAGAGGTGCAGGCATTTACTTGCAAGGAATTTTTAAAACTGCAATTTTCCAGGCAATCCACAAGTGCTAATAACTTTCTTATTTTTCAAGATATAGTCCAGACACGTAACATTGGACAACTGTGCAGGTGCAGGCAGCCACACACAGTCACAGTCAGCAGCAGTCATTGATAATGAGAGCACTACTCAATGAGCCAAAGATTGTCTCGATTTTTAATTGTGAAGCTGAAATGCAACAAATGGCCCTGCAAGGCAGGCACATTGTATCGAAAAACATAGACAGTGAGAGATGCTTTGGCATCCCCTCAAAATAGGAGGGTAGGAATAAGAGGATCCCTTTGGGTTCCTCCCTTCAGAGTTGAGTTACTGAACTGTAAGCACAGCCAGTCATAAATAATAATAGGAATACTAATATTAATACTAATAATAATTAAATAAAGAGCCTGCCTGACTTAACTAAAGAGAAAAAGCCTGCCAAAATAAGGAGGGGTGGAATGGAAGGACTTCTCTTCCTCCTAGCTGCTTGAGTCTATAGGAACATGATGCTGGTGTCCAGGAATCTGAAATATTTGTGGAGCTTTGCCTTTATTTGGCTGGTACCATCCTTCCCCCGCCCCCAAAGTGGTGATGCACAAGAGCTCCTCCCACACAAATCTTTCACCTGCCTTGTGTCCGGACATAAGCTGTGCACACATCTTTGGTCATACCAATTCCTTGGCCCCAGAGGAGATGATCACGCCCATTAAGGAATTTTGCAGGGAAAGATGCGGAAATGCTATGCCAGGGACAGCTTGTTTCTCAATGCATCCTTCACAACAAGGGATCAGGGTTGAATCTGACGGAGATAATAAATAGAGGTGAGACCTGCAACAAGAATGATAGAAGGCGAGACCAACATTTTGCTTCCTGAAGCAAAGAACAAGATGTGTCTTCCTCCCCAGTTCATATACAGAAGCTACCTGGACTGGAAGTTGAATTTTACTTTGCCACTGGTGATGGGACAGTGTTCTCCGCTACTGCACCCCATGGAGCAGGCTATGTTAAGGAGTCCAAGGCAGATGCTGGGTGGCATACACGAGGGATGTGCAGGGACCCCCCGGATTGGATCGGGACCCAGATCGGTACCTCCGAGATTGTCCTGGATCGTTCAGGACAAAATTGGAGCTCCCTCGGATCAGATCGGACCCAATCCCGATCCGAAAATCGGAAGTCCGATTTTCGGATTGGCCATAGGCTTGCATTGGAGGAAAGAAAACTTTCCCCCAATGCAAGCCTATGGCTGGGGTGAGTAGGGGCCTAACTCCCCCCTCCCTGTCCCTCCCCCCTCAGGCTCTTACCTGCCGGGGTGGCGGCTTCCCTCCAGTGCATTGATCTACTGAGGAACAGGCTTCATGGCCTGTCCCTCAGTTGCATGCCTGGTGATAACATCATCACCCGGCGTGCTACTGAGAGACAGGCCGCAAAGCCTGTTTCTCAGTAGGTCAACGCACCGGAGGGAAGCCACTGCTCTGCCAGGTACGTGGGGGGGCCCTCCCGCCTCCCCCCTCGCGCACTTACCTGTTCTTATTCACAGCTCTGTATGTCATCCTGCAGGATACTCTCTTCCATCCCCCCTACTCTTAGGTCACCCTCTCCATGTTTAGGAACTGAAATTAGGGGGGCTGAATTTTGTGGGGGTGAGGGCTGAGACCCTTTCCTTGTGGCACATTTCACTGACATTTTCATCAAAGTGAATGGTCTTGTTGCAGCTTTGCATGACCCCATGAATGAACTTCTCCAACCCAAGGCATTTAGTTTGCCTGGTAGTTCCAGTCCTTTGATTAATATCAGTTCATTTATGTCAATAAGCACTAATATCAATGGTTACCAGTCATGATGGCTATACATTATCTCCAATATCAGAGGTGGTATACCACGACACATCAGTTGTTGGGGAAGTAACCAGAGATGAATTCCTACTCCATTCATTCGAGGAAACACCACACCAAGATCAGGTTGAAATAAAATGATTTAAATGACAACACTGAATCTAAAAAGTTGATTTGGGGTGGGGATTGGTTATTTCACCATTGTTACCAACCCACATTTGAAACAGGATAGGCTAGAATTGGTGAGCATTGTGTATGGTGTTCCCTGATAATAGTGCCCCAGTCTAAATTTTTATGCAAAGCTAGATGGACCTCTTAGGTGTTCTAGTAGAAGTATTCCAAACAGTATCGCCACCTGCCCGCAAAGCTAAGATGTTCCGGAACCCAGCACATGCTTTGGTGTGATTTAGTGGTGAGTCTTCCTACATTCCACTCCAGACAATCAATCAATACTTGGAGGAGTGTGGGATCAAGGCCACTGGCGCTGACTCCAACTTTTGCATGTCCACCAGAAGGCCCAATCTGATGTTCTGCAAACAGCTAGACAGACACTCTAAAACATGCTGGAAGTCTGTGTACATGTATGGCATGTGTGTGTGTGTGTGGACACACAGACACATACATCAAATATATAGCACCATCAATTAACAATGCGCCTTACAGTGTAAGAACAACTGAAAAACAAATCCTTGCCTCAAGGAGCTAAGAATATTACATCAGTTCAGACAGATCTTTAGGCTTAATTCCAGTAAGGGATGAGGACTAAAGGGATGGGATCAGGCTGCAGCAGAGGGAATGAAGGAAAGCAGGTCCTCCATAAGATCTGCTGAGAAGTCACCTCCATCAGGATCCTCCCTTCTCCAGTGGTTCCTTGGCAGCCCCACCAAAGAAGATCCGGCCACTGAGGGGCCATCGTGCCAGCAGGTGCATGGACTTTAGCCTTGACTTGTGCCCCCAAGGTTGGCCACCATTTTGGTATAGAGTAGGCCACCCCAACCTGATGGCCTCCAGATGTGTTGGACTACAACTCCCAGCATGCTCCAGTGAGCATGGCTGATTGGGTATGTTGGGAATTGTAGGTCAACCCTTCTGGAAGCCAATAAGTTAGGGATGTCTAGTAAGCAGTGCTATATGTTGAATGGGTATTTTATTCAATACGTTGGTTCTATTGAGTTGGTTATTTCACCATTGTTACTGACCCACATTTGAAACAGGCTGGGTTAGAAGTCACCGTAGGCAAACATGCTGTTCCGACACAGCGATACACATCTACACCCAACCACCCAACCACACAGAGGCAATCCAACTTGGAACTGTTGTGAACGCCCTTTCAGCTGGGCCAACTCTTCGCAATAAATCTTTCTTACTCATCTGGAGGAAGTTCATTTGGCAACACCCCCATCGGTCACGCCAAGGCCCTTTCTACACCAGAGGGCGTCGAGGGTGGGGAGTGGGCGAGCCCGGAAGTAGCCAATTCTGGGTTCATCGCTCCAGTGCACATTTAATGATGCAATGACCAGGGCTGCACCCGGGCCATCGCGGCCACCATTTTGGGTTTTTTTTTAATCAGAGAAGAGTGTTCTAGCTCTCCACTGAAAGGTTACTTTAAAAAAATCACATGCAAAATTGGGGGCCCTCCCCCTGTCATCCTGGGGATGGCGGACTTGGTCCCCCCTTCTTCCCTGATGGGCATGGAGCTGCACAATGCGGCTCCGTGGCAATTTCTGCTGGCTGCTTACTCATGTGTAAGCAGCCAGCACCTGGGATGGGCAGCCACATCTCCCGCAGTCCCAGAAACTTCCCAGGACTGTGGAAAAATTTTGAATTTTTCAGGTTTCCCTTAAACCTAGAAAATCTCACGGCTGCTCCCCCACCCCGGAGTCCCTGTGCATCATTTGGACTCATGGGGACCAGCCGGGGGCCAACCCAGGTCACAAGCCTGGTGTGGAAAGGGCCCAAGTCTTGGCTGCGTGACGTATGACTGCTTCCAAAACTATACCAGGCTGGGTGACTGTTGCTTGCCTTTAGGCCGTAACTGTTAGGAGCCAATGATAGGCCAGGTAGCTTCTAGGATGTTGTTATAGCAGACAACTTCTGGTCTTGAGTCAGTGATAACCAAGTTACTCTGTTGGGAAGGAAAGGCTTCTTGGGGCCCCAAGAAGGGTGTTCACTCACAGCACAGGTGCTGTGGAAAACAGGAAACAGAGGGAGCGCCTATGGGAAGACACTCTTGCTTCCACCTCTTGAAAAAGCCAGGAAGTATGGATTAGCTTAGGCTTCCTCCTAATTCATCGCTGGCCGTTTCTACACCAGACTGTTTACCTGGGATAGGGTGACCAGATAAAATCCAGGTCAGGGCTCATGTAACTTTAACAGTTGTAGAGAAAAGGGAATGTCAGCCAGAGTCATTTGTATGCAATTAGTTCCTGGTGAGATTCCCTCTTCATCATAACAGTTAAAGGTGCAGGCACTATACTAGAGTGACCATATACAAAAGAAGGCAGGGCCCCTGCAACTTTAACTGTTGTGATGAAGAGGAAATTTCACCAGGAACTAATTGCATACAAATGACACTGGCTGAAATTCCCTTTTCTCTATAACTGTTAAAGTTACATGAGCTCTGACCTGGATTTTATCTGGTCAGCCTAACCTGGGATGGCCCCCGGCTGGTCCCTGTGCGGCGATGGTGTGTATTAGGTACTTCTGGGATTGCCCTCCTTCCCACTACACACCTATGGTGTAGAAAGGGCTGCTGTCAAAAAAGCACACTTTGAGGAAGAATTTCAAGAGATCTCACAGGAACTTATACCAGAGGGATAACTGTTGTTATCTAGTTGTTAGTCTAGTTGCTTATACATTAACTCACAGGCTCAATTCGGACGACACAATAAGCAACTGGGGGGTGGGGAACAATTGACAGTTGTTTTGACTATTGTGTCATCCGAATGCTGCCATAGTCAACTCAGCGCTGATCCAAATCCACACCACAGTTGATTATTTATTACCATGTTGTGTGGGGAGTACCCCCTAGTTGAACAATTATAAAGTTGAGTGGTACCCCACCATTGACTATCGTGTTGTCCGAATTGAGCCACAGAGATAGAGTCTTGCAACACCTTACTGCCCAGGTGAGGAACCTACGGATGTTGTCAGACTACAGCCCCCATCATTCCTGAGTATTGGCCATACTTAGGGTGACCAGATTATGACAATCAAAATCCCGGACCCCCTCGCCACCCCCCACCCAAAAGAACCCCACCACCACGCGCCCGCACCGCCCCCCACCCGCGCCGCGCTGCACCCCGCCGCCCCGCGCTCCTTACCTGGGCGTCCGCTTCCCTCCGGTGCTCAGAATCTACTGAGAAACAGGCTTCCTGGCCTGTCTCTCAGTACGCGCCAGGTGAGGTCCTGGCCTGTTTCTCAGTAGATTCCGAGCACCGAGGGAATCGGACGCCCCAGCAGGTAAGTGCCTCGTGCTGCCCGCCTCCCGCCAGCACCGTGTGACCCCACCCCGGTTTTCCCCCGCTGCCCCCCAGTTGCCCCGGATTGGCCTAGGTTTCCAGGTTAGGACCGGGAAACCCCGGGCCATCTGGACACCCTAGCCATACTGGTAGGGGCTGCTGGGAGTTGAAGTCCAATAACATCTAGAGGACCACCAATTGCTCACCCTGGCCTTACAAACGAACAGATTTACTATGATATTAGCACACATAAAGAGAAGATGAAGGAACAGCCCAAAGTTCATGAAAAGCAAGTGCCTGTGGACAGTTGTATGCAAAGATCAAATGTATAAATGATAAGCAGAGTGAGTGTTCAAAATAGTAGGAACTGGTGATAATAGTCACCCTAGCAGAGGAGGTCTCAAACTCCCCCTGCCTACAGACCACATGAAAACGGCTACATATGGGATGTGCACCCACCCTTTCTTGCTTATTACTACTACTGTATTTATTTAAAATATTTCTTGGCTGCCTTTCAGGGCAGAAACTGAACTTCAGGAGGATGCAGGAGTGTGTTATTCAGCCTAGGAATGTCAGAGAATTCCATAATGGAACCAAATGACTATGGATTATGAATCCAACCTGCAGATTCTGTAGTGGATTGGCTTTTCCCATGTCGGGCAGATTCCACAGACTTGCAGGCCATTTTTCTCAGGCATTTTGTGCAAATTTCATCATAGAAAAGTATGCAAAATAAAAAGAAACTGGCCAAAAATGCACATTTCCCCCATAGGCTAAAGCATGAAACTGCATTTGAGGGAAACTTGGGAATTTTAGAGGAATTTGCACATTTTTGCATGTACAAATTTGTGCAAATTTGGAAATGGAAAGAAATCCGATTCTGGTGATGAGCAGACGATGGAACGAAAGGTGTCCAACAAACCACAAAACAGAGATGGAGCAGATTCTACACTGTCTGTACATCCCTAAATCAGTCAAAGCAAAATGTACACAGCTCTATTGCAGCAGTAGTATCCATATGTCAGGTTTAGGCTATAAAAAGCAGGCCAAGCCAAGAGCTGGAACTAGGAGCCATGGCACAAACCAGTAAGGCTCAAAGACAAGTCAGAAGCAAGCCAGGAAGGAGGCTCAAGGAGTGAGCCAGGACTATAGAGTAATTCAGCTGCAAGGCAGGACTGGAGACCAAGCCCGAACTCAAGGACAAACCAGAAGTCAGGCCCAAAGCACAACCAAAGATACAGAAACGCACCAGAGGACAGGAAGCCCTTGGTCTTCAAGCAAGGGTCAACTGGAACAGGAAGCCCTTTTAAACCCCTTCCTGTCCAGGTGGAGCCAATGGCCAACCTGGGTGGGCTGAGTCAGTCCAGAGCCCAAGGGTATTTCTCTGGGAAGCTGCTGCTTGCAGTTCAGTGGTTAACCATATGGGGGTACACTGAGCCAGTAGCTGCTTTCACTATGTTTCTGGGGGCTAATTTCTGTTCTTCTGAGGTACAGCTGGAAGAGCTACAGAAACCTATATAACCAGCTTGTGCAGAAACTATACTGCTAGGACCTCCAACACGGTGCCTGTAGGCATCTATGTATCTTTCGGTGCTTGGCAGCCCCCATGTCACCCCCCATAATTTTTATTTTATTTTTTAAGATATATATTTTTTAATAATTACAAATCTTTTAGAAAAATGTAGATGCTGGCATTGGGTTCCAAAGAGCGGTTTTGTGTTTGGGGGCCCACCTCTCCTTTGCACTTAGCTTCTTATTTGTTACATTTATATTTCACCTTTCTTCCATTGAGGAACCAAAGATGGATACATGTGCTTGCCTCCAAGAACTGACCAGACTCAGACCTACCTAGCTTTAGCAAGTTCTCCAGTAAGTTATTTTTCTTTTAGTTTCACCAGTTTGCCTTCGGGAAATTGATTATTTTGTGACCAGACATGCTCATCATGGCAGCTATTTTATGAAAGGACAAGCCACCTTCCCACTTGACAGCCATTTTGTGAGACTGCCCACAACCACCCCCCTGCAAATTTCAAAATGTGCCCATCAACCCAAAAAGGATGGGGCCTGCTGCTAGAGTCGAACACAAGCATACACACACGTGTACACACATTTGCTATAAGCAGCAACAACTCTTTTAAACTTTGGGAAACCTGCTGTCTATTAGGGGTGTGCTTCGCCTTGGTCCCGACCTCCAAATCTGAATCAAAGTGGGCCAATAGGACCACCTCAGCCTAAAGCAACGAAAGTACTTTGGCCCAATTTGGCCTGATGGCCAGCCACTGCCCCCACCTGCGGGACTTACCTGAAGCCTTCACTTGAGCCGGCAAGCTGCCGTCCTCTAGGATAGTTATGCTGACCTGGCGTAGATCTACTGTTGTAAAGTATGGCACTCAGACATGGCCTTTTCTGCTGCCGTAGTCTACAACAATAGATCTATGATCAGAGCACCTCTACTGGGCGGCTCACCAGCATGAGTGGAGGCTTCAGGTAAGTCCTGCAGGCCGGGGACAGCTGCTTGCTGGGTTTGGGGGGTAAGCAGAAGGGGAGGGAAGGGAGGGGAGTCCTATGGACTCCCGGTCAGTATCATGCTCAGGAAACCACAACAGTCGACCTGCTTTGGATTCGGAACCAGATCCGAAGTGCGACGAGGTGGTTCTGAGGTTCCCAAGTCAAATTTGGGCCAATTTGGAAATGCCAAATTGGTCTCCGATGCGAATTGTGTATACTTTATACACAGCCTCTATGTTGGAATGCTGGCCGATGAGAGAGTATGATGCCCAGATATGTGCTGTCATCCCCCTCTCTCCACATGGTTCAATATTGGGGCTCCTTGTCCTTTAATCTATCCCTGGTTTGGGAGAGGAGAGGATGCCCCCATCTCCACCATGGCCTTTTGCTGAACTTCTCTGTGTCCTGGAGTCAGCTGGGGAAGTCTGAACGTTCTCAGATGGATTCTTCTCCCTTGTCTGGTTCCACAGATGTTTGGAGCCAGAAAGAAGAGCCTTGATTTTTCTCACGGCGTGTTCCCGTCGAGGCCTGGCAGCGTGATGAGAATGTTTCTCTATTTCAGAACTGAGAAACTCCTTCAGAGACTAAACTGGGGGCAGGGGAGAGGAATCTTTGTTTCTTTCTTAACCAGTTTGCTTACAAGTAGCATCCCCTCTGGGTACAAGGCGATTAGTCTGTCTCGAGGAGGGCGTTGAGTCATCAACGCCACCACAAGGGACTTCTGTGAAAAGGAGAACAGTTTGTGAGGGCTGGATGGGATGCTCTTTGTGAAATGGGTGACCACAGATCTCAAGTAAGGCTCACCGCGATGGGAAAAATAGGGCGATTTGGGGTGGCATCTTTGGTCATACCCAGTGGAAGCTGGTGGCTCCGATGTCAGTGCATTGGGAGATCCATGCTAGGTTTCAGTCAGAACCAGTCAGAACTCTAAAGGATCTATTCAAGGTACGAAGCACTTTGGATAGCTCCTTTAGAGTTCTGACTGGTTCTAACTGAAACTGGGAGTGGGTTCACTGCCCCACTGACATCAGAACCACCAGCCTATATTAGTCACAGCCACTTGCCTTGGTTCCCATTCAGAGTTGTCTCCAGTGAAGCAGGAAGACGACTTCTGATTCTAACTGGAGTTGGTATAGCTTCATGTGAATTCAAAATCTGTCAATTTCAGAATTTACAAAGTCATGTTGGTCCCATCTGTATACGTAGCGAATCACACCCAAAATAATTAGTGCCTCTTGATTCTTCATAAGGACAAAGAGTGCAGAATGGGGGGATTAGTTGCTTTTCGTTAGGCACGAGTTAAGCATTCAGGTCGTAATTTTGTTTTAATTTTGCCTATTGGGGAGATCTGAGATTTTGCACCAAACAATCAAAGGCTAGCACATAAAAGAAAAGAAAAATAGGTGATATCAATCCTTAAATTTCAAATTTCAAATTCAGCACTTGAAGACACCACATTTTTGGAGAGCCACGTGAACATAAGAAGAGTCATGCTTAATCACTAGTAGCACATCCAGTTTATACTAGGAATGTGCACGGACTCCCCAGATCGGATCGGGACCCGGATCGGGACCTCCAATTTTGTTCCGGATCGGATTGGAACAAAATAGGAGGTCCCCTGGATCAGATCAGACCCGATCCTGATCCAAAAATCGGATGTCCGATTTTCGGATCGGCTGCCATTTTTCCCCATAGACTTGCATTGGGGGAAAGAAAGCTTTCCCCCAATGCAAGTCTATGGGGAAATAATGGCGGCGGGGGGGGGCAAGTGGGGGCCTAATTCTCCCCTCCCTGTCCCCCCTCGCACTTCTTACTTGCCGGGGCCATCTGCTGCTGTCCACTGGCGCCCGCTGGCACCCGCGGATGGCAGCAGACGGCCCTGGCAGGTAAGCCCCCCCCTCGCGCTCCTCCTTACCTGCCAGGGCGTCTGCTGCCTTCACCTGCTTGAATCTACTGAGAACATCACCTGGCACTCTACTGAGGACTAGGCTGCAAAACCTAGTTCTCAGTAGATTCGAGCAGGTGAAGGCAGCGGACGCCCCGGCAGGTAAGTGGGGCCCCCTCCCTCCTTCCCCCTCACGCTCCTTGCTTGCCGGGGCTGTCCGCTGCCGTCTGCTGGCGCCTGCTGGTAGTCGCAGTTGGCAGCAGATGGCCCCGGCAGGTAAGGCCCCCCTGCGCTCCTTACTTGCCGGGGCCGTCCGCTGTTGCCCACTGGTGCTCGCAGATGGTAGTGGACGGCCCCGGCTGGTAACCCCCCCTCGCGCTCCTTACTTGCCGGGGCCATCCGCTGCCATCTGCTGGTGCTCGCAGATGGCAGCGGACGGCCCCAGCAGGTAAGCCCCCTCCCTGCATTCATGTCCTTACCTGCTGGGGCCGTCCGTGGACGGCCCAAGCAGGTGAGGAGCGTGAGTGTGGGGGGGGAGTCCAATCCTCCGATCCAACACAATCTGGATCGGGTCCTTTTTGAATCAGATCGTATTGGATGGCCGATCCAGGTGCTGCGGATTGGTTCGGATAATTTTATCCGATCCAGCCCGGATCGGACCCTGATCATGGATCGGACCTGATCCACACCCCTAGTTTATACATTGTTATGTATAAATTCAAAAATTTTTAATTTTATATCTTTACTTTTAAAAAACATATACATATATAAGCAGGTTTTAAACTGTGATTGAAGCTGGTGTTTTATACTGAAACATTTCACATTTTAAAATCTGTTTATATTTGTATATGTTATCAAATTGAAAAGCTATAAAAATACATTTTGGAATTTAAAATATTTTGAAATCTGTAACAATCTATAAAATGGATGTGCTAATAGTGGTTTTCTTTTGTTTCGTTTTGCTTTTCAAGGAAATCCAATTCCGTCAATAAGCAGACGATGGTACAAAAGTCACTGACGATCCAGGAAACACAGACAGAATGAATTTAACAAAAAGGACGAAATGCCTTTCTGATCCCAAGGATGGCGAATGGTCAGATTCTCTTTGCCAGGAACAGCACCAATTTTCTATCCTTGGCAAGAGGAGAGAATATAATGTGAAGTAATCAAAAACTTGAAGAGGGGTTAAGGTGGCCACTGACACATCACCAAAAAAAGAGGATACGAAGTTGCATAAAATGTGTATATGCTGATTGATATGTTTAGAAATTTCAGTACAAATCCAAATGTATCTCACCATAGTGGGTAAGGCTGTGCTCAGGTGACCTGTGTGTCTCCTGCCCATGTGCTGCTCTCCCTTCTTATGTTCTTTACTTTTAAAACAGACTTGGGTCTAATCCACACCAAGCAGGATATTGCACTATGAAAGCTACACTATTGCTTTGTAGTGTTATTGAAGTGCACTGACAACTGTTGGGGCCCATAACACGCATAGCATGTACTGCTTTCATAGTGCTATATCCTGCTTGGTGTGGCTCCTGTCTTTTATATACCTCTTTCATACCACTTTCATAGTACAATAACCTGCTTGGTGCAGATGAGGCCCGGACAGCCCTTCAATTAGAGGACATCTTCAAATAGAGGACTGTCCCATGTAGTAGATGACATGGCCATCCTATGTGTGTGTGCATTGGAGAGAAATAGGTGTGTGTGAGAGAGGTGTGTGTGTTAAAGTTACTTTTCTTTGGTTCCTAAAGGCACAATCTTATGTATGTTTTGATAGAAAAATGTCCGACGACTCTCAGCATTTTCCAGCCAGCGTGTGTTTTATTTTGTTGTGGAATGCTTGTAGAGGTACATTTCTGTACCTTTCTCTCCTTCCCCATGCCTACATTAGACATTCATTCAGGCTAGACTTGTACCTTAGCTCTGACCCCCTCTAGATGGATTCCGTTTGACGCCTGGTTAGCCGATTATGTGCATAATCGCAGAAGCACTTTATCGTAAATGCTTGTATGCAGGAGGTAATTGAGCGCACAACTGGTGGCCTTACTGGTTGTTTGGAATGCACTTTACAAGTAGTTAATGCGGAGAATCGCTTGTTCACATAGTCAAAATGCACTTTAACGGCCGGAGAAAAATAAAACTCACTATTTAACGCGCATTCGATAATGCGCATAATCGGAGAGAAAAAGCGCCTCAACTCCCGATTTACGCTCCGCTCTTGTAGAGGTAAAAAAATTTAATGACTTCAAAGAGCTTTAAACATCTTGTGTAGAGGCAGCCTCAGACCCTAGCCTAATGTTTAAATGCTCCTGGCCCTTTAAGGGTACAATCCTATGCATGTTTAGACAAAAAAAAAAAGTTCTACAATTCCCAGCCTGCTGCACCCAGCCATGTACAAAGTCCTAAACAACTTGGGACCAGGATAACTGAGAAAGCATCTTCTTCCTTACCAACCTGACCAGTCACTGAGGTCATTGGAGGGCACGCTCTTGGTGGTTCCACATGGATAGGCTGACCATATGAAAAGGAGGTCAGGGCTCATGTAACTTTAACAGTTGTAGAGAAAATGGAATTTCAGCCAGTGTCATTTGTATGCAATTAGTTCCTGGTGAAATTCCCTCTTCATCACAACAGTTAAAGGTGCAGGCACTATACTAGAGTGACCATATACAAAAGAAGGCAGGGCCCCTGCAACTTTAACTGTTGTGATGAAAAGGGAATTTCACCAGGAACTAATTTCATAAAAATGACACTGGCTGAAATTCCCTTTTCTCTACAACTGTTAAAGTTACAGGAACCCTGTCCTCCTTTTCATATGGTCAACCTACACATGGACCTTTGGCCTGATTGGAGTCCACCAGAAGAAAAGCTTTAAGTGTGGTGGCCCCTTCTTTTTGCAACTCCCTGCCCCTGGAGGTCAGGCAGGCACCAGCATTATGCTGCTTCCAGCACCTCCTAAAAACGACTCTGATCCAGGAAGTCTTCCTCAACTGGCCAGCCACTTTTATTGGTCCTTTGTTTTAAATTGAACAATTTTAATTTGCTATTTTTAATCTTCTTTCTTTTTTTACTGTTTTATTCCTATGTGCACCACTCCTGAATCCATTTTAGATATGGAGTGGTATAGAAATGTTGTAAATAAATAAATAAATAGCTAAGATGGGAGAAAGCAGACACAGTATGGAAACTCTGCAAAATAAGGGGGTGGGGATGGTATTTATCTTTTGAGAAACATTGCTCCTGTCTCTCTACCTTCCCATGAAAGGGTGGCAGAAGGCTGTGAAACTGCCCACCCCCAAGAGCTAGGGAGAATGTCCCACCTTAAACGGGATTGTGGAGGATTGGGTTACACCACGGCTCCGCATACAAAAGTTCCACTGGAGGTCACAGGTGGATTAACGAATTCCAGCCTGCATTCGGTGACCAATGAACCGGAGTTAACAAGGAAGTTGCTGTGGAAGTGGACAGGTGGAGTCATGAGAGAGGTGTGTCTACAGACAATGGGAATCCATATGTAGAGATGGCCAATTCTACTTAGCCAGATGCTCCTTTAGGCAGCGTAATGCAACTACTACTACTGGAGATCTGAAGTCAAAAGGTTTGGTCTGCCTCTTGATTCTATGTTAAACATAAATGAAATGAAATATATTCGCATTCTGCCGAGGGGCTCGTCTTTGATTTGGAAGCTCAGGGAATGTTCCCCACAGGCACAGGGCTGATTTTACTGCAAAAGCAACCCGAGCTGTGCCTGAGGAAGCAAGATTTGTAGCACAAGAGTTTGCACTCCAAGAGGTGTACACCAGAATGCTGCTGCTGATCATATATATTTCAGGGTGACCAGATCGCCAGGGGTTTCCCAGTCCTAACTGGGAAAACTGGGGCGATCCGGGCCGACCGGGCCCTGGGGGCAAACCTCCGGGGAAACGGTCGCTTGATCTGGAGCGCTCCCCCTCCTCTCTGTTCAAAGCCCCTCGTGGGTGACACTCACCTGGGCTCATGTCGCTCGCTCGCTCGCTCGCTCGTGCCACCGCTGCTGCTGCTGCCCTGCGTCGCCTCGCAGGAGGAAGTGAGGGTGCCCAGCTCAGGTGTCCCATCGTCCCCTCCCCAAACCAGCCCTGGAGCCGGCGCGCTTGGGGCAGCACCGAGGAAACTTCCCCCTGGGCGGGCGAGGCAGACTGTCGCCCCTCCTCGGCACACTTCCTCCAGCCCCTCCCCCGGGTGATCCGGGGCTTCTTCTAGGCCAGTGCAACTGTGCAGGACTAGAAACTGCTCAGTTCGACCTGGAGGAAGCACTGTCGCGCTGGCCTAGAAGGAGCCCCGATCACCCGGGGGAGGGGCTGGAGAAAGTGTGCCGAGAAGGGGCGACAGTCTGCCTCGCCCACCAAGGGCGAAGTTTCCTCGGCGGCGCCCCAAGCGCGCCGGCTCCAGGGCTGGTTTGGGGGGGGGATGATGGGACACCTGAGCTGGGCGCCCTCACTTCCTCCTGCAAGGCGACGAGGGGCAGCAGCAGCGGCGGCACGAGCGAGCGAGCAAGCGACATGAGCCCAGTTGAGTGTCGCCCATGAGGGGCTTTGAACAGGGAAGAGGGGGAGCGAGCACTGGGGTGGAAGCTTTTTGCTCCTTGGGCAGCCTGATGCCCCGCTCTAAAAGATGGTGTAGGGCTCCAGATATCATCATCCTCAAGGATGATGGGGGTTGTAGTCCAACACCAACTGGGGCGGTTTGGGCATGTTGCTGGGGACAATGAGACTTGAAGTCCCAACACAATCTTGCAGGCGCCGCATGCCCCCTTTGGGCGGCTATTGTGGACCTGGATTTTGGTTTCCAAAATCTGGTCACCCTAATATATTTTAGCATTTATACTACACCGCAAGTGGGACCCATAACAACATGTGGCAGTGTGGAATCCTCGCTCTCAGGGTTCAAGCCAGCCATGCTCTTTCCCAGCTTTGAGATCTAGTTTATGCACTAGTGGTCTCATAGGCCATTTCTACACCAGGCTTTTTGCCTGGAATCGCCCCCTGTTGTCCCTGTGCATTCACATGACACACAGGGACTCCCGGGGGGGGGGGAGGGCAGGCACAGGATTTCCCAGGGATGAAGAATCCCTGGGAAATCCCTATTTTTCCACGGTCCTGGGAACTTTCCGAGACCGCAGAAGATGTGGCAGCCCATCCCGGCTACAGATGTGCTTACTCATGGGTAAGCGCGGCAGCAGAAATGGGCACGGAGCTGCACCGCGTGGCTCTGTGCCCATCAGGGGAGGGGATGGCACCAGTTTCGCCCCCCCCCGTGCATGAAGCTCCGAGGCCCAGGGCAAACAAAATGGCGGGAGTGACGAAAGAAGGGGATGATCCCAGAAGCAGGTAAGTCTGGGATCATCCTCTTGCCCTCCCTCTACACCCCGTGGTGTAGAAAGGGCCATAGCATAACGGGCATCACCTTCCCACTCTTGACTTCTCTGGTGCTCCATCTGAGGTTATATAAAGTAAATTAACTTCTTGTAAAAACTGCCTTAACCTATGAAGCAATGGTTTTCTTGGCATATTTTTGTTTGTAAAGGTTTTATATTATATTAGACCGGGGGGGGGGGGGGAATCCTACAACTCCAAGCTTTCCCCCAATCAACATGGCTGTCTGGAGCATGCTAGAGTTGTACGACTTTTTTTCCTGTCTAAACATGCATAGGATTGTGCCTGCAGTGTCTTTTCTTTTTAAACACAGAAGGCAATTTTAGGATTATTTATTTATTCACTTATTTTAAAACAGTTTTGGGAAAAAGTTAAAGCCTTACAAATTCACTCATGCTCCCCAAAGGTTCGAAATCGTAAGTTAAGGCACTGCCTTAACTTTCATTCCATATAGCCAGTAAACTACATTCTCAAGTTTGGCACATGAAACTTCGCCTCCACGGACATGCACTCTCCCTTGGTGCTTTGGCCCCAATCCATTTCTTTTACAAGGGGATGTCTATACGATGCCGTGTTGGAAAGGGATCTGCTCAAAAGCCTGCAGCGTCACTGCTGCGAGGCTAATTCGGCAGGAGGGAGCGCAGGCTAACGGCCAGAAAAACCACAGTACCAGCACCCATTCCATTGTCAAGCCTGCCCCCTGCCCTGTGTTCCTGAGCTCACCCAAGCTACGCCTACTGGATAACCTGGAGCAAAGGTAAGGGTCACAGTAAATCGCGAGTTTGAAAACATGCAGTTTCGGAGGGAAAATCCCAATGTGACTGCATTTAAACAATGCAGCACCACTGTGCAACCACTACAGGGTTAATAGAGCCTACAGACACCCCCCAGGTTGGGGGCAACACAGAAGCTGGGGTCAGTCATATATAAATATTGAATAAGATCTATGCTAATTTTTTTTAAAGATTCTAAACCTTTGATTCCGACCATCAGCCACTTGCAACGCTAATTCCAAGCAGCCTCTTCTGCTTGTTTAATCAAAAGTAAAAACAGCAAAGTCATTCAATCTGGTCTGAACATCAGAGTTGCAGACGTGCTCCACTCCACTTGTAATTCTAAAAATTAATTTAATTCATTAAAAAAAAAAAACCCAACCCCAGAGCCAACCTGTTCCAAAGGTGCATGTTCCTGTGCAAGTTCATCCTTACTCATCTTCTTAGTCTTGCTAACTTGGGTGTCTCCTCTTGATGAGACAGACGCTTGTTCCAATGCCCATCCGCCCCTAGTCTTCTGTGCCCCAGATTCCCTTGGGACATTCAAGGGGCCCTGCAGCACAGCTCTTGGATAGTGTGAGGCAACTGCTTGGGTAGTAAATTGTCTTGCACCTCTGGCCCTGTCTCCCTCTGTCTCTCTAGCTCAGGGGTAGCGAACCTCTTTCATCCTGAGGATCGAATCCTGCGTGCCAACATATCTTAGCTTAAAAGCTCTTACTTCCAGTAATCGTGCCTTAGGAGGGGCATTCCAACCTTTTAGATGGGATGGGGGGGGGCTTCACAAAAGCCCAGAAACCACCAAAGGGTCAGTGGTTGGGGAGGGTAGGGAATAGGGCCAGGGAGAGAGAGTATAGCTATCTGGGGAACTTCACATGCTCAGAGTATTTATTTCCTTTTACAACCAGGCATGGCAAACAAGGTCCCCCCACCCCCACCCCAAAACATATCAGGAATGTAGAAGCTGCTGCAAAGCATGAAATTGTTGGTGTGGAGAAGAAGAGAAATGTTAGTTGCATGTGTTATAACTGAAGTCTAAAGGACTGTCTAAAGGAGACCCCCGTAAGGCCAGGCTACGGCCTCAAATCACCTAGCTGTGACACTGCATACCTCTCTTCCTTATTGGAACAACAAAACCGTGCCATACACAGAAAAACAAAACAAATAGGCAAAGCTGCCTGCAGAAGCTGAAGTGCACAGCTAATGCATAGGACTTTGCATGTTGGTCTATGCCAGTGTGGTGTAGTGGTTAGAGCGTTGGATTGGGATTCAGGGGAACCAGGTTCAAGTTCTGACTCAGCCATGAAACTCACTGGATGACTTTGGGCCAGTCCCTGACTCTCATCCTAACCTGCCTTGGGTTCCTTGTAGGAAAAAAGGTAGGATGTTAAGATAATAAATAAATAATAAATCGCTGGATGCTTTTTCACTCTCCCCCCTCCAATCCCATATAGAGTAGTCTTTTGTACTAGGGCTGTTAACAGTTCCAGATATGGATCCCGAATCCAGACCGGATTGGGGTGATCCAGACCTCCTGGATCCGAACCGGATTGGGGGAGGTCCAGATTGTTCCGAACCAGATCGGATTGATCCGGATTAATCTGGAGATCCAGGGCCCATTGGCCTTTCAGGCCCCTGGGTGCCAGCTGCACAGCTGGCACCCAGGGACGCCAGGCCAGCGGTAAATCCATTGGACTCACCGCCCTCCTCCCACTCTCCCTGCTTCCCTGTTGCCTCGTCGTTGCTCCCGCGGTCTACCTGGTTCTCAGTAGAGTGGAAGTAGTGGCGGCCAGCGGACGGCACCGGCAGTGGTGGCGATGACAACGAGGCAGCAGGTAAGCAGGGAGAGTGGGGAGAGGGCGGTGAGTCCTTTTCCCCATAGACTTGCAAGTCTATGGGGAAAAGGAGTGTCTCCAGATCCCGATCTGGAGACCCGAATCTGGATCAAGTTCCAGACCAGATTGGGGTAGGTCTGATCTGGTCAGGATCGGATCTGGACTGATCAAGATCGTCTGGATCCGGATCTGGACTGGATCGGGGGGGGGGGCTATTCACAGCCCTATTTTGTACACCTAGCATAGCATATCTGTAATGAGGAACTGGTTTCTGCCACCTAGATTGCATGACGCACTGTTTAGAGATAGTGACTGATTGCTTTCTAAAATCAATGATGCTTTGGACTCAACCTTGTCTGGACATCTGACCTGAAAATCCTTACTTGTAATTTCATACATATGTGGTGAGGGAGTGGTCCACCAATAGGATTAGGTAAGAAATAATGATAAGTGGGACCTGCAACAAAATGAAGTGCTCCTGTTCCTAAACATATTTGCTTGGGAATAAGCAGCATTTTGTTGTGGAACAGGATAATCATAGAATAGTTGAGTTGGAAGGGGTCTATAAGGCCATTGAGTCCAACCCCCTGGCCATGCATTGAAGGTGAAGCAACAGCTTCAAGGCAGCCCTGGCCATGCATTGAAGGTGAGAGAGAGTGGGTGGGGTGGGGGGAGAAACTAATTTAATTTCTTTTAAAGTTAACTCACAGGCCTAGGACTGGACTACCTTGAAGGGTTGTCATAAGGGTGAGAGAGGAAAAAATGAATTAAATTTGTTTAAAGGTTAACTCAGGCCTAACATCAGCCTGCTACTTTAAGATGATTACCTCTCAAACATATATTTTAGGGGGGTCAAGCCACACCAGGTAGAAACTTGAAATCTGGCATGCTGATAGGTCTGGCTGTACAATGTACCAGGAAAAAATCTAAAAACATGAAATTTTGGATTTTAAGTATTTTTATGTCAGATAAAAGGGCCAAGGCACCAGTGGTCTTCACCATCCTGGCTCTCTGCCAAAACCTGTTAAATGTAAATATTACATAGTAAACTATGCCAATAAAGCATTCTGTGTTCTGGCTGCTTTACTTTTTTCATAATAATAACTTCAGAGCACATGCATGCAACAGTTCCTCACATCCACTGAGTTCCACTTCCCTACTATATGTTATTCAGATATCTGGGCAATGCCAGGTCTATTTTGAAAACACATTTTTAGGTTTGAATCTTTTTTAGCTAGTAGAAAGGGTGTTGTGTGTCTTGATTGTTTTTGAAGTTTAGATGGCTGCTCCAGCCAAGGCATGATGGGAGGTGTAGGCATTTCAGGTAAAACAAAAAATGTGGTTTATCATGAAGCTCTAATTTAAAATACAGTCCTTATTAACACAATTTCCCATTTATTCTAACAAAACAATTTACGAACTCAACCAAATTAAAAACAGCCAACCAACCTAAAGATGAATAAGTTGCAGATAAATTTATTATTTATCAAATAAATGTCATAAACATTATTCACGGGCCTGAGCAACACGGGGCATATCAGCTAGTAAATAATAAATTGTCAGATGCTTTCCCACTCTTCTACCTTACAGGGTTGTTGTGGGAATAAGATTGAAAGGAGGACTAGATAGATAGATAGATAGATAGATAGATACTGAATGGCTGAATTCGGACAACACGATAGTCAATGGTGGGGTAATAATCAACTTTACAGTTGTTCATCTAGGGGGTACTTCCCACACAACATGGTAATAATCAACTGTGGTGTGGATTAGGATCAGCGCTGAATTGACTATGGCAGCATTCAGACAACACGTTATCAATACAACTGATGATTGTTTCCCCACCCCCCCACCCAGTTGCTTATTGTGTCGTCCAAATTCAACCAGTGAGTATATGCTAACATTCAAATGGGTTGTTAGATTCTCTCCAAAAATCTACTGGTCAAAATGACCCTGCAAAACAGAATCCCCTCAGTAAGTTTTTCACATGCCTATTTCAATCTCTGTTTTTCTCTCTAAATGGGTTCAGGGACCATCACAGAGAGCCACAAACAATGAACGAAAGACCTTTTTAAAAATCATACTTTGTCCAGCACACTTTCTTGATCCTCCTTCTTTTATTTTTGCTTTACAAATAAAACACAAACCTATTTGTGAAATATAATCCTCAAGAAGAACAAACTCTAAGGACTAAGTATTGAGAAAATCACTGGACAAAAGTCAAAAGTTAGTTAGGTTTAAAAATATTGGGGGAAAGAGGGTGTAAATTAGGGCTGTGCATGCCCTCAATCCGATTCGGATCCGAAGTGAGATTTGGATCTCTGAATCGAGATTTGGATGCCTCATTTTCCCTATAGACTTGCATTGGGGGAAAGAAAGGGCCATAACTTCTTTATTTTTAAAGATATAAAAATGAAACTTGGGCACATTGCAGATGAGCTATAGGTACTCATGTGTGTAAAATTCAGAAACATATGTGCAAACATGTAGTGGCTATGAATTTTTGAAAAATGATCACTTTGGCCTGTGTTTTTCCCCATAGGGTTGCATTGGGGAAAGAAGAAACACCTATAACTTTTTTATTTTTAAAGATAGAAACATGAAACTTGGGCATATTGCAGATGTGTGTGGCTGCCTGCACCTGCACAGTTGTCCAATGTTACGTGTCTGGATTGTATCTTGAAAAATAAGAAAGTTACTAGCACTTGTGGATTGCCTGGAAAATCACGTTTTTAAAAATTCCTTGCAAGTAAATGCCTGCACTGCTGTGTTTCATTTTTATATCTTTAAAAATAAAGAAATTATAGCCCTTTCTTTCCCACAATGCAAGTCTATGGGGAAAAACACTTAAAATGGCATCTGAATCTTCGGATCGATCTGAATAGATTCAGACTGAACCGATCTGATCTGGATCGATACGGACCTCCCCCAATCTGATTTGGATCCTGTTTTTGGAGGTCCAAATCACCCTGATCCGCTTCAGATTTGGGATCCAGATCCAGATCTGTGCACAGCCCTAGTGTAATTGGCTTAAATCCTATTTAAATAACCTGTTAACACAAACTATTTTTAAAAAATAAATAAATGTTTTGGTTTTTCTATATTAATTGGTTCATCCAAACATAAAACCATTTTGTGAAAGATTTCCAATAGTAACTTTAAAAATGTAGCAGCTTTTCCTCCCCACCACTCCCTGTGTCTTTTAACAAAACATTCCAGACCTACAGATCTCCACTGCCAACTTCACACTGAATTTCCTGCAAAATAGATGTTTAGCTGTCAGTGCATAAATCCCAAATTGTGTGGATGTTTACTCAGACATCTCATTGAATTCAAGGGAACTAATTCCCAAATTAAGGCTGCAATCCTATACACATTTACCTGGAAGTAAATCCCATTGAACGCAATGAAACTTACTTCTAAGTAGTAATGCAGCTTTAGTCTCCTGTTTTCTTGGGGGGGGGGGGTTGAAGTCAGCCTTTCCATCATCCAAGGTGATTGGTGCTGCCAAAGCTGATTCACTGACCAAATTTCAGAGTTGACCTGATCCAGCACAGAACCCTGCTTGTGCAGTCTTGCTCTTTTGCTGAAAAAAATCACTTTGTGCAGTAATCACATATATTTGTGGCTCCATTCAGCAAGGACACACCTGTGTGCATCATCAGCCTTCTTGGATTGGGGCAACTGCAAGGGGGAAAACCAGGCTATTAATGGGAGTTGTGGGAATTGGAATCATCAGATGGGAAATGATAAATTGCCCATTAGCACTGAACATGTGAAAAATAGTCCTGTGCTGGATGGGTTTCAGGGCTGAAGAGGATTACACTAAGGCAAGGAGAGAGCTGAGTAACACCTTTGTGCTCAAGACACGAATTGCAATCAAAGACAAAAGACCATCACACAACCTGGAAACCAATATGGAACCACATTTGTGATATGTTGAATTGTGGAAGTCTTGGAGTATCCTTAATCTCAATGTTCAAGGCTAAGATCTAGGCTGATGGGCCATCACAGCTTGCACCAAGACCTCAAAGCCTAATTCAGAGCCAAAGAGAATAGAGTTTGCAACATCAAGTCTTATGATTGGCCAGCAACATGAAGCTTCTGGATAGGCCAGGTTTGGTATAAATCTTGAAAGCTGGTCCTTGCCTGGTTAACAGGCCATTGCATTCTACTTGCTTCCACCACCAATGACCCTGAGCTGAAAAACCAGATCCGTTAGATTTTAGGGCAGCCAATCAAGCATGACCAAAAAGGACAAAATGCATCACAAAGAAAGGGGTCAAAAGAAGATACAGCTGTGTCTAATACATGTATATGTGCCAATTTAGAAATAAGTGCTATCATTCAAATAGAAATACATTACATCTCACCATATATTGGAGAAGGCTGTGACCAAACAGATGGCCTATGTGACCACTTGCTCTGTCTTGAGGTCCAGGTATTGAGTGTTGATGGGTAGTTTCAAGACCAGTATCAAGGTTAAGCATGGTCGGGCACCTGTCAAGAGCCCACACCCCAGCAGGGCCCCCCTGACATTAGCCCCCTGGAGTTGCTCCTTTTTACCATTGCAACCTGCTTATTCGCCTTCTCACGCTGGTTCGGACAATGGTGGTGATCAGAAGGAGGAGCAGTAAAAGCCCCTACCTGTTTGCTCCCTGGCTCTCTGCCTGTCAAGCAAGCAATTGGTAAGAATAATGAGAAAGAGAATGAGGAGCAATAGCAGGTGTGACAATGATGGAGAGAAGGTAGATTCACTGAAGGAAAGGGTCTGTTGAGGACTGAGGGAGGGGCCCTGTTGATCCTGGTGCCAGCACTGCTCCTGCTCTCCCTTCTCATGGTTCTTGAGCTTCAAACCAGACCTGAGCTACACTGCCATTCAACTAGAGGATGCCTTCAAGCAGAGGATTGTCTTCTGGCAAGTCTTCAAATAGAGGGCTGTCCTCTGTAATGGGCATATGGCCACCCTAGCAGATCTAGATTTGGACCTGGCTGCTCATGGCTCCAGGCATCCCCTGTCTTGGATTGGGACAGTTGTGCTTCAGCCTTGTGCCACTCCTGAAGTGTTCTGGATTAGCCCCCATTTTCTGGCAGGCTTGAAGCAGGACAGGAGTTGCCCTTTTCACTCTTAAATGTTTGGAGATGTAGAAAACATCAGGTGGCCACCTGTCCTACTGTACAGAGTAAAGTCCAAGCCCAAGTCTGGTTTATTCAGACCCATAAGAAGGGAGAACACTGAGAGGCCTTGACGTTGCCCATTGTCAGCACTTGGCACATCTATTAGTACATGCGACCGTCTTCTGTCCCTGTCTTCTACTACATTGGACTACATAAAACAGATTTGAAGGGATTCTCTATTTCAGTGATCTTCATTATTTTGCAAGTGGAAGCCACTTTGGTTCCAGTAGGCTGACTATATGAAAAGGAGGACAGGACTCATGTAACTTTAACAGTTGTAGAGAAAAGGCAATTTCAGCTGGCATTGTTTGTATGCAATTCGTACCTGGTGAGATTCCCTCTTCAGTACAACAATTAAAGTTGCAGGGGTCCTGCCCTCTTTTGTATCTGGTCACTCTAGTATAGTGCATGCAACTTTAACTGTTGTGATGAAGAGGAAATTTCACCAGGAACTAATTGCATAAAAATGACACTAGCTGAAATTCTCTTTTCTCTACAACTGTTAAAGTTACATGAGCCCTGTACTCTTTTCATATGGTCAGCCTAGTTCCAGGCACTGTCACCAAGGGCACTTGAAGGTCTTTCCTGGGCTGGGAGGGGCTGTCTCCTCTCTCTCCCCACTGGTCAAGTGGCAATGCTGTGCACAGGACTTGATTGGAGGCATTTTCAGACATCTCCTCCAATGACCATACAGCTGAAGAGTGGCAGGTCTCCTGAATCCTCAGCTCGGAAGCCTCCTCCTGTAGCCCAGATCATTTCTCTTTAGATTATATTAATTCTGTCTCAATTGGCAACTCTAAATATGAATTACCATGTGCAGGTTTTATGCAAATCTGATCCTCCCTTTTTTTACCTCTTTTTTTGCTGACATCTATGTGGCTACTGTAAGAAAACGTGGATATATTGAGAAAATTGGAGGTGGGGGCAACAGATATGGTAGAAGCGTGAGGCTGGGTCAGGGGAGTATCTGAGTTGTTTAGGGCAAGAGCTCTTTTCCCAAAACCAGAAGGGTTAAGATGGTGGTTGGAAAAGCAAATTAGGAAAACCCTGTTGGCCCCATGGGGTCTACATGATGACCTTAATTTTAACAATGTTCCTTTGGCCCAGAATTAGGTGGGAATCTTGTTACACAATTTGGTTTGACAGTCATCTAGAATATGGTGATAGTGGGTGGGGAGAGGGGTGGACTGGTAGACATGGTCCTAGATCTGCTAAATATTACCTTCTCAATTCTGTGTTAACTGTATGTTTGGCAATGGACTGCTGAGTGGGGTGGGGTGATAATTAATTACTGAATTCCATTTATACCCTGATTTTCTTCCCCAGTAGAATTCCAGGTGGCTATATAGGGCTGACCAGGATTCAGGTACAGATCAGATCTAAACCTGCTTAGCTCCAATGAGGTTGCTGCATCATGCCCTGGTTCTGACAACAGCATGTAGGAAGAATGGGTAATAAAGATCAAGGGTTGGATCCAGAATCTGCCTTCTGTGGGTGGAAAGGCTCTACTCACAGGAAGTGCTTCCATCCAGATTTGGGGATCCTTCTCCTCCCCCGTCACTGCTACACAGCTCAACCCATTCAGCAGGTGCCCCTAACCCTCTGTGTAGCCTTTTCAGGGGACAGGAGGGGCTGCCTTTGGAAAGAGAAGACAGGGAAGTTCACTTTTGCCAACCCAGTGGTGTGCACTTAAATTGGATCTGACCTTATTTCAGCAGGAGTGCTACCTCCCTTCCCTGGGCAGCCCCACTCTCTGGCCTGGCAAGAAGAACCAACAAACATGGGACTGGTCTTGGCTCTTGCCCAGAAGGCCAGGAGCTGAGTAGCTGTTTGCCCCAACAGCTGCTTAAACAGTTCTCGCTCAGGGGGCAAAAAATAAGGGGGGGGGAGGGAGAGAGGGAAGGGGGAGGGAGGATGCTCAGCTCTGCTTGTTTCACAGTTATCCCCACTGGCTCCATCATCATACATTAGGGTGACCAGATAAAATCTAGGTCAGAGCTCATGTAACTTTAACAGTTGTAGAGAAAAGGGAATTTCAGCCAGTGTCATTTGTATGCAATTAGTTCCTGGTGAAATTCCCTCTTCATCACAACTGTTAAAGTTGCAGGGGCCCTGCCTTCTTTTGTATATGGTCACTCTAGTATAGTGCCTGCAACTTTAACTGTTGTGATGAAGAGGGATTTTCACCAGGAACTAATTGCATACAAATGACACTGGCTGAAATTCCCTTTTCTCTACACCTGTTAAAGTTACATGAGCCCTGACCTGGATTTTATCTGGTCAGCCTAGTGGATGGTCCCAGCCTGCCTTTCCAGCTGTGTCAAATCACTATGTTCTCTGAACAGAGGTCTATTTTAGGTATCAGAGATCGGGAATGAGCTGGTCCAGATGTGACTTGGAGGCCTCCTGTATGTAGCGGTTTCCCAATGACAGCCCTCAAGGCAGGTAGGAAAACTCAGCCCAGGGTGAGTTCTAAGAAACAGGGCAGGGGCAGAGTGGCCACAAGCATCAGTAATAAAGAGGAAATGCATCACCCAAAAAGAAAGCGGAAAAGGGCAACTAAAATAATCACAGAGCTGGAACATCTCCCCTATGAGGAAAGATAACAACAGCTGGAATTGTTTAGCTTGGAAAAAAGGAGGCTAAGGGGAGACATGATAGAGGTGTGGACAGGGAGACATTTTTCTCCCTTCCCCATAATACTAGAACCCAGTGTAGTCATCCCACGAAGCTGATTGGTGGGAGATTCAGGACAGATAAAAGGAAGGACTTCTTCACACAAGATGTAATGATGGCCACCGATTTAAATGCCCGTTTCTGGTGCCCGCCTACTTGTGAGTAAGCAGGCACCAGCCTGGATGTTCCTGGGACTGTGAGAAGAATCAGGTTTCCCCAGGGATCTCTTATCCCGGGGAAACCAGTGCCCATCCCCCCTGGTGCAGCTCTGTGACCATCAAGGGATGGGGGAAGCAAGTCCGCCATCCCGAGGATGGTGGGAGGGGGGCAATTTTAGGGCTTATTTTTTAAAATAAAATCACTCACCATTTCATTGGAGTGCAAGTGAACTCTTCGCAGATTGCCCAGGGGGGAAATGGCGGCTGCAACAGCGCGATGGCCTGGGAGGAAGCTGGGACGTCGCACTGTGAAGTGGATTACAGTGACAACCCCGGGATCATCCCCACTCCCTCCCCCTACACCCCCATGGTGTAGAAAGGCCCCAGGTGATTTGTGTGCCTGCTCAGTCTATTATTGACGGGCAATTTCGACCCCGCCCCCACTCCTGTCCCGCTAATGGATCTTGATCTTAACACCAGACTTGGTCTGGACAGCTCTTCGGACAGAGGACCCCTTTGAACAGAGGACCATCCTCTGGCAGCCTTTCAAATACAGGACTGTCCTCTGTAAAAGAGGACATATGGCCACCCTACAGGTGAAGGCTTGCCATGGGGATCTCATGGCAAATGTAACATCTAGATAGGAGGGATTGTGTTTTTGGAAGGAAATGTGGCTTTAGAACATCCAGAGGTCTCTGCACCACTACTTGTCCACTCTGAGCAACACTCTGGGACCTTCCACCAAGGCCGTACCTGATTGGATCCATCCTCAACCGGGTCATGGCATTCCCTGTGAGGACCACCTCGTGGCTGCACAGAAGGGCGGGTGGTAACGCAGCAGAACTGAAATCCGCCCGCAGCATGTCTGCCTTGCTGCGAAGAGACTGTGAGGCGCCTCTTAATAGCCCTTTAATTATACATCTACCATCACTTATTCGTTTTATTCTCTCTTTTTTTCACTTTTTTTTTTAAAGCTTAGGGTTCCCTAGATATGTAAATATACCACACAGAACACAGTCCCACTTAATTACAACTTTGAAAACGCACTCTGCAGGCAGCCGGCTGGCCTGAGATTGGAGAGAGCAGGATGAGGCCATCATGGGTGGGGGATCCAACTGAGAGGAGCCTGTCCCAGACAAAGGTGATCTAAAGGGGAATTCAGTTCATCCTTTCTTGGGAATTTCAGGCAACCCAGAAGGCTGGGATTAAGTTCATGGCAAAACTCACCCACCCACCGTCATCTGTCCTGTTCATTGTGACCTGGGTGGCCACCATTGGCAATTACTCATTGTGGGGGGTGGGATAAGTTTTTGTAAACCAAATTTTGTTTCAGGCCATCTCCTACAGACCAGGGAATGATTGTGAGCTTATTTACTCCCGGGTGCCATTCATCTAAATCCCAGACATGGATGGGTTCTACCACACTTTACTCATGTGATCATGAACAGGAGTCAGTTATCATCAGGGTTAAAAAGAAGGTGAACAGAGCTCAGGTCTGCCTGGAGGATACATCATTGACCAGCAAATCCTTAACCCTAATTCCAGATGCACTGGGCTGTGTGGCAGACATGCTTATTCAGTAGGTAATTAATTAATTGGTTTTTTGAAGAAAAAAAACTTAAAGGATTTTTATCTCACTCTTCAGCTGAAAAAGGTTCCCAGAGCGGTTGAAAAAGATTAGCAATAACAGTGCCTTCCCCTCCCACTTCCCATCTAAAGACACGACACAAAATGAAAAGTGATTGGGAGGGAGGAAGAAATAAGCAAGCGCAGACAATAGGGTTATGAGGCCAGAGAGAAGAGCCACAGGGAAGCACATGGGACACCCATCCTCTTAGCTATATGCTAAAAATTGAGGTTAATTATTTTCAGCAGCCATGAGGATTAGAGATGTGATTCACAGACTTGCAAGGTCAGTATTTCTTTCTTTCTTTAAAATACGCAAGCACATTTTTCTATTAAAATATCTGAAGCAGTCGAAAAGAAGCAGAAGGTCATCTCGTTTGTTCATTTGTTTTCAAAACAGTAACCCTGTTCAAGGCACAGAGCTGCTCATCCTACCCACCCGTTTCCTCCCAGATCTTCAGAAGCAGCAATCACGAGCCAGATGAGGCGAGCAAGTGCATTCTAGAAAAATGCTTCAAGTGCCCTGGGGGTAAAGGCAAGCCGGGATTCTCAAGATGTCAGTTTTCGCCCCAGGGACCAGTCTCCATCCCTCACGACACATGAGATATACTTTAACATAGCCCAGATCTAAGCAAGCTGCCTGTCCCTGATGGAACACAACTCAGCAGGCAGGAAGGTGAAGCCATTTAAGCGGCTATTCTATTTTCGGCAGCATGGGAGTAAATGAGATTTGCCTGCTTCTGCTACCTTCCCCCTGACCTCCCCCCCCCCACCAAGGACTCCACTTTGTCCTGTTATGGAAAGAACGCTGCCATTCCCCTTGTCAATCATTTGCCCTCCCCCAGAACCCAGGCAACAAAGCAATTTTCTATCATTAGCAAAGAAAAGCCGTCACAAGTGGAGACTGAGAACGCTGTCAGATGTGGGTTCACCTGTTCCTGTCAACTCTTTCAAAGCATTGACAGATTCTTCCCTCGAAATTGTCTGCTTTGACATCTCCAGGAGGTGCAGGCAATGGGTAGTTTCTACAAAACAAGATTCTGAGTCCCGAGCGTAGCCTAGAAAAGCATGCTTTTTGGCCTGGTTTCCCTCTGTTTCCCATTTTTCCAACCTTAAGTTCAGTTCGTTCCAAACTTTGTTTTATTTATTTATTTTCAAAGTTCACATGACAATTTGTAGGCATGTTTTGCCCATTTCTCTGAAGTCCTGCATTTTTGTATACAGTTTTGTCTAATATACACATTCTTTTCACAAACAATTTTCCTAATGCATTGTGTTTTTTTGTGTAATGTTCAGCAATATAACCATTTTTGAACACACCTTTCCCTAATCGATTCATTTTTCTAGGGATGTTCACGGTCCCAACAAATCGGATCGGGATCGAGACCGGCACTGTGGCATCGGATTGGATCAGATGTCGTCCAGATCAGATCGGATCCAATTCCGATCTGAAAATCGGCCGTCCGATTTTCTGATTGGACGCCATTTTAGGTGTTTTCGTCGTAGGCTTACATTGGGGGAAAGAAAGCTTTCCCCCAATGTAAGCCTATGGCGAAAACATGGAGGTGGGTGAGTGGGGACCTCCACCTCCCTCCCCTCCCTCTACTGAGAGGCAGGCTGCAAAGCCTGTTTCTCAATAGATTTGACCAGCGGTAGGCTGACCATCTGAAAAGGAGGACAGGGCTCATATAACTTTAACAGTTGTAGAGAAAAGGGAATTTCAATCAGTGTCATTTGTATGCAATTAGTTCCTGGTGAAAATCCCTCTTCATCACAACCATTAAAGTTGCAGAGCCCTGCCTTCTTTTGTATATGGTCACTCTAGTATAGTGCCTGCACCTTTAACTGTTGTGATGAAGAGGGAATTTCACCAGGAACTAATTGCATACAAATGACACCTGCTGAAATTCCCTTTTCTCTACAACTGTTAAAGTTATATGAGCCCTGTCCTCCTTTTCAGATGGTCAGCCTAACCAGCGGGCAGCAGCGAACGGAAGCAGGAGGCCCCGGCAGGTCCCCCTCCCCCACACTCACGCTCCTTACCTGCCGGGGCCCGTCCGCTTCTGTCCGCTGCCACCCACAGGTCCAATCTACTGAGGAACAGGCTTCGTGACCTGCTTCTCAGTAAAGCGCCAGGTGATCACTTGTCCATCTACTGAGAAACAGGCCACGAAGCCTGTTTCTCAGTAGATTCGACCAGCGGGCAGTAGCGGACGGAAGCGGGAGGCCCTGGCAGGTAAGTGGGGACCTCCCCCTCCCACCACTCACGCTCCTTATCTGCCAGGGCCGTCCGCTTCCGTCCGCTGCCGCCCGCAGGTCCAATCTACTGAGAAATAGGCTTTGAGGACTGCCTCTCAGAAGAGCACCAGGTGATGATGTCATCACCCGGCGCTCTACTGAGAGGCAGGCTGCGAAACATGTTTCTCAGTAGATTGGGGCAGTGGGAGGCAGCGGGTGGCAGCGAGGAGGCAGCAGGTAAGGAGCGCAAGTGGGGGAGAGAGGGAGGTCCCCAGTCACCTGCCGCCATGTGTTCCCCATAGACTTGCATTGGGGGAAAGCTGTCTTTCCCCTAACGCAAGCCTATGGCAAAAACACAAAAAATGGAGGTACGATTTTCCGATTTTTCCTGATCAAATTGGGGGGAAAAAATCAGATCGGAAAAAATCTGACCTCCATTTTTTGAAATTGGAATCATTAATTAACGTTCCGATTTTGGCTGGATCAGGCCTGGATCGTGGATCGGGTCTGATCCGTTGCACATCCCTACATTTTTCGATTGGGAAATTTGAGAAAGTGTGCATTGAAAAGTTTGGGGAGGCGCAAATTTCAATGGATCACTGATTTTCGGATCATATATTTGTTCGAAAGTTTGAACTGAATGAATTTCCTGTCACTAGTGAGGATTGGCCACAGTAACTTGATAAAAATGGAAATGGACAGAGAGGAACTCCAGCATTATGTCACATGTGCCAAAACTAGGGTGACCACGTGTCCTACCGTACCAAGGGCACACATACACAAACACACATACATATACCCCACCCATGCTAATAGCAGGGCTGGAACAGGGTTTTATTTCTCCGCAGTCTAGCTGATCAGATGGACTGCAAGGGGAAGGGTGTTGTGTGTGCATGCACATGTCCCCACAGCTTTGTGGGTTGCACCGGGAGTGGCCAACGTGGAACCTGCAAAGACCTCCAAACGCACCCATAAAATTCTCCACTCCCTGCCCCTTCCATTTTTTTAAGAAAGATATAATTAGCTCACTTTTGACAAGCCAGCTGCACACACACATGCTGGCAGACATTATGTGATTAGCCACATCCTCCATAGAAGCCAATTTGTGGTGGTGCCCACAGCAGCTTCTCAAATTTCCCAAATGTGCCCATGTTCCAAAAATCTTGAGAACCCCTGGGCTTTGCACCATTGAATTAGCAAATTGGTGTCCTCGTTTGTGATGACGCCTAAGTGGCCATAGTAGCCATGGCGAGCATGTTCTGGGCTGGAGCTCTGCCCAAACTGAACTCATGCCTTGCAAGGCAAGTTGATCAGGCTGAGAAGCAGAATAGGAAATTTCTCACAGGGTTCTCTAGATATTACTAATTTCCAAAATACTCTCGGTTTTCTATTGCCAAACTGGAAAGAATAGTTTAAATTTGGAACCATTTGGGGCATCTGGAAAGCCAAGTGGAGCACCCAAACCTGATCTAGAAATAGCCCGGGCAACTTTAGGCCTGCCTAGAGACCTCTAGGCCACATGCCAGAGACTGATGAAAGCCTCAGAGCCTTAGAGAGGTAGCCATGCGAATCTGTCGCAGCAAAATAACAAGGCATGTTGTGGCACATTAAACACTAAGATGTATTATGGCCAAAGCTTTTGTGAACTGGGACCCACTTCCTGAGATGCCGCGCAACAGAGTTAGCACTGAGCTGAAAAGACAGCCTCCCCATTCTTGTGGGCCCATTTGCAGCCCGTGAGACTAGGGGACAATTGGGCTTTTATTATTTTTGAGGGGAAGGGGAATTCTAGCTATTTTCAGGGACCAGGATTTAGAGGGGAAAGTATCAGCAGCTTCTTTCTTTTAAGTAGTGTTGCCACCTGCCTTTCCCACCTCCCAAAGCTCCTGGAATGATGCTATATTTGAGTGGCCACCTAAGCATCACCCAAAAAAGAGGGAATATGTCACCAAAAAGGGGACAAAAGAAGACCAGTTTACATAATACTTGGATGTATGGGTGCACATTTAGAAATTATGTCTGATATTTAAATAGAAATACAAAGCATCTCACTCTCTTGGTGAAGAGTTTGACCAGATGACCAGTGTGTGCCAGCTCATTCTGCCATCCAGGTGTTACATGTTGATGGGCAGATTCAAGGCCTCTCAGTGCTCTCCCTCCTTAGGGTACTTTGACTTTAAACCTGAGTTGGACTGGACGGCCCATCAGTCAGAAGACTCCTTCAAATAGAGGACTGTCCTCTGTAAAGTAGGGCACCTGGCTGCTGTTGCAGGGAGGAATGGGTCCCACCAAGCCAGCAATAGGCGTGCTGCTACCAGTGATGGAAGAGGCAAACGAACGAACGAAAGAAAGAAAGAAAGAAAGAGAGAGAGAGACCCATGAAAATTGGGCCCTGAAAATCTTCAGGGGAGATTTGCTTAGAATCACTCTCCTATTGCCTACCCCCAAATCCCATATCTGGTGGAAAAAAAAATGGAGGCAAAGCCTTTTGGCACACTGATGGGTCAAGCCCCAACAATTGCGCAGGCTTAGGCCCACCCAGTTTGAACATTCGCCAAGGCAACCCATTTCCTTCTGGCTCCCAAGTTCCCTTGTTGTGGGCAATATTGGCCAAACCTGTAGGTAGCCTTCATACTAGGAAATGGAGCCTGCCTCCACACCATCTTTGTGACTCATTGGACGTGACGGAGACTAGGGATGTACAGATTTTGTTAAATCCATTCCTTCTGTGTTTCACGAATGGTCAGGCGTCTTCAATTCCACAACCATTGATGGAATTGGATTTTTTGTTGAGATATTGTGCTGATGCACAGCAGCGCCAAGGCGCTATAGTGCAAGTGTGCCTTTTTGCTGATGTGCATGGCACAAGTGCACCTTTGTGCAAATCCCCCCCCCCCCAATTTAAAAACAATCTGCAAGTCCATACAATCTGCACAACCCTGAAAAAGGCAGTCTGTTGCAGAATCCACAGGCTGGATTCATCAAAATCTGAATTCATTCGAAGGCATTGCAGATTTCTCTGATGTCCCTAAAAGGGGACCAATTGGAAGACCCAAATTCAGTGTAGTTTCCCATGATGCTCAGCTGCCCTGAACACTTGTAAACAAGGATGTCAAAGTTCTCTGTTACATTCTGGCTTGGTACGCCACAAATCAGATACTCTTGTTATCTTTCATCTCACCCCCACCCCCTTCCAAAGTCCCTGTTTCCAGTAAGCACCTAAAATGAGAGAGCAGACAGGAGAGGCTTGATGAGGGGTGCCAGTCAGCCAACCAGGACAAAAACTGGCCTGACTGGTTTTCTTCATATCTGATTGGTTGCCAGAAAAGCATAGCCAACGCCATCCCCCTCACACACACAACTTTCACCTCAGACTGTTGGTTTTTTTCCCCGTTTAATATTTTAAGATGTAATCCCCCACCACCTCACAAACACTAAACACTGCAGGTTGTACTGCTAGCTACATGGCAGAAAGAAGGCACGGCCCATCTATTGCACCAACACCGTTGTTAAGGCAACCTAATTCTTTCTGGCACCCAAGTTCCCTTCTTGTGGCCAGTATTGGCAGAACCAATGAGCTTTCAGAGTTAAAGTCACCAGTGGAGGTCAAGGCAACTGGGCGCATGCCTTGTTCATTGTCACAAGGTGCCAGGAAATAGATTCCGCATGACTTCCAAGATACTGGGCATTCAGCCTATCTCTATGCTTTTCACACATCCCTTCCTACTTCCACTACACACAACATAGCCAAAACAAATTATGTGGGTTGGTTCCAGGATCTGCCTTCCATTGATGGCAGGGCTCCACTCATGGCCTCTGCTTGATTTTCAGGGTTTCCCCCCCCCCCATCACATCTCACCCCATTCAGCAGGGGCCCCTGACCCTCTATATGCAGCATTTTCAGGGGGTTGAAGGGGCTGCTGTGGGGAGAAAAGAATGAGGACGTCTGCTTCTGCCAGCCCATTTGCACACCCCTAAATCTGGATCCAACCCAGAATGTGTTTCTATGGATGTGAATTGCAGGGGGGGGGGTGAGTGGGTTAGGGAGAACATCTGTAAAAATGGATAAACATTTCCTAAATTTTTCCCAAGTGTTTAATTCTTCGACATGCAGATAAGTAACTCGACCTGTGGCTTGGCTCACTTTCTTGGCTTCTCTGATCTGGGTCATACCTGCTCTGTGTGTTGTACTGGCAGGATACAGGCAGGAAGTGGGCCTGGATCAACAGAAGTCCTCTTCAGCGGACCAGGCCACTGAGAACAAGGCTGCATTGTTGCACCAACAACTCCCAGGCACTGTCAAGAGGGGCTTTATGGTGGGTCCTGCTACTCTGCCCATTCTTGGATCGTAAGAGGGCCTTGATCTGCAGCAGGTGTTATTGCTGGTCTCCTCCTCCTGAGGGAAGGGAGATCTTGTACTTGGCAACCATGCAGAGACGCTGCAAGCCAGAGACCACCAAGCAGAGGGTCAAGGAAAGGTCCCCTGTGGTCTGCTTTGCTCGCTTCTACCACCGACTGCCAACATCTCCAATTCTATTTCCACCATGCTCCGGAAATAGAATTGCACTGCTGCCCCTCTAGGGCCCATGGCAGTATCAGACTGGCAGCCTCTGCAGCAGTGTTTCTGCTCCAACGTCCTGTAGCAGCTCATGAGAAGCCCTCTGGGTGATGCCCTTTCACTGCTGTGCACTGCTGCATTGGCTCACAAAGGGGAGAAGAGGAGGAGGAGGAGGAGGAGGAGGAGGAGGAGGAGGAGGAGGAGGAGGCGGCAGGGCGAGTACCCAGGAACTGGGGCATTTGTTGCACCCAGTTCCAGCTGTTGTCTTGCACTTGTTTTGTTAGGTGCTGCTGGATGCACGGCCCAGTTGGCTGCCTTCCTTGCCACCTCACCTTTGTGCCTCACCCAGGCAGAAAGACAGGGAGTGCATTTGGCACCAGAAATTCTCTGCCTTTGCTGGAAGGGAAAGCTGGGCTTTAAGTGGATCCCAGGGTTCACTCTTTTGCCCCTTGTTATTTAGTAGAAAATGGGACCCTCTGGTCTAGTACTGACACACCTGCGTCTGGAGAGCAAGAATGGTGACTTTCCCTTTACTTGTACGGATATAAAATAGCCATGCCAGGCTATAATACGAACTATGCAGCTGTGTTACCAGGGAAGGGGACTTAAGAACATAAGAAGAGCCCTGATAGATTGGACCAAAGGCCTATGTAGTCCTAGGGATGGGCAAACATGCAATGTTCAAGCTCGAGATTCTCCACATTCTTCCTTGAAGTTCAGCTTATCTCATCCATGTTCCCAAACTAGAGTGTCCTTTTTTTGTCCAATCAGGAAATAAACAAACACATTTTCGTTTGGGAAAAATTGTGTTTTAAAGTACACACACAAAATCCACACTCCCCCCCCCCCCATGTGCTAAAGTGTGAATATGTGGATTTGGAGAGGAAATGTGCACATGTGGCAGTGCGCATTTCATGCAAGTGCACACTTACGAAAGCAAATGAAAGTTCAAGGAATTGCCAAGATTTGGGGAGAATTGTGTTCCTGCTTGTGCTTGCATTTGGGATTGTGTTGCAAACAGGAGCGAAATTCTCATACGTGGCCATGTAGTCCAGTATTCGGTTCCTACAGTGGTCAACAAGTTACCCCTGGGAAGCCCACAAGCAAGTGAGCACAGCAGCACCTTCCTATTAGTGTTACCCATCAACTGATATTCAGCTGCATAGTGCTTCTGATACAACGGGTAATAGATAGCCCTAAGAACATAAGAGCCATGCTGGATCATACCAAGAGTCCATCTTGTCCAGCACTCTGTTCACACAGTAGCCAACCAGCTGTTGACCAGGGACCCACAAGCAGGACATGGTGCAATAGCATCCTTCTAGCCACGTTCCCAGCAATTGGTGCACATAGACTTACTGTAATCATGACCAGTAACCACCAATGATAAGTAGCCACTGAAGTCCATCCGTCCTGCTAGGATGTATATGCTGTAGGACAGTGCCTGCTGTTCTGGATAGGTTTTTAATCAGACCCATCACTCCAGATGCTTTGACTGAAGCTTCAAAGCTCCTCCTGAGGTCCCCGGCCCACCACAGTGAATGATGTCTAGTGAGCATGTTTGGTAGGCTTTGATTACTCTGTTTTGAATAAGGGCCAAACAAACTAGACATGCCATTAAATGTGTGATTGCATTTAACATGTCTAGTTCTCCTACCCCCATCCTTCTAAATAACAGCTTGCGGAGAGGGGAGAGGGATCAGGATGACGACCACAGCATGCAGGAGGCGGGTTTACCTTTCTTCCCACTGTGGTCCCAATGAAAATCTCTCTCTCTCTCTCTCTCTCCCACGCACACACACACACAAGCCAAAGCTGCTATTAGCTCCAGGAGGGAAACTTCCACTCCCTGAGGGTTAACCTAAACTACAGAGGATCATTTATGTGATAGAAAAGACTTGTGTACAAAGAAATGCTGGGCAGCAGAAATCGGCTCATGAGATTCTGATTTGTCGGATATGTGTTTTATCTGGTTTTCTATAAGCAGTAGTTTGCAGTCCCGAAGGGCTGGCAATCCAGCTTTGGTTCTGTATATTCCATAAGCATTGTCCCCTAAAATAAAACACACACACACACACACACACACACACACACACAGAGGCAGGTTCTACACTGCTGCTTTAAAACGGTTTATAACAATAGTGACAACTGTTGGGGTCCAGGATACACTCCATATACAGTGTTCAAACTGTCTTCAAAGTGTTATATCCTGCTTGGTGTAGAGCTACCATGTATTTGTGATCTTGCAGTTGAAAATCTTGAATGTTGATGGGGTAGAGAAAAAGACTCAGGGTTGGATCCAGATTTCTTCCTTCAGATAACCTGGTCCCAAGCCATTTAGGGCTGTTAATACCAGCACTTTGGATCAGGCCTGGACCTGGACTGAATACCATTTTAGTTGGCTGTAGCACAAACTACAAAACATCCAGTAGCACATTTGGTGATTCTTCTTTCCTCTTTTGTATTTGGTGTAAGAACCCCCCCTCCTCCGCTATCTCACACATGGAAATGCTGATCTCCAGTCAATGTGGACTTTTGAGTCTTTCAGGAAAGTTGCAGCAGAGTGGCTAAGGGCAATGGAGACTGGTGACTTAATTTTGGTGGGGCTCTGAATCCATTTTGGGTTTCAGTCAAAACCAGGCAAACCACTAAAGAAGCTATCCAAGGTGCTGAAAATATTTTGGGGTTGGTTTTCAGCACTTTGGATAGGTCCTTTAGAGTTCTGTCTAGTTCTGACTGAAACCCAGAATGGATCTACAGCCCCACTGAAATTGGAGCCACCAGCCTCCACTGGCTAAGAAATTGAATTATAAATTGGGCTGTGCACAGACCACCCAATTTGCTTCGGATCCTGATTTGTCACTTTGGAATCGGGCCCGATTAGCTTCGGGTCGATTTGGATCTCCCCTGATTCGCTTCGGATCTGAATCCGAAGTGAGATTCGGACCTCCGAATCGAGATTTGGATGACTCATTTTCCCCATAGACTTGCATTGGGAGAAATAAACACCTATAGCTTTTTCATGTTTAAAGATAGAAACATGAAAGTTGGGGACCTTGCAGATCGCCTGGAGCTACTCATGTGTGACAAATTTCCGAAACATAGGTGCAGGTGTTTACTCGCAAGGAATTTTTTTAAATGCAATTTTCCAGGCAATCCAGTCCATGCAAAGTGCTATAACTTCCTCATTTTTCAAGATACACACATGAAAGTTGGGGACCTCACAGCCCATCTACAATGTGCCCAAGTTTCATACATCTATCTTTTAAAATAAAAAAGTTGTAGCCGTTTCTTTTCCTCAATGCAACCCTATGGGGAAAAACACAGAAATGGCTACTGCATGGGCGAAATGATCATTTTTCAAAACTTCATAGTCACAAAATGCCTGCACCTCTGTATCTGAAACTTGCCACACATGGGTAGCTCCAGGCCATCTGCAATGTGCCCAAGTTTCATGTATCTATCTTTAAAAATAAAAAAGTTATAGGCGTTTCTTTTCCCCAATGCAACCCTGTGGAGAAAACACTTAAAATGGTGTCCAAATCGCTGAATCAATCCAAATTGATTCGGACCAAACCAATTCGGTTTGGATCATTTTGGACCTCCCCTGATCCACTTCGGATCTGTTTTAGGGAGGTCCAAATCACCCCGATTCGCTTCAGATTCAGGATTCGGATCCGAAACGATGCACAGCTCTAATTATAAATCAACTCCTTGGATGATGATGATGATGATGATGATGATGATGAGTTTTTGTTAATTACTCTGAAAGCTTTTGTCGGCAAAAAACTTGGTAAAAATGCTGTAAGATAATTAATTAACTAATTAAAACTTTCCTGGTTTAAATCACACCCTGGCATAAATTTACTCAATGGCCTTAGGCAAGGCCATATCTTTTAGCCTTAGTCTCCCAATTTCCAAAATGGGGGTAAAAATACTGACTTACCTTACAGGCAGGGGCAGCCCAAGTAATTTTACTGCCTGAGGCAAAGGACAAGATGGCTCCCCCCCCCCATTCCATGTGCAACAGCCAATTGGACTGGCAGATAAATCTGTCTTCAACACTGATGATGGGACAGTATCTTCTACTGCCCCTCTCTTCTCCAACACCTTGCTGCCATCTCCCAGCATCTGCCGCCTGAGAAACAGCTTCACTTTGCCTAATGGTAGGGCCAGCCCTACTTACAGGGTTGTTGTAAGGATTACCACTCTGAAAACTTGAAATCCCTATGCAAATGTCAAGTGTTTATTAAAATGTGACAATTTTGATGGGAACCTAAATATTGTGGGAGCATGTCTGGTGGTACAGACTTGGCAGTAGGTTTGTGGCAGATGGAAGTTGCAGTGGTGCGAAAATCTCAAAACACGACACAAGCCATGTTCAACACACTACTTGTTCTTTATTCCCCAACCCCTGCAATTAATGGTGGCCGTGGCCAAATGATAGTTCAAAGATCCCCTTTGAGACACTGGTGTGTGTCATAATAGACACAAAGGCTGGAATTAATTATTGCAATAATTGATTAAATATGCCACATTTCTTGTTGACACATCCACACCTTCTCAAAAGGGTTCCATATGCGGGCCGTAATTACACCCGCGCCCAAATCAGCTTAACACGTCAGGCCAAGAGGAGAATAACGAGGGGTCCGGGGGAAAAATGCATCTGGCAGAAAATTACTTTTCCCAATTACTGCCAGGCACTGTGAAAGGAACACTAGAAAGAGGAGCAAAGGGGAAGGAAGGAGATGGGAGGCCAGAAGAAACTACTAAAGTAACTCTGATTCAGTATTGCCTATTTTCCCTTCCTTCTGCCTATGGACTGACATCTGTTCCACTCGTATCACTTATTAGCATCCAGCCGGCTGCTCAATGGGCGACTTGTGCAACCAGCCCGGCAGGGATGGATGCGCTCTGAGAACACTGTCGCACACGTTACCAGTCAACCAAGGTTAAAGGAAGCCTGGGAAGTCCGCCCCATTTTTGCACAGGCAGACCAGATTTCTGGGCCCACACGTGCCATTCACAAAACCAAAAGGGCGTGTTGAGGATCTGGGTCAAGGAGATGGAGGCAGACCAGTTGTGCGGCGCACCACCTCTTCTCTTTGAAAAGTGGAAAAGGTTAAGTCAACATGCAGAGTTCCCTGTTTGCAAATACACCCCCCCCCCCATGTGTCCTATATACAAACACAACACACACACCGCCCAGGTTTTCCTCTTTGGCATATTCATTCTATTTATTATTCATGCTTTGCCGCTGCTGCTCAGTGAACATGGATTCAGCCGTGTGTGGGAGGCGAGACGCCAGGCTGTCTGTAAAGAATTCTCTTGTCTTGTTATTAACTTCTCCTTGGGCTTCCATTAAACCGGAGCTTCTGTACTTGGCTTCAGGCCTTTGCAGTTGTTATTGTTTTTTTTGTTTTTTTTAATTCACTCTCTTTATTTCCCCCCTTCTTTCTCTTTTTTCCAGTTCCACCACTAATGCATAATTACAGCTGTCTGGACTTTCATTATCTTCGAAGGTCTGTGCAAGTTTATTACCTGGAACTTGCTTTTCCTCCTCTGCCTTGCAGCCAAAACATGGTGAACTTAAGAAATTCCTTGGGAAAATTTGATCGAACTTCCTAGAGACGTTTGAACATTAAGTTTTGTCATCTTTGTACACAGTATGGAGTGCTTAATGAGAAGGTGGTTAGCAGTGCAATCCTATGTATGTTTACTCTGAAGTAAGACTCGCTGAATTCAACAGGACTTATTCCCAGGTAAAGGTGTATAGGATTGCAGCAGGTAAGAGTGTATAGGATTGCAGATGCTTACCTGCAACATTTTTTTAAAATTTCCCCTTCCCTCTATTCTTTCTCATCTCCTTTCTTCTTCTTTATGATTTATATGTGATTGTTCTAATAGTTTTACCTGCATTTTACTTGTTTTTGTACTTTCCTTTTAAATAAACCACCCTGGGGAGATCTACCAAAGGGCCCTACGGAAATTTCTTTAATAAACACTTTCTCTATTTTGTACTTTCTTTCCCCCACATGGGTCCCCTTTCTCTTTCCTTCCTTTTATCCCTCCCTTATCTTTTTTCTTCTCGTTTTTCTTTGGAACATATGATAAAAATGGGGGATAAGCTGATGTGGCAAGACAGTTTTAATACGCAGATGCTAACCGGGCATACCCCAAGCAGTCAGTATTGTTAAGACAGATTTAGTAAGTGGGGGGCAGGGGAGGAAATGTGGGTGATTCACTTTATCATGAAAAGATCAGGTGAATTGAAATGCCACAAAGTGTCACCAGCAAATGCTGCAATCCAAGTATAGCTTCACTTCCCAGATGATTCCTGAAGTGAAGTGATAATTGGATTTGATAAATGAAGAGGAAAATGAATAAACTGATTTCTAAAAAGACACTACAGGGGCTCAAGACTGCCTGGAAATGCCTCCCCCTAACCTGTTATGCCTTCTGCTTAATCCCAGCTGTGTGAGGGCTGGTTGTGATTACTCAGTAGTGAATGAGATGCATTCTGTACGTGCTCAGAGTCTCTCTCTCTCTCTTTACTACTTCACATGCTTCTTTTCTGAGCCCATGAAGTTCCATGGCCCAAATATGCTTGGCTTCAATTTATTTTGCAATGGTTTTCTTTTCCCCCCATGGGTGACCTCAGTCCCACGACCACCACCCCATAAAATCCAGAGTGTATGTTCTCTGCCTCGTGGTCTAGCTTGATCAAAAAGGGTTGGTGAAGCAGATCCAGAGGTGTCAGCCTTGCTGAAATACAATGTTTGCTCTGAGTTGAAATGTTTCTTTTGGGAAGCCGTATGAATGCGAGGGGTGGGGAGAAACGCAGCCAAGTATGTTAACCTAGCTAGCATCTTGGAAAATCTTGATTGGGTCGCTCTTCAAGGGCGGATGGGCAACCCTGAAGGTGAAGGGAGAAATGGAGTCTTGCATACTGTATTTTTTGCAAAACTGGGTTCCATAACACTGGCAGAGAGAGGTGGCTTGAGTTGTGTGAGAACAGCGCAACAGAACTCTGGAGTTCTTCGCCTCTGCTAGATCTATTTATATCGGGGGTGGCTGTTGATTACACACTTGTGCGTGACAGAGTTGTTTCCAAATGACGTTGAATGGGAACATGGTCGAACAATGGTCTCATCTGGAGGCGTTGCGTCCTTCCAGACTTCTTCTGCAAAATGTCCTCCTCGTGATGACAGGATCTCCTCCTCATAAGCAAACAGACCTGCAGGAGCTAAACTGGGGTGTATTGGGAAAGTGATGGGGAGAAGTTGGTTGGTTTGTGGACCTTAATCTCAACCAGAGCTCAGCAGAACCTTGCCATATTTTCTTTTTTCTCCTAGTGCTACACTTCAGCCATAGGGTGGCCATGTGAGTCCTTCTGTATAGGGGTCAGTCATCTTTTTGAAAGTGTCCACTATTTGAAAGATTGCCCCATCCAAGTGCAGTGTAAGGCAAAGAACCATACCTTTTAATTGATGCGTATTTACTGGATGTGTTATTGAACTGATACTTTGTTATGGTTTGATTCTACTTTTGTGTTTTATCTGTATTTCTATTTTAGGTGCCTTTATTTTCTTTAAAGTGGAAAAGTGGGATACAAATTTAAATAAACAAAAAATAACAAAAGAAAAGGCCCTTAAATCTGCACATTGGCCGTGAGCACCTGGACAGCAGTCTGAGCAGGATACACAGGTCACGGTCGCAGTCTTCCCTGCTGTGGTGCGGTTGATGTATTATATGGCTAGTTATAAATAAATTCTAGTAATTATTCCTAAATTTGCCCTGATGCATAACAATTACCATATGCACATATCATGCAAATAGGTGTCCTCATTTGCCCTCTTTTTTGGGGGTGATGCGTGAGAGGCGACCCTAGATGGGGAGTGTGCGAAACAATAAAAGAGAGCATTTCAGAATACGCAAAGAGTGCCTTTTGCTCATCACTCAGAAACAGCAGTCAGTCTCCATGCAACTGGTGCCAGCACCTGGTGTCCTTGGGCAGCTGCCAAGGCCCCATCAGGGCCCACCACTGATGTGTGCCTTGGGCCCACCTTTTCTTTTCTTTTTTTTTTTGGCCTGGCACTGCAAGCAGCGCTGGTCTAGCCTTTAATTTCCTACAATACTTGGTGTTCCTCAGGGCATTGTGGGAAATTACCATGGTGGCTAAACTCAGCCAACCAAAGCTGTGTAGAATACTGCTACCGTTGGGCCCTACCACTGCCAGGTAAGGCCACCTTATGTATCCCCCCCCCCCAAAAGGAAATGTATCACCAAAAATCAAGACAACATTTGCATTTAGATCCACATTTAGAAATATCTTTAATAGAGATACAATGCCTTATTTAACTAGAGGTCCAGAATTTTAAGTTTACTCTATGTGATCTCAGTTTGTGTGCTAACTTTATATAGATATGTTGTTTTTGTATTGATATCTAGTATCTTTTGTTAAATGCTCATTTTGTGATGGTCTGGCGATTATATACAAGTAAGAAAATCTGATCCGATCACCATAGAGGGGAAGACTGTTGTGAACAGGTGACCTTTGTTCCTGTTCAGTCAGCTGTCTAGTGCCCATTGATGGTGGGCAACTTTAAGCCCCCACCCCGCTGCTCTCCTTTTTATGGCTCTTAATTTTTTAATCACACTGGGACTGGAAAGCCCTTCAAACAGAGGATGCCTTCAAAGAAAATGCTGTCCTCTGACAGCCTTTGAAATAGAGGACTGTCTTCTGTAAAGTAGGACACATGGCCACTCTAGCCTACTGACAGAGGAGGGGTCCATGAGAGGACACTTTACACATCCAGACTCCTCTCAAAGCTGGAGCAAGGCATGAATTCACCGAAGCAGTGAACCTGGATCTGGGCTGTACCATTTCAGACTGAGGATGGAAGCTCACATGATGGAGTGCTCCTCTATACAAAAGCAGCCTTGAAGATAGAAAACTAGCATTTCAGGGAGGAGAGTTATAGGCTAGTCTTCTCCCTGACAAACTAATTTTCTATGTGCAGAGAGAATGTTTTCTGTGTGGAGGAGCATTCCATCATGAGAGTCCCCGCTTGCAGTGTTATGTGGTACAGAACAGATACAGGTTAACCGCCTGTGTGAGAAGGATGAGACCAGAGTCGCATGGGAACCAACTGTGATTTCTCAGTGATGGGACAGGGGGAAGCTATCTATTTGTTTTAATTTAACTCTCTGCTGGTTATTAATACTTTTCAAGGTGTACTACTATTTGTTCTTTGTTTTGATAATGGTTTTTACATTTTATGGTCCATGGTTGTTTTTATTATTGTTTTTAGCTGTTTTAGGTACCTCTGTTTGAAGGTGGAGAGTGAGGTGCAATGTTAATATATTATAATAAAATAAAAACATGAAATGAAATCTTGCCATAGTGTGAAAAGGTCTTATGGGTAAGGCCTAGCTTAAAGTAAACACTCAAAAGTATTTCTGACCCATCCTTAATCCAAGATGCAGAGGAATTAATTGTGGTTGTTTAGGACTGAAAGTATACACATGCCTGTTACTCTTACGGTTACTATTATGCCACGTGTTTGAGAGCTGAGGACTACCACTACACACAGGACGTACTTCCTACATGACTGTAAGAAAGAAGAATGTGCTTTCATGTGAAAAATACTCTGATATTTTCTATTTGTAGTGCAAGATGTGTTTCTATTTCTCTTGCTATATATGCCTAACTTGTGAAGCAGCCAAGAGATGCTTCCTATGTTACAGTTATCCTGCATGGGGAGATCATTTCAGTTCCATGGAGCAAAAAGCAGGGCCCCCACATGAAGCTGTCGCAGATACACTTCCACACATGTGAGTTTTTCAGTGCATGCACATGAAGTGTATATGGCCTGGAAAGCTGCAGCCAAGGGCAAAATGCACGTGTGTCGTCATACTCTCTCTTGCTCGGTCATGTTTCCCATCCAAGAAGGGCATCATACATGACACTGTGGTCTTGGTCCTCAGCTCCGAAGCCCTTCAGGGGTTCACACTGCAGAAGAAAGAATAGCTTGGCTACCAAAGATCTCCATGTCAACAGGTCGCAATAAAGACAGGTGCGGCGGCAGCGGCTGGTTCTTCTCCCACTCCCAAAGAAAGGGGCCAGAGCTTGGATTTCCAGATCCAGACTGCTTTTCTTTGCAATTATCACTTCAAATCAGAGAGCCGCCACCCTGCCTTCCTTCCTTGAAAGTGGTGCCTGCCTGCAGCCCCTCCCCCCAAAGAAACTCAACACTGTAGAAGCTTTAATTGCTTTGGCAACAGCAGACTGGGGGCAAACCCTGGCTGCTGTTCTTCCCTTTCCTTTTCATGGAAAGCATGCCTTCTTTGCATAGCTCCAGAGTTCGAAGTGCTGGGCTGCTTCTCAAATGCAGGCTTGATAAGCTATCACAGACCTACCACTGTGCGCATGCAGCCATTTCTGCATGGCACACCGCTGATGCATCCAAGGCCAATTCCGTGTGTATGACTGTATATGTTTTGAGTAGGTAAGCTTGCTCTATCCAAAAGGCTCAGGGTCGGTTAGAGCAATTGTAGATAAATAAGTGCTCTTTGCCCTTAAATATTACCCAACATTCAGGTCTGGCTATATTCAAATAAAGTACCAAGAGGCAGATCTTACAAACTGAACAGCATTCAGACATAGATAAATGCACGTGAACATCCTCGTGCAAGACTTTGAAGTCAGAGGAATGACTGGATTCTTTGGCAGAGGAGTATGTGTGTAGTGTGTCTCTGTGTGTTTCATCTTCATCTACAGCTGCTACTGCTAAACATCTATTTGGCATCATCATCACACTAACCACTAGATAGATATGTTGCTAAAATTAATCTCTTTTAAAAAGTTAAATTTCAGCTGAATGTTTTAACTCAGGACTCTGTTCCAAATATTGAGGTGGGAGTAGATATTAATTTTTCTCAAACCAGCCAGATGTTTACCCTGCACAAAACATGCTCAACAAGCGTTATTTTACAATATCAGCAGGGTTGCAATATCTTAACCATTCCATGGCCAAGCGCTTTCTGTAATCTCAGCAAAATTTCATGATGTGACTTTTCAAAAAGCAAAAAAGTAAAAAAAAAAAAAAACCACCTAGGAAAAAATGTGCACGTGAAAGAACAACTAAATGTCCATGTAGCTTAAAGACAACAGAACCCATGATGCAATGTGACTGTGAGAGAAAATAAATGCATGCATGATAACCTCTGGGGGCCAGATTAACCTGAACAATTTAGAAAACAGAGAATTATGAGATCACACACAGAACAGCATGAACTTGGAGCATTTGGCAGTACATAATGAAGTTCAATTACATCTTGGACTGTCTTTGGCTGATAGTTTAAAAAGCTGTTTTTAGATATCTGGTGTCTCTGTGTATGCTATCTGTTTATAGGGTTTTATGCAAATGCATTTTTTTGGTATTTTAATGGTTTTTAATTTTTGTGAACCACCCAGAAAGCTTCGTTTAAACAAGATGGTCCCTGCCCACAAACAAAATCTAAGAAGACACGACACACAAGGAAAAAGCGATGGAGAGGGAAGAGGAAAAACTAAGCAGTCTTTTGTCAGGACTGATGGAACAACCCCACTTCCCTTTACATCTTTCTCTCTTACAGTCTGCTGGAATGGCTGCTGGTGGTGACAGCTGAGAAAGGAGGTGCCAATGGATTTTACCTATTTATTACAGGAAAATGGAAGAGGTATGAAATGCACACAACCACTGTAAAAATATTTTTTAAAAACAACCTTTAATTTAGATAAAACTATTATCCAATGTACATTTGACTATTTACAGTGCTTTAATCCACAACATGTACAATCTACATCAGGGATGGATGGGAGAGGTCAAGGATACATGAATGAGAAGTTGGAATAATATAGGAGAGAGCCAGGAAGAAAGGCGATGCCAATACAGAACAGAAAAGTAGAGTGGCCAGGTGTAAAAGAGGACAGGGCTCCTCCACCTTTAATAGTCATGAAGACCAGAAGTGGGCAGGCTTCAGATTCATGAGGTCAGTTATGTTTTTTTGCTACAACATTTGGATCCACCAATGGGAACCTGGTGCAAAAGAAGTACAGTGCAAATTAAAGTATTATGAGCCCAGGACTTTGTTTTGAGTACCAGAACTGAGTGAAGCTCAAAGTCCTTCTGCACACAAATACCCCAAGCTTTCTTCTTTCCAGAAGTCCCCAAACTGGGTCTGAATCCAGACTGGAAAGGACTCAAATAATGAGCCTTGTCCAAGAAAGCTTGGAGTTGAGCCACTAAGACTGGTGTTAAGATAGCCTTTCCCAACCAAGTGCCTTCCAGATGTGTTGGATTACAATTCCAGTATCCTCAAGCCAGCTGAGGGATTCTGGGAAATGTAGTCTCACTCTCACACATCTGGGGGGTACCGGGTTGGGCATGGCTGTTCTAAGACCTTGCTTGAAAAAGTAATACTGGCGATGGAGACTGACTTATTATTATCTAGAGTGGTGTGATAAAAACCATGCCCCACAACTTCCTATAATGGAATGGGAACACTTACACTACCATTCAGCTGGCCAGTCTCCCTCTGGCAGCTTTTATCAATCAGGATGGACCAGGGTTCAAGGAAAAAGTGATGGGACATTCATTCCTCCAAACGGGTTCCCCACATCCTCAGGTTGAAAAATATGAAACTCAACCATCAAAGCCAAAAACTGCTCTCAACATAGTATCCAAGATGGAAAAAAGTAATTTGGTCAGCAAAGTGTCTTCCAAACTCATCTCAGTGCATCAATTACCCTGTTCAGATGTCACGCTAAGCCATGGTGGTTAAGCATTTTGAGCTAAACCTTATGTCTTAGTGTGTGGTGTGAGCCATTCCTAGCCATGTCTACTAGGGCTGTGAACAGATCCAGATCCCAAATCCGGACCTGATTGGGGTGATCCGGACCTCCCAGATCTGGATCTGAAATGGATCAGGGGAGGTCCAGATCATTCCGGAACAGATCCAGATCGATCCGGAGCCCGTTGGCCTTCCAGGTCCCTGGTTGCTGGCTGCGCAGCAGGCACCCAGGGACGCCAGGCTGGTGGTGAGTCCATTGGACTCACTGCCCTCCCCCCACTCTCCTTACTTACCTGCTGCCTTGTCGCCGCTGCCATCCGCCATCTGCTGCTGCTTCCGCTCTACTGAGAACCAGGCCGCAGCCAGCAGATGCCAGTGGCGGATGGCAGCGGCGGCGGCAAGGAGGCAGCAGGTAAGCAGGTAAGCAGGGAGAGTGGGGGGGAGGGCGGTGAGTCCTTTTCCCCATAGATCTGCAAGTCTATGGGAAAAAGGAGGGTCTCCAGATCTCAATCCAGAGACCCGGATCTGGATTCGAATCCAGTTCCGGACTTGGGGAGGTTGATCTGGTCCAGACTGAATCGTGCCCAATCCGGATCATCCAGCTGTTCACACACTCACAAACCATTTGCTGCAAAAGAGCTAGTGGCCTAACAATAGCTTAGTGTGTTGGCTGTCCCTCACTTTTCTGGGGTCTAGGATGTAGCAAACTTTGGTTTAGCATTTTCTCTATGTCAGTAAGTGCAATCCTACACATTTGGACAGTAACTATCTTCTAACTATCTTAGTTAGGTGACAGATGGATGATGTAACTAAAAGTGCAATTCTATGCATGTTTAGACAGAAAAATGTCCTACAACTCCCTGAATTCCCCAGCCAGCATAGTTCACTGAGGAATGCTAGGATTTGTAGGACATTTTTCGGTCTAAACTTACATAGGATTGCATCCTAAATCATTGTTCTTGACTATTCTTGCTAACATTTTATGTGGGTTGTTGTTGAGCAACTAGATTTGAAACCCTCTCTGGTTTCCCAAATGTTTTTGTTGGGGGTGAGGGTTATTTGAATTTCCAAGTGACTCTCACCTGTGGCTGATGCTATGGGGGTAGATACTAGATCAGTAAACCTACAATTCCCAGAGGGCAGTATGATAATGTGCATGCATGTATGGAACTATCAGTATGCATGCATTGAGATTACAAGTCAGAAGAGAATGTGAAAAACAGGCAAGCCTTTCCCAAAAAAATTCTAAGTTCATAAATTGCTTTGGGTCCATTTAAAATTGAGCTGAGAAGCATTCATTTTTCATTTTAACCAGGACTATACACTAGAATGTCTTTCAAAAGCTAGGGGAAAGGCTGGGATGTGAAGAAGAAAAGGAGAGTGCCCCTGAGCATAGGCAGAGTATATTTCTCTGAAAAATAAGAACCAGACCAACTCCTACCTATCTGGGATTCTGCAGGAAGGCTTCTAGAAGTCTTGGATTCAGGTACATCTTTATCATATCATTTAGGGTTTTCAAAGAGTAGAGAGCTATTAACATGAGGACTAGAATTTTACACAATGCAAAGACTTAAGCACAAGGCTAGGAGGCTGAAGCTCATTAGGACTAAATAAACTGCATTAAGTGATCATTTGGAGTTCACTTACACCGCCAAGGCAATTACAGTTTCTTTCTATCCCATTGTTGATTTTGGCCCTGAGTCAGTGGTGTGAGTGATAACAGGTATGCTTTGTGCAGCTGTCTTCGCATGATCTTCTCAGTGTCAGTCTTACACAATACAGGATTCATTTAGCATGCTGCATCTCAGGCTGTCAATTTCTGCCAATGCAAAACAGCTTCCTTTTTCTTTTGGGAATTATTAGACTTTGTTTGGGATTGTATGAAATCTGGGCTAGGAAACCTATCTGCAGTTCAGGTTGCTTCTTACAGTCAGTACAGCATAAAGGCTATTGCTAAAATGGATGTTGAGAGTGGACGTTCCGGTCCACATGGTCAAATACTGAAGTGGCCAAAACAAACAAACAAACACAGATTTCCAGAGCATGAAACACTTTATTCTGTTCTGAGCATTTCCCCTCTACCCCCATCTCCATAGGGACCATGTGAATTCCATACTCTGCGCTGCACCTTAAAGCACATATTACATGGTAATTTTCTCACATCAGAATGAGGGTTACCAATGTTGGTCACTGCTTCTGTTCCTGCATCTTCAATAGCACAGTAAGCAGATATTTAGCAGGTAAAACTTTTGCCATTACTTTATCTCTGGGGTTGGGGTGGGTGGGAGAAAGAGACCTTTCTTAAGTGGCTCTTAAAACCACAATAGCTGGACCAGTAGAAACAGGGACAACATTTTTCATCAGGGTGTGCCCATGCAACAGACTTAAACTAATTTAACTATCATTCCTCCTCTCGAGGGAAACTTGGGAACTGTAGTTCTATGGGATAGATGCTCATCAAACTACAATTCCCAGAATTCTTGGAGGGGGGGAGCAAACCACAACAGTTAAATTGGTGTAAAACTGTAGTCTACCTGGGTCACTGTGAGAACACACCAGCCAAGAATTGTTTTTCATGTGAGTTTAATAATATATAAAAGTATTTGACAATATTTAGACACATCAGCAAACCAAGGCCTATAATCAAAAACTAAGGCTGCAATTCGATACACACTGGCCTGTGAATAAGCCCTACTTCTGAGTAGAAACACTTAGGATTGTGGTGCAATCCTAAGTGTTTTGTGATCCAACAGTTTGTGATCCAACAGTGGTGCAATCCTAAAAGGATTGTGATCCAACAATTCTCTTCACTTAATTATGCATCCTCCAGTCTCCTCTTCTGTAACTGGTTGGCTGGATAACACTGCAACCAGTTTGCATATTTACCCAGAAGTCAGTCCCACTGTGTTCGATGGTGCTTACACAGATAAATGTGCATAGGATTGCAGCTGCCTAAATATGAGATCAGTAGTGCAATATCTCAGCAGTGGTTTAAATTCAAAGGCTCATAGTTTATCTTGCTTACTTTAACTATTCACCCATTTGTATTGTTTGCAAGATACAATTTCAAACAGCACTGATGGACACCTTTATCAGTGATTGTCAGTGCAATCCTATGCATGTCTACTCAGATGTAAATCCCACTGTGTTAAAAGGGCCTTAATTCCAGGTAAATGTGTATAGCATTGCAGCCTAACACTCACTTTTTAAAACCTAAAGATGAATGTATTTGTCCTCTTCTTTTAAAAGTAATATTACCCCTAATCCATTCCTGGAGTGCAGCTTCAGATTTTTCTCTGCTCTTGATGCCAAAAATCTATTATTATTATTATTATTATTATTATTATTATTATTATTGTATCCCACCTATATACAGAATACCCTAGGTGGCATACGAAGTTAAAGCAATTTAAACAAGGTAAAAGCAATCAATAAAATACCAGAAGTAGCATAAAAATTTAAAAAACAATTTAAAAAGATAAATCAATAGAAACATACAGCCTAACAACATATGACAGTCTTCTAGAAAGGGAAACGCCTGCTGGAATAAAAGTGTCTTCAATGCCTGCTTAGAGACAGTGAAAGAAGTCAGCAGGTGTATTTCAACCAGCAGGTCATTCCACAGCTGAGGGGTGGCAAAGGAAAAGATCCTTTGGCATGTGATTGCCAATCCCATGTTTGGCAGTCACAATAGATGACCCTCCAAGGACCTTAAGTGGTGGGCTGGAACATAGGGGAGGAGGTGCTCCCTAAGGTACCTTGGACCTAGACCATGTAGGGCTATAAAGGTAAGAGCAAACACTTTATATTGTTCCTGGAAAGGAATTGGCAGCCAGTGTAAAGATTTTACAGTGTAAAAGATTTTACACAAATATGGGGGGAACATCAGACTCAACAACCTACAATGGCTCTAATCTAGCAAATGCACTCATGTGTAGCATAGGATGTGCTGAAGCCAACTAGGCATAGGAACAAAACGCCACATTTAGCAATGGGCTGTGCATGAGCAACTCCAGGAATACCCACCCCCAGGAATCCATACACATCCCAAGATTGTGGGCACATTTTCTCCGTGGCCACAGAGGCAGCTGCCTTCTGCTGCCCTACTTCCAAGACCAGGATGTCAAATGGCACAGAGCTGCAGTCTGGTGAACACTCATGGCTTTTGGGATGGCTTAGTGCTCCATTCCCCAGCCGGGCACTCTGTGAATGTGTTGGACTACAACTCCCATCAACCCAGACAAACCTTGTACACCATCCTGAGCTCCTTGGAGGAAAGATGGGATAGAAACAACAACTAAATAATAAGTTATTATAATACTGTTGCTAGAAGGAGCCTCAAAAATCATATAGTGTAACCCTCTGGAGCAACATAAAACACACTTGTTCCACCTGAAAACCCTCCAAATAGTTGAAAATGGACTTAGGCCAGATCTGCACCTTGCATCAAATCATTATGATCCCATTATGGTAAAACTATATCTCTCTTGCACATTTATACTTGGTAGGACACACAATGACATTTGCTGCAGTATTTTGGATAACGTGGAATAAAAAGCAGGAAATAACACTATGAATGGTATATGGAATTACCTAAAAAGGCTAACTGTTCCTAAATATAGAAAGGCCTTTACTATGGCACGATTTAATGTACTGCCATCAAAATTGTTGGAAGGCAGGTATAAAAAAATCCCTGTGGCCAATAGATGCTGTCCGTGTAATGGCTCTGAAGTTGAGAGCATTGAACATGTATTGTTCTCTTGTACTTATTACAACCAAGTTAGGGAAGAATTATTGAGACCACTTTTCCAAGATTTCCAAGGGTACTCTAAAGAATCCCTGTTAGTTTGTCTCCTCGAAGGTACAAATGATTATATTACTAGGCAAGTAGCTAAATTCATTAACAGAACAATTGGTTGTAGATCACAGATGGGGGTAGAGAAATACTATTAGCTATCATTGACTGAGTGCATTTTTAATGTTATATTGTAACTTGTTTTCTAATGGTCTATTGACTGTCAATAATGATTGATTGATTGGTATATGGAATGTGTCATGTGCCCCAACAAGTTACCAGTGCACTTCAATGCCATTATAAAGCAGTAGTGTAGATCCAGCCTTGGTCTCTAGGCCCTTCATCATCTTTGTTGCCCTCCTATGGTCATGTTCCAGTTTGTTGATAGCCTTCTTAAACGGTGATGCCCAGAACTGGACACAGTACTCCAAGTGAGATCTGACCAAAACAACGTAGAGTGGTATCATCACTTCTCTCAGTCTGGACACTATACACCTGTTGATGCAACTTAAAACTGCATTCGCCTTTTTAGCTGTTGTATTGCACTGCTGATTTATGTTTAGTTTGTGGCCTACTACAACCCCTAGATCCTTTTTTACATGTCACCCAGACTGTATTCGTGCAACAATTCTTCCTACCTAAATTCAGAACTTTAACATGCATCTAAATTAATATTAGTTTTGGTTCAGTTGTCCATCCTGTCAAGATCATCTTGAATCCAATTCCTGTCTTATAAAGTACTCACCTCCCCACTAAGGCCTCATCTACACCAAACAGGATATTGCACTATGAAAGTGGTATGAAAGTGGTATATAAGAGGCAGGAGCCACACTGCTGCTTTATAGCAATATTGAAGTGCACTGACAACTGTTGGAGCTATAGTGCTATATCCTGCCTGGTGTGGCTCCTGCCTTTAATATATCGGTTTCATAGTGCAATATCCTGCTTGGTGTAGATGAGGCTCCAGTCTGGTGCCCTCCACAAATTAAATGAACATCCCCTCTACTCCTCTGTCCAGATCATTTATAAAGATATTAAACAACATTGGGCCCAGGACAGCACCCAGCGGTGCCCCACTTGTCAAGTCTCTAAGGTTTGATTGTTTAATCCACCAAACCATAGCCTTCTCAGGTCCACATTTTACCACAGGAATGAACAAATGGTAGGCCAAAATATCTCACAGGTCACAACTCCCATCGTCCCTCACCATTGGCTAGGGCTGATGGAAGTTATAAGCCAAAACAACTGGAAGGCACGAATTACTCATCTATGTTTTGCCAGCTTGCCAACAATGATATCATGAGGGATCTTGCTGAAATCAAGGTGTCCACAGCATTCCCTTAATCTACCATATATGGTCAGCATGGTGTCGATACCCGGAAAGCAATCAGTAGTCGACTGGATTCTTCTTCTCCCTCTTGTTCTGAAGATGAGGATAACTTGTTTTGCCTGTCTCCAGTCGGGACATTTCTCCTGTTCTCCAGAAATTCTCCAAAACTATAGACAGAGGGGGTCTGAGTTTACATCTATAAGAGAGCAATCCTATGTATGTTTAGACAGAAAAAAATGCTATAGCTCCCAACATGCTGGGAGTTGTAGGACTTTGTCTAAATATGCATAGAATTGTACCTTAAAGTTCCTTTAGCACCCTAGGATATAATTTGCCTGACCCTGAAGACTTGAATGTATTTAAAATGGATGGATTGTGATAAGATGAATGGGTTCATTTATTCATTCATTTATTACATTTGTTCTTGTTTGAGCTTTGAAATCTACTGTATGCATTAATCGTCTCTTTGCTTAAGTACATCTTGGTCATCCCACTCTTAAGTTTTCAGGTGATCCATCCAATGTTATACAAGGTAAATTAACTTCTTGTAAAAACTCAACAATCCTATCAAGCGGTGGTTTTCTTGATATACAAAGGTCTTTATAATAGGCGCTAAATGCATCTGCTATCTCTTTTGGCTGCGTTACAACACCATTACCCTTTCTTATTTGTGAAACTGTATTATTTAGTTGATGCTCTTTCAATTGTGCAGGTAAGAGTTTATCTGGTTTATACCCCTTTTCAAAAATGCATTGTTTAAAATACTGTAAATGTATCTCCACTAACCCACAATTAAATCCAATTGTTTCCTAAGCACCTCTGACTTCCTGTATGTTTTGAACAGGTTTCTTTATGTTGATGTTCTAACTCTTGAATGTTCAAATGTGATGCTTTTGTATAAAAGCTCCTCTTATTGCTGCTTTTGAAGCCCTTCCTTCCACATTATGATCTGATTTACTGAGGGCTATTAATTTGAAAGTACTCCTTTTACTGATTTTCTATTTCCTGTATTACCTGTTCATTTTGTAATAAAAAGTTATTCAGTTGCCATAATCTCACTTTTGGGACGGCCTTCCCTATTGAATATTCCAATTAAATTGGGCATGATCTACATATAACTGCACATCTATTTCAGTTTTCCCCCTACAAATTGCACTATATAAGGTAAAGTAAAAAAAAAAAAGTAAATTTGGGAATTATCCTGCAAAATCTTTGGCAAACCATTTGCTACTATATTACCATAGATATATCTAAATTCACTAACATATCCCAATTGAAATCCCTTCCTATGTTGTTGACTACAATTCCATTTATTTTTTCAAAGAACTTTTCTGATTGGTGTTTGGAGCATAAATACTTCCTAACAAGATCTCCCAACAAGCCTGTTCCAAAAAACATTATCACCCTTCTGGATCCTTTATCCAATTTGAAAACATAGTTAATAAATGATCTTTTTTCAGTAATCGAGCATATTTCCTTTTATTTGGAGAATTTAAATGATCATCAAGTGATATAATTTTCAAATGATGCATAATGAAGCTAAATATTAACTTAACAATTCAACAGGGCAGAACTGTAAATCTAATAACCACCAAAAAGAATAAAAAACCTTAAACCTCTGAAGTTTAAAAATTGGAGATTACAAATCCCCAAATATATTAGGATTAATAGGTAGTAATAGGAATATTCTTTTATAATTTCGAACAATTGATGCCCTTCATCAATAGACCATACAACCACACAGTCTTTTCCCATAAACACATTCAGACAGAATGCAAACAGATTGTTAGAAATTTCAGATCTTTTCTTCTTCAAGGGTATCAAAATGTAGGTTCACTATGGACTTTAACTTTATTTTCCACAATCGTTGAAGTCTGTCCTGGCCTAATTATCTTTTGTAATGCCTCTTTTACCGTAACACTTATAAATTTCATTAAAATATCCTGTGGCTTTTTATTTCTTTTAGCATCTTGAGCATATTCCCATGCAAGTTCTGAAAAATCTCTTAGGGAGCAATCCAATGCATGTTAGACAGAAAAGAGTTCTACAATTCCCAGCATGCCCTAGCATGCCCCTAGCTGGCTGGGGTATGTTGGGAGTTGGAGGATTTTTCCATCTAAACATGCATGGGATTGTGCCTTAGTTGTTCCTCCAAAAATCCCACCTGTCTTCCAGGTATTCCACAACACTGCTCAATTTTAAATTACATTTTCTTGCTTCAAAATCCGATTCCTCTATCCAATCCTTAATGTTATCTAAATCACCTTTATGAAATATACCATTCAATAACCAAAGCATCCTGAGCAGTTCACAGCATGATCAAACACAACACAAAACTTTAACATGCAGGAATTTAAAACAGTTGAAAATAAAGCTGTGAGCAAGTGGCATCCCAAATTTCTCTACTCTATTTGTGGGTAGAGAAATTGGGGGGACGGTGGTGGTGGGGATAGACACACACACAATTTCACTGAATTTCTCCAGGGGGAGTAGAAATTCTCCAACTATTTCTCAAAGGTAGGCATCACCATTGGCAAGCTTCTTCTTTTTTTCCTAAGTTTTTTTGGGTTTCTTTGCACCGCCACTGCACCTGGCAACAGCATCAACTTTGTTGGCAGCCTGGCCCCCATTTTGCATTCTCCACAATGCCCCATATACCTAGCGTCACTCCAGAACATTGAGAGGTGGGAATGCAGCCAATGGTGAAGAAAATGTGAAGAACATTCTGAAAAGTGTCATTTTATTTTTAGAAGGTAAGAAAAGAAAAATCTCAGGAATTTCCTGAAAGTTTTCTTTCCCCATGAAAGGGGCTTCCATTTTTCTGCCTCATTCTCAGGACAGTTTATAATTAATTTTGAATGTGGGTGGGTGGTGTTTTTTACCTTTACTAATCACAGTGAGATGGCTGAGGGTACTGTCTATATATTATTATTATTATTATTATTACACACCACACCATTGATCTACAGTCTCCCAGGCTGCCTGAACTTTCTGATCTCAAAAGGCCCTATGGGAGGAACAGATTCATGATATCTTCCCCTGGGCAGGAAGCGTGGAAAGCCAAGGAGGCTACAAGCTGTCAGGTGATTGTCCAATTAAAGACAGGACACTCACACACATTCCTCAGTCATCTCATAAGTAAGGTAAGCATGAGAACCCTGAACCAAACCCATGAGAATTTCTCCGAAATATCTTCTCCTTTGAATTTCTTTTCGAAAGCAAATTTCTTTTCTATCAAATTGAATGAGAATGGTCATTTTTTTGCAGGACAAATTTTCAGCACAGCATTAGTTAACAACAACAACAGCAAAAACAAGTTAAAACATTTGGCAATAAAACTGCCAGGAACTGTTTAGAAACTAATAGGTGCTATTATATGTTGATAAACATCCAGGAAAAGAGGAAAGTCTTAGGGTGGACCTAAAAGAAGACAATGTTAGCACCAGGCAGACCTCATTGGGGAGAGATTTCCATGACTGGGGGGGGGGGGGAGACATCCTGCCACAGCCACTGAATAGGATGTCTCTGTGGCCCCTTCCAGTGGTCCCATTTACTACATCTACTAACGAAGGAAGAAAAAGCCACGTTCACCATTAAATGTATCTTTAATTGAACTATACTCATACTGCTTAAAATAAATAAACAAATGATAAATTAGATTTCCCTCTCCTTCTTCTCAGAACTTTTTTGTGTACCGTCCCCCTATAAATCTTAAGGGAATATTCCCCTCACTCCACCCATTAAGTGTGTTGACAAACATTAATATCTGGATTCCTTTTTCACCTCTCCAGAGACAATAAAGGGGGGAGGAGGGGGAAGGAGGAGAACTTGCCCAGACCTGCTGTTAAAGACGCTTTACATCTCGGTACTCCTCCCTCCCCCCGCATCTCACCCCATCGGTATTAATTACTTACTGTTTCATTTTTCTCCGATTTTGAGCTACTCCCCAGCCAGCCCCTCCTCTCTCCCCGCTCCCTCAAAGAATTGACAAACATTTCCAACGTGGACTTCCTGTCCTCTTCGGATACAGGTGAGAAAAATAGACATGCCCGAACCTGCCGAGGCTCCGTCTCCGAACTCTTCCCTTCGCGCCACGCGGGGCGGCTGCCGAGTGGGCGGGGCTCTCGAGAGCCGAAACAGCTGCCTCAGAGCCCTCGCTTGCTGCCCTTAATGAGGGATGTCCCCAGGGGCTCCGTGACGTCACTGGGCGCCCGGGCCAATCCGGGGAGGCGATGGGCGGGGCTCGGGAGATGAAAGGGGGGCGGGGAAACACCCCTTCAGCGGTTCTCTCTGGCGAGCGGCGGCGTGGAGAAAAAGAGGGCGAAGGCGGGCGAGTCTGCGGAGACGGCGAGCAGCGGCGTTTGGGGCTGGGACGGGGGCGAGCGACCGAGGAGGTGGAGAGACCACGGCGTGGCGGCTGGATCGGCGTCTCTTTGGCTCGATCGCGGCGGCATGCAGGACTCTGCTTTCCCGAAGTATGAGGCTGTCCGGTTCTGCTAGCCGCCGCCGCCCCTTCCTCGAAGCCCGGTAGGATCTCCTCCAACTCCTCGGCCAGTCCCTGGGCTCTCTGGATGGTGCGGCCGCCGCTGGGCCTTGGCGCTCCGCTGGTTCTTCTCCCGCCGCTGCCGCCGCCCCTCTTTGGATGATGACGATGAACTCTCTAGCCGAGAGCCTGCTGGGGGGGCCGCCGGACCCGTCCAAAGCGGCCTTCCTGGACTTCGGGCTTGGCCCGCCGCCCTCGCCTCCTCAACAGCCCCAGCAGCAACACCAACACCCGCCCGGCCTGGCGCCCCCTTACGCCCTCCAAGCCTTGCACCCGCTGCAGCCGCCCCCGCAGCAGCAACAGCCGCTCGATGGCGGCGGCGCCTTCCCCCCCTCTGCCGCCCCCTACGGCCGGTCCCTAGCTTATCCCCCCTACCCCGGGGCGGCCGGAGGCAGCCCCCACGCCTTCTACCACCACCACCATCACCACGGCGCCTCCTACTCGCCTTACCAGCAGACCTCCAGCGGCCTGGGCCACGGAACGAGGCTGGAGGAGACGGGTAAGACGGGGCTGCGGCGCGTGGGTGCGTGGGTGTGGGTATAGGCATGGGGGGACAGTTAAATCACCCCCCACTTGGGAGAGGCGCCCTCCACAAGACTACCCCGTGCCATCTCCATTTGCTTGATCCGGAGTAGTGGCTTCACACGATCCTCCTTCCTTTGTCGGGCATCCGCTCCTTCTCTCCCCGAAACTGGTAGCTTTGGGGAAAGGGCAAATAGGGGTTGTTATTGTTTTGCGGGGGGCAGAATAGCGAATGCTATTCTAAATCTTGGAGTTTCTCAAGTGGCTACTTAAAGTTAAATGCGACCTAAGACCTACTTAGAATCGACGCATAGAAATGAATGGGACTTAAGTTAGCGACTGACTTAAGTCCCATTCATTTCTATGGATCTACTTTAAGTTGGACTTGAATTGGATTTTTCACTTAATGCCAAATTTTGCTATATGTCAGTTGGTGGACACTCACACGGAGTTAATTTTTTTTTTTAAAAAAAATCAATCTTGCCCTGCATAATGAGAGATGAGGTTGGTTGGAAACCAAACATAGCTGTAGAAAACTAGAAGTCATGATGCTTAAATCGAGTTTATATTTTATATTAATTTGCAGTTACGTGCTGTCAGACCTGCATTGGCTGCAATATAGGTCTGTCGTGTGATCCTAGGCATGTCTACTCAAAAGAAAGTCCCACTGAGTTCACCTACTCTCAGGTCAGCATGTATAGGATTGCAGTCTTGGTTTGCTGCTGGGCCATCCTCTTTTTCCTGCATCAGTCAGCACAAAAGAAGCATCGCTTGTGAAAAAGTTCACTGATACGTGCAGAGAGAAATAAGAATCGCACATCACTGTGTATCCTGAAAAGGGCTTCATAAATTCCTAGAGTTTTGAGAGGCAGCTGGAAACTTAATAAATAAAGATGTCTTATCAGATATACAATATAATACAAAGGTTATGGCGTTTGGCTGCAGGGACTTTGTAAATGATTGTGGCATACTGCATCTTGTACAAGGTTTCCTAGCTGCTAAGTGTGCAGAGTTCTCTCCCCCCCCCCCATTTCCCTGGAATAAACTTCTACCCACAATCTTGCTTTCCCCCCCTACCCTGCCCCACCCCCAGCTGGAAATAGTCTCATAGCTGTGGCTGCTAGAACTTTTGCCCTTGGGGGTAGCCCATCTGATAGACACCAAAACATTGCCTGGGTGATGGTGGTAGATGGAAATGGTTAAGTCTCTCTGGGGTGCCTCTGGGGCAGTGAAATTGGTAGTTATTTGAACACAACTGGGCTCCTGTAGAAGCCCTTGGGGAAAACCTCCTTGGCCCCTTTTCTGGCAACCTTTATAAACTAAACCTGGCTGGGAGTGATGCGAGCTGTAGGTCAACATATATGGAGGGTACCAGGCTAGCAGGAGGTTAATTAGCTAGTATTTCTTATAAGTTCTCAAAACAGCTCACAATGTCTCAAAATACATTTTAAATCACCTGTGTGTTATTTGGGCACCAGTATTCCTGTCTCCAGCAAAGGGGATGGGGTGAGAAATTGGATGATAAATAGATCTTCCATTTCCTTCGGGTTATGGCATGGTATTACATACACTTTGTGACATGGGCCAGTTGGTGGTTGTGATCAGCAAGGGCTGACCTTTTTGCCTCAGTCTCTCTGCCTATAAAATGGTCAGAAGTGTAAGAGTGCTGCAGAGGAGGGTTGGTATGTTTTGTAAGAGCGACCCAGACAAAAGCTGATAAAAGGAGTTAAAGCAGGCTTCTGCTTGGTTTCTTATCCCCAGTCCTCAGCCTCTATTGAAATGTAGCCTGAGCTCGTTGTGACTGCACTTGTTTATAATCGCCCCTCCTAACCTTCCACTCACCCCTCTGTTATCTCCCCCTCTGTTGACATTTAGATTGAATGTGCCTCTGGGCACAGCCCTGCCCTCTATCTTGCTTGTATTGCTCTGTAAAACTACCATGTACATTGATTGCGCTATATAAATTACTTGCCACAAGTGGATGAGGTCAATTAAGCCAGCCAGCAAGTCAGTGAATGTTCTGGGACCAACAAATCCTGGCTGTTTTCAGTTTGGCCTATCATTTGGCCACATGCAGAGTGCCTTCTGTCCCTATCAAGCTGCTTTGCTAGTCACCAGTTCCAAGACAGGACTCATTCTAGAAAACTATTTTGTAACATATGAAATACCACCAGCCATTTCCCAAAGAGCTTGGGGTGGGGTGCTCCATAATTCTTCCTTCTCAGAAGGACCTTAGGAGGTTGGTCAGGCTAAAAGATAAGTGACTGGCCCAGGGTCACCCAGTGAGCTTGGTGGCAGAGTGGAAATTTGAAATCAGTTCTTCCTGGCCAAAGTCCAACACTCTAATCACGACACTGTGGTTGTTCCCATATCTACATTCACCTCTCTGGGCCCATGTAAGAATCTTCGTTTATGACTGCTTACCCATTGGCTTCATAGTCTAGGGCCCTTTTCAGGGAGAAATATTTTCCACCTCTAGTACTGTCAGGAAACATTTCTGTAGATTGAACCATTTTTGCATTTTGTTTTGGAAAGAGACCCTTTTCCACCACCACCCTGCTCCTTCTACACACACGATGGCATATTATCTGACATATTATCAAGGGATATCATTAAAACGAGTCCTTTAGGAATTTATCCCAATGGTTTTGGAACTTCTCGTTGCCAAATACTTAAGCCCCAACCCTTCCAAAGGGTAGCATTTTAAATAATTTTGACAAAATCCAGATGTCTTCTGAAACATCAGGGCAACCTCTGTGGAATTCTTTAATGGAAAACTGCTTGACTTTGTTTATTTTAAAAAGTGCATGCAAAAATATTAATATTTCTCTTGCTCATTTTGCATTGCAAATTTGAGATCTCTTGCATGGAGTCCCCAAACAACTTGGCTTCGAATTGATATCCCAACAAAAAGTGTTTTGTTTTTGTTTTTAAATGGAACTCTCTCATGAGACATTGAATGCAGCTGATGATTTGTGTGTCTGTGTTGTTTGTTTTTAGGCCCTGCTGAGTTTTGAAAAATTATTATTGGATTTAAAAGAAGGAACTGATCATATATATATATATATATATATATGCCTTTTAAAGTCACTCAGTGGTTTGTAAATGGAAAACATGTGAATATTGTAACTCAAAACGTTTTCTTTTGTTTTGATTTATTATTATTTTTACAAAATCTGAAATGGAAATGCTAAGTTTTTCTTATTTACTTTTTATGGGGAAAAGTGTACTTGAAATTTGATTAGGAGTGGGAGGAGGCCCCTCTTGCAACCATATAGTTCAGAATTTCTGAGATTCCAAACCAGCCCTTGCCCTTTCTATATTAATGGATGAGATGGTTTCAAAATGCAGTGGCAAAATGACAGCCCACTCTGCATATCAAAACTGCTGTAACAATATCTTTGTATTGGTCACTGAGAGATTTCTTTAAGATGCCTTAGGCACTGGATCCACTGATTCCCTATTTAAAAAGGTAATATGGATTTAACTCATATCATTTAAAATGATATTTGGGGGTTCTTTCTGTAGCAAATCCGCCAAAAAGTAAAACTCCCTGAATGCTAAACTTAGGAGGAATCCAAGTTAGTTTGGCTTTACTGGTTTCTTGATTATGGGGGCAGAGAGGGGTGCGTGTATGTGTGAAATCTTGTAACAATTTGTGCAATCCGAAAGGTATTTCTGCTCCCTGTCTCCAGCTGCTCTATTAAAGCTGAATGGCCATGTAAAATATTGCCATTTTCAGAACTGTTCTGTGGTCTGACTTCTTAACGAAACCTTGATGCAACACTGGCTAAAGCAAGACAGGGTGTCTCTGAGTATGTAAAGAGTTCTTCACCACCACTACTGAATACTCAAAGGTTGCCCTGCTGGAATGAAGGCTGCATCCCTCCCGATTGAGAGCCCTAGCTTCCAGCCTGTCCTACCCCCACCCGCGCACCATTTCTTAAAAAGAAAGGAAGTCCTGAAATTATAACCAATCGTTTCCTTGTGGTGCGTGTTTATATCGCCGGATTCCTGGCCTCCTTTCATTTTAATTGGCACCTGTCAAGATCGGCGAGGGAGATAGAAGATGTCTTAATGATCTTTGAGGCAAATCCGTAGCACAACACTGCGGGAGGGACTCCATCGCAAAGGCTGGTTCTGTAGCTCGCCCCTTGGCTGAAAAGCAAAAACTTTTATTTATTACCCGAGTGTCGAGATCGCACCAGCAGCTCATTAGCATTGGAACGCGGCGGGGATGCTTTTAATTCGAAAAGGTGATAATTACGAAGTACGTCAGTGGGAACCCACTGCCAAAACTCTGTTAATCATGCGGCGGAGGATCGGGAGGACTTCCGACAGCTGCCACTTGTGCGAGCGGAGCAAACCTCCACCGCGCGCCGTTTTTTCGCGATCTTCTGCTAGGGAGCGCTCGGCCTTCGGAGTTAACCCACAACACGCGCAGTCTCTCGGGCAGAATCAAAGGCAGAGGCGAGCAAGGCGCTTCCTACTTAACTGACGGCACGATCCTAGCCAGGTTTACTCGGAAGTGAGCCCCGCTTGGCTTCAGTGAGGCTCGGTCCCAAAGGGAGGACGCCCGCTCTGCCCCCAAAGCCCTGCGTAGGGCGAGGCGACCCCTTCACCCATCGAGATCAATCGATTTAGCCCGCCTAACCGCGCACAACAGACTGCTTTCGGCTGCCCTGCCCTGCCCCCGAGCATACTTCCCAGCAAGCAACCCCCTTTGGAATCCAGGGAGCTTCTGAGTAAACGGGCGCAAGATCAGGCCGCGAGGCAATGAAGGCTGCAGCCCTTATCCGCGCTTCCCTGGGGGTCAGTCCCATTTAACTGAATTGGGCTCTCCTCAAGAATCTGTCGGTTTTGGAATTCTACCGCACTCTTCATTAGCCACGAGGAAAGTCATGAAATCTGCACATTCTGCAAGGCAGCGAGGGTCCTTCGACAGCGCAGATAGTTTGCTCGCTCAAACCCTATCAGTTGGCTTATTTCATTTTAGTTGCCATCAGTATTTTCCCACCGCCTTTCAGTCGTGTTGTCAAGGCGGTTTACAACATATATCTTAGAAAGGCTGCAACTGAAGTCGTCCTGAGAAATAGTTTAGCCCCTTACCAGTATGGGCGTTTTCCCCCCCAACTTACTACTTGTAGGGTAGGGGTGGGCAACTTGCGGCCCTCCAGATGTTACTGCATTGCAGTAACTGCCAGCATAACCAATGGCGAGGGATGATGGGAGTTGGAGTCCAATGTCATCTGGAGGATCACACGTTCCCCACCCCCGCTTTAGGGGGTGACTTGCGGTGCAATCCTATGCGTGTTTACACGGAAGGAAAGCCTCTGGACTTACTCCCAGGCAAGCGAGTGTAGGATTGCAGCCTTCATACCCACTTGCCCGGAAGTGGTTCCCATGGAACCCTCTGTCTGCTGGGTAGACAGAGGATAGAATCGCGGTGAAATGAGGCTGCAGACTAATATAAAGAACGCACATTCAACTGGGATCCGAGTAAACATGTCTAGGATACTTGGGAGCATGCCCCATTAAACTCGGGAGGCTCTCGAAGAAATATGTACTGGCATCCTGTTGCCAAAACAAACAACAAACAAACCAATGACTTTAAGGACCCACTCCTATACTTATTTAGACTAGCTAGGGAACACTGGGAGTTTTAGGGTATTCCCGTCGTCTTCTAACCATATATAAAAGGCGATCGTGTGGCGGCCGCGTTTCTATACGCAAGGCCAAAATAGGATTGAGGTATCGGTGGGAAATACGATATTGTTATTGTTGTTGTTATGGTAATTATAATAAGGTGCCTTGTGCCAGAAATGTAAAACCTAGGTGTGCAAGGAATGTACTTCAAAACGGCCTAAGTTTTCTCTGAGTAGCCGGAAGCAGCACTTTTGATGAGTTTTCAGGTGGAAACAGTAAAGTCGAATCTTCACCGCAGTGTAATTTGTGTGGAGGGAAAAGGCAAAACCATTTTAGGCAAAAGGTTCTTATTAAAATAAAACACAACAAAAAGGCGGGGGAAGGTTGCGCTTCCGCTGGTTGCTCCGGATCGGTGTAAAGTGCTTTGAAATCTAACCTGTGCCAGAGTAGCCCGCAGGAAACGCACGTAGTCGTTCTAGTTTCACAAACCGCAGGATCTTGCTGAAATAAACGAATGCAAAGGCAAGAGGTCGTCTTCCTAACTGCCTCCTTCCCCCGTCCCCCATAATCAAGCATTTGGGGTTGTTTCAGGTGAATCACGCAAATGTGTAGACCAAGCTAAGAATTATTTACACTGAACGATTCCAGCCGGATTCTCTTTGTGTGTATTTAAAAAATACTCTTTCATAAACCATTTCATATACCCCACTTCCCTGCCCCCTTGGGAAGAAACAGTAAGAAATAGAGAATGAATCGTTTAAAGGAGGGGTAGTGATTAGAACAAACGACCACTTAAAAAAAAATCATCGATAGTTTCGAACCAGTAATTTGGCTTTTTTTTTTTTAATGAACCGTAGTCCAAGTCGTTTTATGGTGTTGGTTTCGCTCCTCCTAAAGAACTGTAGTTATGTGGTGTTAAATATCAGCTTAATTTCACTACTTAATTTCTGTTCTGTTTCCCCAGCTCATTTGCAATTTCTTCGCCTGGCTACGGCTTACTTAGAGGAAAGTGTTAATGTCTGGTTAATTTCTATGGTCAGTTTCAACTCTAGTTCAATTCTGAATCTTCTTAAACCCTTGTTATTAAAACCTCGATTAAAAAAAACTACATTCTGTAGATCATCGAATTAAATCGAACTAGAACAGATGCTACACTTTCTATTTTATTTAATTTTTGTAATCGTTTCAGCGACTGGAGTTGATTTGGACTTCTTTTAAGGCACTTTTATTTCCAGACTTTTTTGTTTAAATTAGCAAGTGAATCGCCAAGTTCTTTTGATGCCTCCAAACGCAATTCACTTGGAAGCCTCTTTCAGTTTCAGAGGGGTTTGTAATTCAAGAAGAGCTGGGAAAATCCAAGTCTATAAGGCGGAATAAAATTAGTGTATGTATAATCATTATGGAACACTACATTTCTAATAAACAGGAGTTAATATTTTGAGAGAAGTGAAGGGCAGTGAAATTTTGAGTATGTTTACTCAGATATAAGTATCCCTGTGTTCTATGGATTTTCCCTCCCAGGCAGCGCATAGGATTGCAGCCTCATGTTTAGTGTGTTGTTGTTGTTATTATTATTATTATTATTATTATTATTAAGAATAAGAATAATTTTATTTTGCTTTGTGTTTAGATATTGGCAGAAAGGAATTTCCTGTTTCAACTAAAACTAGTGGTTAAGAAACAGTTTGTATTATGGAATCCCTCCATACACACACACACACACACAACAGCCAATCCATTACAGAAAGGAAAATGAAGAAATTCACTTTGTCACGTTGCCCTACCCCATGGAACAATCCAATAGGGAATTCTCCTCCACAAGAGCCCGGGGGCTTGTGGTCCAGAGACCTTGAAATAAACTATATATAGAAGGAAATGTGTCTCTAAGTCACCTGTGGTGCGGGGTTCTTGTTTAGGAACCCATAAATCAAGCACAGTTTCACAGTCCGAGATCAGAGACGTTTCTGTTCATTAAAGGCATGACTAGAAAATAGTCTTGATTTTAAAGTAAATTTCGTATACAATCGGAATTTGTTTTAAACGGCAGAAAAGGAGGTATATAAGTTTCCCGCTCCTTGGTTTCTCTCCTTCTCTCCTCCCCCAGATCCTGGCTTCTAATCTGGTTCCGTTTACCAGTAAATAGCCCATCACACATACTGCAGTTCCTCCAGCATAAGGCAAAATACTACTACTGCTACTACTACTAAGTTGAATTTAGGTCCCATTGAAATCTATCAGAGAAGTTGGTCCTGATCGAAATTAAGTCTCATTGATTTTAGTGGGAACTAAGTGCAACACACTTGAGTCTGGTTCCAAGCCTACTGTGTGTTCGAACCAACTTCTGCAGAAATAGTAAGGCTTCTCTTTTTTCCTAGATGACTGGATTGAGGTGTGGTGTTCTCTTTTCTTCTTTTTAATATTATTAAACCAGCTTTCTTTTTTTAAAATAGCGTAGACATGGCTCAGGCGTCTTGTTTTTCTGAAATTAAATTATTCCTTCAGGGCTTAGTACTTTAATCTTTTTAACTCGCTGACATCTCGTACGCCGTGGATTGCATGTAGGCAAGTCCTTATTAATATCTCCCCTTGTGGCCTCGAACAATCTGCCGCCCCTCCCTCCGGGTTATTTCGAAAGTTAACAGCACACAGATTGTGGCGGAGGAGGCTTTTCGCTTCAGCGGGGCTTGCGCAGGAGAACTTCCCGTTGGCTGGTGCCCCTCAGTTTTAAACCAATTAGTAGTACGATCCAGCTGTGCCGTTTTACTCTTCACTAAATCCCACCGAGTTCAACGGGTCTCATCCCAAGTATGCCCAGGATTGCAATGCGCTCCGTACGCAAACTTCATTGAGAAGAACCGTATTTAAGTCAATGGAATTTACTTCTGAGTAGACTTGTAAAGGTTTGTCTTGTAATTTCCTTTGGAGCTGTTTCACTAAATCCATTAAAAACAGAGCAAATATTAATAGCAGGGCGACCCAATGTATGTCTACTCAGAAGTAAATCCCATTGATCAGTGAGATTTACTCCTAAATGTGCATTGGATTGCAGCCTAATTCTAAGCAAACCTAGTAAGGAAATAGGAAAGGTCGGGAATCATTATACATTAATAATAATGATAATAATAATTAATAATAAAACAATATCCGACATTCATCAGATTTTAATAATGCCTTAACCTAAACTGTAGTGATATTTTCAATCTCACTCCCGCTCCCATTAGTTTTGATTTTTAAAAAAAATAAGTTTGAATCCAACTGTTTCGATTTAAGAGAGTAGTGGATTGATCACTTCGTTATTTGATAACTTGAATTGGTGTGTGCGTGGACTTAAACAAAGAGAAACTCCTTGGTGGAATGTATATTTTGGCTGCAACTGCCAAACGAGCGCTTGGCCTGCCTGAACATTTTTGTTACGAATTTTCTCCTGCGGGGTTTGGGGGACTGGGACACACACATGAAATAAGACGCAAGGGCGGGCCCACTAAACACATTTAACTCAATGCATTTATTGGCCTTGAACCAATGACTTTCTTCATCTGCGTAATAAATGGAGCTAATTTACTTTTCAATCTGTTAAGAACTCAAGAATTGCAGCCAGATCCTGTGTTTGTTTACTGGAAAGCAACTTGCGCTGTGTGTTCATATTCCCTAGTAAGCACGCACAGAGGATTTCAGCCGTGTCGAGTAAATTCGTGCGCCTTTACTCAGATGTAAACCTCGCTCTGGTCTCTGACTTTTACTCCCGTGTAAAAGGCGGCATTCCGATCCTCCCCTGGTTCAATACAGAAGTCGTTCAAAGGAGGGTCTTACTCTCGAGTAAGACTGTTCCGTGTTTACGGCTCAATTTCATGCTTGTTTACTCCGGAGTAAATGGGCCTCGCTCCCAGGTAACTGCACTGCACCTAGGGGAGGATTAGAGCTGCGCAGTGGGATCCTGTATGCATATTTATTCAGAAATCAGACCTTTGGGATTCAAGTCTAGGCCAAATAGGTTAGTATTTTGCGCAACTAGGCATGCCTACTCAGAAGTAGGGTTGAGTTCAAGGGGGCTTACTCCCAGGTAACTGCGTATAGGATTGCATCTTTCAAGCTTCCCTTAAAAGAGGAATAGGGGGTTTCCTTCCCCCCCCCCCAAAAACTGTCTCTTTCCAGGGTGAAACTCAGGATTTTTCTCCTGCCCGCTCCCACCGCACAGGAAAGGCATGCAGGGTTGTGTGTTTCTGCTCTGTCATGCAAATCCAAATCCTCCGGCTTAATCGGGCTGTCAGTTGGGGGATTCTACGCCACCTTGGATTATGGCAAAAGCCACCAAAACCACAATTTGACGCTTCTATCGGGATCCATCATGTTGCATAGAGTCGTACTGAACTTCCCAGGAAAGCTGCCCGTGATTGGAATCCACCGTCCTTGCAGAAGAATGCCTGAGCCCACCTGCAGTTTAGAAGATTCTGCATCTCCTCCGAATTGTGCTAGGTTAGGGTGACCAGATAAAATCCAGGTCAGGGCTCCTGTAACTTTAACAGTTGTAGAGAAAAGAGAATTTCAGCCAGTGTCATTTGTATGCAATTAGTTCCTGGTGAAATTCCCTCTTCATCACAGCAGTTAAAGTTGCAGGGGCCCTGCCTTCTTTTGTATATGGTCACTCTAGTATAGTGCCTGCAACTTTAACTGAAATTCCCTTTTCTCTACAACTGTTAAAGTTACATGAGCCCTGACCTGGATTTTATCTGGTCACCCTATGCTAGGTCCTCATTGCCTGTGGGGCGGAGAAGGGGGAAAGTGAGGAAAGAATTTTATAGATTAAGTAGGTGTTGGTTACAGCTGCCAAATTTGTGTGTGTGTGTGTGTGTGTGTGTGTGTGTCCCAGTGTTCCTGTGCCTTTAACAACTGCAGTGAAGCCAGCCAATTCAACAGGTGAAACTTTTAAGATGCAGTGATGGCCAGAAGTAGCACATTTTGCCTTTATTCATCCTCTGTAGTTATCTTGCCCTATCTCAAGGGTTTAAGGATGGCTCTGGCACCTTAAAACTCAAAAGGAAAAGAATCTGTTCTCAACCTGGTGCCCTCTGGATGTGTTGTGTGGTTCCCATCCTCCCCAGCCAACCTGGCATGCTGGCTGGGGATGTTGGAAGCGATATTCTAACGTATCTGGAGGGACCCAGGTTGGGGAAGGCTGGGACATAATGAAGTTGAGCTCATCAAAATAAACATGCCTGAAGGATTAAAATCACCCAACTCTTGATATTTCTTTATGGTCTGAAAAACCAAGGTTAGGTAATAGGATGAGCTCTAGTTATATATTCAAATGTAGGGATTCTGTTAGCTGGCAGGTGTACGCTGTGAGCATCCAATCCACTACAAGAGGTTTGTACTAATGATTCAACAATGATACTTAGTAATCATATTTGTTGCTAAGTATTGTTGTATTATTAGCATGATTATCACCTGTGGCTTGTCATGAATATAAAAATATGGATGATAACCAGGCTAGTAATAATACATAACACAATACATACCAATAGTATTTGTGAACTGCCTGGAGATCTTCGGCTATTTTGTGATATAGAAATGTAATCAATAAAATAAATAAATAATGGTGTTAACAATAGTTTTGAGAAAATGTTACATCAGTTCTACCAGGAAGGGCATCAAGGGAGAGGAGCAGAAAATAATTGCTTGCAATAAGGTTGCAATCCTATGTATATTTACTTTAGAGGAAGTCACACCAGGTACAATGAGACATTTCTGAGTAATGGCACAGAGGGTCACACTCTGAGGCTGCCTAGTGCATTTGCGGTAGAGGTGAGGTTGCAGCCAGGAACTTGGTGTGTTCTGGCTTTGTTGTTATTATTATTATTATTATTATTATTATTATTATTGATTCTTTGCCTGATAGATTTTCTGTTCCTTGTGCTCTCACTACCCCTGTAACATCCACGACACAAAATGGATTAAGATGAGCTATATCTAGCACAACATGACTCTTAAGGAGACACAAAACATTATTGCTTTTTTCTTTTTGTTTTTTTGCAGTTTATATGTAACTAACTGGATTAAGATGAACTATATCTAGGATAACATGGGTAACTCAGAGGTATATCTAGCACAACATGGATCTCTGAAGGAGACAGAAAACGTTTTTTTGCTTTTGCTTTTTTTTGCAGAATATAAGAAACCAACTGTATTAATTACATCATTTTACAATAAGTATTGTTCTCCCTAGTTGGTTTTTAACCAAGGCAGATGCCAAATCTCATAGCCTGGTCAGCAGTTGTCAGCCTGATCGTTTGCATATTTACTTAGACGTAAGTAAACCAAGTTCAATAGAATGTACTCACATGCAAGTTTGCATAGGGTTGCAGGCGTAGCCCTATGCATGTTAGGGCTTAATCCTATGCATATAGTTAAAGTGTAATCTTATGAATATTTGGACAGAAAGATAAAAAAATAAAGTCCTACAACCCCCAGCATTCCACAGCCAGCCATGCTGGCTGGGAATGCTGGGAATTGTAGGAGTTTTTTCTGCCTATACATGAATAGGATTGTGCCATTGATTGGGTAGTTATTTAGTTAGTTAGATAGAACTGTCTTGCTAAATAAGATAGTTAGAAGGCAGTTACTTCCAATTGATTCTTGGATTTACTTCCAAGTAAAGATACATGAAGTTCTGCTGCAGAGAGATTAGGAACACTGTGATGGGAAGTGACCCTTCAATATTTTTACTTTGACATTTTTTTTTTTTAAAAGTACAGGCTGCTGAGAAAAAAAAACATATTTTGGCTGAATAGTCTGAATGCAATTTTTAAAAGAGAGAAAGGTGGCCATGTGTATGTGTGTGTGTGAAGATCCTAATATTATTTTAAAATCAAAATTTAGAAGGGGAGTTATACATGCAATGTAACTTTTTTCTTCTTTTTATTTTTTTTATATCCCGCCTTTTTTCCTCCAAGGAACCCAAGGCAGCATACATAACCCTTCTCTCCATTTTATCCTCACAACAACAACCCAGTGACGTAGGCTAGGCTGAGAGTTTGTGACTGGCCCAAAGTCACCCAGTGGGTTTCCATGGCCAAGTGGGGACTAGAACCCTGATCTCCCAACTCCCAGTCCAACACTTTAGCCACTACACCACACTGGCTCTTTAAATAGCTCGATCCCACAATTTGATTGTCTGTGTGCATCTGGATTTCTGAAGGAGGCTGTGCTCTACCAGCTTGTGTTAAGGTTGAAAAGGTTGTGCCCCAAATGGGTTTGTGTGTGCGTAATCTCATAAGCAGCGCTGCCTGATTGCAGGAGTGGTCCATTGGGGGAGCATTTCTCAGGGATGCCTGGAGATCTTGTGCCCTATTACAGAAGATGCTCTGCACTACCGTATGTGGTATAACACAAATTCTTGGGCAACTCCCAGCCCAGTTCACTCATATGTTATTCCCGAGGTTTCCCCATGAGCCACAAACTTGTGAACTAGGTAACCATTTTCCTTGGGTGCAAGCACACACACACACATTTTCCTTCTCCAAAGATCGCTGGACTGGAGCTAATATTTCCTAACAAATCTTACAATTTTTATGGAAGAGACGATCTTCGTATCAAACCCTCTAACATGTATGCAAACTTTAAAAGCGAAGAGCCAACTTTTTAACAAGCAGCGGCCAATTCTGTTGTTCAAAATCTCATGGTTTTTTAAGGGCAGTGCCTTGTGGATTCTCTCCCCATTTCACCACACACACACAAACATATATATATATATATATATGACTTGTCAAAACTTTATCTTTTCTTTTGTGGCTTCTACAGTAGCTCATGGATGTGGTTTATTGAGGCGTCTAGGGAGTGTTCTTCGTTAAGCCTAACAGCTTGTCTTTTGCTTTTGCACGTCAATTGAGCTTCTTAATTAAATTTCACCCCGGTGAGAATTAAAACCAGTGCTGCAGAGGGACTTCTTCCCTCTCTCCTTCCTTCCCCCGACACAGTTTCAAGCCAAGATGAGGGAAAACAAGGCCTCTGATTGGACACCAACTCTTTTCTGAAATTGTTTATTTTGCGGGCTTGCTTTCTTCAGCTCAATTACTTTCTCCTTGGGGAAGGAGCAGGTTTTTAAAAACAGAGAATATAATGAGGAATTCTTAGCATAATGCAATAAGTTTGGAATTTTCATAGAATCCGTAGGGTTGGAAAGAACGGAATATTCAGACTAGATTCCCTAATTTAACCCATTAGAAAAGTATAGGCTTTACAATCCTAAAGTACAAGAGGAAGAGGAAGAAGAAGAAGCCCTCATTACAATCCTTAGGTTTTGATCTTGGCAGAGCTCATCCCGCCCATCCCTTCTCCACCAGACCCCTTTATGGGGAAATTGGATCTGGACATTTGGAGCCTTGGTGCTGAAATATGTGAGGCTTAAATGCTTGCATTTTCAATCAAAGTTGGTTTTTTGGGGGGCAGTGATGCACTTAACTTTTTGTGACAAAATCTTGAATGTTGCTGCACCGGATGCTCTCATAAGAACATAAGAAGAGCCCTGCTGGATCAGACCAAGGATCCAAGTAGTCCAACATTCTGTTCACACAGTGGCCAACCAGCTGTCAAAACAGGAAACCACAAGCAGGACATGGGTGCAACAGCAACTGGTGTCTTTAGGCTTACTGCCTCTGATACTGAAAGTAGCAGATAGCCATCAGGAGTAGTAGCCATTGATAGCCTTCTCCAGGAATTTATCTAATCCCCCTTTAAAGCCATCCAGATTGGTGGCCATCACTACATCTTATGGTAGTGAATTCCATAGTTTAACTATGAGCTGTGTGAAGAAGTACTTCACAAGGAAACATTTTGAGTGTTGAAGTGGGGGGGGGGGGAGGGGGGAGAGAGACAAATGTCCTCCAATTTCCCTTATTGCCCATCTCTTTTGCTGCTGTGTGTAATCCCAATTAACCTTGGGTAGCTTATTATTATTATTATTATTATTATTATTATTATTTATAAACCGCCTCTCCCTTATGATATCAAAATGCCAAGGTTGTCATATAGCCAAACAGATTTGGGCTACCTCCACAAGAGAGGTTTAATGCTCTTTGAAGGCTCATTATAAATTTTACCTCCACACCAGCGGAGCGCAAAACGGGCGTAGAGGCGCGTTATCTCCCGGATTATGCGCATTATCGAATGCGCGTTAAATAGCGACTTTTATTTTGCTCCGGCCGTTAAAGCGCATTTTCGCCGTGTGAACAAGCGATTATGCGCATTAACTTCTTGTAAAGCGCTTTTTGGACATCAATTAATGCGCTTCGCCGCCTCTCGCCGCCTCCCGTGCAGAGGGATTAGGAGTAAACGCGCCTCCGCGATAATGCGCATAATCGCCGAACCGGGCGCAAAAGCGCATCCTTGTGGAGGGGGCCTTGGCTACCTGATGACATCCCAAAGCCAATTCAGAGTAATGGAAATGCTTCCTGCTCTCAGTCTGAATGGCTGAACTGTTTCATCCATTCTTGTGTGTGTGCATGCACATACACACACACACACGCACACACACACATATATATATATATATATATATATATTCACATACACACACACACAAACATCACCTATTGGGTGTGTGTATTTTTCCAGCTTCTCAAAGATTTCCTGAAAAATGTCATCCATTTTTGCTTAACGGTTGAATTTCTGCTAACTTAGGACTTTTGAAACTTCATATTCCAAATTTGTTTGTTCTGATCACGGATACTTTGGTAATCACAAATTCTTGGGTATTTTTTTGAGCCCTTCTCTAATTGTATCAATGTGTTTTATTTTGTTGTGGAATATTAGTAGAAGTCCATTTCTGTGCCTTTCTCTCTTTCCAATGCCTGCATTTGACATTCATTCAGGCTAGACTTGTACCTTGGCTTAGAGCCTAGCCCAATGTTTAAATGCTCCTGACACATTACGGGCACAATCCTATGCATGTTTAGACAAAAAATGTCCTACAATCCCCAGCATGCTAGCTGGGGCATGCTGGGAGTTGTAGGACTTTTTTCTCTCTCAACATGCATAGGATTGTGCTCTAAGTAGCTTTGTGCAACAACTCAAGAAACATGTTGAAAGTGGATATATGCTTCCATCTGCTTTGTAAAATAAAAGTGGACTAATGGTCAAGTATCCCAAGGAATTGTGGGAATTGTAGTTTTGTACAGGTGTAGAGCAGCCTTTCGTGACCTCTCTGGATGTTTTGGATCCAACTCCCATAATTCCTTACCATTTGGCCTTGCTTGTTGGGGCTGATGGGAGTTGAAGTCCATGACACTTGTGTGATGGGATATGCACTGCAATGTGCAGGGTGGACAATAATGTATTATATTTGGTAGAAGTGATTAGTTCGATAGATAGATAGATAGATAGATAGATAGATAGATAATGAACTAGCGTTGAGTGCAAAAATCATTTTTTTGGAAATGGAGCAAGGGGCTTGCTACAGATGGGTTGCTTAAAAGGGTTAAGGTTAGGGTTAACCCAGTAGCACCCTTCATGGCTGCATTGGGAAGAAACCCTTTAACTGTTAGATGTCAGAGCTACATGTGCAGGAGCTATGACTAAGTCTGAAACTCCTGTTTGAGTCACCTACATGTCTGTAAGTTAAGATAAGGAACTGGTGATAATGTCAGGAGGAATGTTACAAGAGGTAGGATTTTGACCTGGTTGAGTAGAGAGGTCCTGGAGAAAAGCCCCCAAAACATGCTTATGCTGACTCTTGTCAACCAATCATGCCTTCCTTTTAGTCAATCTGAAATTTTGATATTAACCGTTAGATTGAGAGGAACTTAATGTTTACTTTATTAGGAATATGCTTGCTACGCTTTCTATTATACTTTTGGTGATTATAACCTCCATGTATTTAGGGATGTTTGTGATTTACCTTATTTTGAAAAAAATATGTTATTCCTTTAGATGGTCGGTGCAAGCAATGCACATTCTTCAGTACCATAATTGTGCTGTCTGGCTTGGGAGGCGTTTCAGAGATCACAAGCTAGGCATTAATACTTGAAGCTCAGAACACACAGCTGGATTTATCAATCTGTTGCTGAGTGGGACCTTAAAGCAACTGTTTCCTCTCTTGATCAGGTGAGCCACAGACACACCTGTTCAGGTAAGGGAGACAAGCTAGTCAGATGGAGCAGGAATAAGTCATCCATATCACTTGGAGAGCACTAAGTTGGGGGAGGCTGGTGTAGTGAACTCGCCCAGGGTTCCTACACATGCCCCACTTCTGTCTCCACACATCATGCACAACTGTGTGAAGATGGCAATTGTGTGAATTCTCAGGATTCCTGGATGAAGCAAGCCATCGCTGTTAGAGTTTTAGTTTAGTCTTCTATATGTCTGGCTGCTTCTCTCTCTCTCTCTGTGTGTGTGTGTGTGTGTGTGTGTGTGTGTGTGTGTGTGTGTGTTTATGGTTGAGATTTGCTCTGAGCTTTGGGTTGAGCCCTCAGACCCGCTGATAAGGAACAGAGTGCCCCTAAGCTTGCACAGAGAACCTTTTTGTCATCACAGCCCGCCCACCCACCATCACATCTGACGTTATGGGGTTCAGCTTCTTGGTTGGAAGGCATGATTCCTCTGCCACATTTCCATTTAGGAATTAATTACTGGTTGAATGGACCAGTGCTGGGTTTTATTTTTGAAAAATCCAAAAGGAGGAGAGCATCCAACTCAGGGCAAAAAAAAGGAGAGAAACAGGTTCTCAGAATGCTAAGATACTTTATTTCCAAGCATAACGCGTTCCGGCCTGTTGTTTTTTAAGGCCTTTTTCAGGGGGTTGATAAGAGATGTCTGCAGAAATGATCTTAACAGGATGATTGTCTCCTACGATAATTACTGGCAACTGAATCTGCAAATGTATTGGGGAGCAGGCTGCTTTGGAGCGCATGCAAAACGTTTCTCTGCCTTCATTGCCTAACCACAGTGGGTTGCCAATCATGCATCAAGGCAGGCTGGGGTTGCAGTGCAACCATCTTGTGGTGAATTCTGTGGGGCACTGGCTCAGGTGACTGCTTCACCACATTTTAATCAATAGGAGACAAAAGAGGAGGAGTAAACACAGGTATTTTTTTAAAGTTGTCCCCCCCACCCCAGTGGTTACATGTATTGGACCCAAAGTTTACTTAAAGTCACAAACTTTGCCTGACGACACATTAACAGCCATACTGGAATTCGGTCCAACGACATAGATGAGCTTACTTTTCTTTTTGCAATTTCTGTTTGTTTTGGAAGAGCTTGAGAAGTCTACCATCATTGAGAACGGGGAAATCCGCATCAATGGGAAAGGGAAGAAGATCCGTAAACCACGCACCATCTACTCTAGCCTCCAGCTTCAGGCCCTCAACCAACGGTTCCAGCAAACGCAGTACCTGGCATTACCCGAGCGGGCCGAGTTAGCAGCACAGTTGGGTTTGACCCAAACACAGGTGAGATGGAGTGAGCGACTGGCAAGCAATTTTCTTTATTTGTTCCATTTGTAATGCATCCTTCTTCTCCCCTCACCCCAATATCCTGGGAGCATAGACGAGGATTGTCCCTTTTTATTGTCAACAACAACCCTGCAAGGTAGGTTGGGATGAATGTTATGTGACTTGCTCAAGACTATTCACAGATCTTCATGGCTGAGCTCAAACTGCACATGGTGTTAATTGCAGTGGAGGCTGGTGGCTGTGAATCCACTCTGGGGTTCAGTCAGAACTAGCCAAAACTATAAGGTGCTGAACTTACACATATCCTCCCCCCGCACACACACACCAATTGCGCCAAATGCAGCAGGAAGGTAGAAAACTGGTGGAGAGGAAAGAGTTAAAAATCCCCACCCCACTGGCTTTCTATTGGAGACTACAGTCTGAGCAGCTGCTCTAGATTAAAAAATAAAACATGAGATATGAGAAGACTATACGTGATAGGGCTGTGCATGGACCACCTGATTCACTTATGATCCCGATTTGTCACTTCCCAATTGGGCCCAATTCACTTCAGGTCGATTCGGATCTCCCCCGATTCACTTCAGATCTGTATCCGAAGAAAGATTCGGACCTCCGAATTGAGATTTGGATGACTCATTTTCCCCATAGACTTGCATTGGGAGAAAAAAAACGCTTATAACTTTTTCATTTTTAAAGATAGAAACATGAAAGTTGGAGACCTTGCAGATGGCCTGGAGCTACTCATGTGTGACAAATTTCAGAAACATAGGTGCAGGCGTTTACATGGAAATGTCTACCGCATGGGCAAAATGATCATTTTTCAAAAATTCATAGCCACAAAACGGCTGCACCTCTGTGTCTGGAATTTGCCACACATGAGTAGCTCGAGGCTATCTGCAATGTGCCCATGTTACATGTTTCTATATTTAAAAATAAAAAAGTTATAGGCGTTTCTTTCCCCCAATGCAACCCTATGGGGGGAAAACACTTAAAATGGCGTCTGAATCGCTAAATAGATCCGAGTCGATTCGGACTAAACTGATTCGGTTTGGATCAATTCAGACCTCCCCTGATCCACTTTGAATCTGTTTTAGGGAGGTCCGAATCACCTCGATTTGCTTTGGATTTGGGATTCGGATCCAAAGCGATGCACAGCCCTAATACATGATAAATGTCATCATGTGTAGTTCAGCCTGAGTGGGGATTTGAACCAGTACTTTCCCACATCTAAACAAACCCAAAATATTAGCTGTTTGTTCACACAAGCTGCCTCATCTCTGAAGCCAGGGATGGGTGCTTATCATTTTATATTGTGCATTAGAATATTCAGAGTAATTCAAATGCATTTATCTGCAGTCCTGTAAGGCAGATGATGATGATGATGATGATGATGATGATGATATTTCAAATGGAGGGGGGTGCTTGTAAATCCTGGCTTGCCTCAGACCTCCTGCTGAGTTCCTACTATGGAGAGTTTTGAACTGGAGACTTGGTGGCTATTTATTTGTTTACTACGTTTATACCTAACCTTTCATCTGAGGGTATTAAAGCTGCACAACAGAATTCTTTCTTCTCCCCTCCCCCTCCATTTTACTCTAGCAACAACCCTGTGAGGCTTGCCCACTATCAACCAGTGAGCTTCATTGCTGAGTATTGATTTGAACCTGGGCCTCTTCTGCCCTAGTCTGACGCTCAATCTAACCACTACATCACATGGGCTCTTATTCTTCAGTCTCTTTAGCCATTATGATGTCACGGTAACAGAAACAAAAGTATTTGTTTATTTATTACGTCCCCATACCCACCCAATAGCTGAAGCTCTCCCGGTGGTTCACAACAAGATAAGTAACAACAATTAAAATAAGGTGCTTTCTGACGAGGCTTTTCTTGTGTAATCTCTTTGCCCCATTCATGGAACTTAACAACATCTTCAACTTGTAACCCTCCTGTTTTCCTAACGCCACTTCTGTCTTTTTTTTCTACTACAGAAAATCCATTAAGGAGAAACATTCAGACTATATGCACAATGCCTTCTAATTGATAGTGCTTAGGAGTCCTCAGTCTAGAGGGCACCCTAAATGAAGTGGCCCATTTAAAACAGATTGAACTGCTAGTGCAGTTTACCATTTATCATTCCCTCTGTTTCGGATGCTCACGCAGTGAGTGTCATTGCTTATGTAGCAGGGATGGCCCCACCCATGCAGAGGAGGAGAGAGTATCAGCAGCCTTGGCAGGGAACCCCAAGGTGCAGAGAGGACACCCAACAGCAATTCATTCAAGACTGAGCAGGCTCAGTGGTTACAGAATGCTGGCTGATTGTTAGGGGGTGTGGGGATCTGTTCAGTTTCCCTTTTTCTCCAGTCTTGAGTTTGGTTTGGCCCAATTTCGTGCAGTGTACAAATTTTATTTTTAAAAGCCTGCGCGAATATATATTTACATTTTCATGTGTGCTTTTTCATGTTTGTGTGTACTTTTTCCAAATGTATGCATTATTGTCCGCACGTTTTGCTAAGGTATGCATTTTTTGCAAACTATTTCCTGATAATGTGTTTCCTTCTAATAACAGTGTTATTTTTGCGATTGTGTGCATTTTTGTTTGTACCTTTTTGTCGTGTAAGGATTTTTGTGTGTACTTTCTCCCAATATGCATGCCGTTGTTTTGAAAAGGGGAGAACTGTAGTGCTAAATTTGGGGAAATACCAATGTTGATGCGCAACTCTGTTTACCGTTCAAAGGGTGCAAATTTGGCAAATTCACCTAAAAATGAATTTCTCACCCAACCCTAATTTTGCCCATCGTTTGCAAAGAAATGGGAATTTTAGGGGAATCAGTGCTGTGGAAAGTTTGTTCCACCCACTCAGCAGCTTCTTTCATAGCTGGTTGAACAGCTTAAAGAGATAGCTCAAGACAGACAGATGTCAAGGGTGAGCCTACAGCCAGAGGCATGAAAAAGGTTTATTTTTTTTAGACAGAGAAGAAGAAAGTCAAGTAAAAACCTGTCAAATCTGCATGCTGAGGATTTTGGCGAGGAGGCGGGCAGATTCTAAGGCTGTGAAGTGTTACAAAACATGGTTCTTTTTCCGGACAGTGTGACAAATTAAGCCAGTTAAGATGCAAACCAGAAAGTGGGGCTTACTTCATCTCTTCCTAGTGAGTTGCAGGCTGGGATGTAACAGACCATATGGAATATTCCAAGCCCAACAGTTTCTCCAAAAGGCTGCTTGGTAGACGAGGGTTCTGAAAGAGTTCGCCAATGGAATTCTTGGCGTATGATCAGGAGCCGGGCTGGGTATTTTGCAAACGGCTGTTGGTTCCACAGTAGAATGCAGGGCAAATACAGTGCAAAGCAGATCTCTGTCTTGCCCCAGTGTAGGCCCATGCCGTGCCTTTGTGGAAACAGATTTCTGCACATGAATCTGCTGTACTGGATGTGCAAAAAGCTTGCTCAGTGGTTTACCTCGTAGGTCATCCACATTGAGTTTGCACTCTAAACACAGTTTAGTCTGTCTCACCATCAGGGTTTATCGGATTGGTGAGTACCAAAGAAGCCAGGCATCCATCCTTTCAAGTGGTGGCCCCAGATTTCTGGAGTTGTCTCCTGAGAGGAGTACATACGTATGGCCTCCCCTGTATCTCCTTTTAAGGATGTGTTGAGAGCGTTTTTGCTTTGTTCAGTGTTTTTATCGATGTGCTAGGCAGGCTGGTTGTTAGCTGCTGCTGATTTTAAGCCTTTTTTAACCCTTTTAACATTGTGAAATTGTTCTTAATTTTCAGTATTTGCAAGACCCCTTTGAAAGTTTTTGTTTGTTTGCTTGCTTACTTGCTTTTTCCCTGGAAGGTCAGGTATAAATTTATTAAATAAATTAATATTTCCAGGAGCATCCATGTAAGCAGGGGCTTTTGCTTTTCTCAGAATGTTCATTAGAATCAAAGACATTAATTGTATGCCCTTGAAAGAGTCTTGGGATGAGGGCATTTAGCATGTGTCATCCAAAACGACATTTTGGCCACTATAGATTTGATGCTTATGTTACAGACAAATTTAGCTCCCTCCATTGTGTGTGTGTGTGTGTGTGTGTATGTAAGAGAGAAAGAAAGAGAGAGAGAGAAAGTTGCTTAGCATGAAAATAATGCTTTTAAATACAAAGACTGATTGTGCTTTTATTTTATTACGCCTTGTCTCCTAAAAACATTTGCTCAAGGGAAGTCCCTGATGAACAATAGGGTTGTGTGTGTTTTTTTAAAAGAAAGCTGGAGGTGGTTTCAGGGAGGCTTCTTTTCTCATGGTACCCACACTTATTTCTTTTGTCCCAACCTTCCTTCAGGACAAACAGGTTTTGCAGGTTTCTGAAACAATGCAAAGACCTGTGAAACCTGTTTTCCGGTGATAGAAGTGGGATGAGCGTTCGCACCATATGGAGTGATCCCTCTTCTGAGCCACCCTTTCTGGAGGAGAACATACCTTTCCTAGTCCCAGTCCAAGTGTGTTTTGGATAACGCAATAGTTCTCTCTGATGTCCAATGTTCAGGCTATGAGTGCACTTGCTGATCTAGCAGATGTGGTGGGGGACCTGAACTTTGCAGAAGTTCAAAATCTCTTTGGAAGCTCTCAACAACCCAGTGACCGAATATGCTTAATGGTGGCACAAGGCCGATAGACTATTGAAGGGTGGGGGGGGACTGTAAGTGATGGGGAAAGGAATAGGATGGAATGGAATGGAATGGAATGGAAAGGAAAAGAAAAGAAAAGAAAGGAATGGCTGGGATCCTGATCAACGGAGCTCCAACTTTCTTGCATTTCCGAGTCATTTTCTCTATTAACAAGTTTGTAAAAAGTAGGGAAGTGTGGATTTTATAAAATCCGTTCCATCTGCATTTGGCAGACTGTCATGTGCCTTTCACCCCGTCATCTGCTCATTGGTGGAATCAGATTTTTTTCCAATTTTCTATATTTGTGCAAACTCACACTTGCACAAATGTGCAAATCTGCCTCCCCCCAAGACACAAATCCCACCCAAAAGCCACATTTTCAAGCTTTAGTTTATGGGGGAAATGCACATTTTTGGCTTTTTAAAAATTATTATTTTGTTTTACTGACTTTTCAGCAACTAAATGTGTGTAAAATTGCAGGACATAAAAATTGGTCTGCAAGTCCACAGAATCCCTGTGACTCAGGCAAAGCGAGTCCACTGTGGAATCCACATGTTGAATTCATAGAAACCTGAACTCATTTGATTTCATTGTAGATTTCTCTGACTTCCCTAGTAAAAAGCCATAGAAACTGATGGCAGGTGGAACATGAGAAGCTTCCTCACACCAGTGTAGTCTACTCTGGCTGGCAGTAGCAATCCAGGATATCAGATAGAGGCCTTTTGCATCACTTGCTACCTGAGGTTCTTTTCTTTGAAGAAGCTGGAAGAGTAAACCTGGGGCCTTCTGCAAGTAAAGCAGGTGTTCCACCAGTGAGCTGTGGCTTAATTTCGGTGGCCATATGTCCTCTTTTAACAGAGGCCCGTCCTTTATTTGAAAATCTGGCCTGTTCAATTCCGATTTAAAGATTAAGAACCGCAAGGATGATTACCCATCAACAGTGAGTACCTAGGGGGGCACACAGGCACCCAGGTCACCCTACCTATATTGCAGGTGGGGTAACTGAGGCTGAGAGTGAATACCTTGCCTAAGGCTAAGTAGTGACCACCCAAGCTTTATTCCTGAATTTTTTTGCTTTGTTTTTTGAAGAGCTAAGACTCTCTGAACACATACAGAGTTCACTTGCTTCCTTGTAAGCCTGGCCAATTCTTTCCAGCCTTTGATGGTTTTGTTGTAGGAGACAGGCCTTCCATGTAGACCTGAGCCCTCATGCTTCCTGTTCCACAAAGAAAGAGAGAGGCAGAGATAATGCAATGAATAGATGTGTAAAAGGGAAGAGACACAGAGGAAAGAGTATAAGAATACAGGCAAGATGGAGGAGGGAGAAGAGAGATGGAGAAAAAGAATCGGGAGCTGACAAGGGAAGGCATGAATGACATCAAAGTCCTCATCCTGATTTTTTTCACTTTCTCACAAGAAACCCCTTGTTAGAATGATAGAATGATCAGTCATTCTCCAGTCTGGGAGCGCGCTCTCGCTCTCCCTCCCTCCCTCCCTCCCTCTCTCTCTCCTCCCTCCGTCCCTCTTTTTCTTTTCTTTTCTTCAAAAGCTGCAGGCTTATTATCTTGAGTCTAGATTTCTCATTGTTTGCTTTCCTTCCATCCAATGCAGTATATGGCACCCTTTCCCCCACCTCCCCTGAACATTGCAATATGATCTGGTGGAGATGATAAGTGCAGACTTTGGATTGGAGGGGTAAGTCAGTGGGTTTTTCTACTGCTTCTCCCTCCTGTAGTTTTCCATCTCCTTGAAATTGCCTGCAGACCAGTGTTTACACTTTGCCCTCTCTGAGCTTTCCACAAATGCCATTGTGCAATCAGCACCTGAAAAAAGGAGATAGAGGGGGGCGGGGGGGGCAGAAGGAGAGCTTCTTGAAAGAGTTAGCTGGGGTCAGGCAGCAGCAACTTGCATTAAAAAGACAAGTGAGGGCAGGTTGCTGATGAAGTTTGCCAAATCACCTGGAGCAAGGCTTCAGAGTCCTTATCATCCTTTATCCTTGCCATAGTCCTGGGAGAGATGGGGCATCATTATTCCCATTTTACAGATGAGGTCATTAAGGCAACAGCGGAGGGGGGGGAAAGAGAATTGTAGCATTGTAGTGTACCAGAAGGCGATCCATTCAAAACCAACCTCTTTCTAGGAAGCAGGACAAGCCAGGCATGGGCTCATCACAGATTCAATGGCTGTACCAAGCAATCCAAGAGGATCCAAATTGCAAAAAGAAAACTGTGGCATCCTTCTAGGGGTCCAGGCTGCTTTATTGATGCTCTCCCATATTATTGCTGTCCCACTTGGCCATATTGATTCCATGTGTGTTCCGTCTTGGCCCTGGATCAGTCTTAATGCAAGACCTAGGCAGGTATGTTGCAGAAAGGTGGCTGCAGAGCAAATAGCTCCTGACAGCAGAATGGGGGCTAAAGAGCAAATAGCTCCTGGCAGTGATTTCTGTTTAAAGCTGAAAAGCAGCCTCAAAGATTACAATTGAGAGAAAAAGCTCAGGGGAAAAGAACTGCTTAACATTTTCTGTTCCTGCTCAAAATCAGCCCGGGATTGGGCGGGGGGGGGGGGTGTGTGAGATACTTATGGATCCCCAAAAATAGAAAAGAAAGGAGGACACAGCTTTGCACAAAATGTTGTCTGATATTGTATGTGTATAGATGCACATTTAGAAATAACAATTATAATTTTAATATAAATCTCACTACGTTAGGGAAGACTGACAGGGCGATCTGTCTGCTCAGCTGCTCACAGTTGATGGACAATTTCGAGCCACTTCCTGCTGTCCCTTCTGAGAGTTCTTTATTCTCTAAGTGGTTTATTCATTTCCCAGCACTTTAAACAAGGAGCACCTTCCAACAGAGGACTGTCCTCTGGAAAGTAGGGCTCATGGCCACCCTATGCCTAAATGCAAGGCAGAGCTCAGAATGTAAGCCTATGTGGCAGGACGTTGCTGTTTAATTGTTTTACTATGTACAGCACCTTGTACATTGATGGTGCTATATAAATAAATAAATCATCATCATCATCTCAGGTTTCAGTACAGCATTCTCCACAACTGGCACATGTAATTTAACACAGATTGCAACTAAAAGCAGCAGGGCAAAATCCAATGTAAATCCTACTTAGAGTAAATCCATTGAAATGAATGCGCCTAATATTAGTCCTGACCTGACTATTTGAAATCCGGCAAAAGTTCTGAATACTTTTGAAATCATGTCACTTTTGCAACTATAATATTGGAGAATGGAAGGCCATAAGGGCAAAATGTCAAGTTGCAGGTTCAACCGCCTTCTTTTTCTAGACGTTTTAAAGGGGTGTGTGTGTGGGGAGATCTTGAGAATTAGGAAAATATATATTTTTGCAAGAAAATTAAAGTTAGCAGCATCTGCTTGATTTCCCTGCCCCTTCCCAAATGTATTCTCGCTCTATGCACTTTCTGCTTATACCTTTTCCCTCTCTTCTGTCACAGGTCAAGATCTGGTTCCAGAACAAGCGTTCCAAGTTCAAAAAGATTATGAAGCAGGGCTCCAGCATCCAAGATGATCACCTCCACAGTTCTTCATCTTTATCCCCTTGTTCCCCCAACATACCCCCACTCTGGGACATTCCCATGGCATGCAAAGGAGCACCCCTCCCCCACAGCAGCTACATAAACAGCTTTGGACCTTGGTACCACCAACCGCAACATCAAGACACCATGGGGAGGCCTCCAGTGATGTGACGAAGGCAGAACGTGCAGCATTGACCCATCTAGTGTGCCTCTTGCTCCGAAGCTCTGACCAGGAACAAGGAAATGCCCCCAGGGCAGGGAAATGGACAGAGCGGGTAGCTTCTTCGTAGACTCCTGTCTTGACAAGAAGCTCTTTAGCAGCAGATGACTGCAAATGCACAGGTGGACTTCCCCAACCTGTTCAAGGACCAAATCTAACAACTGTGGCGGAATGCATGGGGCGGAGATAGGGAAAGAATTCCCCACCCACTGAAACTGGACTACAAGTCAAAATACCATTTGAAGCGGCGTCTCTTCATCAGGGTGTTTTTGTTCCAAAGATAGGCTCATGAGTGTCATGGCCTTGTATTGGACCTAGTTGTGTTAGTAAGATCTGAGTTGCCATGTTTTTTCTTTGGTTCAGTCCCCACTCCTCCACCCCCACTCCCGCTGTTTCCCTGGGCAAAGTTTCTGTGCCTTAAACAGTTTTGATGGCAAACAGCAGTTAAACAGGTTATGGGTGTTTTTTCCCTAACATGGAGGTTTAGACAATGACAGGAAAGCTTCACCTATTGCATTTCTTCCTGTCATACAGCTGCTAAAGGCACAGGAGAATGGCCATCTTTTATTCTGGCAACTCTAGTTAGTGTAGCAAGGTTTTGAGCTGCACAGAGCTCTACAGACAGGTATTAGGGGAAAAGATGAAAGCCGAACAGGGTAGAAATGCATCGGGTGGGGAACCTATGGCCCTCCAGCTGTTGGACTACCATTCCTATCAGCCCCAGCCAGCATAGCCAATGTCAGGGATGATGGGAGTTGGAGTCCAACAGCTGGATGGCCGTAGACCCCCTACTCCTGTATGTTGGCATAACTTCATTATGGTGTGTGTGTGTAAAAAATAGGGCTGTGCACAGATCCGGATCCCGATCTCAAATCCGAAGTGGATTGGGGTGATTTGGATCTCCAAAAACCGTATCTGAATTGGATCGGGGGAGGTCCGGATCGATCCGGAGATTCGGACGCCATTTTAAGTGTTTTCCCCCCATATACTTGCATTGGGGGAAAGAAAGGGCTATAACTTCTTTATTTTTAAAGATATAAAAATGAAACTTGGGCACATTGCAGATGGCATGTAGGTACTCATGTGTACCAAATTTCAGAATCATAGGTGCAGGTGTTTACTTGCAAGGAATTTTTAAAAATGCAATTTTCCAGGCAGTCCAGAAGTGCTATCACTTTCTCATTTTTCAAGATACACACATGAAATTTGAGCACATTGAAGATGGCATGTAGGTACTCATGAGTGCCAAATTACAGACACAGAGGTGCAGGCGTTATTCACAAGGAATTTTTTAAAATGCAGTTTTCCAGGCAATCCAGTCTATGCAAAGTGCTATAACTTTCCATTTTCCAAAAATTCATAGCCACAAAATGCCTGCACCTCTGTTTATGTAATTTGGAACACATAAGTACCTACATGCCATCTGCAATGTGCCCAAGTTTCATGTGTGTATCATGAAAAATGAAGTTAAAGGCATTTCTTGAGCATTTTTCAAAAATTCATAGCCACTACACGCTTGCACTTATGTTTCTGAAATTTTGCACACATGAGTACCTACAGCCCATCTGCAATGTGCCCAAGTTACATTCTTATATCTTTAAAAATAAAGAAGTTATAGCCCTTTCTTTCTCCCAAAGCAAGTCTATGGGGAAAATGAGGCATCCGAATCTCTATTCGGAGATCCAAATCTTGCTTCGGATCTGGATCCAAATCAGATCGGGGGAAGTCCTAATCAATCCGAAGCAAATCGGACCTGATTCAGACCTGATGGATCCGGATCTGAATCAGAATCAGATCAGGAGGGCCGTTCATAGCCCTAGTGCAAAATACAGGTTAACTTGGGATAACAGTACCATCCCTTCTCACGTGATTAAAACTGGCAAGAGCTTTGACCCATCAAAATGAGTTCAATATACTCCTACATCCCACCTACAAAAGAAACAGATGATTGTTATAGGTAGCCAATGTCAATGCTACACTCCCAACATGCTAATGTAACAAATTAGGTTTTTAAAAATAGTTTCTTCAAAGCCAAATTTGTTTCCAAGTTTGTCTGTGTTACTAAGATATTTTCTATTGTGTTAAAACCAGGATTGTGTTTACAGTTAATAAAAAGTTTGTGGAATGTAATCCCCATGTCCCCTTTCCCCTCCCAATATTGTTTTTTATACAAACCATCATTCATATATTTTTTCAGCCAGTTCATGAAGGCTCCCCACACTCAAATAACTTGAGTCTATTTAACTAAGCAATTTAACTTAACTTCTTTCTCCCCCACACTTTGCCAAGCATAATGACAGAAATTTTATTTATTGAAATAAAACTCTTGGTATATTGTTTTCTCTTTATAAACAGAATGTAAAACTATAAATATTTTTTTTGTACAAATGGATTTTGTTAAGCCCTTTCTTTATAGCTCTTGTAAAATTTGAATATGGGAAGTTAAAATGCAAACTCTATGCATGGATGGAAACAGACCTCCAGAAGTACAACAGCATATATTCATAGGGGAAGAATCCATCAACTTGGTAATGAGGACCTGGCATGGGGTTCTCTGGACTAGGGCCAACAACTTGAGCGTAGTACAGGTCCTAACTCCATGAATCTTGTTCAAAAACAGCTCAGTGGATCTATTTAGATTATTAGTTCAGGCATTCCTTAGAACCTACCTTCTTTCCCACAACCCAGGACTGGCCTGAGACATTTTGTTGCCTGAGGCAAAGGACAAAATGGCACCCTCCACCATACATATCCTCTTACATGTACAAAAGTTGATTGAGCCAATCTAGAGCTGGCACCAAGGGTCAGCATTATCGGGCCTCTGCTGAGGCCCACACCCCAGTGTGGGGTTCACTAACCATCACCAGAGCCTTCTTGTTTCCGTTTCTCCTTGCTGTCACTGCCTGTTTATGTTCCCTCTTCAAGTGAGCAAACAGTGAGGGATACAAGGTGAAGGAGCAGTAACTCAGAGCCAGCCTTAAACTATTATCATTATTATCATCATTATTATCATTATTATTATTATTATTTTATTTATATCCTGCCTTTTTTCCTCCAAGGAACCCAAGGTGGCAGACAAAATCCTCCTCCTCTCCATTTTATCCTCATATCAACAACCCTGTGAGGTAGGTTGGGCTGCGGGGCTGTGACTGGCCCAAAGTCACCCAGTGAGCTTCCATGGCCGGGTGGGGACTAGAACCTAGATCTCCTGACTCCTTGCTGTCACTGCCTGTTTACACTCTAGCCACTACACCACACTGGCTCTCAAAGGTACTCTTAAAGGTACATGAAGCATAAACTGACTTGGTTACAGTACTTTGAGTCTTCTTTCAGTATGATGAAACCTCCCACCTTTTAGAGAGAGCATTTATTTATTTATTGCATTTCTATACCACCCAATAGTTGAAGCGCTCTGGATGTTTTCACTCATACCATGAAAAGTAGTTCTTGCTTTTTTCATGTAGTGTTGGCAACTCTTGGAATAAATCTAATGGTACCCTGGCATGGCCTGGTGGGCTTAGGGCAGGAGCTCATACAGAACATTATGTTCATCTAAGTAAGACCACCCCTCCTATGGCAGCTATTTTTTGTGACTAGACACACATACCCCTTGGCAGGCATTTTGTAGTAGTGTCCATGACAGGTTCCCTCAATTTCTAAATTTGCTCACAGGCCCCAAAAGGTTGTGTGACCCTGAGCTAAGGAGTACAGCTATTATGTGTTTAAAAATTCCCTGCTACCAAGCATATCATTCACATGTAATACCCAGGCACTAGATTGCAGTCGAACCCAGGCTACAGCTGTAATACAACGAGAAAGTGGAAAATATCCTATATACGTAGATAACAAGAAAGTGAGTCAAGCCGCAAACCTATAGAGGTCAAGTCATGCATACGTCTTATATGGTCAAAGGATTAAAGCATCTAGAACACAATTCATATATTTTATAGAAAGGAACCAATGAGGGCTGCCTAAAATTGGTGCCAAGTAACTTGAGACTTCTTTGCAAAGAATTCAAAACACAGAAAAGAGCAGCGAGCTTAAGAAAGTATGCCAGGTCATAGACTTCTACAGACCAAGACAAATGTATGCATGATATGGTCAAGGAATTAAGCATAAAGGAAATGTGAACACTTTTGCTCTACGTGCTGTGTATGTACATACATAGAGGATTAGACCAGCCATCCACACTCAGAGTGAAAGGCTGTTAAGTACCCAGAGAGCCATGTGCAACTGTTTCTTTTGCCTGAACGTGTGCTACATGGCAGGTGCTGGACTGGTGACAGCAATGTGGACTGGCCTGAGGAGACTGGCCAGGTAAAGGCCATAGAAACTGGCCACTCATGCTCTGTCTGTGGTGACACAGCTTCTGCCCTCTGTCCAGCAACTGTTGCCCATCACTCCCAGCTCCTCCACCGCTGAGGTGATTCTTCCTTGCAGTTGCCTTCCCACCATGGAGTGTGCTAGCAATTTTAAATATTATAACCCAGCAGCCCACACTAGGAGTCGGTTAGTCATGTTCCCAGCATGGATGCACAGTGTCTGAAGGGAAGACTCTGGGCCATTTGCCCCAATTGACTGGCACCCCTATGTCCATCAGAGATGATATGTACATTAGCTAGATTAACGAAGAGGCTTGAAGCACGCTAAGGTTCCCCAAGGTTCTTCATTGTTTCAGGTTCACCTGTGAGGTCAGCTGCAGATTTGGGGAGCTCTTGGCAAAGTACCCCTTGCTTGTTGGTCCCCTTCTATATTGGTGGTTTTACCTGGCTGGTTTCCCCAGTGATGGTGGGAAGAGCCATTTCAGTTTCCCACAATGCCCTGCAGCAGCATTACATCAGGGGCATTTTGGGAAATTAAAATGGTGGTTCACAGATTCAGACACCAGGGGAGGTGTCAGTATAGGCTCTAGAAAGGTGGGATCCCAGCAGCCAGATGTTGTTGGGCAATGTGTACAGGAGGCCAACAGCTATATTCCTCTTGAAATGAGCTAAAATATTCATTGGACCTAAAAATGGTTTCCACCCACTTTCTATCCTGCAGTAACAGCATTCATGTATGTAAACAATTAGCATGAGAAAGAGCACAAATGGAAGTCATGTGTAATGCCAAGAGTCCACCAGCAATTAGGAAACAGCTGGAGGTGGATGACAGCATAGAAAGCTGAGAATATTAGTGGCATAACTGAAATAACGCTGACCCCCCCCCCCCCCACAAAAAAAAAAACCCACTTGCCCTAAATTTCTGTTCTCTGCATTTTGATGACAAATATTCCCATGACTATTCTTGGAATGGGTGCATGTTTGTTGAATAACATTTAGCATCAGCATCAACATCCATAAACTTTGTTTTATTAGCTATCAGTATTTCCCAGCATCTGACTGCTGACTTGCAGTAGCAGGTAGTAAATTCTGTAACTATTTTATTCATTTCAACTGTTGACCTGCCCACGTGCTGCTGCTACTACTACTACTAATAATATTTTCTATAGCACTTTCAAGTGTTCAAATTGCTTCACATGCGTTATGTAGTTGTAATACTTATAGGATCCCTGTAATTTCCCCCATATTTAGAGTGGGCATGCGTCCTCCTTTCCAGATGTCAATCTTCTATCCGAAGGACTGCCAGAGGAGTCTCCCTCTATTTGAAGGGCTGTCTGATCCAAGTCTGATGTAATGATAAAGAGTCGTAAGATGAGAAAGCAGGCAGCAGGGGCCTTGAAGTTGCCCATCAATGGTTAGCTCCTGGACAACAGGCACACGGGTCACCTGGTCAAAGTCTTCTTCACTACGGCCTTGTATTTCTATTTAAAAGATAGCTATTATTGCTAAGTTTGCATATACACCTATGTGAAGCAGCATTGTAAATTTTATGCAAATCTATATCGAGTTTTGTCTTCTGTTTTGGCCATCCATAAGCGGCTTCCCTACTTATATGGCACATGGAAGAAATGTGGCTGAGAGTGAGTGGCTTTGCCTAAAGCTAACTAGTGAGTTCATGGCAGAGGTGAGATTCAAACTGAGGACTTCTTGATTGGTAGCTCAAGTCTCTTAGCCACTATGCCAGCCCCTCCCAACCAGGAGCCCTCCTACCCAGCATCTCTTTGGCACAATCTTCACCTGCTACTTGACTTCTTCTGGATGGCTCCTCCGCCTCCTTTACCTTTGCCCCAGGACTCTTGACACCCTGCCGGAACTGACATCACCATAAAGTGCCTCAGAACATATGCAGAGCATTTGTGCTGTATCATTACTGCGAATGGTATGTTACATGTGAGGCCAAAGTGTGGAAAGAATGAGTCACTCAGGCATCCTCTTTCCACACTTCTGGAATCTCAGGTCAGCAGGGATGACTTTGGGTTCTTGCCAACCTATTTATTTTTGTTGTTGTTGTTTATTGTTTTTGGGCAACTCTCTTTTTAGAAACCGAGACTGGTGATTGCTTCAAAGCAAGAAAGAAATGGGATAGAAGAGGTTGAGTGAGACAGACTGGATTTAAACTTCATCAACCAGTTTGCCCTTTGGAAGGGCCTCCGGATTAACTCCTTTCATAATTCACAGTTCAGAGTAGACACCTCGAAATTATCTCTGCTGTGCAATTAACCTCCATTGAACTTCATCAGGGTCATTAGGACTTCTCTCTCTCCCCCCTACAGGCCTCCTGGAATAAGAAGAACCTTTATATTCCTTACACAGCCTCTGTTCCTTTTCTTTCACCTCCACCGTGGCCTCTACAATTACCCAAACGCAGGCAAATCTTACAAACAAAACCAGGGCTGCAACTATTTGGGGTTGAAAGGCGGGGTGTGGGGAGAGGGAAAAACTCCTGAAATTAGCTTTTGATTCCGTCTGGGCTGCCTCCCTCTGCTGCCCCCGTCCCCACTTGATACGCAACAACTGAAAACTTAATTACTTCAAGATTTGCGTTAAATGCAAGCAAGACATGCAGGAAGACAAAATAATGACAATATAATAATTTGGCACCAAATAATGATTCAGCCCCCACACCCTCCCCCTCTTGCAACTCCAAAGTCACACAAAAACATATTCAACTGCAAAGCAGCAATTGTCATCCATGTGTTGTGGACGCAGGTGAACAATGGGGGTGAGGAGTAGAGGGTACATAGCAACCTGCTATGAGGAGACATCTCATTCAGCAACCCTGGTAGGCCATGCCCCAGAAAGATCCTAAGCTTTTTAAAATGCATGTTTATACTTTTATTTATTTATTTATTTATTTATTTATTTATTTATTTATTGTATGTTCAAGATGTCTTACAGGACCAAGTCCTCCCAAGGATATCAGGGTGATGTGGCTAGGAACATACAGATTTTGTTAAATCTTTTCTCTCTGTGTTTCGCAGATTGTCAGGGCTCTTTCATTCTGTCGGCCACTCATTGACTGAATCGGGTCGTTTTTAAGGATGTACGAGAATTTTGTTCCACTTGCGCTAATGCACATTAGCACAAGTGTGAATTAGTGTTAATGTGTGTTAGTGCAAGTCCACATTATTTTGCAAATTGGCGCAAATTCCCCGTTAAAAAAATGGTCTGCACATCTGTGGAATTTGCGCGATTTGGAAAAATCCAATCCGCTGCAGAATCCAAACTCATTTGAATCCGTTCAGATTTCTCCGACATCCTGAAGTGTAACTGGTCCTCCCCAACCACAACCTCACATTTTATCTTCACAACAACCCCATCAGGGAAAGCACACTCAAAGAGAGAAAGTGGTCCAAGCTTCAGCAGTGAGCCTCATGATGGAGTGGGGATTTGAACCTAGGGCACCACGATCCTACTTCCTGTGTGGCTTGCTATGGGTGACCTGGTCCCCCCATTCCCCACCACCAGCACCGCATATGGTAGCCACTTCAAAGCTGCCAAAAAAGAAGAAATGCAGAAAATGTGCAGATGCTAATTTATATTAACATGGTCCCCACACTGTCATCTTTTGGGCGCCAGGTTAAGACTTTTCTGAATGCGGAGGCAATATGATGGGGCTTTTAGTATCATTTATTTTGCTGATATTTTATTACTAAGTGTTTGTAGCTGTTTTAATTTTTTTTTAAATGGTTGATATGTTGAAGAGTTTATATATTATGTTTTTTTATCATGTTGTGTTTGGGTTTTAATTTTTGAGAACCTTCCAGAGAGCTTCGGCTATTAGGCGGTATAGAAAAGAAATAAATGAAATGACATATATAGAGATGCACATTTTAAAGTACTTTTAATTTAAATAGAAGTATAGTACATCTCACCATAGGGTGGGAGACTCATCAGTTGGCCTGTGTGCCTGTATGTTCAGCCTTCTCTTCAGGTGCCAAGTGTTGATGGGCAGCAGTTCTTACAGGGTTTTTTTATCTTTCATACCAGAACTGGACCGTAAAGCCTTTCAAACAGAGGATACTTTCAAACAGAGGACAGTCCTCTGGCAGCTCTTCAACTAGAGGATTGGTGGTACAGTGGTCAGGGGTCGCAGGGACTCAATTCCGGCACTTTTTTATTAGCAGTAGCGCTGGTGTCATCTCCCCGCCCCCTTGAATTCCCTGTTCCCTCTGAGCTTAGTTGCAATCCCTGCAGTAGCTGCAGTGGGGTAGGGGAAATGGATTTTCCTTGCAACAATACATTATTCCTTGTTGTAATGCAACAGATTTGGTGGCGGCTTGCTTGTGGATGGGCAATGAAGCTTTGCAAAACACCTGCTCCTAGTGGAGCTGAAAACTCCTAGAACTGTTTTGTTGATATGGACCAACACAGTCGCCTGCGTTTCTGGACTCTCCTTGCGGGCATGGCTACAGGGACTGTCATCATGAGCACCTGCACTTCAACATTTATCGCTTCACCACTGTAGAGAACTGCCCTCTTTAAAAGAGGAGACATGGCCACTCTACTGCTGCAGCACAGAATGCGAAAGGGGAGTCATCCCCATGTGCTCTGTTGCCCAATTTTGCTGGGAAACAGAACGCATGAAGATAACTCTCTCTGGGTCCCCTATGTCCCTTTTCCCAGTGGGGCTCTGTTTCCCAGCAGGAGTGCTGGGAAAAAGGGAGCGCAAGGAAAGCAATCCCTGAGCACCTTCTTTCCCAGGAAGATCTCTTTGATGGGGGGGGGGGGGGAGGTTTTAGCACCACCCCATTCCAGTGATACTATTCTATATTTTTGATAGTGTTTTATATTGATGGGGTGGTGGTGAGCTTAAAACTTCCCACCACAGCAATTTACAGGAGATTTGTGTGTGCGTATACTTGTTTGTTTATATATGTTTGACCACGCGCATGTGTGTGGTCCCCGGCCACCCACCCACAACGCCACATCTGGTCCTCAAGGCTGTACAAGTCAGCCATCCTGCTCTAATCCCAGTACGCCACGCTAGTTGGTGTGCTAGGCAGTGGCACTGCTTTTGCCATTCTCTCATTCTCTGAATTTTTCATACAAACAATCTTGGACACTGTTAGGGTGGCCATGTGCCTCTACTTGATGGGCTTCAAGGGCAGTCCTCTATTTGAAGTCCTCCTCCTCTGTTTGAAGGGCTGTAAGTTCTATAGGTCTCAGTGGGACAGAATTAAGTGTTCACTTTGCCATGTGAAATCAATGGGATTCAGATGTGTTTAGCACTGCGGGATTGTGCCTACGGGTGAACACTTCTGCATCACAGGAAAATAAGAAATGCATCACCAAAATAAGAGGACAAAAGGGGACACAGATTTTCACAAAAAGTCCATATGCTAATTTATATGTATAGGATGCAAATTTGGAAAAAAATATGATAACTTAAATAGAATGCCACACACCTCCCCATTGTAGAGAAATATCACACACACCCATTGCCTTTTGTTGTCAAGGTGCTAACCGTGAATGGTCAATTTCAAGGAACCTAATCTTCATTCTGATGGTTCTTTATCTTTAAACTGGACTTTCACTGGGCAGCTTTTCAAATAGAGGACTCTCCTCTGACTAGGGATGTATGGAGGTTGTGTCTGTGTTTCATGGCATCTTTCATTCCGTTACCTGCTCATTGACAGAATCAGATGTTGTGTTCTACTTACACTAATTTGCGTTAGTGCATTAACCAAAGCAAAATAGTGCAAATCCTGCCCCCACCCTTCCCCAAAAATAAAAAAACAGTCTTCAACTCCAAGGAATCTGTGTGACTCAGATAAAGCCGTGCCAAAGCGGAATCCACAAGTTGGATTCATAGAAATCTGATTTCATTTCAATCCATAGCAGATTTCTCCAACGTCTCTGACAGGCCATCGAATAGAGGATGCTTCTGTAAAATAGGACACCCTAGGAGTATATAAAGCAAACTATTTTTTTTTATGTCAAGAATCCCTCCTTGTTTTCTAGACATGCTAATCTTGTAGGGAAAAGAGAAGGGAAAAGAGAAGGATTGAAGTTAGCAAGTCCCTTGTTGTACATTTGAGCCACCACCGAGGGAAGGATTTTGTGTGCATATGTATTTCTTTCTTTCACACCAAAGCAATTTTAAAGTAACATTTTTACTGGCTTAAAAAAAAAAGTGGGGTGAAAGACTTGGCCGCAGAAAGGTATGATCTAACAGAAATGTCTCCCTGCAGTGGAAATTAATTGGGACAAGGGGAGTGGGGGGGAGTCATTAAAACAGAGGAGACTGTAACATTAATTAAGCAATGTTGCACTTTAACTGGTGTGTTCATGTTTATTGTAGATTTAGGACAAGGTTGTGTGTGTGTGTGTGTGTGTGCTTTTAAATGATGAAACTGAAATTCCTTGCATTTCCATAAAAAAATTGCTTTCACATTTTGGCAGAGATTTTCTTTAACTGCAGCCAATCATAGCTAACTTCTGCAACAACGTTGTTGATGCTTTAATCTAAATGTACCATCAGTGATTTGTGATTTCCAGCAGAATCCCGCCCCCCCCCCCCTGAATGTTGAATGGTGTAAAGCTTGCATCCTATTTTTGATTCCCAAGTCAGTACTGGCTCCATGTTTCTGAGGGCAGGGGTGGATTAGCGAAAAATCAGAGAGCTGTGTGTGTGTTTATGGGGAGGGGGAATGTTTTGAGAGATTTTTTTTTAAAAAAAATAATCCTAAAACATCAACTGATGAAGGGATCGGCTTCACACTTGGCATGCCTAAAGCCCTACTTAAGAGCTATCACGCTGCCAAGTTTAATCTCTTTACCTTTAAAAATGAAGGAGCAATAAGCATTTGGGTTAATTCCGATAAGCCATAATGAAGCAGTTATCCAAAAGCAGAACGTCTGTCACAACATCCATCAAGGACAAGAACCAATGAACTGGAGGGGGAAGGAAAAGAGGCGGGTGGGGTGGAGTGGGAGAGCAAATAAGCCACGGGATAACGCACGCATGTGAAAGTGACCAGCACTTGCTGTGCTAATGAAATGGAGGTCAAAATCGCGGGTGCAAATCAGGAAAAAAAAGTAGGTGTGATGGAGCTCAGAGTCTCAGGAACAGGTTGCTTTCAGAAATCAATTCTACTTCTCCATATAGCTATAACTACTATAATAATACTCTGTATAGCCATAACTATTCAACACCTGCAACTGCAGGCTAATTATTTGAAAGTTCACCACCTGATGCGCTAATTAAAATTTGCATTCAGTTCTATATTCAATTGCTCAATCAGATAATGTTCTTTTTTTAAATAATCCTGTATCGGAGATAGGATGCATCACGAATACACAGGTAAACACTGATCCCTATCTTCAACAACAACAAAAAAGAACAAATTGATACTATTCCAAATTGCAGACAGTTTTAATGTTGCAAGCATCTGTAATTCATCGTACAAAGGAGTTAAACAAAGACAGCTTCTTTAGTCATAGAAAAACGGCTGCTTAAATTGCGCTAGATTGCGTCTTAACACACAAACAGTGCCTGCCTTGTATTTTAGTTAACCTAATCATTAACTAAAACATAAGGCAGGCACTGTTTGTGTGTTCAGATGTGACCTCCACAACTGCAAAAGGATAGAAAATCAACTCGGTCCAGTTAAAAATAAAATTAAAGAACATAAAACCAAAACTTTGTGCATGATCCAGACGAGGTTAAGCGTACTTTAGTCCCATTGATTTTAGAGGAGAATTAAACACATTCTTAAATGGCTCTCATTGAAACAAATGGAATATAAAGTACTTAACTTTGGCTGGATCTCACCCCCGGTCTTACAAAAACAGGCCAAAGTTTTCAGTTTCAATGACACAGTCAATACCACTTTTACAAATACTTTGATCCACAAATGTGTTAAGCCAGGTTGCTTCTCTTGAGGCCTCATCCAGAAATTTAAAACCAGTCTTTCTTGCTCTGAGCCTTGGGAATACCATGACTAAGGCTGTGATTCTATGTAAACTTACCTGGGAGTAAGTTTCATTGAATTTGATGGAACTTTCTTCTGAGTCGACATGACTAGAATTGTGCTGTAAAGTTGTGTTACCTCTGCAGAGGTAGTGATAGAGTGGGGACAGAGAGAAGAAATTAATCCACCTGAACAGAATTCATACTGCAGGATAAATTACTCTAATTTATGTAAATACTTGACAAAGTTTCCATGAGTAAATTCACTGCCAAGTCAACTAAGAGTCAAATTTGCTGTTGACCAGGGATACTAAAGTATTCATGGACTAAAGTTGGTGCAAATATCATTTCCTAATGGTAATCCAATTTCTATTGAGCATAGCACTTACATGATTTAATAATTATTAATGCACTCACTTGACTACCCCTATGAGCAAAGAGAGGCAGAGCATTTGCATAATTAGAATTAGATCCAATCAGATTTAGAGATGTCCATCGGGTGCTGTCTCCACATCCAGTTAGATCAAAGGAATAATGGTGATGTTCTCATAGGAAGGTTCTGACTCCATTGTCAAAGCAATCATATTGGGGACAGCGAACATAAGGTAAGCACACAACACCCCTGAGGCCCAAGGCTGGTGTCAAAGGGTAGGCATGGTTGGGCACTTGCCAAGGGACCACATCCCAACAGGGGCCCACTGATAAGGTTCCCCTGGAGTTGCTCCTCCTCTTCACTATTGCAACCTCCTTATTCACTTGCCTCTCGCTCTAGTCCAGACAATGGTGGTAGTGAGACTGAGAAGGAGCATACGCCACTGCCCACTTACACACTGGCTCTCTGCCTGTAAAGCAAGCAAATGGTAGCAATTATGAGAAAGAGGAGTAGGAGTAATAGCAACTGGTGACGATGGTGTGGAGAAAATAAACTCAATTAAGGAAGGGCCCGATTGAGGGTTTCTTGTCCAAAGGCCCTCCAAAACCTGCAGCTGGCACTGCTTGGAACAGACCAGTGTTTGGCAAGGAATGCTTCTAATGAAACCCTCACCTGCCAACCCTAAGGTGACCACATGGAAAGAAGGGCAGGGCTCCTGTATCTTTAACGGTTATATTGAAAAGGGAATTTCAGCAGGTGTCATTTGTATGCATGCAGCGACTGGTGAAATTCCCTCTTCATCACAACAATTAAAGCTGCTGGAGCCCTGCCCTCTTTTGTATCTGAGCAAGAGGGCAGGGCTCCTGCAGCTTTAACTGTTGAGATGAAGAGGGGATTTCACCAGGTGCTGCATGCATAGCAGTGACACCTGCTGAAATTCCCTTTTCAATACAACTGTTAAAGCACCCTTTCCTCCTTTTCATATGGTCACCCTATACCTTAAGGTTCCCTGAGCTTCCTGATACCTCCTTTTTGTACATGGATGGTGCATTTTTGGCTGTGTAGAGAACAGAATGATGAACTAGGTAGGCCTTTGGTCTGATCCAGCATGGCTCATACAAAGGAGTGAAACAAAGACTGTTTCTTTAGTCATGAATTTATCTATTCCCCTTTTAAATCTATGCAAGTTGGTGGCCATCCCTACATCTTGTGGCACCAAATTCCATAGATTACGTAGGTTATTAGTAAAGCAGCCATGCTGGCTGGGGGATGCTGGGAGATGTAGTCCAACACCTCTGGAGGGCAATAAGTCTCAAAAAGGATATTGCAAAGTTGGAAAAGGTGCAGAAAGGGCCACCTGAATGATCAAGGGGCTGGAGCAACTCCCCTATGAGGAAAGGTTATAATGTTTGGGGCTCTTTTAGCTTAGGTAAAAAAAGCGAGGGGGGGAGACATATAAAAGGTATATAAAAAGATGCATGGTGTGGGGAAAGTGTGGATAGGGAAATGTTTTTTGCCCTCTTCCATAATACTGGAAAACCTGGGGTCATCCAATGAAGCTGAGCGGCGGGAGATTCAAGTCAGATCAAAGGACGCACGTCTTCATGCAATGCATTTTTATTATAATGTGTCTGTTAAATAGGTACAGTTGAGTGCTATGGGTAAGCTCAGCGCTTCCATGTTGACAAGCTACACACCCGCAAGAGCAGGGACAACCAGGGAGGGAATGTCCCAAATTTTGCTAACCAAACCGCACCCTGGTTGTCTCACTGTCTCCTTGGGCTGTAGCCGCCACCCATTCTGCCCCACCGGTTTGGTAACAAGTCACAGTTTGGCCTACTCAGCAAAACAAGTTGGGCAGCTTCTGTTTGGCACGTGGCTGTTCTTAGGGTGAGGTGAGCTTGGGCTGTCACCCCTGGGCGGAATGCCTTCCCGTGTCATAAGAGCTTCCTGTCGTGGCACAACAGTAGTGGGGACAGTGGAATGAAGAGGAATGGCCAAAAGGATCAGGGACTTGACAGGCCCACGTCTGAGTCACTCACTCCTACGGCCCTCTGGTTCCCGTCTCCCCTCACGTTACTGCTCCGCGTTGCAGAGATGATCTGTAGTCTCTGAGCGCTCGACATGCAGCGGTTTGTCCCTGTGCGGTACTTTCATGACCTAGCGCGTCCATTGCTGATGTGCTTGCTGCTGTGCAAAATGCAATCGCGTTAAGTGCAAACACTGGTCTACAATCTTTCATAAGACAGATTGTTATTTTGCCGTTTGCTAAGAGTAAGCTAGTAAAGTAGCTTTATTTGTTCTAGTTTCAGCACACACACACTCCCCCCCCCCAAAAAAAACTTCATGCCAAAAATGTGTTTATCGCCATCTCATGATTGTGCTCCAGAGGCGGAACAGTTTCCTGAAATTATCGGGGCAAGGGAGGCAGGGGGCCTTTAATCAGACCCGGCGTCACGGTTAGGTATAGTTGGGCACCTGCTGAGGGGCCACACCCCAGGAGGGGCCCACTGACAAACAACAGCGCCCTGGAATTGGTCCTCCTCTTCAGTACTGGAACCTGCTTGTTCACCTGCCTCTTGATCTGGCCCAGACAATGATGGTGGTGAGAACTTGGGCTCGCTGAGGAAGAGGAGCCATTGCGGATGTTTTGCCCAGGGGCCCTCAAAAACCTGGAGCCGGCACTGCCTTTAATGAATTTTACAAGCCCCAGCCCCAAATTTTAGTCAAAATCATGCCTCCCCTTCTAAAAACATTACTTAAGCTCTCCCTGGCTCTGCTGTAATTTAAGAATTGGGTTTCTGGTTTTAAGTGAGTGACTGGCTGGTGTGTAGCCAACAGTTTGTGCTGTGCTTGACATTGTTATGGCCAATAGCTAAAGCAAGAAAACTGCACTGAACTGATGTTCCGCAACCTCTCAGTGGACCACCTGAATGGTGTTGGCAGGCCAGCGGTGGTCAACGGATTACAGAGTTTGATAACTTCTGGACTGCATGGGGTGATTTATAATAGAACAGCAAAGGTTTCAACTCCCTGTCCGAAGGGTTTAACACAGGAGTGTGGCCCTCCAAATGCTGTTGGACTACAAGAGGGCCGGCCCCACTATTAAGCAGAGTGAGGCAGTCGCTTCAGGCAACAGATGCTGGCTGGTAGCTGTGAGGGCTTTGAGGAGAGACCTGTGTGCCGGGCAGCCTGCTCTGTGCCCTTTAAGCTAAGGCTGCTGCTTTCAGGTATGGCGGGGAATGTTGCCCCATTCCCAGTGTTCATGTACATGGAATGGGAGAGGGCGCCATCTTATCCTTCAAGCAGCAAAATGCCTTGCACTGGCCCTGGACTACAACACCCATCAGCCCTAGCCAACATAGTCAGTATGGTGAGGAATGATGGGAGTTGCAGTCCAAGAATATCTGGAAGGCCTCAGGTTGCCTGCCCCTGTTTTAACAAGAGCAAGAACCAAACCCCACCCTTTCCTCCTAAATTAGGCTGTTGAAATCAAGAAAATGCCATGTGGGGGCGGGGGAAATAGGAGTAGATTTCAATGTGTAAAGCTCCAATTCTGGGACTGAAAACAAACCGCTGGGGCCAAGCATATGCTGAGAGGCACCGTGACCCTTCGTTCGATGTCTGCATTCTGGAGCCACTATTTTGCACCTGGCTCTGCTTGGTGGATCTCAGGGTTCATGTGAAAAACCCTAGCTGGTCCTGCAAGCCTAAGGTTTGCCCATCCCTGGTATACCATGATTGGTGGTGGTTCTCTGGGGCGTCAGACGAGAGGTTTTTAGCCCTACTATCTAAGGTCTACTTAATATGGACATGCCAAGGATTAAGCCTAAGGGTGCAATCCTCTACATGTTTTGAAAGAAAGAAGTCTTACAGCTCCCAGCATTCCCCAGCTAGTCAATGCAGGAAAGGGTCCACTAGAGGGTGCTTTGCTGGCGGGGCCAGCGCTACTATTGGACAGAGTTAGGTAGGGAAGTGGCGCTCTCTAAGTTAGCCTGCTACCTTCAGGTACAGTGAAAGACGCTGCCTAGTTGCCAGTGTTTAAGAAGATTCAGTTCCGGTTTGGTTGGCTTCTCTACGTGGAACTGCGGGGCGCCAAGTGTGTGAGGGTAACGTGTACTTTGTCTAAGGCAGCAAAATCCCTTGGGCCAGCCCTGTTGCTGAGGGCTCCCTCAAAGCTAGAGCCAGCCCTGCAATGGTAGAAAGAAAATTTGAAGAAGAAAAAAGCATGGAGCCGGTGGGGGGTGGGGAGTGGGGAGTGATGCAACTGGGTGTCATCAGTGTAAAAGAGGTAGCTTGATTCTTCAGAGGCTATGAACTCCCTTGATGTTTCTGGAGGAAATGTGTATCTAGCCAGATGTAAAACAAGCAAAGGAGGCTTATTTCAGCCCACCTGTTTTCCTCTTATATGTATTTATTTTATTTATTAACATTATTTCTAAGCCTCTTTGTATATTAAAACCCCTAAGCGGTTCACAATAACAGCTTAGATAAAATGATAATAAATAATTCCAACATAAAAAACATTTAAAAACATTACAATGCTATAACAATAACAACAGGGTAGTAGTAACAGAGTCCCTCACACGTCAGGGAAAGCCTGTGTGAATAGGGGTGTTTTTAAGAGGTGCTTAAAACTTGCCACTGTTTCTGGGTCTCAAATATCACGTCGGCAGGTTTTCCAAGGGGTGGGTGCCACCACTGAGGAGGCCCTGGAACGACCAGTAAGGCTTGCTCAGAAGATCTGAGGGGTCAAATGAATATATATAAGCTAAGGCAGATGACTAGACCCTAAGTTGTTTAGGGTTTTGTATGTCTACAGCAAAATCTTCAACATGGGTCAATATGGGAGAAGGCCCCTACGCATGGGGGTGGGGTTTATCTGTGGGATAATGGCAGCCTTCCCCAACCCAATGCCCTTCAAATATCTTAGACTACAATGTCCATCAGCCCCAGCAAACATGGTCAATTGTCAGGCATGATAGGTGTTGTAATCCAAAACAACCGGAGGGCACCAGGTTGGGGAAAGCTGCATTACGGAGTGCTAGTGCAGTGTAGTGGTTAGAGCAGCAACCTTCCAAAACTCACCAACCTTAAGATGTGTTAGACTACAACTCTAATCAGGTCTATGTTGTCTGTAGATGATGGGAGTTGCACTGGGCAGGGTTCGCCATGGATTGCGGAGACTCTGGTTTGGTCCCCTTCAACCATGAAACCTGCTTTAGCCAATCTCTCCCTCTCTCTTTCTTTCATCCCCTCCTACCTCACAGGGTCGTTGTGAGAATAAAACTGGGAGGCTGAGCATGTGTGACATCTGAAGCTCCTTGGAGGAAAAGCAGGATATACATGTAATAAAAAATGAGGAGTGGTTTCAGATTGAAAGTTTCAGTTTTTCGATAGCTTTGAGCTCTAGCACACCACATTTTAGAAATGATTCACTGATTTTTGCTTCAGTCAACAAGATTTGTTTTCATATTGTGCATCTGTAACAAGAGAGGGCTGCCAGGCATCAAATAGAGGGGTGAAGCAAAATTTGGAAACAGGCAATTATTATTATTATTATTACTACTACTACTACTATTACTATTTCTTCCTTTTTCACATACACAAATGTGCATTATAATTTTTTTAAAACTTTTTCTGAAAGCTTTTTCTGGGGTAATTTTGATTCCAAAATGACTTTTTGTGTGTGCCTTTTCTCTGGATGAAACTTTTAGGCCATGCCAAAAGTAGAATCTGAGTTCGCAAACCAAAGTCTGTCTCCCTTAGGAATTGCATCTGCATTTCAAAAGTTAAAAGCTGGATTTTGAGATGCTCATTTCCATATGCATGTTTGGAATCATCCAATATTCACTTTGGCTGGAGTCCAAGACAATGGCCTGGAATAAAAGAGCAGACAGTGTCAGGGCTTTGGCATGCTCAGCAGTGCTTGTCAGGACACAGATACCCTGCATAATTTAAACCAGCCTTCTCCAGTGTTGTGCCTTGCAGATGTGTTGGACTACAACACTCATCATCCCCAGACAGCATTGGCCATGCTGATTTAAACTCTCCTCGCTTCCCTCAAGGATTTCTGGGGAAAGGGGCTCGTTTCTCAAATGAGAGGTTAGCCCACTCTGACCTGCAGAGTCATCATCCGCAAGTGGGTGGGGAGGAATGGACTGTTCTTCTACCAATTGAAATAATTATTCTGTGCATGCTCAGAGGCTATGTGTTCAGTCCTACTCAGACAGATTGTCTTTTGGAAGATGCCTTATACAGAGTCAGACTGGCCGAAAAATATTTTGCTGCCTGAGGCAAAGAACAAACTGGCATCCCATTCCCACGCCATGTAAGGAAGCTGTCTGGGACTGGCAGTTGAAGCTTTCTTCTACACTGGTGACAGGACAGCATCCTGCAGTGTACCTGAATGCAGCAGGTTAGCTTGGGGCTGGTGTGTGTGTTTGTGGGTGGGTGTGTGGGCAAAGCAGGCCGTTTGGCACTCAGCACTCTTCTCCAACATCTTGCTGCAACTTTCCAGCATCTGCTGCCTGAACTGACAGCCTTATTTTGTTTAATGGCAGGGCCGGCCCTCATCAGACCATTGGTCCATCTACTTGTCTACCACACTGACTGGCAGTGGCTCTCCAAGGTTTCAAATGGGAAGAATCTTCCCCAGTTCTGGAGATTCCAGGAACTGAACACGGGACTTTCAACATGTTAAACCAGCCTTCTTCAAAGAGCCTTTAAAAAAAACCAAAAAACAGATGCATAAAAGTGAAAAAGTGTGTGTGTGTGTTTAAATGAACTTCCAACGTGGATTTAAATATGTCAATCAGCCCCCTCCCCTTTCTGGTTCTCTCTCTATTTCTCTCTCTCTCATTTTCAGTTGGCAGCTGCAGTAAAATACGCTGCTGTCTCCACATTGTCTGCCCACCCGCCGGCACAAAGATCTTTGTTTGCACGCAGCCCTAAAAGGAGAAAGCTGTGCAGAACCTTGGGCTGTGTGTTTATGTGTGGAGTTATGACTTGGGTTAACTCTTTATTAATCCAAGACTTCCCCTTCCTGGAATAGGAAGGAAAAGCCTTTTGTCACAACCACTGCATTCAAAAAGACTCGTGCAGCTCAGAGAACTCTGGTTTGGACTCCATGCCCAGAGTGGGTTGCGCACACTGGCATCACAACCATGGCCAGATTAAGGCTGCATGCGCTAACTGGGCCGCCTCACAGAACACACCATTGCCTGGGGGAAGAGGGGACACTAGCATTCTAGATCCACCTCCCAAGTATCATACATAGGGCCATTCTCACAGCATGCCCCATGATATAACGTGCTCCCCCTTCTCCATGTTTACTGTTCCTGTATGCAAAAAACAGAGAAAGAGAGAGTCTACATCTTTCTACTAAGAGTGGCATTCCAGAGGCCTGTCAATAAAACTCTGCCCTTGCTTTATTAAACCATTGAGCCATTTCTATGAAGATGTGCAGGTTTCCCCTGTGCAGACATTAGGGGTGGCTCCAGGGAAGTGGTGTGATGTCAGGAAAAGGGCCAGCAACACAGCGCCACACTATCCCTTGCGCTCAAGAAAAATCTCTTCTAGTGATTGATGTGCAGTCTTTTGTTGTTGTTGCTGTGTTGTTCCAGGAAAACACTGAAGATAGCGTTCCACTAAGACAAGCTTCCCCAACCTGTGCCCTCTAGATGTGTTGGACTACAACTCCCAGCATCTCCCAGCTAGCTATGCTGGCTGCGGGACGTTGAGAGTTGTAGTCCAAGACGCCTAGAGGGTCCCAGGTTGAGGAACGCTGCACCAAGATATCTAGTAGTCTCCCCCGCTTAATTGTTGTGGCTAATGTAGTTTTCTTTGATTGCGTATGAACATGCTAAATGTTCAGTGTGTGAGTACAGAGCTGGGGTCAGATTAGGTGCCCCACGGCGGCCTGTTAGCCCATGGCCCATCACGGCCTTGACCTGGTCCTGATGCCAGCTCAGATCATTCATGCAATGCAGATTAGTTTACGCTGCTCTCCCTCCCCATGCACATGGGTTGGGGAGCATTGGGCCCCCTCACTGATTTGGAAGTCACTTGCGGTGTTTGGATATGCAGAATATTCATATTGAGGCTTCTAATGGGTTGTGGTTCTATGAAGTCACCATTATGTTTCTCAGCTCCAGAATAGGCTTGAATGCCCAAGCTCTGCTCCAGACTCAGGAAGGGCAGTGCCCTTGAGCATAGGCAGAGTGCTTTTGCTTCACCCCTGAATAACTACTGGCCTTCCTACAGAAGATTCTGGAGGAGTCAAGGCTTCAAATCAGTGGGTCATGTCCAGTGCCGCAAAACGTCTTTGGGCAAGACATCTTCCTCCACTTTCTCATCATTGCTACCACTTTGTTGATTGACAGGCAGACAGAGGAGCAAGCAGCCAGTGGCGTCTAGGGCTCTTCCTTCTCACCCCCACCATTGTCTGGGCCAGAGAGAGAGGCAGGTGAACAAGCAGGTTGCACTACTGCAGAGGGGGAGCAAGCCCAGGAGGCTCTTGTGAGTGCTCCCCTGCTCGGGTGTGGGCCCTCGGCAGGGGCCCGACTATGCCTACCCTTGATGCCTGCCCTGGTCATGTCTTCCTGGCTGCCTTCCTGTCCCACTGCCTCTTTGCTTAAGAATGAATGTCACCACCAGCCACCACCGTCTTTCCAGTCCCTTGCCCTGTCCCAAATCCAGGTCTGCCCAAGCAGGCTCCAAAGTGGATCAGCCACCACCCTGGGGCCGTGCTGTAGCCTTCTCGAAGGCAGGTGACAGCGTCTCTTCCATGGGGCAAGGACAGAGTGCCTCAGCTCTGAGTCACAACCCCTCGGCCTCCCCCTCAGGTGCAGGAGGACAAACATGAGGTGCTCACCACCCCCAGATGTTTGGCACTTTGTTTATGTTGTGTCAGCCAGGCTGATGTCAAAACACCCTTTCTTCTGGCAAGACCTCAAGAGCTTCCTGCATTCAGCTGCAGTTGGGAACAGGATTGAGCCCACAGTACAAATACTGCCCAGCTAGAAATTTCATGACACTTTGAGTTCTAAGACCTGCAGAGTTTGAACTTTCATTTTATTTCTTGGCTTGTTTTAGCTCCTCATTCTCCTTTCTTTTCTTTTCTTTTTGCTGTATTCTATCGAGAGGGCTTTCTATTGCATTTCTATCACATTTTTACCGTCTTGGTTTTGTACAGTTGAGGGTTTTTAACATTTATTTTTATTTATTTAGTAATTTAGTGCATTTCTAATCTGCCCAATAACTAATGTTATCTGGGCAGATTACAACCAATTAAAATAACCTAAAATGCCATTTTAAAACGCGATTAAAATAAAATCCAGTATAGATATTTAAAAGAATAAAATGTAATAAACGACACACATCACAGGAATTGATAAAACAGCCATAATAATCTAGAACTGTCTTTGTATTGTATTCTTGATCAGTTTCAAAATAATTGTACTATGCCTCAAGGACCTATTTAACAGGCCTCTTATATATACAAATAATAAAAAATAAGTACACCATTATTAATTACATTTTAACCCACCCTTCCTCACAAGAACCTAGGGTGGTATAGATGGCTCTTTTCCCCCTTCTATTTCATTTTCACAACAACCCTGCAAGGTAAATTAGGCTGGGAGATAGGAACTTGTCCGAGATTATTCAGTTGAGTTCCCTTGCTGGTCTTCGAAGAACCTAAATCTCTTTAGTCTAGTCTAATGCCGTAACCCAGGAATAAGGAAACTTTTTCCTGCCTAGATTATCTCAAACAAAACCTACTAGGGCCATTCCAGCAACAGGCATGGCCAAAGCCAAAGGTGAGTGGGACCAGAACCCATAGTGGATGGAGCGAGGGCTAAGATCCTTGCCATTGTTCAGTACGCAATGGAAAAAAATACATTTGCATTCAGGCATTCTCTGTCTCCATCTTGTTCAAGGTTCCCTCCATCAGCTTTGTAATTGGGGGACAGAACATGACAGAATAAACAATATCAGTGACCCAGAGTGGCCTAGGGCGAGGCTTATAAATACAAATAATTTCAAAAAATCTATCATAATTACAAAGATCAAAAAAGAAACAAACCATTATTCATTGCATGTTCTTCGCATCCATCCTCTCCTCCGAGGAGCCCAGGGTGGCATCGTTTCTTCCTCCCATTTTATCCTCAAAACAACCCTGTGAGGTAGATCTGCAATCAAGAGTTCTGGAGGTCCAGAGGTTTTCCACCCTTGCTCTAACCAATGTACCACAGTGGCTAGCTGTTGCTTTGCTTCTGTCTTAAATAAACTACTTACATAAAACTAAAAATTTTGTTTTATCTAAATAGGGAAAACAAAAAGTATGATATTTTATCCTGATTCGGAGTGGCATCTTAAAGGAAACATATTTACTTTTCATTATATGACTTATATTCCTTCTTTCCTCCAAGGATCTGAGAACAACACATTAGTCTTACAAGAATTCTGTGACAGTCGCTTAGAGTGATCCGCAATGGCGTTGTTGTTGTTGTTGTTGTTATTATTAATCTCTTTCTTGCTCATGGCGGTTTTTCTAGACGGACATGACGGGCTTTGCCAAGTCATGCTGTCTTTTATTGATTCAGGAATTTCCTGACAACTGAGTCTTAATTATAACTGCTTTCTGGATGTTGGTGTGGATTTATTCTGGTAGGCCCAGTTTCTGGAGGTTTTCTGTATATTTTTATATAATAATCATAATCATAATCATAATCATAATCATAATAATAATATTTCTATATCACCCATAGCTGAAGCTCTCTGCTCAAAGACCAGCCAACTGCAAGCTCTGATTTATTTATTAATTATTACAACACAAGGTGGCTTACATGATCCTCTTCCTCATTTTATTCTCATAACAACCCTGTGAGGTGACAGGCCTTAAATCACCCAGTCCGCTTCATGGCTGAATTGAGACTAGAACCCATTCTTGGCTCTCATTGCTTTCATTTACTGTGTGACAAGTAGAGATTGAGCAGGGAAAGCTTTTCCTAGCATTGCAGACTTGGCAATGGAGAAAGCTTTATGTGCTATATGTTTGCTTGTCATATAGCCATAAATGCAAGGGAGGGATGCTAGAAAAAAGGACTTGGCAAACCTGCTACACAGGAAGCTTCATTGCTGAGGAGCGATTTTATTACAGCCAAACCTAGCACTCTAACCACTCACCGCACTGTCTCTCCTGGTTCTGAATATAGTACTTTTTATAAAAACATACATACACACCTCTTCTTCTATCTTTAATCTGAATTTCCAGCTTTCTCCATCTCATTTGTGCGGGGTGGATGCGAGTGGATATAAATCAAAGGGTGAGCAGGTTCATGAAGACTCAAAGGAGCAGTTATCATTCTGCGCCACATGAGTTCACTATTAGAAGGAGATGATGGGTATCTCCTTCTATGCCCAGCATTTAAAATAGGGGCAAAAGTGACATAGAACTAATGGGCGTCAGTATAGAATGTTTGCGTAAATGAGTTCATGAGCATCACTGTGGAAATGTCCACCTATGATAAGGGGCTCTTTTGTTGAACATCTCTTAGGGGTCAGAGAGTTCACTGAACTCAGCATTTTATTTTATTTTTTTTAAACCCTTACATTTCATTTCACTCTGGATCTACCTCACAGGGTTGTTTGGGGGATGAAGTGGAAGGAGACAATGTTGTTGTTTTTAAAAAAATCTTAAATGTGTTCTAAAAATACATTGCTCTTCAAAAGACAGTAGCATGGACTTCTTCAAGTGTATCCCTATGTACTCTTATGGCTGTGCAAAGTAAAGTTACCTTTTCTCTAGGCTTTTATAGAGCTTAATAGCTAAATATATGTCCTTAATGGGCATTGATGGCTAGAAGTTGTGTGTTTGAATGCCATTAATGGCTTTTGTGATTGGTGGCTGCTAACTGGCTACTGGACACACCCCTCCTGAAAGGGTGAATGCTCAGAGACATAGTTCTGCAACTTGGATACATACAGTGAAGAAGAAAGAAGTCTGAATTCTGCAACTGGCTGGTGGAGAAGGGACTTGAGAAGCTCTAAGGGCAAACAATTGACTTTACTTTTAAGATTTAGTATTATCTGTCTGTCTGGAAGTTTGCCTGCATTTCCTCACATGATGAGTATATTTGTAAATAATTTTTATTTTACTTTTTAAATTACGACCTACAGATACAATAAGAGAAACACCCTGTTATGTACAATCAATAAAGTATCCCTTCTCTGGGTTTCTGGAATGAGGAATATGCATTTTCACACTAACCTACATACATGATACATTTCACATGCAAAATCCAAAAACATTGTTATGAATAAAACATTTTCTCTTCCCAAAATATCTATAACAGTGCAATCCTATGCATGTCTACTCAAAAGTAAGCCCTACTGTGCTCAATGGAACTTACTTCTAGGTCAGTGTGCATAGGATTGTACAGTCAGTGGCCCTTCAGGACTCTTCTGGCCAGAGGATACAGCCCTGCCATAATTCTTTTGCTCAGAGGATGAGTCCTGGCAGAACTTCCATCTCTGCAGCCTTGAAGAAGTCTTGTGCCACAAAACAAGGCAAGGACTCTTTAATAGTCCATTGAGCTCCTCCAGGAGTGGCAGAGCTAACCACACTATAGCTCTTCTTAGCCTATATAAAGCTTCAGGTTGCTTTAGCTCCCTACTGAGACAACACCTTCCTATTGTCCCAGTAGGAGACTATTCCAACTAGGCAGGACCCAGGTAGAGCTATCTGGTTCTGTTTCCCCCCTTGCCTTGTTCTGTCTGTCATTGGATGCTTCCAAGCCTCGAGGGATCACAGAATGGGACAAGAACCAGCTCTAGGTTTTAGGAACCTCTTGGACAAAATATCTCAGTTTGCTCCTTCCTCTTCACTGCTGTTTCCACTCCACCACCCCATTCACTTACCCCCTCTTTCTGGGCAGATTAGGATCAGAAGGAAAGGGCAAGACAGTCTGAGGCAGTTACTGTTTCTCTTTGCTACTGTTCACTAGCTTAGAAGAGGGCATGTAAACAGACTGCGAGAGTAAGGAGGAGGAAAAACTGGACCAGGGGGATCAAAAGGACGGCAGTGCCCCCCTGCTGTTTTGTCGGCCTTGGTGCATGCCCAATTATGCCAGCCTCAGTGGCACAGAAGTACAAAGATCCAAACCACAGTGCTGCTTTTGTAAGAACCTCCTCGCTCTCAGCAGAACTTGAGGAGTCTACTGACTTGTACTAGGATGTAAAAGGGGCTCAGTTGAGGTATAGTTCCCATTGGAGCAACATCTCTGCTGCCTTGGAGCTGTCCCTGGTCCTGCAGATCCTGGCGACGCTCTCTCCTGCCTACAAATCAAGACCTGGTTACCAGATGTCTTGCTACCAATTAGGCTGGTTCTTGATGCCACCGATTTGTAAATTTGAATACTCCCATAAATCAAATGAGCAAACAAACCTTAACATGTAGAAAGCTAATATGTTCGATCAACAGTTAGCTAGGCTTAAACTACCCCCCTAGACATGCTAGATTTGTAGCATTGACATCTTCAACACACACTCCTTTACAGAACTCTTAACGCCTATCAGCTTCTCATTCTTGCAAACCTGTCAGGGATCCCTGATTGTTAAAAGAAGTTTTCCACAATTTCAACATAGCATTTTACTCTTGCAATGTCCCTTATTCTCACTGGGTTTTCCTGTTCTTCTGGCTTTACCTGCCATCACATCTATTAGCTACTAGAGACCACTGTGATGTCTGTTAAGCTGACAGGAAGAAATTGTCTGAAAACCCTCTCTATATCTTATCCTTTCTAGGGATTGATGTGTCATATTTCAGAACACACCTTTACCTTAGAACAGGTATCCCTAGTTCTGCTAAAGCCCATCAAACCAATGCTCCAAGTTCTTCTCAAGAGCCCATCTTGCATAACAAATCAGCAGGTTTATCAATGGCTGTCTCCACAACGACCAGCTTGGGCAGGGTGGGGGGAAGTTATGGGTTTACAGATTTTGTAAAGTGTGTTCTATCTGTGTTTCATGGATTTTTGGTGCCTCTCATTCCATAGTTCGTGCATTGGTGGGATTGGATTTTTTCCAATGTCCTGAATTTGCACAAATTCTCACTTGCAAAAATGTGCAAATCCTCCCCAAAATGCACATTTTCATGCTTTAGCCTATGGAAGAAAAGGGCATTTTCAGCCAGTGTTGTTTGTTTGTTTGTTTGTTTTTTTAATATTTTTCTATGACTGAATTTGCAGAAAATTCTGATGGGGTCCATTGACAGGATAGCTGTCTATGTCTTGACTTGTTTGTAGCTCTCTGAGGGGAATTTAGCTGGCCACTATTGGACAAATAGGGATGGACTACAGCTTTGGTTCAATCCAGCAAGGTAATTATTCTGCCCTCAAGTTAAATTCTCACCAGTTTCCACTCCTCCCACCCATGTTTATGGAAGATCTGAATCCCCACCCACCTCCTCAATCTGTCCTTGTGTGATCCCTCTTCCTAGGTTGTCCCTTTCTTCCAGTATTTTTGCTGTGTGGGACGAATCTAGGCTTCTTAAAATCTCACACTCTCATCGTGCCTGTTCAGACAACATGCTAAGCCATGGTTAGGCTGCTCTTTTGCAGTAAATGGTTAGTGAACATGTTTAAACCATGGTTAGGAATGGTTCATATGACACACAAAGTCATAGTTCACACGACACACTAAGCAATAATGTTTAGCTCAAAATGCCTAACCACCGTGGCTTAGGGTGTCATCTGAACTGGGTCAAAATAAACCATTCCTGCTATGTCCATGAAGGTGGGGTTGTTTTCACACAAACTTTTCCCCCTGCCTGCCAGAGTGTGAGCAACATTTATATCTCACCTTATCCCTGAAGAGATTTAGCCTGCTACGGGAAGCATAATCCAAATTCCATTCCTGCAGCCTACCTGACAGCTTGGGGTGGGGGTCCAAAGATGGTAATGTAACTACTTAGGGATCTTATTATATTTAGCATTATATAAATATCACAAATTAAATAAATAAATAACCACAGCCAGTTTCTTCCCTCTGCTTAAGAATTTCTCACATCCATCAAAACCAGGCCTACTAGACTTCTGTCTATTCAGGTCACATTCCTAAATGTATGTCAAAAGAAAGATTAAGTTTTTATGATCCTTCTTGGGCATGGCGTGCTTTGCAAAATGGGCTTGCAAAATGGGGGTTATGCCCTGTGGATGTCTTGGCTTAATAGACACCTGACCTTCTGCGCAGGGCATCCAAAGGATACTCTGTTCCCTTTCTTTTGATGTATCTCCATATGTGAGGACAGGGCAGGGGGTTAGAGGTGGTGGCTGGCATTTGCCACACTGCTAGAATGGGATGTACGTACAGACCAGAGGTAGGTTTGGCCTACAAGCATCATAAACCCCAGCCAGCATGGCCAGTGACTGTGGGAGTTATAATCCCAACCCTCTAGAGAGCACCAGGTTGCCCTTCCTTGATATAAACAAATCATATGACGCTGCAGTGCCGTCTCCAGGTGTTTGAGGCAAGACAGCAAATCTACCTTCTCACCCCCCCCCATTGTCACTAGGTATTCCTCCGAGCCCTTTTCCCTCATCATTGCCACCACTTGCTTGCTTGAGAAGCAGAGCTCCAGTGACATCTACTGCTTCTCCTTATCACCATCATCACCACCACAGCCTGGACCAGAGTGAGAGGCAGGGGAACAAGCAGACAGCAATGGTGAGGCAGAGGAGCAGCTCCAGGGGGCTCTTGTCAGGGGACCCCTGTTGAGGTGTGAGCCCTCAGCAGGTGCTCGACTGTGCCTACCCTTGACACCAGCCCTGCGACGCTGGAGATCCAGATTGTAATGTTGCCATGTGTTCTATGACAGATTCTACCATGCATCTGAATCTGACACGTGGTTAAAATTTTTTTTAAAACTTGGCATGATGATGCAAATAACCCTAGCTATCCTGAGATAAGAGACTTGCCCCAGAGTAGTCTGACTATCTTGGGCTAGATCTACACTACTGCTTTATAGCAGCACTGAAGTGCACTGATAACTGTTGGGGCACAGGATACATTCCATACACCGCTTTCATTGTGTTATTTCCTGCTTTTTTATTCCACATTATTCAAAATACCGCAGCAAATGCCATTGTGTGTCCTACCAAGATATAAATGCCGAAGAGGGATATGGCGTCACCATGGTGAGATCGTAATGATTTGAGAGAAGGTATAGATCTGCCTTTGCTCATTGTGGCAAGAACTGTAATAACAAAAGGAAAGGAAAGATGACTCTAGCCGATCATCTCTATCACCCAATTGAACCGCCCAAGTCTGCATTGTAATCTCTGAGGTTTTAAATGCAAAGAACCTGGACTGAGTTGGCCACAAAACAGATCAAAACGCATTTCAATCACAATGTGTGGGTCCCATGTGAGCCGAAGTAGTCACATGACCACCTTCTTGCAGGCCACCCCCCACCCCACATCTGCAGTAGGAGCATTTAGCATCAAGCCCAGGACCAGATCACCTCTTATTGTCATGTTGTTGAAGCTGAACTCTTTTCTTGCAGCTCATCTCTTGCAAAGGTTAGGTTGCTTAATCCAAGATAACTGTGCACACAGGATGAGAAATGGAGATGTCTAGGGAAAAAGTCAGCACTTCGTTAGTGTTGCCAGATGTCAATCAGAATTTTTGCAGATCCAGATTTACAAAATCCACACAGTTCCAATTGCAGCAATTTGAAAGAAAATAAAGCCTCATACGGTACAGTTAAAAATATTTTATTAACATTATACAGAAAGTTTCTGTTCACTACCAAAGCAGAAAGGAGCTTGAGCAAAATTCTCATCTCAATGAGATGCTCTCTTTTTTTCCCCTAAGCCATGATAAAAAAGGAAGAAAAACTTTTTTAAAATTTAAAATAAGCTTTATACAAATGAACCATATGTACATTTCCCTCACCCTTCTCTTCTTATTTATTACACAAGGCAACATAAATAGCAACCTTGACTCTGTACAACATAACAGAATGCTTATTAAAATCGCAGCTCTTTTTTTTTTAAACCACACACAATTTTGTTTATTTAAAAAAATATCCAAGGTGGATTTGTTCTTGTTTTTTTTCTTTAAAAAATAAGCTTTCCTCTTTGACAATAGCTTAAAATGACATATGTAGAGCAACACTCAGACAACTTTCACTTACTTTTTTTCAACAAAAAATTAATAACTTAAATTATTCCCAAAGTATTTTAAATATTTCCCTTAATTTTTAAATAAACATTTCTCCCCCATCCAACCCCTTAAAAACCCTAAATTGAGGTCAAATTCTTAAGTGGTGTAAATTGGCACCAAATGCAGTCCAGATATTTCTATTCTTGGGGTAATTCTGATGCCAACCTAAAGTATCGCTTATTTGAAGCTGGACAGTCATTTTTTAAATGGTTTTTCTTCTCTTTCCATACTGGCATTTTGCTTTGTTTTTATCCGCTTGAGTGAAAATTGGGTCTCTTACAGCGCTATCCTATAACATAAAAGTCAATCCATAGTTGGTTCAATGGGGCTGACTCCCTGGAAACTGAGTAAAGATTTGCAGCCCTAATCTGACATAAACCTTGAGTAGCCAGTGATACGCCTGACATAAGGTTCCTTCAATTCTTTCTCCTCCTGACTTCTTCACTCTCCAACACCAGCTGGCATAAACCAGGGAATCAAAGCTTTGCCCTCCCAATCTTGTGTAAAATGAACATACCTGTAGCATAACTCTTGAGTAGCTCAGTTGTTTTAAAGAGAGCTACCTTAAATTGTCAGTGTTGTAAAAGAGATAAGAATCTTTCCTTCCTACCCCCCCCCCCCCCCAGTACTAGAACTCTTCTCTCATCCCACAATTTTACACTACCTGAGTATCCACCCCTCACAAATTAAATCTTTGTCCTTGTTAAACCTGGACTGGTATTAAGTGGGTATCGTAACTTTTCTTTTATTCTTTTTATCCTCAGATTATCGCATCAACTGAAGGAGCAGCACTAAAGCCTCCTCTTTTGCTTTCCTAATCTATATATGGCCTGGAGGGCTTCTAGTGTAAACCTGAAATAGCCACCATTAAGATCAGAATCAGTGCTATATATGGCCTTTTCTCTGTTCTTTGTGACCGCAAATTCTCTTATAGCACTATGTTAACATCACATTACTCTCCAGTTTATAAGATCTAAGAACTGGCTTTCATCCTAGATTGATTACAAAATATAGGTTTGTTTTGTTTATTTTAAAAGCTGGTGATCATGTCTACCAACCTCCATCATTCCTTAACCCATTCGTTTAATGCCTAACTAGATATTTTATACTGAGTCAGAGCCTTGGTCCATCTAGCCCAGTATTGTCAACACTGATGGGTAGCAGCTCTCCAGGGTTTCAAGCAGGAGTATTTCCAGCCCCACCTGGAGATGCCGGAGATGGAACCTGGGACCTTCTGCACTCAAAGCAAGTGCTCTTTCACTGAGCGACAGCCTTTTCCAGAGAGGTAGCCAAGTTAGTCTATCGGCAGCAAAAACAACAAAAGAGTCTTATGGAACCTTAAAGACTATTATGGCATAAGCCAGCCTTCCCCAACCTTAGGTGACAACCTATGCTGACCAGGAATGGTGAGAGTTGTAGTCCAACAACCTGAAGGGTGCTAGATTGGGGAAGCCAATAGCCCACAGAAGCTCATGCCAGGGTTAGGCAACCTGAAGACCTCCAAATGTTTTGAATGACAGGTTCCATGATCACTGACCATTAGACACAATGGCTGAAGCTTATGGAAATTTTAGTCCATCTGGAGGCACTAGATTGCCCTGGCTTTTACCACAGAAACTTTGTTAGACTTCAAGGTACCACAAGACTCGTCATTGTTTTAACTGGATATTATTTCCGAGGGGAGTGTAGGAATAAAAAAATATGGATTTCTAAGATTGTTCCCCATTCCTAATGTCAAGGTTGAGTAATGACACTGATCTTACTCCTGCCACAGGTGACACTGAGGAGCGTCTGAAGTCCTCCAAGGAGGACCTCGCTAAACCACATTGCTCAGGTTAAACAAAACCAAGAGGAGAGAAGAGATGGATAAAGAAAACCAGTTGTATAATTTCTTCTTGGAAACCCGGAGCTGCGCTGTATGACTCTTGGCTCTTCTGCAGCCAAGCGGAGAGTCTCCCAACAGGGCCTTGCTGACTTCCAAGTAAAGCTGATGGTGATGATGGTGGAAGAAACTGTCCATGGATAAACCCTGCAGGAAGTCGGGGTTGGTCATGTAGTTCTGGGCAAAACTGATTGAGATACAAGATGGACCACAAACGTGTTCCCTCCCACCCACCCTCCTTTTCCCTTTCCTTTTCTCCTGTCTTTAGATTATCTGTCAAAAAATGTCTTAACCCTGTCGCGGTTCAGTTGTTCCTGAGATGGGATGGAATGTGTACATGTCCTATGAAACACATCAAAGAGTTTTGACTTGTTGCTGTCTGTCTGTTTCTCCCTCTCAGTCTCCCTCTCCCTCTCTCCCTCATTCCTTTTTTCCTGCTCCACTGGTTTCATCAAGGAGGCAAAGGAGGTTAATACACCGCTCCGGGATTGGGAGGAGGCCCTGGAGATGGGTGATGCATCGAGCCAGAAGTGGGCGGAGGTCCTTGCTGTTGTATGTGAGGCCCGCTCAAGTTCTGATGATGGTACCAAGAATTGTGGTCCTCCAGGTAGCTGGGTGGAGAGTTGTAGGCGAGTGGCTGAGAGAGCTGGCTCCTGGCCGCTGAGTTGTTGTGGGTGTTACTGTCCCAGAGGGTGGGAGATGGTGGAGAATTGCATGCCATGGAGTCACTGTTATTGGGACTATGTTCCAAGGGGACTTCTCCATTTTTGTACAACTTCTTGAACTTGGATCTTCGGTTCTGGAACCAGATTTTCACCTGAAGAAAAAGAGAACAAATAAGTTGGCATTGAAAACCATTTATGGGGTAGAAGTAAAGTTGACTGGCCCACACCTTTTCCCACCAAGAAGGACACCTCTACCATGGGCTCCTACCTTTTCCCCATCAGCATATAGGGAGAATAGTTATTGCTCCACTGCAGGGGAAAAGCTGTAGCTCAGTGCTAGAGTGCCTGCTTTGTATTCAGAAGGTCCTCAGTTCGATCCTCAGCGTTAACAGGCAGGGTTGGGAAAGATCCCATTAACCCTGGACAGCTGCTGCCAGTCAACATAGACAATGTTGGTCTCGATAGACCAACGATCTGATTCACTATAAGGCCATTTCCTCTCTTAAATGGCCACCCAGATTCCTTCACTCAGCTCCTTAGAGTTCCCAAAGAAGAATCCCATTGCAGCCAAGACAATGTGGTGTCATCTGAACTGTATTTTATCATGTTGTTGTTCCCCGCCTCGATCCAGACGGAGAGGCGGGTAAGAAATAAATTGTTATTATTATTATTATTATATTATAGGCTGGCTCCAGATTTAGTCATATTTAGAGTGGACCTCTTGAAATCGGTGGGATTTAAGTTCATCTTGACTCACTTAGATCCCATTGGTTTCGATGTGCCTAACCTAAATATAACTAAAACTGGATCCAACCCATTAAGTATGAGGGCTCCAATCAAAAAGCCTTTTTCATGTGTGGGGTTGGCTTCCTTCTTCTTGCCTGGACTGCAACTCTGGAGATTGGCTATGGAAGCACCCATGAATTTGGGAGAAAGCTTTTTGGGTGGCATGAGGAGTTGCCCTCCAAGAAGATGGGAACTGGGAAGCTCCCACTGGGTATGCAGTATGTGTGCAATATGGCCTGCCAGATTATTCTAGAGCCTGCTAGTAGGCCTAGAACCTCCAATGCTTCTAAGAGGTCATCAGACCACACCCGGCAAGGGGAAACCCACATGTGATGGGCATCCCATTGCTGCTGGTTGAGGCATGCTGGGAAACATAGTCCAGCACATCTTGAGGGCACAAAGTTAGGAAGGCAAGTTCTTCAAGATAATGTCCTAAAAATTGACACATCCATTGTTTTATCATGTCCAGATATCTTATTGTATTTTAAAGCTGTTTTAAATATTATATTTTCATTATGGACTGTATTTTTGGACTGTAATTTGTGCCCAGATATCTTTGGCTACTGGGTGGTATAGAAATTAAATCCATGAAATGAAATGGGTTTCTGCCTTGAGATCTACATGCAGTGCCCAATCATAGTGCTGGAAGGTGCAGAGAAATAATGTATTGGTGCCTCTGAGCATGTGTAGAGTTCCTGCTTTGAGTAACCCCACAGATATGGGGTTAGAGGGCAAGGGTTTCTAGATCTGAGAGCGTATACCCCTCTCCCCACCATCCTTTTAGAACTGAAAGTCATTTCAAAGAGGAAGTCACCCTTGGTCAAGAAGCACCATGGAAAAGATTGTTAGAGCCATCATAATGTTCAGTTAAAGCACACTGTTCAGGTGAACTAGTGGTATATACCCCTCTTTAAAGGGAATTATGTGGGAGATGATTCCCTCTTCGAATTAAGTCCTCTCTAAAAAGCAGAGATTATGGGTTGGATCTAGTCTTAGCCATATTTAGAACAGACCCATTGGAATCAATGAAACTGAAGTATGCTGCACTGTACTACCTAGTATGACTCAGACTGGATCCAGCCGTAAACTGAAGAGGAGAGCTGTACCTGTTTGCATTTTTTGCCATTAAAGCTGCAGGAACCTGCCAGAAGAAAAGATGGCAGTCCTGGTCTCAAAAGCCCCACAAAAAGGCCCCTCTGCCTTTCTGTGAATGGAACAGTCTTGGTGCCCTCCACATGCCTTGAATTAGAACTCCCAGCATTCCTGACCACTGGTTATGCTTGCAGGTGCTGATGGGAATCATCCAAAACATCTGGAGAGCAGCAGGCTGGGAAAGGCTGGAATAGAATGCCAGACTATGAGCAGGGAAACCTGAGTTCAAATCCTGATGCAGCTGTGAAGCTTGCTGGGAGTCCTGATGCCCATTGGCCAGTCACTCCCTCTCCGCCTTTCCTACCTCACAGGGTTGTTGTGAGGACAATGTCGGAGCGAGGAACTATATACTCTGCTCCAAAATCCTCGGAGGAAAGGCAGGGCAAGAACGACCTGATACATAATTTCCCCTCCTCTCCCCCATCTGAGAAGAGGTGCAACATGCATCAGTGTTCTGAATCATGGATGCGGAATGTGTAGTCCTCCAGATATCACTGGGCTTCAGCTCCTATCATCCTTCACAGGGGTTGATGGGAGTTGCAATCCCCTGACAAGCTCTGGCGGGCCACACCTTCCCTGTCTCTGTTCCAAAGGGTCGCCTGGCAGACCTATTTCTCGAACGAAGCAGGCCACCGCGGGTCTTTGTTTCACGAAGTCTGGGTGACAAGCTTGATTGGAGCGTTTTACAAACCCGCCTCAGACTGCCAAAGCAACAGGGCTAGGGAGGGCCGCGGTGATGAAACTTAGGGCAGGGCAGGGCAGGCGGCCTGGCTGGCTAAGAGTATTTTTTCCCCAATAGCGCTGTTGTAGGGCTGTGTGACACCCTCCACACCCCACTGCGGAGAAAGAGCCCGGGAAGGCTGAAAGAAAGTGGGTGGGAAGGAAGGCAGGAAGGAAGGAAGGAAGGAAGGAAGGAAGGAAGGAAGGAAGAACACGGGATCAAAGCCGAGAGAGGGAGAAACTCCTTGTAGTTAAAACAAGGAAGAAGGAAAGGTTAGGAGTAGTTTGGAATGCTATGTGTATAATTGGGAAATAGCCCATGTATTGGAGGGGTGGAGGGAGGAACCAATCCTGAGCTAGTGACTGGTGCTGTGAAACTAGGCTCTTGCTGCTACGAGCAAAGTCATTCTCCGTACTGCTAAATGGTAGCCTGAAATATCTGTTGCCTATCAATTCATTCAATAGGCAAATGACGGGTTGCGGGATACAAAAGATCGAACAGGCTCCCCGAAGTCGGTCAGAGTTCTCACGAAGACAGCTTCTGCATTGTGGGCACTGTGATGTGCCACCATGGGTATGAAAGCCTCAACCTCTCTGTCATGGTCCAGGCATCTGACGGAGTGGGGCTGTAGACCACGAAAGTGCATGCCAGAATAAATGTGTTAGCCTTTCAGGAGCCACAAGACTCGTCGTTGATTTTAGGGTTTGCATCTGCGAGAATACAGGCACACACACAGCGCAGCCCCAAAGTAATGAATGAGCACGTGCCTTTGAAAGGGCCTGTTTCTTTTGGATCAAGACCAAAAGAAACAATCTACCCGGACATTCTCCTGGGGAGTTCCATAGGCATGAATGAGACCTGCACAAGGGAACCACTGTGGCTCATGCCCCCAAATAGTATTCTAATTTAGGGAGCAATCCTATGCATATTTCGACAGAAAAAGGCCTACATTTCTCAGCATGGCTGGCTGGGGAATGCAGGGAGATGCTTTTTTATGTCTAAACATGCATAGGATTGTGCCCTTAGAAGACCAACACTGACAAGGAAGGAGGTTGGAGAGGGGAGGAATTATGCTAACTAATAAGTGTATAAGTGTGAGTGTGAGTGAGTATATATAAAGACAGAAAGGAGACACAAGAAAATAAAGAAAATGACCAGGACCGTCTGATCAACTCCATTTCCATAGTTATTTCTGAAATCCGTCAAGATTAAGAAACAGCTCCCCCTCATGTCCAAAGAAAAAGCCAGTCATGGGTGTTTGTTTCAAGGGGTGGGTTACATCTGTCTTTTGAAGAGTTCCAGTGGAGCAGAGTTTAGAACAAATGAATACCTTTGTTAGGCCAACTCAAAGATCACAAAGAATGTGCAAGCCTCTGAGATCTCCTTGGTTTTTTTACAGAACAGAAGAGACTCTGATGGTATGTTAGTCTACTTCAGCCTTCCTAAACCAGATATCTGCCAAATGTGTTGTATAACAACTCCAATCATCCCCAGTCAGCATGGGCATTGGCTAGGGTTGGTGGGAGTTGTTATGCAACACATCTAGAGAGCACTCAATTGGAGAAGGTTGGTCTATTTTAAGGCACATTTTTATTTCGGAACATCTCAGCTCAGAAAAGGTTCCTAAAATGATCAGATGCTCAAGAGGTCCCATCCCATCCCATCCCATCACAAATACCTCTTAGTCTTGGAACTAGCCCAGAAACTCCTAACTCATAAATCCTTATGACATCTAGAGAAAAACAACAACAACATTTGACCTTTCAACTACAGAGTTTCAGTTGGGTACTCTATACTGTTTTGTTCTCTTGGTCTAGGTCAATCTTCCCTATCTGATGAACAGCAAACGTTCCGGTCTTCAACTCCCATTAGCCCCAGCCAGCATGGTCAATGGTCAGAGACTGTGGGAGTTGTGGTCCAACAATATCTGGAGTTCTTCAGGTTGGGGAAGGCTGGTCTAAGTCAAGGGTGGATAGAAGATAAGCACACCAGATGTTTTGGACTTCAACTCACACAAGCCCTTGCCAGTATGGCCAAAGGTTAGGAATGCTGCCTTCCCCAAGTCTATGTAATGATATGAAATATTAGGCCATCTTGGACCATCCATCCACAGGTCCCCAACTCATCCCCAAATGTGTATTGGGTATCAGCATCTACATGCCAAGCAAAATTGCTCCAGTTGACTAAGACAAGCAAGCCAAGCTCCACACTGCTGGAGAAGGCAAACATTTCCCCTGGTCACAAGCCAATCTGACTGTGCGGGAAATTGCTGCCTTGACTATCACATGGTCAACGTGAGCAAAACCCATCCTATACAGTCAAAAAAGAGAAGATGCTTCAGATGACTCAGGCAAATGATCCAAGCTCTACCCTGCAAAAGACACTCCACAGTCACTAGCCAATCTGACCCTAGGGGAAATTCCTTCCTGACCATCATGGAGCTGGTGGTGCCAACATGAACTCTAACTCATCCACCCACCCCGGGAACATTCTGCAGGTTGTTCTCAGGTGACCACCGCCATGCAATGCTCTGGCCTCTCCGGACCCGGAAGCATGCCAGCCCATTGCCTTATTTAGATCAAGGCAATTAAGACGCCTTGTTGTTGTCAGTGCATTTGGCCAGCTTTACATTCCATCCTAGCTTCTTTAACACTCCCTCACTGACCTGCTTAAGAGGGAAGGCGTATGTGGGGAGAAGACAAACAAGCAGCCTTCGTGTCTCAGTGTGGGAGGGACCAGAACCACACTTGAAACACAGGAAGCAACGTCTGCCAGCCAGCCAGAGCGCACTTAAAGGAACTCAACATTTAGATTCTCTCAATTCAATCATTTTGACCATACTTCCAGTTACAGATGCTGTTCGATTTAAACAAATGCAACATAAAATGTGCATTGTACTGAATGTGGTGGGTTAGTACTTTACATGATCACCTGAATGTTTCAATAAAGAGTCCCAAGATTTTAGTTCCCTCAAATTTTGTTTAACATGAATAAATATCCATATTCTTCGTTTTTATCTTGTTTTTAAAGAAGTGCTGCAACTCTGACCTGCCTGGTCTCTTTCATCCTAGAAGTTTGTAATGAGGAAGCAGCATGGTCACTCAGTGGTGACAGAAAAACACTCTGTTCATGCCCAGGAGTATTTATGCTGACTGTATTCATTCTAAAACAGAATTGAAAAGGAAAAACAATTCCAGGGCTGAGCCTTGTTTGACGAGGGAGATGAAAGAGAAACCCATTGCTGTGGTCACACCAGAGATAAAGAAGTTAGCTCTCCGCATCTCTCTGTTTCCCCCGCCTAGATACTGCGGCCTTTCCAATCAGGGTTTGGTGTGAACAGCGGAAGTTGCGCTACTGCTATTATGTCCTCCTGCTTCTGCCGCCCCAAACTGCAGTGGGAGTAATTGGGTCAAATCGTTTCTGGGGTTGAATCTTCCACGGAAGAGAGAAGTGGACAGAATTCTCCTCCATTTATGCAAGGGGTTTGTGCGATCTCTCCTCACTCAGTAAAGAGCTGGACAGGAGATGAACCACCTATGGGCAGTCTTATGAATTTGTCAGTATGTACTCTTATCTAATACACTGTATTTAAAACCCGGGTGGGGGTCCTTTGGCCCTCTAGATGTTGTTGGACTATAACTCCAATCATCCCTGACCACTGGGACTAATACGACTTGGAGTCCTACAACATCTGGAGAACAGCAGGACCTCCATCCCTGATTTAAAAGGACCAAGAATCCATCTTAAATGAAACAATAATGAAACAATCCAAATTCCTCCCTTAATCCTTTACATGGAAATAAGTCTGTAGCTGGGAGTAAGCCCCAATGAACACAATGGGCTAGATCCAGACTTAGTCATGCTTAGAGTAGACCCACTGAAATCAACAAGACTTATGTTTATCATGACTTACTTAAGTACTATGGATTTTAAAGGGTCTACCGCAAGATGACTAAGTCTGGACACAACCCAATCAAGATTCCTTCTGGGTAAACATGTATAGAGTCATGTTGTTAAGTTTCATTGGAATAAATCAACAAGACTTACTTCCAAACATGTTTGTTCAGGATGGGAAAGGGTTAGGGAATTAAGTTCCAAGCATTGGAGGGGTGTCGATGTAACCAAATCTTGCTGTACTAGGGCAGTCTATAAGTTGTCTTTGCTCCAGGGTGGTTCCGAATCCACGCTGCGTTGGTTACATGATGCAGCTGCCGATTCGGAGCCACCCGGGGCAAAGAGCTGAAGATGCGGAGCAGAAAAGTCAGGGGTTTACCCCAACTTTTCCTGCCCAAGCGAGGTCAGCGCACCGCCTCTCCATATGTCCTTGCTCTGGCGCTGCTCCAGGGGCACTCCCAGGTGGAAGGCAACATGGAAAATCACTAGTGATAAAAGAAAGGCACTCTATGCATGTTCAAAAGTAGTATTTTCCTTCTGATTTTATGAGTCTGAAGGCTGATCCCTGAAAGAAAAACAGGCCCGAAGGAACTTTGGCTCAAACTAAGACCATGCGGTCAAGTTTTATCCCAAGAAATCCAACAGTCAATCAGAACTGTCCAAATAAACCTTGACATCTGTCAAAGCTGTGTTTCCATCCATCCACCCCACCCCCAATTTTGTCTCTCCCAAAATTGCTAAGGACTTCTTGATATTCATGCCTTGTCTATTATTCCTCTCTGATATAAACTGGTGTATTGTATTGGAAAGATCTCAAAAGCTATTTAGTCCCACTGCAGAGGAACCTCAGCTCTCCTTAACGTACCCATTCAGACTTTAGAAAAATCACATAAGCTCTGCATGAGAAGACATCAAGAAAGACTAAGAAGGGAAATTTTAAAAAATCCTTTAGATCAGGTGTAGGCAGAAAATAGATTGGGAACTATTAATAGATCTCTGGATGATTTGCAGTAAATTGGCAACTACCAATAGTTTAGCGATAGTTTAGCAACCACAAATAGCATTTCCTCTCCCCTCTCCCCCAAATTAGACTTTTAAATTGAAGAAAGCTCAGGGGTCACGAGGCCTTTTGTATGAAAGGACCATGATCTCAGTTCAGGTTCTAAACACAAGCCCTAGCTCAGAACATGCTCAGAGGCCCCCTTCTCCTTTAATTCCAAGGGTTTGTCTTTTTCACCTGGCTCTGATTCACAGGTCTTGGGGGGGTACTACTAATAAAACTAAGTAGATCCAATGAATCTGAAGTTACCCACCGCTCCTTTAGGTGATAAAAGTTGGCTTCCTGTCTTGCGTGAACAATTGTCTCCATCCCACTGATGGCCATCTTTAAGATAAACCTCAAAGAGACTTTGGGTTCCAGTCAATAAGGACAGGTAAAGAGACTTCCCTTGCTCTGGAAACCTGCCAGTTCCCTCCCTCCCCCCCCCCCCCCCGAAACATCAGAAGACAAGTCTTGCTTGGGTTATAGTCAAACTTGATAGGACTTGTGAGATGATCTGTGATTTAGCTTGTGATCATTTGGGAATAGATTCGGCTGCATTTTTAAAAATGTTTTTTTGAGCAGCTATGAGAAACCAGCTCTGGATTTAGACTGGAACAATAGCATTGGAGGGAAGGAATAACATTTTCCTCTCCTGATTAAAATACCATTCTCAGTATTTTCCACCCACACTAATAATAAATAAATAAATAAGCCCCACTGATCTGTCATAAGGGCCCTGTATGTTTTGCCCCATGGGACAAAGAGGAGGGGGAACATTATTATTATTTGGAAAAAAAAAGTTTCAAGGAACAAAGTTAATCTATCTTCTCCAGTGCTGTGGTCTTGATTTGAACCAGGACTCCAACAGCTGCTATAAACACATTTCTAAAAAATGGAAGGCAATATCTTTTCTAATTTGACCCGGATGATTAGCTGAGATTTTAATTTACAGTATAATCCTAAACATGTTTACTTGGAAATGATTTTAAAAAGTCATGGTATTTTAAAAGTCATTTTCCTATTTTGTCTCTCTCCCCCCTCCCCCCCTGCCACCGGTTCAATACTACAAGGAGATGCTTTTGCCCAAGGAAATAGTTGGCACTATTTTTTTAAAAAAAATTATGATCTATCTCCCTCCACCTCCCGCCCCCATACTACCCCAGTAGTTTCACTCATATGAGAAAAATCTAAGAAAATTTGGAATATTAACAGTCTGATCCTATCCATATTTACTCGGAAATCAGTCCCAATGAGTTCAATGGGATTGGCACCCAGGTAAGTGAGAATAAGTTTTTAGCTGTGTGGCTTAATGCACTATACATGTCTCAGACGTCCTACCAAGGATAGCAGACTAACTGCGGAGCAGTAAGAAGAAAAAATACAGCTCTAATGGACAAACTAGATGCAGCCATATAATTCCTCCACTATTTCTATTTTTGACCTTCATTATCTAAGGATAGTTTGCTTAGAGTAAGATCTATACAACTGTTGCCATGGTCTACTCCAGTGTTCCCTAATCTGGCCCCTTCCAGATGTATTCGACTGCAACCCCCCAAATTCCAGTTCAGCAGTCTATCCAGAAGAGTCTACTACTGAGCAGACCAGCATAGCTAGCTATTGGGGAAGGCTGGTCTACTCAGTAGTAGACTCTTCTGGATAGATTGCTGAACTGGAATTCTGGTGGATCCAATCTCAGCTTAGCCACATTTGGGTGACCTAGGGTGGCCAAATGCAAAAGAAGACAGGGCTCTTGCACCTTTTCATCCTTGCATAGAAGAAGGGATTTCAACAGGTGCAGCTTGTCATGCAAAACATCCCTCTTCTGCACAACTATTAAAAGACAGAGGAGCCCTGTCCTCTTTTGCATCTGGCTAACCCAGATGTCTCTAAACCAGAACTGGGCAACTTGTGGTCCTCCACATGTTTAGGCCTACAACTTCCATAAACCAGTGCCAGCAATGGTGAGGCATGATGGGAGTTGTAAGCCAAAACATCTAGAGGGCCACAAGTTGCCCACCCCTGCTCTAAATTTTAGCTCCACCCACCCACCCACCTTGTAAAATGGGAATAATGATGAGCTACCTTACAGGGCTGTTTGTGGTGCCTTTGAAATGATATACAAATGACAAACACAAATAGCTGTATTTGGAACATTGTGCCATCTGTTGTTCAGCAACTAGCAGCCCATAGACTCACTCAGGCCTGCAATCATCACAAATCAGTCTACCACTCACTTGTGTCCATCTAGAAACTAACAAACAGGCTCCGTTCCCTGCCTCCCTCCTGCTACCATCCCAGCCAAATTCCTCTTCACAGTCGCCATCTCTCTTAGCCTAAACTCACTTGGCTTCGGAGGAGGGAGATGAAGAAGAAAAAAGGAAGCTGCCAAAACACATAAGTTGCCTTGCCCCACCCACGGGTTTCCTGCGGCAATTCTCCTCCACCTCTCTGGGCAGTCAGCATACCACTCGGGATCTTTGGGCTTCAGCCAGATATGAGTAGGCTGGTGACAGCAACCGAGAGATGGGGGCAGGGAAACAGATTTGGCGCCTTCATACCTATGCTCTGTCTCAGATCGCTCACTACTTTTCTATCGGAATCACCTATATCAATGACAAAACATGCTTTCCATTTCCACGGTAACAACTGCTTTCATAAAATACATTCCCATATGTCTCTCTTATGGTGACATAAGTGTGACATATAGTCACTTCACGGTGATGCCCTCCATCCCAAGCCCTTGCTGTGAATGATGCAATGGAATGCACACAAACACTACAACTGCAGAGGCTGAAAAGGGCTATCCAGGAACCCTGACAATCCATGCAGCAACCAAGAGAGAGAAGTGAAAGGCTGATTTGGTGGAGGGTAAGCTCCCTGCCTCGCCTCACATATAGCTAGGAACAGGAGTTGTTGGGGAGGCAGGGAGCTGAAGATGTGAGGAGGCCAAGGCAGCGAGCGGGGACAAACATTACACAAGACCTAGTGATAAGAAGAGTGGGGAGAGGGGTAAAAAATAGGACTTGGTGGGTTAATTTCACATAGAAGTTCAAAATATCTGCTCAGATGTTTAATTGAAGGAATCTACTTTGTATTCCTTGACCTGGGCTCAGCCACGATGGAAACCCAAAAATAACCATCAAATCAAAAAAGAAAGGCTCATCTGCAGATCAAGCAAAAGCATCCAAGCACTTGAAATTATTTTTCTCTCGTTCTCGTAGGCTAGATACACAACTGTGTGTTTCCCTGTCCTGGTGGGTTTTCTGAACCATCTTCTAGGCCCCCTAAGTTCAATAGCTCCCTGAGATTTTGCTGGCGTTTCATGTACATTTTGTTCTTGCACCCCCATTTCCCTAAACAAAAGCAGACAGCTAAACAGATCTGTGTGTTCTCTTTTTGGTTTGTTTCAGAAAATCTACCTGAGTCTGGGTCAGTCCAAGCTGTGCGGCCAACTCTGCCCTCTCTGGCAGCGCCAGGTACTGCGCCTTCTGGAATCTCCTTTGCAAGGCAGCCAGCTGGTAGCTGGAATAAATCGTGCGCGGCTTTCGGATCTTTTTGGGTTTTCCATTGACCATCCGCACTTCTGGTTCGGGTTCTTCTTTCACCGAAACTGGAGAGACAGGATAGCAAGTGGGAAGAAGGATTAAACCGGGGGAGGGAAAGGATGGAAAAACAATATTAGAGTTAAGAATTAGAGTGAAATGTTGGATCAATGCTAGAAAAGAAATCGCAGAGGGCACTTGGGCTCTTGCTTTTGTGCAATTTGATCTTCCATATCAATTTGGAAGGCCAAACTGTATTTCAGCAGAAAGATCCAAATTTTCAGTCCCTATTTGCTTTAAAGGAGAATGAATGAAACCCTAATATTGAGAATAATAGATCCATTTCATAGATCTACAAAGGAGCCATTCTCTTGAGAATGGCAGTTTACCATGAGTTAGATCCCGATTTATTCCTACTTAGAGTAGATCCATTGAAATTAATGAGGTGTAAGTTAGTGACTAACTTAAGACCCCTTGATTTCAATGGATCTATACTTTAAGAATGACAAAAGCATGGTCCAACCCCATAACCCCAAAATAATGGCAATCTCCATTTGGGAATCTCTTTTTATTTTGCTCTGCTGTGCAATGTTTATGCCCCCAGTAGCTCCCAGTAATAAGGAACACACCAACATATCCCAATGATCCAAGACCTCAAAAACCTTTCACACAGACCTCCATCAACAGCTACTTTTTGTTATCATTTCTAAAGTACCACCAATGTGCTAGGCGCTGTAAACAGATATGTGCCTCCAACCCATCACCTCACCTCCCCCTATTCAAAGCTCACTCCCTTATACTCTCCATTGTTTAGTGCCAGATCTGAGGTGGGGCAGAATCTGGGATTAATTATTTATCTGGAATTTTTCATGGGAGAAAGAGAGACACAGTGCAAGAATCCTATGCATGTCTACTCAGAAGTAAGCCCCATTGACTCCAACGGATTTACTCCAGGGGTAAGTGTGTATGGGATTGCCACATCATGTTGTTTGAACGTGCATTGGTTTGACCAGTCAATTCACCTCTCTGGAGTTAGTACCTCAAATTGCTGTCCAATCCAACAATCGTTTTATTGGCAGGTGACAGACTCAATTATGGAATTGACCAGGAATATTGAAAAAGAAGACGAGGTTCAGGCAGTCTGTAGTTTCCTACTCAGAGGACAACTGGGGGTGGTGGTAAGATTCCGATAAAAAGAAAAGATCAGAAAAGAATGAAACATTCCATGTTTGATCAGTTTCCTACACCGATATTTTTCTTTTTCAGTTTTTCCTTCCCTTGGCTCAACTCTCCAGCTACTTCTATTTTCTTATTATACAGCTTTCTGTTTTCAGATGCCCTCCTCTATCCAATTCCCTCTAAAAAAAATTACCTAATGCTTTTAACATTATAATTTCCAGTTAAACTGGGGAATGCTGCTAGGTTTGGCTTGCTCGGGTTCAAAACTCCCAGCTCACAAATCCAGCTCCTCCGTTCTTCCATTTTGACCTAGCTTGCCTTCAAAAAATTACAAAAAACTGTCTTCCTTATTTCTCTGTCCCACTAGATCCTGATGCAATTTCTCTCGCTCTCTCTCTCCTTGGCAGGAAGCATTGTCCGCTTACAGTCGGAACCACACAACCCCCGTATTCCCTTCCTGAAATATTTGTGGGGAGTGCGGGCGTGAATTCTAGGCCTCAAACGGCCCAGCCGGCATCCTTGGACTCTCAACGTACAAATCCTACACGTTCAGTTTTGTCTGAAACCTTTCTCACCTTTATACCTCAGTCCTAAGCCCAATTACTTGGAAGCAAACCCTGCTGCCTTCAGTGGAGTTTCCTCCCCCCCCCCCTCCAGAACTGCTGTTTTTGCCCTTCATGGTTTTGCTTTAATAAAGGAACTTACTAGCTTCTGATTACTATATTTTCGCCTTTCAGCTCTTCAGTTTTAATCTACTTTCCATATATATATATATATATATATATATATATATCTCAACAAAACTATATTGAGGGTCCCTTCCTGAAATCATGAAATCTCAAGATTTCAGAGGGGTGGAAGCAAAATCTGCATGCCTATTTTTTCATGTTTTATTTTTATGTTTTGTGAGAGCGGGAGAGAAAGAGCCACTCACAGAAAAATAAACATGTACAAACTTTGGTGAGAGACCGTCTCAGAACAAAACTGTGGATTTTTAAAACAAAAAATGAGGGGAGGGGGGGAATATTCATTTTGCCTCCCCCTTCCGCACACAAAAAAGGTCACAGAATCAACCGAGACGTTTTGTCCCAAGAAAAAAGACTGGATTTGTCTTTCTTGAACAAAAGAAGGAATTCTAGGTACTGGTATGACAGGAAACCGGTGTGCCAATTGTATTTTGCAAACTGCGACCTAAACGCATCAACCGGTTGATCATTTTTAAGAAGACGGTGCATGGATTGAATCGTGGATCACCTGAACTTTGATCTCCCAAGTACACTGACGAAAGGGATCGCGGTGGGTGGGGAGGCTTGCTCCGGGGGCTTTTCAACCACCATCCTAGAACTGAGCAAAGGTAAACCCACCATCACTCGTGGACTCTTACATCGCGACCCTAGACATGTCTACTCAGAAGTAAGCCCCAATGAATTCAATGGGGCTTACTCCTAGGTAAACGGACATGGGCTTGCAGCCTTAATTGGCTCTCAACCAGGAACCCAGAGTTGTATACAGCTCCACCGCCGACTTTGATATCCGCGGATGGATCACGTCTCCAACCAATTCCGTGTGTCTCTTTCCAGGTAGAGAGCTTGAATTTTGCAGGGGAGGGGGGGAGGAAAAAGTGGGTGGTAGGGAGTTTTCTCCCTTTGCTACATTTAGATTGTCTCTCGATTTCCCCGCACGCGTGTGCGTGGGTCGTGGGTCGTGCCTGTGTTTCAGAATCCCGGTTTCAGTCCATGACTACCGGAGAATAACTTGTCGGTGGGAAAAGCGATGTGTTGTTCAAGAGCTGTACAGACCTATAACACCAACAAGCCCTTATGGGAATCGGGGTCCGGTGATGCGGCGGGGGGGGGGGGGGGGGGGAGAGGATATAACCCAGTCCAAGAAGTTCATGGTTCCAGTCATCCTCCAGAAAGTGTGAATGTCTGGTATATTAGAGCCAAACTGATACTGGGTCCGATTTTTCCGATTCAACCATACTTTCTGGGAAGGCACCAACAAAGAAAACCAGTCCCTCGAGAGCTAAAGAGATATATTCAGGGGGGGGGGGGGGGAGAGAGAGAGAGAGAGAGAGAGAGAGAGAGAGAGAGAGAGAGAGAGAGAGAGAGAGAGAGAGAGAGAGAAGCTCCGCATCCCAAGAAGTTCTTGAGCCCCAGAACATGAAAGAAAAGACCTACCACAACACAAATCGTATTATGCTCTCCCTCTCCCTCTCCCTCTCTCTCTCTCACACACACACACAATATGCCCTTACCTGTTTCTTGGCTGGGCAACTGCTGATCCCGGAATGATCCATATTGCCTGTACGACGTGCTGTAGGGGTAATCAGATTTGGGGGAGAACGTCCCAGCGCCCCCGATCCCATTGAGGTTAAACTGGGGGTGATGGTAGGCATAGTGATTCATCGGCTGCGTGTAAGGTTGGCTCGGGTAATACTCGTGCTGGTTATGCGGGGTGCTGTAGTAGCCCAGATCCGTAATGGACGACTCCGGGAGAGTCGGCGAGTCCTTAGTGGCCGCATGGCAACTGAGCGAGCTGGAAATGTCAGTCAGGATGCTGGTGATCTTCTTATCGAAGGATCCGCTCATGATGAGAGGAGGCCCACCAAATGGAAGGTCCACCACTTGGCCAAGGAAGCCTAATAAAAAAAGTGTGCAAGGCTTGCTGGTAGGGATAATTTTTTTGTGTGGGGGGGAGGGGGTGCAAAATACTCTCCACCTCCTGCTCTGCTCTTCTACCTCCTCCTCTTGAGTAGGCTTACACCGTCATTGCTCCAGTAATAGCTGCTGCTGCTGTCCTCCTCCAGGGAAAATGTGTAAGAAATCCAACCCAGCCAGCTTGCTTAAGCCCTTTAATTAGGGAGCAGAGAAGGGTGGATACTACATTCCGATTGGCTCCAGAAATATTGCCTTGCAGGCAAAACAGACTCTTCCCCCCCCCCCCCACTCCTTCTGCCTCTGCATTTCTATCCCTCCATACTTTTTTTTTAAAAAAAGAGCGGATGAGAAAATAAATGCAACCCCCCCAATCAAAAAACAAAAACAAAGACACACACAGACTCACTCACTCCTACTCTTCCTGGGAGTATAGATGTAACACCTTAGAGACTAGGTTGATGCCAGAAGCAGGAGTGTCTTTGGATCCCCCAAAAAAGAAACACACACACACACACCCCGCTTAGGGGAGGAATTGACTGGCTTATAGTGGGGGGGGGGGCAGATGCCTAAACTAGAAAGAGGAAAGAGGGAAAGCTGCTGTACGTGTCTGTTAAGAGGCATGTTCTGTTTACCTGTGTGAAGGTGCATTTCAGGCTTTGTTGCAAGATATGTGGCTTTTTGCCTGTGGCCTCCCTGAAGCACAGACCTGCTCTGTGCCAGCTAGTGGGCGGGTGGGTGGGACCTCAGAGAGGGAAACTTTAAAATCCATACTTTTTTAAAGATAGACGTGCATATTATATTATATTATTATTTTATTTGCAGAATTTGTAAACCATGCCACATCTGAAACAGATTCCAGAGCAGTGAACATAAAAATTAAAACAGTAAAAGATACAAAAATTAAAACACGATTAAAATTATGCTTGAAAAAAACCAAAAACCAGAAAGCCAATAAAAAAACATGGCTGGTAAGTCCAGTAAGGCTTCGTGGAATGGAGCTGTTTTCAGGAGATGCCAAAAGCAGCACAGTGTTGACGCTTGCCTGACCTCCAGGGGCAGGGAGTTCCGCAGGAAGGGGACCACCACGCTGACGGCTCTTCTCCTGATGGACTCCAATCATGCCATAGGTCCATGTGGAACCACCAGGAACATGCCCCCTAATAACCTTGGTGACCAGTTGGGTTGGTAAGGGAGAAGGCGCTCTCTCAAGTATCTTGGTCTCAAGTTGTTTAGGGCTTTGTTCGCTAGTACCAAAACCTTAAACCTGGCCCATTAGTAAATAGGCAGCCAGTGCAGTTCCCTCAGCAAAGGAGTCGCACAATGTAAAGGGGCAGCTCTCGACAACAGCCAAGCTGCTGCGTTCTGCATTAGTTCCAGCTTCCGGAGCAGTCTTAAGGGCAGTCCCACATACAGCGCATTGCAGTAATCCAGTCTTGAGGTTACTAACACCTCTACCACTGTGTACAAGTTATCTCTGTCCAGCAGAGGCCATAGTTTGCGAACCCACCCAAGTTGGTAAAAGGAACTCCAAGCCGCAATGGCCACTTGGACTTCCATTGACAGTGATGGATCTAGGAGTACCCCCAAACTATGGACCTGATCTTTCAGGGGAAGTGCAACCTCTTCTAAGTAAACGGGCATAGGACAAGGCTGCAACACTGCATGTCAGTTCTCAGTGGTCCATAACGCAGTGCCCAGAATGCTCTTCTCTCCCTGCCCCCTTCAAACATTCACACACACATGCCCGTAAATTGAGAGAGAGAGAAACATTGGGGAGCCAGGTTCTCCCTCCTGTTCCTGAACCTGCTGCTGCTGATCAGCTGTTCAGTGGGCAGGAAGAGAAAACAAGGCAAAGGGAGAGAGGGGAGAGAAAGAGCGAGTGGGGGAGAAAGAGCAAGGCTAGTAATAGGGAAAGGAGAGAAATAGCAAGGCTAGAGGCTGGGAGTGGAGAAAGAGAAAGAGAGAGAGAGAGAGGGGAAAGGGGGAAAGGTCTGTGTGGGCGGAAGAAAATTGGATGAGCCAGGAAGCAACTTTTTCCATTTCCTCCTCTCTCCCAGCCTCTCACTATTTCTCTCCCCACCATCACCCCCTTTTGACTAGACAGGCCCCCACAACTGTCATCATCATCATCATCATCTACATTTATATACCGCCCCATAGCTGAAGCTCTCTGGGTGGTTCACAGAATTATGTGCCACATCCTCCGTTGGAGTCATTTTTGGGGTGGTGCCCACAGCAGTTTCCCAAATTCCCCATCTGCCCATTGGGTTCAAAAAGGCTGGGGACTCCTGCAGTACAGGAACATCATTGAAAGACAGGATGCTCCAGGGGCTAGAGACATGAGTTCAAATTCCCTGCTTCTCCGTAGATTTAGCTTCTGGCAAATCTTTTATAGAGGGGAAAAAAGAAAGCCTAAGATAAACAACTTGTCCAAAGCCATCCAATATGCCCCTGGATGAGCAAGGATTCAGACTTGGATCTCGAAATGTCCACCTTTCAGGGTCATTGGTGCTAACATGAGCTTCCCTCCTGATGCAAGTAACAGCCCGGGGGGGGGGGGGGGAGAATTGAGAGCTCATCAGACAGAAAGGGTTAAATTGATCCTGCTCCTGACCCCCTCTCAAACAGCTGCAACTTAAACACATCTAGCATTGCATGTCGTTTGTATTCTGAGAGGGCAAATGCTGTGAGGATCAGAAAATACCCACTGCCTCAAAAAGTGGAAATCTAAATATATATAATGAACTTCTGTCCTCTCCCCCCCACTGATTTTTAAAAAAATCATCATCCATTTGTTAACGACATTGTTATTTTTGCTTGTGGCCTACCTGTTCCTACAAGCCAACATGTGTCGTCATCTGTGTACCTATATTTTGGAAGGAGTATTCCATGCGTAGGTGTGCAATACACCAAAGCACCCACACTTCAAGGATTGATGTCTTTATGCAATAAACAGCGATCCTTTCTGTGATTCATTGGCAGCATTGAATCCTCAAGCTCACAGATAGCCAGACCTGTATTTCCGAGTCTCTGTAATACGCTTCCCTTTGCAACTATGCAAATATGGGGTGGCTTTCTCATGCATTTGCTTAATCTTTGAATGTGACTTGAGGTTTGTGGGTGGGCACCGAGATGTGGGAAGGATTTGCCCTTGCAGAGTTCTCTGTGTGCACACTGTTTGTGCTCAGCATAGGGAAGAGGAATGGCCACAGTTGTGAGATGGCGAAGAATTTTAGGAGAGTGTTTGTGTAGGTGGCTAAGTTTAGGGTGTAGTTGGTTATGTGGATGTGCTAGCATTTAAATATGTGTGAGGGCAAAAGGTTCCAGCTCTGTATGCACGGTTGAGATATGTGTGTAGGTTTGAGCATACATAGGGGGGTGTTTGGGATGGCGGGCACCAGGAATATCAAAACAAATGGGATATGACAATGCATTTAGGAGCTGAAACATTTTGTATAAATCCCACATAGGATTGAATATGCAACCCTTGCAAATCTGGCATTTCAAAACATCAAACATTTCATGTTGAAATCTGAAACTTTTTTTTCTGGGTCCCTTTGGCAGAATTCAGTGTTACGTCTTGTTGATGGATCTGGAAAACAACTTTACACCTTGTATTTCTAACAGCCTGCCAGAATATCTGTAACTGGGAATAATGTCAACTCCCTACCCCAAATTACAACAATATAAACTTACCATTTTGGACATTTATTCAGATCAGGAGAACAGAGGGAAGAGTCTCCAAAAATCTATTTCAGCATTCACACACACACACACACACACACACACTGTATTTCTTGTTTCTGTAGAGATGTCAATGTTTGTAGAGGAGGTCCCATGTACTTGTGTTGAGCTGTTCCTTTTGAGATCTAGGCCCCCTCCACAAGGATGCGCTTTTGCGCCCGGTTCCGGGATTATGCGCATTATCGCGGAGGCGCATTTACGCCTAATCCCTCTGCACGGGAGGCAGCGAGAGGCGGCGAAGCGCATTAATTCATGTCCAAAAAGCGCTTTAGAAGACGTTAACGCGCATAATCGCTTGTTCACACTGCGATAATGCGCTTTAACGGCCGGAGAAAAATAAAAGTCGCTATTTAACGCGCATTCGAAAATGCGCATTATCGGGGAAATAACGCGCCTGTACGCCCGTTTTGCGCTCCGCTGGTGTGGAGGTAAAATTTATAATGAGCCTCTAAGGCTCATTAAACGTCTCGTGTGGAGGAGGCCCTAGTGTAAGGGTGGGCAGAAGACAGATCAGAGTCTACTGATATGGCCTCTGGGTGATTTATAGTAGATCAGGCTCCCCAATTGTTTAACAATAGCAGTTGTCCAAAGCACTGACTCCCTGTGTTTTAGGTTTCCTAACATGATGAAGCATCCATTTTGTTCAGGAACTCTTCACACACATGCGCTGAACTATAAATGCATTAGCACTTGTTCATGTGTTTACAGAGGGGAGTTTAGGCACCTGAGGTCAGATGAGTCGTCCTCCCCCTTTGCAGAAATGCAAATAGTGGTCTTCTGCTTGGTTCTACCAGCTGCATTTCCATGGCCTTTGGAATCAGTCCCCCCATATTACATCCCCAGTGCATTCCCCTGTGGGGAAGCCTCTCCCCATTAAAATGCTGATGCCTTGTGGAACCAGGGAAACAAAAGGGCTGATGGGTCAGACTGACTTCAAACTGAGCACCTGAACTTCCTTCTCCAGGTTGAGATCAAACTCTGAGCCAATGAGATTGGATTGCTGCTGTCTTTCCAAATCAGGTGTGGCCTGCAGGACTCTTCCTTCCCCCTTTGTTCGAATGGTAGCCTGTGGCTTTGAGAGACAACGTGAGGTAGTGGTTAGAGTGACTTGACTAAGACAGGGAAGACACGGGTTCGAATCCCCCGGCAGCCATGAAGCTCATTGGGTGATAAATATAATACATAAATATATAATACATTTGATTTGAATTTGAGCTTAGCCCCTGAATACGTTTGGAAGATTAAAGCCAAATCCAGAAGCATGTGCTGGTTACATTTCTTAGTTCCCTCAAACCATCTGAGATTAGAGAAGGTTCCAACTCAGGAGGGATGCAATCCAAGAAAGCACACAGCCCAAAGAATGTCTCATTTTAGCAAATAGCCATTGTGCATATCAAATTTCAACCTTCATCCATTCATTCGTTCATTGATTTTAATATCATTTTTAGGCAGCTTTTCAGGACAATTCCTCTCAAGAGAACCTTACAATATAAAATCATAGAACACTATAATACACAAGTTAAAACCTGAATTACAAATGTGTAAACCTTTTGAGATCTCTCCTCCCCTCAACTGATTCACCCTGCTAGTACTCTCAAACAAAGGAAGAAGAAAGTGGGGGAGAGGGGATAGAAATTATCAGCAGCCCAACCGGTTGACTTCTAGGTATGTTTGGGCGCCAACTCCCATCATCCCCAGTCAGCTGGCTGAGGGCAATGGGAGTTGTTGTCTAACCCCATCTGGAGGCACCAGGTTGGAAAAAGGTGGACATTGGCTAGAGATAGAGTTATGGGAGGACATAGTAGTGTCATTGATTCCCCACGGAATTCTAATATATTCTCCTTGTGACAGAAGATGTAACTTCACTTCTGGCCTATTTCTTTCTCTCTCTTTTTTGCCCCACCCCTGAACAGAAAGGGAATTTCAGCCAGTGTCATTTGTATGCAATTAGTCCCTGGTGAAATTCCCTCTTCATCACAACAGTTAAAGTTGCAGGCACTATACTAGAGTGACCATATACAAAAGAAGGCAGGGCCCCTGCAACTTTAACAGTTGTGATGAAGAGGGAATTTCACCAGGAACTAATTGCATACAAATAACACTGGCTGAAATTCCCTTTTCTCTACAACTATTAAAGTTACATGAGCCCTGACCTCCTTTTCATATGGTCAGCCTACAGAAGATGTAACTTCACTTCTGGCCTATTACTTTCTTTCTCTTTTTTGCCCCCACCCCTGAACAGACTCCAGAACAACTCTTGTTACTCCTGGGATCACTTTGAAGTGGATCCCATGACCCTATACACATGGGATCATTGTGTCAGAACTGGTTACTAAATCTGCTGGTTATGTGCTAGCTCCAAGGGCAGAGCCAGCATGTCCCTGAATGCCAGTCACTGGGCATTCACAACAACAGCCGGAGGGAGCTCATGCCCTGCTTGTGGGCTTCATATGGGCATCTGATGTCCGCCGTGGGAAACAGGAGGCTAGGTTAGATGGGCCTTTGGTCTGGTCCAGCAAGGCTCTTCTGATGCTCTCTCATAATCTCATAGTTATCCATGGAACATTTTTATAGGATCCCAGAATCTTCCCTGGAAAATGATGTGAATCACTCCACAAACTGATCTCCTGTGTCCAATAGATGGGGAGCGAGGGGGTGGGGGGGAAACCCAGAACAACATAACATAAGGTTTTCTTTCCTTCCTTCCTTCCTTCCTTCCTTCCTTCCTTTTCATTTCCTTTTTGGGAATGCAGAAATTTGGCAGGAGTGGGGGGGGGGGTATATTGGGCACACTGCTCAGAATAATATTTCAATTTCCTTTCCTTCCTAAAGGGAGGGGGCACATTGCTTTAAAAGTTGATCTTGAAGCAAAGGAGCCTCACGAGCCCTAAAATACAAATGTGACTAGTTCCAAATTGTGCTTGAAATTCCCACTTTGAGGTGTTCATGTCTGACTCTCAGTATGAAGACGGAAAGTTTATGGGCATCACTGGGTGTTTTGGGGTGAGGGATTGAGGGGTTTTTTTTGTTTTGTTTGGGGTTTTTTTTTGCTTTGGATGGAATGTTTCGAGTCACAGTTCTGCTGCAAAGCTCTGTTTCTCATCACCAAAATTGGGCTTGACACAAGGTTCATGAGGAAAATCCCAGCTAAGCAAAATGCCCATAATTCAAAGTTTTGACAGTTTTGAATTTCCAGGGAGTGGTGCCAGGCAGGGTAGGACTTTGGGGCAGAGGTATGGGGCCCCAGTCAACAGAATGGGCCAAAGCTGGTTGACCACATTTTCAAATGAGTTGAGTTCCACCTTCACATTATCATCTCAAGGTACTGCCCACCCACCCCCCATTAAACCACTTTGTCCAGAGTCTAAAATTGCCAAACTGCACCGCTTTTTCCAGCTCAAAGAGGTAGCTAACAGACTGGCCTGGACCACATTAACTCTCTTTGTAAAAATTAGCTGCTCTAGGGAGAATCTTCTATACTTGAGCTATTAACAGTTACAAAGGGATAATTCCTGTGCTGGATTTAAAATGGAGGTTAATCAACTTCTCTGTGCGGCACAGATGCCTTTAATATAAATCAGACCTCTTTCAATAAATTAGATAATTGCCCAACTGTTTGTTTTCTTTTAAATTAGCTCTTTGTTTTCCTAGACAGCCACATGTGTCACTGAAGATTACATGGAAAGGGAAAATGAAATATAAAGTCTTACGAACCTCAAGACTGAAATACCTGACAGAGCACCTCTCCCAATATGAACCTGTCCGGTCCCTACGATCAACATCTAAGGCCTTCCTCTGAGTGCCTCCTCCAAGGGAAGCTCTGAAAGTGTCAACAAGGGAAAGGGCCTGCTCAGTGGTGTCCCCACTGACTTTGGAATGCTTTCCCCACTGACATCAGCCTGGTGCCAACATGGCCATCATTCCAGTAACAGGTTAAGACTGTCCTCAACTCCTAGGCATTCGATGGCATGTGATGGGGCAGTCATGCCTGTTGTTTTTATCAGGTTCCGTATCTTACTGTAATGATTTTTAGCTGATTTAAATTATTTGTAAATTTCATATGAAAATATATTCTGTGATATTTTTATTAATTTGTATTTACGGCTTGTAATTTTTGTGATCCACCTGGAGAGATTTGGCTATTGGGTGGTATAAAAATGAAAATAACAATAACAATAATAATAAGAATTTCCCATTTTTTAAAGTAATTTTCTTTCCACAAATATTGAAGGACAATTACAAGCTTTTTAAAAAAAATGTGGCAGAATCAACCACAGCTGTATTATTATTATTATTATTATTATTATTATAATTATTATAATTATCTTAATTCTTATTAAATTTATTTAGCACCATCAGTGTGCTTGCATTGACGCCACTTCACGGCATACAAGGGACAGATCCCTCCCTTGTAGAGCTTACAATTTAAAATTCAGCATAGGGGAAATGGAGGAACTTGTTACTAATTCCCCTCCTTCTACCCCAGGTGACATTGAAAAGGAACTACATTTTTTTCAAGATTGGGAAAGGCATAAATTCACTGTCACCAAAACTCCCAAGCCATGCTTGAGAATCCTACAGAATTAGCTCTCCTAGACCTACCGGGTGACATATTTGTTTAGTAGCACCTTGTTGACATCCCGCTCCTGATGTGTCTCTGCGACAAGGAAACTTCCTGTAAAATTTGTGACACTCATGTGACAAGTACATTACTCATATGATATCCTCGTATTTAGAGCTTATAAAATCTATTGAGAAATGCATGGTGCCACAGTGCCTCCTGCTGGGCATCTTGTAGTACTACAACGTCCATATCCTGTAAGGCAGGGATGGGGAATTTCGTGGCCCTCCAGATGTCCTCTGGGTGCGCCATGGGAGCTGTAATCCGACAACAGCAGATTCCCCACCTCTGTTGTAAAGCTAGAGGGGAGGGGAGGTGTTTGTTCCTGATTTTAGGGGTTGTTTTCTTTCTCTTGTTTCTGTTTTCACCTTCCCCTTTAACATTTCTAAGATACACACTTTCAGGTAAACCCACTGCTAAAACCTTGGCTTTGCCGAAATATTTCCCCCTCTGCCCCCACCTCACCCCACCCCGCAGTTACTTCTTTGATGGCTTTCCTTTGGGCTGTTTTGACGGATGTTCTTCAGTGAAAGAACACCTCTGCTGAAATCGGAAGATGGCTAGGCTGACCACACGGAAAGGAAGACAGGGCTCCTATATCTTCAATAGTTGTATTGAAAGGGGAATTTCAGCAGGTGTCATTTGTATGCATGTAGCTCCTGGTGAAATTCCCTCTTCATCACAACAGCTAAAACTGCAGGAGCTATATTAGAGTGACCAGATACAAAAGAGGGCAGGGCTCCTGCAGCTTTAAGTGTTGTGATGAAGAGGGAATTTCACCAGGTGCTGCGTGCATACAAATGACACCTGCTGAAATTCCCCTTTCAATATAACTATTAAAGAAACAGGAGCCCTGTCCTCCTTTCCGTATGGTCACCTGAGAATATGTTCCCATCAGCATGATGGCGTCATGTCAGAAGTCATTTCTCTCTCTCTTTAGGTCCTTTCCTTACTCTCTGCCTCTCACATCCTCTGTGCATCAATCACACGTTTCTACTCCTCACTCTTAAAGCTCTCCACCTCTCCTAAACCATTCAAGACCAGGACATTGAAGGATTTGCCTTCTCTCACGGGAACCTGCCCATCAGTCAAGACAGGGATCTCAAACCTCAGACCTACAGGCCAAATCCAGCTCTCGGATTCAGCAGACGGCCATGCCCCCTTCCTGTGACTCCACCTCTTTACGAGAGGTCCAAGTGACAACGTCTTCCACTCGCAGCCCTCCTGCGTTTTCCCACTGCTTCTTCCTTCTTTTTTCTTACCGCAGAAAACCTGATACAGACAGTGGAGGCTGGTGGCGCCGATGTCAGTGGGGCTGTGAATCCCCTCTGGGTTTCAGTCAGAACTCCAAAGGCGCTGTCCAAGGTGTTGCCGCCACCCCACTGACATTGCCCCATGGTCATCCATTCACTGCCCCCCACGGACATCGGAGCGCCCAGTCTCCATTGGAAAAAGATGGAATTGTTGCACAATGCCTTCTAATTGATAGGGCTTAGGAGCTGACCCTCTCAAAGCCCCCTAAGGCTGAGCAAGGCTCACTGCAAGACTCCTGCCTCCCCTGCCCTTGCTCTGTTCTTTGCCCTGTATAGAATTTCAGCCTGTAAGTTCCTTGGGGCAGAGAGCTGTTCTCTTGTGCTTTATATACTACCAGGCAGACTGATGCTGCTAAATAAATAAATAAATAATAGTGTGGTCCTCTTATACTCTGTAAAGCACTAGGCACACAGATGGGTCTCTAGGAATAACTGAATGAATGACATCCTTTAGGCACCAGGTGAAAAGGATTCCCCCCCCCCCTTTAAAACCTTTGGTGAGCAGATCTCCATCACTGCAGGCCTCCACATATTAGCTGTGATTCTGCCGCTGGGCTGTTTTCTATTAGAACTGTGTATATTTTGATGATGGGGGGGGAGGATTGTTTTTACAGATATGATGCCTGTCACTTAGGGACATTGGTTTAATGGGTTTTTAAACACACAAGCAAATGAATTAAACCTGAGGCATCTCTCTGAGTGTTTTGACAAGGACACATAGTCAAGACACTCAGAGCATATGGCTAGATCTGATTTTGGGTTTGTGACACATTGGACTAGTCTGGATTATGTTAGTGGGGGAAGAGTCTGCCTTCTTTTTTAGTTAAAATTCCACCCCTGGACTAGATGGGCCTTTGCTCTGATCCAGCCAGGGCTCTTCTTTTGAGCTTATCTACTATCATTTGCCTCCTTCTCCTCAGTTGTTTTCAGCAGTTTCTGCTATGGTGCTCCCCAGAGTCTGTATTCATCAAGCCCCTTTTCTCATCTCCTTTGAGTCGAGGTCTTTTTTCTTCTTCCTTCCCTCCAAAAGCCTTTTCCATTCCATCTGAGCTTCATCTTAAAAATAGCAGTCACCTGTCTTTTTTCCTACTACAGGGATGGGGGAAATTGTGGCCCTCTAGAGTAGGGGAGGGCAACCTCTGCCCTGGGGGCCCTGATCCCACCCATAGAGTTGCCCACCATGGAGGATTTGGCACCATCTGCAGGCCCACCCCCTCCCTTCCCCAGGCCATTCCCCTTCCAAGCCCCACCCTCTATCTGAGGAAAGTAATCCTCATGTTATCTCCAATCTCTGGTTGGAGATAACATGGGGATTCCCTGCATGCCACTCACTCTCTAAATGTTAGAGGGGGGGAAGCAGCACATAGGGAAATCCCTTTGTTGTCTCCAACTGGAGACAAGATAAGGGTTCTTCTTCAAGCTCTCAACCATGCTTGTGCCTTAGTTGGACCAAGAGTGTCATGGAAAGGAGATGCTCCTGCAGGTGCCGGCCAAGTCACTTTTTCCATGCAGAGAGAGGCATGGAATGAGGCCATGCCCACTTGATGTCATCCAACCCATGGAGTTTGTCATGTGGGGAGGTCTAATGTGACCACTGGAACAAATGAGGTTACCCCTCCTGCTCTAGAGCTTGTTGGACTTCAACTCCCATCAGCTCCAGCCAGCATGGCCAGTCGACAAGGATTATGGGACTTGTAGTCCCACAATATCTAGAGTGCCAACCCCACCATACCACAACTTGCTCTCTTTTCCTCCAACCCATCTATCTGTTGTAGATCACAAGGGGACGTTTTTAGTAAGGAGTTGGGATTGCTTCTTGAGTTATTTTCTCCAGCTTCACTTTTTACTTGGTGAAACACCGCCATCTACTGGCCTTTGTAATCAAATCAAGCATGGATCTCTCTTCTTTTGAGTTGACAAGATAGAACTGATAGGCGTGGCCATGATTCAGCCAAAGTTAAGCACCTTGAAAGTCTATTAACTCTTCCTATGAAGCTAATGAGATTCAAAAGTGCTTAACTAGATCTTGCTCAGTGTGTTAGGACACAATCCTATGCATATTTAGCATTCCCCAGCCAGCATGGATGTGCCCTAACATACTGAGCTGCAACTCTGGAATTCCTGCTGTTTTTATTCCACATAATGGATATATAGTTTCATATTTTTGCATTTTGTTTCAATGACTTTTATCTCAATGCAAGCTGCTTCAATTGTCTTGACACAAAAGCAGCATATAAACATTAAATTAAACTAAAGGGACTTTGCAGTTTGAGGGTTCCATTCCCTCCAGCCACTAGGTAATACTACATCATTGGGCTTCAGTTGCTTTTTTTATCTTGTGCACCACCTAAAATCAAACTCCTGCTTTGCTAATATAAAGGCAGTTGTGTTTCTCTTTCTTTCTGCTCTTTGCCTGCGCAGGAACATGTGTATTTCACCCATGGCAAGAAACGCATTTGGGTTATAGACAGGCTTTATGTTTTCAGAAATGGGGAAAGGTAGCAATCCTAGGTATTATCTAATACCTGCAGAACCTACCGATGACTTAGGCCAGATCTACACGTTGTGTCAAATCATTACAATCCCATCATGGTAATGCTACATTCCTCTTGCATATTTATACTAGGGGTGTACACTGGATTGGGTCTGATCCACCATCCAGACCCGATCCAGCCAAAATTGGATAAAATTATCCGATTCCGATCCCCGCAGCTGGATCTTCTGATCTCATCCGATCCGATCCGAAAGGACCCGATCCAGATCGGAAAAGATCGGAGGATCGGACCTCGGACCTCCTCCCCCCTCCCCCCACTTGCGCTCCTTACCTGCTGCCTCCTCGCTGCCGTCCACTGCCGCCCGCTGCTTCTGTACAACTGAGAAACAGGCCTTACAGCCTGTTCCACGATAGAGCTATGGCACACTGGGTGACGTCATCACTTGGCGCGCCCTTGCTCTACTGTGGAACGGCAGCAGCGAGCGGCAGTGGATGGCAGCGAGGAAGCAGCAGGTAAGGAACATGAGTGGGGGGAGGGGGGAGGGAGGGGGAGGGGAGGGGATGGTCCCCGTTACCTGCTGGGGTCCTGCACTGCCATCCGCTGCTTCTGTACTACTGATAAACAGGCTGCAAGGCCTGCTTATCAGTAGTACGGAAGCAGCAGATGACAGCACGGGACGCTGGCAGGTAAGGAGCGTGAGTGGGGGGGAGGGCGAGGGCCCCACTTACCTGCCAGGGCACCTGCTTCCATCTGCTGGTCCTTTCTACTGAGAAACAGGCTTCGCGGCCTGCCTCTGATCACTTGGCGCGCTACTGAGAGGCAGGCCACGAAGCCTGTTTCTCAGTAGAAAGGACCAGGTAAGGAGTGCTAGTGGGGTGGGAGGGACAGGAAGGGAGGGAGGGAGGGGGAGTTAGGTCCCCACTCACCTGCCCCCATGTTTTTGCCATAGGCTTGCATTGGGGGGAAAGCTTTCTTCCCCCCAGTGTAAGCCTATGAACCAGGAAGCCTCTGATCTGATCCGATCTGAGGCACTGGTTCCGAGTCCGACTCCGATCCAATTTTGGGGGTCCATGCACACCCCTAATTTATACCTTGTGGGGTACACAATGTGGTGTTTTGGATAATGTGGAATAAAAAGCATGAAATAATACTATGGAAGTGGCATATGGAAGGTGGCCAACAGTTATCAATGCACTTCAATACTGCTATAAAGCAATAGTTAGATCTAGTTTAGGTCAATCAATCTGCAATCTCCATCTTGAGACTCAGTCTAAATTACACATCTCAGAATCAGAACTTCAGGTCTAAACTTTGAACTTTTCTGTTTCTTCGTCCATTGCCTGCTTTTGTACCATCTGGACCAATGAAGAAGTCTGGAGAACTCGAAAGCTTGCATGGGAATTTCAGCAGGTGTCATTTGTATCCATGAAGCACCTAGTGAAATTCCCTCTTCATCACAACAGTTAAAGCTGCAGGAGCACTGCCCTTTTTAGCTAGAGTGACCAGATGCAAAAGAGGGCAGGTCTCCTGCAGCTTTGACTGTTGTGATGAAGAGGGGTTTTTCACCAGGTGCTGCATGCATACAAATGACACCTGCTGAAATTCTCTTTTCTATACAACTGTTGAAGATACAGGAGCCCTGTCCTCCTTTTCATATGGTCACCTGACACAGTGAGCAAGTACACAGTGGCATCTCCTCTTCCTCCTTCTCATCAGCACCATTGTCTGGGCCGGAGCAAGAGAAGGAGTAACTCCAGGAGGTTGTTGTTAGTGGGCCCTGGCTGGAGTGCAGGTCCTCAGCAGGTGTCAGGTATCCACTAGGCCTCTGGCCTAATGGATGGAAAGTTGAAGAATTGGGGATTGTTTTGAGACAGTATGTTTCTCTGTAAGCTTATCATCTGTCTCTATTTCTCACGGGAAGTGCTAGCTGAGGCTTTGAGTTAGATGTTTGGTACCCAGATCTCAGGGTTACTTTTAGAAAACTAAATCTTAACGTCTTTGGGATGAACTTCACAGCAGTAATGTGAAGGAGCCGTTGGCCAAACTCAAGAGTTCTATACCTTTCCCCCTTAAAATATGGAATGGTTGATCAAATTAAGAGAATGTAAATTTTATTGTGAGAATTCACATTGGAAATTTCCTCTGAAACGTTGAATAACATACTTCAGTGGCCACTAGGTGGCAGGAATAAACCATTTAATGCCAATGGCTTCCATTTCCCTTCTACTTTCAAGGAACTACTTCCACATATAAATTGTCCGGGAAGGAACCTTCATGAACAGACATTGCTGTTCTAGGGTACACTCTCAATTCATAAGAGATTCTGGCCAGGCCTCTTGGGATTAGGGATGTGTAATGTATCGTTAAAATGTACAATAATGATATGATATGCTCTTTATTGTGCATGCGTTTAACGATAACAATACAATAGAAAAACCTCCGATAAATATCCAGTCCGATAATTTTCAGCGCTATTATATCGGGTTATTGGACTGCCATATAAATAAACCTATAACTTCTGTATTTTAAATGTTAGAGGCTTCAAACTTGGTCACAGTGCTTATGGGGTATGCCTAAGTACGTGTATGAAATTTGAGATCGATCCCTCCAACCCTCGATTTTATATGAATTTATTAAAGATCGTTTAAGTTCTGACAGGTCAGAATGACAGCTCGCCACTTGCGTTCATTCAGACCTGTCAAAAAGTTGCACAATCTTTTAAAAATTCATATAAAATCGAGGGTTGGAGGGATCGATCTCAATTTCATACACATGTCTAGCACATGTTGCTACACATATGTGCCAAATTTCAGATCAATCCCTCCACTCCTGTATTTTATATGATTTTTTAAAAGATCATGCAACTTTCGACCTGTCAGAACTTAGACGTTCTTTAATAAATTCATATAAAATCGAGAGTTGGAGGGATCAATCTCAAATTTCATACACATACTTAGGCATACCCCATAAGTATTGTGACTAAGGTTCAAGCCTGTAATTTTGAAAATACAGGTTATAGGCATTTTTTTCTATTTAAAAAAATCAGCTCTATAGGACACAATGGGTCTGCAAATTAAATATCGGATTTCCGACAATTATAGTGAAGACGATACGATTAACCTACGATATTATCGGAGACAATAATTTTTTTGGTACGAAATTCCGATAACGATAAAATATGATATTTTCGGGCGTGCACATCCCTAATTGGGATCCCCAACATCACAACTAACACTTCTTTGTGGCTGCACATTGCAGGGGGCTGTAGGCAGGGCTGGCTCCAGAGGGTGGCAAAGTTGGGCATTTGCCACGGTCCCAAGACCAGCAGAGGGCCCACTGCTCTAAGAGAACTTACCATTTCCATTTTTATTTATTTAGTTAAGGAGCATTCCTATGACTCCTAGATATTGGGGCTGTTCAGACAACATGCTAAAACACACCCAAGAGCTGTTTTGAACCATGGGTTGTTGTTGAACCATGGGTTGTTCGTTGGGCAGCATGTTGTCCGAATGTCCACATGATGGCTTTTTAACCATGCAGTGTGACTTATTTTCTTGAATAAGCTAACTTGAGAACCCAAGTTCATTGTTGGGTTGCTCAGGGTGCTTAAGAGGCCACCCTACGATTGTTCAGACACCATGTTAACCCACAGTTCAAAAAACAACCCATGATCCAACAACAACCTATACTCGACCACAGTGTGTGGGTAAGTGTGTTGCCTGAATGGCCTTACTTTCTGGGGGCTTCAGGATGCTGGGGATCCCCCTCCCCCACCAACAGCACTCCAATGTCAGAGAGGGGAGTCAGAAGTCCAGCCCCCCCTCTCCTGCCCCCATGCAGCCAGCATGGAAAGAGCCACATCAGCTGCCCTCTGGGAACGGAAAACTGATGTTGGAGGAGAAGGAAACCATTCAAGGCAGCTAACAGCAATAAACACAGATCAAAAACAGAATCGCAATTCAAACATTACATAAAAACACATTTTAAAACACAACGAAAAACACAACAATGAAAGAAATGAACGTTGCACAAAGTGTTGAAGATGAATAGATGCAAGCGAAAACAATTCTCAGTTTGCATGTCCCTACAGGACAGGCTGTAGCTCAAGCATACAGCACCTGCTTTGCATGTGGACAGTCCCGGGTTCAATGCCCAGCATCTCCAGGTAGGGCTAGGAAAGAATCTTGCTCAATACCCCGGAGAACTGCTGCCACTCAGTGGTCTCCCCTCCCTTGCTGAACCTACCTTCTCACCACCAGTATCACCTGCTGCTATTCCTCCTCCTCCTCCTCCTCCTCCTTGCTTGACAGGTAGAACGCCAGGGAGCAAGTAGGCAGGGGCATTGACTGCTCCTCCTTCTCGTCACCACCATTGTCTGGGCCAGAGCAAGGGACAGGTGAAAAGAATGAGCAGGTCAGTGGGCCCCTGCTAGAATGTGGGGCCTGAGCAAGAGCCCAACCATGCCTACCCCCAATGCCAGCCCTGTGTATTCTAACTCTTGCAGATTAAAGGGCCACCCCAAAAGTGCTGTGCCAAAGCCCCCCCTCAAATCCTGGAGCCAGCACTATTGGTACAGGGAGCTAAACTGTCTTTCAGGGAACTGGATCTGCTATTCCTGATCCTTTGCGGAACCCCTGATTACGTTTCTGAGAAACCCCAAAGTTTCCTAGAACACAGTTTCAAAATCACAGCTTTAGGGCACAATCCTATGCATGTTTAGACAGAAAAAAAATGTCCTACAACTTCCAGCATGCCCCAGCCAGCCATGCTGGCTGGGGCATGCTGGGAATTGCAGGACTTTTCTGTCTAAACATGCATAGGATTGCTCCCTGAAAGGGCTAGATTTCCCTAGCTTTCCCTTCCATTGGATATGCAGGATGCACAAGCGAACAGTTAAGGGATTTAGGAAGCCTCAACCTGCCAAACTACTTGATCAGTGTAATCAGCTGGTCTGTCAAAAGCTTAAGTTGGAAACAGTGGTGGAAATAACCCAAAACAGGTGCCTTTCTTGGTCCGTTGCTCTCTTGTGCAGCTAAATGGCTGTTCTATCCTAAACAGTAGCAGCAGCTGGAGGTGTCTGTCCACTTCAGGGAATCTTGTCTAGATTCCAGGAGAGTTCTGGATGCTGCCAAAAGGACAATCCCTGACGAGAGAGCTGGTTACACTCTCCACTGGAGGTGAGAAAAAATACTGAGTGGCTGGCCAGGAAGATGGAGGACAGGGATGAGTAACCTGGGGTCCTCCAGATGTTTTGGATTGCAACTCCCATAAACCCTGACCATTGACTATGCTGGATGGGGCTGGTGGGAGTTGTAGCCCAAAACACCTGGAGGGGCCCAGATTGCCCACCTCTGGTGGAACAAATCATAAGCAGGTGGAATTGGAGGAGGCCCCAGCAGTGCAGGGAGAATTTGCAGCTTCCGTTTGGGCTGCAAATACTGGGGGGGGGGGGGGGGGAAGGTCCACACCAAGTCATGCTTAGAGTAGATCCATTGAAATAAATGCGACTTAAGTTAATGGGTCCCTTTCACTTTCTGCACAACAAACTTGCCTAGAAAGGGTATCTGTGTGTGTTCTAAAGCCCCAAATAGCACTTTGAAATGGCCCCTCTGCTCCAAAAGAGGCTGCTGTGGGGAAAGATGGATTCCAAACTTCCCTTGATGTTTTTTCAAAGCAGGAAGTGAAATTGACTGGAGAAGGCAATGAAACTGATCGGTTCTTGTTCCTCTCTGAAGATCAGGAAGAGAGTGGCTTCCAAAGCAATTTTGAGGCTCCTTCCACCAACTTTTGCATGGTACAGAAGCCGGACGAGCCACCGAAACACTTATGCAAAGCTGTCCAGGACCAACCCAAGTTGGATCGAGCGTTTTTGTAAAGTGCTTTTCTCTCTGTACCATATCGTTGCAACCATTATTCAGGACTTCAACCTTTTGTCGCCAGATTACTACACTGGATTCATGGGGCTGCCCTTGAAGACGGGAGGGAAGCTTCAGATGGTTCAAAACATGCCATAGGCTGCAGAGAGCACATAAGGGACAGTATCCCTCTTGGTTCCCAGCCAGGATCGCTCAGATGAAATGGATTTCAATGGATTTAAGAAATCCAAAATAGAGAAAAAGGATGGACTACTCCACACAGCTACCCATGATGAACTCATGGAAGTCACTGCTGCAAGATGTGGTGTGGCTACTAGCTGAGACAACTTGAAAAAGGGATTAGATGAATTCATGGAAGCTGGATCTGTCCATGGGTATCGGCCGTAACTAGGCTGACCATATGAAAAGGAGGACAGGGCTCATGTAACTTTAATAGTTGTAGAGAAAAGGGAATTTCAGCCAGAGTTATTTGTATGCAATTAGTTCCTAGTGAAATTCCCTCTTCATCACAACAGTTAAAGTTGCAGGGGCCCTGCCTTCTTTTGTATATGGTCACTCTAGTATAGTGCCTGCAACTTTAACTGTTGTGATGAAGAGGGAATTTCACCAGGAACTAATTGCATACAAATGACACTGGCTGAAATTCCCTTTTCTCTACAACTGTTAAAGGTACATGAGCCCTGTCCTCCTTTTCATAGGGTCAGCCTAGCCATAACAGCTAGGCCAAACATCCATGTTCAGAGGTATATGTGGGTCAAATAGAGTAGGGACAGCTCTTGCCCCATACCGCACTTGTAGGCTTCCTGGAGGCATCTCTTCAGCCACTGTGACAAGATGCTGAACTATCAACCCAATTTGGTAGGGTTCTCTTTGTGTCCCCGCAATGATCATACAAAACATGCAAGGGCTTGTTGCAGTTGCTTCCCGGTGAGCAAAAGGCACTCTGCACATGCTTAAAGTGATTGTTTCTTTGCACGATCCAGGGTTGAGATTTGGCACTGAAAATGGCTTCTGCGCCTGCTAAGCCCTGTTGAGTCCTGTGCTCCCTGTGGGTGCATTTCCTAAGAGCAGGCATGGAACACACACACACACTTCCAAACAGTGCTACGCTGGGTGGGTGGTAGCATCTTCCTCCCACCATTGGCCCCGTTCCTTGCGCCAGGTGGTGTCATGTAGGAGGACTGGGTGTTTTTGCCAGGTGTAGTGGGGAGTGATGGCTTTTCCTCCAGCCTTCACATTCCTGGCATTCCAGCTCCACTGGGGAGGGAAGTCTGGTCAATGTTCATTCTGCAAATGACCCAGTTCTTTTTGATAGCCTGTGTTCACACATCGTGTTTAACCAGAGCCAGTAGCAGCGCTAGGGCTTGACCTCAGGGGCAAAGTCCAGGGCCCACATAGCCTGGTTGGGGGGGGGGGGTGTCAAATGACCATCCAGAAAGCAGCAGGCAATGGGAAAGTGGCAAACATATCAGGGTTGGCAAACAGGTTTTGGTTTCGTTTATCAAGAAAGTAGAGCCTGTTGTGAAGCATGAATGGCAGAAGGAGGGGGAGAAGAGAAATGTTCATTCTGTGCTTCACAACAGAAATAATACACATAACCATCTAAAGGAAGGGGCATACGCTCATCAAAGGCACAATCCTATGCATGTTTAGACATGAAAAACGTCCGACAGCTCCCAGCACCCCCAGCTATCATGCTGGCTGGGGATGCTGGGAGTTTTAGGACTTCTGATGGTCTAAAAGGATTGCGCTTTACATGCAGGATCTAAAATTACTTAGTGCACCACTAACTCAAGCTGAAGTGAAGCAGGAATGCTGGCCATTAGGGGTGCCTCTCACGCTTTTGTCTTGCTTGCCAGGATTACAACAGGGCCTCTTCTTGCCCCCGCTCCCTCTACAAAACTGCTTCCTAATCCAGTTAAAAAGTGGCACAATTTCCAGGTGGAGTTCCTGCTTAGAACTGAATCATTTTTAAACAAGGAAAGCAGCTGCAGGGCTCTCAAACCAATGAAGTAATATTGAAGCACCCTTCCCCAACCTAGCACTCTTCAGATGAGTTGGACTAAAATAGGGTGACCATGTGGAAAGGAGGACAGGGCTCCTGTATCAATAATAATAATAATAATAATAATAATAATAATAATAATTCTTATCTGCCTCTCCATTTGGATCGAGGCAGGGAACAACAATAAATATAAAATATGATAAAACATGCAATAACATGTATTGAAAGGGGAATTTCAGCAGGTGTCATTTGTATGCATGCAGCACCTGGTGAAATCCCCTCTTCATCACAATAGTGAAGCCCTGCCCTCTTTTGCATCTGGTCATGCTAGGCAGGGCTCCTGCAGCTTTAACTGTTGTGATGAAGAGGGAATTTTACCAGGTGCTGCATGCAAAGAAATGACACCTGTTGAAATCCCCTTTTCTATATCACTGTTAAAGATACAGGAGCCCTGTCCTTTTTCATATGGTCACCCTAGACTAAAACTTCTAGCATCTCCCAGTCAGTACAAGGATAGAATACATGTTATTGCATGTTCCAAGCTTGATTCTAGGCCTTGAACACATCCAGGAATGCTGCCTGGCCAAGACTTGGTCTTTTCTCCTTACACTAAGGTTATCACAAGGTGGGTTGTGTGTGTGTTTTTAATCATTCTCAAAAGATGTGGTGATGAAAGGAATCATTTCCACTGAAGTGTGGAGGAAGGAACTGGAGGCTGCTCCAGAGAAATTGTGACTCATCCAGTAATGATGGAGGTGGCTTTGGAGCAAGGGCGGGCAACTTGTTGTTAGACTGCAATTCCCTGCCAGCATATTTAGACAGAAAATATCCTACAATCTAGGCTGACCAGATAAAATCCAGGTCAGGGCTTATGTAACTTTAACAGTTGTAGAGAAAAGGGAATTTCAGCCAGTGTCATTTGTATGCAATTAGTTCCTGGTGAAATTCCCTCTTCATCACAACAGTTAAAGGTGCAGGCACTATACTAGAGTGACCATATACAAAAGAAGGCAGGGCCCCTGCAACTTTAACTGTTGTGATGAAGAGGGAATTTCACCAGGAACTAATTGCATACAAATGACACTGGCTGAAATTCCCTTTTCTCTACAACTGTTAAGTTACATGAGCCCTGACCTGGATTTTATCTGGTTACCCTACTACAATCCTATGCATGTTAGACAGAAAAAAGTCCTACAATCCTATGCATGTTTAGATGGAAAGAAGTCATATAACTCCTAGCATCCCCCAGGAGACCACATATACAAATAAGTATCCATTTGCAGATGGCGTCAATATAATACACCACCTGCTCAAATGCTGAAAGCATTATAAGGTCCTCAGTCCATAGCATTTATCCTTCCAGTGTTGTAGTATCAGCCTTTTAGCTGTCAAAAGCGTGCAGAGAATTCATTTGCGCTGATCATGCATTAAGTTCCAGGAATAGGTAGAAAAATTAAAAGAGCCTGTGCATCAACCAATATTCAGAAGTGTTCCACCAATACAAAATTGTGAGACGAAGAGATTTACCATACCCAGTTTTGGGTGGCTTAAGGTCTGGATGCTGTTCCTGGTTCAGGATTTTTGTGCAGATTATTGCTGTTCTTGTTGGCATTTCTTTCCAACAAATTCCCAGGGTGGTTTACACCCTCTCACACCACAGTCAGCAACTAGTTTTACACACATTCTGCCAGTTCAAAATGCCACCAATACACGGGGCCAATTTGTTGTATTTCTTTTTTAAAGCTGATTGATTATCTCTGTGTTTTCTGACACCGGGGTAAGGGGGAGGGGAGGGGCTGCAGGAGATGTCCTGCCTGATGACGACATCATGAAATCAACCTGCAAACTTCCCTGAGTCACACACATGTTATAAATCGCTTGTTTAGAGAAGCCCCAAGTGTGGATCCTTATGTAGCCAAAATGGCACAGCTATTGCACAAGAGGGAAGCATCACCAGGCCTGGAGGAATCCCAGAGTTTGCAGAAATACAAAACTATTTCGGAAAAACAAAACCTAAACATCCTGATGAAAGCCAAACATGCACAGGGGGTGCAGAATAATGAGTGACTGTTGGGGAGAAAAACCAGAAAACAGGTTGAGAGGGGAAATGGAATGGAGTGTCCTGGAAAAGGGCTCTGCTGTATTCGGCATTCATGTACTATCCAGCATGGGTTTGTAAATGGGCTACATAGTATTGATGATTATGATCATAATATTTCCCAATGAATATTAAATTAAGCAGGAGGTTGGACTCGATGGCCTTATAGGGCCCTTCCAACTCTACCATTCTATGAAATGAAATATCTTTAATCTCACAGTGGCTCGAATTGTGCTTGAGGAATATCTGCAGCTCAAATACTTTTGCAAACATTTATTCCCCTCATTGGTGATCGCGATAGCGGAGGATGAAAAGGAAACAAGGAACTGGTAGTTTGAGACCAGGTGTGTGCATTTACCTGCTTGTGTACTAAAGCAACCTTTCTCAACCTGGTGCCCTCCAGATGTATTACATCACAACTCCATCATCCCCAACCAAGTTTCTCACTTGGCTGGGGATGATGGGAGTTGTGGCTCAACATATCTGGGGGGTGCCAGGTTGGGGAAGGTTGTGATAGAGATCCAGGGGAATTATGCTTCCATCAGTTCAGACACATTTCGGTAAATTGGGCTGAAATGGATAAATTAACAGAAGCCATTCATGGAAAAAGGGGCTTGCAAGAGTCAATTACAGATAAATGGATGCATTTTATAGCTTACTGGAATACACTTTGTGGTGTATAAAGCCGGATTGCGTTCTGTTTTGGTAACTTTTGTTATTATTCCTCGTTTTGTGTTTTATTTCCTCCCCTTCTTGTCTCTAAAGTAATTGCATATTACGTTCTTGGCAAATGTTATGAAAATATGACTTTTTTTAAAAGGGGCAATGTTTCGCCAGGGCCAGGGCTCTCCAACATAAGAACAGCAGGTTTTAGAGGAAAAGAGAGAAAGATCAATATGCCAGGGTCTCCCTCTTCCGCTAAAGGTCATATTGCAACAGCCCTCACGCCCCCTCCTCCTCCCACAGCTTTTGTCTCTGAGACGGCAACTGGGGGCTGGGCAGCTGGAAGTCCTGGTAGGGTTGGATTGAACCTCCTGGCCTCTGGTTGCTGACCCGTGCTGCAGAGTGGCCACTTACGCATCACCAAAAGGGAGGATGTGCATCGCCAAAGAAGAGGACATAAATGTGCATACAATTTGCATATGCTAATTTGTATGTATAGATGCAGAAATACAATTCATCTCACCATAGTTGGGAAGACAGTGACCAAAGCTGCCTCTACAAGAGGCATTTAAAGCTCTTTCAAGGCGCATTAAAAAATTTACCTCTACAAGAATGGAGCGCAAATCGGGTGTAGAGGCGCTTTAAACATCTGATTATGCGCATTATCGAATGCGCGTTAAATATCGAGTTTTATTTTGCTCCGGCCGTTAAAGCGCATTTTGACTAGTGAACAAGCGATTCTCCGCATTAACTACTTGTAAAGTGCATTTGAAACAACCGGTAGGTCACCCGTTGAGTGCTCAGTTACCTCCTGCATACAAGCATTTCCGATAAAGCGCTTCAGCGAATATGCGCATAATCGACTAACCAGGTGTAAAGCCAAATTCTTGTAGATAAGGCCCAAGTGAGCTGTGTGCCTGCTCAGCCTGTTGCCCAGGTTCTCACTGCGGATGGGCAACTTCAAGGCCCCTCAATGCTCTCTCTCCTTGGGGTTTTCTCTTTAAGCAGGGCTTTGACTGTTTAAATAGAGGGCGCCCTCAAAGACAGGGCTCTGCTCTATCAAGAAGGACACGTGGCCACCCTACTCCCCCATTGCCACACCATATTTTTCTCTCGATCCATTGGGCAGCTGTTCTTCGACCTTCCAGAAACCAATGAAGACAACAGGAAATGGCAAACATGACCCTCTAGCCATGAGTTTGTGCCCTCAATGGCTGAACTCATTGGTCGTCTTTCCTGCAAGGAACGCATTCCCTGGAGCAGACAAGTAGTCTAGGGTGTGGATGTCTTTTGGCAAGTGAAAACTGGCAGTCTCCATCCCTGTGCATTGTTGCTTCTCATCATGTCTCCTCTCCTGCCTCGGGGTTGTTGCTGCTTGTGATGATAAAGGGCAATGATCCAGGAACGCTTCCCCATGAGATGACTCAGCAGGACCAATTCTGAGGCCATGTGTGCGGATTTCCCATGGCAGGACACAAGGTCAGCTCTGCTATAAGGCAGAGGGGAGGTGCCTGCTTCAGGCGGCTGATTTGGGGGTCTCATAAAAGAGCAGTGAATTGTTAATCGCTTCATTGATGATGGTTGCATTTTTCCTGAGGGGGGATAGCCCTCGTGGGGTTTTATGCCTCAGGGGCTAAGCAAGCTCAGGTGCCAGCTTGATTGGCTCTGGGTGCTCTGTACCTTGACTTGATGGGAAGGGGGCATCTTTGGCTACCCCTTCTCAAGTAGCAAGCTGTCTTGGGCCAGCCCTGATGGCGCAAATAGCAACTTTTGACGCAGGAGTTGTGTGTGGTGATTTTCATGTTAACCTCCCTTCCCTTGGCACTGCAGTCCTGATCCAATCACACACAAACACACACAAACACACACACACACACACACCCAAACATCATTTTTATTTAGAAAAAACAATAGCTAAAATTTAAAGAGATCCAAAATCTAATCACAGATATCCATCCTCACATCTAGTTAGACACAGGAGGTTTGCTGGGATGGACAGATGGAGGTCCTACCTTTCACCCAAGACAGGATCCTCCATATAGTAACAGATGCAAACTCACCCTTTGGTAGCCACCCATGCTGAGTTTTCAGCTGGGCCTCGAGAGAGTGGCCGCTTCCGCATGGGGATGTACGGAAATTTCGTTTCAGTCCGTTAAACATCAGAAGTAGCCACAATCGCACCTGAGAGTGCATTTTTCAGGTAAAGCTCACATGTTCCCCAGCTCACGATCGCATGCGCATAACACATTCACTAGAACAATGCACACTTTAAAAATGCACATTCTGGAAAAGAAAATGCACACGTTCACGCTTCAGTCAAGGTGGGAGAAGTAAATATTTGGATGCACGGTTGTAAAAAAAAAAAGTGCACCCAAATGCACACTTTTCCTGTTCAAGCAAAACAAAACAAAACAACAAAAGAGCTCACATTTGATAACTGGAACAGGGCACAACAAGATGCAAAGTGGAAATCCAAAATCCTTGACATACTTGAGCTGAGTCTCCCATCTCTCCTGCATGGCCAAAAAGGAGATGCATTACCAACAAAAAGGGGCATATTTGCATAAAATGCATATATGCTAATTTATATGTGTTGCTACAAATTTAGAAATGATGACACCAATTTAATTAGAAACACAATACAACTCACAGGGGAAAATTGCCGCCTGGTGACCTGTGCAAGTCCGCTGTCCAAGACTCCTATGCTCTCCCTTCTTATGATTCATGATCTTTAAGCCAGACTTGGACTGGATAGCTAGGGTTAAGCAAGCTGATGCCTTCCAGACGTTTTGGACTACAACTCCCATAGGCCCCAGCTGGCATAGCCAATTATCAGGGATTATGGGAGTTTTATTTATTTATTTATTTATTATTTATTGCATTTTTATACCGCCCTATAGCTGAAGCTCTCTGGGCGGTTCACAAAAATAAAAACCATAAAATCATTTTAAAAATATAAAACAAGCCACAATCCAAAACAACAAATAACATATAATCTAAGTTGCAGTCCAGAAACTTCTAGAAGGGACCCCGGCTATAAATGGAACACACTTTCTAATAGAGGACTGCCTTTTGACATCTAGAGGACTGTCCTATCTAAAGTAGGACACATGGCCACCCATGTGTCCTACTTTAGTTTTGAATATATTAAAACTAAGTACCAGAGAGCTTAACCTTGAAACATGGGAAGTGATGAGAAAGATGAGATGTTCCCACGAAGCATATGCAGAATGCCTCCTTGAGCGCCTTGGAGGAAGGGCATGATAAAAAAAATCCTATATAATACCCAAATCTGTCAAGAAAGGAAGGTCTGGCTTATTTTTAGGTTGAAAAAGATTTCTTCTTTGCAGCAATAGAGGCTGGTGGCTCCAATACCAGTGGGGGAGTGAATCCGCTCCAGGTTTCAGTCAGAACCAGTCAGACCAACCAAGGTGCAGAGCAGAGTACCTTGGATAGCTCCTTTAGAGTTCTGCCTGGTTCTGACTGAAACCCAGAGCAGATTCACCATCCCACTGACATCAGAAGAACCACCAGCCTCCACTGAGCCTGTGTGCATGTATTTGGGGGTGTTTACACAAGATCTTGTTTTTTCTGCTCATAGATGTTCAGACTTGCCTATTTCCCCCACTTTGCACATGAGCTAAAGTCCTCCAAATTTTATTGCATTCCTTTGTTCTCCCTCGCAGTAACAACTCTGTCCTCCAGGCATGCTGGATTCAGGATGGGGCTTGCCTATCCCTCCCTTGTTCTAGTTATGTCTACAGAGTTTGGGATGGAGTTGTGCAGGGAGAGGGCAGAGAACTAGCCTCTTTCTTGGGGTGGGAGTTCAGCAGGAATGGGACAGGATGCGGTATGATTAGTGGGGGGATGGAGGAGAGTTAATCACCGCTGACACGTGGCTTCTTCAGATTATGCTGGCCTTAAGCAAGGTGTGCAGAAGGCTTTCTCCCTGCAAAAGGAAATAACCTTTTTTTGGGGGGGGGGGACTCCTTACAAGCCAGGACTGAGCCCCACAACCTGTTGAGTCAGGGACCTGGAATGTATCAAGTTGAGTGATGAAAAGTATCTTTAGGTATGTTCAGTGTGCATTTCTTTGCCTCTGGATGCCCGTAGACGGTTTGTACATATCTGTGATTGCGAAGGGTAGATTGGAGGGTGTGGGGAGCCTAGATAGTCAAGCTGTCTTTAACTCCAGCAATTTTTATTTTAGAAATTAAGCCCTGCTCTGATTTTTAATACAATGCATACGATCTGTTGGCTGCAAAGAGTGTGCACATTTTAAAAAGAGATTTTATTAGTTTTCCAAAACAAAATCAACAGTGTGCACACTTTTGAGTCACACAGAGATCTTCAACACTATAACTTCCAACATCTCACAGATAATATTAGAGACACCTTTGTTCTCTTCCAACAGAGAATTACAGAATCATAGACTCGGAAGACACCCCAAGTCCTAGTCTAACCCCTTGCCAATGCAGGGCATCCACGGCTGCAGCATCTCTGCTAGGTATCAGCTTCGAAACCTCTAACAAAGCAAAGTCCACCACCGTCTGTTCCGTTGTCGAACAGCTCTTACCACAGAAAGTTCTTTTGAATGTTTAGTCAAAATATTCTTCCCCCCTTTAGATTTGGACCCATTTAAGTTCCAATCTAACCCTGCAGAGCAGCCTTCCCTAATCTGTTGCCCTCCAGTTGTGCCTGAGTACAACTCCCATCATCTCCAGCCAGCACAGCTGGGGATGATGGGATTTGTAGCCAAACATATCTGGAGGGCGCCAGGTATGCGAAGACTGCTCTGGAACAACAAAAACCAAATCTGCTGCTTCATCTAAGTGACAGCCCTTCAAATATTCGAAGATATCATGTCACCCCTTTATAATCTCCAACCTGTGCTCCAACCAGCCTCCTTTCCACTATTAGACATTGCTAAAGGTTCATGTCTGCTTGTTGTATGGGGCGTTCGTTTATTCTAGAAGTGCCTCCTAAATGTTCCGTGTTTCCAGAACTGGGCTTGCCTGAAAATTTTGTTTCAGTTCTCAAATCAATTCAAACTTGAGCCCCTTTCGCAACCTCGAACACCAACACAAATGGGGGTGGAGTATTTCGAAAAATACCCAAAGTTGCAGTTGTGTGTGAACAATTTTTTTAAAAAAATGCAGACTTTGAAATGTGCACTTTTAAAAAAAGTATATTGATGCTTTAGTCAAAGGGGGAATACACACTTTTGAAAAACATGCACACAAAAAATCACTATTCCTATTCGATATGTGCGCTTTTCCCATTCAATATGTGACACAAAGTTTAGATCGGACTGTAGAAGTGGAATGGGGTGGGGAAAATGCTGAATAAGTGGCAGAGGGGTGGGGGAACAGAAGACCTGGGGGGGAAGAAGAATGGACTGGAGGAGCTCAACAGAAGCACTCCATGCTGCAACTTTATGACGCGGGTCCCACTTGTGATTTACAGTGCAGAGAACAATTTGCTTTCCCTTCTGTATGTAAACTCCTTCCGTCCAGCTGTTTGTTGCCGCTTAAGCAGTCTGGTGGGCTGCAGTTTTACAAGGCTATAAACCTGGCACAGTGAGAAACATTTGAGCCCTAATGATTAAATAAATATCCCAGACTGATAATAAAGCTTAGACATTTAGTTGGGAACCATTTCTGGTGTAACAAGCCCAACCAGCAGAGCTGCTGCAGGCAGAGTAGGACTCCCCACATCTTTTCAGAGAGTGTTAGACTCTGGTCTTACCTGTCTCCCTGCCCCACTTCTAGGTTACTTCACTGACTTCGGAATCTGGTGCATTTGGGGGGCCCTCCTGCTCCTAGAGTTCTGCCTTAAAGCCCGACCTAAAGAGCCGCACAGACACGGTGGACTGCTGGGGTTCATATCGCAGCATCAAGCAGCAGACACCTACCTTGGCAGCTGCGAGTTCCCCTAACCTTCCCTAATTGATTTTTTAAATCTTATCTAGTGGCCATCATGCACTTCAAAGCAAAGCCCCGGCCTCAAATCTCCGTTTCTTCAGACACTGGTAGGGAGTCCATGTGTCCTCTTTTACAAAGGGCAGTCCTCTATTTGAAGGGCTGCCAGAGGGCTGTCTTTTATTTTGAAGGCATCCTCCATTTGAACGGCTGTCTGGTCCAAGTCCAGGTTAAAGGCAAAGAATCCTAAGGGAAGAGCCCTGGCCCCATCAACAGAGAGAGATGCCCAAGAGATGCCCCCGGATGGCAGACTAGGCAGGCACACCGGCCGCCTGGTCAGTCTTCCACGCTCTAGTGGGATGTTCTGTATCTTGATTGAAAGTATAATAGCAACAAGGCCCAGAGGCATACACAGATGAAGTAGCTGGTAGCTAGAAGCTGTGCGTTCATTTCTTGCACTGCTTGGCCTGCGACAGCTGAAGAGAGAAAGGAAGGGAGAAAGGGGAGCCCCACTGCCTGATAAGCTGGGAGGGGAGGGAGTGACAAGACCAAGAATGGGGGAGATGGGAATGATGGAACAACCATGGTGGGGGAGACTGGTGAGGATGGCAGGACTTTCGGGGGGCGGCACAGTGACTGTGGGTGCTTTTGGAGTGGGTAGAAAACTATGAGGATTTGGGGAAGCAACAAGGCAGCTGGGGGGGGGGGGCAAGGGGGCGACCATGACAGGGAGGGATGGGATGACCCATCTGGGAGGAGAAAGTGGGTCAGGAGTGTGTGTGCTGTTTTTCTGTACGGGTGTTTGGGCTGCGGTTTTGGCCTGCACTGTGGTTTTCATGTTTGCAGTATGCAGTGTGTTTGGGAAAAATTGGATTGGGGGTGAGCTTAAAGGAGTGACTTTGTGTTGACCTCCATCTCTGTCTTGTCCTTGGGCTCTCGAACGAATCACTCAGCCTCACCAGTTTGCCTTCCGTGTTATGGGTATTTTGTGACTGGCCACACCCAGCACGTGGCCATTTGGGGCATGGACCCGCCTTCTCCATGGAAACCACTTTTTTTGACAGCAAGTCACAACACTGTCCCTAAATTCTAAATGTGCCCATCAGCTCAAAATGTTTAGAGACCCCGCTGTATTGGGCATGCTGGAGCTTTCCATTGCTGAGAGGAGGGAGAGGGGGCAAATCCATGCTGCACAAGCCTCTGTCATACCCTATGGCAGGGGGTGTTGAATTTCTTTCTACCCTGAGGGCCAAATTCAGTTTCGGAGAAGCTCTTGCAGGGCTGTATTTGAGTGGTGGGTGGGGCTAAAGGCAAAAGGGGTGGGATCGAAATACCAAAAACAATACCGGCATATTTTAGCTGAAAGCTCTTACGGACACTAACTAAGCTTTGGGAGAGATATTTCAACCTTTGCGAATGGGAACAAAACCATGCAAAAGCCAGGAAACCACCAAATGATTGGCAGTCGGTGGGGAAAGAGGTGGAGCCAGTGAAAAGGGTGTGGCCATCTGGGGAATTCTGGAGGGCCAGATTGGGACCCCGCCGGCCTGGGGTTCCGTACCCCTGCCCTATGGGGATTCCCATACGCCCCTAATCCTGCATACCTCGTGTTTATTTGTGGATGCAACAGCAGCCGTGTGCAGCATGTTTCCTTCTATGGCTCCCGGGATTCTCTGGATGAGCACCTTAGTACTTGTTTTGTTTCCTCCAAATAATAAGGCGGCTTTCCTGGGATTCCTTTCTATCACATTCAGGCATTCGAAAACTTAGGTCATCCTTTCCTCTTGCCTGTTTGTCCCACACTCTCCTTTCATCCAGGGAAGCTGCATAAACAAAATCCAGATATATGGGTCCCATAAATATCCTGTAAACATAACAGATGGGAGAGGATAAGAAGCAGGCGCTGAAGCTGTTATGATTCTCTGCCAAAGGGATAATGGGACAGAGAGGATGTTTCCCCCCTACCCACCCTAAGCATTATGTAAATGGCCAACCAAGGGTTATCAAGGCAGACCACAGCTGTTTATGGTATCCAAAGAGCCGGAGGTAGGATCCACATACAAGCCAGAGTAAAGGCAAAGCCAGCCAGGGTTGAATCCTCAATCCCCCTTTGCTCAGTCTATTCCTGATCTAATCCAACGAGGTGATTAGAGATGGGGGAAAGTAGCCTTCGAAAGTCTGCAAAAGAGTAGCATCCAGCAGTAAGCCCCAAATGCATGTGAGATCCCACATGTCAGCAGCCTTTGCACAGTTTTTCCCTGACGTGGCAACAATCAGGAGGCAGCATAGGTCAGTTGTAGCAAACACAAGTGGGTCCTGCAACAAAATATTGCCATGGGGCTGTCTAAACATGCTCAAAGCCCAACGGTGGCTACGAATCGGCACAGTATCAGTTATATGACGCAGCCGCAGATTCACAGCCGCTGCGAGTGTGTGTGTGTGTGGGGGGGTCCAACAAGCTGCACGGTTAAAATGTCAGGGATTTACCCCAACTTTTTCATTGGGAGCGAGGTCACCCCAGCTCTTCCACCATCTGACCTTGCTCTGTGGCTGATCTGGAGGGGATCTGGCAGATGGCAACCGGTGATTGGTCACCGGAAGCCAGGAAGAGGGTGAGGTGGAGGCTTCAGTGCCCAGATGACCGCTGGAAACCCCGTGCTCCCTCCTTGGAGTGGGGATTACCCAGTACAACGGCACAGGAGAGAGACTGTGGGGTTTAGGGGGAACACGGAGCCAATGTGGCACCATCATGGCAGCCCCCATGTGCAGAGTGCTCCTATTCAGGCTGCCAGCCAGCCAGCCTTACCCTCTTTCAGATTCCTCCGCTTCATTTCCCCATTCCCCTCCAACAGTCAGCCACCATTCTGTGGCCATTGAGCATACTCAGAACACATTGAGCTATTTGTGGGGAGGAACCATGAGTTGTCATCTTAGGGGTTGGAGGCTTTTTTTTGTACTTCTCCAAACTTTAAGGTTGCTCTGAGCCAACTGCTATTTCCCTCCTGTGTGTAGATGGCACTGTTCTGGCTATCTAAGGACTAGTACTTGCAGAATGAGTTCACTATTAGTATGTAGGACAAGTGGAACCTGCAACAAAATGCTGCAGCATGAAATGCTCTTGCTCAGGGTTCCAGCCCGCCCGCCATGCCCTTTTCTAGCATACTCTATTCCATCCCCCACCCCATCCAACAGCCAGCTAGCATTCCATCTTCACTGAGCAAGCTCAGTCCTCGTTGGGCTGTTTTGGGTTCCCCCCTCCACAGGCTTTAGGGCTTTTTCCAAAAGACCATTTGTACTTCTGCAAACCTTGGGTTTTCCCCCAAGCCTGCTGTTACCTCCCTCTTGTGCAAGTATGGTGCCATTTTGGTGATTTAAGCATTGGCACTCAGGGCCATAACATCGGAAATAGAAGGAAATAATGCTTCCCATACATCAGCTCTCATATTCCATCCGTGGTGTCTCCTCTTAAAAGGTCTTGAGCCACAAACCTGTGAAAGATTTCTGCCTGGGACCCTAGAGAGTCAGTGCCAGTCACAGCAGACAATAGTAGGCGACATAAAACTCCCTCTTGTGCGTGGCTAGTGCCCTTCTGGCTTCATATGCAATGGCACCCACCGCCTGGACATCAGAGATAGAACAAACTGTGGCAATTGTGTTTAGCTCTCTTCCCTGAAAAGCTCATGATCGTCAAACTGGTTTCAAACTGGTTTACATTTATAACGTAGATATACGGTTGTTCTCTGTGACGGTCCCCAAGGCAAAACAGATAGTTATGAGAGTGCCAGGCCTCTGGAAACAAACCAACCCAGCCCTGTCTGCATTTCCTGCCTTCTCCTCCTTTGTATCTATTGCCTTATTCTTTTTTTTGGGGGGGGGGGTTGTTCGCTCCCCCCTCACAGCTTATCACCAGCACAGCTGGGGAGCAGGAAGAGGGATCAGCCAGGAAGTCCTGAAATTTTGCCACTGAAACCACAGAGTTTCCCAGTTCCTAAGGAAGATGAGCAAGGCTTAATTTCCGATCTTCTGTAAGGCGTAGCCTTGGGTTGCCATCCTTTCCCCACGGAAAAGGTCTTGTTTCCCAAACACAGCTTTCCCCAATCCGGTATACTAGACTGTATACTCAGGACTAGACCACTAAGGAACACTGTATGTCGAAATGCATTTGGTTTATTTGACATTGGTTGGTTTTGGTACGTTTAGGTTTTTATAACACAACAACACTGTATTCTCTCTTATTGGCTTTATGTAGATTTTTTTTACAGCACAATAACAGTATATTCTTACATATTGTTTTATGTATTATATTTTAAATAAATCGATTAATTATACTATTAGATTTTGTTCCAATTATTTACTGTCACCAGTTGTTTTGTTGCCATATTCCTAAGGAGCTAGGAGAAATCTCCTGTTTTGGTTAGGTTCCCACATTTGAAACAGCTGAAGACACCTTCAGCACTAGGGCTCCATCCTAGAATGTGTGAAGTAAGAACAGAACAAGAGTGCCTCTGGGCATTGGCAGCACACCTCACCCTTGCCAAAGATCAGTGCATACAAAGTCACCAAATATACTGAGTTCAGGTTATGGGTCCAATCTTGTCTAGTACTATCTTCTTTCATGAGCAGCTGTGGCTCTCCACGGCTTTAGGCAAAGCTGTATTTCAGCCACCGGATATATATTTTGAACTGCTAGCTGATGATGCCGGGCAGATGAAACTGTGACCTTCTGCATATGCAAACCATACACTCTGCCACTGAGCTATGGCATCTCCCCTTCCCGGTAGAGGCTGGTGGCTCCGTTGCCAGTGGGGTGGTGAATCCACTCTGGGTGTCCAGTCAGAACTCTAAAGGAGCTATCCAAGGTGCAGTGAATCTGCCCCGGCTTTCAGTCAGAACCAGTCAGCCCTCTCAAGGAGTGATCCACCTTGGCTAGCTTCTTTAGAGGTCTGACTGGTTCTGACTGAAACCCAGAGCGGATTCACCACCCCACTGACTTTGGAGCCACCAGCCTCCACTGCTCCTCAGGAGAGATATTGAGACCACAGAATATCTTCCAGATGACAATGACTAGAAATGATGACTTTTGGCCTGCTTGAGCCAGGTGCCTCTTGTCTTAAAAGTTACGCCCTGAATAGGAGGTTTTCTCATACAGGCAGAGCACCAAATGACAGGTTATGGAGGAGATCCATGATCTTCCAGCTTATTTTACTTCAAAGATGCAGGGATGGAATGCCATGAAAACTGGATAATGGTTCCATATGCAGTATCTTAGAGGGCCTGCTGAGTTTTTCCCAGACCTCGACATACAACTCATTTTTATTTAGAAATGGTGTTTATGATGGGTAAATACTGGTCCAAGGGCACACGACACTGCTTCCTTGCTGAAGCTAAGGAGGTTTATGCCCGGTCAGTGCCCAGATGGGAGACTTCCTGGGAACCCCATGTACATCGCCTTGACTTCCGCAGTGGAAGAAAAGCAGAATATAAATCTATTAAATAAATAACACACCTTGTGGAGGGAGAGGCATTCTGCACATGCTCACAGGTACCCTCATCCTATGTTCCACGAGTTTAGCCTAGCACTGACCACCGTTTCTAGTGCCTGAGCCCTTGCTTTATCTCATTCAGGATAGCCATCAATCTCCCGGACAGATGCCTGTCCTGGATCTATGGGATTTACACTAGGGGAGGGCTGTTGTGGCGGAGGGGGAAAGAGAATGACGGAGCTGAATGATGATAAGCCCAGGCACGTCCTGTCCTGGGCAAGGCTCCGGCTACATCAGCGAAAGAAGGGAAGTGACTCACTCTGGTTACAGGGCTGCACGTTCTGGACACAGAGTTGACTTTCCTTTTGGGAGGAAATTTATTCATTGCCCGACATGAAAAGCAAGGTGGGGCACCAGCGGGCAAGTTGCAGGTGGGGGGGAGGAGAGGAATGAGGGGGAGATCAGAACGGATATTAAAGAAGGTTGTTTGCATTGGCTCATCCCTGCCTCCCTGCCTGCTTGCCATGACAAGTGCAGTCTGCTTTATTGGGCTGCATAAGCATGCCTCTCTACAAACCCTGGCAAAAGTCCAAGGGTTGAGGCTGGGAGATTCAGCTCTTTTCACATTCCCCGTTGCTCAGGTGTGGTTTCTTCCAACCCATACCCACCACCCGCAGGCCATTGACTCTTGGAAAGAAAATCTCTCTCTCTCTCTCTCACACACACACACACACCTGTGATTATGGCCAGGGCGCAGCAAGCCAAAGTGCAATTATATAATTACATACTTACATTATCTACACTACAACCCCTAGGCCTGGGTTTTGACTAATAGCTAATGAGGTGGCAAGCTTGTTCCGGGACAGCACCACTTCAGAAGGCAGGTGGGGGCTTAAAGGACTTGCTGCTCCTCAACATGCAAAAAATAAAATAAATATATTAAACTAGGATGGGTTAAGCTGCCTGTCATTCAGTTTTATTCAGTTCAGGGAATTTTAGGGGCAGAATTTTAGACATTTTGATGTTTGAGGCAAAGGACAAAATGCCCCCCTCCCGATTCCATGTAGAGCAGGGGTGCACATCCTCCGGCCCGGCATCCCAATCTGCCATGTCCCTGGGTTTCCTGAGAACTAGGCCTCAAACTTGGCCTGGAATAGTCATTTCCTCTCCCCCAGGGAAGCTTGGGAACTGTACTTCAGTGAAAGGGCCTAGGCGGGATTCCAGAAGGGAATATTCAGCACCTGGCCAAAGGACAATTCCCAGGATGCTTTGAGGGAAGTGATGACAAACATGGAGAAGTTTCAGGGGCACACAGCTTACCCAGGTTGGGTCTCCTTTGGAATGAGGTTTCTGGAGGCTTATGGTGTTATGTAGAAAGGAGGGCAGGGCTCCTGAATCTTTAACAGTTGTATAGAAAAGGGAATTTCAGCAGGTGTCATTTGTATGCATGCAGCACCTGGTGAAATTCCCTCTTCTATGCTGCAGGAGCCCTGCTCTCTTTTGTATCTGGTCACTCTACAAATGAGGGCAGGGCTCCTGCAGCTTTAACTGCTGTGATGAAGAGGGAATTTCACCAGGTGCTGCATGCATACAAACTACACCTGCTGAAATTCCCTCTTCATCACAGCAGTTAAAGCTGCAGGAGCCATGTCCTCCTTTTCATATGGTCACCCTAGGCCCCTGTGTCTCTGCCTCCAAAAAAATTCCTTTTGTTTTCCATTCTACATACACAATACACCTGGATTGGAGCTTCTTTAGCTGAGGAGAATCCCTTTTCGGAACATTCCCCAAAGGATCCTGTATCAAAAAGCAATTGTCTTAACTATTTAGTTCCCATGGCAACACATCCCAGGGCTATTAATACGCTTTTGTGATGTCCAGATATTGCCTCAGGGCAGGCCACGCTGATAGCCCTCCTCACAGAAATCTGATAGGAAAACCATGATGAGATTTTTGCAGGGTAAATGTGCTCTCTGCACAGGTAAAGGGGGAGGGTGGGTGCTGAAAGGTTGGTTGTCATCCACAAAATGGGGCTAGGTGGCCAGAGATAAAAGAGGACAGCTTTCCTGTATCTTTAATACACCTGCTGAAATTCCTTCTTCGTCACAACTGTTAAAGGAGTGTGAAGCCTGTTCCTTTTTGCATCTGGCCATCCTACCCGAGTGAATAAGTAAAGGGTTGGCTCACTTTCTTGGGAGAGGGCAGGGAGACTTACTTCCAGGTAAACATGGATAAGATTATACTATACAGCTGTCTTTTACTAACCTAAACTGCTGGTTCATCTACCCTAACTGGTATTGATTCTCCAGGATCCTACAAGTGCACCCCGCACACATCTACTCAGAAGTAAGCCCCATTGAGTTCAATGGGAATTACTCCCAAGTAAGAATGTAGAGGATTGCATTCTCAGAGAATCTTCCTGAGCCCTGATACCTGAGATCCTTTCAAATCAGGGATGGGTAAATTGTAGCCCTCTAGATGTTGCTGGATTACAAATCCCATCACCCTCAGTCAGCATAGCCAATGGCCCTTCCCAGCTATGGTGGTTGCCATATTTACTTCCACACTGGCCCTGGATGAAAGGATTTTTTTATTATTTGATTTTTTAAAAAATTCACTTCATTTCCTCTCTTTTTCCCTTCCAGTTCCTTTTGAAAGCACTTTGAATGCCAGCAAAGATCTGGCCTAGTCATCTTACCCTTACGCACCCAGCAAGCCAGGCAAATATTTAGAGAGCTACTCAGAGATAACGAAGCTAGAGTGCTTTGTATTATTGGATAGAAATTCTCACATTCCTCCAGTTTGGGATGGGTTGGGCTGCACTACATTTGTGCCTACAAATTGCCTAAGATGCTGTTGTTGCTTCCTGCTCATTGGAGGAATGAAAGAGCTCAATGAGGAGAGACCGTTTTTGAGAAAGGAAGGCATAGAATATTGGCCTTGGCAAGTTGGCGCTTAATATTGTTGCCTTCGGATTCATTGTGTAGTCTTGTCTCTTGTTTTCAAAAGTAAACTTTAAACAACAACAACAATTGCTGTTATAGTTGTTGTTTTAGAAAACTGGGTTGGAAAGTTTAATTTTTGCCAGATTTTAAATTTTTGCATAGTTTTGTATCAGTGTTGGTAAAAATACCTTTGGCTGGGATCCACAGAGCCTCTTACATACACCTACAGTACTTCAGCTTTCCTTTGGGCTTGATAGTTGAATAGATTGGGAATTTCCTGGCTCATTTAACAAGGCCAGTTAACATGGAAACTGATGGGAATGGTAACGAGTATATAACAAACAATACCCTATGTCTGGAGGGTGTCATATAAGGTTTAGTCACTAGGTGGCACTGGACTTATGCTGTATTTGGGTGGCTTCAGGAGTTTCCTCTTGTTGTTCTGTTGTTGTTAAAGAGTAGGGTTGTTGCGAGCATCCAACTGGATCCGGGAGACCAGTGAAAACCCCACCCCCCCTGCATCCGGCCTCTCAGACCCAGTTGAGCATCCCAGCTGCAAGCGAGGACCAATGCCAAGAGCTCACGAGGCCTTGTCAAGCACTCAGCAGCTGCCAGCAACTACTCACAATTGCGCACTTCCCCCTTTTGCGCTTTTACCCTTGCATCAACGGGGCTTCTAAGGCCCCCATTGGTGCAAGGGTGTGTGTGCATGATTTCCCAAGGCTCTGGAAATGTGCAGTTTGTGGAGGCTCCAGAAATTGTGTATTTCCCCTTTTCGCACCAATGGCGGCCACCATTAATGCGGAACGGGGAAGAGTGTAATTTCACGAGCATCTGCGGGTGGCTGCTCAGTGCGAGCCGAGTCTCAGAAAAAGCTCACAAGGCCCGGCAAGTGGAGGTCGGTTGATGGGTGAGCATCCGCTTAGGAGGGCACAGCTGATGTCACTCACTCCTTTTGAAAAGAGACATTGGCTGTGTTCACTCATAACCCCAAGCCATGGTTTATGTTAACTATGGTTGTTGGTTTAGCCCTGAATTGCCTTGCAGATGAACAAACAAAACACAGCTTGTTTTCCCTATTTCTGGTTTGTTTGAAATCAATGTGAAAGCAAATGAGAATCATTCCTTAATTTCTGGAACAAACTTCTAAGGAATCCAGCAAATTTCAAATATAGTTACGGAGCAATCCTATCTTTGCCAGGGAGCCTGCTGAGGGCCCATAGGAAGTGGCATAAGTGCCACTCTGCCAGCATAAAGGGAGGTCTGCCAATGGTACAACACCTGTGTCACCACAGTCCCCCCACCCCCAATATGTCCACAGAAAGCTCCACCAGTGTAGAAGTCCTGGTCAACTGGTGAGTGACCGTCTTCCTTCCCCACAATGGGGAGATGTATGTATTGCTATTGAAATTATAGCCACCATTTCTAAGTGCATCTATACATATAAATTAGCATACACACACTTTAGGCAAACCTCTGTCATCTTTTTGGGTGACGCATTTCCTCTTTTACAGTGATGTATAAGTGGCCATCCTTCCTCATCAAAGTACACATTATATGGGATGGAGATCCAGTCATGGATTTCCCACCTGACATATAGTTTGGTCCTTAAACTTTCTTATAATTGAGAATGAGGATTAAAGGATTAAGCCAAAAGTCTGTTATAAGCTTTTCCAGACACTAGTCAAATAAATAAATAAAAATCAACTAATATAATTGTCCCTAACCATCTTCCGAAGTGGCATTAATCGGGTGAAAGGGAAAGGTCACCACCACTGGATACATAAACGAAAGGAAAGGGAGATTTGTAAGACATTTAATTTTGACAGAGAAGCGAAACTATGAATGCAATAAGCTGGTAACATCTGATCTTGAATTAAAATAGGACTTAATTTGAGCCAGGGGCTCACAAGGATTTAGGACCAGCACCATGGTTGTAGATGGCCATTATTGTATCACCCCCACCTCCAAAAAAAGAGAGGAAATGCATGATCCCAAAAGGAGACATGGACCTGCATAGTATTTGCATATGGTGAATTATATGCATAGTCCCAATCTAAATAGAAATACAATACAATTTAAATAGAAATACAATAGCAGGGGAGCAATGTCTCCCCATAGCAGGGGAGACATTGACCAGGTGCCACAGGTGCCTGCTCAGTCTGCTGCCCAGGTGCTAACTGTTGATGATGGGCAACTTCAAGGCCCCTGCTTCTCCCTTCCGATGCATCTTCCTCTTTAAACCAGACTTTGACTGGAAACTAGGGCTGTGCATGGATCTGGATCCCGAATCTGGAGCAGTGCAAGCGGGAAAGTGACTGGCCAACATCGAGGACAACACGGAGGAGGCTGCAGGTAAGAAGGGCAATTGGGGGGAGGGAGCGGGGAGAGCGGGAAGGAGGGCTCTGCACCGACCCGGAGCAGATCTGGATCCAGATCCAAGGCAGATTGGATCGGGCCCAATCCAGACCTCCCAGATCGGAATGCAGTTCGGATCGGGGGGTCTGTGCACAGCCCTACTGGAAACAGAGGATGCCTTAAAACAGAGGACTGCTCTCTGTAAAGTGGGACACATGGATCCTAGAATTCAGAGGTGGACCATGTCAAGCGACACTGAAGAGGACTCCGACCCAGTTCGCATGATCAAAACAAGCTTGTTGAAATCAGTGTTGCTGGTACATGCCGGGCACTATTACCCTAATTACCCACCTAGGCACAGTGTGTTGTTCTGTCTGAACCCAAGCAGCATGGCTTGTTTGAGAGGAAAACAACCTCAAATCACCTATGGTTTATTTAAGCCACAATGGCTTATTTGATTGTGCGAACAAGCCCACTGGTGTGTCTCTGAGAACGTGCAGATTGCCTTCCTCTTACTCTGGAGTAACAATGGCAGATCATATTGTATCTGAAATTTAAGAGATAGCTTCTTGCTATGGACCTGGCATCCATGTTGAAATAATAAGTGCCTCTGTTTGGGGGGGATTTTTTAATGAATAGCTGAAAATGACAGTATGCAGCTGAAATGTGTTTCTTTTTAGGGATTGTCTCCTGGTTAAAGAAATCTTTGCTGTTGATTCATATAATTGTGGAAGATGCTTTCTCTTCAATGTGAGAGAGAAGGGGAAAGAAATGCCTTTTCTAAGATGATGCATTAAATGGCGTGGAGATAAACCCTTAAAGGGAGCCTAAAAATAAGTTTAAATAAAGAAATAAAGAAATAAATATGATCACTTCCTAATTGCTGGGGATCAAACCACTCTTAAAGGCACAGCTTCAGAGACTGATGGAAAATCGCAACATTATCCGATGATCACATCCAGAACTTGCAGGTCAAACATCCGATGGCCAGATGCAAAAGAGGTCCGGGTTCCTGCACCTTCAATAGTTGTGTAGAGGAGGGAATTTCAGCGAGTGAAGTTTGCTAATCAGATCATGGGGTAGTTATTACCTCTTAGCCTAACCTTCTAGGGTGACCATTTGAAAAGGAGGGCAGGGCTCCTGTATCTTTTACAGTTGCATTGAAAGGAGTTTCAGCAATTGTGTCATTTGTATGCATGCAGCACCTCGTGAAATTCCCTCTTCATCACAACAGTTAAAGCTACAAGAGCTATACTAGAGTGACCAGATACAAAAGAGGGCAGGGCTTTTTTGTTTTAACTGTTGTGATGAAGAGGGAGTTTCACCAGGTGCTGCATGCATACAAATGAATTCCCTTTTCAATACAACTGTTAAAGGGTACCTCTAGATGGGCACTTTCCCCCTCGGTGGCTTTGGAGTGGTGGCCACTCCAGCTGCACCCCTTCCTAGAGTTGGAAGACCTAAAGACGGCAGTAACTTTAGGTCTGGTAACTTCGAGACTTGACTTCTACAATGCACTGTACATAGGGGTACCTTTGTGCCTAGTCTGGAAACTTCAACTTGTTCAAAATATGGCAGCCAGGTTGGTCACCGGTACATCTAGGGGTGACCACATTACACCAGTTTTAAAATCGCTTCATTGGCTGCCAATCAGTTTCCGGGCGAAGTATAAAGTGTTGGTCATTACCTTTAAAGCCTTACATGGTTTGGGTCCAGGTTACCTGCGGGATCGCCTTCTCCCATATAATCCGCCCTGCACACTCAGGTCCTCTGGGAAGAACTTACGTACTCAAATCAGCCAGAACTAGGCTGACGAGTATTACCCAGAGGACCTTCTCTTCTACCGCTCCCAGACTGTGGAATGATCTGCTGGAGGAGATTAGACAAATTAGCAGTCTTCATGAATTTAAGAGAGCCTTGAAGACTGCTCTCTTCCGGCAGGCCTATCCAGTTGAATTTTAAGATGTTTTTAATGATGTATTGGTTTTTATTTGTTTTTAATAGCTCAACTATTTTGTGATTTTTGTGTTTTGTATTTGTTGTTGTTCCCCGCCTCGATTCAGAGGGAGAGGCGGGTTATAAATCATCATCATCATCATCATCATCATCATCATCTAGGGACAAAGCCCCAAAGCTCCGCTGTAAAAAAAGCCAGGCATTTACCCCGACTTTTTTAGCTGGAGTGAGGCGACGATGGCATTTACTGTATGTCGCTCTTGCTCTGGAAATGGCCTGCACCATTTAAAAAAGTTTTAAAAAACTCCAAAAAACTTACCTTGGAAGAGAGGGGCCCATGCTTCCAGGCACCCCTAAAACTGCTGCTTGCGCTCTGTTGGGTGAGCGCGGTTGCGGCAGCAGTACAATGGGCAGGTGTGGCTGCAGCAGGAAAACCCGCCATGGTGCTCCTTCCGCTGTAGATGGTCAGGACGAGCGTCAATGCGGGGCGCGCTGCCTGCTGCCGCCGCAGCGCTACCACCCCAATGCCATGAAGATCAGGGCAAAGTTACAGGAGCCCTGTCCTCCTTTTCATATGGTTACCCTAAACCTTCCTCACAGGGTTGTTGGGAGGATCAAGTGAGAGGACGAGAAGAAGCACGTAATAAATAAAAGATGTTAAAGCATAGCCATGTCAAAAGAGATCAGAAATAATGCAAGATTTACTTCCAGCCATGAGCCTGGGGGCTGAAAGGCCGCCAGGCCTGGTCATTTTTGCATGTGGATTGCCTTCAGCCTGTCCCAGTTGTAGTGCCTGGGGATCAAGTCAGCCACAAACCAGATGACTGGGCCCAACAGAAGTGACAGAGGAAAACTAAGTTCCAGCAATCCTGCAGATAGTTTTTCACTGGCAATGTAAGTGGAAGCACCAAAGCATCTGGGCAGAAAGGAGCAGACTGATTCCGAGAATAACGTATGCTGATCATTATGCAAACTTGGGCAAAGGAAGCCTACATTTTCTCTGTGGCTCATATATTCTCTCAGCAGCCCAGAGGGGAAACGCTCCGTGGGCCATGCTCCAGGAAAGGGATCTCGTGATCAGGTAGAAAAACCCAAAGATCAATGCAATTCTCTGTGCCCCTTTGGGACAAGGCACACTTATGGTAGAGATTATAACAGCGGTTGTGGTCACCTAATGAAACAAGACATGAACCTCCAAGCTGGGAGGGAAGGAAGGAAGGAGGGAGGGAAGGAGGGAGAGGCCGATAACAAGCACAACTGAAACACAATGGGCTGGTGTTGCACCTGCCCGACAGCACTGAATAAACACAGCAGCTTCACCCGAAGGAAAGAAGGCTCTTGATGTCTTGCACTTTAGGCTGTGGTTTGGTGAGCGGTTCATTTCTGTCAAGAGAGGCGGCAGACTGAGAGCCTTTTCCTGTGTGCAAAGTGACCACCACTTGTCAGTGAGGAGGGAAAGGCATGCTGTGCAGACATACCTAGCAGGAAAAAGAGATGCTAGGGTGACCACTTATGCATCACCAAAGAAGAGAACAGAAGAAGAGGTGGATTTGCATAAAATGTGCATGGGCTCATTTACAAGTATAGATGCAAATTTAGAAATAATGGAAATAATTGAAATCGGGTGGGCATTTTCTGCAGCCCCTGCCACAATGAAATTTTCACTGGCATGAGGTGACAGTGAAAAAATACCACATTTCCCCCTATAAAATAAGGTGCACAGGGCATGCCTTGTTTTAATGGAAAATCATGTTCCCCTAGGGACTTCAAATAGAGGACTGTCTTTGGAATAGTAGGTCACCCTAAGTGATTCACTCTTTTCCCCCTAGCAATGCTGCACCTGTTGAGCCCTTTTTTGAAGCTAGGCGGATATTGTCAGCATTTTCATGCTCTGAGGAGCTGGTGAAGATGTTTATTCAAAGAGCTGACTAACACGCAAAGTTTAAGTTTATTGTAGAATAATTTTTAGACTATGAAAGGTTTGAGGTTTGTTTGTTTGTTTGTTTGAAACATATAAAATACTACCCTTGAACTCCATCTTGCTGATGAATTTTAAGGCAATCATATTAAGGGGTCAATCTGTCAAACTTAATAGCTCTGCATCTTTCTCTCCCACCCCGCTTTTTCTTTTTTATCCTCCTAAATGCAATAACAGCCCAAACTGTAAATTCAAGGGTGAGATGCACATCCCATGTGGCATATTTGAAGTAGTGGAAGGCTTAATGAGCATTAGTGGAGCACTTGCACTGCATGCAGAAGGTAAGAACCTAAGAAGAGCCAAGCTGGATCAGACCGAGGATCCATCTAGTCCAGCACGCCGATCACACAGTGGCCAACCAGCTATCAACCAGGGAACAACAAAGCAGGACATGAGTGCAACAGCACCCTCCCACTCATGTTCCCCAGCAACTGGTGTAAAGGCTTACTGCCTCTGATACTGGAGGTAGCACATAACCATCAGGGCTAGTAGCCATTGACAGCCTTTTCCTCCAGGAATTTATCCAACCCCCTTTTAAAGCCATCCGAATTGGCCCCAGATTCAATCCCAACATCTCCAGTTTAAAAAGGATCAGGTAGCAAACAATGGGGAAGATGTCTGCCTGAGCCCCCAGAGAGCTGTTGTGACTCAGAGCAGACAATCAAAGATGCAGAACTTCAGCCCCAGGGGCCAAATCCAACACACCCGTGGCTCAGACATGGCTGCCCAGGTTTCCCCAGATGGCCATGCCCTTCCCTTGACCCCACCCCCTTTCCCGCAATCATCATGTGTTTGGTGATTTCTCTGATTTTCTTCAGCTTCCCCCCCCCCCCCATTCTAAAAGGTTGAAATGCCTCTCCTAAGGCTTCGCTTACTGGAAGTAAGAGCTTTAAGCTACAATATGTTGGTATGATGATGATGATGATGATGATGATGATGATGATGATGATTGTGTTCTAGCTCTGCCAATTTTGCCTTTGGCCCTGGCCACTACTGGATGCGGTCCCCAAAAACTTCTCCAAAATGGAATTTGGCTCTCAAAACCCCTGGGCTAGATGGAAAACTTGGTTGACCTACTAGTACGGAAGGGATTGTAGCTAAAGCGGCAGAACACATGCCTTGATTGCAAATGGTCTTGGGCTCAAACCATGGCACCTCCAATGTAAAAAGAGTCAGGCCATAAGAAGAGCCCTGCTGGATCAGACCAAGGGTCCACCTAGTCCAACACTCTGTTCACACAGTGGTCAACAAGCTGTTGACCAGGGACCCACACAAATGTACATCCGCACCCTCCCACCCATGATCCCCAGCCACTGCCATAAATGATGATGAGTCAATACCACTGGACTAGATGGACAAACAGTCTGAGCTAATATAAAGCAGCTTCCGATGAGAGCGCGTGTATGTTGTATCTCTTCAAAATGCATGCATGCAGGGCCTTGCTGCTTCTTTCCCAACCACAGCTTGCATGGATTTTTAAGAAGCAAGCAGCTAGCCATCAGTAATGGTTCCAGCTTTTGTGAGCTCTTGGGCAAGCCACCCTCAATGGGCCTCCTCCCTCGGTGAGTCTACCTTCTCACTGCCCTTGTCTCCAGCTACTATTGTGCCTTGACTATTATTGCTACCATGGGCAGAAAGCCAGTGAGCATCTGCCACTCCTTCTCACCACCACCGTTATCTGGGCAGAGCGAGAGGCAGGTGAACAAGCAGGTTGCAGTGGTGAAGAGGAACCATAGAACCATAGAATAGTAGAGTTGGAAGGGGCCTATAAGCCATCGAGTCTAAACCCTTGCTTAATGCAGGAATCCATCGTAAAGCATTCCTGACAGATGGCTGTCCAGCTGCATCTTGAAGGCCTCTGGTACGAGAGAGCCCACGACCTCCCTAGGTAATTGGTTCCATTGCCGTATTGCTCTAACAATCAGGGTGTTTTTCCTAATGTCCAGCCAGAATCTGTCTTCCTGTAACTTGAGCCCATTATTCCGAATCCAACACTCTGGGATGATCGAGAAGAGATCCTGGCCTTCCTCTGTGTGACAACCTTTCAAGTATTTGAAGAGTGCTATCATGTCTCCCCTCAGTCTTCTCTTCTCAAGGCTAAACATGTCCAGTTCTTTCATTCTGTCTTCCAAGGGCTTTGTTTCCAGACCCCTGGTCATCCTCATTGCCCTCCTCTGAACACGCTCCAGTGAGCAACTCCAGGGGTCACTTGTCAGTGTGCCCTAGGTGGGGTGTGGGCCCTCAACAGGTGCCCAACTGTGCTTATCTTTGCTTTTTATGCTCAGGGATCATACTCCATTACAAAATCATCTTGGCCAAAGTAGCCCTAATATATCCAAGAGAAGCGTGGTCCAAAGTATCTTTTGGCACCATGTACCACCCCCTGCTTTCTGATGCCGGGAATATTCTATAGAAGAACCCATTTACAGCTACCTGGGTCTTCCTTGACACTAAAAGCAATTAACGCTGCAGCCTTAATGTTATCTTGAATGCAGCTTTTGCTAAGGAACTTGCTTGCCTTTATTTCATTATTCATGAAGAAACTTTCAGAGGGTGTTTGATGCACTTGTGCGGCACGCTGCAAAAGTTGAGAATGGCAGTGCTTTCTTCCCATAAAAAGATTGTGCGCAGGGCCAAATTTAGGGGCAGATGACCCAAGCAATGGCCTGGGGCACCAGGTTTGCAGAAGGGGGGTCTGCTGGGCTCAGGGTGCACCTGTCACAGACTAACGTACTCCGTTATCCTCTCAACAGCTGAAACAAATAGTACACACAGTCAATATGGCACGAATAAATATAGACTTTACATATCCTAGGGTGTAATTTTCTCACCTTATATGACAAGGGTCAATCTTATGTGCAGATTGTGCATTAAAGTTGTGAACTGGGCTTCAAATGGATTTTTCTTTTAAAGGATATTCAGAAGTTGAATAAATGGAGAGGAGATTCTTCTCCAGGGACACAACGTGGTCTAGGGCCTGCCCTAGCCGTGCAGGGGTGTTTGTGATGTATGCATACTCACACATCTGTGACCTGGAAGCCTTGTCCCTTAATTCTAGATGTGTGTGGACTGATTGTGGCTATTTAATGAGAGAAGCACCCTCACATGATCAGAGGCACTACTATTCTGTTACTTCTCACTGTTCAGGGCAGAGTGTTGATACAGAATCTGATTTCCAGGAAAATCAGCTGAGGCAGAGAGCTCCATAAATTGGTTGGGTGTCACCACAGGGAAGAGTCGCTCTTCGATACCTCCATGCCTAATTTCGGAAGCTATGTTTCCCTAACCTGGTTCCCTTCAAATATTTTGGACCTCAACTCCCGTCATCTCTGACCACTGGCCATGCTGGCTGAGGCTGATGGGAGTTGGAGTCCAACTGCTGGATATGGAGGCTTATACGAAAGAAGGCAATCTTTCGTTTATGCCAGAGTTGATCAATACTCAGCTCCTGATTCCATTTTAAATACCAGGGCTAAGTCCTTATGTGTCTCTGAGCATGTGCAGGCTGCTTTTCCCACAGTCTGTTCTCACAGGCTTATGGTGAAGGAGCGGAGCTTCTAAATCAGGTGCCATGGCTCACCAGCTGGCTTGGAGCCTGGACACATCTCCCTCATGAAACTACAGGCGTTTATCACACATGCGGTTTGATGCACACCCGCGGTGACTTTGATCCAGTTTTTCACTGCTGGACTCGCATGACGTTGTCCCCGTTGTGCTGTTCTCTCACCCTCAGCCCTCAGTTGCTCGTTTCTCTTTCGATTTTTCCCTGAACGGGCAAAGTCCAAAACGCAAATTTGGAACAGGCCAAGCTGAGGTATCGCAGCAATACCGACCATGTGTGATTCAAAACGCTAGACTCACATAGGAAACGGAGGGGGAACCAGCAGAAGCAAACCGGGTGGTGGGTGGGGGTGGAGTAGGTGTAGAGACACTCTAAGCACCAAGAGGGTGTCAAAGAAAATGATTATGAAGCATCTGGGGTGAGAGGGGGAGGGGCTTAAGATGTTCTCAGGGAAAAGAGAGAAAGGTGGTCTTGTAGATTCAATTCGGGATAAGAAATCAAACTCCTCTTGGGTGATGCTCCATTCAAATTTCTTTATCTGCTGATGGGAAGATCAAGAATTCCACACTGGCCCTCCCCCTCTTCATCTTTGCTCTAGCTAGAATCCTAAAATTATCAAGCAGAAAGCATCAATAGCCATTAATGCATTCCATTCCTCATCAGAAGAGCTTGCTATATTACACAAGTGGGTTTCCTGGGAACATTTTGTGGTTAAGAGCAGAAAAATGTAGATATTGGCCTTCTTTGGCGGAAAGTCAGTTTTTTTGCCACCCAAACGGGTGGTCTGTGTCCCATCACATACACAAGAGCTGAAATGAATTTTGTTCCCCAAAGTTCCTTGTGAATTTTTGATGTTGACCATTCTCCAGATATTTCCTGGTTGCTCAAATATTTGCTGTCTGTATTTGACAAGCCTGTAGATACAGTATGTGCTAACTGCCTTGCTCCTACCACCCTCCTGCCAGCCTCATGTTAAATCAATTGGAGTTTCTTAACTGTCTTTAAAGGCAGTCCTACATGGGAACATTACAGTAGCCTAGTCTGGATGCAACCAGCGTGTGTGTGTATGTATATATATATATATATATATATATATATCACACACACACACATATATATATATATATACACACACATACATACATATATATATATATATATATATATGGCCAGGGCCACTTTCTTTACCACTAAGCTGGTAAAAAGCATTCCTAAATGCAATGGAAGAATTTCTCAAGATCTTCTGGAGAGAAAACTGTGCCAACTTTCCCCTACCTATGAGGTCAGATCAACGGGTGTTCTCAGCAGGGGCTTCTCGGTGGTGGCACAACATTCTAAACTTCATAGTTACACACATACTGAGTGATATAGAAAAAATAATAATAACTTAACCTGTTGTAAAAGAGCAACACTTCCGATTCTCAAGAAGACTCTGTTACAGATGGACAACATCAATTACCAGATGTGTTTTGACAATACAATCTTCTACAGAACTTAAAAGTAGTTGTGGCAGAGTAAATCCAGAAGGCACAGTATCCATGTTTATTTGTATGAGGGCAGATGCTCTTGAAAATAAGATATATATTTTCTATCTCTATCTAACTATCTATCTATCTATCTATCTATCTATCTATCTCTATCTCTTATTGTAAATCTATCTATCTCTTATTGTAAATCAAAGGCACTGAACCTCAGGCCTGACTGAGGATGAAATCTGCCCCCACCACCCTGGGGTCCCAATCTGGCCCTCTGGGTTTCCCCAGAGGACTACCTTCACCATTCACCATATCATTAGATGGTTCCTGCTCCCACCTACCCCATTGTTTGGTGGTTTCCTGGCTTTTGTGTGGTTCCTTCCCCATTCTAAAATGTTGAAATGCCTTTCTTAAGGCTTCATTACTGGTTGTAAAAGCTCTCCTCTAAAATATGCTGAAATTTTGCTCCCACCCCCTTTGCCTTTGGCTCCGCCCCCACTGGAATGTGCCCCCGCCCCGAACTTGTCTGAAATTGAATCTGGCCCTGGGCTCAAAAGAGGTCCAACACCCCTGTTGCATAATGAATCTCACCATGTCGTAAAAAGCAATACCATGAAAGAGTCCTCTAACCAGGCTGAATGGGTCTTGGTGGTCCACATCTCAGATCTGAGCACTGTGAATCTGGGGGAGAAAAGAGCCTCTCAGTTAAAATTATATGTAATTTCAGTACAGTTTATCTGAGCCAAGGGGATCATCAGAGCTGATTTCCAGAACCTCAGAGCAAGTGTGATTGTAGTGGCTACAGTCTTGGAAGAGCCAGCTCAGCCACAAAGTTCACTGGGTGAGCTTGGAGCGGTCATTGTCTCTTGACCAAACCTACCTGACAGGGTTGTTGTGGGAAGGAGGGAAGAAAAACTGTGCTTTTTGCTCAGGGTTGCCATATAACAATTATGCAAATAAGCTTCTTAGGCAGCAAATGCACTGCTTTCCCAGTCAATTCCAGGTATGGGAAATGGAAGATACATCTGCTAAATCTCATTGATCCGATCTTGGTTCTGGGGGCAGGGGAATTTCTGCTTCCTGTAGATAAGGGAAGTAACAGAGTTGCCAAGCATGCCAGAACTGGCTCTTTTGGGTTGGATCCAGGCTAAGTTAGTCAAGTTTTATCCTTATTGAAATCAGTGGGACAAGTTAATCATAAAACCAACATGGAACTAAAGCGTGACTAACTTAATCTGGATCCAACCCATTGTTTCTACTATAAACACCCGTGTCCCTGAGCATGTGCAGAGTGCATTCACCTACTGAGTCACTGCAGCTAGCCCCAACACACCTGTGGTTAGAGGATATGGCTTCCATAAGGAAAAACAAGTCCCCTTCGGCTTGCAGGCAATCGTGACTCACTGTACCTTAATTACTATTATTTCAAGGGAGAAATCGGCCCCGACTTTCTGCCCGTCATGTTCTTGTTGTTGTGCTGGGCAGGTGTCCAACCTGCCCGGGCCCCTTTAAGAAGGCAAGCGCCTGTCGCTCCGGCTGTTTCTTTTCCCCCGGAAGAAAAGTGGAGCTACAAGCGGCTTAGCTTCAATGCAAGGTGGGGAGGAGGTAACCAAGCCAGCCAGCGCGCCTCCCCCTCTTAACCAGGCAGGCACAGAACGGCTCCATCCGACTCGTTTGCGGGGAAAAGAATTGGGGAGATCCCTCGTCGCTGAGGTAGTGCTGTGAATTTGCAATTACAACGCCAACAAAAAAGGGGGGGAGACGGGAGGAGGCAGAGGGAAAACTCCAGGCGCTGCAACAACCTTTCCCCGCCAGCAAGCAAACAAGCAACTAATCAGGCGACCAACCCACACTGATCACGGAAGAGCACAGTCGACCGGCAGAGAGAAACTGACCAGACTCGAGATGGCTCCTAGTCGATTTCAGCTTTCCAGAATCTCTAGGCAGAAAAGCCGGCTTTGGCGGCAGAACGCGCTGCTTTTAGGGTGTAGCCTGTGGCTTTCTCTTTGCCCTCTAAGATGTGATGCTTTCAACTTGGACACTAAATATTTGGTCATCAAGAAAGGCAAGACTGCAGACAGTTTCTTTGGACTCTCGGTGGCTCTGCACCATCAAACGAACCCACAAAGATACCTGTAAGTGGAGTAGGCTATAAAACTGCCTGGATTTCTTGTTCTGGAGGGGAATGGGAATGGATCGTTGGGTATTGTTAAAGACTCCCTTTTCTATAGATCTTCGTTCTTCCTTTTAATACCTAAAGTTCTCTCCTGAGATTTGGGGATGTAAAATAGCTTTCACTGGGCCATCACCTCAGTATTTAAGAGGGTGCAGACTTTCCAAGTTACATAGAACTCTCCAGCAAGCAAGAACCTGCGATTTATTAGGCACTCAGATAGATGTAGAGGGTTGTCAGGCATCCATGATATTTAAGGGGACATCCCTTATTGCTTATAGTTGCGATCCTGTACCTATTACCCATTAAACTCTATGGGATTTAATTTTGAGTGGCTATTAATAGGGTTGTGCTATAAAGTATTGTCCTTTCTTTCTATTCGTTTAAGCCCCATTTGTTTTCAAACTGTCTTAGGTACATAGAACAACAGGTATCCAAAGTCTGCTGACAGACTGCTTTAAAGGGAGATTAGGACAAAATTCAGGGAGGATCAGGCTATCAGTGGCTTCTGGTCATGATGACTATATATTACCACCTGTATCAGAGGCGATATTATCTCCAAACACCAGTTGCTGTGGAACACAAGTGGCCAAGATACTTTGCACTCATGCCCTATCTGTGGGCTTCCCATTTAGTTGGGCACTGTGGGAACAAAATGCTGGACTGCATAGACTTTTGGTCTGATCCAGCAGGGCTCTTACTTCTGCATTTGATTTGATTTTTAACCTGAAGTCTGGCAGTCTCCAGTCTGCTTTCAATTAAACATCATGGTCTTGGTTCCTTTTTTGGAGGTGAAAAGTTAAGTTTGTTTCTTAGTCTCTTGCTGATTAACAAATAGACCTTCTCTCCTTTTTTTAAAAAGTGTTTGCACGTAAATGGAGAAGTTACTGATTTTCACGCTGTATGTGTTGTTCAACTCATTGATTTAGCAGGAATGTATCTGTTTATGGATTTAGCCCTGGAACTGATTGTATGCAAGTGAGCATGAGAGGTATTATTTATGACCCGTTGTGTTGGTTTCATGCACACATGTGGCTGAATATGTACATTATGTCCCCAGCCCCCTTTTCTGCACTGAGAAATGATCAAATTTGGGAAACTGTTGCAAAAGTAGTGGTTAATGCCATTTATGTACTAGAGGTAATGGAGAATATATTCAGGGCATCTACTAATCAGTGGCCACTGGTAACTTAAGAGGTAAATGCAAATCTACTCAGGGGTAATAGCAACCTACACTTAATTAGAGCCAATATACTAGGGATACTACAACTTAGCAAGCAGGAGTAGCTGCTTGGGAGACCTTATCAAGTAGGAATCAGTAGGGGATTGAAACATATCACTATGTCATAACAAAAGGCAGATAGTAACTTTTTTTCAGTATAAGTTAAATTTAGCCTGTGACAAGCCCACCAAAAAGTTGGATGTCTAAGTTACTCTCTTCAGTAAAAATATTTGTACTATCTGCCTTTGTTCTCGTGGAAAACATAGTGCAAATGTCTTCCTACTTCATAGTAATAGTCCTTTAGTGTCTTTTTAGGAATAATTTCTCATGGTCCCAAACCTGGAAGTTAGCTTAATTAAGAGCAGCACAGTTTTTCCTGGGGTTACCTGGATGAGGTTACCTGAATACTCACAAGGCGTGCCCCTCTTGTAAGCATGGCTTGCTTCTCCTGTCATTGGCAGCAGATGGTGGGGCCCCAATCCAGCTATTGCAGTTTGTCACAGATTTTTATACTGGGATCCTTGGTCATAGTTCACAAACGGCTTTTGCAGCCTCATCTGGTAATAGGATAATGGGGGGGGGGGGCGAGGGCTCAAATGTGACTCATCTTAAAAAGAATGGCATAAGATGACTGTATGGTATTTCATTTTAAGAAAGTGTATATCTCCCTTTATCTTCAAAAGGAACCAAAGTGGCTAACAATGCTTTTTTTAAAAAACAAAGAATCACAATAATATGTATTTTAAAAAATAATAGTCAAAGAGACAATACAACAGCAACCAGCTTTAATTAAAAAAAATAACAAACCCTAGAACCATAAAACCATACATTGGAACAGGCAGGAAATCAACCCAGCAGGTCAAAAGCCTGCTGGAATAGAAGTCTTTGCCTTCCAGTGGAAAGGCTAATAGACTCAAATCAAAGAGATAGTAAAATAGCAAACAGCTTTAATTAAAAAATAACAAACCCAAGAGCAATAAAACCATACCTTAATGACAGGATGGAAATCAACCCAGCAGGTCTAAAGCTTGCTGGAATAGAAGTCTTTGCCAGTTAGTGGGGAGACTAATAGACAGGAGGCTAGATGGGCCTGGCTCCCAAGACTTCTTTTGAATGGCCATGTGCTGATTTCCCAATGGCCACTGAAAACAATCAGGGGTGGGGAATGTTTTGACCCTCCAGATGTTGTTGGAAAACATCTCCCATCATCTCTGACCATTGGTTATGCCGGCTGTGGCTGATCGGAGGTGATCTGGAGGATGAAAAGGTCCCCCATCCCTGAAATAAATGCTTGAATCCCAGGCTGTGTGACCAGTTGACTTATGAGCAATGGTCCTAAGGGACTGCCTCCAGATGTGCAGACTCAATGCCTTGGTGTCAAGCTATATCAGTGCAAACTGTCAGGGCCAGGACCAGGATTGGGGGGTACCCTGGGCAAGGTGCCCTCTGACCCATACCCCAACACCACCCTGATGGACCCCTAGACCAATGCTTCTCTGCTGCATGCCAAGAGGAATGCCACCATCGCCTCCCTCTACTGCCCTCCCATAAGCTTCTTGGGCTGGGCAGCAGCAGGGACAGCAGCCGTGGTTAATGCTGAGAAGAGAAACACCAAACAATGTGACTGCCACAGTCGCCAGCCCCTTCAAGATCTCCAAATGCCTCTAGGCCAGCTTTTCCAGTGGCGTAGTGGAGCCAGGGCTCACAGGGACGTAACACCATCCGTTTTTTCATTAGCAGGGTTGCTTTTGGGGGAGGCCAACGGAGGCGAGTGGCTTCGATGTCAGTGGGGCGGTGGGTTTTAGTAAGAACCAGCCAGAACTCTTGCTCCTTTAGAGTTCTAACAGTTCTGACTGAAACCGTGAGCAGATTCACTGCACCACTGATATGAAAGCCACCAGCCTCAGCTAGAGAAGGCTGTTCTAGGCCCACATGGTAGCCTACCAACACTCTTTTGAGGCCTATACAGCAGGCTTTCCCAACCTGGTACCTTCCAGAGGCATGGGATGTCAACCCCCATGTTAGCTGGGAATGTTGGGAGTTGTAGTCCAACGTATCTGGAGGGCAACAGGTTGGGAAGGCGGCTGTATGGCTTTATCTGAATCGAGTAGTGCAAAGCCAAATGGCGGGTGCCCATGCGCACTGAGCTGCTTCTCTCATTTTGGATGCCAGTGCAGGCCAATGGCTGTGGTCACCACCCAGGGTAAAACCAGTGGCTTTTAGGTCCAAGAATGGGAAGGGAAACTTGAATCTATGTTTGCTGCAGGGGCTGGCTCTTGGCATTGGGCCTTCTCATGGCCTCCCTCCTATGCCAAAACTGCCCTTTGTGGGGTTCAGTCAGTGGCGCTTCTCTAATCAGTGCTCTGTGGCCGCCATCAAAAGTGTCCCGCAGTGCCTCAGAGTGACGCTACATCCAGGGCATTATGGGAAATTGAAATAGCAGGAGCTGCCTGTTAATGTACACTGATTTTGTTTGATACAATTATAGCACCTTTTGTTCACTTTTCAAGGTGTTGTCCATGGGTTTTCCAAGTGGTCTCCCGTCCAGGCACTGACCGACACAACCCTGCTTAGCTTTAGCAAGGTGGCTGCATCACAGAAGTGGGCCACCTGGAGGGCCACAACTCCCATGATCCCTCACCATTGGCTATGCTGGATAGGACTGATAGGAGTTGTAGTCCAAAACATCCAGAGGGCCATAAATTGCCCACCCTGCAGTGTATATCAGATGACCTCAGACTATGCCCTAGGCCGGTGGGAAGGGAGGCAGGCAGGCAACCTTTTTTCTGTCGCAAGGTGTATTTCTTCTTGGGTAATCTGTCTGCAGAAGACACGTGTCAGCGGTGAGTGGGGCAGAAGCCAAAAGTGGGTGGGTCACCTCTTTTCTTTTTCTGCCACCCCCTTTCTCTCCTTCCCTCCCCATGCAGTGGGCTGCCAAGGAAGGGACAGATGGCTCTTCCCGGATGTCTCACCTGATCATGTGCAGAGGGCTTTTGAAATTAGGCTGAGCACCACATGAAGCAGTGGGGCTGCAGTGTGCCTATCCCTGCCCTAGGTGATGCTTTTCCACTCCTAACGTGGAAGATTGTCAGTTGTAGCTGGGAAGCGCTGTATTTGTGGATGCAGGAAAGAACGTCCCCTCAGGGCATATGAATTGGTGGCTCTTGGCTAGGTTCTGTAAGCAAGCACATGCCTCATCTTGCAGGCCCATTCCTGTGGTTCACACCTTCTCAGTCAGTCCTGCGGCTAGCCTGCGGCCTATCTGACTGTCATGCAGAATGATCTGCGTGATGGGTTCAGTTTAGGGACCATGGAGGAATCGCTACTCTGAGTCAAGTTGATTATTGTGATCTCTAGATCAAACCCCTGAGAGCTCTTTGAGTTTTCTGTTGTGGAGGCAGAAGGAGGCATTTGGAGAATTCTTGCTTGAGGGCTGTTTCCCATTATCATTTTAGATGCAATGAAATACAGCAAACTCAAGTCTCATCTCAGCTCTATAGGGGTTTGTGTTTTTAATTGTGTTTTAATGCATTTGTTTTCTTATTATTATTTTAATCAAGTTTATGATTGTAAGCCGCCTTGAGTGCCATTTTTCTTGGCAGAAAGGTGAGGGAATGAATGAATGAATGAATATTTTATGCTGGCACCTAAAACTCTGAGATTTGCTTCTCTGGATTTTGTTATCTGCCAACCACATAGATTTTCTTTCTTTTTCTTTCTGTTTTTACACACTTGAATAATTGGAAAGAACTATAAAGTTGAGCAAAATTCTCAGACATGAAATTGAATGAAATTGCTGTCTCCTAAATGCAAAGTTTATGTTGCTATTGGGCAGATGTAATAATAATAATAATAGTAGTAGTAGTAGTAAGCAGTGACGTTTCATACATTTATTACATGTTTATTCTATCCTTCCTCCACTTTTTCCCCCCTACCCATTTTATACTCAAAACAACCTTGTGAGGTAAAAGGCTCAAGAATACCTAGAGAGCTTCATTGCTCTGAAGGATTTGAATATGGGTCTTTCCAATCCTTAAATTGCTGTTTAACCTGCTGCTTCCAGATCATTCCTGGAAAATCCAGCGAGACTTTGTATTCATGATCTCAAGCATACAGAACTGAAATTTCCGCAGAACTAAAAGTATCCTCTTGAGGATATTGTTCGTGCACCAGATTTGAAAAAGAGAGAGGGGCGTACATTCTCAGTAGTAGCCGCCAGCCCTGGAAAGCCCTTCCCCATGAGGTCATCCACACTGCAAACAGCTGTATTCCATGGCAAGGCTCATCTGCGGAATGTGTAAAGTAATTGGTCAGAGCAAAGTGACACTGCAAACTGCCTTTCTCTCTCACATCTCAGAGGGGGATAAAGCTACTGGGTTGGATCTAAGCCGAGGCTAGCCACTTCCACACACACACAGAGGACAAAAGAGGGCACGGGCTTACATAAAATGCGCAGGTCCAAATGCATATGTATAGATGCAAATTTAGAAACTATAATTTCAATAGGAATCTCATACATTTCACCATAACAGGTAAGGCTGTGAGACCTGTCCAGGGCTTCACTGTGTTGATGGACAACTTCCACACACACACACCTGCTCTCCTTTCATTGAATTCTGTATCTTTACACCAGGCACAGGATGGCCATGTGTCCTCTTCTACAGAGGACAGTCTCTGTTTGGAGGCGTTCTCTGTTTAAAGGGAATTTCCAGTCCAAGTCTGGTTTTAAGAGCAAGAACCATAAGAAGGGAGAACAGGGATGTTGAAGTTGCCCATCAACAACAGACTGAGCAGCCGCATTGATCCTGCTCTATCTGGTCACAGCATTTCCCACTATGAGAGGTATTGTATTTCTGTTTAAATTATAGTCATTATTTCTCCATTTGTGCCTATACATATCAATCAGCACATGCCCATTTTATGCAAATCTGTGTCCTCCTATATCCCCACCCTCTCTTTTTGGATGATGCTTAAATGGCTAAGACTTTGACCAGAGAGCCTTCAAATGGAGGAGTGTAAAGTAAGACACATGGTGGGAAAGGGGAGGAATCCTATGTATGTCTATGCAGAAGTAAATCTGTTCAATGGGGCTTACTTCTAGATAAGTATATTTAGGTTGCAGCCTTTGTTCCTACTCAAATCCATGACACTTAAATGATAAACTTTTCACACTAATTTCAATGGGACCTAAGTGTACTGTACTTAGTCTGGTTTCAACCTTCTGTGTTAATATGGATGAGGCCCAGTACCTCTTAATAGAGGAGTCGGGAGGTAAGCTAAAATCTAATTGTTAGCATTGATACAAATCGAGCATAGTTCCAGAAACAGATATGGAGATGGTGTGTTTTGTTAATCCAAACAGATGCAAATTGTGCACATTTTCAATGCCTCCTTCCCACAGATGAGGCGGTAAACAATATCACCTCAGACTGCAAGCAGGGGCTCACATGTCGTAATGCTGCTCCATTTAAAAAGCACATCACCACCAAACCTCTCTGCACATGGAAAAGTAGCATGTCAGGTAAAGGGATCTAGCCTAGTTTTCTCCTTGACATGCTATTATTCTGACTGCAAGAAGTTTTCATTTGTTTGATTTTTAAATGGAGGATCATTCAATCATGTGACTCCCATGGCTACAGTCTGAAATGGTAGAGTCATCTAGGCACAGGTTTACCACCTCATCTGCTGTTTGTGAGATCTTATTCTAAAAGGAAGATGGAAATAATTCTGGGATTAATTTGTAAGAGGTCAGGAAGGGCAGACATGTGAGTCTTTTATGATTTCGATTTCAAGCGTCCCCCGGCATTTGCACATTTTAATCCAACAGGGTGCCCCACCCAAGTTCATCATCCAGGGCTGGTTTGGATTTGTTAACTGAAACATGGAGGCCTAATGCTGGCTCATCCTGGATTGGGTCTGAGGTGTGAGTTTCTCATGGACCTGTGAACATTCTTGCAGTTCTTCACTAGATTGCCTAAATTCTACCGGGTTTTACAAAAGACCTTTTCAAATCAGTGGATTTTCCCTCTTGATTAACTCCTTCTGGTAGCCCAGGCCTTCGTTCCCATGGAGACGTGCATTATGTTGTTTAAGAGGCAGTCTCACCCCTCCCCCCGACCACCACTCCCCCATTCCTTCTTAACCTTGGTATGAATCAAGGTTTAGCTAATGTTGTGTGCTCTAAGGAGATGCTTTTCTAGTTTGTGATTCAGCTGGTGGTTGGTTTGTATGTTTTGCAAGGTTTACCACATTTGGGGTTGGGGGAGGTACTGCTCCCTCTTGCTTTTAATAGCTGCCTCTGCCAGGCAGATAAGTAAAGCTTTTCCTGGTATTGAGATGGGAGTAATAACGACAGCCATAACTTCTGTGTATCAAGAAAGCTTTTAAAAAGACACAGCAAGAGGGGGTGGGGGGAAATGACCATTTGCTGCTTAGCAGGATCTTATTTCTTATCTGCATATATTCTGAATTATTTTTGTAGCTGATGATGATGATGACGATGATTATGATTAGATTAGTAGTAGTACATTTATATCCTTTCTTTTTTCCTCTTGCAAGGAACCCAAGGCAGCTTGTATAGTCCTCCCCATCTCCATTTTATTCTCACAAAACCCTGTGAGAGTCAGTGACTGGCCCAAAGTCACCCAGTGGGCTTCATGGCTGAGTGGCAACTTGAACCTGGATCTTGTGAATCCCAGTCCAGCACTCTATCCACTGCACCACACTGGTGTAGAGGTGAGAGTGTTTAGATAATACAATACAATATAATTTATTTATTTTAATTTATTCATTTAAGTAAAGGCTGCAGATGCTTCTACGCGCACAGCTTTCTACTCACAACAGCACTGCATCATGGGCTTTGCAGTATTAAGGATGCCTACATAGTTAATCATTAACGTGCTTGGGCTCGCCTAGCTCAACCACACTGGCTTAACTGTGCAAAGTTCTTCAGGGTCTTAATTTCTTTCATCCTTGCAAAGTATATCTTTGTTATGTTCCTATTTTGCTGATCTGTGATGGGAGAATGAAAGAAGCTGCTGCATTCTAAGTACCTTGCTCAGCACTGTTTACCACACCACCTCCCCCAACATGGTACCCTTCAGATGTGTTGGATGACAAGGCTCATCATCCTGAGTCAGCAGGCAAAATGATCGTGCTTGATGTGGATGATAGGCCTTATTGTCCAACACTGGCAGAGGTTTTCAGACAGGGTTTCTTCCTTTCCCCAAGGGGAGGTGCTGACTGGCTTGCCTGTCATGATTAGTGGAGATCCCAGAACCTGATTTATTAGGGCCACAATTAATACATAAAGCATAGGAAGCCCTACAGTGTTTTTGAGCATATGCAAAGTGCCTTTCCAATGCTACTGATTTCACTACAAGGTAGCCAGGCACAGGCTTCTACAGCAAACACTATGACTTCCAGCCAGGTTTGAGTCCAAGATGTTTTGCTATCTGAAGTGCCGCTCACCGCCCCACATACCATGCAAAGAAGCAAACAGGATTGGCAGTTGAATTTTACTTCAACACTGGTGACAGGACAGTGTCCTCTACTGCACCTGAAGGCAGCAGGTTACTTTAGGGAGTGCAGGACACACAGAGCTCTGTTTCCCAACCGAGGAGAATGATCAGGAGGCTCAAGAGAAATGGCTATGAGGTTGCCATTGCTGTCACCTTGAATTGGTTGACTCGCTCTGCATCATGGGAAGGCCAGCCTTCAACTGTGGCAGTTCTTTAAACTGCTGCTTGTGTCCAATTTTCTAGAATCCCTCATCTTCTCACGCACACATCCGAGTGATGAAATGCAGCTACTCCTCTTGCAGGTCTTACATTCTGCTTTTAAAATTCAAATGAACAGCACATGGCGGAAAACATGGTTGGGAGGGGAGAAGGGGAGGAAAAACCAGACTTCTTGACTTTTACATTTCTGAGACAGCTGGAGGGTCTTTTTCTCTCTCTCTCTCTTTCTCTGCGTGTGCATGTGTCTCTCTTACCCATTTAACAGCGATATCTTGTGCCCTGGAGTGGATTTCTGACGGCAGCAGCTGCATGGCTTGAACAAGCCTCCATGGAGACATTCCAAAGATTCATTTGAAAAGCTCTTGGTAAAGTTGAGGACTTTTTTTGTCAGATACTTCTGTTTTTCTCGTTTTTTCCCTTTTTTTCCTGATGAGCAGCCCCCTGGTAGGCGAAAGGGGAAGGCAGGGAGACAGCTGCACTGCCGAGCGAACCCCGTCCATGCTGAGAAAATTTGGAGAAGGTGTGAATTGTGGGCAACGCGTTAGGACGTGTAGGATTTCCCTGCTTTCCAGGCATTTGCATCTTTTGGGCATTCGTGCCAAGAGAGGCAAACCATATTCAGTGCTGGGCATCTCTAGTAAACTTGCACACTGGCTGGACAAGAGACGAGGGTGGGCACTTATGAATCGCCCCAAAATAGGAAATGCAGTGCCAAAAAAGAGGACACTGTTTTGCATAAATATTGCATACGTTGATGTATTCATGCAAATTGTGAAGTTATTACACTTTCAATCAAAATTCAGTATATCTCACCAGGGTGTGGAAGGCTGAGACCAGGTCACCTTTGTGCCTACGTGTTTGTTCTGCCATCCAGGTGGCATCTTAAAGACTCACACATTTATTGTGGCAGAAGGCTTGGTGGATTAGAGTCGGCCAGAATATAGTTCTGTAGATTTGCTTTCTGACTCCCAGTTTAACAATTGCAGCAAAACGATTCCCCTAAATTATACTACTAAAACGAAGAAAGCTTGGGGTAACCAAGAGTGGATTTATGTGTGGAAGGACTATGAGCTCCATTCAAAGTTCCTCATGCTCTCAGAATTTTTTTTTATTCAGAGTGTATGTCTTTTGCGCCAGGCTGCAGTTTGTGGATCTTGGGCTTCTAGTCAAAAATGAAGTCGACCCCACAAACCTGAAGTCTGCTTGTCCTTGGATTAGAGTCCACTTTAGTAGATGCATGAAGTGTTATCCTAGGTGGGCAGGTCCAGATCGCACGCCATGCATCTGATGAAGTGGATTTTAACCCATGAAAACTACTGCTGTAATAAATTTGTTAGTCTTTAAGGTGAGACCAGGTTTAGTATGTTGTGGCAAAAACAACAAATGTGACTTACTGCCACTGCCCCCACCTCAGCCCTGCATTTCCTCCCTGGAAATTGTCCCACTTCTCTGTAAAACTCAGGGTGGAACACGTGGTCTTTTCTCTCTCCTTTTAGCCTCACAACAGCCCTGTGAGGTAGGTTAGTCTGAGTGATAGGGATTGGTCCAAGGTTAATTAGTGAGTTTTGTGGATGAGAGGGGACCTGAACCTGGTACTCCCTGTTACTAGCCTGACCAATTTGGCTCTCTGCATATCTGAGCATGTGTAAAGTATTTTTATGTCCCCACTGAACATGTTCACACACATTCTGCCAGGAAAATGGTCCCCAGGAGACAAATCCCTTTTTGGGAGTCCTTGATGGACACGTCTTGCCCTTGAGCAAATGGCCATGGATAAAGTTCAAACAGCAAGCGAGTTTGACAAGCGTAACCTTGGGTCTGCCCATTGCTCTTCCCCACAAATTATGTTTCAGCTTTGAGAAAAGAGAAGCCTGGAGCAGCCACTTGTTACATGGTGCATATTCCAAAGGCTTGCAGCGGATCTTCTCTACTGCTTTGTGTACCCAGTGCTGCATGACTTAGGCAAGGGTGTTCATTTGGTTGAGTGATTGGGGGGTCATCTTGTGCAATCCTGTGCATTTTTAGACTCCCCCACCACTTCCCAGAAGCTTATATCTGAAACAGATCTCCAATTCCCCTTTTGCACAGATACCTGAGGATTTCATCATTTGTTTGCTTAAGAAAAGTGCAAGGTTCTAGTCCTTGAGGCTTCTCCTGAATTTCTAAGATGAGAGGTACTGGGTCTGACACTTGCCTGAAAGTAATTCCTTCTGCTTACTTTCCCCCCACCCGCACCCAACCCAATCCCCTTGCAGGACGTCTGCAGCTCAATGGACCAATAGCTGCTTCTCTGTCCCCAGGCCAACTTAACCCACAACTTCCAACAACAGCAGGTTTATAGCTTGTTCCTACCTATTCCGCCCCCTTTAGCCCAATTTATAAGGGGCATCTTCGTTTTCTTATTCCACAATACCTAGCATATTGCAAAGGCTCACTAAGGCAGGCTCTACACTACTGCTTTAAAATGGTTTATAACAGTATTGATAACTGATGGGGCCAGGGCACGCTCCATACAGTTTTCAAACCGTTTTCAAAGTGTCATAACCTGCTTGGTGGAGATCTGGCCTAACGCTGCAATCCGATGCGTGTCTATTCAGACATAAGCTCCATTGAGCTCAGTAGGACACAGGGTGACACTGAGTCTATCTACACACGCAGGATAAAACAGTTATAAACTGTTTAAACCGTTTGAAAGCAGTAGTGTAGATAGGCTCCATTTGTCTTCTTTTAGAGAGAACAGTTCTCTGTTTGAAGGCATCCTCTGATTTAAGGGCTGACCAGCCCAAATCTGATTTTAAGATTAAGAACCCTAAGGAGGAAGGACAGGGGTCTTGTTGAAGTTGCCCATCAACAACAGGTAGAGAAGGCACCCAGCAGGTCACCTAGTCCATGTCTTGATGGCATTGCATCTGCACCCCGAGGCCTCGAACTCCAGCATTGGTACTTCTTCCCATTATCTGAACAGGAAGTCGCGCAAGTGCGAGTTTTGTGTGAAAGAGGTGATGCTGCCTGCCGCCCCACCCATGCACCCAAACTAGTGTGCACCGCGGGACATTGCACGGGGGCTCAGGGAGGCATTTACAGCTAAACAACAACCACAACAGTGGGGGGAGGAAGCCCTGTCAAGTAGTCCTGTCATGGTGTGCCAAAAAAGACAACTATCTTTAGCATGAGAGGCTTTCACCAGTGATTGCCAGGCAGTTGTTCCATCCTGCCATTTTTTTCTTTTTGATCAATGCTTTGTATTTCTGCCGACTTATTATGTACTCCCTCAACCAAGAAATAGAATTGGTATTTCTATATTTTCGGTAAGTTCTAATCATATGGCTTTTGGCCATTCTGCATTCGTTGTCATACCAACTTGAGTTCACGATTGTATTTCTCGGCCCTGGATTAGCTTCTGTTTTTAAATATACTTGTAATCCATCAATTAGATCCTGAAATCCCCGTATGGCTTCAGTGGGTGATTTTTTAGAAAGGATTGCAGCATGTAAAGTACTGAAATCCTTTGATTGCAAAAGTTGGGACAGAGCTAGATCTGTTTTGGGAGTCCACTTTATTCTCTTATTACCAGTCACTCCTAAGTCTCTGTTAGTAATATATTGGGATTGTAAATGTGTATTACTCTCTATTATATTTGCCAATGTCATAGTTAGTGGTAGATGATCACTTCCTGTGTAGGTGCCAACCTCAAAGTGGGCAAGGAACCTGGAAGTAATTAGACCAGATGAATGGACGTTTTACTACCAGGCACTGTTCTCTGATAGTGACATGTGCAATGGGAAGGCCCATCAGTCTAGGGAAGCCCCAAACAATCTACCACATTCTTCCCCACTATGGTGAAATGTATTACATTTCTATTTAAATGGCAGCCCTTATTTATACATTTGGATCTCTATATATCAAGGACCATGTGCACATTTTGCACAAATCTCTGCCTTCTTTTGGCCTCTTTTGGGGGGGGGGGGTTTGATGTATATACGACCTACTTAACAACAAGAAAGCTTTGAAAAGAGCGGCCTGGACAAGACGTGCAGGTGCCTGTGGATTTCACAAGATGTTTATGCAGAACTTGACCCACTGGTGCATTGAAGTCTAGACGGTGTTTCGAGACGAGCTTTAATGATCAAGAATGGGACACTGTGGCGGCCTATTTGATTACGAAGCCTTTTACAGTTCTGGCTCACGTAGTTGCGGAGAGTGTTGAATTCCTTTACAAAGCTCTTTCGGCTACATCAAGAAGCCATTTGCGCTGTCCCTTGCAAGCTTTGCAGAGGCCTTCAGTGAAGAATGTTAGACTCTCTTGGATTGGGGTCCGAGGTCAAAGAACAATGCAAAAAGGAGTAGGTGCTCGGGAAAGCTGCTGCAATGCCCACATCCTGGCAGCATCAGGAATGGCTGTATTTCGGTTTAATTTGTAAAAGCCAATAAATTGATGGCTTTCTTCTTTGTGCCTCCTGGAAATAGGGCTTCTTCAAAGAGAGCACTTCTCGCCCATCCCTCCCTCCTTAAGCCGAAGACTTGATGGTTTTTTTAGAGCAACAAGGATGGCACAAGCCCTGATCAAAGTTCAGATGAGCTGGCTAACATTTCAAACACCCAGGAGATCTACCTCTAAGCTTCTGGCCTTGAAGCTCCAGGTTTTGATAACAACCTAGGGAGGGACAAATCTATTTCCAGTCAGTGTCACTTTAGCACATTTTTACCCTTAAATCCATTCCATTTTTGCATTAATCTCAGGGTTTTTTTCCCCCAAAGAGAGAGACACAGAGAGAGATCAGGATCTAAAATAGCCTTGTAAATAAGCACCCACAAAAGTTACTAGCCTGCCTGTTAAGCGTTGGGGGGGGGGGGGACATTCCTTCCTCCATGGCTAGCATGGAAGGCAAGCAGGCTGGCAGAGGAAGGACAGAGGAATTGGTCCCTCTTCTGCTAGCCTGTTCATTCTACAAGTGCAAGTATGCTGGAAATGTATCTTTAAAGGTGTATCTTGAATATGTATAAATTGCCAAGAACTGTGCAACAGTTGGAGAAGTTTGAAATCTGCAGGCTAGCTATGTTCTGAGTTGCATGTGAGTTCCAGGATCAGGTGATCTTATATGCAGTTCATGCAGATCGAAATTTTTTGCGCAAACCTGTTAAACCTGTGCTCTGCACACCTCTGTGCCTCTTTCCCATGGCTACGAGTGACTGCCTGTGCTTTGCATCTTCTTCCCCACGTGGTCTGATGACAACCCTCTTTTCCACAACTGAGCAAAAACCCATCTGGGATTGGGAATGTGGCTTTTTATGCACAGCTGAAATGAAAGGAGGGGGATGTTGTCACACATACTATATTTTGTTAAAACTTAAAATAAAAGTTGATTTCAAAATGCATACTAGAACCAGGCTCTGTCCAGGTGTGATGGATGGCAATTCCCATTATCCCTAGATGGCTGCAGATGATGGGTGTTGCAGTCCAATACATCTGGACAGCACCAGGTTTTGAAAGGCTGCTATAGTGTCTTTTGCCTCTTTTCCTACTATCCTGAGTCCTCCACCAGCCTTAATGTGACCCAGCCTTGGAATGGTTAATTGATGCATTGTCTGTTCCCTGTCAGTTTCAGCTCAGTACTTCAGTGAGGCAGACACACATCTGGTTGTTCAAAAGTGACATTGACCTTGCCATAAATCCTGTTGGACTTCTTTTAAGGCTCAGTATTAGATTTAGGTTTGTTCTATTTGCAGCTTCTAATATGACAGGGCTTCAGTTGCCTCCTTGAAATATGCATCTTGCTCATCCTGACTAACTTGCAGAGAAGAGCTTGCAAAGGCAACTTAGCCCTGGCGAGATTCACCTTTGTTGATCTTGACAGCTCTTACGTTATATTGCATTTTTAGCAAAACCCAGCCAAGCAAAAGGGCCCCAGTGTCAATGAGACATTTAAACTTGTCCTTAACAGCATCTTAAATGGCTTAACTTTGGCCGGATCACGCCCTTGCAAGCGGTTCTTGCCAGGCATACCAAATGAGCTCTGGCAAGCTCACCCTTACTGACTTCAACCAGAAATCACCTCCAGGAAGGACTTCCTTATTTTCCGATCCGGCCATGGTAAATCGTTGTCCCAATTTTTGTTACTGAGGGATGCCTATTTATTTATTCATTTATTTTAATATGCATTACTAAAGTTCTCATTGTTCAGAGTTCATATCCCTTTCCAAAATCACTAAGTGGGCAAGATGCCTTCTGTCTCTAGCGCATATATAGGAAAATGTACGCATGTGAATGCTAAGGCACAGTGTTGTAAAGGAGGAGGAATGCAAGGGAATGCAGCTCTGGGACTTTTTAGAAGAGCAGGAGCAGTGACATCACCTCCTGGAGAGCCAAGGTAATCAACAGACCTCCTTCTCCTGGCGAATGAGATTATAAGAAGGATTTCAAGTTTTGCTACTGATTGTAACAGATCTGCACAGAGGCAATGAGGGAAATAAGCACAGGCTGGATCTTTCTTTCCTTTCCTTTGATGGACTCTCTACAGCACACCAGTGCCAGCTCCAGTTTTTTGTAGGCCTCGGGCAAGACACTCTTAATGGGCCCCGTCTCTCAGTGAGTCTACCATCTCCACCACTGTTGCCTGGGCCAGAGGAAGAACCAGGTGAACCAGCAGGTTACCATGGCAAAGAGGAGGAGCTACTCCAGGGGGCTCCTGCCATTGGCCACAGTTGGGTGCTGGCCCTCAGCAGGTGCCCGACCATTCCTACTCTTGAGGCCTGATCCTGCCTCACACTAGTAGTTCATATGGTGAAGCGTCTTTGCAAGATTGTTTGCATTCTTAATTCAAAGCTGAAAGTTGCATTCCAATCTACTGATGGTCTTTTGTTCAAGCTCAGTGTGTTTTCCGAGTTGAATCTCAGCAGTCGGAAGTACACGCACCATTGAGTTCCATGGAGCTTCCTTCCAGGTAACTGTGCACAGGATTGCAGTCATGCCTGGTAGACTTAGTTGTGGGATTGTATTAGTGGATTGTTTTGAATGCCTGGGTTTTATGATGGCGTTTTTAACCAGAGTGTTCGCTCCTTTGAATATAAATAATAGAAAAGCAGGCCATATATGTATTTCCTTGGGGTATGGCTATGGATTCTTCTTGGGGGTATGGCTATGGGGCGTGGCTATAGATTCTCCTCGTGGCATGGCCATGGGGTGTGGCTATGGATTTTTCTTGGGGGTATGGCTATGGGGTGTGGCTATGGATTTTCCTCAGGCGCATGGCTATGGATTCTCCGGGGGGGGGTGGCTATGGGGTGGACCTGCACTGCAAACTGTACCACTGCTAAGGCACAGACCTGCCATTTCACACCCTGAAACTGCCAAACTGTGATTTGAATGGTTGATAAACTGCAGGCCAGTTTTCTTTTTCCAGCATATTTTTAAAGCAAAAGAACCATCGCCCGCTTGGCTTTTAAACTAAGACAGGACAGGCTATTGGAGAGGAAATGAACATGGTGTTAAAGAGGGAGAGGCAATTTGTTACTGTTGGCCACAGCTAGCTGAGATAATCCATGATGGGGGCCCACTGAGGTAGGAGGTTCTTTGCTGAGAGTTCCCTCCAATCTGAAGCTAGCCTTGGTTTTGGGTGTGGTTTAATTATCAGTGCTTCATCTGTTCATGACTTCACAAAGTTGGAGGGGGATCAGAAGGTCAACTAGCCTATCCCTCTGCTCAAAACCAGGGTCATCCATTCAACACAACAAAGATCAACCCCAAGCACATGCCTGTGCCCCAGTACACTTCAGCAAAAGTGCTTATTGAGTAAAGAGCTTCCAATGACTCAGGCAAGTGAGCCACTGCACATGCTGGAAGGAATGGCCAAAAACTTCCCAACATCCACCAACCTGACCTGCATATGACACTCCCTCTGACTTCCAGTTGTGTCTGTCAAGAGCTAGATTGCACAAAATCCCACCTTGAGGGCTGATTGGACCAGGATGGGAAGGCAGTAGTGTAGCCACCTTCGGTTCCTTGCAAGACGAAAAAAGACAGGATATGAAATCGTTGTTGATGATGATGATGATCTGACAACCCACCCTATATATGTCTACTCAAATGTAAGTCTCACTGAATTAAATGGGGCTTACTTTTAAGGAAATATGCCAAGGATTGCAGAATGAGTCTTCTCAAATCTTGGGGTATAATCTCTCACACACACTGCAGTCCAAGATGTCCCAAAAAGAGTGTGAATGAAAGAGACAGAGAGAGAGTCTAAGAACATAGATATGAGAAAAAGTCTTAGCATCTCTCTAAAAACTCAGTTTAGTCCAGATCGTCCTCTACAAATCTTCATCTTCCCAAATCCTCACTCATCCTACTCAGTCAAATATTCAGGACTGCGCTCTTCAGTTTAGTTTATGTATATGTTGGGTTTCTTGCTTTGGAATGTACCCGAAGCAACTCAAGATAAACATCAAATAAATATCAAGCTACAGCATCACCTTTGAACACAATTCAATTAACATTTCATAACAAAGCGTCAAACAAATGGAAATAACATGAAGTCACCAGTTCGATAAACATACCATAGCATAAACTTCGTTTTTCATTTTATTTTAATCCCACCGTTCCTTCAAGGAGCTTTAGGTATGTGCTCCCTTCTTTTTATCCTGATAACAATCCTGTGAAGTAGATAAGGCTGAGATCAGTTTACACCTAATTAGTATGTAACCATGTAATACAGAAACCGAATACAAATCAGCAGTAAAAAGAAAGTAACTGCCCAACTCTCACTAATCTTGCTATAACTCCAGGAGACCACACCAGCCTCATCTGAGACCTCTATCACACCAGTGATTTAGTGCACTCAAGCCATGCTGGTGGGCCGATTTGCAGCACAGTACTCACATGACGCCATGACTGTCCTGCTATCATGCCGCCTCTTCCCCAGCCTTTCCTAGAATGCTAAAAGTCTGGATTATTTTCTCTAAGCGCATTTAATGTGCCCTAAGCCTCTGTGTAGTTTTAAAGGAACTGGGGGCTTGAATGGATTGCACCAGGTCCTGGCAGGGAAAAGCGATCTCTCCCAGCAGCCGGTTCCAAGCCTCAATATAAAACCCAAACCTTGCATCCCTGGCTTGAAAGCGTTTTTTAAAATCATACAATGCCTGAATCTCTGCAGAGACAGAATTGTACTCCCTCGATGCCCCCAAAGAGCAAGACTAAAGGGTTGTTCCATTTTTGCCCAGCAGAAAGGTGGTCTGGTTGAAGTACTCATCTGACAGGACCTGACTGGAGGGAGAAAGAGAAGGGGAGGGGTGGAGTGGAGTGGAAGAGCAAACAAGCTAAGGAGCAAAAGAGCAGCTATTAAGGTGAAAGGGATCATAAGCTTGAGGTGCTTCTGCATCAGAGGTAAAAAAAAAACTGCGGAGGCAAACCAGGGGGGAAATTAGGTGTGATGAAGGTCTGAATACAGTTTGGAATCCTGGGCATTGTGGGGGAGGGTCTTCACATCATACTAGATCAGAGTTCTCAAACATTCTACTCCCAGAGCCCCTTGAGAGGGCTGAAAATACCTGAGGCCCACCATTAAAATGATGGGGTATAGAGTGGAGCCAGGCACAAAATGGCAACCTGAGGGCGGAAGCAGATTACAGAACTGTTAAGTAACACACTTGAAATGGCCATGTGTCCTTTTACTGAGAACAGTCCTCTATTTGAAGGGCTAGCAGAGGACTCTCATCTATTTTGAAGGTGTTCTCTATTTGATGGGCTGTCCTGTCCAAGTCCAGTTAAGAACGTAAGAGCCATGCTGGATCAGACCATGGGTCCATCTAGTCCAGGATTCTATTCACACAATGGCCAACCAGCTGTTGCCCAGAAACCCACAAGCAGGTCACGAGTGCAACATCACCCTCTCACCCATGTTCCCCAGCAACTGCTGTACATAGGCTTACTGTCTCTACATAGGCTTACCATCTCTACTACTGGAGGTCGAATGTAGCTATTAGGACTAGCAGCTATTGATAGCCTTGTTCTCAAGAAATTTTTCTAACTCCCTATTAAACCATCCAGATTAGTGGCTATCACTACATCTTGTGATAGCACATTCCATAGTTTAACTATGCGCTGTGTGAAGAAGTACTCCCTTTTATCTGTTTAAAGATAGTTTAAAGATTTAAAAAAGCCATCAGAAGGAAGAGCTGGGCCTTGAATCAACAGTTAGCACCTTGGCAGCAGATTGAACAAGCAAGCACATATATTACCTGGTTACAGTCTTCCACATTCTGGTGGAATGTACTGAATTTCAATTTCAATTATAATTTCTAAATTTGCATATATACAAATAAATTAGCATATACAGATGTTATGCAAAACTGTTTTGGGGGGGTTGATGCTGCATTTTCTATATTTTAGCAATCCGAAAGTTGCGACCCTAAGCACACCATTTCTGAGTTGCATTGTGATGCATAAGATTGCAACCCGCATGGCCACTGCTTCTCCTTGCAGGCTCACTAGGTGACCTTGGGCCGATCACACTATCTCTTGGCCTAGGCTATTTCACATCGGGGAAATTCTGGGCTAGGTGGTTTACAGCTGGATTCCTCACCTATGTCAAGGAGGCATTTCACCAGATTTCTGGTGCTGTTCCAATACACTCCAGGTGGTCTGGCAAGTATCTTAATAGATGTTTTTATTCATGGAGGTTTTTAGTGTTTAAGATGGCTTGTTTGTTGAAGCAGATTTTTATCTGGTGGGTGCTGTCATAATTATAATTTTGTGTTTTATCTTGTTTTATTCTGTTGTTAGCCACCTTGAGCACTATTTTTATTGTCAATCAATCATTTTATTGTATTTGACCAGTAGCCATTACAGAAATAAGCTTGATAGACCATGCAGTAACAGAATAACACCATGCAATAACAGAAATCAAATAAATGAATCGCCTGCACAATCCACTGCAATAGCAATCAGTGATTACGTAAATATGTTTGGTGGCTTTAGCAAACAAAGCTGTTTTGTGTGTAACGTAAGGGTCGCAATCTGACAATAACCAGAAAATTTTCACATAGGAACTTCCCCCCTGTAAGGATGCCAGAATCTGCCTCAGGAATCTCTCCCTGGGATTTATATATATATATATATATATATATATATATATATATTATTTTCAACTTAAAACAAAGTAACATAACATAAAATGCAATACATAACTAACAGCCCTCATACCCCCCCCCCCGTGCTCCCCTCCCCCAGGAGACCTGCATATATTCAATTATACATCTTTCCAAAATTGTAATGTATCTTTTGAAGGTGTTTGCCCCTTCCCCATTCTCAAAACGTATTCCAAAAATGGACTCCATATTTTTTCAAAATCATTCTTCCTGGGCATTCCCCTCTTTACTTTCAAATTACACGTTAGCTTATCATTAAGTGCCTTATCCCATATTTCTTTATACCATTCTTCTATTGTATAATTTCCTTGCCCTTTCCAATTCTTAGCTATCATTAATCTTACGGGTGCCAGGATGTTGTTTATCAATTCCTTCATGCTTATATTCTTATTTTCTTTATCCCATATTGCTAGTAGAGCCAACCTTGGGCTTACTTCCAATTTACTTCCCGTTATTTCACTTATTTCTTTAAACACCCTTTCCCAAAATTTTTGTACATATTCACAGCTCCACCACAATGTTCCAACCTCCTGACAACCCCTCCAACAATTCTTGGAAATTTTCTTGTCTATCTGATGAAATCTTTATGGCGTTAAATACCATCTCCATGCTATTTTATAATAATTCTCTTTAATCCTAACTGACAAAAGCTTTAACATTCTTGCATCCCATCTCCTCTCCCAGTTATGTTCATTAATTTTTTTCTTTAAATCATTTTCCCAAATCATTTTAAGAGAGTCTTGATATTCCCCATCCTCTATCAAAATTTTATATATTTCACTAGTCAAACCTCTTTTACTTTTAATTTCCCCCTTCTTTTCTCTTGATTCAATTAAATCTTCAAATCTTGTATTATCTCTACATTCCTTATTCTTCTTTTTCCAATCCTGTGTCCATTGTTCCAATTGTATACATTTGAACCAAGCTATCTTTTGTCCTCTTAATATCTCTCCAATTTGATCCTTATTTATCATTCTTTTCATCCAATCTCTTAACTTAATAATTTTCTGAGCCCTCAGACCCCCTTCCAACTCACTTTTTAAATTCCTTGGGAAGTTTCCCATTACTACCACTGGGGTAAGAGGAGAATTTCCTGGTATTAGCTTTCCTTTAACTTTCTCCCAAATCTCTAAAATATTCTTCAAGCACGGGTTATCCAGTCCCCTCAAATCTTTCTTTTGTAATTTGGTAAAGAAAATATTCTGCAATTTTAATTCTTGTTCTCCTGTTTGTGTCTCTAACCATTCTATATCATCTTCCCCTAAAATACTATTTATCACATATCTTAGTTGATTAGCAATATAATACATCTTTATATTTGGAAGTCCCAATCCTCCTTTCTTTTGTGTCTTATACCATAACCCTTTATTAATCCTTGCTTTTTTATCTCCATTGCAATAAGCGTTAATCATGTTTTGCCAACTCTTTAGCTCTACTTCTGTTATTTTAATTGGTAACATTCTAAACAAAAAATTAATTTTAGGTAATATCTTCATTTTAATAACCACTATTCTACCAAACCATGAATGCTTCCCTGGGATTTTTATATAGGTGACGAAACAGTAAATAGTGTGAGATATCCTCTACCTCTCCCATACCACAGATACAGAATCGTAAATTTCTTGGAATATGTCTGTATCTGCCATCCAAGAATGCTGTAGGCATGGTTTGGAAGCGTAGTTCTGTAAATGAGGTTCTCAAAGAAGCAAAAGTAAGGGTTTGTAGGTATTGAGTTCTTCCATAATCTGTTTTAAACAGATAATACCATCTAACTTCCTTTTTTTATTATTACTGAATTAAGTCATTTTAGTGTAGGTTCAGATTTTGTCCCGTAATTGACTCTTATTAATTAAATCGAAAGCTGAGGAGAAGCCAATGAAAGCAGCAAAGAGCCTTTTGGAAGTACCAGTAGTATATTTATAAATTAAGTGTTGCAAAACAAAAACTTGGTCCATCATACTGTGGCCTTTCCTAAACCCAGCTTGTTCCTACTGTAAAATGTTATTTTCATTTTCCCAGTCCAACAACTTTTGGAGGAGGAAACTGCTGTACATCTTGGAGCTAATATACAATAGATTGATTGGTCGATAGTTTTGAGGTTTAGATTTATCTCCTTTCTTATAAATTGGAAATATTATGCTCATCTTCCATCCCTCAGGGAAGATTCCTGTAGAATTGATATGAGAAGATAATTTTGTTAATAAAGGTGCCTACCATTCAGGGTTACTCTTAAAAACCTCCTGAGGGATCATATCCTCCCCAGGTGCTTTGCCCACCCCTAAAGTGTGAATAAGTTCGCTCACTTTTTGTTCTGTGACTGGGGGCCATTCTGGGTGTGCAGCCATGTTACGGATGGAAGTTAAGCCAATATTGCCAGCACTTATGTCATTCCCAAAGATATTACTGAAATAGGAATGCCAAGTATTGGCTGAGATACATGCCTCTAATACGAGATGTGTTCCCTTATCTGTTACAGTAACCAAATCCCAAAACTTTCTCTCATTCTTTTCCATGGCTGCAAGACCCAACTCCTTCTATTGAACCATCATAAACAACAACAAAAAATATTTCTGAGGAGGTTCTTGTAAGCTAAGCGACAGGAGGCCAATGCTTCCAGATCTGCTTTCAGCTTCAGTTGCCTTACCCTCCTAGTTAGTTGGGATAGGTTCTTTTTAGATTGTCTGCATTCAATGTCATACCATCCACCTTTTGGAGAAATCAATCCAGATTGATGGACTGTTCTTGTTAGCAGTGGTCTTAAGGTATTGGCTATAATCAAGCTGCCATCAATAGGAGCTGCATGTCCTTCAACAATGCTTTGGCATATTCCCAAAAGATAAGGGCTATTCAAACGATCCTGGATTGACTGGCTAACAGAAGAAGACCATCTTAAGCGTTTCCCACGTATAATTGTTCCGTCAGTTGAGTCCATGGGTAGGGGGCACAATTGGGGAGCTAGAATAAGGATGGACCAAAGTATGGGAAAGCGAACACTTTCTGGTCGGTCTATAATGTTATAGCCCGCCTTATAAGATGATAAATTTGGCAAGCAGAAGATGTAATCAACAACATAAATGTAAAGTATCCATTAGACTTATCCTGCGAGCTGCCATGAAGGCATATTAGCTGGAAGCAGAACATTAGCTCAACTAGTCTCCTGCCTTCTTCGTTAGCTATTTTGTCGTGTGAAAGCAGTCATATGGAAAGACATTGCTACAGTTCAGGCCAAAAACAGTCCCATTTTCATTAGGTCTTGAGCCAACATGAGCATTGAAGTCACCACAAACCACTATACTTGCTTCAGGAAACTAATACAAATAAATAAAATGAATAAACCAAAACAGAGACGCAAAGGCCTGGAGGGGGAGAAATGGGTCAGGAACCAGAAAATTCAGAAAAAAAACACTTCCCCTCAATTTTTCTCCAAATCCCTAGAAAAGCCCAGGGGAAAAATCTGCTGCTGTTTTTAAATTAGTTTGTTTTTTTCTGGGCTTTTTTATCTCTAGAACAAAATAAAATGAATTTGCACAAGTCCATCCTGGTCCAACTAGAGCAGGGGTGTGTAGATAGTAGAGGTCCAGATGTTTTGGACTTCAACTACCATCATCCCTGATCATTGCCCATCCTGGCTGGGGCTTCTGGGAGTTGAAGTCCAAAACATCTGGAGATCTATCTTCTGCGCACCTATGAACTAGAGGACTGAACAACAACAGCACACTAAAGGGTGATATTGACCGGAGACCCAACCTAGCTGTAGGAGTTATGGAGAAGTGAGGCGATTTCACCAATGACAATTAACCATCCTGTCTTGTACAGATACTCTCAGTCTCTTTCAAACATCTGAATGTGACCCTTGGTGATGGGATTGAGACTTCTGCAGGCAGGGTAGCTACTTGCGCAGCACCAAATGAAAGAGGACACAGATTTGCATGAAATTTGCATGTGGTGATTTATATGTGCAGATGCACATTTAAAAATAATTGCTACCATTTCAATAGAAATACAATACATTCTACCATAGTGGGGAAGACTGGGGTCAGGTGAGCTATATACCTGCTCCCTCTACCATCCAGGTGCTAACCGCTGATGGGCATCTTCAAGGCCCTGAAATGGTGTCCCTTCTTATATTGATCTTTAAGCCAGACTTGCACTAGGAGCCCTTCAAATAAAGGATGCCTTCAAATAGAAGGCTGTCCTCTGTAAAATAGGACACATGGCCTCCGTCGTTTGCTACTTTGCTTATCTAGAATTTTTATACCACTCTTTTCCTCCAAAAGGAGCACAGGGTGGCTTACAGTATTACGAAAACATACCAGTAAAAGAACCATAAAATCATATTTTCACACTAAAACAAAAGCAAAAGATGAAGCAATAAATAATCTAAGAACACCATACCCAACAAATCAGGAGTCAAATGCTTGATTAAATAAAGCAGTCTTTCCTTATGTTTCAAAATGGTCACAGAGGGGAATAATTGCGCCTCACCTGGGAGGGAGTTCCACAAAGGGGTGTGTATGGGTGTGCCCTGATCATGTTCTCCTCACCTAATATATAGAGGGTGGACCACAAGCAAGGCATCTCCTGCATATTGGAGAGCCCTAGCTGGCTGGTAACGTTGCACAGTAAAACCAAAATGCAATTGCTTGGAAGTAGGGATATACAGATTTTGTAAAATCCATTCTGTCTGCACTTCGCAGATTGTCAGGTGCCTCTCATTTCATCTTCTGCTCATTGGTGAAATTGGATTTTTTTGCAATTTCCCAAATTTGCACAAATTCACACTTGTGAAAATACACAAATCCCCCCATGCACTTTTTCATGCTTTAGCCTCTACAGGAGATATGCTTTTTAATCTGGTGGTTTTTTAAAAAATTTTTTACATATTTTTCTATGACTGAATTTGCATAAAATTCTGGAAAGTAAAAACAACCTGGTACACAGGTCCGTGGAATTTGTGCAATTTGGGGGGGGGGGGGGAAGTCTACTGTGGAATCTGGAGGTTTTATTCATGGAAATCTGAACTCATTCTATCCCATTCCAGACTTCTCCAACACCTTGTCTGCAAATATAGACTGGTTGTCTAGGCTAGAGGTTCAATATCTTCTTGACTTTCAGATCAGTGGTGAGGCAGGGATCCTCTCTGCAACATCTTGAAACATGCCTCTTGCCCAATATTGTGGTGACAACTGCATCAGTTTGAGGCCAATGGTTAACTTCAGAGGTTCCCATCCTCTTAGGTCCCCTCTACAAGATTTCGCTTTGACGCCCAGTTGCCCAATTATGCACATATACAGATAAGCGCATTTACTCCTAATACCTATTCATGAGAGGCGGTGAATAGGAGCAGGCCACGAAGCCCGCTTGCAGTAGCAGCCGGCTGTGGACGGGAGCGGATGGCCAGGAAAGGTAAGAGCGCCGCGGTCCCCCCACCCCCTGCTTACCTTTCCTGGCCGTCCGCTCCCGTCCACAGCCGGCTGCTACTGCGATGTCATCACCTGGCGCACTACCTAGGAACAGGCCGCGAAGCCTGCTCACTGTAGCAGCCGGCGGTGGACGGGAGCAGTCGGCCAGGAAAGGTAAGCGCACCGCGCGCCCCCCACCCCCTCTCTCCCTGCCCCCTGATTACCTTTCCTGGCCGTCCGCTCCCGTCCGCCGCCGGCTACTACTGCAAGCGGGCTTTGCGGCCTGCTCCAGAGTAGCGCGCCAGGTGATGTCAACACCTGGCGCGCTACCTAGGAGCAGGCCATGAAGCCTGCTCGCAGTAGCACTCTGCGGCAGACAGGGGCGGACGGCCAGGAAAGGTAAGCGCGCCGCGCACCCCCTTCCCCCTGCTTACCTTTCCTGGCCGTCTGCTCCCGTCCGCCGCCCCCTGCCCCCGTTGTCCGCTTCCATCGGCGGGCACCTGCTGGCGCCCGCCGATGGAAGCGGACAGCCCCGCTAGGGAAGTCCCCCCCCGCTGTCCGCTTCCATCGGTGGGCGCCAGTGGGCGCCCACTGATCCATTCGAACCGGTTCGGAACGTTTCCGGATTGGATCGGATTGGATCGGCTGATCCAGCGGTGAGATCGGAAATCGATCCGATTTATTATCCTATTTCCCCCTGGATCAGATTCGGATTGTGGATCGGATCCGGTCCAGTGCACATCCCTAGTCAAGAGTACTGGGAGTTGTAGTCGAAAACATCTGGAGATGCTAAATTGGGAAAGGCTGTCCTAGACTACTGGCTTTGGATGCAGTGGGTCCCAGGTTTGCTCCTTGGCATCTCCAGTTAAAAATTATCTTGGGTATCAAGGCTGGGAAAGATCCTTGCCTAAGACCCCAGAGAGCTGGTGCTGCTACTCAAGAGGAGACACTGCTATGCTAGATGTACCAATAGTATGACTAGGTATAAGACCGCTTCTTATATCTTATATACTCTCAAACCGTGCTGGCTCCAGGTTTTGGAGAGCCCTTGGGCAAGTCGTCCTCAATGGGGCCGCTCCTTGAGTGAGTGTGGCGTTACCCCACAGTTCTGTCCCCTTAGGTATGCCCAGTATAGTCACAGAAGAGCCTTTTCAAAACCTCAGTACCTTTTCCCCTCTGCTATAAGGGAAAAGTGGTGTTTCTTTTACCCTTCCCTCAGGTGTTTAAGTGGTGGTGCTTAGCCTGAGAGGGGTGTATACATCTAGGCCTGGTGTTTGAGGCTGTGGCGTCACAGTGAGTCTACCTGCTCACTGCCGTTATTGCTAGCTGCTATTGCTCCTCATCCTCTTTCTCATCATTGCCACGACTTGCTTGCCTGACGGCAGAGAACCAGTGAGGAAGGAGGAAGGAACATCTTCTGCTCCTCCTTCTCGTCACCACTATTGCCTGGGCAAGAACAAGAGCCAGGTGAACAGGCAGGTTACAATGGGGAAGAGGAGGAGTGACTCTAGGAAGCTCTTGTCAGTGGGCCCACTGCTCAGCAGGTTCCCAACCATGCCTAACCTTGACACTAGTGATCAAATGCTCCCTGCTCAAGGGAGCACAATATAAGATGACAAGTTGCAGTACACCCGTTCTCCTTGGTCCTCCTCATAGAGTGAATTAAGTTGGCAGTATTCTTGGCTTGGCTGGCCTCTTGCGTGTGTGTGTGTGTGTGTGTGTGTGTGTGTGACTTGGAGGCCTAAGTTCTGGTCTGGTTTGTACCTTCACAGCCCAAGATCTTCTTCTTACTCCATATTCTTTATTTTTCGTGGGCATTGCTCCTTCGGTCTGACCGGTGGGTGGTCCAGCTGGACAAGAAGGGCAAAAAGGATCAAGGCAAAGAGCTCTCTGGAAAGTAGCTAATGTGGATTGAGGCCAACCTGCTGGTGCCAGTATCCCAGAGCTGTTAATTTTAGCAGGCGCTTGAGGGAAAAGGGAATGATAGCTCCGCTCTTTCTGCTACGAACCAGGCATGGAACAAGAGCCTCTGTTCGTTCCTCTTTTGTAAAATTTGCTGATCTGCCATCTTTAAACTCTCAATGGGGGGAGAGTTGGCCTTGTCCCCTGGCCCCGAAGCCTTTCTTCCAAAGAGCTAGTCACACACTGTTGCACTCACACCTCAAGTGACTGTGGCACTTGGCTCGCTTTGATGTTGGGATAACTTTCTTCATTCTGCTGAGTGAGTTAAATATGAACTAGGGATGTCGGCAAAATCTGCAACAAAATCCAATGAGTTCAGATTTCTATGAATCCAACCTGCTGATTCCACAGTACACTGGCTTTTCCTGGGTTGCACAGATTCCGTGGGCTTGCAGACCAAGTTTTTTTAAAAACAAAATCTGGAATATTATGCAGATTTGATAATTGAAAACTACATAGAATACACTGCCCAAAAATGCACATTTTACCCATACACTAATGTATGAAAGTGCACATTGGAGGGAGCGCATTTTTGCAAGTGTGAATTTGAACAAATGCACATTTTCACTAAAGTGAATTTGTGCAAATTAGGGGTTTTTTTAAAATCCCATTCCAGCAATGAGCGGATGACAGAACGAAAGGCAACTGATAATCTGCGAAACGCTGACAAAACTAGGGATGTACATGAACTGTATATCCCTAGTTCGAACTGCCGAAAAAACCAGAGCAAGATCTCTGCAGGTTGCAAGATCTCTGCAGGTTGTTTGTGTTTAAGATCAGCATTTCCAGAGACCAGCTGTTACCCAGTTGAGGTTGAAACAAGAGACAGCTACCTTGGCTCTCAATTTGAACCAAGAGCTCAACCTAAGAACCTAATTTTCAATGCCTGGGTGAGCATTTTTCTTACCCAGATGAATAACTACTGCCCCCAAGGGGCCGCAGCACAGTGGTGGAGGACACACTGCGTGGGCAAGATCCCAAGTTCAATCCCCAGTATTAAAGGGATCAGGTAGCAAGTGATGGGAAACCCAGATGTCTGGAAACCCGGAGATCAGCTGTCCATCAGAACAGACCAACCTTCCCTAACCTGGTGCCCTCTGGATGTGTTGGACTACAACTCCCAGCATCCCTGATCACTGGCCATGCTGGCTGGGAATTATGGGGGTTGCAGTCCAACACAACTGGAGGGCCCCAGGCTTGGGATGGCTGGAGAAGACAATATTGGACCAGGACCTCTCTTTTGGGGGGATGCTAGTCATTGTGTGACTATACAGTCAGGTTGGTGTAGTGGCAGAGTGTTGGACTGGGACTCAGGATGTCTGGATTCTAATCCCCACTCACCCATGAGGCTCACCGGGTAGACTTCGGGCCAGTCACTGACTCTCAGCTTAACCTACCTCATAGGATTGTTGTGAGAATAAAATGAGGAGGACCATATAAGGCACGTTGGGTTCCTTGTTAGAGGAGAAAAGCTCAGATAGAAATGAGATGATGATAATTGTTGTTGTTATTGTTGTTTAACTATTCTGTACAGCAGCTTTCTCCAACCTGGGTTCCTCCAGATGTGTTGGACTACAACTCCCATTGCCCAAGCCCCTGCTGGATGGAGATGATGGGAGTTGTAGTCCAACCTGTCTGGAGGGCGCCAGGTCAGGTAAGACCGAACTAAGTTTATGCTTTGCTCTGCAGCTTTCTGTTTAATTGCAGCAGCATGCCCCTACTGCTTCCTCCCCGTCCCCCGCTCCGGGGGTTTCGTGCTCTGCAATCTCCGTCCCGTGACAGTGTGTTCTGTTCTCCCTCTTCTTCTTTTCCCAGCAGGTGTGTGCTACTCTCAGGGCAGATTCCCTAGAAGGGGTTAATGAGGAATGATGTTTGCCCAGAAGTTGGCCTCCCAGAGGCCTCTCTTTTGATGCAGCTCCCTCGTTGTGTTTACACTCAGCTTCCCTGGTGCTGCTGTGTATCCCTTTTCAACCAGCTCAGGAGGAGATGCGGGGGGGGGGGTGCCTCAGCCTTCCCCAACCTGGTGCCCTCCCACCTGTGTTGAACTACAGCCCTAGTCATTCCTCAAGTTTGCAATCCAATACATCAGGAGGGTGCCCGATTGGAGGAGGCTGGGGTACACCTTTCTCTCGATGCTCCTGGTATTTTTGCTTATCCTAAAGCAAAACTTTTTTTAAAAAAACCACCCTGGGAGTCTTTGTTTGATTGCTATGTTTATATTCTATGTTTTCTCCGACAGGCAATCCAAGAGCCAGGCTGGTGTAGTGGTTAGAGTTTTGGACTGGGAGTCGGGAGATCCGGGTTCTAGTCCCCACTCGACCATGAAGTTCACTGGGTGACTTTGGGTCAATCACAGACTCTCATACCTCACAGGGTTGTGATTGTGAGGCTAAAATGGAGAGGAGGCGGATTATGTATGCTGCCTTGAGTTCCTTAAGGAGGAAAGAAGGTGGGATATAAATGTAATAAATAAATAAATAAATGTAATAAATTAATTAATAAATAAATAAATAACCCAAGGTAGCATATGTTGTCCCTCCCATTTAGATAGTAGATTATCCTGAGAGAAAATGACTGGCCGGAGCTCGCATGATGAGCCTCGTGGCTGAATGAAGGTTTGAACCTGGGTCTCTCTTGTCCACATCCGACTCTCCAACCACACAGGTCAAGCAAAATGGAGTCCAATACTGCATCTCTTTCTCTCTTCTCCCCCCTCCCCCCTGGTTTGAAATTGTCCACAAGAGCTACAGGGAGACTGAGCAGACCATTTCTCTGCCTCACACACTTCCCCATGCTGTTCTTTCCTCCTGCCCATGCCTTTACACTTGACTTGCTTATCTCCATATGCTTTCCCAGGGGTTAAAAATGTTGGCTCTGTTGCAGGACAGATTCATTCAAACAAAAGGGAGAAATCTGAAATCTTTGACAAGCCTGGGCATTCAGCAAGATTGCGATCTCATGTGGAGGAATTTGAATTCCACTGCATCTGAGAGAGGGAAGGGACCTAAAGGCTATCTCTTGACTGCTCCCTACTATAGGACAGGATTCTGCCAAAACACACACACACACACACAGACGTGTCAGCCTATGAAGTTTAAGCCAGGGTGGGCAGAAGGTAGATCTCCAGATTTCAACTCCCAACGTTCTTGAACATGGGAAATGCTGGCAGTGACTTCTGGGAGTTGAGGTCCAAAACATCTGGAGAACGTCCCTCTGCCCACCTCTGCTTTAGATCACGTGGTGTGCTTTATTTGAGCTGTGGGCAACTGGAACAGGACAGAGGTGGGTAACATGTGGGCCTCTGGTTATTGTTGGATTGCAACTTTCATCATGCCCCACCATTGGCTGTGCTAGCTAGGGCTGATGGGAGTTGCAATCCAACAACATCCAGAGTGCCACAAGTTGGAAAGCATGCAAAACGGAGGATGTAGAACAAATAAGTGAGGGAAAATTACAACTCCTCCCTTCTGCTTTTAAGTATTTTGTATGTGGGGGTGGTTTAGTGTGGATAGTAATATTTTAAGACCATGGCTATGTTCAGTCGACACTTTAGGCAATGGAGGAGGGAATAGGCTACACACAGTACCTTATTTCAGAGGTACTCCACACACAACATGTTGCCCCTCCCCCATCACATGGTTGAAAGTCTGGGCATCCTGGACAGCTGGTGCTACTCCCTTCCTCCTCCCTCAGTCCTCCCAGATCTATCCCTTCATGCATTGCAAGTTCTGCTGGCTGTAACGGAGTGGCCGCTCCTGCCAGAGAACTCTATGACCTTCCGGAATAGAGCATTCAATGGGGGAGATTACACAACGGAGCTGGCCACACAACATGTTAATCAACTGGTCTCCAGATAAGCAATGGAGCGGCCTGTTGTTTTTCCCCATCGTTTAATTCTAAAAGATAACGTACTGTGAGTTGTGTGCCCATTGTGTGTTGCCCCCCAGACAACACAATAATCAACACAATGGTCAATTGCCTCTCTACCCCCCCCCCATTGATTATCGTGTTGTTTGAACCCATCCCATCTATCCTAGAGTCACTAGCCAGTTTGACTTGTGCATGAGGGAGAGATTCCTTTCCAGTCCAGATAGGGCAAGAAGGGTTGATTTCCCTTTAGATCTCTACTCAGAAGTAAGCCGCATTGTTTTCAGCGGGGCTGTCTCCCAGTAAATGAAAAAAAGTTTGCTGCCTTTGGAATGCTGTTGGCAGAGTTGGATGAGAAATGTGTCAAGTTTGCATTTTAATGCGAATTTAACACATTTGCTCTCCTTGAACTTATACACATGAAGCACAATGCAGCGATACGGCACTTTCTCCGACATTTGCGATGCACTTTGAAAATCCCAAAATGTGCCCCAAAATGCATGCAACAGGGCGGGGGGACTTTTCTTTGGTTCCTGACAACCTATCTACAGTTGTAATGGTTCCTCGTGCCCCAGAGGAAAAGTACAAGCGACCCTCCTGCCCTTCCTGCACATACGAGGAGAGATGTATGGGGTTAAGGGAGCTGACCATGTCTATCGCACTGAGAGCCACCCTAAAAATGCCACAGAGTTGCCCTGACTGCCGCTGTGAAGCCTGCTGACCAATTCTGGATGAAACTGACATTTGAGGCTGCAATTGTTCTGCCTTGACCCGCGCCTCCTCCTCTTTTCCCTCCCTCCCCCCTCACGTTCCTTTTCTTTGCCATTTTGCAACACACGCAAGGGGCCTGCACAAATGCCACATTTTTTACGCTGCTGACTGTTGCGGGCAAAAAACGAAGATACAAACAGAGTCAAAAAGGTCCCCCGCTCTTGGGTTCTGGCTTTGGAATTTCACTTCCCCTCCTTCCTCTTCCCCAACTGGGTGGGTTGGTACTATTCCATCCTGGCCCTCGTTCAAAGCCATTGTGTTTTGTCCCAATGACTTCCTTGTCATGCCAGTTGGATTTCTCTGAGCCCCGCCAGCCGCTAGATTGATTGAGAGCAGAAAGCTGGGCTTGCTGGGATACCCAACCTGCTTAGAACCGCAGAGGCAGAACGGGGCCATCCTGTCCAGCCCCCTGTTAGTTTGTTTGTTTATTTATTTATTTAAAGCACTTTTGCTCTGCTCTGCAGCTGAAAAGGCTCCCAGAGTGGCTCATGTACTATCAATAAAACAAGACAGTTCCTGCCTGCATGCTTACATTCTAAAATACACGATACAAAAGGAAAACTGAATGGGGAAAGAAGGGGGGGGGAACAAATTCTGGCACCAATTCTTAAAGTTTGCTAATGGCATTTTTACCCCACCCTTCAGCCAAAAAAGCTCCCAGAGCGGCATACAAAGATAAGAACTAAGACAGATCCCTGCCTTCAGGCTTGCAATCCAAAAGATATGACACGAAAGGAAAGGGGACTGGGATGGAGGAGAAAAACAGCATGTTCAGGCATTAGATTCTTAGTTGCAAAGTTCAGCAGGTCATGGAGTTGGATCTAAATCCAGTGGAAAGGCTGTTGCTTCCTCTTCCTCCGCAGTTAAATAATTGTTCTTATACTGACCAGCTGGAATGGAAACAGTTGAGGGAGAGATGGAGCTGGTCTTTCAGCGGAGGGAGGGTTGGCCAGACACCAAACAGGATTGACTTCAAGTTTAGAAGGTCCCTAGGCAAATGTGGGCCCCATTCCCCATCAGTGGACTTTGGTGGGCTTGCCTGGCAGTGGAAAGCAGCAGGTGCTGCAGAGCTTCCATGTTAAATTTCTCATAGTATGTTGGAACAACACTATGTTGTTGAGCATTCTGGGAAATTAAAATGGTTGCTAGACTTCAAGAGTCCCACGGTAAGCATCAGTAGCAGTGAGCCCTACTAGGGTGGTGGGGGCCTGGAAGCTGCCCAACGATTTTGGGTGCTGAAGCCAGGCCTGCCACCAACTCTTTGCCAACCCTGCACAGGTCAGCATATACAATTCAGGCCGGACACCAAATGCACAGCAGAAAGATGCCTGCAGAAGAAATGGCTCCAGCCATCCAAGGCCAGCTCCAGAGTCCCCTCAACATAATGGTCTCCGATGGGCCATTCCCTACACCAGTAGTCTTTGCTGGTGGGCTCCCTGGGGACAGCACCCCTCTGATCAGTACTGGAGAGATAGCATTTTCATTTTCCATAAGTTCCCTGATGTAGCGTTGCTCTGTGGCGTTGAAGGAAATTACAAGGTCAGCCCCTACTAAGAGCCACAGTTTTGATGTCCCATAATGCCCCCTAAGTGATGCTACATCAAGGGCATTATGGGAAACTGAAATGGTGGCTGCCCAGTGCTGACCGTCTGGAGAAATAATGATTTATGGAAAGTCTAGGACAGGCATCAGTGGTAGGCCCTGGTGGATGGGGTGGGGCTGGTGTTCCTGTAGCAACTTGGGATGCTGTGTGGAAATGCTGGCAACTGACTTAAACAAGTGAGCAAGGGCTATCCTCTCGAACATGCCAAAGTTGAAAATAGGAACATTCTTGTAATGCCCTTAATTTCCATTCCAATGCCACTGCCCCTTGTTACACATTGCTAAAAAAATTCTACTCCGTAATTCCTTCTATTTCCAATGCTCAGGCAGTGAGTACCGTTGCTTATGTAGCCAAAACAGCATGCCCCATGCACAAGGAGTAAGTAGCAAGCTTGGAGGAATGCAAAGGTTTGTAGAAGTACTAAAAATAAATTAAAAGGAAAACCCTAAGGGCAGGTGGAGCCACCCTAAAACTACCCAATGAGGGCCACAGAATGCTGATTGACTGTTGCAGGCGGAGAGGGGGGGCAGGAAGAGAAATGGAAAGCTAGGTGTGGGATGGAATGAAGTGTCTGGAATCCTGAAGAATATCATACATTTGGCTGGGGATGCTGGGAAGTGTAGTCCAACATATCTTGACAGAACCAGGTTGTACTAGATATAGAGGATGAACCCCGAATGACAAATCTAACAACTCACAATACTGTAATATAATAAAGAAAGTGTGTTGTGTGGTATTTTAAAGATTTAACACATTTAATAAGTCACCCCCAAAAGCAAAACTAAGGATAAACCAGGGGCAATGATTTACCAGGGCCAGGGGCTAGGAAATTGGAACACTTGGAGCAGATGCAGCAGGGGTGGAGGACCTGTAGCCCTCCAGCTCTTTTGGCCTATACCTCCCATCCGACCTTGCCAATGGAGCCAATGGCAAGGGATCATGGGAGCTGTAAGCCTAAACAAGTTGCCCCCTCTGACATACAGGCTCTGAGTTGGCCCGAGTTGGCCCAGCCATTAGGCACCTGCCTCAGGCGGCCAATGTTTAAGGATGGAGCTGTGTGTGTGCCACCTGGCTTGCCCTGCGCCTGCTAAGCTAGCCTGCTGCCCTCAGGTGCAGTGGAGGATGCTGTCCTATCGCCAGTGTTGATGTAAGATTCAGTGACTGGTCTGTCGGCTTCTGTACATGGAATAGGAGGGAGGCTTCACCTCAGGTATTAAAATGTCTTGGGCTAGCCTTGTGCAGGCCACACGCTGTACAAAAGAAGGCAAAGAGAGGCAGCCCAGCTCAGCAGCCCCTCAAAGGGCTGGATCTGAAGAACACAGGTTCAAATTCTCATGCAGCTGCAGAGATGACTTTGTTCAAGTTGCACCTAACTTACATCTCACCGCCTTAACCACAGGCCCACAACAAAGCTGAAAGGAGTGGCACCCCCCTGCCTCACACCCAAATTCCTTAGAGGAAGGGTGCGACAGAAATGTGACAAAGGCCACTTCCTGTCTGTCACTTCCCTGAGCTACAACAGGCTACCGCTCAAGTAGAACAATTTGTCTTAGGTCTGTGTCGGATTGACATCAAGGGATCCAAGAATCGTCACTGCCTTTTCAAAGGAGGGGCAGGCCAGATGCTCTTGGCAATGCAGCAGGACCCCAGGCAGGGTGGCTGTGTGTTCTACTTTACAGAGGGCAGTCCTCTGTTTGAAGGGCTGTCCTCTGTTTAAAGGAGTCCTCTGTGTGGACTCGGAGGGCTATCTGCTCCAAATCTGGTTTTAAAGATAAAGAACCCTAAAGAGGGAGAGTGCTGAGGGGCCTTGAAGTTGCCCATCCGCAGTGAGCACCTGGACAGCAGGCTGAGTAGACACATAGGTCACCTGGACACAGTGTTCCCCACCATGGTGAGATGTTTTTCTATGTAAATTGTAATAATTGTTTCTAAATCTGCATCTATACATATTTTTATTTATTTATTTATTTATTTATTGCATTTGCATAGCTGAAGCTCTCTGGGTGGTTTACAGAAGATTAAAACACTTAAAAACAACATACAAAAATTAAAACTGCAAAAACATACAATATACACATACATTTAAATGTACTACAATAACGTAAAAACCTATAAGCCTAAAAAACACAAAAACAGACCCAGGCTCATCAGTTATTGCTAAATGCCTCAGAGAAGAGGAAAGTCTTGACCTGGTGCCGAAAAAATAACGATGTTGGGGCCAGGCGGGCCTCATCAGGTAGATCATTCCACATTTGGGGGGCCACCACAGAGAAGGCCCTCTCCCTTGTTGCCGACCTTTGAGCTTTCCTCAGAGTAAGCACTCGGAGGAGGACCTTAGATGTTGAACGTAATGTTCGGTTAGGTTCATGTTGGGAGAGGCGTTCTGTCAGGTATTGTAGTTCCAAGCCGTTTAAGGCTTTATAGGTTAAAACCAGCACCTTGAATAGGTCTCGAAACATACAGGCAACCAATGCAAGCGGGCCAGCGTAGGTCTTATATGCTCGAACCTTCTGGTCCCAGTTATCAATCTGGCCGCTGCATTTTGCACAAATTGCAGCTTCCGAACCATCTTCAAATCCATCTTTCAAACCATCTTCAAACCAATGCGTAGAGCGCATTACAGTAACCTAACTTGGAGGTTACCAGAGCATAGAAAACTGAAGCCAGGTTATCCCTGTCCAGATAGGGACGTAGCTGGGCCACCAACCGAAGTTGGTAGAAAGTGTTGGTTATTACCTTTAAAGCCCTACATGGTTTGGGTCCAGGTTACCTGCGGGATCGCCTTCTCCCATACAATCCGCCCCGCACGCTCAGGTCCTCTGGGAAGAACTTACTGCAGTTGGCCAAGACTAGGCTGACAACCGTTACCCAGAGGACCTTCTCTTCTGCCGCTCCCAGACTGTGGAATGACCTGCCGGAGGAGACTCGTCAACTTAACAGTCTTTTAGAATTTAAGAAAGCCATAAAGACTGTTCTCTTCCGGCAGGCATATCCAGTGGAATTTTAGAATGTTTTAAGGATGTTTTTAGGATGTTTTAGGATTTTTATGCAGTTTTAATAATATGTGTCATGTTTTAATCAGTTTTGTGTATTTTATCATGTTGTTGTTCCCCGCCTCGATCCAGACGGAGAGGCGGGTAAGAAATAAATTATTATTATTATTATTATTCAAATGACAGAGATGGTTCTAAGAGAACCCCCAAGCTATGAACACGCTCCTTCAGGGGGAGCACAATCCCATCCAGAACAGGTTGAACACCCTCCATCCGGTCAGAGGAACCCCCCACTAACAGCATCTCAGTCTTGTCTGGATTGAGTTTCAGTTTAGTTTCATATAGATACATCTACATATAAATGTATAGATATAAATTCACATCAATACATATAAATACATATAAATTAGGTGATGTACATGTTTTGCAAATTGCCGTTGTTTCTAGGCTACCCTAGAGTAGCCTTCCCCAACCTACTGCCCTCCAGACAGGCCAGCCCAAGATATTTTGCTGCCTGAAGCAAAGGACAAAATGGCGCCCCCTCCTATTCCATGTACAGAAGCTGACTGGACTGGCTGTTGAATCTTCCTTCACCACTGGCAATGACAGAGCATCCACCACCACACCTGAAGGCAGCAGTCTAGTTTAGGGGCACAGCAGCTCTCCCTCCAACACCATGCTTCTACCTCCCAGCATCTGTCACCTGATGTGACTGCCTCACTTTGCCTAATGGTAGGGCCAGCCCTGCCTTCAGATGTTTTGCATTATAACTCCCAGCATTCCTCACCGTTGCCCATGTTGACAAGGGCTGATGGGAGTTGTAAGCCAAAACATCTAGAGGGTGCCAGGTTGGGGAATGACACTATATTGGGTGGATTGTAGATAATTAAAGTGGTGGGCAGTTTGCAGAAACAGCTGCCTGGTTGGGTAATGGGCAGGACTGGTGTTAGCCAAGGCCACTGTAGTTGCCTGAGGACACCAAGAACTGACGCCAGCCCTGCCATGTGGAATCTGGGCCAAGTTGATTTTTGGAACTTTCTATGTTCCTGTCAAATTTTGGATGTACAACCAGGAAAAAAATGTTTACTGAACTGGGCTGCAAATTATGCAAACACTGAAAGTGTTTTACTCTTTTTCCTCCAAGTCTTAGAGACAATGCTCTCCTAATAGGGAGCTGTGGGGAAAATAACCAAGAGCTTTTAAAAGGAGCATGGGACTGCGTTGTCCTGCAGCAACTTCCACAGGCCAGGTTTGGGGAATAACGGACATACATAAAAGCTTCCCAATATGATCAAGCATAGATTCCAGACTGCAGTTGTGGGTACTACTTTTGAATGTTCCCCTTGTGTGAAAATGACAAAGCCGTGCATACCAAAAAGTAATGTTCTAGCCCACCTCTCTCCCTATTTGTGCTTGTCGTGCTAGCTTTCTACTTGCAGGGAGAGTGACACATAAGAGAGTACAAGTGGGACCTGTGACAAAATCTTGCAGTGTGGCATGTTCCCATTCAGGATTCGAGCCAGCCATGCCCCTTTTCAGAGTACACCATTCCCTGCCCTTTCTGGACAACAGACAGTCAACATTACATGCCTGCTGAGCATGCTTGGTCATCACAGAGCTGTTCTTAGGTTTCCCCTGGCCCCCCACTTAAGGATATATATATATATATATATATGTGTGTGTGTGTGTGTGTGTGTGTGTGTGTGTGTGTTTCTGCAAATCTCAAAATACCCCTGAGCCTGTTGAGACCTGCTTTTTATATCTGTGTGGTGCCATTTTGACTATATAAGGATCCATTCTCAGGAAGTGAGACCACTATTCATATATGTGAGATATATATATATATATATATATATTCATTAAACAAAAAACCTACGGTTTACAAATATATATATATATATATATATATTCATTAAACAAAAAACCTATGGTTTACAAAAACAATGTTAAGGCTCTACAGATTCCAACCAAGCACCAAAAAGCAGGGAAAGGCTCACAAGCCTTAACGCCACAGCCTCCCTAAGAAGGCAGAAAGTGCAAGTGAAATTCTCATTCTCCCAAAGCAGATAAACCATGAGGACAGGGTGGAGAATATGATATGCAGAGGTGACTGTGGGGTTGTGGAAAACTGATCACGAACAACTTAGGGCCACCTACTTCTCTTTTTTTGTTTAGAGCAGCCCTTCCCCAACCTGGTGCCCTCCAAAGGTGTTGGACTACGACTCCCATCATTGCAAGTCAGTATGTCCCATGGTCAGGAATGCTGGGACTTGTCATCTCAAAAATCTAGATATGCAATTTGATCTGCAGAGGTGACTGTGGGGTTGTGGGAAATGATGATGAACAACTTAGGACCAGCTACTTCTCATTTCTTAGAGCATCTCCTTATGTTGAGAGTTGCAACCCAACACATCTGACAGGCACCAGGTTGGGGAATGTTGTTCAAGAACAAAGGAAGGCAGAAAGTAGATCTCCAGATGTTTTGGAATACAACTTGTAAAAGCCCCTATCAGCATGGGCAGTTATCAGGAATGCCGCGAGTTGATGTCTAAATCATCAGGATAGATCTATTTTCTGCCCACATCTGTACTAAAGTATGATGTTTTCCAGCATTAAGATATGTGATCAATCAAGGAACTACAAAAGAGCTGCATCACTTTAAATAAACTGTCAAAACCAAATGAAACAACAATGAATGAATCTTGAATACCTAATCCAGATAGCCCTTCAGACATCAACATTAGTTTTCAACACATGGCATAGGATGTCTGTTTCTTGAATATCAGATAAAGGATTTCTCTTACTTGTTCAGCAGTGTGAGATCAAAGACAGAGCTACCACCTAATACTTTCATGCGTATTATTTTAAAATTTAGTATGAATTGATTTTTGTCTTCCCCAAAACACATAACATGGGAGTTACAGTGCCACGCATCTGGAGACCACCAGGCTGGAGAAGGTTGACTCCTATACATGTCTTCTCAGAAGCCAGTGCCACTGAATTCACTAGAGCTTTCTCCCAAGAGGTATAGGATTGCAAACTAATCTCATCTGAAAGGTGTTCAAGACAGCCAAACTAAACCTCTTCTGCTCCACTGTTGCTTTGATGAGATGATGTATGGTGCAGGGATTGTGGGGAGTGAACAGTATATTTTTTATAAATATATTTAAAGAAAAAAAACATGTATTTATAAATACATTTAAAGAAAAAAAAGGCAGGATATTGACCAAAAGTTGGAAGTGCCTGGCACATGCTCTGGTTCTAGATCTGTAATGAATAGTGCCCCTTTTGTTATCAAGAGTGCTGCTATACGTGAGATGTGTGTGAGAGAAAAGTATTGGGCAGACCCTGTATTTGGTAAGGGTATGGAACAGCATTCCCCATCCTGCTGCCCTCCAGGTGTTTGAGATGACAAGTCCCAGCATTACTGACCATGGGACATACTGACTTGCAATGATGGGAGTTGTAGTCCAACTCCTTTGGAGGGCACAAGGTTGGGGAAGGGCTGCTCTAAACAAAAAAAGAGAAGTAGGTGGCCCTAAGTTGTTCGGGATCAGTTTTCCACAACCCCACAGTCACCTCTGCATATCATATTCTCCACCCTGTCCTCATGGTTTATCTGCTTTGGGAGAATGAGAATTTCATTTGCACTTTCTGCCTCCTTAGGGAGGATGTGGCGTTAAGGCTTGTGAGCCTTAACTCCCAATTTCCCTGCTTTTTGGTGCTTGGTTGGAATCTGTAGAGCCTTAACATTGTTTTTGTAAACCGTATGTTGTTTTTTTTGTTTAATGAATTTCATGGCTTTGTGTAATGGATGACTGGATATTATACAGTTGACAACCAAGCCGGCATCAGCCAGAATGTTATACCATCTTGACATCCAACATAAAATCAAAGCTAGTGTTATGTGTTGAACTCACTTTTAACATTAATAAATCAACCAAAATGCTTGCATCTCCCTCATTTTTAAAGATAAAGAGATGAAACCTGGCATCATGGTAGCTCTTAAGTAGGGATATAGCTATGCCAAGTATGAAGCAGATCCGTTCATGCCTTGAATTTTAGGAATTTTTTAAAGTTCAAACAGAAATCTCTTTGGGGTCCAGGACCTTGAGCAGTACAAGTTTAAAAAATGAAATTAAAGATAAAGAGATGAAACTTGGCACCATGGTAGCTCTGAAGTAGGGATTTAGCCATGCCAAGTTGGAAGCAGATCCGTTCATCCCTTGATTTTTAGAAATGTTTAAAATTTCAATTTAATTTTTTTAATTAACTAAAATGCTTACAATTCCATCATTTTTAAAGATAAAGAGATGAAACTTGACAGCATGGTAGCTCTTAAGTAGGGTTTGAGCCATGCCAAGTTGGAAGCAGATCTGTTTATGCCTTGAGTTTTAGGAATTTTTAAAACTTCAAACCCAATACTCCTCTTTGGGGTCTAGGGCCTTGAGCAGTACATTAAAAAAAAAGAAAGAAAGTAAAGATAAAGAGATGAAACTTGGCACCATGGTACTTCTTAAGTAAGGCTTTAGCCATGCCAAGTTGAAAGCAGATTGGTTCATGCCTTGAATTTTAGAAAAAAAATTGAAGTCAAACTTTTTAAAAAAATATCCTAAAAATCAAGGCACGAACTGATCTGCTTCCAACTTGGCATGGCTCAATTCTAGGGTGACCACTAGGGTGTGGCCTAGTGGCTAAAGTGTTGGACTGGGAGCTGGGAGATCTGGGTTCTACTCCCCACTTAGCCATGAAAACCCATTGGGTGACTTTGGGCCAGTTGCAGACTCTCAGCCCAACCCATCTCACAGGGTTGCTATTGTGAGGATAAAATGGAGAGGAGGAGGATTATGTATGCCGCCTTGGGTTTCTTGGTGGAAAAAAGGTGGGATATAAATGCAATAATAAATAATAAAAAACTGTCAGGATTTCCCCAGATTTCTCCTGGTTTTTGTTCTATCCTCAGTGTCAGGGGGGATTTTATGCAATAGTCTATAATGACCTGGAATTACACACTTTCCCTTTTAAGGCCACCATTAGCGTGGCAGGGGCGAATGACATGCTTTCTGGAGGTGTGTCATTCTCTCCCACTGCTCCAATCAAGGCCTTAAAAGGGAAAAAACGTGTCATTCCCAGGCATTATAGAAAAGGGCCTGATTGGAGCGGTGGGGTGGGGTGAGAATGACATGCTTTCTCCTCCTCCGCTCCAATTAGGGACTTTAAGGTGGCCCCAGAAAGCCATTTTCCTGCCCCCCCCCCACTAGGTGTCCTCTTTTTTGGATTCCCAAATATGGTCACCCTACTCAGTTCTTGCACAGGCTGCATATCCATCCCTAGATATTTACTCAAAAGTAAGACCCATTGAATTTCCTTGGTTCTTGAAAAGCAACACACTTGGTTTTAGATTTGCCAGTCGCAGCATTCTATGTGTGCTCTGCTCTGTCTGTCCCTATAGTTTCCTGCAAGGTCCAGCCAGGGGAAGCCAGTAAATTAAATCCAGGGGTGGAGGGAGGGATTCCCTCAAGTTCATATGACAGCAGGTGCTATAGAACATGGACCTTCCAGGAGTGTTGAGGGTGGATTTCTGGCAGACCCAGCCAGGCAACTTTATGGCTTGTTAGTCCCTCCATTTGGTAGCCCGCAGAGTACCTGCCTCATAAGGCAAATGGCCACATGAGAACTGTTATTATGGCCTGCTACTTTGTTTAGTAGTCTGTGGTCCAGATCTCTTCAGAAGGGGGAATAGTGTTTTGTGGGTGGGGTCAGTCTAAATTATCACCAGGGGTTCCTTACTCAGTGCCTCTGATAGCAAAGAGATTGAGGATTTTCCCCAACTCTGTTACTCTTGAAGTTACTAGGTCTGTTGAAAATAGATTTTATAACATAAGCATGAAAACAGTGAATACCCCTTTTAACTTGTTAAACCAATGAAAACATGCCACACAAGAAGTCTTAAGATATGAATGGTTTATAAAGAAAAGTAAATGCAAAAGAACAGCAGATGCAGAAGTGAAATCTGAAACATTACTATTAGTAGTAGTAGTAGTAGTATCCTGCCTTTTGCCCAATGCTGGGCCTCAGGGCAGCCTTACAAAACTAAAACATATAAGCTAAAACCTATAAATAGGAATATACTAGGCTGACCATATGAAAAGGAGGACAGGGCTCATGTAACTTTAACAGTTGTAGAGAAAAGGGGATTTCAGCCAGTGTCATTTGTATGCAGTTAGTTCCTGGTGAAATTCCCTCTTCATCACACCAGTTAAAGTTGCAGGGGCCCTGCCTTCTTTTGTATATGGTCACTCTAGTATAGTGCCTGCAACTTTAATTGGTGTGATGAAGAGGGAATTTCACCAGGGACTAACTGCATACAAATGACACTGGCTGAAATTCCCTTTTCTCTACAACTGTTAAAGTTACATGTGCCCTGTCCTCCTTTTCATATGGTCAGCCTAAATATACAAAAGTTAAAAATGTAATTAAATACTTTTCAATATTAAAGCATTTTAAACATTTTAAATACATAACAATTTAAAAGTCAAAGGTATAGACAGAGGTCCAGATTATTTGCCAAAGGCCAGCTGGAACAAAAAAGGGTTTGTCTGCATCCAAAAACACATCAAGGACTGCAAGACTGCAAGGATTAGAAAGAAAATCCATGTGTGTACACTATGCAAAATAAACGACAGCTCAACTGTTTCTAAACCTTATTAGAAAAACAGGGTGACTAGGTTGAAACCAGCGTTGTAGGCCCAGAAGCACTTTGAAAGGTTTCAATATTGTACTTAAAACTTAATACAGGCCCAAACTAATTAAATGAAGTGTTTGAAGCTTTCAACTTATAGCAGTATGGACCAAACTCTTAGAAAAGAGGGAAGGAGCACTGTGTGTGAGTGGGGTGGGGGAAATTAAAAGAAAGGTATAGCTACCTATTCCCAGGAGAGATCTGAAGATCATTTTACCATGGATCCAGAGGAGCCACACCCTGCTTCACCAGGGAGCAAAACAGCAAACTGGCCTTATGAAGATAGCCCAAAATACTCTCAGAGCCAAAGGAATGCATATTCCAGAAGAGAAAAGAGAAACTCTTCTTCTTCTTCTTCATTCAGAAGGTCTGTGCTAGAGGCAGCGGCCATTTCACTCACCCACCCCACATTCTAAGGCAGGAGGGAGGGGGGAGAGCGACGCTACTGAGCGTGTGTCAGTGTCGCGTTATGAGGGAAGATGGCTGCCTCATTGACTTGAATGAGAGGTTAAAATAGTCCTTAAAAGTCAATCAAAGGGAATTTTTTAAAAAACGAAAAGCTTTCCATCAACTACAGTCGAGGAGGAAGAAGACCCTACCACTGGATTAATTAATAAGGCTCTAGAAATTATGCAAATTGTGACCACAAAAAGTAGCAACCCAGAAGTAAATTTTACAAAAGCAGGGAGACAAGTTTGTATTCCTTTTCTAACTTAAACTGCTCTCCTTCCCTCAATCTTTCACCAATCTTCTTGAAATTTTCAGGTAATGTAAAACAAACATTTCTTGCTGGCACCTGTAAATTTCAGAAAGGTTGATGAAACATTTTCGATTTTATGGCTGTTAGAATGACCCCCCCCCCCAATTATCATTTTAACATGGCGGAATGTGTTTTTTACTGACGGCCCTTAACAATGGAGGCACGGCTGTGCCTCCATTAATATATTCTTCACCCCTCCAGTTGAAATGGTACTGTCCATTCTCCCACCTCACCTTACTCTGTTGGATGTGAAGTCCAACCATAAGAAGACTATGGGTGGAGCCAAGGGCATGCCAGTTACCAGTCACATGGCCTAGGGCAGGCTTACCCAGGGTATATAAAGGGAAGCAGACTGAGCCTTCACTGGGTTTGTGGTTTTAATGTGGAGCGCAGCAAAATTTCTTTAACAACACTCCTTGTTTTGAGGTTTTGTTTGTTTTATAAAGCTCCCTAAGAGCAGGGCCTTGTGGTAACAAACCAGAGGGACAAATAATTACATTTCCAAGGTAGCTGTTAAAAACCACGTTGTTAACCTTGAAAAGCACTCATCGAATAAATGTTGTCCTTTAATAATGAAACTATAACTGCATAGATATAGTTTTCAGCTCACCCCTCAGTGGACTGTGTGTTCCGGTCATTCCCTCCATCACCACATGGTTGTTTGGAGGCTCCTAATAATAATCTATATAGAGTAAGGCTAAACTGAGCTGGGGTAGAAATTCTTCCCTGATCACCAAGGTGGTGACCAGTCAGACCCTAAAGACACCCCCCCACATATGCATTGCCAAAAACGGGGAACTGCACCATCAAAAGAGAAGGTGAAAGAGGACACAAATTTGCCTAAAATATGCTTATGCTAATTTCTGTGTATAGATGTGAATTTAGAAATGGTGACTGTAATTTAAATAGACACATAATACATCTCACCATAGTGGGGAAAACTGTGGCTGGAGAACCTGGGTGCCTACCTAATCTGTCTGGTGTACACACGCTCACTGTTAAATCAGCAAGAGTTTGTGACTCTCTGAATTTAAGAATAGCAACAACATAAGATGCTGCTTTGGTCAGACCATAGCTCCACCGAGCCCTGTACTGTTGACACTGACCGGCAGCAGCTCTGATGTTTCAGACAGGATTTTTTCCAGCACTACCTCAGTGGAATCTTTTTCTGAGAAGAACATGCACAGGATTGTATTGTTATCTTGCTTGGATTGCTGATCAGGTGCAAATATGTGGTAACATTTTACCTGTACAGGCTTGTGTGTGTGCGTGCACCCCCCCCCCACACACACACACACACTTGAACAGGATGTACCCGATGATTAAGTGCTGGCATGAACAGGGGAAGTCACCGCTTGTAAATGACCAACTCTGTTCACCCATTGACATCTGATTAAGTCAGAACTGGTGAAAAGCGCCTACTCACTCTTCCTTTCCGCATCCATTGCTGGCAAGGAGGCTGGCTGGATGCGGCATCCCTGCGGGGAAACCGCAAAGCATGTTTCATCCAATGACTCAAGTGCCTCCTGTCCAGGACGTGAAATATTTTGCACACAAATCAGATGCAGGAATGCTAGGTTGGGGTCTGGGATCATCCTCAAGTGTGAGTCATACAGTCAGCACCTTCATGCCAAGGTCTCTTGGCAAAGCCTGGAGGGGTAATGCCAGGCAGGATTCGTCAAAGTGGCTTCCCTCCCCCACTTTGCAGGGGGAGGCACTTGTGAATCACCAAAAAAAAAAAAAAAAAAGAGGAGGAGGAGGAGGAGAAAAGGGAAAACTTATTTGCATAATATTTGCATATGTTAATTTGTATAGATGCAAATTTAGCATTATTATTTAAATAAAAATAGAGTACATCTCACTGTATTGTGAAAGACCAGAATGGCCTGTGTGCTCACTCAGTTTGCTGAGCAGGTGTTAACTGTGGACACACAGTGCATAGTCAAATTATGAGATCGCTACCATAGGACATAGTGACAGCCACCAATCTGGATGGCTTTAAATGGGGTCTGGACAAATTCCTGGAGGAGAAGGCTATCAATGGCTACTAGTTCTGATGACTATATGGTACCTTCAGTAGCAGAGGCAATATGCCTATGTACACCAGTTGCTGGGGGATATGAATGGAGGGTGCCGTTGCACTCATGTACTGCTTGTGGGTTTCCCGTGGGCAGTTGGTTGCCCACTGTATGAACAGAATGCAGGACTAGGTGGACCCTTGGTCTGATCCAGCAAGGCTCTCCTTATATTCTTATGAGCAACTTGAAACTCCCTGTGCTCTTCTTTGGGTTCTTTATCTTTAAATTGGACCAGACAGCCCTTAAAATACAGGACACATGGCCACCCTACCACATTGGCCTGTTTATATTTTACTCTTTCTCTCTTAAGAACATAAGAAGAGCCATGCTGGATCAGACCAAGGGTCCACCTAGTCCAGCACTCTGTTCCCACAATGGCCAACCACCTGTCGGCCAGGGACCCACAAGCAAGACACAGTGCAACAGCACCCTCCCACCCATGTTCCCCAGCAACTGAGATTATATATATATATATATATATATATATATATATATATGCTTACTGCCTCTGATACTGGAGGTAGCACATATCTTGCTGTTTTTTTACATGCGCAGCCAGAAGTTGTGCCATGCAGTTTTCTCTCCCGTGACAATGAGAATGTCCATTAAGTCCTTGCCCCAGCTCCCTGACAACTCCCTGCATCAGCTTTCTATTTTTTTGAGCCCTTCATAGTTTGACTCTCTCCCCATGGTTAACATTTTGTAACATTCTGGTTTGAGCTCTAGGCTAGGACCACTTTTGCAAGTAGCCCGACCTGGTCGCTTGAGTGTTGGTGTTTTTAGGGGATTAAGTGTGTGATCCAAGAGTATTGCTGGAATCCCTTGCAATGCCATAAAGGACCGCTTCTACTATGAGGCAGAGTGCAGCAATTGCCTCAGGCAGCTGGTTTTGGGGGCCGTGAAAGGGTGGCATGTTGTTAATGGTTTAAGGTGTGATCCTATGCATATTTTGAAAGGAAAAAAAATCTATCTAACTATGCATAGGTGGGGAATGGTGGTAGTTACAGGATTTTTTCCTATCTAAATATGCAAAGGATAGTGCCCTTAATTTATTATTGTTGCATTTTTACTGTTGCAGAGCAGCCTTCCTCAAGTTGGTTCCCTCCAGATGTGTTGGACTGTGACTCCCAGAATTCCTGGCCAGCATGGGAGTCACAGCCCAACACATCTGGAGAGCAGCAGCAGCTCAGGGAGGAGCCCTGTAGAGGTGGGAGGGAGGCATGTGCAGGGTTTTCTGCATCTGGTGCTAAAATAATGTGACTGACTTTGGATACTATGTGCCATGACGGGGTGAAGGGGGCTGGAGGGAACCATTGTGGCCTCAACCCTAGGTGCCGGGATGCAACTCAGATGGCCATTCTGAGAATCATGCTCAGATGCTGCGAGGGAACCCCAGAGCCACTTCAAGGGCAGTGGTGTGGCTCTATGGTAAAGCATTACAAAAAGTCCTAGGTTGTGCCCACATCTCCAAGTAAACCTTTGTTTGGAGAGCCACTGCTAGTCAGTGTAGACCAGCCTGGCTAAGCTGGCTGAGGCTGATGGGATTTGTAGTCCAAAAACTTTGGGAGGGCACCAGGTTGGGGAAAGCTGGTCTACATTATTGGACTACAACTCCCATTGCCTCCACTCAGCATAGTCAGTAGATCTGTTGGACTACAACTCCCATAGCCCCAGTGAATGATTGGGGAAGATGGGAGTTTTAGTCCAAAAGCATCCAGAGGGCACCGGGTTGGGGAAGGCTAGTGTATACAACACTGTGCTAGTTGGACCAGCGGTCTGCCTCCGCTTAAGGCGAGCTTCATGCAAAATAGCAAAAAGGTTCTGAGCAGGTTCTCAAGGCAAATCAGCCTTGTTTTCCCTGAGAAAAAGACTTCTTAAAAAATAGCATGAAGAAATCTTATACCAGGGTGAAACAATAATCTGTGAGTTGGCCATTGCTAACCAGCTGGGCACAGCTGAGAGTTAAAGGCAAAGGGAATATCTTACAGGATGCTACCCTGTAACCTTTCCCCCAAGCGGTGGGGATGATGGTATCACATATCTGCCCTTAATCAGAAATCCATGAGAGCTCGCCAGTGCTCAAAGTTTGCTATTTCTCAGAGCACAGCTGGTGCTCAGCTTACCAAGTGGCTACAAGCAGCACATTGTGTTAACAATACAGAAGAATCTGTGTAGCTCAATATAGGTATTCTTTATCCGTGTACAATACACATGTGAGGAGAAGGAGAGCTCTGGTCCCATCCCCCACATGTCTTCGTGTGATTGAGGACCCTGGAAAACCAGCTTCCCCCCCCCCCCCCCCCGCCAAGACGGAAGGTCCGATAATAATTTTCCAACATCTGATCTAGTTTGGCTCTCAGCTACTGACCTAATCTTGCATTTACATTGATTGTAAGCTGCCTTGAACGTTAAAGTGGGTTAAGAATATTATTAAATATTATTCACTGACAAGCCTTGGTTCTTTGATCTGCAAAATAGGAAAAATAAGTGACCTCCCTCATTGCAGGGCTGGGCAATTTGTGGCCCTCCAGATGTTTTGGCCTACAACTCCCATGATCCCTCACCATTGAGGCTGATGGGAGTTGTAGGCCAAAACATCTAGAGGGTCACATGTTGCCCACTCATGCTCGTAGAATTGAGAGTGAACACGATGAGGATTGTAAAGCCTGTTAAGACATGAGAAGTGGATCCAAGACGTAGGAGCTACAACTAAGTGTTGCAGTGTGAAGTGCTTCTATTCAGTATCCCAGACACGCCATCCCATTCCAATCTCCCTGTCTCCCAGTCAGTCCGCATTCTGTGCCCGCTAAACATACAAAGTCCTTAATGGTCTGTTTTCCGAGGAGGGGGGAGTTTTTTCATTAAGATTATATGTACTTTTGTAAACTTAATGGTTCCCCCAAGTCTGCTGATACTTCCCTTTTGTGCATGGGTGGTATTGTTTTGTCTACATAAGAAGCTTAGAGAACTGGGATTGCTATTAGCATATACTGTTTTTGGCCTTTGTGAATTTGCCTTGAAAACGTCATGTCTTGGTTCTCAGATCTTTGCTGTAGTTGCTGATGTCTTTAACATTTCTACTTTCCATATGTTTTTCTAGCGTGATCTTGACCAGTTGCATCCCTCTCCCTCCCTCTCTCTTGCATGTTTGCACAGACACACATGCTTTTATGACTTTTGCCTTTAATGTTTTCCTCCACCATGCCACCTGTCATTGTGAAATGTTCCCTTGGCACGTTTTTGCTTGTTTCTGTCTAACGCAAGAGGCGCCTTACCCACAATGCTGAAAAAATACAGCTGTGTTTTGAGAATGCACGGGAACGCACATCCCATCTGCTTCTGTACCAGGGCAGAACTGATATTTTGCTAAAATGGATGAAGCCATATAGAGGAATGGCTTCTTTGATGAGCATTCCTGACCATTGGCCATACTGGCAGGGGCTTCTGGGAGTTGAAGTCCAAAACATCTGGAGATCTAACTTCTGCCCACCCTTGGGTTAGATGATACCATTGTGGTTTCACAGTATGTTTGATTAAATCTGACATATTTAAAATCCAATGATAGGCCGGATTATGAAAAGACTTCCTCATAGAGGAGACCAGTCCCTGCCAACTTCTAGCTGGAGTGATGAGCACACACCAGCTCACCCCATTTTACCCAACACACTGACTCAGTTCAAACATTGGATTGCACCCTCAATAATAGTAAGCCCCAGAACTCGGAGGCTTCTGAGCATCTTATGCAGGGCAAGAGGAGCTGCTCCACCCTCCTGCGTTTTCTGCCAGATGGGCTTTTTGCCTGTCTAGCAAAGGTGTTTCAGAGGGGGAGAGAAAGAGATTGGCAGATGCTCAGGATAAGCCGTATCCTGGCTTCTCCAATCTCCACCCCTCCCCACCCACTGAAATGCCCCTTTCCCCCCTCTCCAGGGTTGAGTTCCCAACCTCAGAGGCCAGCTGGTGCAGTTCTTTCTATGCTGGCTGCAAGGTGTGGATCTGTTTCCCCCTTGAAGGTTGAAGCAGTATCTTTGACCTTGGACCAGTAAACCCGAACTATCCTATGTCCCCCCTCAGACGCTGTCTACGGGCCATGGGATTGCTCACTCAATCACAGTTAAGGAAGCTTACCTATGGTTGGCATGTTATCTGAATTGTTTTCAGAGCTGATGCGTTTTTAATTATGTGTTAGGCTTTTTGGGTTTTTGGTATGAGCCACCTGAAGCTTTACCAAAGATCAGGAGGGATTAAATTAAAACATGTTTTTAAAATAAATGCAGAGAGGAAGGGCAGGCAAGGTGTGCTGCTCCAAATGAAAGCAATGGGCAGACTGGGTCTTTAATGGTGTTAAATGGCATTTAATTTTCAAAAAAAAAAGAAAAAGAGGGGTTGAGTTTCAAACTTTCCTGGATCTTCCGCCTTCTGAGTAAGATGCCATTTTCCCTACAAATATTAGTAGACATGTAGCAACTGGTTGCACTTACTCAGTGGTGAGGGAAAGGCATTCTGCACATGCCAAAAGGCATTCTCTTCTTCCTTGGCACATGTTCCAAGGTGGAGAACTGGCTCTGAAAACCAATGCCAGGCTTTGCCTGGGTGAGCACTTGCTCAAATGACTTATTCAATTAACTCCTGCTTCTTCATCGCCTAAAGAAGAATTCTGCAGAACCTGAAAGCTTGCTCCTAAGGGGTGCAGTTTTAGTTGGTCCTAATAAAAGTATTGTCCAATGGAGATGTTTGTTACTGGTGTCTTTTCTCAAGAATGGGAATCTTTTCTGTGAAAAAACCTATACTCTCTTCCAAACTGCTTCGCAGTCCTGGAATGGGGGTGTTGCAAGTGGGGGGTGGAAAGACCCAAGAGCATCCCACATATGTTTAGCGATGGCCACCAATTTGGATGGCTTTCAAAGGGGGGTTGATAAATTCCTGGAAGAGAGGGCTATCAATGGCTACTAGTCCTGATGCTTCCTCTAGTAGCAGAGGCATCAAGCTTACGTACACCAGTTGTTGGGGAAGGTGCTGTTACACTCAAATCCTGCTTGTGGGTCCCTGGTCGACAGCTGGTTGGCCACTGTGTGAACAGAATGCTGGACTAGATGGACCCATGGTCTGATTCTTCTTAGTGTTAAGAATAATCTCCCTTCCGCCTCCTCTAATCCAACCTGGCTTTTTTACTCCCCTCTTCAGGCTGCTTACCGGAGCTCCCCAAGATGTGGCCGAAGAAATGGTGAATGGCACACGGACGGGCGCCATGTATTCTTGCCCTTTGAGTGCAGTTACTAACGACTGCACCCGAGTGGAAATCAAGGTGCCAAGTATGTGAACATGTGCCAAGTGGGGCTCATCCAAGGAGGGGTGCAATATCTAGTCAAGGACTGAGACACAGGGCCGGATTTAAACTTGTTGTGTCCCTAAGCTATAACATGAGTAAAGCCCTTCCATCTTCAACAAATAATAATAATAAAAAATTAATTGCAAAATATAGGCTGCACAATTAAACAGAATTTGATAGTTGGGTAATATAGGTATTAAAAATGCAAGTTATATGTATGCCCATTCTTTATTTAGGAGTTGTCAAACACATAACACAATTAAACAATATAATATAAGGTTATAATATATATAATTTAGATGCAAATCACAATAAGTAATTATTCTTTGCACATTACAAGGCCCAGTGGATGCTGGTGGTGCTGATTTTGGAGGGCTGTGAATCCATTCCAGGCTCCAGTCAGAATCAGCCGGGACTCTAAAAGAACTATCCAAAGTGCTGAACCTATTTCAGGGATGGAGTTCAGCACCTTGGATAGATCCTTTAGAATTCCAGCTGGTTCTCACTGAAATCCAAAATGGATTCACAGCTCACACTGAAACCAGAGCCATATAGGAACGAAACATAGGAACATTGGAAGCTGCCTTATACATAGGAAGCTGTCAGACCATTGGTCCATCTAATCCAGTAGTGACACTGACTGACAGCAGCTCCCCTAGGTTTTAGGCAGGTTTTTTTCTGCCCTACCTGGAGATGCCAAGGGTTAAACCTGGGATGTTCTGCATGCAAGACAGATGCTCTGCCATTGAGCCACCAGCCTCCACTTCTTAGTCCACTTATTTCAAAATGTAATAAGCCAGTCCTGCTGCTTTTGAGGGCCCTCCTGTTCATTCTGCTGAGTGGGGCTCCAGCATCCAGCCCTGACGGCCCCATTTCTCCTGGCCATGTGACACGCTTCCTTCATTTGCTGCAATGATTTCCCAGATCCAGCACAAACTCCCATCCTCACCTGCAAAGTCCTTCATGGCTTTGCCCACCTGCCATCACCATTATCTCTCCACTCATGACACCCCAATACATCCCTGCCCCGCCCTCAGCTGCCCAAAAGTCTCCTATTCTGTCAAATGAAATAGGCATTGTATGCGGAAATATCTTATTTTGTCTGCCCTGCTAATCAAGTTCAATTAGTGGCTCCCAATTTTTGTACTATGAAAGCAGGTGAAAGATTTTGATCATTTGTGGGAAAATGTAGCCCTAAACGACTAAGGGTGGGTTGGAATATGGCCGGGAGGTGGATCCTAATGGCCTTTCTCCTTTTGTCCCCATGTTCCCCTCAGATAACCCCCAAAGTAATGTTGTTAAAGACATGTGGTTGGGAGTGACAGTGGCAAGTCAGAGAGCACCAACTGGAAGAGTGATGGTGAGTAGGACATATTAACAATTATTATTATTATTATGTTGTTGTTGTTGTTGTTGTTGTTGTTATTTTATTGTTATTATTATTATTATTATTATTAGCATTGGCATCAGAGGGGGATTTTTTAAAAGCTTAACTGAAGCCTGGAGTGGGGTCAACAGGCCGGATGGAGGCTTCAGCTCCCCCAGGCCACCAATTTCCCACCCATAGTATGCACACTTATCTGGGAGTAAGGTCCACTAAACTCAGTGGGACTTACTTCTGAGTAGACTTGTATAGGATTGTGCAGTAAGAAGACTACTTTCTCCTCTGCCCTCCCCATGTTGTAAAAATGTACAGCCACTTCTGTGCACATCCGCACAATCTTCAAAAGCCTGCTGCTAACAGGCGCTCAGTTTCTGGTGCATCCTGGCCTCTTCCACTTCTGTCTTCCCCCAAGAGCCTTTTCTTCCTCGAATCTCTCTCAGTTGCTATTTTGAGCCTTTGCCATATCAGCACCTTTAAATGCTTCAAAAACATCTTCAGCGGAATTAGCTGAAATTCAAGAAATAGCTTTGGGCAGTGGAAGCTAGACGGCCAGGCGCCTTGCAGGTGCCAGCTGTGCCAATGGTCTCTTGCTTAGTCATAAGAAAATGTCAACTGCAGAATTCCTTTTCAGGTGGATTCAGCTACCTCAAGAAACTCCCGCTATAGTGACTCCTTTCCCTTAACTGGATCCATCTCCTCTAGTATTGCCATCCACTAGAATTGAACCCAGAGTCTCAGTTGTGTCCCCTGGCAGGGCATGTCTTAATTTAATATAGGGAGTAAACCCAGAATCTGTTTTCAGTGCTCATCACAAGTCATAGAATGCATGATGTAAAAGTGTTCCTCTGAGTGTGTACAAAGCACCTTTCATAGTATCATGGAATTAGAAAGTATCTAGTGCATGGCTTAATTGGAAGAAAGGATTCAACCAGAATTAGTCTGTTTGTAATACCAATGGTCAGCCTGGTAACATAAGCTGCATTCACATATAATACTAAGCCATGGTTTATGTTAACCAAGGTTTATTACTTCAGCCGTGAACTGTCTTGCAGCTAAGCAAATAAACTTTGGCTTATTTTCCCTATTTCTGGTTTGTTTCTCTCCAGCTCATCCTGCCAACCTTCAGAGCCTTTTCCTTTTCAGGTTGCTCTTGTGTTGCGCCGCTGTTTCAGGTTGGACAGCAGCGCAAACAAGCCAGGGATAAGCTACGGTTCTGGTTCAGACATCATGAGAAACGATGATTTAACAAGCCGGATTTTATAGGCCCACAGCAAATCATGGCTTCTATTTGTGGCTTAAAGCTGATTAACAAATCATGGCATGCTTGCAGAGATGGGTTCATACACAACACCATGCTAGATTTCAACAAACCACATAATGGCTTAGCATTACATGAGAACCAGGCCATAGTCTAAGATTATACAAACCCCATACTGCCACGTCTAGCTATAAATACAAACCAGGTAGATAGGAATGTAATGGGGTTAAACAAAGGGAACAAAATGTAAAGGGCACCAATCAATCTTCCAGTTTTTCAAAAACAGACAACTTGCTGAGTGAATTGGTCTATTTATAAAATGTTTGCAGCCACATTGGTCCATTAGAATAATAATAATAAAAAATCAAAATAGTGACTGGATAATATCTTTATTAAGGCCAACCTAAAAGTTACAAAATAGCCAGCAAGCTTTGTAGGACCCTTCTTTAGGCTGTATATTATATTAAATAAAAATAGAAGGGAAAGGGGGCAGGATTGAGGCATGATGTGATAAGGTTTTTAATTGGGTCCCAGGGTTTTTATTGTAGTTTGTTAAGATTGTGTTTGTATATGTGTGTGTGTGTTGTCTGTTTATAAGTTTATATGCAAATGGTTTTATATTATATACAATATTGCATTTTTAAGGTTTTGATTTTTGAAGAACCACCCAGAGACCTTTGACTACTTGGTAGTATAGAAATATATTGAATGAACGAATGACAGAAAAAATCCACTTTGTCCTATGGTATAATTTCAGAAATGAAGAGAATGTCATTTCAGATTTTAATAGAAAGTCTCTTTCATGACCCATGGGATTGTATATATGGGATGGGATTGTGATATGTGTGTGGGAGGGCTACACATAGGGAAACTAGGTTCACACTTAATGACAAATGTGTCATGGTTCACCAGGATTTGTTGAATTGTGGATTGACATTATGTGCAAACCCAAAACTATGGCTTAACTGTGCGTTATTAAGCACAAACAATAGATGAAAACCCAACATTTGTTGTTGGGTTGTGAATTGCAGGTTGTTTAAACCATGGGTTGTTTCATGAAAACTCAGAATAGTGGGTTATTCATGGGTTGTTTCGCAGGTGGAGGAGGGAAACAAACAATCCAGGAATTGAAAAAACAAACAGCGGTTTGTTCGATTGTCTGCCAGACGACCCCTGCGTAGGGCAACAAACCATAGGTTAACCATGGATTAAATAAACCAGGGGTTAGCTTTACGTGCAAACCAAGTCACAAGGCTTGCAGTGTGTCCATCACATAGTTCATTGCCATAACTTCGAAGGCAAACATGTATTAAAGCCCCAAATCTTGAGCCAGTTATGATTATCCAATCTGTGCTTATACCTGTCCACAAATATGAATTTTCTTTCCAAATTTTTAAGTCTTTCATCGTTGAATCTTGTGGTGGATATGTTGCCAGTACCCCTTTTTTGTGACATATCAAGCAGCCCTTAGAACCACTTTCAGAGCTAGGGCTGAGCATGTACAAAACACATTTTTCTCACCACATCCCCAATGTACCTAGATCCACAGGAAAGGACTTCCATGTCAGAAAGAGTATTTTCCAGGAAAGCAGGAACCTCCCTATCTATGTCAGTACATAACTAAAGACTCAATTGGTTTTGCCAGGCTTGTGCTCACCGGTACATCAGGATCTTGAAGTCTGGCTTTGAGCCACAGTACCGCATGGTAGGGAATTGTTACATCCGTGGGAATAACCTGACCTTCCAGAAAGAAGATGTGTGGCAGGCGAACAATCCTGAGATGTGCAATGCTAACATCGGCTTTGAAGGCACGGGCATGTGCCAGATGGGCATCAGTGGTGGCTTCACTGCCAACACTGTTTATTTTGGAGCTCCTGGTGCTTACCATTGGCAAGGTTTGTGACATTATGTACACATATACACACACACACACACACACCATTTTACCCTCTTAATAAGTGTAGTGTAGCCTCCAAATGGTTTTACAGATTAGTTCAGAGAGGGCTAAAATGAATGGGCTGAATTCTGTCAGAAGAAATTAACTTGCTTGGGAGAAAAGGATTTATAGAATCATAATTTGATTATTTATTTATTAGAAAAAGAAAGCATCCCGACTGGTAAATACAATTAGGTTCATTGGTTTTAGACAAAGCAAACAGAAAGGTTTCAAATTAGCATGACTTGCTTAAAATTAATTTAATATTTTATGTTTGTTTTACGTTTCCCTCAAAGGCATGCTAGCTGGGGATGAGTGTTTTATTACACACTTGTTACCGGGCACTCACAGATTTTTGCGGGTCCTATTCACAACGTTGTCAACGTCCCACACACCTCCCACACCTTCTAGCCTGGTAAAACTGATTTATTTTTGAGACGGAACTTGCCGCTATCTCCTGCTATGTGCAGGAGAAACAGCGGGATCAAAACGGCTCACTGCATGGGCCACGTGCACATTGTTTACTTACTCTTTTCAAAGAGGAAGTAATGAGAGACAAAAGCGCGGGCAGAGAAGCGATGGTAAGGAAACGCCATTTCCCCCCATGAGATTATGCTCTTATAGTCCAATATATCTAGAGGGCACCAAGTTAGGAAAGGCTGGTCTGACGTTTGCCACCAAGTTCCCTTTTTCCCTTGACCTGCTCAACTGTTTGCCTTCCTCATCTTCCTTCCCTATTTATTTTTTAAATTTAGTTCTGGACTTTCTAACAAAAATGGCGCTCAAGGCTCCTTGAAGGCTTCTGTTCGTTTCACCAATTTCCTCCGAAGTTCCTTGAACTCCCCATCATTCCTCCATGAACTCCCCAAACTTCTGGTTCCTCCTCTCATCCTTCCCTCAGGCCCCCTCAACTCCCTCATTCCTCCATCTTCTTTTCCCACAGGCCTTTGCTTCCTCCACATATCCTTTTCTGAACTCTCCTGCCTCCTCCACCTCCCTTTCCTGCAAGCCTCTACTTCTCCCTCACCACAGCTTCCCTCAATTCCCAGCCTTCTCCATCTCCCTTTCCTGTAGGCTACTGCTTTCTCCTCTCCTCATGTCCCCTCAGTTCCCTCCTTCCTCTGTCTCCGTTCCCCACAGGCCTCTGCTTCTTCCATGTATCTTCTCTCAATTCCCTTCCTCCTTTGCCTCCCATCCCTGCAGGCCTCTACTTCCTTCCCTCAGGTCCCCTGAACTCCCTCCTTCCTCCATCTCTTTTTCCCTTCCTTTCCTGAAGGCTGCTGCTTCCTCCACTCATGCTGTGAAGCTCTCCGCTTCTCATACGTTCCGTTCCCCCCTTCCTTCCTGTCTCCACATCGTGGGTTTCCTTTCCCATATTCTCCCTGCCTTCCTGCAAGGAGAACATAGGGGTCAGGAGCTGCCTCTTGGCCAACAAACTGGTGAAATATGATAACTTTCAATCACTACACTGATCCCTTTGGCAAAGTGTTTGAACCCTTTAGAGTAAAATCCTGTGCATGTTTAGACAGGAAAAAAAGTCCTACCGGCAGCATGCCTCATGGCTGGGGCATGCTGGGAGTTGTAGGACTTTTTTCTGTCTAAACATGCATAAGATTGCACTCTCAGGCAGTAAAATAAATGGGGTCCAGTGGGGGAAACATACGTTCTCCTTTTCTTCAACACTTCCAGCCCTTCAGCTTCTCACTGTTGGATAATAGGTGTTTCCAGACATTAGGGAGCGACAGAGAATGTCCTATAGCTTAATCAGTTCCTATTTCTTGCTCGCTCCCCTTCCTCTTCCTTCTTAATACTTCCTCCTGTCTCTGCAACATCCACCAGGCTTCTCTCTTTTCCCCTCCAGGCTCTCTATCTCCAGAGAGGAAGCAAGTTACCATATCTCATACCTTCGCTCACTTACACTCACACCCCCAGCTTTAAGGAGTGCTTGTAGTTAGATGGTATTAGATTGCCTTCTAATTCTGACAATGTGTATAAAAATACTAATAAAGTACATTGATTTGAACTTCTTTTAAACTAGCTCTAGCCTGCATTTATTGCCTCCAGTACTAAATGTTGTGTTGCCACACTTTCTCTGTCTAAAGCAACTCTTATATAAGTCACACCAGACTTTCCAACGCTCGCTGGGGTGGCAAAAATGCATTGTAAAATTTTTAAAAAGGACACGCGTTGTCAAAAAAAGAGGGAAAGAGAGGAATTATTGTTGCACTGAGTCTGGAAGGGAAAGGAGAGTAGCCTGGTAGATGGGCATAACACAGGGCAAAATTGTGTAGGCCACAAGTGGCTCATCCCTGCATTGTAACTCTCATCCTCCCTCAATATTGCCAAGGTGGGCTAGGGATGATGGGAGTTATAGTCCAAAACCTCTGGAGGGCCACAAGTTCCTCACCCCCAGTATAATAGGTCTTTGTCTGTATCTAGTCTAAAATACTGCATATTGCTTCTTTTTGGCACAGGCACCAATTACATGATCCACCGAGAATACGAACAGGATTGGGAGGAGAAAGGTTTTGACTATCCAGATCAGAAGAATTCCCACAGCTATTTAGGTAACCAGTCCTCACACTACCTTGCAGCCCACCATCCAGCAGAACAGAGCACAGAAATAATCCGTGATTATAGCACCTTTGTGACAAATGGCAACACAATACATTACAGCAAATGTACTGTGGACCACATATATATAAAGGGAAATGTTTTATTTTAAAATCCTTAACGATTTATCTTCTAAGGTGGGGAACCATAAGCTTGGGGTCCCAATCTGCCCTTGTGGGGTTCTCCAAAGGGCCCTTTTTCCTGACCACTGATAGTTTCATGGTTTCCCTGCTTTTGTGCAGTGTTTTTCCCCATTCTAAAAGGTTGAAATCCTTCTCCTAAGACTTAGTGATTCGCAGTAAGAGCATCATTATTATTATTTGTATTATTATATTTATTTATTACATTTGTATTCCACCTTTTTCCTTCAAGGAACCCAAGGCAGCATGCATAATACTCCACCACTCCATTTTATCCTCACAACAACCCTGTGAGGTAGGCTGAGCTAATACTGTGACTGGCTCAAAGTCACCCAGTGAGCTTCATGGCCGAATGGGGACTAGAACCCTGATCTTCTGACTCCTAGTCCAACAGTCTAACCACTACACCACGTTGGCTTTCAACTTTAAGCTAAAATATGCTGGGGTTTTTTTGTATTTTGGCCCCACCTCTTTTGCCTTTGGTCCCTCCCACCACTGGAAAGCAGCTCCCAAAAGCTTCTACAAAATTGAATTTGGCCCTTGCAGTGAAAGAGGTTCCCCAGGCTTTTCCTGTTCTAAACAAATGAGTTTCGCACTTGGAACCCGTCACAGCAAATACATAATTGCCTACCTTCATAAAATATGATGATGGGTCCCCTGGAAATGAGGTTTGGTATAATTCGAGCCTGGTCCCTCAGTGAAGCCTCAAATACATTTTCAGTACTGGGAATAATACCGGAGGGGGAATTGGAATGTTTTTTTCCATAAAATGGCGTAGTTGCAATGAAGGCTCAGCCTCAGAAATACAAATACACACAAGTCTCAGAAGGACAAGCGCATTTGGACATTCAAATCTCAGCTTCATAAGCCCAGATATTAAAGAGTCTCTTGGCTGTGCATAAAGCCCTTTTATCTGAACCAGGAAACTAGGATTAACAGCTTCAGAACAAGCCAGGATATTAAGCCATGGTTTGAGGTGGGCTTCTCTGTAGTGGCCCCTTATCTATAGAATGCCCTTCCCAGGGAGATCCACCCGACATCTTCACTGTAAACATCTTCAGCGGAATTAGCTGAAATTCAAGAAATAGTTTTGGGCAGTGGAAGCTAGACAGTGAGATGCTAGGTTAAGACCTTCCCCTTCCAGCAGACATTTAACCTTTATTCTGTTGCTCTGATCATTACTTGTACTTCTGGCTCTTTAAATATAGTTATTGTTTTAATTAGGGATGTGCACAGTAAAAAAAATCAGATCGGAATCAGAACCGGAACTGGAACCGATGCCTCGGATCAGATCGGAGGCTTTCCAGATCGGATTGGATCCGATTCTGATCCGAAAATCAAACGTTCGATTTCGGATCGTACACCATTTTAAGTGTTTTTGCCTTTCCCCCAGTACAAGCCTATGTGGAAAACATGGGGGTGGGTGAGTGGGAATGGGGACCTAACTCCCCCCCCTGTCCCTTCCCCCCCTCGCGCTCCTTACCTGCCTGGGCTGTCTGCTGCTGCCCACTAGTCCCTTCTACTGAGAAACAGGCTTCGCAGCCTGCCCTCAGTAGAGCGCCGGGTGATAACGTCACCTGGCACTCTACTGAGAGGCAGGCCACAAAGCCTGTTTCTCAGTAGAAGGGGACAGCGGGCGGCAGCGGATGGCCCCAGCAGGTAAGTGGGGACCTCCCTCTCCCCCCCCACTCATGCTCCTTACCTGCTGGGGCCGTCCGCTTCTGCCCGCTGCTGCCCACTGGTCCCTACTACTGAGAAACAGGCTTCACGGCCTGCCTCTTAGTAGAGCGCCAGGTGATGATGGACGGCAGCACAGGATGCCGGCAGGTAACACGGGACCTCCACTTCCCTCCCCCCTCCCCCCACTTGTGCTCCTTACCTGCTGCCTCCTCGCTGCTGTCCACTGCCGCCTGCTGCTTCAGAACTACTGAGAAACAGTGAGGGCACAGTGAGTGATGACGTCACCCGGTGCTCCGGCGCTCCCTTGTGGAACAGGCCGCAAGGCCTGTTTCAAAGTAGTACAGAAGCAGTGGGCGGCAGCGGATGGCAGCGAGGAGGCAGCAGGTAAGAAGCGCAAGTGGGGAGAGGGGGGAGGAGGTCTGATCCTCCAATTTTTCCGATCCGGATCGGGTCCTTTCGGATTGGATCAGATCAGACGATCCAGATTATCGGGATCGGGATCGGATAATTTTATCCGATTTTGCTTGGATCGGGTACGGATCGTGGATCGAACTCAATCCACTGCACATCCCTAGTTTTAATATTTTAATATGTTCACTGTTGCATTTATTGTTTTGGGTGTTGTTTTATTATTGTTTTCAGGGGGTATGACTGTAATCCACCACAAGGGCATTTACTGCTTGGGCGGTATATTATTATTATTATTATTATTATTATTATTTTAAATCCTGGCTTGTTCTGAAGCAGTTACTCGTGGTTTCCTGATTCAAACGAAGAGGCTTGTTCATATCTCAGCTTATTAAATAAGCTTTAAGCTTATTGTGCTATAATCATCCAAACATTCCCATTGAGTGAGATTTGGGGTGGGGGGCGTGTAAAGAGTGTCAGGATAAAAATGGATAGACAGACTCACATAAACTTCACCTCCGTCCATCCATATTTGTAGGATATTCCATCGAGTCAGGCACTGCTGTACTGCACAAACAAGAGAACACCATAATCACAGGAGCTCCCCGCAATAATCACATTGGGGCTGTCTTCTTGATGGCAAATGATAATATAAAGACCCTTCAGAACAAATTGATGATCTCCGGAGAGCAAGTTGGGTCCTATTTTGGCAGTTCCATTGCTCTGGCTGACCTCAACATGGATGGGTGAGTCCATTTGACAGAGAAGTGGGTAAGGAGTGTCCAATGCTTCATGTGCCCAAACCATATGGGTCAGGATCACACCTTTCCCTTCTTCCATGGGTAGGTGGCAGGACTTGATTGTTGGAGCACCATACTACTTCAACCGGAAAGAGGAGAAGGGCGGGGCTGTTTACATATACATGAACCTTGGAGGAACATTCCACAGTAGTCCCACCATCACCCTGACCGGTCCAAGCAGTTCTTCATTCGGCCATGCTGTGGCCAACATCGGAGACGTTAACAAAGATGGCTTCCAAGGTTAGGCTGCTTCGCTCTTAGCCCAAGCTCCTGTTTTGTTGTTAACAGTGGCACATCTGGGAACTCTCGGCTCCATCAGAGGAGCGATATCATGGCCTGAGGTGGGTAGGTGGACCTTAAGGGCTCATCCAGTGCTGTGCCTAGTAGAGTTTGTGAATCAGATGCTCCTGCAGACCAGCCATATAGGTAGGATGGCAACTTATGTATCACTGGAAAAGAAGAAAGATATTGCCATCATCAAATAGAGGACTGTCTTCTGTAAAATAGGAGTTATGGGCACCTTGGGTAGAGTCCGGAATTTACTTATAATAGAAGTGCCCAACCTTTTTGGGTCAGTGGACATATTTGGAATGTTGAGTGTCGTGGCTGCTCTTACAAAATGGCTGTCACGGCGGGCTTACCCATTCACAAAATGACTGTTATGGTAGATGTGGCCAGTTGCAAAACATCCCAGAAAGCTTCAAGAAAAGTAACTTGCATTCAAGTACAAGGCAGAGGTGGGGACTGAGCTCCAAAACACAAAACTATTCCTTGGAACCCACAGTTTTATGCTACAATGTGCATTTCACAGAAAGCAAACTGATGAGACTCAGGACAAGTTACTTGGCCAAGAATACCATGTATCTGAAATTAACTTCACTCACTCCTACTTTTGTAGCTTTTGCAGTACTTTGTTGCTATATTCTGTGTGATACATTCTCCCCTTCCCTCAAATATCTTTTCTGATTGTATCCTCACTCCACTGCAAGCTGCTGATTAACAGGGCTTGTTGCTGGCCGGCTGGCCGGCTCGCTTTTTATTTTATTTTTTATTTTTAAAGTTCAATTTTGTTTTGAAATTTGCTAAAAAGCAATAGTTGAGCAGATTTGCTCGAAACTTGGCATGGCTAAATCCCTACTTAGGAGCTATCATGATGCCAAATTTCATTTCCTTATCTTTAAAAATGGTGGGTTTTTTAAAAATAATAATTTTAAAACCTCAAATTTTAAAAAAACTTCCTAAAAATCAATGGATGAACGGATCTGCTTCAAAATTGGCATGTCTAAAACCCTACTTAAGATCTATCATGGTGCCAAGTTTCATATCTGTATCATTAAAAAAGATGGTATTTTAACAAATTAATTTTAAAACTCAATTTTTTAAAAAATCATAAAAATCAACAGATGAACAGATCTGCTTTAAACTTGGCACGGCTAGAGCCCTACTTAAAAGCTATCATGATGCCAAATTTCATCGCTTTATCTTTAAAAATGATGGTTTTAAAAAAAATAATTTTAAAACCTCAAACTTAAAAAAAATTCCTAACAATCAATGGATGAAAGGTCTGCTTCAAACATGGCACAGTTAAAGCTCTACTTAAAAGCTATCATGATGCCAACTTTCATCCCTTTATCTGTAAAAGTGATGGTTTTTAAAAATAATAATTTTAAAACCTCAAACTTTAAAAAAAATCCTAAAAATCAACGGATGAATGGATCTGCTTTAAATTTGGCATCGCGAAAGCCCTACCTAAAGGCTATCACGGTGCCAAGTTTCATCTCCTTATCTTTAAAAATGAGGGAGCTGTAAGCATTGTTGTTATTTCCCATTGACTATAGAGCTGCCCTTGGGGTGGGGAGGATGCGAAAAATCTGGGTTTTTCTTCAAATTTCATAATTTCCCCCCTTTCCCAGATTTGTTACCAATAATCCTGACCTGTCCTGGTTTTTCCTGACATATGGTCACCCTAGGTGTTTTTAGCTTGAGTGCTGTAATTGTTATGTTTTAATATACTGTTTTATTGTTTTAATCAATTTTCATTGTTCCTGTAAGATGCCATTTTTGGATGAAAATAAACAAATAGCTCCCAGTTCCCTGGAGGTCCCTCGGTGTTACATGTACCAGAAAGAGGGGTGGTAGAATCCTGAGGCATTTGGATGGCCATACCACTTCAGGCAAGGCTGGGGGAGATACTATTTTTAGGAAGTAAAGAATTCTAGGGCCTAAATGTTATGATTGGTGATGGGGAATTCTAGAGGGGTTTGTTTTGAAAAGTTACTTTAGAAATAGCAGGTTGCTTCAGATGCCTTCCTTGGAAGCCTGGAAGCAAGTCCATCTGACCCTTTCCTCCCTCTCCTCTTTCTCCCACAGATATCGCAATCGGGGCTCCTTTTGAAGGTTCAGGGAAGGTATACATCTACCACAGTGGCGTGGGTGGGCTTATTAAAAAGCCCCAGCAGGTAAATGCATCTTACTCTTCCCTCTTTGTCATCCTAACATTTTTCTCCAGATTTGGTGAGGAAGATTTTATTTCATTTTTAGTTAGTTTATTGATAACATTTCTGTACCAACCAATAGCCAAAGTTCTTTGAGCGGTGCACGGAGATTAAAATCCTAAAATACGGCACGATAAAACATCATATAAAACCAATAGCCGTGGGCGCTGCCGTTTCAAATTGCAAATTCACCACTCCCAAAAAAAGCATCTTTCACCCTTTTGTAAATATCCTTACACTCCTCTCTCTTGTGCTCTACCCCTGCAGATCATTAGCGGGGAAGACATTGGCCCTGGCATCAAGACCTTTGGCTACTCCTTCAGTGGGGGAATGGATGTAGATGGCAACTCCTACCCTGACCTCCTGGTGGGAACCCTCTCTGAAAATATCGTGCTGCTCAGGTGAGATGGGAATTAGCCACCGAAGTATGGTGGAAGTGTCTAGGTACAGACTTTCACCAGTGACTTTTTAGCTCCTAACTCATTTAGGACTCATTTAAACTACTTTCTGGCACACAGAGCCTATTTTGAAAGGGGGATATTTTATGATTGACAAATTCCCTAATCCTAGCCACTTAAGGCTGGGAGTTGTAGGACTTTTTTCTGTCTAAACATGCATAGGATTGCACCCTTAGTTACCCTGAGTAATTGCAGGTTAATTAATAAGCAGCAGGGCTCAGCTCTGGAATAGACAAAGTCATAGGAAAAAGTCTGAGTATGCGTAGAATTGATTTCCTTCCTACTGACTTACCAGAGCCACTGCCTTCCTTTGGCATTATTTATTGTACAAATGTACAAAAACATTATTCCATAAAGCCAAAGGCCACCACAGTCTAAACAAACAATCCAAACACACACACACACACACACACACATAGGATAACATATTCAGCAATCAAATATACAAATATGTAACCCTTCTACAATGAACCATAGATGTTCAAAAATACAGCATGAAAAGAACTCTTCCCATCCATCCCCACGATTTTTTTTAGACAAGGCTTGTATTTTCTTGGCTCATATTTTCTTAGCTGCCAAAACAAAAGTAAATTCGTTTAGAATTCGTTTGATTTGTGCATTGCCTTTGTTATCTACATTTCTTCAATGAGGAAATCACAACAGCATTCTTGGACTTCCCCCATCCAGGCATTGTCCAGGCACAAACCTGCTTAGCTTTAGCAAGGTGGCTACAACATGAACCTTCAGCCTATAGGCCATGGATTCAAGGATGATGCTTCCTGTGTACATTTATGAGAACAACCCTGGGAGAGCACCTGCTTTGCCTGCAAAAGGCCCCAGGTTTGGCATCTCTATGTAGGACTGGGAAAGACCTCTGTCTGACACCCTAGAGAGCCACTGCCAGACAGTGCAGATCACGGGATACACAACCCACCCAGGCCTTAACCGAGACCTTTCACAGGTACCCTGACACCTCCCACCAATCTGCTGAATTTCCCCCCCAGAGTGGCTCTTTCCTTGCTGGTAGCAGCAGTAGCAGTGAGGAGGAGGTGGATAGAGAGAAGGCTCCCCACTCCAGCCTCCAGCAATTCTCATATAGATCTCTTTTCCGTCGCTGCTGCTACCAGCAGGAAAAGAACAATGCGTACCAGGATTGCTGGGGTATGTTTGCATGCATGTACATTGTGTGTGCATGTGTGTATGGCCCCAAGCCAGCATCACGTGTTTCCAGCTTCAGGACTGAAAAGGTGGTTCCCCCTGATGTAGATTATTCTAAACTAGAGGGACCAGAGGTCAGACAGTGAGCGTATCTACATTAGGGAAAAAGCCCGCACCCTTACTATTTTTTCTTCTTCTGGGGTCTTTTTGCATTGACTACTTTAGATGGCAAGCAACGCCGACCACATGATCTGTAAGTGAAAACTTCCCCTCTTGGCAATGCTTCATAAAACTAAACTAAACAGTGCTAGTGGCCTGTGATATCCCACAATAATTTTAAATAGTGCATTATCTCTAACCTTTTTAAAAGTGAGATCATCGGTGGAAGGTGCAGGAGACTTCCTGGATGTTGATGGCATCATGTAAAGGACCCACAAACTTCTGTCAGTGGCCAATCATGAGCGTGTAATAAATCACTCATTTAGAGAAGTTCTCAGTCTTCCTATGTTACACACCTTCCTATGTTACACAGAAGTAAGCCCATTGTGTTCAATGGGGCTTACTGCCCTAGTAAGTGTGTTCAGGAATGCAGCCTGAGCGTGAGAGGTTTTAGGCCAGGGATGGACAGCCCTTTTTCTGTCGCGGGCCACCTAGGTAATCTGTCAGGGACTGCATGAGGGTGGAGGGTGGAGCCAGAGCCAGCTGTGGACAAGACCGGAGCAGAAAGTGGATGGTCCAGCCCCTTTCTTTTTTTTCTCCCCCCTCCTTTCTCTCTCTCTCTCTCTCTCTCCCTTCCCATGCAGTAAGTTGCCAGAGAAAGGACAGGTTAGTTCCAACCTCTCGCAAAAGCAATTGCATGCATGCAGTGGGCTTTTGAAACTGGGCTGCGGGGTGCATGGAATTAGGGCGAGGTCTCCTTCAACTCTAGGCCCTCCCTTCTTTGAAGATGAAAGAATGGCTTTTGCATATGGGAGATTTTGCTTTCTCTGACCCCCGTTGCTTCCCCTTTTGTCTCTGCAGAACCCGTCCGGTGATCAACATCTTAAACAAAACTTTTGTAGTTACCCCGGAAACCCTTGACCCGGCCAAATGTACCCAAGACTCCTGGTAATAGTTTTCCCTCTACATTTGATTGTTGCTGGGTTGTTTTCTTCTTCTTACCCAGCCAGTGAGTGTCAGGGCACTGTAGAAGGCACCGATGTGATGGGACACTGGTATATTTAGCCTACGGAAAGGAAGACGGAAAGGAAACATGTTGCCAACTCTCCGCTTATTTAAGAGGATGCTGGAAAGAATCAGGAAGCACAATTATTTGCCCTTCCCACCACGTGCAGGATAAGAAGTAAACGTGTTTACACAAGACTGGGAGAGATTCAGAATGAATTTTAAATGAAAAACACACCTGGCAGTGGGAGCAGAACAACATACTGGAGCAAGCTTTGTGGAGATGCTGTGGATTCTCCTTTCTTGGAGGACTTTTAAAAAAAACCAAAGACGGGGTGTGTCTTCGAGTTCTTTTTGGTGCAGGATATCCTGTTCCAGAGCAGGGGCCATTGGGGCTTGATGACCTGCTATTTCCTTACAGGCTTAAACCAGAAGTGAGGAGCCTGTGGATTTCCAGATGATGTTGGATGCCGACTTCCATCAGCATGGCCATTTCACCATTCCATTTATTACATTTCTATGCTGCCCAATAGCCAAAACTCTCCAGGCAGTTCACATTCCTCCCACTTGAATTACTAAATTAGTTATTTATTATTTATACAGTGCCATTGGCCGAAATGGACAGATCCCCGATCCCCAGCAGGGCTTACCATCTAAAATCGGCAATGAGTCTGCAGCAAAAGGCATTTCCTTCTCTTGCCCAGGGGAGAACTGCTCATTCACAGAAAAGTCCCTGCCCCTGAAATGTCACCTGTTGCTGCAAAAAAAAAAGCCCCATGAAAGTTCGATACAATTGTAGGTAACAATGACAGTAGGGTGACCATATGGAAAGGAGGACAGGACTCCTGTATCTTTTATACAGTTGCATTTAAAAGGGAGTTTCAGCAGGTGTCATTTGTATGCATGCAGCACCTGGTGAAATTCCCTCTTAATCACAATGGTTAAAGCTGCAGGGGCCCTACCCCCTTTTGTATCTGGTCTCTCTAGTATAGCTGCTGCAGCTTTAACTGTTGTGATGAAGAGGGGATTTCAACAGGTGCTGAATGCATACAAATGACACCTGCTTGAAACTTCATTTTCAATACAACTTTTAAAGATACAGGAGCCCTGTTCTCCTTTTCATATGGTCATCCTAAATGACAGAGTACTTCTGAACATGAGCAGAGTGCCTTTCAATGCACAGCAACCATAAACTGCTTCTGTGCACTTGGTATTTGTAGACTAGAGCTTCCAAGGCTTGTTGATATGGCTTTGACACAGGCTTATACTCTCTTTAGAAAGTAAGTGCTGTTCTGTTTTGTTATTGCTTGGAGGTTCCTGTGTTTTCTCCCCACTGTGGGTCCCACCCCATCCTATTCCATACCTTACTGATTGCATCTCTCTTTCCCTCTCCACCTCCTCACTAACAGCATCAAGATAGAATTCTGCTTCTCCTTTTCCCAAAGTGCTGGAGACCCCAAGTACAAGGAGACCATCAGTGAGTAGAAGTGCGATGCCCTGCTCTGTTTGAGGGTGATTTGTTTTTAGAGAGAGACGTTCAGAGGTTCAGCCTCCAATAGCCCTGCCCTTGAAGCCCTTCTCCCTAATCCTAGATGTGTGGAACTCTGAATATGCTCAGAGGCATCCTTTTTGTCTTGCATTTTCGTGGAAAAAAATTAAACCCTAATCCTAGATGTGTGTGTTGCTTGTGGCACTCTGAATATGCTCAGAGTCACCCTTCTCTTTTTGTCTTGCATTTTCCTGGAGACAAATTAAACCCTTACCAGGCCACATCGTCACCATCTTGTAAAGCATTTTATATCTCCTGGGGAGGCCATCTACTTTTGGGAGTTTTTCGTAGAACTCAATTTGAACCATACCTTACCCCAGGTGCTTAGGCCCAGAATACAACAAAGCCTAGTTGAGGCAGAGGGTTCATGATGCGTTCATTCATTTTTAAAATTTGTTTTTATTATTTATTTATTTATTATTTTCTATGTTATTTTTATTTTATTTTACTTTAAACTATGTTTAGGCTGGTTTTAAGGATAAAACATTGCCCCGGTTTGCCTGCTGGGCCTTGGTCATGCTTCTGACCTGCTTTCTTCCACTTTTTTCTCTCTTTTTCACATCAGACTTGAATTATACGGTGAAGGCTGACCTGGACCATCGTCCATCTCGCGTACATTTTGCTGGGACAAAGTCTGAGAACCACACCGGAGTGTTTTCCATGCCAGCCACCAAGTGCAAAACCCTGGAGGTCCTCCTACGGGTGAGGAGGGGGCAGTGCAAGGGAGGGGTGAAGAGGGGGCCATGCAAGGGAGGGGCGAGGAAGGGGCCGTGCAAGGGAGGGGCGAGGAGGGGGCCGTGCAAGGGAGGGGCGAGGAGGGGGCAGTGCAAGGGAGGGGCGAGGAGGGGGCAGTGCAAGGGAGGGGCGAGGAGGGACAGTGCAAGGGAGGGGTGAGGTGGGAAGGTTCAGTCAGCTTTGGAAGTGAATTAAGGACTCTCTGAAATTAACTCTTGCGCACCCCACAGTCCAACATGCAAGACAAGCTGAGCCCCATTGCGTTCTCCATCAACTATTCTCTTGCCCAGGAAGAGCGGGAATTCAAGCTGGGCCTGCTCTCCCTTGACCCCTTTCCTGTCTTGAATGAGGACCAGCCCCGTGAGAACCATACTGTGGTGAGCACCATGCACTTTTGCACACATTCTTTTGCTATTGAGTCTCTTCATCTCCTTCCCCCACACTTTGACTTCTGCTGTGCTGCTCAGAAGAGGGGGGCAAGCAGAGAGATAAAGGGAACCCCTTGATTTTCCTATACTACATTGTCTCCGGGTTTCCATCCTCACTCATGGTTCCAAGATCCAAACTGCACTCTGGCACCATCTGCTGGGAAAGACGACTGATTGCAGTTTTCAAGACATACAATAAATTGTATCCCAGAGGAATAGCCATGTTGTTCATACGGTTGGCTGGTTTGCTGGGAACATGCGTGGGGATATATCTATCTATATACATTAAACAAAAAACCTATGGTTTACAAAAACAACATTAACACTCTACAGTTTCCAACCACATACCAAAAAGCAGGGAAATTGGGAGTTAAGGCTCACAAGCCTTAATGCCACATCCTCCCTAAGAAGGCAGAAAGTGCAAGTGAAATTCTCATTCTCCCAAAGCAGATAAACCAGGAGGACAGGATGCAGAGGTGACTGGGGGGTTGTGGAAAACTCATGACGAACGACTTAGGGCCACCTACTTCTCTTTTTTTGTTTAGAGCAGCCCTTCCCCAACCTGGTACCTTCCAAAGGTGTTGGACTACAACTCCCATCATTGCAAGTCAGTATGGTATCTCTATGGGCTCCCCGATGGCGCCTGAGCTAGCTTGTCTGTATATGGGAAAATACGAAGATACATATGTGTACTCCTTGAAGAATCAATTTTATGAAAAGATAAAATTTTGGTGTCGTTATATTGATGACGTATTTCTTATATGGCAAGGTAATAGAGATGAATTGACCGACTTTTGGAAATGGCTAAATGCTAGGACAGAAAACATCAAATTTGAAATGAGTAGTGATGAACAAAAAATCAACTTTCTAGATATCTCTGTGAAAAAAGAAGGGAATAAATTGTGTACCACCTTATATAGAAAGCCTACAGATAGAAACAAACTCTTAAGATATGATAGTTCACACTCCAAACATATAAGGGATAATGTCCCATATGGTCAACTGATTAGAATTAAAAGAAACTGTACGAAAGAATCAGATTATGAGATGGAATCTACAACGGGACTGCTTACAGAGAGGGTACTCAAAACAATCCATACAAAATGCTAAAAGACGAGTAGACAAAACTGATAGAAGTATTCTATTGAGACCCAAACCAAAAATAAAATAAAATAATAGATTGGTGAGTAGCTTACCATTTAATAACACCAGCACCGCCTTAAGACATTCAATAAGTAAACATTGGCATTTAGTAAAGGATATAAGGGGGTGCAATGAAAAACCCTATATCGCCTATAAAAGAACAAAAAAATATAGCGGATTGGATAATACAGCTAAAACAAATACCATCTTGAATACACAATCTCTCCTACCAGGATTGAGTCCCCTTGTAGGAAATTTCCCATGTGGACACTGTAAATATTGCAGTCATTCCCTTAAATTAAAACCTTTTGTGAACCCCACAGATGATAGACAATATACTTTGAAAGACTTCACTACGTGCAATACCACTTTTGTGGTATATGGTATCATCTGTCCTTATAGAAAGTTATATGTTGGCAAGACTACAAAAAGTGTTAAGATCAGAACATCGGCATTGTCATGATTTACTCTTGAGGCTGGCCATGGTTGTGTTTTGTTTGTACCTTTTATACGTTTACATGATACTATTAAGTTTGTTCTTCTTTGTGGTCTCTGTGCGTCACACATATGGGCATGCCGTGTGCTTTATGCTACATCAGCATGCTGGCTGGGGGAAACTGGGAGTTGAAATCCAACACATCTGGAGGGCACCAGGTAGGGAAAGGCCGGACTGCACTTTGTGAACCAGGAGAAGCGGAACTCAATGTCTGTATCTGGGGTGGGCAGAATGCCAGAACCATGTGGGAAGCCAGGGTGGGGGGCGCTGCTATACCAGCCAGCTAGATCAGCCGCATAATGTCCGTGCACTTCGTTGACATAAAACATCAGAGCAAGCCAACCATATGGACAACAATATATATATATATATATATATATATATATATATATATATATATATCTTCACAGACTGAGAAATTCTCTTTTCAGATTCAGTTCCAGAAGGAGTGTGGACCTGACAACATCTGCAACAGCAACCTGCAGATTCAGGCTTCCTTTTTTAATGATCAGAACCAGGAGCTGCCCAGGTGAGAGAGCGCCATTCGCTGGGGACAGAGGGGTAGGACACCATTCCCATCATTCAGACCAGGGCTTAGCTCCCATAACCTATTGAAAATGCCAAGGATCAGCCCCAGAATATGTCAAATAATTATAATCATAAACAGAGTTTTCCTTAGCATGTGTTTAAATGGAGAGAGAGAGAGAGAGAATGCACAGACCTCGGATGCAATAGTAAACTCTGGTTTAGTCTTTACTCTCGATTATACAATTTATAAACTGCTCTACATCGAGAGATATCGGAGTGATGAATTAAAACAAAGGGCAGTATCCAGCTGTGTCATTCCATTAGCATAAATGTTGTTGCGGAAACAGGTTCTGGACTGCGCAAGAGAAAAATCTAACTAATGTTATGTTTACACATGCACAGTTGTGCATGCACAGTTGCACAAGTGGTGGTGCAATATACTTGTGCAACACATTGCGCATAACTCTTGCACAAAGCATAATGCACAATTGCTTGCGCAGCCATGCTAAGTCAAACGTAATCTTAGTTATTGCAGAGTCGGTTGCACAAACATAAAGGGGAATTGCTTGTGCAACAGAAGGATTAATCAGAGCTGCTCTAGCACTACTTGGGTTTGTGGAATGAAGCCCTTGGATCCTGACCACAGAATGCAAAACAATTTGTTCTAAAAGCACATAGATCAACTGAGCAGTGGGTTGAATTTAGTCATTAGTCAGGAAATGCTTGCCTGAAAGATAAATCTTCAGCAAATGCTGAAAACAAACCAGCTTGGGTGCATGGCTGATCTGTCCTGGAAAGGCACTCCACTGGATGGAAGCCACCACACTAAAGGCCCTACTCCTGGTGGTTCCAAGAAGATCTCAGGATGCCTCTTCAGAAGGCATCCGTGATCTGAGTACATGATGTCCATACATTAAAGAGTGTTCCCTGCACCATCAGATGCCTTATTGTAGATTTTCTTCCAAGTGTATAAGTGGTTCCGGCTGAATGGTGTCAGTGCTGGGCATAAGGAAACCACTGAGCGAGATCTAGGAGTCAGTTTCCCCAAGCCAAGGGATACTGATCTTGCAGAAGCCCCTGAGCCTTTCTACATGAGGCTTTTATTATGGCCTTGTGATTGCTCACTCATGGTAGTATGCAAGTCCTTGACTCAACATCATCCTCTTCCAGGGCCTCTCCTGTGCTTTGCACCACTACCACAGGTTTTTTTTTTCTTAACAAGGAAAGTCTGGTATTTTTCTCAATGGGGTTATAGAAGTCTCATGTAATTGTGCAATTCCACTGTACCACAGTGCTACCTAGTGGTTGTGTAATGGAACATATAGATAGGCAAAAAAAGAAAACCTCTGGGGAAGAAACATTTGTAAAGAAGCCAATCTTAATCCCGCAAAGAATCCAGAAGCAGAAGCCTCAGTAAAGATGCAGGTTAAAAGCCTCATGTAGAAAGGTCTCCAGTCTGGCCTGGAACATTTTCTAATCCCTCCAGGCCAGAAGGTGCCAATGGTTGGCCTGGGTGGGCAGAGCTCCATCTCTGGAGCATTGGAATGCGGCGCAGCTCATGGAACATTTCACTGGCTCACCACTAGGGACAGCAGAGCACAGACCTGTTCCCAGTTCACGTCCCAACACCTCCAGACAGAGAGCAAGGAGGCGGGCATATAGGCAGCCCTGCTGCATCTGAAGCCATCTCTCAACTGTGCAATCTTTCCCTATGACAGGCGGAACGGCATGCAGGTGTTACATTACAGCTGGGAAGCCAAGAAATTGAACTTGAACTTGGTCATCAGTGTTACAAATGCACCGACTTCACCTACCAACGGAGAAGATGCTCACGACGCGCTCCTTAACATCACTTTCCCTCCCTTTCTGCAGTTTTCATCGGTCCGGCCGGTGAGAGATGCCTCCTCTTTGATAAGAATTTATATGTTGGGCCACGCTGGCTCCTCCCTCTAGCTCAGGGGTCAACGATTTGGCAGAAGCCATAGAAAAACCCCATAGGTTGGCCTTGTGCTCTACTTTACAGGGGACAGTCCTTTCTTTGAAGGCATCATCTGCTTGTAGGACTGTCCAGTCCAAGTCAGGTTTAAAGATAACCCCTCGCAAGGGAGAGCACCCAGGAGCCTTGAAGTGGCCTCATCAGCAATTAGCACCTGCACAGCAGACTGAGCAGGCACACAAGTTACCTGGACACAGCCTTCCCCCCAAGGATGTCTGGTATTCCTATTTAAATTCTCTGCAGGGCCAGTGCCAGGTTTTTGAGGCCCCTTGGGCAATGCACCCTCAGTGCCCCCCCTCCTTCAATGACTCTGTCTTCTTGCCACTGTAGTCACCAGCTGCTATGGCTCCTCATCCTCATTGCTGCCACCTGGGTAGGCAGAGAACCAGTGAGCAAGCAGGCAATGGCACCTGCTGCTGCTCCTCCTCCTCCTCACCTCCATTGTCTGGGCCAGAGCAAGAGGCTGGGCAACAAACAAAATGTGCAGGCGAAGAGGAGGAGCAAGCTTAGGAAGACCTTGTCATCGGGCCCTTGCTGGGATGTGGGCTCTCAGCAGGTGCCCGACCATGCCTACCCTTGATGCCGGCCTTCATTATTTCTAATAATAATAATAATAATAATAATTATTATTATTATTATTATTATTATTTATACCCGCCTCTCCCTTCGGTTCGAGGCGGGGAACAACAACAATATAAAACACAAAAATCACAAACAGTTAAAATTTTAAAAACAAGAAAAAAATACATCATTAAAAACATCTTAAAATTCATCTGGATAGGCCTGCCGGAAGAGAGCAGTCTTCATGACTCTCTTAAATTCATGAAGATTGCTAATTTGTCTAATCTCCTCCGGCAGACCATTCCATAGTCTGGAAGCGATGGAAGAGAAGGTCCTCTGGGTAACACTTGTCAGCCTAGACATATGAAGCAACATATATACATTTTATCCAAAACTGTACCCTCTTTTTTTTTTAGTGATGTGGAAGTGGCCACATAACTAAAAAAAAAAAAAAAAGTCATTTTTTTCTCCAAATTAAAAAAAACACACCATCAGTTACTCCCTGAATTAATCATAGTGATTTTTAAGACAAATGACCAATATCTCATCACTTCAGGTGTAAGTAACTTGCGGAACTCCCTGGGACATAATGCTGGGATGGCTGCTGGCAGAAAGGGTTTTTAAAAAGGTCCGAGAAACCTTTAGGAGAAAAGATCTCTTTAGAGCTCAGTATCCATGACAGTCAAAAGGGCCACAACTCCCCCTTTTCTTTCTTTTATTCACTTTGCAAAATGCAAGTACAATGTTCCTTCAGCAATCAGTAGCAGAGATCTGTCTTTGCCTGTTTTGAGAGGGGGAGAAACCCACCCTCATCTCCCTTTATCCTTTTATTCATGAAGGAATAAATTACATGCCACCTGGAGCTGCTATGAATGAGATGAAGGATTAAATTTAAAATCCATGTCCTTTCCTTTATCGCCAGTACAAAAATAACCATATTTCAAGGGTTCCTAGAGCTCTCTCTTGCTCTCGCTCTCGCTCTCGCTCCCGCTCTCTCATTCTTTTTAGAAAAAGGGGGTTTGATTGTAAAGTGATTTTTTGCAGAACATTCTCCTTAGTCTTAATCTCTGCTGCTTGGTTTTATCCTGGTTGTGTTTTCTATATCGTATGTTATTTTGCATTTTTAGATTGTTGTTTGTTATCTTTTTGGCGCCAGGTCAAAACTTTTCTTTTCTCCCAGGCATTTTAATAGCTCAAGTTGAGGTTTTGATTGACAATATGGCCAGGCTTAACAGTTAAAATGTTTTAAAGTGTTTTAATAACAGCTATTTTATGGTTTTAAATTTTGTATATTGTCTTTTTAATGCTCAATCTTTTTAATTTTTGTAAACCGCCCAGAGAGCTTCGGCTATGGGGCAGTATATAAGTGTAATAAATAATAATAATAATAATAATAATAATAATAATAATAATTTCATGGTTTTAATTTTTGTGAACCGCCCAGAGAGCTTCAGCTATAGGGCGGTATAAAAATGCAATCAATCAATCAATCAATCAATAGTTCAGAAATAATTCCATTTTGGTGAGCAAAGCCTTAATACATGGGCGGGCAACTCATGCCCATCTAGATGTTTTGGCCTACAATTCCCATCAACCCTGACCTGGCATTCCCAGTTAAAAGGATCAGGTTGCATGTGATGGGAAAGATCTCTGCCTGAGCCCCTGAAGAGGTGCTGCCAGTGGAGGCTGGTGGCTCCGATTTCGGTGGGGCTGTGAATCCATTCTGGTTTCAGTCAGAACCAGCCAGAACTCTAAAGGGGCTACCAAAGGTGATGAACTTATTTGGGGGTTAGGATTCAGCTCCCTTAGAGTTTGGACTGGTTCTGAATAAAACTTAGAATGGATCCACAGCTCCACCGTAATTGGAGCCACCAGCTTCCACTGGTTGCTGCCATTAAAAATAAGATAGCACTTGGCGAGATAGACAAATAGCCTGACTTCGTAGAAGGCAGCTCCCTACATTCCTATGAACATGTTCTGTGAATTTCATAGATTAATAACCTTCAGCTGTTAGGTAGCTTAAGCTGTTGTCTTGCCCAAAGACTGAGAGCTTTTCTTTTTCTGGTTTTTTGCTTCATAACCTCTAGAGGGTGCAGTGCTAAAGCAGAATAGCACAAATGCAGAACTAGATATGGCACTTTAAGAAATAATACCCCATTTTCCCCATTCTAAAAAAAACCCTGGTGCTCTGAAATAGCAGAAGTGAAACTGGAGGATCACAAGGTCATCTAAAAGCCTGTAAACAAAAGTGAATAAGGAATCATGAGCACACAATAAATGCCTCCTGTAAAAAAGTTCTGCGAGGGAGGTGGGTTGAATCTAGGGATGTGCATACCCCCCTGGATCAGATCGGAACCGGGATCGGAACCGAGGCATCGGATCAGATCAGATCGGTGGCTTCCCGGTTCGGTTCGGACCCAATTCCGATCCGAAAATTGGATGTCTGATTTTCAGATTGGATGCCATTTTAGCTGTTTTCGCCATAGGCTTACATTGGGGGAAAGAAAGCTTTCCCCCAATGCAAGCCTATGGCGAAAACATGGGGGCAGGTGAGTGGGGGCCTAACTCCCCCCTACCTGTCCCTCCCTCCCATTTGCGCTCCTTACCTGACGGGGCGCCCGCTGCCGTCCGTTGCCGTCTGCTGGTCGAATCTACTGAGAAACAGTCTTCACGGCCTAGTTCTCAGTAGAGCGCTAGGTGATCATCACCTGGCGCCCTACTGAGAACCAGGCCACGAAGCCTGTTTTTCAGTAGTTTCGACCAGCGGACGGCAGTGGATGGCAGCGGGCGTCCCGGCAGGTAAGCCCCCTCCCCCTCCTTCGTGCTCCTTACCTGCCGGGTCGTCCACTTCCCTCCGGTGCGTGGATCTACTAAGAAGCAGGCTTCGCGGCCTGCCTCTCAGTAGCGGGCCAGGTCACCTGGTGCACTACTGAGAGGCAAACCGCGAAGCCTGCTTCTCAGTAGATCCGCACACTGGAGGGAAGTGGCTGCCCCGGCAGGTAAGTGGGGACCGCCTCCCGCCCCTCGTGCTCCTTACCTGCCGGGGCCATCCGCTGCCAATGGCAGCGGACGGCCCCAGCAGGTAAGGAGCGCAAGGGGCAGGAGGAGGTCCGATCCTCTGATTTTATCCGAACCGGATCAAGTCCTTCTGGACCGGTTCGGATCAGATTGGACGATCCAGATGCGGGGATCGGAAATCAGATAATTGTATTCGATTTCCCCCGGATCAGGTCTGGATTGTGGATCGGACCCGATCCGGTGCACACCCCTAGTTGAATCAAGGTCCTCACATCCAAATGCTACACCACACATAGGCTGTATTTATGCAAAGACACCTTCTACAAAATTCATACAAAGGTGTATGAGAGCCAGTGTGGTGTAAGTGGTTTAGTATGTTGGATTGAGACTCAGGAGAGCCGTGTTCTAGTTCCCAGTAACTGAGCCAGTTACTGATTCTCAGCCTAACCTAACTCATAGGGTTGTTGTGAGGATAAAGTGGAGAGGAAAAGGACCATGTAAGCCACCTTTGGTTCCTTGCAAAAGGAAAAAAAGTGGGATATAAATGTAATAATAGATTGATAGATAGACAAGACAGACAAACAGATAGATGTGAATGAAATAAAGCAGGAGGCAGCCAGATTGAAGAGTGATCTTTCTTTCTTTCTTTCTTTCTTTCTTTCTTTCTTTCTTTCTTCAGAGTGGGGCCTGCACTCTTGAGGAGACTGTGAAGTGTAAACTAGGCAACCCCTTCAAAAAGAATCAGAAGGTGAGTTGTTTCTGGGTCTGGATGTTCATGAAAGGTCACTGCTCCATTGTTTTGACCAGTAGAAAACATGGGTTCAAACTGTAAGCTGTGGCCCCTTCGGTGACCTTCGGGACTTTGAAGTTCCACCTACAGAACACTGGAATCATTACCAGTTGCTTCCTGTTCCTGGGATGCCATTTAGTGAGGGCACTCCCTCTGTTTCACAGTCAGTCCACGTGTATCTATTTCCCAGGAGCACCTTATCGCTCGTTATTCTGATGTGTAAAAAGTATTAATAAGTAACTGCAAGAAATCGATGTATTTATTTCCTTATTTTTGTCCAGAGTTCCCAAAGTGGTTAAAATGTTAAGATAGGCTGTTTTTCTTGTATTTTTTGGGGGGGGCAGTTGCCTTATGGCTGCTATCAGAATAAATATGCATTCAAAGAAAATGTTCCTCTTTTTAAATTTAACTCTAGAACTCAGTTGGAACACATTTACAGTGCAATCCATTTACAGCACAATTCTATTGTCTTCAATGGGGCTTACTCCCAGGTGAATCTGTATAGGATTGCAGCCTTAACCTCTTATTAGGAAATTCACTACTAGACCAGTTGATCCAGGCTGTGTTATAGAATTTCTTCTATTCAATCATGTTTGGGGGGAAATAAAGGTTTGTTCAGCCAGCCCAGTATTTCTCTTTAGCCTTTTATTTCCTCTGTGGAGTTAGTTGAGGGATGTGAAGGCCAAAGTCAACATTACTTTAGAGATGTAGTTTAGCAACTGTATCTTTTTAATTTATTTTTGTTTAACTCTAGTCTAAGCTTAGGGGCCCTATCCGGATTGGGAGCCCCACACCTGAAATTTATATTGCAAAAGAGTAGTCCATTTACTATTTTGCAATATAAATTGAAGATACAGGTGTTTTGGTCCAGATTATGTCCATAGTTGGGGGGGGGGATGGTTAACGCCTGTCTTCTTCCGCCTCCCTATGCCAGGGTCCCAATCCAGATCACATACACACACTGCTTACGCTGGAGCAGGGGTGGGGAACCTCTCTCAACTCAAATTCCATTTCAGAGAACTTCTCGGGGGCCACTTCCTAGTGGTGGGAAGAGCTGAAAGCAAAGGGACGGAGCCAATGGTAAAGGGGCGGGGCCAAAAATACAAAAAAACACCAGCATGTTTTGCTGCCAGTAACTATTTATTTATTTATTTGTTTGTTTATTTGTTTATTTATTTGTGGGATTTGTATACTGCTGAATATAATAAAAAATCTCTCAACAGTTCACAATATTAAAATACAATATTACAAATACAACATTAAAACATTAAATTTCATTCTGTATTTCATTCTGTAACTAAGCCTTAGGAGAGTGATTTCAACCTTTGAGAATGGGGGGAAATCTGCAGAAAAGCATGAGAAACTGCCACACTATCACTAGTTGAGGGAAAGAGGGTGAGGCCAGGGGAAGGAAGCGCAGCCACCTGGAGGGGTGAATTGGGATCCCAGGAAGGCTGGATTTGACCCCTGGGCCTGAGATTCCCATTTCTGCACGACAATAAAAACAAAAGGCATAAATATAGACTAGCAGCTACGTCTTTTTAAGTTATTGACTGCTTTGTCCCTCAGAGGTCTTTTAAGGCATGAGAGACTGTGACCTGGTTCACACAGCATGACAAGCCACAGTACAGGTTCAGTATGAGTTGAGTGTGGATTGTTGTTGAATTGTAGGTTCTTGTTGAATCATGGGTTGTTATGTTGTGTGAACCCAGCCATCCTAAAAAAAACATGGTTTGTTAACCACAAACAACCCAGGGCTCACAACCCAACAACAAACCATTGGTTCTCTTCATGTGACAAAGAAGAAACCTTGAAACGCTGGTTCTTTAAGAGAGTCATGAAGACTGCTCTCTTCCAGCAGGCCTATCCAGTTGAATTTTAAGATGTTTTTAATAATGTATTGGATTTTATTTGTTTTTATTATCTCAACTTTTTGTGGTTTTTGTGTTTTATATTTGCTATTGTTCCCCGCCTCGATCCAGAGGGAGAGGCGGGTTATAAATTATTATTGTTATTATTATTATTATTATTATTATTATTATTATTATTTGCTTTTGCCACCTGCAACAAAACATGCTGGGTAACCAGGTTGTGCAATGTTGCTTCACTTCCAGGCAAACCTGACCATCACGTTTCAAGTTGATCGAACCACACTGTCTACCGAGGACATCACTGTACAAGTGGAGCCTTCCACGTGAGTCTTGTCCCTTCATCTGAGCAGTTGTGGCTAAAAATGTGTCAGAGGAACATAGGAAGATGCCTTTCACTGAGTCCATCTCGCTCAGTATTATCAACAGCGACTGACAGCGGCTCTCCAGAGTTTCAGGCAAGAGTTTTTTCCTGCCCTACCTGGAGATGTCGGGGATTGAACCCGGGACCATCTGTGTGCAAAGCAGGTGCTCTACCATTGAGCCACGGCCCCTCCTATCAGAAAGCCCAGTCAGTAACATTCTTGGGTATGGGCATAAGGATTGGCAACTTAGTTAGCTTAGTGGAGCTCCTCTGCCACTGGTGTCTAGGAGTGAGGCTATAGTCACATATTACGACCTCTTCCTTATGTCCTGAAAGGAGGTAATAGCAGAAATGCCATTTAGCCAGATAGCCAATTGTTGGGACTGGGAAGCATGTCAGGGGAGGCTGGTGGATCTGATTTTGATGGGGCTGAGATTCCATTCTGGGTTTTAGTTACAACCAGCCAGAAGTCTAAAGGAACCATCCAAGGTGCTGGACCCATTGGGGGGATAGGGTCCAGCACCTTGGATAGCTCTTTTAGATGTCTTTCTAGTTGTAACTGAAAGCAGAATGGAATCTCCACCCCGCCTAAATCGTTTCCCCCACCATCCCCTGGTGTCTGTTTACCTGCCCTTCCCCTGCATCAGGGCATTTGGGGAAAGAAAAAGCAAGACTTGGCACTGAACCAACCACCCAACATCTTGACAGGTGAGATTATTCAAAGCTCAGTGTTTCTGTTCTCATTCGCAAGTCCTGAAGTGCAGAGTGGGATTCCACCCACGTTGACGTGTGTTTAGCTTGGATCAAGCTATGCAGCAGAATGAAATGGTGGGATGGGATGTACCACTTTGGGATACTGGTGGGGGGGGGTATCACTTTGGAATGCCCCCCTCACAATTACTATAAGTTCTAGCATCCCCAGCCAGCTCTGGGGAGGCTGGGAGTTGTAGTGCCATTACCTCTGGAGGACATTAGGTTAGAGCCTTCTTGATGAAGGAAGAAGTGTCAGAACTGTGGTTTATGCTCTACTGAGGTAACTTAAGAAAACTGCCTGCCAGGCCCCAAACACTGACCCTCTGAACATTGTGTATCTGCCAGGATGAGCAACCAAAAAGATCTCACGCCAGTGGAGGCAGTCCTATTGATGAACTACACCATTGCTTCATCACTGACGTATGTATCTACTGAAATGGTTGACATGGGTTTAAAAAGAAGGATCGTGGGAATTGGCTTTTCTTTGCCATGTAAGATGAGGTGCTAAAATGGGTTGGCGACCTGGTGCCCTCAATATGTTTTGGACTACAACTCCCATAAATTCCAGCCAGTACAGCCAATGCCCAGGAATTCTAGAAGTTGCGGTCAAAAAAATCTGGAGGGCACCAGGTTGCTAGTGCTGTGGTAATACATGGCGCATGTTGTGCTGGCACAGAGCCCCCCAGCACAAGACCTCTCGCCGCCTGAGGTGGCCAGGATGAAGATCCACAGCCGCTGCTGCTACATCATAGCACACATAACCTTTTTGCCACTGCCATGTCAACTCTATGGAGAGCTGCACAGCTGGAAGGAGGTGGCTGTGGGTTTCACAAAACTTCGCAGGGCTCTTGCAGGAGTTCATGCTGGTCTCGCGAGGCCTCGTGTGGCTCTCATGAGAGTTTGTACCGGGTTCACAAGGCTTTGTAGGAGCCCTGTAGATATTTCTTCCGGTCGTGTATGACGAGGGAAAAAGAGGCTGGGTGGCTATTCCAGAGAGCTCTGCCAGTTACTCTCTCGCTGCAGCTGGCAGGGCCCTCATTGTAGCTTGTAGAGCACCCACTGGAGGAGGTGACACAGTGCCAGGCCCTCCTGGTAGGGGAGGGGGGAGCACTGCAATCTGCTGCTCTACCGCCTGATGCATGAGCCTCGCCTTACCTCAGGGATGGGCTGGCACTGCTGGCACATCTCGCTCCTTAAAGGGACCCCAGTCTTCGAGCAGGGCTGTAATTCTAAACACACCAATGACATTTATCTGGCCACCACTAGGAATAGACTGCTGAGCTACAGTGACCATTGTTCTCATACAGAACAGAAACTACCAGGTTCTTTGCATGCAAGATTGATTAAATTAGCATGCAAGTTAAATTTAAAAAATGGGTTATTATTATCATTGTTGTTATTATTATTATTGTCATAATATGTGCATAGACTACTATTATTAATAATGTCTTTGTACATAGCACTTCAAAAAAATGTAATTAAAAACAAAACAGGTTTGACAGGTCAGGTCCCAGAGCCATAAGTGGGTGGGACACCCCTTTTCTCTTTTCTCTTTCACTCTTGTTTCTCTGTCTCCCTCCTCCTTCTCACTCAGTGGGCTGCCAAGGGAGGGACAGACCGCTCTTGTCAGAGGTCTGAGTTGATTACATGCAGAAGGCTTTTGAAATGAGGTTAAGGACCACGTGAAATTAGACCGAGGCTAGGGTTGCAGGTTGCCCACTTGTTTTAGTGGTTTTATCATCTTTAGACTTTTACTATTCAAGCTGGGAGATGAAATCCATGCTGGCGGCTGAGGTTCATTTACTTTTTTTTCTTACTGCATTCTTATTGTATGTTTTTATATTCTATCATCATGTCTACCAGATTTGTCAGGAAGGAATTTACTGCATATATACATGCACAGCCAAGCTGTTGCCCACTACTGCCCATCCACCAACAGATGTTTTTCTACTATATCTATTATGTTGTTACCATACCGTTCCTCTAAGCAGTTCAGGGAGCTACCCTATGAGGTAGGAAGTTAAGCTGATAGACAGTGATTGGCCCCAACTCACTTGGAGAGCTTCATGACTTAATAGCGATAGGAGTCCGAGCCTGCCCATTCCTTGGATTAAATTAACCATACAGCTATGTTTAAACATATAAATTCCCAGAAGCTTACACATATTATATTGCAGTTAACATGAGTGATTTAAATAGCCCACTTAGGACAAAACAATGGCTGCAGATCTATACTGGTTTCAAACTAGTATAACTCTCTATTTTATGAAGGTACTGAGACTTCTCCATTAATAGATTTCTCAGACATTTGTTTTTATTTAGGAAGCAATCCTATGACCTCTAAACACCATCAGGGGGCGCAATAGGGTTTTTTGGTGCTCTGATCTTGGATCCAGGAGTCCAAGCTCTCTCCCCTTTGCCCCCCCCCCCCCATGGCCAGCATAGAGAAAACTGAGCTGGTTGCCTCTCTAAGATCACAAAGACAACCTCAAAGAGGAGGGAAAGGGGGTAGTTCTGTGGACAGGGAGGGAAGGGGATTGGGGAGACCAGCTTACAAAGAATCCTCCAGCCTCCCTTGCCTCCTTCCATCCTGCTCCACAGAGCCCCAGCTAGATACATGAAAAAGCCTGTCTAGCAAAAATGCAGAGCGGGAGGAGCGGGGAGGCGAAGATCCTCCAAATTTGGGGGCAGACGGGTATCCCAATAATGTACGTTCCCAGGGTTTCTTTATCAGTAACCATGATAGTCAAATAGGCTTGAGAAAGAGACATGCCCAGAGAAATTCTAGTAGGTCACACTTCCCTGATGCCACTGATTAAATTCCAAGGCTCCCAAGAAAGTATGACCCAGTCCTTCCAGCTGCTCAAACAGTCTGGCTCCTTGTAAGCTTCTCCTCTCAACTCTCTTTCTCTCTCTCTCTCTCTCTCTCTCTCTCTCTCTCTTTCTCCCTGTTCCCCTCTCCATGGCAGAGTCAGCAAAGATCACCAGTCATCCTTTAGCGGGAAAGTCATGGGAGAGTCAGCCATGAAGCATGAGGAAGATGTCGGCAGCCCCCTCGAATTTGACTTTAAGGTAAGAGTCTTTCTTGAGGAGAGAGGCTCCTCAAGACAGGGACTGTTAGTCCTGTGAGTTTACATCATCCAAAAACTCATGTAGGTTTGTTTCGCTTTCTTGGAGCTCCATCAGACAAGTGTTTTCTTGCACACTCATTACTGGGCACTCACAGATTTTCACGGGTCCCCTTCACGACGCCGTCTGCTTCCCATGCTCCTCCTGCCCCTTCTAGCCTTCTTCACACCACAAATGGCCACCCCTGTAAGTCCAACTTATTTTTTAAGGCGGAAGGTGCCACGATCTCCTGCTGTGTGCAGGAGAAGCAGCATGATCAAAATGGCCCACGGAAAGGGTCACGTGCACATTGTTTATTTCCTCTTTCAAAAGAGGAAGTCATGAGGGACAAACGAGCGGGTGGAGAAATGACGGTAAGGAAATGTGATTTCCCCCCCATGTGATGCTGCTGCTGGATTCCATTATGGCAGGGATGGGTGATGTCTGGCCCTCCAAATGTTTTGGCCTGTAACTCCCTTCAGCCCCAGCCAGCATCACCAGTGGAGGGAGTTTGTAAGCTAAAATATTTGTACTCTGGTTCTTTCAAGTTACTCTTGGGCCTTGAACTTATTTGTTCATTTAAGAGAGCAGTCCTATGGGCTAGATGCTCAAAGGACAGAGGGCTCTCCATCCATCCTAAGCCCTGCTGGACTCTTGCCAGCAGGGCAGGAGGAGCGACGGAGGCTGTTTTTGCCTCTCTATCCTCCGAAATAGCTTTATACGTTCAGGCAGGCCTATGAGCCCGTCTAACATTTCCTCCTTGCCTGGAGTTGGAAGGGAGTTGAGAGGCCTTTGGATCCAGCGGACCCATGACCTCTCCCCACCCCCCAGCTGCTGGCCTACCCCCAATAGACCCATTTCATCTCTTCCTGAGGTCAGAGTCCCAACCTTGGGAGAGGGAGCTGCTGTGAAGCTTTTTGCAGTGGCTGGAAGTTGAGGCGGGGAAGATACAGTCATATCTCATCCTCTGAGGTCGGATCTCCATCTCCAGCCTCAGAGGAGGAGATCTCTTGCATCCTATGGCCCCTCTGATGCTGTTTAGGGGACTTAGGATTGCTCCTTTAGGGTGTAACCCTATGGATGTTTCGAGAGAGAAACGTCCTACAACTCCCAGCCTGTGTTTTGCTTCTGGAAGTATCTGTTATCCCAAATATGATGTGAAAAATAGATATTAATGGTGAACATCCTACTAAGGCTGAAACTGTAGTTGACATGCCTTTGATTATGTATTTTTCCTGACTTTTAAAAAAAAAACACCCAAAAGCAGCCTTTGGAGGCTGCAGTCTTGAGCAAATGATCCACTGTTTTTCCACTCGCAATCCCCTTGGCTACTTTTCCCCTTGCAGGGAGAAAGATATGGGTACATATCTCTTGTAGTCTGCAGCTGGGAGGGGAGACAATCATGAACAGAAAATGGTTATGGGGAAAGTTGATTATGTGTTGTGTGCAGGTTTTGTCTTGATCCTGCTGCTTCTCAGTTTGAGTCAATGGATTTATGTTTGCAGAGTGTGAACGATTTCCCCTCTTGATCCCAATTGAATATCATAAATGTCTATCCTGTTCCTACACATTTGCCTATGTTTTTCTTTATAATAAGGGTGATCTATGCCCCAATCCTTTCAGTTGCTTTTCTTGTGCAGTGGTTTTCACCTTTGGTGACCAGAATCAGAGAGTGAAAGGGGCTCCCATGAGTTGTCTGGCCTTTGTCTTTTAGGTGACCACAGAAGCTGAGTCTTTAGGTTCCTTAGGAACAATCACATTAGGCTTCAAATGGCCTTACGAAGCCAGCAATGGGAAGTGGCTGTTGTACCCCACTACGATCCTGGTGAAAGGGAATGGAAGTTGGTTCTGTGAACCCCCCGGGCATGTCATCAACTACCTCAACCTCACGGTGAGCCAGCGCAGTTTTCATCTTGCTTTGCCTTTCAAACCTTTGTGTGCCATAACGTCCCACCCCCCTCCATCTACCATCAGTGGCCATCACTGTATTATTCATGCACCACTAATACCTACCAGTACTCCAGTTCTGGCTGCCAGGTTGCCTTTGAAATCCATGCAGACAGTATATACATGCTCAGTACCACCTTAGTGGCTTTTTAGCAAAGAAGACACTGTATACATGTTAATAATAAATGAATGCATTTTAGCCACCACAGTTACACATTCTGCTATGCTGGTTTACACCAGGCGTGAAGAACCTCAGGCTTGTGGGTCAAATCTGGCCCCCCAGAGGTCCCATTCTCTGGTGTTCCCCAGAAGGCCCCGCTCCCTTCCTCTGGCCCCACCCCTTTGTCCCGACCACCATTTGGTGGTTTCTCAGCTTTTCAGCAGTTTTTTTTTCTCATTCTAAAAGGTAGAAATGCCTCTTCTAAGCTTAGTTGCTGGCAGTAATTAAGCTGGTATTTTATGGCATGTTTAGTTTCTTGGCCCTACCTCTTTTGCCTTTGGCCATGCCCAGGTTTTTGCCTTTGGCCATGCCCTGGTTTACATGCAAAAAATGTAATATGTGAACTGGGGTCTGCAATTCTGAGCAGGTGCCAAGATATTATTTTTTCTCCCTTTCCCATAAAACTAGAGCCCAGTGGGAGTCATCCTATAAAGCTGATGGGTGGGAAATTCAGGACAGAGAAAAGGAAAGACAGTTAAACTATGGAATGCGCTACCACAAGATGTAGTGATGGCCACCAATTTGGATGGCTTTAAAAGGGGCTAGACACATTTCTGAAGGAGAAGGCTATCAATGGCTACTAGTCCTGATGCCTCTATGCTAATTCCAGTATTGGAAGCAGTAAGCCCAGGTACACCAGTTGCTGTGGAACATGAGCAAGAGAGTACTGTTGCACTCACGTCCTGCTTGTGAGTTTCCCATGGGTAGCTGGTTGGCCACTGCGTGGATAGAATACTGGACAAAATGGACCCTTGGTCTGTTCCATCAGGGCTCTACTTACATTCTTATGTTCTTATGATAAGTGTTGTTTTTTGGGAGAACTTCTCTGTGAACATTAAAATAAACAAGACAAGCTCTGCCAAAGTGAAAAGGCTTGGTCAAACCAGGGCTCCCAGCATAATGCCTTCTGCAATTCATCCAAAATGAGCAAGATGAATTTTCCAAGAATGGAGTTGTGAAATAAAATCAGGAAGCCTTGTACATATCTGTACACATCTCAGGTGAATAACAGATATTGGAAGATCTGGGGGAAGAGAACACAGGAAGCCTTTTGCTTCCCTATGCTTGATGCTTGTCAATGTGTCATATAAAGAACTAGATACTTGCACAATGTTCTTCCTGCCTGCCTTCTCCCCCAGTTCCTGGATAACAGATTGTGTTCCTTGTGCCTGACAGAGACCTGGTTCCTGGAAAGCAGCCTCCCACCTTGGGTTAAAGGCTCTTCCCAATTCCTTTCTGTACCTTTGAGCATGTAGAATCTCAAAAAGAGAAAGATGACCAGTTCTTCTCCCTTCCCAGCTAATTAATCATAGCAACACCTTGGCACGGAGGAAGCGTGAGCTGCAGGCATCTCCAAAGGCTGAGCTCCCCATCACCTTGGCATCTACAAAGAAAGCAACGTCAGAAACATCACTGGTGAGCATTTTGCCATTTTATGCTCCTGTTCCGCAGGCTTTTATCAAGAGCTGCTGCAGGCTGGTCGCAATTGAGGCTGCCTCTACAAGAGAGGTTTAAAGCTCTTTCAAGGCACTTTAAAAAATTACCTCTACAAGAATGGAGCGCAAATTGGGCGTAGAGGCGCGTTATCTCTCCGATTATGCGCATTATCGAATGCGCGTTAAATAGTGAGTTTTATTTTGCTCCGGCCGTTAAAGCGCATTTTGACTATGTGAACAAGCGCTTATGCGCATTAACTACTTGTAAAGCACATTTTGGTCATCCGTTAATGCGCTTTGCCGCCTCTCGTGCAGAGGGATTAGGTGTAAATGCGCTTCTGCGATTATGCGCATAATCGCCTAACCGGGCGCAAAAGCGAATCCTTGTAGAGGGGACCAGAGTTTGGTCCAGAGCCTGGATTCCAAGGACAGCAATGAGATCTACTATCCCATAAGACTGGGGACATTCTTTGAATCACACAGGCGGAAGCTGAGCTTGTGACCCTAGGTGACAGTTTGTAATAAAGTGGAGCAGTGCGCAGGGCTACGGGAACACAGGTCAAGCAGAGAACAGCAGAGCAGTCCTGTCTGCCCATCAGTGGAATGGTCAGCACTGGCTCTGATTTCACCCAGAAGAGTCATATATAAATTGTTCCGCCAGCCAATCAGAAGACAGCGTTGCAAATCAATCCAGACCCTAGGATGTGTTGCGGAGTGGGAGTGAGCGGTTCACTTCAGACAAGGACTGGATGACCTCAGAGGGCATCATCGAGCCCATGGAAGGCTCAATGGGTGCTCATCCAGCCCCCCACCCCCTTTCTGCTCCCCACCCCTGCTGTATGGCTTTAGAAATTGCCTTGAAATAGCAAATAAAACTGGCCAAAGCCCTTAAAGTTCTCCCGTTCAGAAAAGTGTAGAGGTTTTTATCATTCAATGGCAGCCTACCCCATCTGGTGCTGTCCAGATGTTTTGGACTATACTTCCTATCATGCCTGATCATTGGCCATGCTGGCTGGGGCTGATGGGAGTTGCAGTCAAAAACATCTGGAGGACGCTAGGTTGGGTAAGGCTGTTTTGTGGTAACTAGGGGCACTTCCAGCATGGCTTTTATTATGCCTTCTGGCTGCCTCCTTCGTGGAATTTTACAGTGGAGGCTGGTGGCTCCTATTTAAGTGGGGAAGTAAATCCACTCCGGGTTTCAGTCAGAACCAGCCAGAGCTCTGAAGGAACGATCCAAAGGGTTCAGTGCTTTGGAAAGCTCCTTCAGAGTTCCAATTGGCTCTGAATGAAACTCAGAACGGATTCACCTCCCCACTGAAATAGGAGCCACCAGCCTCCACTGGGTCCAGACAATGTTGTCTTCAGTTTGTATCCCTCCTGTGTTTTCCCACCACGTCTTCTGTCTTTTTTTTTTCTTACCACCACAACAAATCTGTTCAGGAGGGAAAGAACCTCCAACCGCCCACACGTGATTTCTGGAACACTACTTTTATTTAACTGGTGGTAGAGTTTTTTGTTGCTGTAAACCTTGTTTCGTCCATGCTCTCCATATTTCTCAGTGGTACTCTCATTGGGAGTGGGAGGGAGAGGGAACTGTTGTTTATTTGTATTGTTCTACCTAAAATAATAAAATGTAATTTTTAAAAAAGGAGGGAAAGACAGAATAGCTGTGCCATGGAGTTTGATGGGCAGTGATAGGAGCTCTCCATCTGGAAGCATCCTATATGCTCATGTGCCCTACTCTTCATGTGTGGGTTCGGGGGGGCAAACTTAGCCCCCATCAAGCCTTGCTGGCCTCCCTCATATTGAGCAGCCGTGGTGTGTGTGAGTGTCTGTGGGTGTACATGTTTCAGCCAGGGAATAGCATAGTTGGATTGGGAGCCTGAGCACCCTTTTTCACCACTGAACTATGCTCACATATTTTTTGAAGAACCCTCAGTTTGACCCCCCCAGACCTCACTCCCTCTAAGTCGATGGCTCCACTTCAAAGAAATAGGCCAAACCTTCTTTAGATTGCACATATGGAGCAGCCCTCCAAATTAATCATCAGTCATTCTTTCCCAGCCACCCAACTCCAAGTTGCCCTCTTTCGTCTCCTCTAATTCTGCCTTGGTTTCCAGAACTGTTCCACAGGCACACTTCGCTGCATCTGGTTTGAGTGCCCCCTGGGGGACATTGGGAATGAGACAGATGTGAAGGTCCGAGCACGGGTCTGGAACAGCACCTTCATCGAGGTACGTGCAGCTTTGGCTAAGGCAGGGGCAGTGGATAGGGGTTCAGATAGAGATGTCAGAGAAATCCACAATAGAATCAAATGACTTTGAATTTTTATGAACCTGACCCATGGACTCCGCAGCGGACCATCTTTTCCGGACTTGTGGACCGTTTTCCTTACCTTCAGGAATTTGGCACACATTTAGTCATTGAAAAATATGCATATTTTTAAACAATGGCTGAAAATGTGCATTTCCTCCATAGGCTAAAGAGTGAAAATGCACATTTGGGGGGGATTTGGAACATTTTCGCCAAAAAATAATTTTAAAAGTCTGAATGTGCATTTAACTGCACAGTTATTCAGCCATGTGCATGTACATGGATGCTACCTCTTCTATGCACATGTACAGGACATTTGTCAAGAGTCGCTCTAGAGGAGGGATGGGGAACATCTGGCCTGTGGGCCAAATTTGGCCGCCAGGCCTCCCTGTCCAGCCTGCAAAGGCTCCATCCAGGCAAGGCCTCTCCCTAGATTCCCACTTTTTCGGAAAAAAGAGAGCAGCCTCTCGAGGAGCTTGCTGAGACATCTTTGCCCGTCGCTCACCATCCTTACTGGGGAATGCAAGTGAAATTGACATCGTATTCAGCTGGTGCCACAAGGATTTAAAGTAATGTTGCTTGAGTATTCAAATGTGCTTTGAACATACAGATTTCCCACTGCCTTTTCTATATGTAAATTCCTTACTTAGTTGCCTGATCATTTCAGAGCACTTAGATTTTGTTTGGTTGTTGTTGTAATTCACTTATAAGTCACCTAAATTTTTCTTAGTGCTGTACAAATATCAAATCTCCATGCGCTCAAGGTTCAATGGGTAGGAATGCACTGGAAAAATGGTTGACATCACTGCTTTTAACACACACCCTTTTCTGTCCATCACCATGGAAATGTAGGATTTCAATGACTTTGACCGCGTGAAGGTAGAAGGGCATGCCATACTGTTTCTCAGGACAAACACCTCCACAATCAACATGAAAAATTATAGTATACCGGTGAGTGAAACTGGATTCATAGGGTGCTGTAATTTCAGGAAATCACCATGTTCAACCAGCTGCCAACTCCAATGAGGAATCATCCTGCCGGTGCTCCTATTCCTACAGCTTAAACCCCACATCATTTGGAAAACTTGGTTTGGTTTGATCAGACTCTGAAGTTGGTTTGGCCAGATTAACTAACTGGATATCCAGTCTTGTGGATATGCAGTTAGTTAATCTGGTCAAATGAACTTCTTTTCAAACCAAGGCTGCTCTCATATTCCCCTCACTAACTCTGGCTTAGCTCTGGCATTTTTTTGCAGGTTGATGAACACATCACCCTCCATCTGGGACTTGGGGTGGGTGGGTGCAATGGAAACCTCCCCTCCACCTTATGTGTAGTGAATAATGACCAAGTCCATTCCATGGAAGTCAACTGATTTTTTGCACACGTCTTTCGTTCAGCTGAAGCCATTAATTCTCTTGGAGGCTTTATGCAAGACGCTGCAACCCTTTTCAGTTGTTCTCTCCAAGCATTTAGTCAGGGGAAGCAGGATTGTGTAAACTGACACCAACCCTCAACCACCATGTTTTGGACAAAGCTCTGGAAAGAGCTTCTATATACAGCTGATTAGGAGCTCTGTGTGATCACTGTTTCCAGTCTCATGCTGGAGGGGGGCAACTGGTATCCCTTCAGATGTTCTGGCCTACAACTCCCATCAGTCTTAGGATACCCAATGGTGAGGGATGATGGGAGTTGCAGTCCAACAACATCTGGAGGCCCAGAAGTTGCCCACTCCTGCTGTACAACTATATGGCATTTTAAGGCTTTCGGCTGAACATGCAAAGATGAGTGTTTCTACATGACACATTTTTGTGCACTCTTTATTTCTTATTTATGGTTGTGTATGGGTTCTTTAGATGACTTTGTGACCCTCCAATTTTGCTTCTGTTTTTTTAGAGCATTTTCCTGGGGGCATGGGTTAGAGTGGGGAAAATGGAGTATTATTTCTGAAAGCAAAAGAAAATGTATTTTCCTACTTGCGTAATTTCATTATTCTGCTAAAGCACAGTGCCACCTACAGGTTATCTAATGGAAAAGCAGGGAAGGAAAAGTTCTTTGTGTAGAGCTCAGTTCTCAATTCTGCAACGAAACCCAAAGTAGATACAGCAGATTAACAGCCTTGTGTAGAAAAGATCGGTGTGACTGTCCAGGTGTGGATGATCAGCAAGGGAAATGCAGCGTTGATTGTTTCCCCAGTACCCAGAATGTCAGTTGCGCAACTGAGATGACCCTAACTACCTGTGTCACATTGTCGGTTGCCATGTTGTCCAAACCTGGCGCAGGCGTAATGAATTTTCACCCACTCTGCAATCCATGGCATGCAGTAGGGGTTGTAGGTGGGTGAAAATGCACTGCACCTGTGAGGCGCAGTTAATTAGGGTCATCCCAATTGCGTATGGGGCCAGGGAAAACAACCAATGCTGCATTGTTTCCCCTGCTGATCGTCTGAACAACTTCTGTGTGTGTATATGTGGTGAACTCAGTCATACCTCTGCACAAACCCTCCCCTCTCTCCCTGCATTTATCAAATTCAGGGAGAGACGGAATGAAAAGCGCCTAAAGGTGCAATCCTATGCCTGCCCTACAAATCCTAGCATTCCCCAGCCAGGCTGGGGAATGCTATGAGTTGTATGACTTTTTTTTGTCTAAACAAGCATAGAATTGCACCCTAAACAGGCATAGGATTCCTCAGCACCTCCCCAACCACTCACCAAAATTTGCAATATAGGGACAATCATATCAGCCTACTTTACTTGTAAGGATCATTAAGAATATACATGAAACCCTCTGAACACTTAGGAAAAGTGATTGATAGATGCCAGGTCCAATCTCAGTTATGCTTCTGAACCAAACAGCCGACCTCTCCTTTATTCTGCCCTTGCTCCCCCAAAGCATGACTGTTTTCTCTTTTACTGCCCTGACTATAGTTCTTTGTGAACATCGACTCCGAGCTGAGCGAACAGCAGCCGGTTGAGATTGAGCTGTGGTTGGTGTTAGTTGCCGTCACGGCCGGACTTTTGCTTCTGGGGTTCATTGTCTTACTGCTGTGGAAGGTGAGAAGGGAAGATTTTGAATTGGCAGGTTGGGCGAGGGGAGGGCAGCAACTCCTTCCTTTCCCTCTTAGCCCTACCTGTAGAGAGACACACTCTGGAAATTGCTGCTGCAGAGCTGTTGACCTGCGGCTGCAGCAGTGCAAAAGGCGGGGGGGGGGGGTGAGGGGGGGGGAATATAGCTTGTGGCAAGCCTGAATGTGTGAGCAGTATTTTCAGGGCTGACATAAATATTTTGATTGGCCAAGGGATGGTCTGACCTCACTCGAGAACAAAATGTTCAGGAATTAGAGGCCGTAGCGAAAAGCGGCCAGGCCAGTTTCATATGGGCCAGGTGGGAAGTAATCCTGTGTCTGCAGCTTGATGCTGAGCGACATAATCAGCTGAGTTAGGGTGTGATGTTGGCGTTGGCATTTAGCTCAAGCATTTCATTCTGGAGCGCAGCCAAGGAGCTCTGCAGCCTGTTCAGCGCACTCATTTTGCACTCTGGAGATACTAGTTGGGCTGTTCGGGAACTATATTTAGATCCTCATTAGCAAAGGAATGGGGTGAATGCTTGGGACCCTGCGGTGTGTGTCCCGGGATAAAATGAATAATATCATCACCGACCATCCTCCAAATCATCCACTCATTCAATGCCTCATTGGGATTTCTTAAGCAGTTTAATCCATTGCCGACGGGCAGACTTAAGTATTGAGCATGCTGTGTAGTGCGCAACTGTGAAACTTCACAGGAATCCAAGACTGGCCAGTTTTTCAGTGGCAATTCATGCCATACCCTGTCACTGCAGAAATGTGCAATCCAACCCTCCCGTGCTTGTACTGTATTGATCTCCAGGAAACAGAAGCCGGTTCCCTTGCCCTGGATACCACTGGGGGAAGAATCATAGAGTCTCAAGTATTCAAAACCTTTAAGGTGGCCGTGGCTGGAAAGCATTTGCTCTATGGTTCTGGCCAAGGAAGATGCCTTCATTACTGTTGTGTTCCATTCTAATTCTGCATTGAGTCTCTCAGAAATGACTAGCCAGGTACAAGCAGGAGATTCAAAAGCAAACAAACAAACAAAAAACTTTATTGCCCTAGTGGTGACTAGGAGCTCCATCAGACGAGCGTTTTATTGCACGCTCATTACTGGGCACTCACGGATTTTCAAGGGTCCCTCTCATGACATTGTCTACCTCTCGAGTGCCTCCTGCCTTCTAGCCTTCTTCAAACGACAAAAACACACCCCAATAAGTCTGACTTATTTTTAAAGACGGAAGTTGCTGCTATCTCCTGCTGTGTGCAAGTTGTTTGCTCCTCTTTCAAAATAATAATAATAATAATAATAATAATAATAATAATAATAACGATTTATTTCTTACCCGCCTCTCCGTCTGGATCGAGGCAGGGAACAACAATATGATAAAATACATAAAACTGGTTAAAACATGACACATATTATTAAAACTGCATTAAAACATCCTAAAAATATCCTTAAAACATTCCAAAAAGAGGAAGTAATGAGGGACAAACGCGCGGGTGGAGAAGCAAACCCAATTTCCCCCCACGGGATGACACTCTAGAGCAAATAAAGTTTTTTGTTTGCTTGCTTGTGGTGATGAATGTTGTCCTGAACATGGAAAATCAAACACTTCCAGAGCAGGTGAAATATCCTCCCCTGTTCCCCAGTGGCTTAGTGCCAGTTGGTGTGTAGTAAGTAGCAGTGTGAAGGACACAAAGGAAAATTGGGAAGGAAATGCTGGAAGCCTTCTCTAGCTGTGGCCTCCTCCACACGAGACGTTTAATGAGCCTTGAAGGCTCATTATAAATTTTACCTCCACACCAGCGGAGCGCAAAACGGGCGTACAGGCGCGTTATCTCCCCGATAATGCGCATTTTCGAATGCGCGTTAAATAGCGACTTTTATTTTTCTCCGGCTGTTAAAGCGCATTTTCACCGTGTGAACAAGCGATTATGCGCATTAACGTCTTCTAAAGCGCTTTTTGGACATCAATTAATGCGCTTCGCCGCCTCTCGCCGCCTCCCGTGCAGAGGGATTAGGCGTAAATGCGCCTCCGCGATAATGCGCATAATCCCCGAACCGGGCGCAAAAGCGCATCCTTGTGGAGGGGGCCTGTGATTGACTGTTGGCTGTTGGGGCCAGCTGTGTACAGGCAAGAGAGGTTCCCTCCATAAGAGAGGAACATGGAAATGGACCTTTAATGCTCTAGAGGTGCACTCAGTTGGGTCGGCTTGACGTTTTGACCACATAGCATGTAGCATCTGTGCTGCAGTACCAGAGCAGCCATTTCCCCCCCCCAGTGCTCTTGAGCCACTTCCTATGAATTATGCGTGAGGTTTTTGCCATAGAGTGAGAGTCTCAGGTAAGCCCTAGACAGGACAAAATTGTGAGTCTTTGGGCATTGGAGGTTTGTACTGTTTGGATTAGCAAGGGCCTAGTTTCACCTAACCTTCAATACTGGCCTTATATCATCTTGTCTAGCATCTTACAATGAAACAAGCCTTCTTCCATCGGCACACTGAAAGCGATGTCCTTGGGATCAAAAATGGGGAAAGTGTGGCTCTTCAGTTGTTGTTGGACTGCAACTCCCATCAGCCCTAGCCAGCATAGCCAACAGTGAGGGATGATGGAAGCTGCAGTTCAACAACATCTGGAGGGCCACATGTTCCCCATCCCTACTTTGGACCACAAGGGGCAGAACGCTTGAAGTGGCTCATTCCCCCACCCCCCAGCCCAAAATACCCTGTTTCCTTGTTGCACCTGACCTTTGCCCCCTGCTTCCTCATAGTGTGGCTTCTTCCGGCGGGCAAACACACGAGCCATGTACGAGGCCAAGGGCCAGAAAGCCATGATGAGGATCCAGCCATCTGAAACTAAGCGGCTGACCGACAGCTTCTAGCTCCTGTCTCAGGGGGTGAACACTGCCCACCCCTTTGCCCTATGTCTTGGTAAATCAACGTGGGGCAGGTGGAGGATGGAGGGGGGGGGGTGGGGCAGGTCCTACCTATCATTTACTGTTTCTGTCAACCCTTCCACTTCTTAATTCTTCCCCAAAGACCCTGGCTTGGAGAGCTGCACTCCAGTGTTAAGTTATGGAAAGTGGAATTTGGACATGCCAACTGGTCATAGGTGGCTACTTTATAACTGGTCAGACGATTTGTCCATTTGGCACAGTATTTAACTGGACATTCCGGGGATTGAACCGGGGACATTCCACATGCGAAGCAGGTGCTCTACCTCTGAGCCATGGTCCTTTTGCAGATGCCTGGGTCTTGCCGTCAAAGGGATGCAGCACGCCTGTGCTAAAAGACACTGTTGATTCTTAACGTGCTGAAAGGCTGCCAGGCTTTTAAAGCACACACAAAATCCTGCCAAAGCAAATCTTTGGTTTTGTGGAAGGAAAAAAGTATGGGGAAGCCAAAGTTGACATAGAACCCAGGACCTCTTTTTAAGAAGAAAAAAAAAACGTCCAGTGGTTAAGGTCTGTGCTGCTGGATGAGGCTGCTAGTTTATTGCCACACTGTGATGTCATCTATTTGTCCTTTAGTAATTAGCAAGGCTCTTTAGCATTTTGAAAGCACAGGTGAGGCACAGATGCGTCCTCTTGTCTCTGTGGCTTGAGCCGGGCCCTTTGCAGCACAGTTCTGTACCTATCTACTCTGTAGCAATTCTCAGTGAGTTCAGTGGGACTTGCTCCTAGGTAAGAGTGCATAGGATTTTCAGGCAAGAGTCTGAGGCCAAACTACTTGTGACATGGGAGATGTTGCACCTGTATTCCTCCCCCATTTGGGGGGGGGGGATTCAGAACAGGGAAATGATGTGCGGAGAAAGGGTTAAACAGCCCCCTCCCACCTCACCTGCTCTGATCAAACGCAGAGCATTTGTCCCAAGTTACCCTCAAAGCATGTCACCCACATCACGCTTAATGCTCTCCAACAGGTGTCGGTCAGTCTGTCGGCCTCTCTGTTTTACCTATTTGTGTTGCTAACTCAAAATCTTTTCTTTTCCGAGGCTTTAATAACCAGGTATTTCTTGGGTGGCTTCTGAGATGGCACCGCTGTGATAAGGATCTTCCTCTTTTTACTCCCATTCTTCTTCCTGCTCGATGGGGCAATCCAAATGGCCATTCTGATGTGACCTTGTGATAGGAAAGCCAGATCACGGGCTCAGTGGCTGGTCTTGTGAATGGTGAAATGCAGGGATGAGCATCCTGTGTGCGGTCCTTGGCCTAATTTCTTGTGGGTGGTAAGGAAGGGGAAAATGGGGGGATGTGGTGTCAGAGTGAGAGAGAGAGAGAGAGAGAGAGAGAGAGAGAGAAGAAGAAGAAGAAGAAGAAGAAGAAGAAGAAGAAGAAGAAGAAGAAAGAAAGTGGGGGGAGAGAGAGGCCCCTGTAGGACCTCTCATTATTAGCTGAACAAGATAGTAATGTGGGAAGAGACGTGGGAGCAGCATCAAAACTGGGATTGACTATTCATAACCAAGCTTTTTGAGCCATGTCAGAACGCCCGAGAATCTGAATTTATTTTTGGGGTGATCAAGAGGGGCAAGTAACTCCCTGAACCTCATTGTCAGTTCAGCCTTGCTAGCATTTTCTGTTTGTGCCTGTGAAAGCGTGTTAGGGCACAATCCTATGCATGTTTAGACAGAAAAAACTCCTACAACTCCCAGCATGTAGCACTTTTTTCTATCTAATCTTGCATAGTATTTGCAGGATTTAACTATGCAGCTAGTCCTCACAGGTGTTGATCTGTTTTTCTTTGCAGATCTGATTAGTGAAGGGTGGCTCTGCTGTGAAATGTATCTGAGTTTCTCCTTTCTCAAACCAACATTGAGCCTCAGCCTAACTCAGCTTTCCCCCCAACCTGGTGCCTTCCAGATGTTTTGACTACAACTCCCAGCATCCCTGGTCATTGGCCATGCTGGCTGGGGCTGATGGGAACTGAAGGCCAAAACATCTGGAGGGCACCAACCAGGTAGGGGATGACGGCCCTAACCGGACTGCCCTTCAACCATCACAGAAAGATGATCAGATGAATTGGCTTTCTTTGCTTCTTTTCCCCTTCTCCTCCCAAATCAAACTTCTCCTGCTCCCCTGTTGTCCTGCCTCCACCCTCTCTGAATCTTTTCTTTCCCCCAAATTCTCAAGCTTGGTTTGTGGGAGACTCCCTCCATCCCTCCACTAACCTTTTTTTCGCCCTCCCTCTCCTTGTATAGTGCAATTTTTTCAAGCGAACCCATTACTACCGGATCATGCCCAAGTACCATGCCATTCGGATCCGGCAAGAGGAGCGCTATCAGCCGGCTGGGGGGTTCCTGCCTCCGAAGCACAAGAAGCAGTGGGTGACAAGCTGGCAGGAGGCGGGGAGATACTACTGACGCCTTTTCCCTCCCTCTTCCCCACCCCCCTCTTTACACTCATGGGCTGCTTTGCTTTCTTTGGGAAATAGCGCTGGACCCAAAGAAGAACTCTTATTTAAGCCTAAGTTGTGCCACTCTGGTCGGTGATGACCCAGCGCTTTTTCCAGACTCCCTGATCTTAGGGAGGAAAATGATCCTTGCAAGATGGACCTGCTTGGCATTTGTGAAACACGAGGCACAATCGAGCCGCTTTTTCATTTGCACTGATGGATTCCTTACACACACACACACACACACACACACACACGAGCCTTAGGAATTACATTTGGGAGAGATATGATATGAAAATCAGCTGAACTTTGCGCTGGATCATATGTTTCCAAACAGACAGCAGTGCTTACGCTAGCGACCCAGACATTCTTTCTCATGGCTGCGTTTTCTCGGGCACAGTTGCAATTACATGGGATTGTTTTATTATTTATTACATGAATAGCCCACTTCTCCCTTCAAAGAGCTGAGAGAGAGAGAGAGAGAGCTTTTTGTAGGGCTTGCAAGCAGCCTCCCATCCAGGCAGCTTCTGGAGCCAAACCTGCTTAGCAGTAGAACTGCGTCATGTGCCTTCGAACCACTCCCTGGACTTCCAGAAGAATCCTCTTGTTCATGCCAACACTTATGCAAATGTTCTCATTCGTTTTACATGCATAGGAACATAGGAAGCTGCCTTATATCATTGGTGCATCTGCCTCAGTATCATCTACACCAGCAGTGTTGATCCCTAGATTCATTCACAGGACAAATATGACCTACCTGGGGTCCCAGCCCAGCACTCTGTGGTTCCCCAGATGGTAACAGCTCCTTTCCTCCAACCACTGATGATTGGGTGGTTCCCCAGCTTTTGCATCATTTTCTCCATCCTGAAATGCCTCTCCTAAGACTGAGTGGCCGGCCCTAAGAGCTTCAAGCTAAAATATGCTGGTATTTTGGCCTTGCGTCCTTGTCCCCCCCCCCCCCCCCCCCCGAGCTTCTCTGAAATTTAATTTGGTCCTCAAGCTATAAGAGGTTAGACAACCCTGATCTCTCCTCTCTCCAGAGTTTCAGGCAGGAATTTTTCCCAGCCCACTTGGAGATGCCGGGGATTGAACCTGGAGTCTTCTGCATGCAAATCATGCACTCTACCCCTCTTACCCACCATGTGCCAGTGCCCACTCCTTTAATACGACTGTCCTGCAAGGCCAATGTAATGAACCCACTTGTGTAAAACTTCCTTGCGGGATTGTGTACAATCACAGTTGCACGGAAATTGCTCGTGCGAGGCACTTAGATTTTCACCGGCACTCACATGCTCCCAACTTGCACAGAAATGTACACCGAGTCAAATGTCTTGCACACCTGCTTATCACACACTTGTGTAAAGCCGCTTCTGCGTGAACACCCATGCTTGCGCATAGGCAGCCACTGCTGCCATGGTGTGAGGTCACTTGCTAATGCCGATGTGTGCATTCCACATTGCTTGCACTTTTTGCAGAAGTCCTTTCTAATGCATACACTTCCCTCTTGCACTGTTTGCAGTTGCGTATTCACTTCTGCTCGGTGATAGCCATGGATTTTTACAAGCTTTCTTTTGCCCCTTTGCTAATTATTAGAGCCTCCTCTCATGTCCTCCCCCAAAGGCCCTGATATAGACTTAAGTCTCATTCGGAGAGGAAGATGAATGGACTTCAGTCCCCTCACTGTGACTGCAATTGACTCTCCCTCCAACCCATCTCACTGTGTAGTAAACACTGGAGATTCTACTACTCTGAGAACTACTGATGCTTTTTAGTCACTCTTCCTTTGTACTTCTACTGTTACTGTAGTCCTGGTTTGTCAGGAGCACCAAGAAGGTTTCTCAGCTTGAAATGTGGGGAGGGGGGCAATATTTTTATTTTTAAAAACTTTGGAAACCTCTTTCTTCTGGCACACCATGGTATAGTTTCATTTTTAAGAAGACCCTAGCATAAGCATCAGTGGTAGGTCCTGCTGGGATGCTGGGTACCTGGCTGCCAAGGCCGGCGTCAATTGTAAACATGGTTGGGCACCTGCTGAGGGTTCACACCTCAATAAGGCCCCACTGACAAGAGCCCCCTGAACTTGCTCTTTACCATTGCAACTTGCTTGTTCACCTGCCCCTTGCTCAGGCTCAGGCCATGATGGTGGTGAGAAGGCAGAATTACTGAGGGAGGGGGTCCATTGAGGGTGTCATGCCCAAGGGTCCTCAAAAACCTGGAGCCAGAGTGACCGGATACAAAGGAGCACAGGGCTCCTGCAGCTTTAACTGTTGTGATGAAGAGGTAATTTCACCAGGTGCTGCATGCATACAAATGACACCTGCTGAAATCCCCTTTTCTATAGAACTGTGAAAGATACAGGAACCCTGTCCTCTTCATATGGTCACCCTACCTAAATTTGCGCTGTGCTGGTCTCTCTGTGAAGCTCTTCCCTTTCACATCCTGCACTGTTGGGAAGTATATGGCTATGACAGTTTGATCAATTGTTTAATTTGGAATGACCTTCACCCATATCTGACTGAGAACTTTGAATATGGCTTTGGATGTGGTAGGGTGACCATATGAAAAGGAGGACAGGGCTCCTGTAGCTTCAAAAGTTGTATTGAAAAGGTAATTTTAGCAAATTCATTTGTATGCATGCAACACCTGGTGAAATTCCCTCTTCATCACAACAGTTAAAGCTGCAGGAGCTCTGCCCTCTTTTGTATCTGGTTCCCTCCCCCTCTCCCAGCTGTATATTAAATTATTAAGACTGTACCTATCATTAGCTATGTGTATATAAATATATATATTTGTTGCTCGCTGGAATGTATAACTGTTTATGGTACTGAAGGTCTTGAATCATTGTGCCTTGGTTGTAAATAAGCTTAAGTGGTTATTTTATGAATAAAAAATGACTGATTTGTAACTTGCGACTTCAATATATATATATATTTTTTAAAAATTAGTGTAATGAATTAAATCCCCTGAACTCGCTTCAGCCTCTGATGTTTGTTTGTTTATGCATTCAAGGGAGGATGAAGTCTGTTGCAAAAGAGTCAACTATCCCCTGTTGGGTCACGTTTCGGCATCTGTTCTGTTTTATATGCATTCAAGGGATAAAACGGCAATTGCAGTGAGTGGGTTGCTAGGGGTATTTCCAGACGAGGCTTTTTATCATGCAATTGCCCTGCCTAATCCATCGGATTTTACAGGGGGTCTAGATGATGTCTTCCATTTATAACCTTCCTGCATTTCCCCACTGCTTTTCTGTCTTTTGTTCTTACCGGAAAAATCCCAGTAAGAGGAAAAGGTGGAAAAGGTGAACAATGCCTTGCAGTGATAATAAAAGAGGTGGACACCGTTACTGGATGAAATGCTGCTGCAGCTCGTATTTAATGCAACAGCATGGGATTAATTGGGACCATTGGAAATAAAATGGGCTGAAGGAATGAGTTGGGGAGGGCATTCTTTATTCTCTTATGACTGAGGAACTGCATTGGCTGTTCATGCTGTTTGTGTCCCCCTGGCACCATCCCCATGTTTGGGCCTAAAAAAATGTAGTAAATTTTTGAGCAGATGCAATTTCCAGTTGCTGCCAATCAGCTGGCTGGTCTTTGCCCTGCTGCTCCACCCACTAGTGACTTCACCTCTCTGGAGCAGCCCCTCCTCTTCCTTGGTTACTAGGGAGACCATTATTGAAGAGGATGTGGCCCTTTGAGCCTTCCGTCTGTTAGCAGCCTAGATATTATTTTATTTATTCAGATTTAAGTACCACTTTCCACAGAAGTTTCAAAGCAGTGAACATAAAACACAATGGCATCAAAATCAACAAAACCTTTGGGCCTGCCACAGACTCTTAGCCCAGCCAACCTCACAGGGTTGTTGTTGTGAGCATAAAATGGAGAAGAGGAGGATTATGTACGCTGCCTTGGGTTCCATGGAAGAAAAAAGGCGGGATATAAAAATGCAAATGAATAAAATAAATATGACACAATACAAATTCATCAACAATAAAACTGCACACTCTGCTGTGTGCTACGGACCATAGCTGGTTGGGTTACATTTCAAAGAAAGCCTGTATAAAGAGATTAATTTTAAGAAGACAGGCTAACATCAGAATTGGGGGGGGGGGGCAGCTGTCTATTATCAGTTGGGGGTGACACCCTCATAAATGTTCCCTCTGATGATTGCAGGGACTTAAGGGATGAAGTGGTTCCTAAGATAACCTGATCCCAAGTTGCTTAAGGCATTATATGTTTACAACAATGCCTTGGAACTTGCAGTCAGTGGCTGAATTCAGGCAACATGATAGTCAATGGTGGGTAATAATCAACTTTACAGTTGTTCATCTAGGGGGTACTCCCCACACAACATGGTAATAAATAATCAACCATGGTGTGGATTAGGATCAACACTGAGTTGACTTTGGCAGCATTTGGACAACATGATAGTCAATACAACTGACTATTGTTCCCCTCCCCCCCAGTTGCTTAATGTGTCGTCCGAATTCAGCCAGTGAGTGTTCTGTTAGCAAAGTTATAGCTTGTTGTCAAAAATGAGGCCCCAGTTAGCAGCCACATCATTGCATTCTACATCAGTCGCATCTTCTGGACCAAGCCGAAAGGCAGCCTCAAATCAAGCACATTACAAGAATCCAGTCTTCAGCTTACCAATGCCTGTTGAGAGTCAACAACTCTCTTTTTCGATCGCACAGTAAGTGAGCATGTAAATAGGTTTGGGTTGTTTCTTAGGATTGGGTGGTGTTTGGTGTAGGAAGAGTGAACTTCTTTCTAGCTCAGGGTTGGGCAAGTTGTGCTGTCCAGAAGATTTGGCCTACAGCTCCCATGAGCCCTCACCATTGACTATGCTGAGTAGGACTGATGGGAGTTGTAAGCAATAACATCTGGAGGGCCACAGGTTGATCACACCTGAGCTAGAAAGAAGTTAAAGAGGTTATTTAACCCATGATGTGCCATGGCATCTGCAGGCGCCAAGTTCAATAAGCTACCCCCACTTGGGGGCGGTCATGTCATGCGCACCCAGCAAGCAGCCCTCACATAACCCTAAAACAGATTATGGGTTATGCGAGGTTTGTTTAAACCTCGCATGACCCATGCTTGCTGGGTTCGTACGACACAACAACCCCCAAGCAGAGGTTGCATGTTCAAAAAAAGCAGCTGCATAACTGCAGCCTCACCTCTCACGTGAACAGCTCCTTGGAGTTCTTGGGCAGGGGTTGGCCAACTAAACACTTGGGGAATAGAAAGAGCTGCCATTTGTTCATTTAGGATGACCAGAAAGGAGGCTTTAAAAAAAAGGCTAACGACCTTGCAAATGGAGAACTAAACAAAGGAGGTCAGAAGGGATTATTTGGGCAACTGGGAGCAAGCCAGGTTTGGACAGACAACAAGGATAACGAGTGGGAAGTGGGAGAGGCTCAACTTTGCTACAGAAGACACAATTCATCTCTGCAGGAACTATGGATCCTGGAAGTGTAAACACATCCTCTGTTTTTTTTTTATTTAAATGTACTTTCAGAAACATGATCCACAAAGCAATTCTGCAACATTTGGTTTTCCAAATAAGGGAAGGCATGTATTTGGGTCAAGAGGTGCTTGATCTGAGCTTGGGCTTAATAGAATTTAGCCCAGGAATGAAAGTATTATTTTCAGCACCAGCTCTGCACCTGGGAACATATGGAAAAATCAGAAGAAGGTCTCAAACATCGACAGAAAGACTGTGGGCTGAATTTGGCGACATATTAGGCAACCGGGGGGGGAGGAACAATCGTCACTTGTGTTGCTTATTGTGTTGTGTGGGGAGTAACACACAACGCGCACACAACTGACTTTACACTAAGCAGCCCAATTAAGCAATGGAGAGAAAGAATGAGCTTGCACATTGTTTAGCCCAAAGCTCTGTTGTTTAAAGTGTCGTCCAAATTGAGCCCCCCATCTCTCCGTGGACTATTCCGTTTGGGAATAGAGGTCGCGGGCCGGAGCAGCTGAAAACCCCCGGCCACTCTATACAGCCAGCAGAACTCACGGTGCATGTTGGGATACGGTTGGGGGACTGAGGGAGCAGCCGTAGCAACCAAGATGGCCACCGGAACTTAGAGTTGCACAAGTACAGGTGTCGCAGCATGTCATGTGGGGAGCACCGCCTGCCTAACGCATGGTCAGTATGCTATTTACCCCTCTGTTGCCTAATATGTCCAGTCCGAATTGAGCCATGGACTGGACAGCCCTTCAAACACAGGATACTTTCAAATAGAGGACTGTTCTGTATAAAGTAGGGCACAGGACCACCCTAGTGCAGAACAAGAGGAAATGTATATTCAAAATGAAGATTTTATTTTTATGTATTTTTTTGAAAATCCCACACTTGCACAGGAACTGTTGTCCTACTGGCTACGGTCTATCCTATTCAGATGTTATTGGACCACAGTTCCCATCATCACTGATCATTAGCCACACTGATTGGGCCTGATAGGAATTAGAGTCCAACAACATTTGGAGGGCCACAGGTTTCCCACTCTTGATCTAAGCTACTCTGAAGAGGGTGGTCCTGTATAAAGATGTATCATGTGTCGTGCATGAACCATTTGATCATTTGATCACAACAGCTGCCAACAAGCCTAATCCTGGTGCTGCATTTCCTGGAATTAACAAAATGCACATTCATCTCTGGCTTCTTGCAAGCACAACAGCTATATTTGGGTGTTCTACAAAACTACAAGAAAACAAAAACGATATCAATGTAGGTAATTTTAATGACAGCTTAAGTTAAATATAATAGAATGAGTCATAATAAATAATTGTGAAGCATTTTTCATTTTTCACAGTGTTGCCATACAGCCCAAATTCAAGAAGGGTGAAGGGTCTCCCCCTTCAACCCTCACGTTCTAGACAATATAAAGAATCCCTCCCACCCGACCCCTCCTTACAATTCCAATGTATGGGGAACATACACTGCATCTTTTTTTAGTTATTCCAAAACCCATATTAGGGAACTAATCTTTATTAGGCCAACTCAAAGAGCACCAGAAATGTGCAAGCTTTGTAGATCTCCAGATCTCATCATGGTTCCAGATGGATCTATGACCTGATTGGAGTCCACCCCGAGAAGAGCCTTCAGTGTGGTAGCCCCTTCTTTATGGAATTCCCTGTCTTTGGAGATCAGGCAGGTGTCAGCATTGTGTTCTTTCCAGCATCTCCTGAAAACAGTTCTATTCCAGGAAACCTTCCTTGACTGACCAGCCAGTTTTTTATTGGCAATCTGGTTTTAGAAAGAATAATTTTAAGATGCGTATTATTCTTTTAAATCATTTTATCATTTTGTTGTTATGTTTAGATGTGGAGTGGTATATAAATGTTGTAAATGAATAAAATCAATCAATCAATCATGACTTCAATGTCAGGTCAGATTTTCCGTCCTCCTTTTCCGCCCCTAGCCCGTTTTTGGTATTATGTTGACAATTGCTGAGATCTGAAGCTCTTGAAAACGTACCTATTTTTGGTTACCTTTCAGTCAGCCTAATAAAACGAAAGTTTTCTTATTCCTCTTCCTCTAGGGATTTTTCTTCTGGCCACACTGTTGCTTTTTTAAAAAAAAGTTATGTTGTTTTTTTAAAGAGCTACGGACATGGATAGTGCAATACCTACTACTACTACTATTACCACCACCACACTGTTGTCATTAAGTGAGGCTGGTGGCTCCGATTTCGGTGGGGCTGTGAATCCATTCTAGGTTTCAGTCAGAAACAGCCAAAACTCTAAAGGAGCAATCCGAGGTTCTGAACCCAATACACAGCACCTCAGATATCTCCTTTAGAGTTCTGGCTGGTTCTGACTGAAACCCAGAATGGATTCAGAGCCCCACCGAAATCGGAGCCACCAGCCTCCACTGAGGTTGTTGTTTTTGTCAAGCTGCGGGCCGGGAGGTGTTAAATGGGCGGGTCCGAAGAGCGAGCGAGCCGCCTCTTGCCCCTCCCCTCCGCTTGCCACGTGGTGATAGCCGCTCCCCATTGGCGAAAAGTGCCTTGTTTTTCAGCCGCGATTGGGCAACTGCGGAGGGAGCGGGCGGGCCTTGTCGCGGATTGGCTGGTAGCCTGCGAGGGGCGGTCCCTTTGTGGGGTCTGGCTCGGCCAGCGCCGTCCGCCCAGGCTGGCTTGGCCGCGGGAGGGTCCCGGGAGCGACGAGGTGTTCGTCGGTTTTCGGAGAGGAGGACCACCGCTATCCCCTTGTCGAGAGGGCCCTAACTGGGCCTGCAGGTGGCCGCCATGCGTCTCCTGCGCTGCCTGATGAAGGGCCAGTCGGCGCTGGCCGGGGCGCCCAAATACATCGAACACTTCAGCAAGTTCTCGCCGTCGCCGCTCTCCATGAAGCAGTTCCTCGACTTCGGTGCGTGGAAGGGCAAGAGAGGAAGGGGGGGAGGCGGGCAGAGGAAAAGAACCCCCAGAGCCATGGAGCCGGCAGCCTTCTCCCCGCTCCACCCCGGTTATAGTTCCTTTAGGCGAATACCCTGCACGCTTTCCCCCAAGGCAGCTTTCCTTAGAAGTGGCGGCTCCGGTCGGTTTGACCTGCTCCTCTTCGACTTTGAAATTGCCTTTTGTAATCAATAAATCATGTTACGGACGTCCAAACAAAACTATTTCGCAGTTGCAATCCTATACTGGCCTGCGCAGAAGTAAGCCCCATTGAGTTCAGTGGGACTTGCTCCCAGGTACGTGTGTAGAGAATTGCAGGTTCAATTGCATTTCTGGGTGCTCTGTTAAAAAAGGCAGGATTTTAATTGGGGATGGAGTGCCACAGGTCAAAATGTCATTGGACTCCCAACTCATATCATCTCTGACCATTGACTATGCAGTCTGTGGCAGATGGGAGATGGAGTACAACGACAACTGGAGGGCCTCAGGTTCTCCACTCCTAATGGAAATAAGAAATAAAATAAAATGGGGATTGGCTGCCACCCCTCTAGCTCATAACTGGATTAAAATGCTCTCTTATCCTGTCACTTCCCTAATCTAGGTGAAAACAAACCACCTCTGAGCCTGAGATTGCCCACGGGTGATTTAAAAAACAAAATAAGTCCTGTGCTGCCTTTAGAGATTAAAATGTATTTTAATAATGCATTAGTTTTATAAGTTTTAAATAATTAATTAGTTTTATACGTTTTTAATCAATTTTATGTGTTTTACGCTGTTTTGTATTGGTGGTGTTCCCCGCCTTGATCCAGAGGGAGAGGCGGGTAATAAATAAATGTATTATTATTATTATTATTATTATTAAAACAGTGCATGTCTACTCAGATATAAGTCCCTCTGAGTTGGGTGGGACTGAGTGTGCGTATGGGATTGCAGCTGAGCGAATTTATAATAATAATAATAATAATAATATATTTATTTCTAACCCACCTCTTCCTTCGGATCGAGGTGGGGAACAACAATAAAGTGTTAGTTTTTGTGGCCCGTCTGGAGCCCGCTTCATCCGATACGTGGCATGTTCTCCTCAGCCGGCATATTATTTATATAAATTATGTGGGTGTAGAGGAATGAGGAAATGGAAACAAGTGGCCCCGAGTAGCCACAAAGTGCAACGGGCCATGACAATTCTATGCAAATCTTAAACACCCGCAAGTTCAGCACAGCAGCCCATGATGGGGCCTCCTCTCTGGAATTTCTTTCCATGTACAGGTGTTGCTTCACTGTCCTCAGTGTATCCACGGTAACTGGGTGAATAGAATTATGACCTCAGTTTTCCTCTCTGGGTAAATATGTCAATGGCACTTTAGTCTGGCTGTCCGAACATGTTCTGTTTATCTGTGGAGGAGTGTTCCATAGCCTCAACTAATGGTCTCTTCCCTTTTGTTTGTGTTGGGAGGCGGGCAGAGAGTGGACTAGGAAGGGAGGCAAATCTAAGTGGTTAAAGGGCTGCTTTGCGTGCCAGAGGTCCCAGGTTCAATTCCTGGCATCTCCCTTTAAAAGGCAGAGGGAGCATGTGATGGGAGAGACCTCAGCCTGAAGCTTCCCGGACCTTTTGAAAGGAAGTTGTCTGGCGCTCTGTTTTGTGGGTTATTGCTGCCCCCACCCCTTGGGAGCAATTCTGTTCACCCAACACTGGGTTTTCTGTTTCCATATAGGAGCCCCAAGGAAGTAGTGATTAGAGCGTCAGCCATAAATCAGGGAGACGAAGGTTGGGCTAGCCTTTCTCTCAACCCAGCCTACCTCCCAGGGTTGATATGAAGATAAAGTGGATGGTGGTGGTGGTACTATACACATTGACATGAGCTCCTTGAAAAAAGGATGGAATGTTATGTCCCTCTAGATGTTTTGGCCTACAATGTCTATCAGCCCCATCCAGAATGGCCAGTAATGAGGGATGATGGGAGTTATAGGCTAAAACATCTGAAAGGTTACAAGTGCACCCCTGCTGTACATAGATACTCATTTGTGTGCATAATGCTCATATTGCCACCTTCCTGCCAGTTCAAAGGTGGAGAACCTGCAGTCTTCCAGATGCTGGTGGATTCCAATTCCCATCAACCTGAGTCAGCATAGCCAAGGGTTAGGGATGATGGGAGGTGTAACACAGCTTCTAGAGGGTCACAGGTTCTCCACCTTTGTAGCCATGGTTCTGAGTGCCCTGTGAGGTTTTCATTCACTCCAGATGTTTTGGATTCCCACTCCCACAATCCCTGACTATTGGCCATGCTGGCTGAGGTTTATGAGACTTGGCAGTCCAGAACATTTAGAGGGCAGCACAGGCTGCCTGCATCTGTTATAAACAGTTCCTGCTGCACAAGCTTGGGGTGGGTGGGCAGGACAGGGATTCCTATAGGGTAAATATATCTGGGTTAGTGCATTGCTGCATACAGCCTTTGCCCCAAACAAATTGACTGCAGGTACAGCAGTTCCACCTACAAAAACCTGTGTCTGTTGAATGACCCATGTTTGAAGCAGAAGCATACACCAGGGGTACGGAAACTGGCTCTCCACATATTGGACTATAACTCTTATCATGTGATTATGTACATTACAACTATGGTGTTATAAAAATCTGTTTACCCCTTTTTTCCAATATTGCTTAGATCTTCTAGTAGCTGCGTGCTGTTTAGCATTATCCCATATTGTTTATTCTCAACTGCTGCCTTCTGTATTGTGATTCTGGGACTGCAACTCCCACCATCCCTGTCGGTTAGCCATGCTGGTTGGGATCTGGAGTCTACCAAACTCTAGAGGGCCACAGGTTTCCCACCCGTGGCATATACTGTCTCTCGATCCATAAGTTAAGAAACCAAATACCTGGCTCTAAACTCATCAGCTAAGGCTGGCCAAGTTCTGTTCCCCTTCCTCCTAAAGCCCTTTCTGCTAGAATTTGCTGTATCTGCCTAGGTGAATATCAACCCCACTGCTTCTCTCCCCCCCCCCCCCCCCATTTTTAAGTGTCAGAAAGCAGGGCATCAAAGCTGCAGAGCACAGGGGAAATAAGGTTGAAATCATGGGGTGGGGGGAGAGTTGCAGATGAAAACAGCTCTCTTGAATTGCAAAGGCGTTGCGTCGTAGTGCAGGGCTTATGCTGCTGCATTGGGAGGAGGGAGTTGGTGATGCCCTTTGAAGGATATGAAGGACAAGCGGTGCTGATTGGGGGATCTGCTGCGTCAGAGGGGATCATAGAGCCTCCCCACTCCACATCCGTGTTGTACTCCCCCACCCTCTGATTTTTCCTGCAGTGCCTGTTTTATCCAAACCATAATGATCTTGCCTGATGCTCTTTCCAAAGCCTGATGCTAAATAAAGAACTCCGCGATCTTTGCCTGGTGTTGGTGACGAAAGGTTCCTCCCTGCCCCGTATGATCCGATTGAGATTTTTTTCTTCCAACTCTGACCCTTTTCTAGGGCCGCTGCCATGGCTTGAGTTGCCTCTTGGCAGGTTTGCTTTACTGGAGAGTTTGAATGAAAAGGGCTGGTGGGAAAACAGAGAAGCTACCTTAGGTTTCATTTGGCTGTGCATGGCTCAGCCTGCTTTCTCTTGCACACCCTTGCTGGTTGTGTCTTCCACTCTGCAGCTCTGTTTCTGCCCCGTGCTCAGGCAACCAGGGTTCACCCAGCGGTGAACGCTCCCACCTTGGCACCTCCTTTTCCAAACAACCCCAGTGACTTTCAGGACAGCTTCAGTAGTGAATGGCTAAGTTCAGATGACACTTTAGGCAACAGGGGAGGGGGGTGGGAATAGCATACTCACAGTGCGTTATTTTTGCGGCACCTGCCACACAACATGTTTGCCCCCCCCCTCGTCGCACAGCTGAAAGTCCCAGCATCCTTCTGGGGTGCTGTGTCTCCTCCCTCCCCCCTCCCTCAGTCCTCCGGCCATATCCCATAATTCACCGCAAGTTCTGCCGGCTGTATTGGAGCAGCCGGGGTTTTTTGGCTGCTCCGGCCGGCAAACTCTATGACCGAGTGGAATAATACACAGAGAGAGGGGGGTTCCCTCCACCCGACACTTTAAACAACGGATTTCGGAATAAACAGCGTGCAAAATATTGCCCAAAATAGCGTACCATCAGTTGTGTGTGCGTTGTGTATTGCCCTCCACACAACACAATAAGCAACACAACTGACGGTTGCCTCTTCCCCCCCTCTGTTGATTATCGTGTCATCTGAACCAGGCCAATGTCTCGCTTTCATACCGTTTGCAGCGCTGCGTCCTGTTTATATAGAAGATGTGCCCTGCTTCTCAACTGTTTTAATTTCTAGAATGAAAGGTGAGCAGGGCTCAGGACCTGCTTGGAAGTAATACCCTGTGCTCTTGCATTCTTTGGGATTAAATTGGCTTTTCATAAGTTTTTCCTCCTGCCTGCGTTATAGTGGTTTCTACTGTTCTAAGCACTGAGAGCCTTTGTAAAATAAGCAAGATGTTTTTGTTTTAAACTCAACCAACCTTCCACAGCCTAGTGCCCTCCAGGTGTTTTAGACTACAGCCCCTGGCATTCCTAAGCATTGGCTGTGCTGATTGGGGATGATGGGAATTGTAGCCAAAGCATCTGGAATGCAGGAAGCTGCCTTATATTGAGTCAGACCATTAGGCCATCTAGTCCAGTATCTAGGGATGGGTGAACTCCCCTGTGTCCTGTTCATGCTCTACTTGCTGGACTCCCACTGGTTGCCCGACTCCAGCGTGCGTGCGGGGTGACCTGCCAGATGGTCTGTGGGGGCCCAGTGAGGGGCTGCATCTTTTTTGTGTCCACAAACAGCGATTTTCACAAATTCACAGCTGGGAATATGTACAGAAATGGTGATTTGCAAAATATTGTGGCCATAAATAGCACAATTTTCATAAAACTGCAGGTATAAAGGACCATTTATGCCTGCTATTTTGCACAAATTGAACTACTTATGGGTGTGATTTTGCACAAATTGCAATTTCTGCAAATCTTTCGAGCTGCAAGTTTGAGCAAATCATGATTAGCATAAATTGTCATTTGCACAAATAATAATAAAAAAAACCTGGGAAACCGTGAGCTTGCCCGACTTGGCACATACCAAGTCAAGCTAGCTCAGGGATCTGTGAACTGGTTTTCGGGGGGCCAAGCTGGTGAAAATTCACCGAGCTACACCTCCAAAACAGATTCCTCTGATATCCCTGTTGTTGTCACTGGCTGGCAGCAGCTCTCTTGGGGTTTTAGGCAGGAATTCTTCCAGTTTTAACTGGAGATGTCGGAGATTGAACCTTGGGCCTTCTGCATGCAAAGCAGGTGCCCTACTACTGAGCTACGGTTCCTCTCCGTTAAAGGGCATCCAGTTGGAGAATGGCTGAATGAAAGAATCTCGTCTTCAAATCAGAAGTCACCATTGACATGGGTTTTCCAGAAATTCTTGGAATGGAAAAGAAATCATATAATGCTGAGATGACCTAAATCGGAGAAAGGCAGAAAGGAGCTCTGGATCTACTTGGTAGATCTCCACATGGTTTGCAGTAGATTGGCAAGAGCTTTTGACTTTCAATTAACATAAGTCAGAAAATCTCTTCCATGGCTGGCCTTGTGCTAATCGCTTATCTTTTAGCCTCAGTGTTCTTAATCTGTAACATAGGAGTATTAGTTGGTTGCCTTCGTGCAGCTCAGTGGGCCACTTTGAGAGTTTTGTGTTAGAGTCCTGGACTGATAGTAACTGAAATGACGGCCTGTAATTGCAGACACAGCGTATGATTTATGGGGTGCAGTAGGTAACTGACTTCATTGCCCCCTTCCCTCTGCTGTTTTGTACCTGGTTCTGACTAGTGAACCCTGGGATTCTAGTAAAAAGCAAAGTAGGCCCTATAAGCCCAACGCCTGCCCACTCCTGCCCTAAATAGAGCATGCATGTTTAGCTTTTTTTAAAAAAAAAACATTTCCATTTAATAAGCAAAACTAAAAAGATTCCGTGTTAATTTTGTGACCCAGCAGCCTGAAATTAAACTAAAACATTTGGTGGGAGTGGGGAAGGGATTAAATAAAGCACCCTTGATGTGCTTTAAGTATTACATTCAAACAAATTCAAAGCTTTATGTAGAAATTATTTTACTGGAATAGTTGTAAAAATGTAAAGACAATAGCAAGTATTTCCTTTGCGTTGACTGTTTACAAATCAATAAAACTCTCGCACACTTTCCTTGAGATGATCATCTGAAAACCATGAATTTCAAATTCGAAGGTGCCAAACTTGCTGAACTTTCCCTAGCATTCATTGTTACTACCGTATTTTACCAAATCTAAGACGCCATCAATTCTAAGACACATCTTAATTTTAGGGCCACCATCAGGAAAAAAAGTGTTGCGTTGATTCTAAGACACACCCCATTTTCAGACACCTAATATTGGGGATCAGTTCATCTTAGAATCGAAGAAATACGGTAGAGCTGTGCATGCCCCCCCTCAATCCGCCACCCAAGGACCTCTGGGCCGGGCATGAGTCCCCCTCCTCCCTTCCCCACTCACTGCCAGCGCCGCCCCGGTCTGCGCCGCCCCGGTCCGCATCGCCAGCGCCACCCCGGTCCTCGCCACCAGCGCCACCTCGGTCCGTGCCGCCCCGGTCCACCAGCGCCAGCACCGGAGAGGCCATTGTCAGCGAGGAGCTGCCACTGCAGCAGCAAGGAACAGCCTTCCCCACTCACCTCCATTGCCGCCTCAGTCCTCAACGTTACTACAAAGTAGGCCACGATCCCACGAGATCTCTTGCGGGATCGTGGCCTACTTTGTAGTAACGCCGCGTTTCCAGGTCAGGGAGGCCGCTGCAAGTGGCAATGGAGGTGAGGATCGGGGCACTGATGGAGGTGAGTCGGGATGGCTGTTCCTTGCTGCCACAGCGATGGCTCCTCACTAGCAGCTGCCTCCTCGGCGCTGGCAGACCAGGGCGGTGTAGACCGGGGCGGCGCTGGCAGCGCGGACTGGGGTGGCGCTGGCGGTGAGGACCGTGGCAGTGCTGGCGGTGCGGACCAGGGCGGCACTGGAGGCCAAGGAGGTCGGTGCCAGCGGCGCGGAGGCAAGTGGGGAAGGCTGAATCGCTTGGGGGGTCATGCAGAGCCCCTTTGTGAAGGCGGTGGGGGTGGGGGGGTGTTTTCAACCCCATACCAGCGCTGGAGAAATCCAGCGATTCTTAGACACCATCGATTCTAAGACGCACTCCATTTTTACAGACATAAATATGAGGGGGAAAGTGCATTTTTGAATCGAGGAAATACGGTAATTATTCTTTATGGAACAATGAATTTTTAGAAACGGGGAAATTTTCCGTTTTGGGAAACATTCTACCCTACACAATTAGAAATGACACTTGACAGATACTAGGAATTCTACCCCCAACTGAAACTGGGCAACAGGAATCTGGGGTTGGTGTCAGTTGGTGGTAGGGGAAACGGACAAATGACTTGGTGGCTGCCATGATGGAAGACATATGTTAGATATAGAAACTCCCACTCTTGACTACTGAATTCCCATTTAGCCCTTTTTTATTTCTAATTCTTGAGCAGAAACTGTCATGATCTCCCCAATCCTTTTTTCAGGTTTTCTATAGTCATGAGGTCTAGTAACTTAGTCTAAAAAATGCTGACGCTGTTGCCATCTCTTCAGTGATCACATTCTGTTTTCAGTATTGTATTCTACATAGCAAAACCAACTAGGAGCCCTGTAGCACCTTAAATACTAACAAATTTAGGGATGGCCTGAGCTTTTGTAGATGAGAACCTTTTCCATCAGCATGTGAAAGGGCAATGATGATGTGTGTGTGCTGAGTAGTTGTATTAAACTGACACTTGACCCTATAGTTAATTACAGGAGGTAAATCCTATAAAGCTAGAATGTTAAACACTGTCTTGAGATTATGTTGTCCCTGTGGCAGTTTACAGTAGCTTGTAGCAACCTCCTTGCGTTGGTCTTGGGGACAGGTCACATTAACTGGTGTAACCCTCCCCATGGGGCATGCAGAATCAGCTAATGGTGAAGTGCATCCCTTTTGTCCTTTTTTTATTTTTTAAGGATCCAGCAATGCCTGTGAGAAGACCTCCTTCACTTTCCTCCGCCAAGAACTTCCCGTCCGGCTGGCCAACATCATGAAGGAGATCAATCTTCTCCCGGACCGTGTGCTGTGCACCCCCTCCGTTCAGCTGGTGCAGAGTTGGTGGGTTCTTGTCCCGCTCCCCTCCTTTTCCCATGGGTTTGCCGGGGGATTGTGGGTTGAGCTTTCCCTGCCCAAGGACAAAAAGCTGTTATGGTGTCTAGAGATGGGCAGGAACTCGTGGGATTATCTCATTCAGCCCCAGGACCAAACATCTGAGGCCTTGTTCCATTTCCAGAACAGCAAATGGGGCAATGAAATTGTGTCTTGGCTGTATAGTGGTAGAGACCCTGCTTTGCACACAGATGGTCCCATCTCCAAGTAGGGCTGGGAGAATTCCTACCTGAAACCCTGAAGAGCTGCTGCCAGTCAGTATTGGCAATACTGGACTAGATGGACCCATGGCTAGATGGTCAGTATAAGGCAGCGTCCTATGTTCCTTCATAGTGCAGATGGGTGCTCAAGTGATGGAATCCTGCTCCATCCCAAAATATTTCCCTGCACCTAGAAAACTAGCGTGTCAGGAAAAAGATTAGGCTAGAACCTTTCTGTTTGACATTTAGGACCATACTAGCAGAGAGGGGCCCAAGAGCCCAGCTCATCTAGGTCCTTTAACCCAAGGATCAATATTATGGCCTCTCCACTCGATTGCTTTTGACTTTCTAAGAACTAGATAGATCAGGGGTGCAAAACCTTAAACCTTGGGGGTCAGATCTGACCCCCAGGGGGACCCAGTTTAGATCGGGGGGGGGGGGGCAGAAGGCCATACATCTTTCTCCTGGCTTCACAACGTTTCCCCTATTCTAAAAGGTTAAAATGCTTCTCTTAAGGCTTAGTTCTTCTTCGTGGTCTCTGTGCATCACACATATGGGCTCGCGCCGGCGCCGAGCCCCGTTCGGGAAACTTCCCTAGCTAGCCTAGCGTTTTTGGCGGGAACCCCTCCCCCCACCATCTCACCGCGCATGCTCCGGGTTCCCGCCTACCTCAGTTCTTCTTCGACCGCTGGTGAATTAGCCTCGCGGGAGACTTCCTCCGACGTTTCTTCGTCGTTCGTATATCTGTTCAAAAAACAGTCTCCTCTGGAGCAACGCTCTGTCGGCAGTGGACAGGCAGAGAGAATTGCCACGTTCTCCTCGGGACGATTTGTCCGACAAGGCCTACTCGACTTCTGGGGAGCGCTGGCGGCCGCCAGTAAGTCGCTCAGACCCAGCATCGCCCGGCACTGTGATTGCTGAAGGCCATGGGGTTTTGGACCCACTGACGGGGACCCGTCCCCCATCAAAAAGTGCGAAGACCCAGCTACAGAAACCGAAGAAACACCGAGATAAGTCGGCCATTTCGAAATCTTCGGTACCGAAGCCATCGGCGGCGGCGTCATCGGCGTCGAAGAGATCGGCATCGGAGCCGCTGTCGACATCGAAGGCAAAAAAGAAAAAACACTCGGCGCCGACAGCGTCGACAACTGCTTCGATGTCTGGGAAGCAGCAACTCCCGTCGGTACCGAGCCCTTCTCGACCGTCATCGACACCGCTGACACTGCAACCTTCGACACCGAGGACGGCCCACGCGACGCCGACGTCAGCTCCACCGGCATCGGTACCGAGGGATGCACGAAGGGCGTCCACTCCGAGGGACAGGGCTGCGTCGCTACCGCCGCGGCCGCCCCGATCTCCGATTGACTTCTCTTCCGAGATCGACATTTCCGAGATCGTGACAGTGGATCAACTCGACTCCGAGGACCATCCTGGCCTCGGCACCGACCCCCTCGGTACCGTTCAGCCTATCTCGCTGGATTCTGACCCGGAACAAGATCTACCGCCTTCCCCCCGATCCCGTACATCAGGGGTCACGGAGCGGTCCCGGGCACTTTCGCGATCCCGATCCCATGATTGGGACGTGTCTTCTGAGCGAGCCCGCAGTACCTCTGGGCATCGCCCGCAGAAACAATTTAGATTTGACCCATATACGGGTAAGCGACTTGCCCCAACAGCAGCGAGGTCACGAACACCCTCGCATTCCTTACAACTGTCGGTACCGATGCGAGAGCCTTCTCCATCCTCACGAGAAGACTATGCGTCAGATACGTCTTCAATTCCTTCCCCCCCACCATCGGCGCCTTCTCCCGCCGACGAGGTGGTGGCCTCAGACAGAGTGTCCCCTTCATTAGAATTAGGGGCATTCTCGGATCAGATGCAGCGTATGGCTCAATCTCTGGGTCTGGATCTGCAGCAACCCAAGCAGCCATTAAAGGACAAAATATATGATGTAATGTATCTGAATCCGACACCTCAGCCTACGCTTCCAGTAGTGCCTACTCTCCTGCAAACGTTGCAAGAAGCATGGCCAAATCCAGCTACATCGGGCCCAACGACAAAAAGGCTGGACGCATTGTACAAAGTCCAAGAGGCGGACGCCCCGTTCCTATTTACGCACCCAAAACCTAATTCAATTGTGGTGGAGTCATCAGTCGGTAGGACGGGACGGTCCCACGCCGCTCCAACTGACAAGGAGGGAAGAAAGCTGGATGCAGTCGGCCGAAAACTTTATTCTTCAGCGGCACTAGGGTTCAAGGTAGCGAATTACCAGGCCACCATGGCCCGTTATCAACTATTTTTATGGGAGAAAATCTCCACTCTCACCGATTACCTGCCGGACGACCAACGCGAGTTGGCAAGAGTTTTCCAGGCGGAGGCAGCGAGATTGTCAAGACAACAGCTGGCCACTGCCAACCATCAAACGGACTGTACTGCAAAAGCTCTTATGGCGGGGGTGGCCTTGCGACGCCATGCTTGGCTACGGTCGTCAAACTTGCCGACAGAAACAAAAGCCCGGATCGAAGATCTGCCCTTTGACGGGGAAGGGCTCTTCCATGCCACCACGGACGATACTATGGATGTCATCCATAAAGCCAAAATGACTGCAAAAAGAATGAGCGTGCCGTCACAGCAGCAGCAGCACCAACAGCCTCACCGGCAACGTCGCTGGTATCGGCCGCTTCCTTACCAGTCTCGCCAGCAGCAGGAACGTTCCCAGCGTTACCAATCTCAGCAACCCCAGACTTCGTACCAATCACGTAAGCCTTCGTCTAGGTTCGGAAAGTCTCGCAAGCAGGACTATGGCGCGAAACGGCGCCTTTGACTCGGCGGTACCCTTTCGCAGCCTCAAAGATCCTTACAACAGACTGCTACCCTTCCTGCCAGCATGGGAAAGCATTACTACGGATCGGTGGATTCTGTCCACCATAGCCGAGGGCTATCGTATCGAGTTTGTGGCTCGTCCCCCCCTTGGCATGGTGCGACACACTCAACCATCTACAGTACTCATCCAAGAGATATCCACGCTCTTGGAAAAGAGAGCGATCACGGTCGTTCCTCAAAAACTAAAAAAAGCGGGTTTTTACTCGCGCTATTTCACGGTTCCAAAGAAGGACGGAGGCCTCCGCCCAATTATGGACCTCAGACATCTAAACAAGTTTATACAACCGAAGAAATTTCGCATGATTACATTAGCACAAATACTACCATTGCTAAAGCGAAACAGATGGTTCACATCCGTGGACCTCAAAGATGCTTACTTCCACATCCCAATTCACTGCGCGCATCGAAAGTTCCTGCGATTCATTGTGGGAAGTCAAGCCTACCAATTCGCGGTTCTCCCATTCGGCCTTCGAACTGCTCCACGTGTTTTTACCAAGTGTATGGCGGCTGTATGCGCCCATCTCAGATCGCAAGATATCGAGATATACCCCTACCTGGACGATTGGCTAATCGTCTCCACGTCTCGTCGGCAGGCTCTCAAAGACGTTCGCATGGTTACTTCCTGCCTCACCGAGCTCGGGCTGCAAATAAATGTGGAAAAGTCAGTATTGCAACCAACAAAGCAGATTCAGTTTATCGGAGTGTCCATCGACTCGGTTCTGGGTCGCGCATTTCTTCCTGTGGAACGCAGACGCAGTATCCAAGCCCTCGCCACCCGTCTCCGCTACACCCGCAGAACAACAGCGTTCGCGGTACTAAGGTTGTTGGGCCTGATAGCCTCTTCAGTATTCGTTGTTCGGTGGGCCAGACTACACATGCGCCCCCTTCAACAGGTGCTCCTAAAGCACTACTGCCCGGAACAGAACCCTCACAGGACGATACTTACCCTTCCGTTCTCCGTCCTTCCGTCTCTCGAATGGTGGTCGGTTATGGCTCATCTTTCGCAAGGCCTCCCGTTCCATCAACACGAGCCCACTCGGGTACTCACGACGGACGCCTCCCTGGAGGGCTGGGGAGCTCATGTAGACGACCTGAGAATACAAGGAAAATGGTCACACGCCCAGAGATCCCTACACATCAATGTCCTCGAGCTGCTGGCCGTCAAACGGGCCCTCCACAGCTTTCTGCCCCTCTTACGAGGTCACCACGTGCAAATACTCTCCGACAATACCGCCGTGGTGTGGTATATCAACAAGGAAGGAGGGACGCGTTCCTCCCGTCTCCTCAACCTCACACTACGCATTTTTCGCTGGGCGATACGCAACAAGATCTGTCTCTCCGCGCTGCACATCGCCGGCACAGACAATGGGTTGGCGGATACTCTCAGTCGGGAATTCGCCAACACTCACGAGTGGGAGTTAGCCAGAGACGTTCTCTGCATGCTGTTCGACAGGTGGGGTCTCCCCTCTGTAGATTTATTTGCGACTTCTGCCAATGCAGCCTGTCAAAATTACTGTTCGCGGGCGGGGATTGGACCTGCGTCTCTAGGAGATGCATTCCAGTGGGATTGGTCCAAAGACTTCCTATATATGTTTCCGCCATTCCCACTGATATCTCGGACAATAGCCAAAGCCAGCAGATCCCTCGCAAACGCCATCTTAATAACTCCCTGGTGGCCACGACAACCGTGGTTTACCCCTCTGTGTCGCTTAGCGCGGCGCCAGTTCTGGCATCTACCGCAGCGCCAGAACCTGCTGTCAAAGGAAAACGGCAAGATCCTACACCCCGACTTGCAGTCCCTGAAACTCACAGCGTGGAGGATCCAACCAACTGGCAGTCACTCCACTTACCACCTGCATTAAAGACTATCTTTGAAGCTTCCATAAAACCCTCCACCAGAGCATCATATGCTAGGAAATGGAAGCGTTTCCAGGAATTTGCGAAGCAAAATGGCTTTAGCCCTGTCAATGGCCCCATCTCCGGAGTAATTGATTTTGTATATTCCCTACACTCCACGGGACTGAAGTTATCATCTCTAAGGGTGTATTTGGCGGCTATTTCAAGGCACCATGTTAAGGTTGATGGTTTTTCCATTTTTACGCACCCCATCACTAGAACATTCCTGAAAGGACTTAGGAACTTATTTCCCCAGTTGCGATCCATTACCCCTCAATGGAGCTTATCGGTGGTCCTAACTGCCCTCACGGGAAAACCCTTTGAGCCCTTGGCCACCGTTAACCTACGTTTACTGACTCTGAAAACGGCATTCCTTGTTGCCATCACATCGGCAAGGCGAGCTTCGGAACTGGCCGCACTGATGCTTCACCCACCTTACACACAATTCTTCCCAGATAAGGTGGTGTTACGTCCGGGACCCTCGTTTGTTCCTAAGGTTTCTTCCCCATTTCATATTAACCAAGATATTGTTCTGCCTACTTTTTTCAAGGAGCCTACGGACTCTCTCTGCTCCAAGTTGCACACCCTAGATGTGAGAAGGGCATTAGCTTTCTATAAGGACAGATCACTTTCATTCCGTAAGTCGGATAAGTTGTTTGTTTGCTACGGAGGCAGGACGAAAGGCCTAGCGGTTTCTCCGCAACGCCTCTCCCATTGGATCGTAGACACTATCGCCTTAGCTTACCAAGTGCTACGGAAAATTCCGCCAGCCGAATTCTCCGCGCATTCCACGAGGGGACAAGCCACATCTGCTGCCCTGTCCCATGGGTCTTCAATCCCGGATATCTGTAGAGCCGCGACGTGGTCGAATGCCTCTACGTTCGTAAAGCACTACAGACTAGATACCAGAGCAGTCAAGGACGCATCCTTTGGGAGAGCTGTCCTTTCCTCTATCTGCCATTGAATTCCAGCGTGCAGACCCTCCTCCGGTAAGTACTGCTGATTACTCGCCCATATGTGTGATGCACAGAGACCACGAAGAAGAAATGCAGGTTGCCTACCTGTAACTGTAGTTCTTCGAGCGGTCATCTGTGCAGTCACACAACCCACCCACCATCCCCTCTCTGCATCGCTTTGTGTGCAGTGTGTTCTTTTTACCGGTATGCTCCAGTTTTTAGTCATACTACCTTGGTTGCGAGGCCAATGCGGTCTCAAGGAACTGAGGTAGGCGGGAACCCGGAGCATGCGCGGTGAGATGGTGGGGGGAGGGGTTCCCGCCAAAAACGCTAGGCTAGCTAGGGAAGTTTCCCGAACGGGGCTCGGCGCCGGCGCGAGCCCATATGTGTGACTGCACAGATGACCACTCGAAGAACTACAGTTACAGGTAGGCAACCTGCATTTTCTAGCAGTAAGACCTTTAAACTAAAATATGCTGATATATTTGCCTTTACCCCCCCCCCCCACTTGAATGCACCCCTCACCAAGCTCCTCCAAAATTGAATTCTCAGGCTGACAGGGGTCCTGCCCCTCTGAGCGTGTCGGATTTGTACGCTGGGAGAGGAAGAGGGGTGATGCTTAACTGTGTGTTTCCCTCTCTCCTTGAGTTCCTTGTTCTCCCCACCCCCCACCCCCTCTGCTAGCAGGCGCTGTTGGTCTGAACGTGCCACTGTTGCGAGTTTTGGGGATTAACATTCAAAGCGAGGTGGTTGTGGGGGAGGCAGAACAAATCGGACATGGCCTTTTAAGATGCCGCGGTGAACTTTGTCCTACTTTGGGGAAGCACGTGATGGCCTGTTTGTTTAGGGCACTAGGGCGCTCTGTTCTTTTCCCTGCTCCACATCCTCTTGCAGTTGCTGGAGAAACACTGCATGGGAAGCACAGGCCGCCCTGGCTCCTGCTCCGAAGCTCAAGCCAAGTTCATTGTTACAAAGTCCCTTTCTCTGCCCTCACCCCCTCCGCCACTAACCCAGCTGGCTTTGAAACCTGGTTGTTTCTCTGTCAGCACCACTTCCTGCAGGAAAGGTTGGCCGTTGGGCCTTTGCAGCCTGCTGATGTTCCTTCCTTCGTTTGAGGCCCACATACACATAGCGGTTTCCTTTCAAGGACCCCTTCAAGTACTTTGACTCCTATATACTTTGCCACTGAGGTCCAATACCGCAGGGGTGACAGGAAAATAGATCTCCAGATGTTTTGGACTTCAGCCCCCATCATTCCAAGCCATTGGCCATACTAGCAGGGGCTTCTGGGAGTCAAAGGTCCCCTCTACAAGGATTCGCTTTTGCACCCGGTTAGGCGATTATGCGCATAATCGCTGAAGCGCATTTACACCTAATACCTCTGCACAAGAGGCGGCGAGAGGCGGCAAAGCGCATTAAGGGATGACCAAAATGCGCTTTACAAGTAGTTAATGCGCATAAGCACTTGTTCACATAATCAAAATGCGCTTTAACGGCCGGAGCAAAATAAAACTCGTGATTTAACGAGCATTCGATAATGCGCATAATCGGAGAGATAACGCGCCTCTATGCCCGATTTGCGCTCCGTTCTTGTAGAGGTAAATTTTTTTAAAGCGCCTTGAAAGAGCTTTAAACCTCTCTTGTAGAGGCAGCCAAAGTCCAAAACGTCTGGAGAACTACCTTGTGCCCACTCCTGCAATACCAAAGAGGTGTGTCTATATACACACACCTACACACACATATGTCTTGCAGTAATATAAAGATTGACTGATTGTATTTTATTGGTTTATTGCATTAAGATACCTCTTTTTGGCCAAAGCACTCGTAGGTAATGGCTATAAAATACCTTTTCCAAAAAAGTTACAAAAGATAAACAAAAGCAGAATTGCCTCAGGTTATTGGCTGTCTCTTCAGGAGCTGATAACCTCCTGTACCCTAGGTTTGTTTCTTCTGCCTTCACCTCAGGGCACACAGAGGTGTTTTTTTAAAGGTAGGTATGGGAAAAGGGGTGTCCAACAATACAATTTTCCTGGCCTTGGCTATACCATTTATTGTGGTATTAACCTAAATAGACTGGAACCCACATCATCAGATATGTGAAGTGATATCCTTAGTTGGCTGAGGAGAGTCTGCCAGTTTGTGAAATTGCTTGAACTGGAATTTCTTCCCCTGTCCCTGCTTTTTATGCCACCTAGCCGGATGAAGAGTTCTGGAGAACTCAAAAGCTTGCACAATTTTATATAATTTTGGTGTGTCCTAAGTGTTGGCCAACTGTGGACTTTGGGTTTTGTTTTCTCATGGACCAGCATGGCTCCTCTTGTATTGTTTAGAATTTATCAGTAAGTTTGATTAGACTTGTTTAGGATTCAGTCAGCACCAACGCTTTTTCTCCTGGTGCAGTTGTCAAATGATCACAGCAAAGCTAGGAAGAGAATGGTTATCGCCAAGGGCTGCTGTTGTAAATAGTCCCTCTGCTTAATTTTTAAAAGTTGAGCTTTACAGAGAAATGTCTCTTTCTTGCATGTCGTGGCCTTTGGACCTCACTGCTTAAACATGGCTTCCCCCCTCCTTATAGCCATGACACGTATATTACCTGCCTAGGGAGGGCAAAATGTCATGTATCCAATGAAATACGCTTTCTGGTCCAGAAAAGCCTATGCCATAATAAATCCAATAGTGTTTTAATGTTGCCTGGTTGCGGAAGGTTGGTCTCTTGTGCCACATCTAGGTGTGTTGGGTTACAACTTCTGTCAGGCAGGGGATGATGGGGGGTTGTAGACTAGAGGAAGGAAAACTGGGGAAAGCTGAAGAAGTCCAAAACATATGGAGGACACCAGATTGGGCAAGTCTGAACTAAGTTTCGATCAGGTGACAACCCTGATGGTTTCATTTTATAAATAAATAAATTCTGCACCGCCAAAGTGCAGTTCTTGTATAACATATGCCTGAAATGTCCCCATCCGAGGTGATGCTCATAAACAGTCATGCTTACTTCATTCCCTGTCAAAAACAAGAGTGTTCGAGTGCAGGCAGCTTTCACACTCTGCTTCTCTTTTCCTTCCTTCCATCAGGTATGTGCAGAGCTTGCTGGACATCATGGTGTTCCTGGATAAGGACCCTGAGGACCAAGGGACCCTGGGACAGTGAGTCTGGATCCACAGCTCTCCTAGTACGGGATGGAGAAGCTCTTTCATCCTGAGGGCCGAATTCAATTTCAGAGAAGCTCTCTGGGGACGCATCCCAGTGGTGGGCGGAGCCAAAATATGAAACATTCCACCCTGTTTTAGCTTAATGCTCTTACTGCCAGGAACTGAGCCTCAGGAGATGCATTTCAACCCTTTTAGAATGAGGAGATGCTTCTCAAAATCCAACCAAACAATTGGTGGTTGGGGGAAAGGAGATGGGGCCAGGGGAAGGGTGTGGGGATATCTGGAAAACCTTGGAGGGCTGGATTGGAACCTCAGGAGAGCTGGACCCCAGGAGGGCTGGATTTGAACCCCAGGCTCGAGTTTCCCCATGCCTCTCATTGGGTCTGTTTAGTCAACACGCTAAGCCATGGTTAGGCCGCTAACCATTTTGCAGCAAATGGTTAGTGAGCGTGGTTAAACACTGGTTATGTAGCCACCAGGGTTCACACAACATGCTAACTATGGTTCGCATGACACACTAAACCATCATGTTTAGCTCAAAATGCTTAACTGCTGTGGTTTAGTGTGTTAGCTGAACAAAGCCGTAGGGTCTTTGAGAGCCACTTCTTACATGGCATCATTCCTACACAAACAACATGACACCAACCATCTTGCCTGGAATCGGTGCAATACGTGCTTGACTCTACTGCCTGGCCAATTCCCATTTCAGACACCATAATGTTCACTGTTAAGAACCAGAGGAAGTTGCATCTGGAGCTTCCCTTGGGAGATGAGGCTGTAGGCAGGTGTGTATGTGTCCAACAGCTGAAGGGGTAGGGGGAAGAGCCAGCCATGGAGGCTTGCTTCAGTGCTCCTTCTGGGCCAGCCATAGGTGATGCTGCTGCAGTGACCCGTGAGGGCCTGGCATGAGAGCAGGAGTTAGCAACTGGAGGCGCATAGCAAGGACTGGGTGGAGCAATGGTCCTCTGGTTCTGAAGGCTGCCACTTGCTGTCTCCCACTTGCTGTCTCCCACTACGGTATTCTCAGGTTGGTCCCAGGAGATCCTAACCAAAGGATCTTCGCTTCCATTTTAGGAGGCTTGACCCAGGTGGGAGATGGGAGGTGTCCCCCCCTCCCCCCCCCCGGTCCCAGTCAGAGGACCATTTCTCCACCTAGGCCTTGCTGTGCATCTCCAGTTGTACCCGGTATGCTGGGGATGGGAGCCTGTGGGGTGCTTTCCTCTAGTCCTAGGGCCGTATCCTTGTGCCGGCAGCCCAAGCCTGCTGGCCCTCCTGCACGCACTACCACTGGGGGCCACAGTGTAACGCTTCCAGGGGAAAGTGCCACCGTGCGTGGAAGTGCTTGTTTCTGGAAGGGGCGCAACCTGCCCCGCCTCGAAATGAGCATTTCTGCTCATTGCAGCACTTGCCCCCAGAAGTGCTACATTGCGGCTGCCAGTGGGAGCCGCTGCGCGTGAACAAGGGGCCCCATTGGATGCTGCCCTTAGCTTTCTTGCTCCCACCCCTTCTTACAGCACTGCTGTCGTTAAAGAAGCCTTGAGTGGAGGATTGACAGGTACATGGGGACCAGAGATAGAGATGTAAAGGGGGGGGGGGGGGGAGAATGGAAAGAAAGCCAGGAAATGCCAGGGGCGTTTTCCCCCTACTCCCATCCCCTGAAATTTTCCGTATTTCCCCGTTTCCCCTGGGCTGTCACAATTCTATCCAGAGGGGCCATACTGTGAGAGGCGGCTGTTTTGGAGGCACAGCCACCAGCTGAATGGCATCCCATCATTGCCTCGCCCTCTCAGTTGTGGAGAAAGAAGCTCCCTGCTCATTGCTGCCATGGACGAGCGTTCCCTCAAGCGCCTCCCTGGGTACGAGACCGGTGTCCACGTAATGTCGGCACCACCAGAGCACGCAGGTTTCACTCGCAGGCTGGATGTCTGCTGCTGACCTGTGAGAAATGGGAGCCTCTACCTCCACCCCTGTGAGGTAGGACAGGCTGCCAGACGCACTTTCTTGCCCGTTCTGCTGCCATCCATGCTAATAGCCCCTTGCCTGAACACGTGGACCATTCAGAATTACAGTTTATACTTACGGAGAATGAAAGCTTTTCTAAAGCTTCCTTTAATCTCCATGAAATAGGTCAGCAGGTTTGCCAAATTGTCCAGCATGTGAGTATGACAAACCTCAGGCCAGGAGAAAGAAAGTAATCAAGTCCAGTGTTTAACTGAGTATATCTATATTTAAGAACCAAACACAGATTGAGAAAGAAAGAGAGAGAATTCCAGAAATAGTCAGTTGCTTGTAAAAAGGAAATTGAAACACAGCATTAACTAGCTAAGACTTTACTTGTCAGTGCCGGGTGTGTAAGTGGGGGAAACCTGGGGCTCTGTAGCAGGAAGAAATCCAGCCTCGGCTATTTGCCAGTAGCCTGAAGACAAAGCCAGACTTCAATATCAGGGTTTGGTAATGCAAACTGTAGCCTGAGGCAACTTGAACATGCATATTTCAGGTTATTTTTGCATGCAGCTGCTAAAGCAGATTCCTCCAACCTGGCGCCCTTCAGATGTTTTGGACTACAAATCCCATCACCTCCAGCCAGCAGGGCAGGTGATTGGGGTTGATGGGAGTTGCAGTCCGACGGGGGGGTCCCAGATTGGGAAAGGCTGTTGCAAAGGGTTGTCCTCGGATATGTAGTTATGCAGATTTTGCTCCCTGCGGATGCCTGCTCATGTCAGGGGTGTGTTCTAGGAGGGAGAGGGAAAGGCCAGATTTGTCACATGGCCATTTGAGGTTTTTCTGAAGTCCTGTCTCCACCTAGGTTCACGAACTCCCTGGTCACAATCCGCAACCGCCACAACGATGTGGTCCCCACCATGGCACAGGGAGTGATTGAATACAAAGAGGCTTATGGGGATGACCCAGTTTCCAACCAAAACATCCAGTACTTCCTGGACCGCTTCTACCTTAGCCGCATCTCCATCCGCATGCTGATTAACCAGCACAGTGAGTTACTGAACTGCCTTGAACCTGCCTTCCTAGCCTCCGCTAGCCTTCTTTGTGGTCTGTAGCCACGTGGCAGTAGTTTCTGTTTACCATTAATTGGTGTGCAACACCCAGCTGAAAATAGCTTCCCCACCCGCACCGCTCCTGATGCTCCACCCATACCTGTCCTGTCAAGTTGCAGGCTATTGCTATACCATGTGCTGTTTTTATTGCCTTCATTTGCTCCTCCCTTTCCCTACAGCCTTGATCTTCGACGGCAGCACCAACCCGGCCCATCCCAAGCACATTGGCAGCATCGATCCGCACTGCAATGTCTCGGATGTGGTCAGAGGTCAGTGGGTTCCTATGATCCGTGCCTGGTGCAGCAGTGTCCCTTCTCCTCTGTGTTCCCAGGTTTTTCGTTGTGTGATTCTTCTTTTGTAGGAGCCTTGTGTTCGCAAGGGACGGAGAAAAGAATTTAGTATCAAGGACCTGATATCCAGCAGGTGGGCTGGGCGAAAACAGATTGTGCCTGTTCTCTCCCTCTGCTGCTGTACATGTGTATGTTGACAGCGTCCCTCCCCACCCCCATTACCTTGGTTGGAATATTTTTTAAAAAATACTAAAGGATTAATATAAAGCGTGCCAATCGCTGCCAGCTCGGAAGGCATGAAAAGTCTATTCAGCAGATTCATGGAGATTAGGCTTATCAGTGGCTACTAGCCAACAGCTCGCACAGCCTTCCCTAACCTGGTGCATTCCCAGATGTGTTGGACAGCAACTTCCATAATCCCCAAGTCGCATGGCAAATGGCAAAATGGAACCTCCATGTTTAGAGGCAGCACACCGGGGTGGGGTGAACAATAGGGGAGGGCTGTTTGCCTTGGTGGGGTTTCTGGAAGCATTTGACTGGCCCCTGTTGGAAACAAAATGCTAGGCAAGATGGACTTTTGGTCTGAGGGGCTTTTTCACATTTTTCTGAGGAAACACGCACATAATCAAGCCTCCGTCTGCCTGTATCCCAGTGCAGGAAGAATGCAGCATAGTCCCTTCCTTGGCAGTAGCACAGGCAGTGAAGGCTGAGGCTCACTCTGCATCATTTCCCCAGGAAAAATGGGGAAAAGATCACCTACACACATTCTCTCTCACTCTATGCTGTAGTCAGACTTTCCAGTGGGCTATTCTCTCATAGCCCTCCTTGGCAGAGTAGAGTATTCCCAAAGCAATCCCAACTTATTCTTACCATTTATTATCATGTTAAGGGCCTAATGTTTTCTAAGTGCGGTACAGATACTGAAAAATAAGACAGCCTATGTCCACTGGCTCACAATTTAATAAACCTGATACGAAAGGAAGAAGGAAGGGGGAGGGGAGAAGAAAGCAAGCATTATAGTAGCTGCTCCTTCTCTGGCTAATGGATGAGGCCAGGTTGGTCTCCCCTTTGCCATGTTGTTCTTCCTGGAAGCAGACTTCCAATGGTGCTTGGTCCACTGCCCAGTGGATAAGGCCGGGGGAGGGGGGGCTTCTTTTCTGCTCTACAGTTCTAGGGCAACTATGAACTGGAGCAGAGAGAAAAGGCCCGTTCCATGCTGGTAAAGAAGCAGAAGCGACTTCAGCCACATTAGTGTCTCCAAGAAGATGGGGCCAGAAGGTGAAGATGATACAAACACTCCTTCATTCTCTGTCATAGCAGTTGCTCCTGCTAATTTCTACCAGCGTACGGCAAAGCCGTAACTTTATGGAGTACAAGCACAAGAAGCTGACCTCTCAAGCAAGGACACACTATGTTCCTGTGCTAACCGAAGTTTTGTGTTTCTCTCCTCTTCCTACTTGCTCCAGATGCGTACGACATGGCCAAGCTGCTGTGTGACAAATACTACTTGGCTTCTCCTGACCTGGAGATCCAGGAGGTGAATGGTGAGTTCTGCTGGGGCCAGGGCAGAAGTGGGGAATCTCAGAAGAGGCGGGGTGCTTGAGGGGGCAGTGGGGGGGCACACTGGCCAAAAGTCATCCATTGAGCATTATGGCTGAGTGGGGACGTAGACTATCCAACTGTAACAATTAGGCATGTCGGAGAAATCCACAACTGAACCAAATTATTTTGGATTTTCATGAAACTGACCTGCAGATTCTGCAGCAGATCAATGTTTTCCCTGTTGTGTGGATTCCGCAGACTTGCAGAACATTTTTTTAACCTTCAAGAATTTTGCTCAAATCTTGTAGAAATATACGCCCCCAAAATGACCAAAAATGTGCATTTCCCCCATAGGCTAAAGCATGAAAATGCAAATTTTGCAGGGATTTGCACATTTGGGGGGATTTGTGTGTTTTCACATGTGCAAATTTGCATTTGCGCAAATGCAACTTTGTGCAAATTTGTAAACAAAAAAATCCAATTCCACTAATGGGCGGATGACGAAATGAAAGGCGCCTGCCAAATCGCGAAACACAGATGGAACAGATTTTACACTGGCTCAGTTCGGACGACATATTAAGCAACGGAGGGGTAAATAACATACTGACCGTGCGTTAGGCAGGAGGAGCTCCACAGATGACACACTGCAGCCAGCGCTGCTCCAAACCGGCAAACGCCCCGGCTGCATGGAACTTGCGGCGGCCATTTTGGTTGTAGCCTCTCCTCCGTGTGTCCCCCAGCCGTATCCCAGCATGCACCGTGAGTTCTGCCGGCTGCATAGAGCGGCTGGGGTTTTTTGGCTGCTCTAGGCAGCAGAACTCTAGTCCGAAACGGAATAGTCCACGGAGAGAAGGGGGGATGAATTCGGACGACACTTTAAACAACGGGGCTTCGGACTAAACAATGTGCAAGCCCGTTGTTTCGCTCCGTTGTTAAAGTGCATGATTAACGTACTGTCAGTTGTGTGTGCATTGTGTGCTGCCCTCCAGACGACACAGTAAGCAACACAACTGACGATTGTTCCCCCCCTCCTCCGTTGCTTAATGTGTCGTCCGAACTGAGCCACTGTCTATACATTCCTAGTAACAATACATTACCTTTGTTAAGTGCTGTACAATTGTTAATGCCGTTCTCGGGCCCACTGAAGCAGGTCTCTGACCTCATGCTGAAAGAGTCCAGGGCCATCCAACATGCCCATGATAAAAGTGGAGCTTGAATCAATTAGGTGTCTGAGGTCAAAGTTCATCTCCTATCACTCATATTGTCTCTTACTACTGTTTCATAACTAAAGTAGTTTGGAGTTCCCAAGATGCTTTACAATTCTTCTCATTTATTAATAATCAGAGGTCTGGTAATTATGGGCTGTCCTTTTCGAACTCTTAATAAAAAGTCAGAGCCATCTACCAGCTTCTGAAGCCTAGCCCCAAATGAAAAGGTTGTTATATTATTGCGGGGAGGGTGGATTACAGTGTGTGAGAGAGAGGAAGGGAGGGAGAGAGTACTGACTATATTTCACCATTTATATTTAATTTGGTATCTACAGGGTCTAAAATATTAAATACTAAAGTTAAAATATTTTTTCTTTTGGATGGATATAGTCACCTCATTTCCACCCTTGCGGGATGGAGGGCAGTGTCTACAAGAATGGTCCATAACGTTTAGTATAGTTATAACATTTTGATATTGTGGGCCTGTTCAGACAACACTTAAGCCATGGTGAGGCCGCTAGCTCTTTTGCAACAAGTGGTTAGTGAGCATGTTTAAACTGTGGTTATGTAGCCCACCAGGGTTAGGAATGCTTCACATGACACATTATGGCTCACATGACACGCTAAGCCATAATGTTTAGCTCCAAACATTTAAACATCATGGTTTAGTATGTTGTCTGAACAGGGCCTCTATTTCATGTTGGACAGTCCTTTTGTGTTTGGCAGACTTGAATGCTTTCTCTCGGCCTCCCTTTTAAAAGGGCTTTAAAAATAAAAGTTCAAGCTCCATTATTTGAGCTTCTAGGGCAACTGTCAGCCTCATTCATATTTCCCCCTTGTAATTCAGCCACTGGAACAAGACCTCATCCGTGGCCTAGTAAGTACCAAAGTAGTAATTTGATTAGCGGCAGTCTTAGAGCTAGCAGTGTGGCTTGGCAGCAAAAGCTTTGCTAGAATCCTGGCTTCCTTCCTTGCGCCTTTTTCTCGCCTCGCCTTTGGAAATGAACGATAGCGACCCTCATGCCTTTAACTGCAGCCTCACCCAGAGAATTCAACAAGCTATTTCCATCAGAAAGTTGACATTAATGGAAAGTTAAGTTAGATTATTACCCCTTTCTCCTTCGTCAAGGCTTGGGGGAGTTTGCAGCATTTCCAAGCTTCAAAACGTTAAGAGAGGAACTCTGTTAGCATTTCAGGTGCCTTCCTCCAAAATCCAGATTTTCACCAGCCATCAAAATCCAGGGAACTGGTTATTTATTTATTTTATTTCTAACCCGCCTCTCCATCCAGATCGAGGCGGGGAACAACAATAAATATAAATATAAAAATCATAAAATAGATAAACCATTAAAACAGATAAAAACAAATACATTATTAAAAACATCTTAAAATTCATTATTAAAAACATCTTAAAATTCAAATGGGTAGGCCTGCCGGAAGAGAGCAGGGTCGTTCAGTATTATGCAGCCACCTTCTGCCTCTTACACAAAGGGGTCCACTTCTTCTAAATTGACTTGGCCCCTTAGCTCATGGAAGGAGCTGTCCCACTCCCAGGGGTCCCAACTCAGCCAGTTAGCTCAACCCCTTCTATCATGGGGTGAGTGGCTATCATGGGACCCATCCCTACCCCACCACCACAACAAAATGGGATAATCCTGTTCACGTCGGATAGGTCTGTCAAAGGCTATTAGCTGTGATTGCTAAATAGAACCTCCGCCCTCAAACACTGAGGTCTGAAGCCAGAGAAATAGTTGCATTCTCTTTTCAGATATGTTTGCATATCCCTCTCCCCGCCTCTGCTTTATACCGACTGCATGATCTGAGTACTTTGTAGAAACTGGGGGCATCATAGAGCCATTTGGGGTTGCAGTAGTTTGAAATGTCTCCAGGGAGGGGCCATGTGGATAATTGTTTGTTCGTAGGGTGTGAAGGTTTTGAGAAATGTGATAGAAAAGCAGGCCTGACATGGCGTCAGGATATGTAAAACAGTTTTCCCACACCTGGTGCCCTCCAGGTGTGTTGGACTGCAACTCCCATCATTCCCAGCCAGCATGGCCAGTGATTGAGGCCTCGTAACTTTTTGGCATGGGTATGGGTCTAGATATGGTCTCGCTGGTGAGGAGGTTCCAGGCATCTAACCTTTTTGATGTGATCTTGAACATGGACCTTCAAATCTGCGTTGAGAAATAGTACTTCTGAAAATGGCTGTCTGTGAATGAAGGGATTTGCAGTCCAATACATCTGGAGGACACCAAGTTGGGGAAGGCTGGTGAAAAGCCTGCCATTGAGCTGACTAAAAAAAAAGGTTTTGAGGGCTCCCGGCCAATCAGGGAGCCAAGCATGGGAGCCACAGGAATGACTGGGGAGACTAGGGGAATATGAGGAAGCTGTGCCTCTTTCAAGGTCTTCTGTGCTTGAGTGGCTGAAGCATCCTGTCTTTTTGGCATGAAGGAGTCTAGTTTGGTCTCACTGGGGGAGGTTCCAGGCGTCTAAACAGGCTGGTATGATCTTGAATATGGATCTTAATACCTGTGTTGATAAATAGGATTTCTGAAAATTAACCCTCAATTCAATTTGAGCAGGTAAATGGAACCGGAAGCATGGGTGTTTTGCATGTGGTGGGCTGGTACAAGTGGGCAGACAATAGTTCCAAAATAATGACTGATGGGCTCTTAATTATGTTTCTTCTCCCGCTTCTAGCTAACCAGTCCGACCAGTCCATCCACATGGTCTACGTCCCTTCTCACTTGTACCACATGCTCTTTGAGCTCTTCAAGGTAATTCTCTCTTGGTCACTTATCCTGACATCGTAATCCAGCCGGGAAATCATCACTATAACTTCAGATCAAATGTTGGGGTGGGAGGAGAGGGAGAAGGGCCTGATGCTTAAGCAAAAGCTCCATGCAAAGGTTCTTCCTCTACAGACACAGAAGATCACAGTTGTTCAGTCCGGCTCTTGACAGACCTTGTTCCAAATCCATTTGGGATGTTTGTAGCAATGGTGGGCTTTCTACCAACAGCAGCAGTCAGATGTTCCAAGGTGAAATAGGCCTAGATTCTGATGACAGGGGAGCCGCTTGAAAGCCAGCCTGTGCCAGTAACAGCATATGGCAGGGGTCAGCAACATGTGGCCCTCCAGATGTTTTGGCCTGCAACTCCCATCATCCCTCACCATTGGCTATGTAGGCTAAAACATCTGGAGTGCCACAAGTTTCCCACCCTTGGTCTGGATGAATTCTTTCAACTCCGTGATCCATACCTGCAGGAAGCAAGCATGTGAAGGACCAGAGATGTCTGATTAGGTAGGCTGCCTGGGGAGACCATTCTGACATTCTTCCTACCTTGTCTTCCAGAATGCCATGAGGGCCACTGTAGAAAGCCACGAGTCCAGCCCCGCGTTGCCACCCATCAAGGTGATGGTGGCCTTGGGGCAAGAGGATCTCTCCATCAGGGTAAGTGAGGCGGCAGAAGGAGGAATTGGGGGAAGTACGCCAGCCAGCAGCTATAACTACTTTGGCTTTCCCGGTCAGGGAAGGTTCTCCTTTTAGTGTATCCAGATGGATGGCTAACTTTCACAGGCTCCCCGATTTCATATTGAGAATCCAGTGTGGTGTAGTGGCTAAAGTGTTGGACTTGGAGTCGGGAGATCCGGGTTCTAGTCCCCACTCAGCCATGGAAATCCACTGGGTGACTTTGGGCCAGTCACAGACTCTCAGCCCAACCTACCTCACAGGGTTATTGTTATGAGGATAACATGGAGAGGAGGAGGATTATGTATGCCGCCTTGGGTTCCTTGGATGAAAAAGGACGGAATATAAATGTAATAAATAACGTCACTCATAAGCATGGACTGAAAGGGTGGGGAAAGAAATGTAACCATTGAACCATGCACTAATCCTAGTCATATAAGTGGTAGGGCTGCAGGGTTCCAAAAGGCAACTAGACCTTTAAATGGGCTTGGGTGTGATGCACCCAAGATCAAATTTCATGGTCAGGTTTCCCCATGAGTTTCTGATAACTGGTTCTTGGGGTAGATTAAAGGAAATCTGCTTCCCTTTATCCACTCTCCCTATTCTCCTTCAATTCCATCCCATTGCCTCAGGGAACATCATAACTGCGTATATGCATTATTTCAGAAAATGCACATACTGCTTTTTATTCTTTCCTTTTCAATTCCAAAGTGGTTATGTGCATAGAGATAGGAAAAGTTTAGAGTAACGCACAACTTGAATGACCAGCAAAAACTGAAAGCCACTATTGACAATGGTTCCGTGGGGGTGCAGAATGAGCTTCTCTTTTGTGTAATATTCCTATGACTGAAAAGCCAGGTCTGTTTTAGACTAGAAGTGCCAAGAATTGGAGATGGTGTGTGTGTGTGTGTGTGTGAAGGAATAGAACTGTTCAGATGTTTTGTATTTTTCTTTGTTAATGTTAAGGTTGCCTTCTGGTTGCCTCCACGTTGGGTTATTTGGAGTTTAGAGGTGTTCCTTACCAGGGGGCTCAAAAGGTCATAGAAGGTACAATGCATCTGGCACAGGAAACTGTAACCTAAGTTTGGGGAGAAACCTAATTACTGTGAGAACCAGAAACTTAACAGCATCCTACTTCTCTTCTGATTGGCTAAGAAGTTGAGAGGAGGAATTGGAATCGTGTATATAAGTCAAGCTGGCAAGCAGGCAATAAGCCAGTTCAAGAGCTAAAAATCAGAAGAAAGTAGCCAGGACAGAGAGCATTGCAAGGGATCCAGATTCCAAGGATAAAATAATTTGAGATGAGCTCAAGAAGGCTGGAAGTTGCGCTGCCAAAAAGGACTAAGATGAATGGAAAGAAATTGATTATTGCTAGGACTTGACTTAAGTAGGGAAAAAACTCAAGTAAAGGTTTAGATGGTTGTGTTCTCCCTGCCCCTGTGTTATTTTCATCACTTAATTGCTCTTATGATTAGCTGCTAGAATTATTTTAAAATCTGAGTTTTGTAATAATATTTGACAAATAGTAGATATAAATTGTTGCTGCTTTTCAAAACCTTTAGTTAAAAAATAATTCCGTTGGTGGTTTACCTTGGCCTGATGCCTTGATTTCCCCCACCCCACGTCCAATTGCCTTCCCATTCTACTCAGTACACAGTGAGTTGGCTGGGGTCAGTAAGGAAGTCCCTTGCAGACATCGGAGTCATAAAAGATAAAATCTCAGTGTCGGAGGACAAAGGGCTGTTTCAGTGGAGGCAGCCAGGAAAAATAAACCCATTTGCTTGGTTGCTACGGAAAGGACCTTAAGGGAGAAAGGCAAAGAGAGCTAAGTTAGGTGGTTTGTTCGCCTCCCTTCCCTCTCACGATGCAAGCGGCGGCTTGTGTCATGACAGTGAATGAATCTGGTCTTTTTCTTTTTTTATAGAAAAAAAATCTCTCCAATTACACATTGGGAGAATTAAAATTCATGAGATGAAAATATTGCAGCCACCCTGCTAACAAAGTGACGCAGAGTGCAACCTACCCATGTAATTTTAGCAATTTCCACCCATGTAACGTTGATGTGATTCCAGTCTTGTTCATCCGTTCACTTCATTTATATTATGCTCTTCTCCAAGGAACTCAGGGCAGCGTGTATGGTTCCCCCCCCCCCTTTCCCTATTTTATCCTCTGAACAGCCCTGTGCCGTAGTCAGCCTGAGAGATCGTGACTGGCCGAAGCAAGGTCACCCAGTTAGCCTCATGGCTGACTAGGGATTTGAACCTGGGTCACCCTACTACACTCCACTGGCTCTCTCTGGCTTTCTTTTGAACCTCCTCCACATCACTGGCTCCCTATCCAGGTAACCATACTGAGCTAAGAAGCCCCTGTCCTGATCTACATTGATTGGTAAGGGTTGGTATTGGTATTGGGATGCCCTTGCATTGGGTGGAGGACACCTACTCAATCAGGCATTGCAAACACAAAGAGGATGCTGATTTGCAGAAATTGTGCCTATGCTTATTTATATGTAGAGGTGCTCATTTAGAAATCATAACTGTGACCCTGTGTGCACGATACACCAGGCTCACTGTGGGTTATTTAACCCACGATGAGCTGTGGCCTCATTTTCATTATGTAACCTCCAATGGGGTTGTGACGTGTCATGTGAACCCTGAATCAGGGGTTATTCAAGGGTTTGTTGTAGGGTTATGCGAGAGTTGTTTAATCCTCAAATAACCCCGGATGGCTTGGTTTGCACGTTCCACAACCCCATCAGGGCTTCCATATTCGAAATAGCGCTCAGCACAAATCGGACCAATAACTCCCCATAGCAGGGAAAACAGATCCGGTATTCAGTCTGCTGTCCCGATGTTAACTCTTGATGGGCAGCTTCAAGGCCCCTGGTTGCTTTCCCTTCTGATTTTTTATTTTTAATCTTTAAACAGAACGTGGACTGGACAGTTCAAATAGAAGTCACCTTCCAATAGAGAGTTGTCCTCTGTAAAGTGGGACACATGGCCACCTCATCTCTATTGATGGTATTTTTCTTCTGTCTCTGAGCAGATGAGCGACCGAGGAGGTGGAGTTCCTCTCCGCAAGATCGAACAACTCTTCAGCTACATGTATTCCACAGCACCCAAACCGGAGCTGGGCACTGGTGGAACACCCCTGGTATGTGTTCTTCTTCATGGTCTCTGTGCCTGCGCGGAGTCTTGTTTCGGGGAACTTCTATAGCTCAGGAGAAGGTTTTGGTGGGAACCCTCCCCCACTGTCTAGTCCCAGTGGGTTCCTCAGTCCTCTTTCAACTGCCTTGTTGAAAGGACGCCTCCATGGGAACTTTGTTCTCTTCAGCGAGTTTTTCTGCTGTTGTTGAGGAATTATACAATTTCTGTTTCTTTGTCTTTCTTCTGTTTTTCTTTCTCATCTTCTAAAAAAAAGGGGGGGTCTCTTCGCCTTGCTCCGTGAACTTTGATCAGCTTGGGGCTCATAATGGCCATTAAGGCCCCTTTTGGAGGCTGTCTCAAATCACAATTGGTCTTTTTAAACTATTTCTGCAAGGAAATGGGGAGCCAACCGGGTTACATTTGAAGTGAAAATGTGCCCTAACACTTGTCCTGCTGAGCATACGTGGGGAATGGTTAGACATGGTCACTTGGAAACCTCTGCTTCGCCTGGCTGGATAGGCCAGTGCAAGAATGGAATGGGAGGTGAAAGAGCATCAAACGGGCAAAGCAGGTGTGAGGAGGGAGCTCCATGATCGGATTTCCTGTCTTTAAAGCAGCTGGTGGGGCGGGAGGACTGTGATTATTTATTAATGACATGTATGTATTGTTAAAGTTGTGATTAGAGCAGCATTGTTGGGGGAGGAATACTTAACCATTTCTCCCTGTGCCATTTTCCTGATCTAAATTGCCCACTGAACCTGCAGTTTGACATGCTGTGGGAGAGAGTACAAGTATCCATATCATGCCTGTATTTATTTCTCCGATTTGGGAGGCAATTTAGATCAGGAAAGTGGCCTGGAGGGGAAAGGGGGATAAACATCTCCCCCATCATGCTGCTCGAATCAAAATTAGAATCTCCTTCCCCATCCCCAAATAAATATATTTTTTTTAAAAAATGGCCATGAGATCAAGTAACAATACTTTCCATGTCATCTTTGCTTTGGCTCACAATGGTGGTCAGGGATAGCAGGTTTGTCAGCCAGTTTATATGAGAAATGCTCAAAGTTGCTCTTGATATATAACAAGGATGCTGACTGGGTTGTAGAAAGATACACCACCAGTTATGACGCTTCCTTCTGTCCTTTCCCTCTTGTTTATACCAGGCTGGCTTTGGCTATGGACTGCCAATTTCCAGACTCTATGCCAAGTACTTCCAAGGTGACCTTCAGCTCTTCTCCATGGAGGGTTTCGGGACAGATGCTGTCATCTATTTGAAGGTGAGTTGGTATCTCCTTTGCCCCATGCCAAACTAGGACTGAATTCCTGCTCTGACTGCTGACTTAGTTTCTTCGTATTTAGTGACCCCCCATAGAAATGTTCATAGTTTCTTCGTATTTACTGACCCCCATAGAAATGTCCCTTTTCCACTTCTAAGGAGACATAGGTTCATACTTTTAATTTAAACAGGCTTTTCTTTCATGGACTTCCCCACAAGAAGGTAGGGATGTCTGTTTCAGATCAACTCCACTTTATTAGAAGGTGTGGGCCTTGGGGTAGCTAGCGTGAGCCACAGTTGTGAATTCTGGCTTGCGCTCATTCAATCTCATGTTCCTGAGGTTGTTTGCCTTAGATAGACTTAACTGCAAAGAGTCCACTAATGATGCCAACAGGGTCACTGTCCTGTAGCATCCTAGATGGGGAGATCTGTCTTCCCATTGGCTGGCGGACCTGGTACCACTGCTCCGTGGAATCCTTTCTAACTCATGGGATTGTCCAGTTAATATTAGATTTTTAGATGTAGGCTTTTCGACATTTCTTCTTACTTCCAGTCAGTAACCAGTTCCAGACAGCCAAGAGGTATGGGAGCACATCAAGAATTTGTCTGCAGAGTAAAAACAGAAGTTTTCTAAGAAATCTGAAACTTCATCATTATTCAAATCTCCCCCCCCCCCCCCCCCCACCGGATTTTTTAAAAATTAGTTTTTGAAGCGAACTTCTTCAGGTTTAGCTTTTTAAGGCTACATCCTATCCACATTTACTTGGGAGTAAGTCCAAACAAACTTGGCAGGACTCCTGTGCATAGGACCGTGCATAGGACTTGATTAAATTTTAAATCCATCATTCATATATATATATATATATATATATATATATATATATATATCTCCTCCTGAAAACACCAGTGGGAATGCTGGAGGAAATGCAGGCTAGAGTTTTGAATTTTCATAAACTCATTTGAATTAGGAGGACTGTCTTGTGAGTCTTTTGGGCCGTTATTTTAGCTTCAGCAGTAGTCTTTACACAATGACCTGGTTCGCCTGTCATGTCGACCCATTCCCACATAGGGAGAATATTGTCTTAACTTTGTCTTTTGTTTTTAATGAAGTACAGTGTGGTATTGGAATACCCTGTGTTGATATTGTAGAGTGATTTGTACCAACTTGAGGGCGTGCAATAGTCACCCGGCAGCCCCCACATGCCATGCAGAATGTGGGTTAAAACCAGGGTGTCCTAAAAAGCTGGGCTGGACTGTGGGTGGGTGGGGGCATGCAGCAGTGGCTGGAGACAGGTTGGATATGCGCCTGACCCTGTTGAGAGTGCGTCCTAAACTGCTTTGTACCTTTCCAGGCCTTATCAACGGATTCCGTGGAGAGGCTTCCAGTGTACAACAAGTCAGCGTGGCGCCACTACCAGACCAGCCAGGAGGCCGACGACTGGTGTGTGCCCAGCACGGAACCCAAGAACACCTCCACCTACCGGGTGACCTAAACCAAGCCTTTGGGTGTTAAGAGGGAAGGGTTCATGCCCTGCCTTCAAGACGGAAAAGCCAAACTTTGGTGAGGGGAGAAAGACAAATGATCATCACCAGCGCAAACCCACTTCATGTTTGAGATCTCGACGGACCCTTCCTGATGGCTGGCCTGGCTGATGTGCCAGCAATCCAGGAACCTGATTACTTTCTCAGATGTGTTTTTGGAAGTATGTAGAATAGATCTCTTTTACCATATCACCCTAAACCTGCATGGAATTTCTCCCTGCTCCACCCGGGTCCTGTCCTTTGATCTAGTGGACTGGAGTGGGCCTTCCCAGGGACCTATTTTTTTTTAATCGTATTTAGTCTTTGCTCACAGCACTTTTTATTGTCCTTGGACCATAAAATGGAAGAATTTTTCGAGCTTTGGAGGGCTGGGCATTAACATTTTGAGAGGAATTGAGGGGATCTACAGGAAAAAAATGAAGGAATTTACCTGTGTGGACTGATTGTGTTAAGTTTCCTGATGTGGAGAAGATAGCTCAGGTTGTGGGGTGGGGCGGGGAATGTATAAAACATAACATGGGAATGGCCGAGTTGGATGCACTCACTGCAAAGAGCAGGCAAGTCAAGAGAAAATCGGGCAGGTTTGCTTTTCCACGCAAGCACCAGGAGAGAAGAATGGCGCCTGCCTCTTCTTACATTATGATCTGAGTACTTTTCCCAAGGCATGTATGAATGTCCGAGTTGCTAAGAACTGGCAATTTTAATAGTGGGAGGATCTGGGTATCCAAATTAGGGCCAAACTTTAGAAGCGCAATAGGATACAGGGAGGCTTAAGGGATTTGGCTGGGCCAGCATTAATGGAGGGCTCAGCGGGTGTTTTTTTTCTTGGCCTTTGTGGGGTCCCTGATCATCTGGTTCGTTCAACATGGGCAGAAATTTGCTCTTTTGCCCACCACTGCTCAACTCTTGGTGAGGCTTGAGTTGGCGTGCAAATTGAAAGCCTCTGTTAACAAAGGAGCTGCATGCCGTGCTCTCAGTAAGCAGCGCGTTGCCAAGAGTGGGCCAGGTGTTTGGGTCGGCCTTGCGGTAGCGAAATCCTCGGTAGCTGTTGGGCTATTTTTGAAACAGTTGGGCTATTTGTGGTGTGGCGGCGGCCCTGCAGGGGGGGGAATCTGGAGCAGAAGAAATCACTCGGCAAGACTGGACCTAGTTTCACCAGGTGGTTGGGGTGTGTGAAAGATGGGAGTTTGAGGGCTTCCTTCCTGCCCTTCAGCTGCAGCTGAATGAGTGGGGTGTTCCAGCAGAGACTGTGTTTCTCTGATGAACCACCTACCTCCAGTGCTTAGAAGGAATTGGCAAGAAGAGCTAATTGCAGTATCACCATATAGTGTCTAGTATGGGAGGTACCAAGACTACAGAACCTTTCTTCCCCCTTTATTTCTCTCCTGCTTGCACTCCCTTCCAGCGGCTCTTGCTAGGATCTCATCTTTCTGGTCCTTATCCAAAGCAAGTGGAAACCAATATACAAGAGCAGATTTGAATTCTGCATGGGAACTGCCATTGGCTTCTGATTCTGCCCATCCTTTGTCCCTAAACCCCTCTAACTTCACCTTCCTTACCTACTTTTTTGCCTCCCATGGCACTTATGACCCCCCTCTCATTGTTTTCATCTCAGCTCCCTCCCGCCCCGCTCCGTGGCATGCTCTTAAAATTGTCTGGAAAGAGTCCATACACATACACACATATATATTCTCTATGTGGAACCTCAGATATGTTCGAGACACAAAAACTGCCACAGTGTTCTTTGCTCACTGATCAGAAGGGAAAAAAGAACCATTAAATTTGAACTATATCTCCCTGGTTGTGTAGCTCGCTTTAAGTTGGTTCTTGGAAATAACCACATTGTGAATTTTGGTCTTGTTTTTTATTGTCCCACCTGTACCAACTTTGGGGGAATTTAATTTTAGGTTAAATGCATTCTGCTGTACTTCTGAAGCTCAACTTTGATATTGTCCCCAAAGAGATTGATCCTCAAACTGATTCCTGGTCACCTTTTAGGTCTCTCCTCTTTGCTTTCCCTCCCTTCCTCCTTTAAGTTGGATAGGAAATGGCCCCACAGACTGTGCTGTGAAAACAGGTCATTTTTCTAAAGCTGCCCACCATTATACTCCATCAGGTGGAGCAGAAGTGGACAATTACCTTGACCTCATTATTTACAAGTCTTTCAAAAATGTAAGCCCTTGTAAATTTATTTATTTCCTTTCTATACTTCCCAATAGCTGAAGCTCTCTGAGCAGTTCACAAAAATTAAAACCATGGTATAAATCATGCACACATCATGCACACCTGTTCATTGGGTGTGTGATGCATCAATTATTGGCTCTCATGTGTCCTCCTGCATGGGAGGACTTCTGGAGAGAAGATTTTGATTACCTGAACATGTTATGAAGACACCTAGTGGACATATATTTTCTTCACAGGATTTAAAAGTGGTTTAGAAAAATGAGTGAGTGATGTTCCATGTTTGGCTCAGGAGGGCAAGGATCCCTGCAGCCCCACTAAACAAGACTAACAGGAAATGCTTGCAAAGAAATCTCAATAAGGTTAGCATGGGGAACGTGACAATCTCTGAGATCTGAGATTGCAGAGTCAGTAGGAAACATGATAATCATCACAAATGTGACTGAAGCATCCCATATCGAACAGGAACAGAAACCAGGATTGTGCAATGAAACAACATAAGGGTACACATAAGGATTCCCACAATACATGTCTCGTCTGATTTGTCCTGTGTTTTGCAGATTGCATGCTGATTTCAATGAGGACTAAGGATGCAACCTTATTCATGTTTAGACAGCCAAAAGTCCTACAGCTCCCAGCATGCACTAGCCATCATAGCTGGCTGGGGGATGCTGGAAGTTGTAAGACTTTTGTCTTGTCTAAACATGCATAGGATTGTACCCTGAATTACTGTCGTTGCTCTTTGCTTTGTCACCCTGCTGAGAAGAAAAGTAGCACCATTCCCATGTTCCCTTAAGGGAAGATGGAGAATGCTGCCCCGGAAAGGGCTCTCTGCCTAACTGTTTCTGCTACAGGGCTTCTTTGTATTCTCTCTATGCTGTCTTTTTTCAGGCTTTTCTGGGCAAATGGGGGTACTTTAATAGCTCCAAGGTATGTCTGGCCATAAGCAAACCCTTCAGTAAGGAGGGACACCCACTGGAATATGTCCAGTCAGCAAAGTGCCAATGCAAACTGCTAGGTTTCGTTTCCCTTGTTTCCATTTATTTTTCTGTAGCAAGGTCATATTCTGTAGCAAGAGCACCCAGCTCTGGCACATTTTCCTGTAGCACACACAAGTTGATGCAAGGTTTCAGGATTCTGAGGATGTCCTTGGAAGGGCCACCTCCCTTTTTTGTGCTTTTTCTGAGTCTGACGTTTGCTTTGCAAGGCAGGCATCTGAGACACTGCTCAGAGAGAAGCGCTGTGTCTTCTCCCGGAACTGCCAGTGCCAAGGTCGGTCCACATTGGCTGCGAGTAGTGGTTGTGCTTTGTGTCTCTGCTTTGATCGGAGCCTTTTCCCGTGTCCAGCAGCTGTGGTTCCTGTTCTCCACAAGAACACCGGTGGTGTGGAGCCGTCTTTCAAAGCGATATCAAGCTCCTGCTGTCATAGGTTTGGAATTTTTCCCCAGTCGTTCAGCATAGGAAGCTCACATGGTTGTGGATCTTTCATTGTACAAAGATGCAATTAAAAGAATGAGTAACCATAGAGGATGAGTTCACCTTGTAGTGACACTTCTGTAAAATATGCAGTCAAAATTCTCCCCTAGATACAATAGATTTAAGCCTGCGTGGGTAAAATCCTACAATCTTATCAGTTACGATGTTCAATGTCTTTCCTTTTTCAACATTTGTGATCTCAAGCATTGCCATCACAACAGCCCATGTGTGTACATGTGGGTGTCATAGAGAGTCATCAGCTTTTGTAAAACCACATACATTAAAGTATTTTATATAGTGCGGTTCTTTCATTTCCAGTTCTAAAAAAAAACCAGGCTGGATTTCATGCTTTGCTGTGCAGGCACCAACTAGACCTTACTGTGGGTTTACTGCCAAGCAGACCAATGTGGAAACAGCTTTTGCTAAGTCCCTTCTTGGATATAGTTCAACAGAAACTCAAAGCGTCAAAGGATATTGTTTGCAATGCTAGCAGTTTTCTTTTCAAGACTAGGTTTCTAGTCCTCATGGTGGCCAAGAGAATTATTTTTGAAGAGGAAATGATACTTATATGAAAAGAGTAGGAACAAGACAGATCTAAGGAAATACACATTTATTATGCCATGTGTATACATGTGCATGAGGGCCGGCCCAGTCGTGAAGCAAAGTGAGGCAGTCACATAAGGCAGAAGACCAGCGAATTGTTCCACCCTTGCCAGGAGGGTCCCCCCACCTCCAACAGGTGCTCTAAAGAGTTCCTCCAGCTACCCTTTCTCTGGCATTTGCTGCAGCAAGAGCATAGATGGCAGGGCTCTCTGGAACAACCACCTGCCCTCGTCCCTCATTGAGAGTGGCTTCGGGCTCTCATGAATGCAGCTGCGTGGCTCTCCATAGAACTGGTGTAGTTGTGGGGCAGAGGTAAGGAAGGGGGTGCCAGACAGCAGCTATACCTCTGCTCCCAGCATGCACGAGTGGCAGTAAAGGAAGTGAAAAGTCTTTTTGAGATGGGAATAAGTCTTAGAAAAGGCCTCAAGACTTGAAAGGTCTGTGTGTAGTTGATGGAAAGTCAATACAAAACAACAGTGCTGGGTGGCAGAGAGGCTGAGGGTTGGAAAACTGAGTGGAGAGGCCCAAAACAAGGAGGCTGATTACATAGAAGGGGCTTAGGGCAATCAAAACGCATTTCTCTTGGGCCATCTGTGTTTTCATAGTTAAATTGTATTTGCTTTTGTCAGCATTATAATGCAGAAAAGCGATTTGGACAGCACCTTCAGGCCTGGTTGACTACACATACAGCAGAACGAGGCAGAAATTGAAGTGGATGAGTCCTGAGGGATTGGACCACATCAGGCTGCAAGTGGTGGGTCGCTTTTTTAAAAAGTGCTGTCTTAAACACTCCCTGCAAGTTAAAAAAAGAAAAGGAAAAAGCAGTATCTCTGAAGCGGGGCAAGCCCTCCTATCAGGCAGTGAGGCAGCTGTCACAGGCAGCTGGTTTTGGGTGTCCTGAAAGGGCAGCATACAAACAGTTTTTAAAGTTGTTTTTGTTTTACTCTTAGAATGGTGCTTGTGGACTTCTGACTCGTGTGCGCAAATAAGTAGGCCAACCTTGACTTGGGGAGGGGCTGCCCTTTATAATTCTGCCTCAGGTGGTGAAATGTCTTGGACCCACCCTCTCAGAAGAAAGATTCTAACCTAGCCTGATCCCTGTTGTGCTATTTTTCTATTTACAGGATTACTTTTCACAGAGGAGAATTAATATAATAATAATAATAATTTATTTATTTAATACGGTCAACCAGACCACCATACTTTTTGTAATAACCTATGGTTTATACAAATACATTTGATAAATTATACACACACACACACACAGGATCCTAAACTGGCTGATGTAGTCCATTCTAACTGCCACATGCTGTGTGTGTAGATCAGGACTTAATTGCTATCACTTCTATTCATTGTGCCTTGAGATTTAATGGTAAGTACTTGAATTTTCTGATGTTTGTCACTGACCTCCTGAAATTGCAAACTGCCCAGCAATGTCAACATTCACTAGTTTTTGAGGTAGAATCTCTCCACACTTGGAATAGCATAACTGAGGTTATGAAGGTCTGAAATTACCTGCAGACATTTGAAACAATGGGCTTGGAGAAAGGCCATGCAGAGTGGGGAATCTGAATGTCCTTTTTCTACTGTCCATTACAACATCCTGAAATGGCTTTTGTTTTTTAAGCAAAACAGTGTGTATTGGCTGGTATTCGTTAACTTTGGCAGGATTATGCCCATGTACTGTTAAGAACTGGATGAGGTTTTTTCCACTGAGCACTACTTTTCTTATTCCAGTGACACAATGATATGTATGAGGAGCCACAGATAGTGGATTTTTCTCTTCCTGGTTGATCAAGTCTTAAAAGTACGTAAGGCTTCTCAAGGGCTGTACAGGGTAACCCTGAGAGTAGATGCTTGCTAGCTAACTTTATTTGACCAGGTTGTATTTATAGGAGAGTCACTTCTGCTGGTGAATTTTAGCCAGATTCAGACTCTGATGTTGACAGCTCAAAAGAAGGCTTAGGTAAAATGTCCTACTGATAACAGGCAGATGGTCACAGCCCAGGCAACTGAAAACTAGAATGCTGCAATTACCTTCTGTGTAAAAATGAAGTGCAGGGCCGGCCCAAGACATTTTGCTGCCTGAGGCGAAGGACAAAATGGCTCCCCCTCCCATTCCATGTACAAAAGTTGACTGGACTTGCCATTTTATTCAACACTGGCAGTAGGACAACATCCTCTACCACATCTGAGGGCACTAGGCTAACTTAGGAGGCACAGGCCTGCTTGTGACATACAGCTGCCTTCCAGCACCTCATCACCACTCTCTGCTCCACCCCCACCTCCTCCTCCCTAGCACCTGCCTCCCTCTGTCTAGTGGTAGGACTGCCCCTGAGAAATAATATTCATGGTGAGAGTAGTTTTGCAAGATTGTGAGCTTGAGGGTGGTGAAGTGGTGGATTCAAACTGTGTGTGTGTACATGCGCTCCCCAGCCCCACTCCACCCATCAGAGAACTCTGAGAAAGCTCTCTAGTGGTCCCTTAGGGTTTAAGCCAGACATGTGCATGTTTGATAATCTTATGCTTGCCAGTTTGGCTGCAACATGAGTGCGGGAATCAGTCTACTTCCATCAGTAAATGAAAGGCGGGCTGGGGGGGAAAGGGAGTGAAAGCTGCCCCTCCCTCCCTTTTCTTTTTCTGCTCTTCTGCTCGAAAGCTCCCCCACCAACACAGGTAGGAAAATATGAAAGCAATGGAGCAGGGGCAGGGGGTTAGTTCTGCTCCTATCCTCCTCCCCCCACTACCCGCAGCCAGCTCCATTTAGTGTTGAGAAATGTACGACCACACCACCCCCATGCAAGCTTTAGCAAACACACACGCATGTCTGGTTTTGTCCTGAGACACAACAAAATGTGAGGTAGTGGATATACTTCGTAAAGACAGGCTTACACCGGAGACATTAGGAATGACTAAGAGGAAGGAATTCAGTTCTACTCTTTCTATACAAGATTTTTTTTTACTTGTTTTAGTTGGGTGAACTGCCCTTCATGGTGAGGAAAAATATTTCTATTTCCTTTTCCCCCACCCTCCAATTCACCCTCAAAAATGTATGCACGTGTTAGAAGGGGGAAAGAGAGATTTCCTTATTTTAATATTCAGCCATGCCTTCACTTCCACAGGAGACAGTACTGAAAAAAAGTATAAAAGATGTGGAGTGCTTTTTAATCCACCAGAATAAGGCTCCTAGGTAGTACAGTGGGGGTGAGGGAAACCCTCCTTGAGTCCTGTCAAACACCATAGCTCCTTCTCAATGCAAAAATGTACTGGGCAAACAACTTAAAACTGCTTTTATTCCATTGTGGTTTCTTGTCATGTATCACCAGATATTTGTGGCTGTCACACAGTTTTATGTTTTTTGCTGTGGGCAACCTATCTGCCCCCCCAACGCAGACCTATAGATAGGTGTAGAGGGACTAGACCAGATTACACCCAAAGCAGAACCCATTTCGGAGGGAGGTGAGTGGGTGGGTGTGTACTGGGTACTGCTGTGCTCTTTTCATCATCCTGCTGTATTTTGGGAGATGGTGTGTGTATTTGTGGTTTGTGTACCTGGTATGTGTCTTGTGAGGCAGCTGTGGTCCCCCAGTGGCTTGCAGGAACAGGACGGTGTGACAGGACAGCCAATTGGCACAGAGCGTGAACACATCTAGGCCTCCACTAGGAACAGCATCATGTAAAGGGGTAGATTCAACAGGGAAGTGAGGTGTTATCTCAAGGTTTCCACAGGGCAGGGGTTTAGTGTACAACATCGCCACCACCTGCCCCACAGCACAGCAGGCAGTCCAGGCACTGCAGGGGGTCACCATGTGCAGAGGCATTTCCCTCTCTGTCCTTGTGGTGCATCCAGCCATTTTCGGTGGTGTTGAGCTACTGCTGCCGTCTTCGTCATTCCTGGTCCCCATAGCATGTTTTCCCTCGCCGTATATCCCACCCAAGGCTGTAACCTTCAGCAGGACTGTGCCTGCCTCTTCCCCCCCTGTTCCTGGTTGCAGGTAGTCCATCCCCCCCACCCTAGAGATGCTCCATGGGTGAAAAGGGGGAAGGGTATAAGCCACGTGCACTGGGAAATTATCATCCCCATTCCGCCCCCCTCGCCTAACTCTTCCTCTGTTCCTGTTCCCGTTCCCGCTCTTTCTTCTTCAGCTTTCCCTTCTGCTTCTCCACCTTTTCCTGAGCTTTCCTCTCCTTGTCAACTGCCACGTTCAGCTCTTTCAGCTTCCTCTTGAGAAGAGACCGATCGTGGGAGTTGCTGACTCCAAGTGCCTGGTTGGGGGAAGAGTAACAGAGCAGTAAAATTAGGAACATCCAGCTTTCACAAGCTTATATCCCTAAAAGAGACAAACACCCAGCCATGGGGGAAGGGGGCAAGTAACCACTGCCGCCTCTATAGCAGGCAGCCTCCTTGAATCATAGTCTGGTGGAGATCAGTCAGATACCGCTTACACAGTGAACAGTGTGTGTTTCGTCCTGCCATTGGCCATCAGTTATTTGCTGCAGTTGGAAATTCAGTATGGAACTTTTGTTCTCCATTTTGTCTGGACTATAGCTCTGCATGCCAGAAGGTCCCAGGTTCAATCCCTGGTAACTCCATCTAAAATTGTTGTGTAGCAGATGCTGGAAAGACTCTACTGTCCATCCACCATCTACTGTGGTGGATGGACAAATAGTCTGGCCTGATATAAGGCTGCTTCCTATATTCCTAGAATCCCTTGCCTTTCAAAAATGACTGGATTCTCTGCATGCTATCCTGAAGATTTCTTTCAACGTGGAATCCTTTTTGGCTTACGCAGAAGTGGATGAAGCACATCCTCGCAATTCCCTAAGATTTACATTCTCTATTTACTTATTGAACCTTCTCTACAAGAAAGATGCCTGTCACATCAGAAAGCCAAACTTACATTAGTAGCACAAATAATATGAATGCGCACCTCTCCGTCTGCCTAATGTCCCAATTAAGAACCCGTAGGCCTTCCGCAGTCTCCCGAAGCAGGAACACAGTGATATCAGACATCCCACCAATTGCCATTTTCAAAGGAGGGTGGTGGAATTGGGTGGAAACCCCACGCCACTCTCCTCTGTTACCTTTAGCTTGGTTCCATCAAGGAGCAGCAGTTGGTGGCCATCCACCTCCTGGGCAGCAAACTCTGCCATGTACTGTTCCAGGTTCAAGCTCTCCAGCCACTGGCCCACTTTCTCGCTGCTCCATGTTGAAGCTGCACTCAGGGGCTCATCCAGGAACTTCAGAGGTGATTATGGGGGTGAAAAAAAAGAAAGAAAAACCTCAACAGACTGCTCTTGGGTTCTCCAAAGTCTAAACTTCATCATCATTAAAATCTGAATCCTATCACTGATGCAATCTGTGATTTTTAGGGGTCTTTATGGAACTTTGTATCTGTCCCACATTTTGGATCAATTTGCTAGTTAAAAGCACCTCCAAATTTATTTTTAATGCATGTTAGCCTTTGATTGCGTGGAATGGCCAGCGTTAAAAATAATATTAAAAACATTTGGGTTTGGACATAAATTTATGGGAGTGATAAATCAGATGTATAAAAATAATAAAGCGGAAATAATGGTTAATGATGGGTTAACGCAACAAATAATACTAGCCCGAGGAACTAGGCAAGGATGTCCACTTTCACCGATTTTATTTGCAATAGTTATAGAAATTTTAGCAAATGTAATTAGGGAAGATGAAAGATTAAAGGGGATAGGAAGAAAAAACAAGATTAAAGTAAATATGTTTGCGGATGATACGTTATTGACAGTAGAAGATCCCCTAGAAAGTGGGGAGACGATTCAGAAACATTTGAGAGAATTTGGGGAAATTACAGGATTACAAGTTAACTGGGGGAAGTCAGAAATGATGTTGTATAACTATAACAAGGAAGAGATGGAGAAATGTAAAGCTAAGTTAGGATTAAGACATAAAAATATAATAAGATATTTAGGAGTTAATATAGATAAAGAATTAGAAAGAATAGAGGAACTTAATTTTGTAAGCTTAAGAAAAGAGGTAGGGGAGAAATTACAGATTTATAGAAAATTAAAACATTCTTGGTTTGGTAGAATAGCGGTTATTAGAATGAAGATATTACCTAAGGTTAATTTTTTGTTTAGAGCTACCTATTAGAATTTCAGCAGCTGAGCTTAAAAATTGGCAAAATATGATTAATGCATATTGTAATGGGGATAAAAGAGCTAGGATAAACAAGGGGTTATGGTATAAGACTCAAAAGAAAGGAGGTTTAGGACTTCCTAACATTAAGAATTACTATATTGCTAATCAGTTAAGATACGTTATTCATGCTATTTTAGGGGAGCAAGATTTGGAATGGCTGGAATCGCAAACAGTAGAGATAGAATGTAAATTGTGAAATATATTTTTTACCAAAATGCAGAAGAAAGAATGGAAGGTACTGGACAACCCATTATTGGAAAATATAATATCGATATGGGAGAAGTATAGGGGGAAGTTGATACCAGGAGATTCTCCGCTAGCCCCAGTTGTAGTAGTGGGAAACTTCCCAAGAGCATTAAAATCAGAGATGGAAGCGAGACTGAAAGAACAAGATATTCTTAAGCTAAGGAATTGGATGGGAAAGATGAAAGATAGTGAGCATATTAAAGATTTGTTTAAAGGACAGAAGATAGCGTGGTTCAAGTGTCTGCAACTGGTAAAATGGACAGAGGAATGGAGGATAAAAAATAAGAAATGTAGAAATAATACCAGATTTGAAGATTTAATTGAACAAATAGAAAAAAAAGATGAAGCCAGAGCTAAAAAAGGACTCACTAGCGAGATATATAAAATTTTAATAGAGGAGGAATTTCAGGACTCACTTAAGGTTATAAAAGAGGTATGGGAAGAAGATATAAGGGAAAAAATTAATGAAGATAATTGGGGGAGGATGTGGAATGTAAGAATGTTGAAATTATTGTCGATTAGAATTAAGGAGAATTATTATAAGACAGTTTGGAGATGGTATCTAACACCTGTAAGATTTCACCAGATTGATAAAAAAGTGTCCAAGAATTGTTGGAGGGGATGTCAGGAGGTTGGGACCTATTTTCATATGTGGTGGAGCTGTGAACAAATACAAAAATTCTGGGAAAAGGTTTTTAAAGAAATAAGTGATATAATTGGAAGTAAATTGGAATTAAACCCGAAGCTAGCTCTACTAGCAATATGGGATAGTAGGAATAAGCATATAATTAATAGAGAATTGGTAAACAACCTCCTGGCACCCGTTAGAATAATGATTGCTAAAAATTGGAAAGGGCAACGAAGTTATAAAATAGAAGATTGGTATAAAGAAATTTGGGATATAGCATTGAATGATATGTTGACATGTAAAAGGAAAATAATGAGGGGAATGTCCAGTAAGAGTGATTTTGGAGATATATGGACTCCCTTTTTGGAATATGTTTTAAGATCGGGAAAGGGACAGTTGCCTTCAAAAGAATCATTAAAATTTTGGAAGGAAGATGGATGAATGTGAGTAGGTCTCGGGGGGGGGGGGGTGCACGGGGGTAGTCGAGGGAGTTAGTTTGTGTTTTTATATTATGTATTATGTGTATGTTTGTTTTGTTTTGTTGAAAAATTAATAAAAATTATACTAAAAAAAAAAAAAAAGGGAATTTCAAAAAAAAAAAAGTGATAATACGCCTTGACATCAGGTTAAGAGAGACCTTAAACCAGATATGTGAGAGTCGGCTGTAATCACTCAGTAGCAAGGGATGTATTCTCCACCTTCTCAGAGCCCCTCATTATTCATTCCCTTGTTTCAACTGGTGAGCCTCAGCTCAAACTAAACCTTGAAAACTGCAGGTAAGTTGCATTAGTGCCCAAAAGAAATCCTATATAAAAGAAGTTTCTAGTCCTCATTAAGTGTAATAGCCCAACTGAAAAAGGTACCTGCAACATTACAGAGCTGGGTCTGGATACACAGATGTACCAGCTTACTACTTGGCAGGGGACTTACCTCATCAGATGACTGTGACAGTGTGTGGTAGGGGTAGGAACACTTGGCCTCAGGAGGAGCTGTACTCAGGGTCTTGGGACTGCTGCTGGGAGGGGTGGAGTCATCGCTCAAGGTGGATTCCTGCCAGGGAAGGGGGAGATGGGGATGGGTGAACAACAGTGATTGGGTTTTTAAATGAGAAGCTGGAATGAGGATTACCAAGTGGCCAGGAAAAACAAAAACAAAACCAGACTGTGTTGCTCCTGTCCCTTTAACAGGAGGTTTAACCTGCAGAAATCAGCGGATGAAGACAGATGCAAATAAATACAGCCTCCACGCTCTGGAAATTGGCAGCCCTCCTCCTCTGTGGCTTTGCTGACAGAGGCAGGGAGAAATGCCCTTAAAATGGCACCAACCAGAAGTCCTAAAAGAAAGCTGGCTGGTGACCTCTAAAGGGCACCTTCCTGCACACATCCAACCCACTGGAAGCCAAATGCAACAGTAGCTAAGGGATACAGAGGAAGAAGGCTAAGGGGTGGTGAAGCAATGGGTGAGAGCAAGAAAGGGGATTTTTCTCCTCCCCAATTTTGTGTGTTTGAGGGTGCCTCTACAAGAGTGATTTAAAGCTCTTTCAAAGCGCATTACAGATTTTACCTCTACAAGAGTGGAGTGCAAATCGGGGGTTGAGGCGCTTTTTATCTCCGCTTCTGCGCATTATTGAATGTGCATTAAATAGTGAGTTTTAATTTACCGCCTGAGTTAAAGCGCCTTATGGCCATGTAAACATGCAATTCTCCGCATGTAAACAACTTTAAAGCGTGTTTCATACATCCCATAATGCGCTTCGCCGCCTCTCGTGAATAGGTATTAGGAGTAAATGCGCTTATCCATATATGCGCATAATCGGGCAACCGGGCATCAAAGCGAAATCTTGTAGAGGGGACCTGAGAGAAAGAGCCCACACACATACATGTACACGATAATGGGTTGGATCCAGAATCTGCCTTCTGCAGGAGGAAAGGCTCCTCTCACAGTAGATCCCTCCATCTGATTTTGGGGATCCCCTTCCCCCACAACATAGCTTACCCCATTCAGCAGGGTTTCTTGACTCTCTGAGTAGCATTTTCAGGGGGCTGGAGGGGCTGCCATGAGAAGGGGGTGGGTGGGGAACCCCATTCCTGCCAGTGCAGTAGATCCAACTTAAATCTGGACCCAACCCTACATGTGTATGAGAGAGAGTAGTGCAGGGAGAAAGGGTGTAAGCATTTGGTGTGTATAAATACATGTGTGTGACGGGATGGCCAAACTAGGTGACATGTGAAATGTGTTCATCGCATTTCATGTATGTATGTATGTACATATGTACATGGAAGCAGCGGTGCAGGTAGGATAATCAGGTCTGTGACAGATGGAGAAGGGTTAACTCTTTCATCCTGCATTGCAGTTTCAATGAAAATCACCTCCCTAAGGCTTTGCTAGGGTAAGAATTCTCATCGGGAACAAACTACAGGAGAAACAAGTTTTTAAAAAACCGCACTGGTTGCCACAGTCCCAATCCTGGCTGGCCCCACTCAAAGGCTGCTAGTTTAAAATAATATATTCAATACAATCGCACATGTCATGCTTTATCTAGTTTGGCCCTTTGAGTGAGTATGCAAATACATTTGCATATTATGAGTGTGAGTACATATTTCTCAGAGAAGGTATTAGAGAAATGAAGGCGTAAGGAAAAGAATATGTCTTTCCTTCCCTGCCCCACCCATAACTTAAATTTCTTGCAAGTTCACATTTGCTGTGCTCTATCTGGATCCATTTCAGTTGGGTTTCAGGCCTGGTTTTGGTACAGAAACAGCCTTGGTTGCCCTGTATGATGACCTATGTTGGGAGAAAGACAGGGGGAGTGTGACTCTGTTGATTCTCCTTGATCTCTCAGCGGCTTTCGATACCATCGACCATGGTATCCTTCTGGGACGACTGGCTGAGTTGGGAGTGGGAGGCACTGCATTGCAGTGGTTCCGCTCCTACTTGGGGGGTCGGCTCCAGAAGGTGGTGCTTGGGGAACATTGCTCGGCCCCGTGGATTCTCCAGTATGGGGTTCCGCAGGGGTCAGTCTTGTCCCCCATGCTGTTCAACATCTACATGAAACCGTTGAGTGCAGTCATCCGGAGTTTTGGAGTGCGTTGTCATCAGTACGCTGATGACACGCAACTCTATTTCTCCTTTTCATCTTCATCAGGTGAGGCTGTGGATGTGCTGAACCAGTGCCTGGCTGCGACAATGGACTGGATGAGGGCTAATAAACTGAAACTCAATCCAGACAAGACTGAGACGCTGTTAGTGGGTGGTTCCGCTGACCGGATGGAGGGTGTTCAACCTGTTCTGGATGGGGTTGCACTCCCCTTGAAGGAGCGGGTTCGTAGCTTGGGGGTTCTCCTAGAACCATCTCTGTCACTTGAGGCGCAGGTGGCCTCAGTGGCACAGAGTGCCTTCTACTAACTTCGGTTGGTGGCCCAGCTACGTCCCTATCTGGACAGGGAGAACCTGGCTTCAGTTGTCCATGCTCTGGTAACCTCCAAGATAGATTACTGCAATGCACTCTACGTGGGGCTGCCTTTGAAGGTGGTTCGGAAGCTGCAGCTTGTGCAAAATGCAGCGGCCAGATTGATAACTGGAACCAGTAGGTTCGAACATATAAGACCTACTCTGGCCCGCTTGCATTGGCTGCCTGTATGTTTCCAAGCCCGGTTCAAGGTGCTGGTTTTAACCTATAAAGCCTTACACGGCTTGGGACCACAATACCTGATGGAACGCCTTTCCCGACAAGAACCTACCCGAACACTACGTTCAACATCTAAGGCCCTCCTCCGAGTGCCTCCTCCGAGGGAAGCTCGGAGGTCGGCAACAAGAGAGAGGGCCTTCTCTGTGGTGGCTCCCCAATTGTGGAACGATCTCCCCGACGAGACCTGCCTGGCGCCAACATTGTTATCTTTTCGGAGCCAGGTCAAGACTTTCCTCTTCTCTCAGGCATTTGGCAATATCTGAGGAGCCTGGGTTTGTTTTGTTTTTGTAGCTTTTTGCAGTGTTGAAGTGGTTTTTAAATGTACAGATTGTGTGTATGTTGTATGTTTTTGCTGTTTTAATTTTTGTATATTGTTTTTAATTGTTTTTAATCCTATGTAAACCGCCCAGAGAGCTTCGGCTATGAGGCGGTATACAAATGTAATAAATAAATAAATAAATAAATAGCTGTTCAAAATTAAGAAAATTTTGTCAAAAAGTTGAAACCTAAACCCTTGCACAATCTCCTTGCAAGACCTTTGATCTGAGCTATTCACTGCCAGGGCTGCATATAGGATGCAAAAAGAGGAGAGCTGCATTATTTTGCATCGGTTTGATTTAGTAAACTCAGCTTTTGGACAATTCGTTTGCCGTGATGATGAGTTGCTGGAGCACCTCTCCCATGAGGAAAGATTACAACAGCAGGACTTTTAAGAAAAATGATGAGGATAGGAAGATGTGATAAAGGTGTACAGAATTGTGCAGTGTGAAGGAAGTGGATAGGAAGACATTTTCCCCATAATACTAGAACCTGGGGTCATCTCATGAAGCTGAATGGGGGAGATTCAGGACAGATAGACAGAAGTACTTCTTCACAAAATGCCCAGTCTGTGGGATTCATCACTGCAAGATCTCGTGATAGCTGCCAAGGTGGATGGGTTTAAAAGGGGATTGTCTAGACCAATTCCTGGAGGATAAGGCAATCAATGGCTACTAGGCAGGATGGCCATATACTACCTCCAGGATCAGAGGCAACAGGCCTCTGAACTCCAGTTGTGGGGGAACAACAATAGTCAGGTAGGCCTATTGCCTTCATGTCCTCCTTGTGGGCTTCCCAGTGGCACCTGATTGACCACTGTGGGGACAATGCTGGACTAGATAGGCCTGTGGTTTGATTCAGCACAGTTCTTATATTCTTAATACAGTTAAGGAAATAAAAGTAAAGTAAGTTAACATGATCGCAACGAAGGTGTGGCTGCATACAAACATACTTGAAAATTTGTGCAGGGTTTGGAGGAGGTTGCTATAGGGCATGCTCTGCTACCTCCTCCCCCAAATGCACACACAGCTTTGTATTGACTCCTGTACAAACTCTGGATTGAAAACTGTTACCCGCTCCCCAAGCTTTTGGGTTCCCTCCCGCAGCATCTGCATGGATATTTGCTTCGGTAGCACTTATTTTTTTCCCTCTTGCCTCTGTTTCTCTAGCCTTTGGAAACCACTCTGTCAGTGAGTGAGAGGAAGGTAGCTTCATGACTGACACAAAGGCTGGCCAATGAGTACCCTGCAAATTCAGCTTCTGCTCAAAACTGGGAAACATGGGTTCCCCGGAGCAAACTCTGGGCCAGAAGATGGTCCGTGCGTTGCAAATGCAGTGAGTGTGCTTCCATAGCAGGCTCACTGTGGACATTAGGGACATGTGGGCCCACCGTCACAGTCAGCAGATCCAATCTTAAAGTTAGAGGAAGGCCTCTCTCAACCCCAAAGCAGGGAGCAACCAAGTCTGCAAACCACTAGTACTAGGCTGACCATATGAAAAGGAGGACAGGGCTCATGTAACTTTAACAGTTGTAGAGAAAAGGGAATTTCAACCAGTGTCATTTGTATGCAATTACTTTCTGGTGAAATTCCCTCTTCATCACAACAGTTAAAGTTGCAGGGGCCCTGCCTTCTTTTGTATATGGTCACTCTAGTATAGTGCCTGCAACTTTAACTGTTGTGATGAAGAGGGAATTTCACCAGGAACTAATTGCATACAAATGACACTGGCTGAAATTCCCTTTTCTCTACAACTGTTAAAGTTACATGAGCCCTGTCCTCCTTTTCATATGGTCAGCCTAACTAGTACTTCCCACTTTTTATAAAAATAATTGTTATAATTGAAGATTATTATCTTTGGAGGTAGAAACCAAGAACACATCCCCCCTTCCTCTCCTCCCTCTCAGTTCTTATTGCTTTCAGTCTCAACACATGAACACTAACAGTGCACTATGGGACATCAGCCCTTTCCCCCAACAGATGGATTTGTAACCTGTGAGGCAGACTTCTTGCGGCTGAAGGCCTCGTTCTTAGGGGAAGAGGTGGGGGAGGCCGTGCTGCCTGAGGAAGCAGAGCCTTTCCCGCTGTCTGTGAACCAGGAGAAAGGCATGAAGGGTGAAACAGAAGAACGGCTGGAGCCCTCCATCAGCTCCCTGCAAGAGGGGGACAGAGAACAACAAGGGAAGGGGGTTAGTCAGCTGATAATGGGATGAGGGGGGCAGGAGATGAAATAATGGCCAGAAACTGATCGGTTTCCTCCCCTCCCCTCAGACTTCCAGGCAACCAAGTCATGGTAAGGTCTAGGCACAGGGTCCAGAGGGCCTTTGCCAGGGCCCCAAGACAGCAGAGGGCTCACTGCCCTAACACTGCTGCCATTTCCACTTTACCCAGAGTAGTCAAAGAGATCAGATGCAGCTTAAGAGAATTCTCAGTTGGATGACCTGTGTCTTCCAGATTAGGGCGTCCCACTGAGGGTGCTGAGTTCGAGAATCCCCTCCCCAAATCCTGGAGCCAGCTCTGACATTCATACATTGACTCCCACTTCTATTGCTAATAAGGCCTGCCAGGTTATGCTATGTATTTAAAAAAATCCTGTCAAACTTTCCAGCTCCATTCCAAAAGCTGTTTGAAATTCTACCAGATACCCCATTTCCAGATTTTGGGGGCTTCTAGTGGTTCCAGAGACTCCTGCAGTGCAATAGTCCCAATGTTCTCATACCACGTTGGTGCAGAAGCCTGAGTATGTGTAACAAAGACTACTATGTTGCAGAAGCCTCCAGAACGGGCAGAACGACACAGCTGTCTGTCTCTTCCAGTATGGTTTGATCTTGAGCTACCTGTACCACATCTGGTCATATCTCTAGCCTAAACATGCATAGCTTCAGAGATTAAGCTTGCATCAGGTAGCTTCTAGGACATAAGAATCCTGGGGGAAGTTACAAGCATGGGGAAAGTCAGCCTGTCAACCAACTGACGTATTTTACAGTGCAATCTTACGGATGTTTAGACAGGAAAAAAAATCCTGCACACCTTTTAGACAGAAAAAAGCCCTACAGCCAGAGTATAATGATCAGATGGTACAGGACCACAAAAATGGATGTCACCAACAGGTCAGCTGGGCCAACCCCTTGCAGGGAAGGCAAGCTGTGCTCTCTAACTCCATTTTAGCCACCACGTCACATAATCCAGATCTTCATGTGCTGAGAGTTGAAAACAGCAGATGAACTATAGAAAGTAGCCCACAGGGCAAAGAGTGCCATTTGGCTCAACTAAGCAAGTCAAGCTTGGACTCTAGCTTAGTTGTACAGCACATGTCTGCATGCAGGAAGTCTCAAATTCAATTCCTGGCATTTCTAATAGTGTTCCTTTTTTGTTTCAAAGGATTACAGAGCAGATGAGGTGAAAGGTTCCACTTGAGACCCTGGAGAGCCACTACTACTCACAGTAGACTACATGAGCAAATAGTCTCTGACCTGATATAAGGCAGCTTACTTTTTTAAAGCAAGATAGTGCAGTGGAGCAGGATGCACAAAATATCCAGTTTATTTATGTCAAAAACTCCTATCATAATCAGGCCTTGAGCATGAGCAAAACCCATCTGCTGAGCCATCCCTAGGAGTGTCTTATTGGCACAAGTCTCCATTATTTTTTTGGTGGAAGTTCCTGATGCACCAGTGTGTGTGTGTGTGTGTGTGTGTGTGTGTGTGTTCCAAATAATTTTAAGGGTCTATCAAAAAATTAATTGGGCGAAGCCTTGGGTAATTCTAATTGCTTACCTATTGCCCATTGAGAGCCGATTGCCCCCTTTCTCTTTCCTGCTTTTTCCAGAAGATGCTCTTCTGAGAGTGACCCTATAGACAAAGAGCGGGGTAATTAGGAACACACAGGAGAATTAGGTGCAATTCTGAGATATGTAGAAGGCACATGAACATGGAAGGAGAGCCATTCTATACAAGGCTTTTATTGTGCATTCATGATTGTTCACTCACGGTAGTTTGCAGGTCCTTTACACAATGTTGTCATCATACAGGGTGTCTCCGATGTTTTGCAACCATTACCCTAACAACGAAAGTCTGGTATTATTTAGAAATGTCGGAATGAGAGTCTCATATAATTGTGCAATTCTGCTGTACCTCAGCGCCATCTAGTGGTTGTATAATGAAAAATATAAATAGGCAGAGAAAGAAAACCCCTGGAAAAAAGTACGTGTAAAGGAGCCAATCTTAATCCTGCAAAGAATCCAGATGCAGAAGCCTCGTAAAAGTGCAGGATAAAAACCTCATGTAGAAATGCCCGGAAACCCAGGGAGATGAAATGAATTAACATGACCTGATCCATACCATCTACAACTCTTCTTATAATAGGCAATTTAAAAGGACTCACCCTAAATCAAGGAACTTCCTCCTGGTTTTCTTGTCAAGCCCAATAGTGGGGCTTGCAGGCTCTGGTGGGCTTGTGTCCCGGCTGTCGTCTGGAAGGGGAAATGAGCGGGGAGAAAAAGCCGCTGTCTTATTTGCTTGTGCAAAAGCCTGATTCGCAATGGAACAGGCAGGCATTGAAACTCTTCCTTCCTCTCCCAGAAGAGTGAGAGCTGGCTATGTGGACAGGCAATCTGCACATACTCAGGGACTCTGCCTTTCTGACTACTGCTCCTCATGTTCTGCAGATGTGCTCTGGCATTGAAAACATGTCCTGAAATTAAGCCCTGCATGAAACTCAGTCTCATAAAGAAGCACAGAGAAGATGAGAGTGAAAATATTTAGGAGCAAAGGCATTCTGCTTCTGTGACACATGTTTATTTTATGTAAGATTTAACAGGATCTTTCTGAAATGATTCAGCTATATCCAGTCAGGAACTTGCCCTGGTGCAGCAAATAAAATCCATATTGGAAAATGACCGGCTGAAGCATGATGACAAAAGACAGCTGTGTGTATTTGATAGCAAGGAAGAGTCCGAATAGGGGAAAGAGTAGTACCCGTTTGCTCTAGGACTCACAACTGAACAATACTACTACCCTTCTAGCATTTCTGACCAAACTCTAGTGCTCCAATTAGCCCTATTCCTGGAACCACCAGTATAAATCCATAGACATGCAGTACACTCATCCAGGTCTTTTAGAGTTTTTCCTCCTCCCCTGGGGCCAAGATTATTGATGGCTATAGAAATCAATGAATAAAGCCAGGATTTTAAAGTAGTTCTAATGGTAGCAGCAAGAAAATGTAGCAGCAAAGACAGTAGTTCCTATTCTTTCAAACTCAGATTTTATTTGGTGAGAAATGTTTAATTTTATAAATTTTAATTTGTATCAGAATTGACATTGGTAGGGCAATTTTTAAAGTGTGTATGTTTCCATATGATGTAAGACCTGAGATAAGGCAGGTGATCTTGTTTTTGCTGCTACTTTTTGTTTCTGGGTGGACATACCTAAAATCCATTTTTGCGGGAGAAAAAAATATGGCATCCAGTATGAATCTGCATGTTCCCTATCCAAACTATCAGATGGGCTACACCAAAAAGAAAACACACACACACACACACACACACTACACAAAATGCCAGTATGTAGTAGAATTCCCCAGCAGGACTGGGGGGGGGGGGAATTCTTGCAGGAACTTTAATTAGGGCCAAACTACTTGCATTTAATGTGCATAGGTTTTTTAATGTGGATATTTATTTATTTATTTATTTTGTTACATTTATAGCCCACCTTTCCACTTAGGAGCCCAAGGAAGTGTACATGATCCTCCTCCTCACAACAACCCGGTGAGGTAGTCCAGGAATGGTGACTAGAACCCAGGTCTCCCAGACCAATACTCTAGCCACTATACCACACTGGCTCCTGGGTGGGTGGAGTCCTGATAATTACCAGGATCACAGCAGGTGGGGACTGGGGAATTATTAATTACATTTCTATACCACTCAATAGCTGAAGCTCTCTGGGCTGTTCACAACAATTAAAACTGCAAAATACATCATAAAACACAATATAAAATGTAAAACTACAGTATAAAAAGTGCAAACCAAAATAAAACCTAGCAGAGATTTAAAAGACAATAACAGATTAAAAACAATAGAGCTTTAAAACAACCCTTTCCTCCCCTGCTGTGGTCCTAATGACAACCTTTCCTTTGAAGCTGTCATTTGCATTGGGATGCTCTTGCACTGATGCATGCAACATCATGGCTTGTTCGGCGGCTGGGTGAAACTGATCAAGGGGACAGCCAATTGCAAAATAGTGTACAGGGTCCAAAGGGGTGGGTGGGTTGCGAATGAAGCTATACTGACACAGTCTATGACCATGGCCCCCTCCACAAGGATGCGCTTTTGCGCCCGGTTCGGGGATTATGCGCATTTTCGCAGAGGCGCATTTACGCCTAATCCCTCTGCACGGGAGGCAGCGAGAGGCGGCGAAGCGCATTAATTGATGTCCAAAAAGCGCTTTAGAAGATGTTAATGCGCATAATCACTTGTTCACACGGCGAAAATGCGCTTTAACGGCCGGAGAAAAATAAAAGTCGCTATTTAACGCGCATTCGAAAATGCGCATTATCGGGGAGATAACGCGCCTGTACGCCCGTTTTGCGCTCCGCTGGTGTGGAGGTAAAATTTATAATGAGCCTTCAAGGCTCATTAAACGTCTCGTGTGGAGGAGGCCCATGTCAGGTAGAGCAAGGGGTGACTACCTGCAGATGATAGCACCTGTCTTCTAACAGTGGCATAGAAGAGGGCATTTCAACAGGTTCGCACTCGCACATCACTGGGTTGCAGGGGCAAGGACTGTCACTACGGATTTCATAAAAGCCCAGGAGTCCCCAAACCTCCTTTGCATCAAGTCAACTTTAGAAGAGCTACAGGCAGGTCCTGCATCTCACAGGGCAACTGTACAGGCATCTGTCCCCCCTGGGCTTCCCTCGTCCCCAAACACTCTGGAGCTCAGGGCTTACCTTCACTGTGCCTGTCTCTGCGTGCATAGATAGGCGAGCTGTCTGAGCTGTGGCAGGACTTGGGTGAGGAGCTGGTGAGGGTGCCCCCTAAGGCCTCCTGGGAGGAGGTGTTGGTCAGGGGCCGGTAACGGATGAGAGGCGACGATGGCTGCTCCTCCTGCTCCAGGGACCTCCGGACCGTTGAGGCGTCAAAGGAGAACTCTGCCGTGCGAGTAAAGGGTGAGGAGCTGGAGAGGGGCGACGTGGCCTGGAGTGAGCCTTGAAGAGGGGACCTTAGGCGATGGAGTGGGCTTCCACAACTATCGCCCGCCTGCAGGGGAAAGCAGAGAGCAGGTTGCCAGGGCCCAGTTACCAGAGGCATCCTGGCATAAGTCCACATGCGAACAGCCAGTGGGGCTTGGGTGCCCTTTTAGGCAACAATAAGCCATCTGGCCATCTGTGGAGGATGTTGGCTCATTGCACGCTGACAATTCGCAATGGTTTGGAAAATTAGATGCCATTTGAGTTGTTTTAATAGAGACAGCTCACACCTAGGAAGCCATCAATTGGCAAAGGGGCAGAAGAGATAGGAACCTATGAAGCTGTCTCATGCCAGGTCAGACTATTTGTCCACCTTGAGCCCTATATTGTCTATTCTGACTCACAGAGGTTCCCCAGGGTGTCAGGTAGAATCTTTCACTTCACCTACCTGATCCTTTGTTTAAACTGGAGATGCCAGAAACTTGGTCTGTTTGGTGTGGAAAGCAGGTTTTCATCTGTCCAGACTTTTCTTGCTTACTTAAGTCACCTGGAGTTCTTTGCTCTGCAAGCATTGCTTGCTTTCCACCTGATCCTTTTAGCTGGAGCTGCAAGGGGTTGAATCTGAGGTCTTCTGCAAGCAAAGCAGGTGTTCTACCACTGATAGTAGAGTTGCTAACTTTCGAATCAGCCCCTGCAGCTCTTTCTTTAGCAGAAGTTTGATCTGCACCCATTTGCAGATCGTCATGTTCTGCTTGATGCCATGAAACACTTCACTTGCTGATTTCTGCATTTGAATCCTCTGCTAAAGATGCTGGATCTGTGTTTTTTCCCCATCCCCTTGTTGTTTTTGGCAGGTTTTTTTTTGTTATGTACAGCCTAGCATGCACTAAGTGCTAAATTAATCTGGATGATGTTGATGCTCCTATAAATATTGAGAGAACTGTATAGATCAATGGATACAGAGACAGATGGTTGGATTCAGACATTTATCTTTAGAGTAGATCCATAAAATCAATGAGACTTAAATCAGTCATGATTAATGTATGTTCCACTGATTTCAGTGGGTCTAATCTAAGTCTGATCCAACCGAGAAAAAATAGGCTTCAACTCTATGCCCATTAACCTGGGAGTAAAATGATTGAACTCAATGGACTTACTTCTGAGTAGATATGTATAGAATCGTGCAGTAAATTTTTAGTATATTCTACTTCAGATGTGGATGACAAAAAGTTATAAAGCATTGTTTTTTTAGATCCAAATAAAACCAGATTATGGCATTCAAAATATCAAAGTGGATTAAGATTTCAAACATATTTTAATCTCAACATTTGCAATCCATCTTCTTAGTCTGGTTTTTGATTATTTGGTTATAGCCACCTTTTCAAGGGACATCTCCAGATGAGTAAATGAAGGAAAACACAGAAGCTAGTTTTAATTTTAAATATGAATAACAACTCTAGATTAGCTCTAACTACCTGAAGGTTCAATCTCAGAACCATTTTTAAAAGCTTCTGGTAAACCAGAGAGTATGTGAAACAGTAAAATGGATTGGATGGTACTTCTGCCCCGACACAGCCCAGTATGTAGAGGGGGTACACACAGCCGCTCTTCACCAGCCTCATCTGTACATATCGAGATGAATTGTACGAATGCCACTTACATGGGTACAATTCAATATGTGTAGGTAAAATAAATATATGTGTGGTTGATTTCTGAATCGACTCCAGAAATCAAAGGGCGGTTTTTGCCTGTGAGCATTTGGACAATCTGTCTTCATGTGTACAGACGGAGCCAGTGTGCAGGTGGGTGGTGAAGAACTGCATGCACTCACTCCCCAACACATGTTAGGTCAAATCTGGGAAGGAACATTGTCTCTTTCACATATTCTAAGGTTTAGCAGAAGGAGAAGTGTTGTCTGATCCAGCCTGGTAACAAAGAAGATATATAAGGAATTCGTTTCAGTTTGGTTTTGATCAGGATTTACCCATTTAGAGCCTCCTGGACTCTGTAGTCAAAGTCTGTACATTTCTGAGTTTGTACTATAATTCATGGACCAAAAATGCATTTGAAAAATGTGCATGAAAAAATACATACTTTTGAAAAAAAATGCACTAATACACTTTAATTAATGAGAGAAGAATGCATACATTTCAAAATCATCCACAACTGAAGTGCACATTTGGGAAAAAAATGCAGAAAATACATGCAAATTTCCATGCAAAAAAGAAATGACCCCAATCTGATATGGACACGAGACAGAATGGGTTTTGAGGTGGAATCTGGAGAACTCCGATGAGCTTAAGTTTTGCTTCTATGCACATCCCTACTCAGCTCAGTGGTGAACACAGAGTGCACAGGCCTTTCCCAGAACCCTCAGCCTGAGCTGATGGATGTTTTGGCTGGGTTCACACATCACGTTAACCCATGGTGAATGGCAAACTATGCTGGGTAGGTGGTTATGTAAAACAACCTACTGTGCTCCCGTCAGAGGATTAGGCATGCAAGCTAAACAGAGTAGTTTATTTCACACATACACCTTGCCCTTCCTCCTCCTGGCATCCTCCTGCCCAGCCAGACAGATATCCCAGCTTCCTTTGCAGCAGGAATAGAGATCGCTTGAGAGGAGCAGAGCGACGGCAGCATTTTTGGCTGCTCTTGCCGAGCAGCTGTGTAGGCGATCTCCGTAACCTATGCGGGCCTAACAGACAACATGCTAATCTACCATTGGTAAATTAACCTTTACTGAGAAATAACCCACCCTGGGGGTGGTGGGTAGAGAAACATCCCAACACACTAACCCATCATGTTTTTTTCTGGAAAATAAACCATCATGGTTTAGCGTGTTGTGTGAACTCCGTCTTTAGCTTTCCACATAGTGTCTGGAGCAGCAGCCTCAATTTGGTGCTACCCTTTCAGTCATGCCCCATCTGACTTCCCCTTTTAGATGTACAACATAGTCTGGCAGGAAAGAATTAGCCCCTTCTTGCCAACAGTCATCTTCCTAAAATAAATACAAGCGCTGATTGCCATTTTCCTTAGTCATCTCATGCCTACGTGACCCAGCATCCATTGATCAGTGGGGTTGCCAGTGTCAATCGAAATCAAATCAAAGAACATAATGACAACTTTGAGTTGTCCCACTTCTTCTATCATTGGCCAGCACAAGGCAATTTGTTGATTGCCTGATCTAAGCCTAGTCCCTCTCCTAGATTGATCAGTACAGACTGAAGGGAGGCCAGCATTCCAATGAGACACATGGGATGACTAGCGCTACCACGGCCACCTGCCATCTTGACAGGCACAACCAAAGGACTCCAGAAGCAAGCACCCTGCCTGCCACTTCTTGATGTACCTTTTTAAAGGAGTGGGAGGCTAAATTGATTGATAGAGGCAAGAGAGAGGGATATGGTGCTGACCTTCTTCTCCAGGATATCATCCCCTTCCGTGGAGCTGCCACTGTCTCTCAAACGGGACCTGGAAGGACGCTGCCGCCTGCCCTTGGCTGAGAGCTGAGCTCGGGCCTTCTGCAAGCTGCTGTCCAGCCTCTGGGTCTCTGGAATCACATCATTAAAATCTGGGAGTGAAAGAGAGAAACGGGAAGGGGGGCAGTGGGGGGGCAGGGGCAGGGCAGGACAAGGGGCAGAGAGGTGATAGGCAGGAACGCATGTGGGGAAGAGAGAGAGAGAGAGAGAGAGAGAGAGAATGAGAGAGAATGGTGGCATAAAGGGAAGAAACATATAAGCACAGAAGGCGGTATGGAGTGCAGAGTGATAAGAGGTGTAAGGAGAGGTACACAGTGACAGATGCAACACAAAGGGGGAAAGGTGAGAAGAGGGGAGGGTGAATCGTTCAAATGAAACCCCGAGAGTAGAGGGACGCAGAGAGGGGATATTGGAATGAAGGGTTAGAAGAGAAAGAGACACAGAAAAAGTGTTCAGAGAAGGGAGGAACACGCCATCATTCAGCATAATTCTTTCAAATATAGGATCACAGATTGGACGTGGCCAACCATGACAAAACTACAAAAAGGTGGTATTTTGTTTTGTTTTTTGGCCCCATCCATTTTGACTTAGCCCCCACCCACCCACCCACCACCGGAATGTGGCCCCTGAGAGTTTCTCCAAAATTAAATTTGGCCCTTGGGCTGAAAGAAGTTCCCAACCCCTGCTTGGCATGGTGAGCCACTGTCCATGGGTGGCAATTTTCTCCATGCCACCATCAATGTCTTTCCACTCCCTCCCTTCCTCCAAGGTCTGCAGCGACTTAGAAAATACTGCCCACATGGCGTGAGCCCCTGCACTGTGTCGTTATGCAGACACTGCATCCACACAAGTTGCTTGTGTACGACGGTTAACTATGTTTCCTCGTTCACATGGGCAACATCTCTGTGGGTAAATCCTAGACATGGTGGGGGTACCCATGTCTGTTTATTCCCAGGCCCCTTCACACATTGTGTGTTGAAAGAGGCTGCAGGGTTGCACTTTAGTTTTAGCCTCATGTTGCATGGCTCCTCCCACCCCATCCCCCATGTGTTATCCGTGGATGTCTGAGACAGGGAGGCCTTCGTGTGTAGACCTCAATGTGTGGAGGCTTCTCTGAGACCCTGCATGACACTTATGTATGCTTCTTGCCTCAGTTGACCACGCTAACATGTGGATGGGCAAGGACAGGATGAAACATACAATGACTGGAGCTGGGCAAAAGGCCAAGCCCTTTTCAACTCACTTTCACATATACAGCAGGAGGTAGTTTGATGTTAACATCCAAAGATATGGGTGGGTGAGGAGAGTTTTCAGGACCAGCTCCACATTTGAGAGAGACACACACCGGTAAAGTGCCCTCCATGTCCCACCCGACTTACCTGCAATGGACATTGATAGGTCATCAATTAAAATTTCCCACAATCCTCTGATGAAATGTCATGTTGCATGCTCTGGGGCATTGTGGGAAAAACAGTGGCTCATAGCCCCACCCACAAATCAGTGTGGGAGGCCTAAGGCAGGTATCAGCTCCTGGACTGTGTGCTCCCCGATCCCCCAATTTTCATGCCTGTGTTTTGTCTTCTCCGGTACTTTTTCACAGCCTGGCTTTGATAATGGAAGTGAGACAAGCTGGGGAGAAAATACGTTTGAATGACAAGACTACAGGAAGTTAAGAGATAGTAGCTGCATTCGGACAACACATTAAGCAACGGGGGGGGGGGGGGGGAAACAATCGTCAGTTGTGTTGCTTATTGTGTTGTGTGGAGGGTAACACGCCGCTCACAAACTATTGACGGTATGCTATTCCACCCAAATAAGCAACTGAGAGAAACAACTGGCTTGCAAGTTGCTTAGCTCGAAGCCACTTGTTTAAAGCATTGTGTGGAGGGGTGAGTGGGTTAATGGCGTGTGGTGAGTGGGTTAAAACACAAGCCCATAGAGGCAGGCGGCAAGAGTGACCAAAGCGACGGCTGCCACTCTGCTACAACTGGTGCAACTTGCAGAGGCTGCTGGGATAGAATTGGGAGGACTTAGGGAGGAGGGAGGTGGGGAGAGGGGTGGGGGCTGTGTCAGTCAAATGCCGGGTTGACTGTTAGTCCACTCAACGCCAGTCCCAACCACCCACACTTGTGTAGGAATATGTTGTGTGGGGAGTACCCACAAAATAACCAACTGTGAGTTGGCTACTCAACCCACCATTGACTAATGTGTTGTCCAGATTCAGCCAGTGAGTTTTCAGTTTTCCTCCCCCATGCAGTCCTTTTGTTTTTAAAATTACTGCTGCTTCTGCCTTATACATGAACAATGTAAATGTCTGAACAACAAACATGGCTCCCACTACTATATCTAATTTTACTGTCAGAGCCAATTTCCAAAAAGGGGGTGGGAGGAAGAAGCAACATCTAAAGGGATGCAAATCCTTGAAGGCCTATGGAACGTTATTTTAAAAAAATATTCACCCATTCGTTACATTTATATCCTGCCTTTTCATTCAAAGAGCCCAAGGCAGCATACTTGATCCTCCTCCTCCTCTCCATTTTATCCTTACAACAGCCCTGTGAGGTAGGTTAGGCTGAGAGTCAGTGACTGGCAAAAAGTCACCCAGTGTGCTTTTTCACTGAATGGGGATTTGAACCCAGGTCCCATTCCAATGCCACATTACACTGGTTCTACATAAAACATTATAGAATATTTTATTTGTATAGTCCGTGTTTTAGACTGTGTGGCTTGTAATTTCATTTTTTATTGCAAGCCTCTTCAAACACATGGAGGTGGGAGATAAATATTCTAAATAAAGAACAAACCAACTACTTTCTGGATGGCATTGGGATTTGTGAAAATTCATTTGCAGGGCATCCACCATCTCTCACCACTTTTCTGAATGATGCAGGAAATATTTTATATCTGAATTTTGGAATGAAAACCTTGACATCTAGATATTTGTCTGTTTTGATGGATTAAATGAACTAATGTAGATAATATAACATTTACAAATCCTCCTGCAAATCACCTATCAGATACTGTCAAATGTTTTATTATTGCATGTCTGATATTGTCTACTGTTCACATCCACTGCAAATTGGCTGTCAAATATCTGACTGCTACAAGTCAGATCCGATCAAACCCTGGCTGTGACTCAAATGCACCCCTTTCACACACACACTTTTCTATGCGCTTAGATGCTATATGGCACAATATTCCACATGTCTACTCAGAAATAAATCCTACTGAGGCCAGTGGGATTTACTCCCAGGGAAGTGTGCATAGGGTTGCAGCCAAAATCTCTCACACAGACATATTCCTTTTTCATTCAAGACTGCACATTTCTTCTTCACGCAGAGATGTACATGAGATACAGGCAGCTGATTCTTGGGGAGAACAATGGCAACATCCCAGCGGTTGCTCCTGGACTCCGTGGCTGTTCCCCTCTGTTTGAGGACAGCGCCTGTCCTGGGGTGCCTAAACTAGCTTGCTGCCTCAGGTGCGGTGGTGGATCCTATCCCATTGCCAGTATTGAAGGAAGATTCAACAGTAGTCAGTTTCTCAGGCAGATTTACTATTGCAAATGGCATGTGAAGAGAGGGGAAACACCCCTCATCCTTGCTGCCACTTCTCTGTTATCAACCCATGTAAAGTGGTTTTTAAAATAAACAAAAAAGAAAAGGCCACCCAGCTACTATTACACACATTTACAGGTAGTTTGGCCCACAGACTTCAGCCCTTTCATGCATAGATTCCAATTCTGAGATTAAGCAATGTCATTCTCTCTCTCTCTCTCTCTCTCTCTCACACACACACACACACACACACTGCCCGATTCTGTAAATAAATTCTGCCACACGCATGCAATTGCACTGTAGCCTTATCACCCCGCCATTTGCTATCTGTGCGTGCACACCATCTCAACAGCACCTTTCCTGCATATGGAACAGCCAGGATTATCATACCACATGAATTGTTAATCAAATCAGCAAGGCATCTCTGGACAGGATGCAAGTGGTGCGTGCGTGCGTATATAGTCATGCTTATAGCTCAGTGTCTCTTGGGTGTTGAAAGTCAGCCACCGTTTAATTGACTACACAGAAACGCTGTGAATGGGAAATGAGGGACATCAATATCAGAGGACATTAAATATCAGGAGGCAAAGACCGAGAGATGGCAGTGAGCATGTGCGTAGACACACAAGGTAAACACAGGACTGCTTAATTTGGGAAATGAGGATGCTGGGATGCAGGCTGTGTGGATGCTCTCTGCCCCAGAATTCTTGCTCCCCAAATCCCAGATGGGTGAAGGCTGGTTGAAGTTATGTATTTATGGTGAGATTTCTACATGTGCTCAGAGATGCTCTCATAATGCAACCCCACGCAGGAAAAGTGCTTGTGTATGTATGGACAAAGGGAGGTGGTAGCACTTTAACTTGCAGCTAGCAACTCATTCATCATGACTGGGATTTAGTCCAGGCAGCAGGTAAACTATCACTTCACAAGCAGAATGACTGTGTAAGTAAGCCCTTTTTACTGTGGCTGGCTGGTGTGATATGTGCAGAGTAGAGATGTAAAATTTCTGGAAATTTTGAAGCCATGGAGGAAAAAAAATTTTTTTCCAGGGGTTTTTGGGGAAAAAATATTTTTGGGGGGGAAATGGGAAAAAAATGCAATATTAGCACTTTTTACAGATTGAAAGTCACTTTGTTACTTTAGGAACATAAAATGTAATCATGTACAAATTGGTTTGGTATAAAATTATCATATTTGGTATATTAAAGTACAGTGTATTCAAACAATTATTACAAACTGAATTTACTTTTTTAAATTTTTACTTTTTTTTTTTTTAACAAATGGAGCTACAAGCTCCTGAACTGCAAGGAGCGCCTGAACCTCTTTGGTTTTGCCAGTTTACGAGGAGCAGGCAAAAAACAATAATAATTTAAAAAAAACAGAAGAAACCATCAACATTAGTAACAAAAAATATTATTTATGCCTCCGCTAGTCCTCCACAGTGTCAAGCAGACATAAAGCCCCCATTCACATAAAAAGTTTTTAGAAATCATTTGGAGAAGTAAATATATGAACACTTTGTCTTAAACATTTTATTCAACAGGCTAAAATAAAACATTCCATAATCTATTTTTCTTCATCCCCCCCCCACCATTTTTCCAATTTTTCAGGCGGGGGGGGGGGGAAGGCTTTGGGGAAAAAATGGGGAAAAAAACTTTTTTTCTGAATTTTTCCAGGCTTTCACGTTGTTAATGCAGAGTGGAAACTTGGAGTTAGAATCTACTCACCATGCAAGGAAGGGCTCTGTTTGCATATGATCTCTCTCCCCTCTTGGGGGGGGGGGGTCTCCTCTTTTTTTAAGTAGCGAAAAGAAGCTATTGGTTATCCCACTTTGTTAAACTTTGGCTTAGCTATATTTATTGGGTGGCATCCAGATTTAGTCATACTTACAGTAGACCCATTGAAATAAATGGGATATTAATCATGCCTAATCTAAGTAGATGTCAGTGGGCCTACTCTAAGTATGACTAAATCTGGACCCAACCTGTTGATTGATTTTTTTAAAATAAAGAAATACGTTCATTGGAGGTTGTATGCTCACCCTCTCCTGTGTCTCAGCACACATCTAACTATATAGTTTTAAAAAGGTGGGAGTGTAGAATAGTGGTTAGAGTGTTGGAGACCCATGTTCAAATCCCCACTCACTGGGAACCTTGGGCCAGTCACTAACTCTTAGCCTAACCTACCTTATAGGGTTGTTGTCAGAATAAAATGGGTGGACAAGCCATGCATGGGTTGAAGCCAGTCATGAGTAGACCCATTGAAATCAGTGGGTCAAGAAAGACACGGCTAACTTAAGTCCCGTTGATTTCAATAAGGCCTCATCTACACCAAGCAAGATATTGCACTATGTAAGTGATATGAAAGTGGTATATAAAAGGCAGGAGCCACACCAAGCAGGATATAGCGGCATGAAAACTGTATATGGTATGTGTCAATGGGCCCCAACAGTTGTCAGTGCACTTTAATACCGCTATAAAGCAGTAGTGTGGCTCCGACCTTTCATATACCGTTCATACCACTTTCATAGTGCTATATCCTGCTTGGTGTAGATGAGGCCCATGTCTCCTCTGAATATGACTAAGTCTGGATCCAACCCAATAATGTGACATGGCTATTCCTCCGCCACATCTGTTACATGTCTAGGGGAGAGATTGTAGTCCAGTGGCGGCGCACGTGCTTTGCATGCACAGAGCCCCATGTTCAATGTCCAGCATCTCCAGTTAAAAGGGCAACTGATGGGAAAGACCTTTTGCCACCTGAGACTCTGAAGAAGAAACAACGCTGGGCTAGATGGACAAAGAGTCCAACCTTATATAAGGCAGCTTCTTATGTCCCTGGAGGTGCCTGGGATATGCTTCTTTTGGCACTGAAAAGGGAAAGGCGATCAGACAAGGAAGGAATGGCGCTAAGACATGCTTTGACTGATGGTGCAGAAAGGCCCTGTGTGGTGTTGATTTTTAAAAAAATGTGTTCCCCACCCCCCAGACACAGGCAGCAGGCAGGCTCAGATGGCTGCCTCAAACCTCAGCCCTGCCTCTCTCTACCTCCTCCCTCGAAAGCACAGAAATGGAAAATCCCCAGCAGGCAGGAGTGAGCGTCACGCCAGCAGGATCAAAATCTACCCTGTGCAGTGAGCACGGCTGAGGGTTGTTTTGTGCCATCCTTACCCAAATAGCCCCTGTGCATACCTGTGTGTAGGGATCATTCACCTCGTCATCAGGGCTGTGTCTACTCTGTGAATTTAAACGTGGTCCCCTGGATACTTTTTTTTTGGGTATGTGCGATTTCTTGGGGAAAGAACTCCGTCCCGGTGGGGAGCCAATGCAAACAGATTTCTGAACTAGAGCATAATAGAAATACATGTGCAAGAGCAGGTCCACCTATGGGAATGATGTTCCTGAGAATCACATGCACTTCATGCCTCTCAAATATGCCAATTGTATGGGGTCCCTGGCCCATCCCTGGTCTAGAGCATGGGAGGCTATGGGAGCCATTACACACTATACGTCACATAGTATGCAGCTGATCCTCACCACTTTGTTGACCTTAGTGTAAGCATGCATGCCCTGATCCAGATTGGGACCACTGTGTATGGGTAGGGGAAGTTTAAACCCTTTCCCCCAGCCACTTCTCTCCTCATCCCCGACCCCCCCACCCCCCTTCTCCCCCACGTACCATGGGGGCTAAATACAATGGCAAACAACTCCACTGATGCCAATGGAGGCTTTCTCTTTGTTTAGCCCAACTAGGGCAGGGCCATGAATTGGAGAGTGGAAGTAGCTGGGTGGGAAGCGTTAAACTTCTCCTACTTATGCGCGGTTACCTTGATCTGGATTGGGCCCTCACAGCTTAAACTAAGGCCAACAAAATGGTGAGGATCAGATGCACACTACATATATATGGTAGCATATAGTTTAGCCAATGATAGATCACATGGTTTTCATGCAGAAGGTTCTGGGTTCAGGCCTCTTTCTATATGTTTACAATGGGGTCAATCATCCTGGGCAGGGCTAGCTTCCACTGTGAGGGGGCCCTTGGTAGAGGGCCCTCTCTTCCATTGGTGAGCACTGGAAAAGGTGGGCAGCAGCACCACTCTGAATTAACACAGGGCTACAAGGAACCGCCATTTAAATTTCCCAAAATGACTCCACCATGGCATTGTTATGGACCATTGTGAGAAATCAAAATGGTGGTTCCCAACCACCCAATGCTTTTCAAAAGGGGGCCAAGGGCAAACATCAGTGGTGGGCCTCGGGTGGCCACTAGGCATTTGCAAAAAAGAAATGCATCACCCATGAAAAGAGGACAAAAGAGGACACCGATTTGCATAACATTTGCATATGCACATTTAAAATAATGACTACAATTTGAATAGAAATACAATATATCTCCCCATAAGTTTATTGATGACTCCTGTTCACCTTCCTATGGTTCTTGATCTTTAAACAGGACTTGGAATGGGCAACCCTTCAAATAGAGGGCTGTCTTTTGTAAAGTAGAAAAACCAAAAGGAGGAGAGCATCCAAATCAGGACAAAAAAAAGAGAAGCAGGTTCTCTCCTTTTTTGTCCTTCTGTAAAGTAGGACACCTGGCGACCACCGCTCCTGTGGAGGTGCTGGGACCCCAGTAGGTGGCTTCACCTGGGCCTCACACATGAGCGCTGACAAACAGTACGCTCTCAGAAGTGAAGGAAACATGGAACATCTTTAAAATGTCCTATCCCAGTTCATTCAATGGCATCTCCAGTTCAACGATGCCCACGTAGCAAGGTCTGGAGAACTGCCAGGCAAGAATTGGACCAGTGGTCCGAGTCAATTTCAGGCAGCTTCATATGTCGATATGAACCCGGGATAGGAGGCCCCTTCGCCCTGCAGCCTTGGGTTGATAAAATAAGACTTTGGGAAATCTTAATTTGCACCAAGGCTCAGCTTGAGCTGGTGAAGTAGTCATATGATGACAGTGTCTCTGAGCATGTAAAGAACATTTCCCCAACCAAGGCCAACTCCCAAACATTTAAGGGTAGGGATTCCAGATCAGAGGATGTGGCTTGGGAGCCGCCCCCTCCCCTCGAGTTCAGGACACCATCTGCAGCAAAGACCCTAGGAGGGTTGCCAATGCTTCTGTTTAGGTGGCAGCTACGGGATGAGGTAGGGATGGGGTGAAGCCAGGAAGAGACAAGGAGCTTACCAAAAACCTCATCCGCATCTTGGAGTTTGGAGGAAGACATAATGAAGTAAATCTGTGAAGGAAGGAAAAGAGAGGGAGAATATGGAACAGTCAGGGCTTTCAATCCATCCAGTCTTAAAAGGGAAAGAGAGGAGGCCGGTGGGGGGGGGGGGCAGATTCTAGAACTCTGGACCCAATTTCCAGACTATTAACTTTTGCCCCTCCCACAACACTGTAAGAAAATGAAAGCATAACCTCGCTTGATTTGAAGATGATCCTCTTGTAATCTTATTTTAAGTGATGTTATGTACAGCCGGAGTCTTGCAATCAGCTCTGCGGATCTGACCCAATAGCTCAGCTCTTGCTACTACTACTATTACTACTGCTGCTGCTACTTCTAGAGAACCAAGGTTCTGTTTACTTACTTAAAGAATTCATAAACTACCTTTCTCCAATGCTCCACATGACATCTTACAGACCTTACATACGCAGGCAAAAATTAACAGGTTCCTCAACCCAAGGGGCTTACAAACTAAATTAGCCCATGGAGGGAAAGCAACCCTGGGCAGTAGCTATATGCACTTTGGTCGCAAGGATATCGGGAAATGCCAAAGGTTACACAGAAAATATAGATTGTTGGGGGGGGGGGGGGAAGAACTTGAAGGAAGTGAGCGTGGTGGCAGTGCTATCATACTCACTTCCTTCAGGTAAATTTTACTTGATCTGTACACTGTTAGGGGGGCTATTTATGCATCACCAAAAAAGAGGACAAATGGGGATGCAGATTTGCAGAAAATGTGCATATGGGAATTTACAGATGCACATTTTGATATAATTATTCTCATTGCAATAGCAATACAATAATCCAGTGTTGTAGTGGAGCTAGTTCGGCAGCACCAGCACTTTTTGATTAGCAGGGAAGCTAACATCATCTGCCACCCCCACCCCACCCCACTCCAGAATTCCCTGTTCCCACTGAGCTTAGCTCCAATCCCCACAATAGCTGGGAATGGGGGAGGGGGAACGAATTTTCTCATCTCTCCCCACCCCGTCATTCCTAGAAATGTTCCTATATTCCTAGAAATGGTCTGTTGATATGGATCAACGCAGCTGCCTGCATTTTGGGTTCTCCTTGGGGGTGTGGCTGGCTATGGGGACAGTCATGATGAGCGCCTGCACTTCAGTGTTTACCACTGAATATATCTCACCATAATGGAGAAGACCGTGACCGGATGAGCTGTGTAGTGGAATGCTGGGACTTGTAGTCCAACACATCTGGAGGGCCCCAGATTGGAGAAGGCGACAACACAGTGCCCACAGCCTACCTTTCATTTTGCACCCTACAACTGCTGAAGATCGGATAGCTTATTGTAGGGCAACTTGTTCTTGCAAATATGTCTTTTGCTAAAAGAACAAATCGTCTCTTGGCTTTTTCATCCATTAAAGAGAAACTATTGCAAAGTGAACCAATATCACACGTGGAGAAGATTTCCAGCAATTTGTAACAGTGTGTGTGTGTGGGGGGGGGGAATGGGCAGAGATCCTTGGTAGGAGAATTACAGCCTGGGCCCATGTCAGGACACTTCAAAGATTTGGGGTCCGGGCCCCTCGGATATAAATCTACATACATTTTGCATATGCTAATATATAACTATATATGCAAATGAAGAAATACTTACTGGGATTTATTTAAATTTCACAGAAGGCAAACGAACCAATTAATTTCTCACCCAAATAACCTCAAATAGAATATTTTTTTCTGTTAATTTGCACCCCACCCCACTCCAAACCATCCTTAATCAGTAGTTCCTCTTCATTTAAAATTACTCTGCAATTTCTCCCTCCTCCCACCTCACTTCTCTCTTTGTCCCTTTTGGAAGGAAATTGTCCCCTGCCCATACAATTAAAATGAGAAGAAAATGCTTCCATTAACACCAACAGAAATCTGCTGGGTGTGTTTGTGTTAACCTTTTCCTCCCAGGCTTCCTTGAGCAATGTCGCCAGAGCTCAGGGGCCACATTCCAATAGTGGGCGGGGCCGACAGCAAAAGGGGTGGGGCCAAAAGACTAGCATATTTTAATTTACAGCTCTCACTGCCAGTAACTAATCCTTAGGAAAGGCATTTCAACCATTTAGAATGGGGGACGGGGGAAGGAGCTGTGCAAAAGCTGGGAAACCATCCAACAGTCAGTGGTTAGGGGCAAAGGGCTGAGGCCTGGAGGGCCAGATTGGGTCCTCGGGAATTTCTGCATCCCTGCCTTAAAGCAACCGCTCTAAGAACCCTTTATGTGATGTCTGCGACTGAGAGCCTATCTACACACGCAGGATAAAACACTTTGAAAACGTTTTGAAAACTGTGTGTCCTGGGCCCCAACAGTTCTCAAAATTGTTATAAACCATTTTAAACCATTTTAAAGCAGTAGTGTAGATAGGCTCTGAGACACGTTGTACAAAATTTGCTTACAATTCTAGACCACTAATTTTATCCCAAATCTGACTTCTGAGACAGGGCCTTCAATCTTCCGCACAATCAGCTTTAGCAGTTAAGGGCATAGTCCTGTGGGTTGCATCCTCGATGATTCTAAGCCCCCAAACTTGGAGGATTTATGACCATTCTACATAGGGCAGGAGGAGCAGCAGAGGTGATCTTTGGAGGGGGAGGGGATGAGGCTGGAAAAGCCTCAGGATAGCTTGTATCCTGGCCTTTCTGGTCTCCTCCCCTCCCTGCCCACTGAAACACCCCCTTTTCCCCCTCTCTGAGGTTGTGTTCCTGACTTTGGAGGCCGGTGGTGCAGTTATTTCTGCCCTGGCTGAGAGAGGGAGAGCAATCAGATCTCCGATTCCCCCCTTCGAGGTCAGAGCGCCATGTCCAACCTTGGATCACAGAATCCAAAGTGTCCTATTGGCCCTCAGCTACTGTCTAGGGGCCATAGGATTGCTCCCTAATAGGCTGCAGGGTATGCCTTTATTAGCTGGGTTGTTTATTTTCTTTAGGGTTTTAGACCATCCAATCACTAAAGTGTTTTGGGCAGAGTATGGGTAAATGAAAAACTTAAAATAAAAAATACAAATGAAACAATGATAATAAAATGTCACGGAATAACACCACGATAAAACCAGCAGTGAGGGGTAAAAACAGTGCAACACAACATAACATTCAACTTAAAACAGTGCAAAGATTTAAAAGAACGAAACAGTCCTCAAAATCCCTTGGTTCATTGAAATAATTCAACACACGATTCCTCCCGCTCCAAGTGCTGCCATTGCATTTCTCCCACTTTCAGCTGATGGGGTAGAAGGAAGGAAGGTAAGCAGGATTCAAACTTATTAGCAAAATAGATTTGAATAAGCCCCTAATGGATTTGATAGCTTTCTCTGCCTCTGTCCCTGGAGTGTATGAGCGTTCGATTCATGCATTGCAACTACCCATTACTCAAGAAGTCCTGCCCACTAGAACAGCTGACACCGGCCTAGTCAACCACTCCAGCATCCACCAGCCAGTGGGGGGGGGGGGAAGGAACAGTCCTCCACATATAACCCCTCCCCTTGGCTTGACACAAAAGCTGTGTACATTTCCTGGGGCTGATGGGAAAAGCCAGGGATCAAATGAATCTGAAAGAAGAAGAGGGTGTGTGTATGTGGTGGTGGGAGAATCATACATCTGAGCTGACTGTTAGCTATTGCTTAGGCCTACCTACCAAGAAAATGAAATGACCTAGAATTTATAAGGCAAAAGGGAATGGAGGAGGTGAGGGGGAGGTCTGGAAAAGAGAATGCAGAGAGAGATAACTATAGAAAGAGGGATGCTGACATGGGAAAACAAAAGTACTAGAAAAAGATTTGATGGTTTGTTTTTTCATGGCCTGGAAAGGAAAAAAAGTTGAAGTCTTCCTAACACTTCCTCGGTTAGTGTGGACTGGAATATTTTAATGCTTCAGTTGCATCTTTGCAAACAGGAGTTTCTATTGAATCTGAATGATAATCATATCAAGGCTGATCTAGATATAAGGCAGCTTACCCTATCTATTCTTTCCAGGCCATAACGGATATCATCACATCAATCATATCTGCAGAGACCTATGTTTTCACCCAAATATCAATTGGTTTCATGTGTGTGTTGTGACACACACGCACACACACCAGACCAATTCCGAACCAGAAAACCAGTGGAGCAGTGGCTGCTCCCACAGAAGAGCAGTGCTGAATGCATGTAACTGGGAAACGTGGAGATATGCATGGAGTTGCACATGCATTATATGATCCTATTCTTGGAAGTGGTCTTTTGTCTCCTCCACAACAGGCATCATGTTCCAGCCACACCTGGTACTGGATATACCCATAACATGCACTTCAGTGCATTTGCTGGATCACTGTGGCTATGGCTGCTCTCTGGAGGTGCAGAATCTCTGAGGTAGATAGATGGATTTCTATCCATGCTTTCCACATCCCCAGGCATTTGACACACACATACACACACAGAGAGAGAGAGACAGAGAGAGAGAACTGGAAGGGAGCAGGAAGAAAAAGCAGAAAGGGATGAGACAGCTTATGTGTGTGTAGAAAAACAAGGAGGGAGTACAGGGGATTCAGAAGAAGATGGATCTGAAGAGAGGCAGAACGGAGGAAGAAAATAAGGAACGGCATAAGGTAAAGGTCCTCAAACACATGACAGTCAAGAGGAAACTGGTAACTGGTCCAGGATCAGCCCCAAGGCCTAGTTCTATACCAGCTCTCCCTCTTCAGCGTCCAGTCCCATGAAACGGCTCAGCCTAACCAAGTTTTCCTAGCAAAAGAAACCAGATCCTGCCCAAGCCGCTGTTCAGAGTAAGAGCCCAGTTTCTGTGTTGCATTTCTCTACTCCACCCTTCCGCTCAGTTCAGAGCAGCAGTCCAGCCTTACAAGAACCCTAAGTGGCAGATGAAGCTAAGCGAGAGAGAGAGAGAGAAAGGGAGATGCCAAAAAAGCTTCATAGCTGAGCAGAGACTTGAACCTAGTTTTGCCACATCCAAGCCCAATACTATAGTCACTGCACCATGTTTTCCTGGCCTCTGAATTCAGACTGACATGTACAGAAAGGGAGAGACCAGTTAGCTGCTTCAGGGTTGAAGAAAGGCGATAGAATTGGGGCAGGGGGAGGAAATCTATCCACAGTCTGGGCTTTAAAAACACAGCTGGAATGGTTAACACCCTCGTCCTGAAAAGAAACAGTGCAATCCTAAACACACTTACCAGGGGATAAGCTCCATTGAGCATAATGGGTCTTACTGCTGATTAAACATAGTTAGGATTGCACTATAAATGAAAAAAAAATCAAGAATGTTACCAGTGAAGATGGGCCAATAAAACAATAAAAGGAAAAGGAAAATCACTGATGAAAAAGTAAACTAAGTAACTTTTGTTCAAAATATTGTCCACATTTCAGGACAGCTTTGTATGTTAAGGGCTGTAACAGAACCAACCAGGTCAATGAGAGAAGAATTGCTAAATATTTTGCATACTGTTGAAATTATTGATAAAATATTGATTATAATGCACAAACCTGCAGGGCTAGGGATTCAATACTCCCAAGTGTGTAAAATATCTTCTTTCCCCCTGATTCTGCTAATAAGAGGCCAAGGAGGTTTTTAAAAATAAATAAATAAAAATAGCCCACTATGCATTTCCTTCCTGTTCCGATTCTGATCTGACTGTAATCCGGCAAGAAGACTTTCCCCTAGGATCAGAAACAAGCAGGAGGGTAGGAAAAGACATGTAATGGGGCCAAAGGGGCAACTGAATCGGTTAAAAAAAAATAAGGGGAAACTCTCAAAGCACAATGCAGCGGCTTAGCTTCAAAGCAAGAAAAGCAACACGGACGGCGGTGGCCGATGGAGGGGGGTGGGGGAGATTAGCATCACGAAGAGAAAAGTGCCACCTTTGAAGCGAAGGGCCTGCATTATCATTCATTCATGCTAATAACCTTAGCGCTGCTACTCCTAGGCCCCCTTTTCAGTGTAACTGGGCGCTCTCATCAAAGGCTCGGACGAGTGAAATTGACTAGCACACTGAAACTGACATAGAAACACGGGAGGGAAGGGGCTTACCTGAGGCACGAGGTGGCATCCTCAAAAACCTCCTAAAGATCTTCTATGAATCCCATGTCTCCATCCCAGAGCCATTTCCCTTCCCCCCTCCTCCGCCCCCCATGGCCTCTTCGACTCTCCTGCCGCCGGATCCGATTGTTACGCCGATGCTTATCTTGTCCCTGTGATGTTTGCATCCAAAATTAAAGCATCAGGCAGCAAGCAAGAGAAGAAAGCCGGAGAGAAGGAAAACATACAGATCCAGGCAAGTCTCCCGTAGTGAAGATTGCAGTTTTGCGGTGCTGATTTTTTTTTTGGCGGGGGTGGTGGTGGTATTTTTTTTTAAAAAAACTGACCTCTGGAATAGCCAAACTGGGACTGGGATGGTCCCAGGGAACTGGAGGGAGGGGAGAGTAAGAGGCGGAGATTAACTGGAACCCGGAAGCGGCGGCAGAGGCAGCAGGAGCAGCTTGGCTTGAAATCATAAGAAGGAAGACGCTATCGCTGCGTTTATTTCTTGAAATCCCCTCCCAGATGCTTTGGCTTGGCTTGGAGCTTGGCTTGCCTTTTCTAGATCCCAGGAGCCCTGGATGCGATTTTCCTAGGCCAGGCGTCCCTCCTGGCGACAGGAAAGGGAAGCGAGAAAAAGGATGGGATGAATGAGAAAGAAGGCAACGGAGGGCGAGAGGAAAAATAAGCCACAGAAAAATGCTGCAAAAATCTACATAGGTACCCCCATCCTAGCACATTGGTTTGGAATTAAGGGCTGGTCCATGCCTGTTCATCACCTGATGACTGCAACATCAAATGATAATTGAATTTATTTCAGTCCTAAAGGGTTTTTAAACATCCCACCCTTCATCCTAAAACGATCCCAGGACAGTCACAATATACAATATAATATCTAGAGCTTTGCATAATGAATGTTTGAAATCTCCATCCTATTTGTGAGCAGAGAAACTGAAGGGACAATTTCACCGAATTTCTCCAGGGGAAGGAGAAATTCTACTACAGTTTTTGTTTTTACAGGTATAGCTCACCCCTGGCAGGGGCTGTAGCAGAGCAACTTTCTTTTTTTCCTATGCTTTGTTTTATTTTGATTTGGGTGTTGTTGTTTTGCACAGCCACTGCAAGTGGAAACAGCATCAAGTGTGTTGGCAGCCTCAGCCTGGCCCCCATTTTGCATCCTCCACAATGCGGTTATTAGGGGCCAGTTGTGTCTAGCTCCAGGAGAATAGATGGACCCAAGTGCTATGCCAAAAATCTGTCCTCTGATTTCCTAAAAGTTTCCTTCCCCCATGAAAGAGGCCTTCTATCTTTCTGCCACATTCTCAGGGCATTTTATAATTTATTTTGAATTTATTTTAGTGGTGCTTTTGAGCTTACCTAATCACTGCAAGGTGGCTGAGGGTGCTGTGTGTGTGCTTTTCTCTCTTCATTGTTTTGCAGCCTCTGTCTTCCCCTGGGCTTTAATTGAAGTGTGAGAAGCCAAGGAGGCTACAAGCTGCTGGAGAGATGATTGTGCAATGAAAGACAGGACACTTACGCACACTTCTTGCCTGCCAGTAAGGTAAGCACAAGAACCCCAAACCTGACCCATGAGAATTTCTCCAAAATTTTCATCTCCTTTGAATTTCTTTTCCAAAGCAGTTTCTTTTCTATTAAGTTGAATGAAAATGGTCCTGAAAAAAGGTGGAAGGTTTTTTTGGCACAACACTTGTATTATCGTTATAAAATACACAGAAGTCAGTCCATGTCAAATTCAATATATATTGCCCTTCAACAACCTGCATTGCTACATAGGCTCTGCTAGTAATCAAAAGGCAGGGTGGATTATAATTGTTTTCACCTGGTGCCACAAGTTAACCAATGTTGGCACCAGTCTTACCTCCAAGAGGAAGACATTCTACAGCTGGGGTGCCACCACCGAGAATGTCAATCACATCTGGAGGGCATCAGGTTGGGGAAACTGAGCTAGACTATAATTACCAGGTTGCATTAAACTTGAGCTATGCTATGGATTATAGTCACTCCACAATACCATTTCCTGCTCTTCTCCTGAATTATCTATTTATATTAGTAAAGGTGGGTTACAATTAATGCAGTTATCCATACTGGGCAGATTCTTGTTTATATATTCTGCATCAGTTTACAAAGATGGAGCTTATGGTAAAAAGCAAACAAACAAAAAACCAGTTGGAGACCTCTTGGTATAGCAAAAAAGATGTAAAAGTTAGTATGCAAGTTCAGTTTGAATAAATCTGATATTCAATTTTTAAGGAGATATTCACTGGACAGTCCATGTAGATTTTGAGCTGCAAGGATTGTTTGAATTCTGTACATGTGTGTACATGGATGTGTATGTACATGCCCACACACACAGGGGAGGGGCTGTAGTTCAGTGAGGGAGCACCTGATTTGCAAAAAAAAGGACACAGGTTCAATCTCTGTCATCTCCAGATTGGGCTGGAAAACCACCTGCCTGAAATTTGGGAGAGTGGCCATCAGTCAGTGTCAACAATACTGGGCTATATGGACCAAGGGTCTGACTCAGGATAAGGCAGATTCCTATGTTCCTACCAAAGTCACTGATGTTGACATGAAACAAATGAGACCTTTTATTCTCTTTTGCATTCATTCAATTGCATATATGTTAAAGTTGTTTTCTCTGGATTAACAAGCTATGTGAAAACCCCTCCAAAGCACGTAAATTACTTGCTCAGTTTATCCCTTGCAGCCTTGCCCAGCCTGGTGCCCTCTGTATGTGTTGGCCAGAAACTCTCAAGATTCCTATCACAACTAAGGATGATGGTGTTTGCAGTCCAATATGCCTTGCAGGAACACGATTGGGGGAGGTTGATCCCTTGCTATAATCTTGCAAACGGAACCTTCACAAGTATTTCTCCCTTCCTAATATGGTGGTGGGGGGGGGAATGTGATGCTTGATAAGTGTCTTTCATATCTCCTCCTTCAAATCAGCATTCAAACTCAAGTCCTTACAGGTTCTTCTAGGAGCAGCTGGAATCAGAAGCAGAAGGGCTGAGAGAGAAGGGAAGAATTTGCTTGTGAGAGGGAGCGCAGTTGGTGCTGAACGGACAGCTCCAGGAGTGCCGTTGAACCAATTTGCCTTGTGGGTAAAGAGAACACATCTTTGATTGCTGGACAGAAGCTTGCCTTGAAGGATGCTGCTGATTTGAGCCTCGCTGTTTTATTATATGCTATGATGTTGCTGTTTAATTTTTAAAATGGATCTTAATGGCTGGAAAGGCAGAGCAAACAAAAAAAAGGTCTAAATAAACAATCAAACAAAAACAACATCCCTGGTGGATGGGGAAGGAACAATTCAACACCCGGGGTGTTTTTCTAAAACACAGAATTGGACTTTGAGTTGATTGTTGTGGTCAGTGCACACCTCTAATATGTACACATGTTATTTATTTATTGTGTTATATTTATAGCCCACCTTTTCCCTGCAAGAAACCCAAGGAGGCTTATATAATCCTCCCCCTCCTCTTCTTCATTTTATCCTCACAACAATCCTATGAGGTAGGTTAGGCTCAGAGCCAGTGACTGGCCCAAAGTCACCCAGTGTATGGCCAAATGGGAACTAGAACCCAAGTCTTTCAAGTCCCAGTACAACACTCTAACCACTACACCACACTGGCTTTCTAGTGAATGGCATTGATGGAGGCAAGAATTAGGAACAATGCAGTCAGATGGAACTGAATATATGAACATCAGAAAAGACATGCTGGGTTAATCTAGTCCAGCATTCTGTTCACACAGTGGCCAACAAGTTGTGCACAGAAAAATCACAAGCAGGATGTGAGTGAAACAACAACTTGTTACATAGGCATATAGTCTCTGATACTGGAGGTAGCATATAGCCATCAGGACTTGTGGCCATTGATAGCTTTCTCCTCCAGGAATTTGTCTAACTCAATTTTAAAGCCATCCCAATTGGTGGCTATCACTACATCTTACGGTAGCAAATCCCATAGTTTAACTATGCACTGTGTGAAAAAGTCTTTCCTTTTATCTGAAATGCAGTTTTTGGGTAATTCTCTAAGCAACAAAATTGGAGGGATGGAGTCAAATAATGTAGTGATCCACAGATGAGTGATTAGTTGCTTACACTTATATCTGGCCGCATAGTCCTGGGCTGGGCTGCAGCAGTAGGCCTCAGCATCTGCACTCCCTTGGTGGTGGAGTTGCTGCTTAAGATAGCTATGCAACAGGCTGGAAGACTGCTGCTGCTCTCTCCTCTACAGTCTTCCCTGAATGGTGATCTCCCCCAACCTTTGCAGTTATAGCATCATAGAATAGTAGAGTTGGAAGAGGCCTATAAGGCCATTGAGTCCAACCCCCTGCTCAATGCAGGAATCCACCTTAAATCATCCATGACAGTTGGCTGTGCAGCTGCATTTTGAATGCCTCTAGTGTGGGAGAGCCCAAGACCTCCCTAGGTCATTGGTTCCATTGTCATAGTGCTCTAACCATCAGGAAGTTTTTTCTGATGTCCAGCCGGAATCTGGCTTCCTGTAATTTGAGCCCATTATTCCATATCTTGCACTCTCCCCAGTCTCTCTTTCAGGGCCAAAACAGACATAATTTAAATCTGTGTCTGGCAGCTATCTCTTTTTCTTCATTTTTTTTTACTCTAAAGTAGGTGCAAGCACCCCCCCCCCCCGGATCAGGACCCTAGTGTGGGAGGGTAGGGAGGCTTTTAAGATCTGGATCAGGACCCTACATCTGCTCTAGGGTACAAATGAAAAAGGGCATAGCTCCTAGATACAGATTTAAAGCCATGTCTTATTTGGCTCCGAAACTTCAAATGTACACAAATATGTTTTGTTCATCTATTTCAGGTCAGGATTTATCTCTGTGACTTCCCAATAGGAACAGGAATAGCAACCCGAGCCAGAGTGACAGCCATCTGTTGGGGATGTTTCTAGCTCTGTTTCCAGCATCAAGCCGTTGGACTCGATGGCCTACATGGTGTGGCCATGTGTCCTCTTTTACAGAGGACTGTCCTCTATTTGAAGGGCTGCCCAGTCCAAGTCTGGTTTAAAGATACAAAACCATTAGAAGGAGGAACTGGCCTCAAATGATCTGTTAGCACCTGAACAACAGACTGAGCAGGCAGGCACACAGGGCACCATGTCACAGTCTTTCATACTCTGGCAGGATGTACTGTATTTCCATTTAAATTATAATAACCTGTATTGGATTTGGTTTCGGCAGAATGGCGAGGAGTCAGGTGTGAGCTTACACACAGTGATACGTCATGTCTAGTAGCATCTGTATACTTGTTTGGGAGAACAGTTGGCAACTATAATGAAGTTAGAGTTGGTTCTCATAGCTGTATAGTGAGGGTCAGCGCAACAGTTAAATAATACACAGTAGCTGCTAAGCACAGTTTGTACTTTTCTTACTGATAAGAATGCCTATTTTTTTTGCTGAGAGACTTCATTTCCTGCCAAAAAATTAACCCCTCCTTTCCCCTCCTGGGTGAAGGGAGGGAGGTGTTTGTGTGTACCTTCTGACAAGCCTGAATTAAATGAGACAAGCTCTATAAAATCCTGGGCAGCTTGGCCTGTTACCTGTTTTTGCTGGAGATGGGGGAAGGTGCACCACCTGCTCAGATAACCAGCCCTGGGACAATACCCGTTGCTTCCTGGGAACCAGTGCAGTACCAATTGAGGGGACCGTGTCTACCGACTGAGAGGCATGTGTAAGCCTATCTTTGTTTTTATTATCTGTATCCATTTTCTATCAATAAACTATTATTCTTTCACACAAGTGGACATGAGTCATATTAGTCCCTTCAAATCTGTTTAGTGTGCATCCTGGCCTGATCAGGCCCCAAGTTTAAGACATAACCATTTCTAAATTTGCATCTATACATATAAGCTAATGTATATTTTTTTCATGCAAATCAGCATCCTCTTTTTTGTGATCCTGGTTTTGGGTGGCCACCCTACAAGATCCCTCCAACTCTATGATTCTATGATTACTTACAAGACAAACTGCTGGTGGGGCACCATTCTTCAATGCTTGTAAAGTAAAGTATATTTATAGCTGCCCCTTGGCCTTCTGTCCTGTTTGATATTTTGTTGCTGGAGACAGTGGGGCCAGGATAGGTGGGGACAGAAGAGGAGAGGAACAGAAAGGAACCAGGTGAATCCTGAGTCATAAGCTGATATTTGAAACCTTGTCAGTGTTCCACTAACGAAGTGTCTGAATAAAATATGGTATAAAGTCCAATGAGTAAAATGATCAACATATCTGCAATTGAGATAAAGTCCCTTTATTAAAAAAAACAACAAAAAGCAAAAAGTTTTTTGTTTGATTTTGGATCACCCATTATAATTTGAGTGGTACAGAGATTTTTCTGATGTGTTTGTTTAACTGTGCATACTCTTTATTTCTCTCTGTGGGATTTTTTGTGTTTGGTGTGTGTTTCTTTTGTTAACAGATTTTCATGTTGATTTTAATGAGATCCATTCACAGAAGATGGCGTGCTTGTATGTGAACAAGTTATGTTGTTTTTGGATGTATTGTGGGTGCAATTCTATGCATGTTTAGACAGAAAAAAGTCCTACAGCTGTTGAACTTTTTTTTTCTGTCTTAACATGCATAGGATTGCACCCTAAATACTTTTAATGAAGTGTAAAGGAGAAAATAATGGAACTAGTTCATCATCTGCATAGCTGGTGGCTTTCTGGTGCACCCTTTTGAGTAGAGGAAGGTAGTGGTATGTCAACCCCTCCCCCCTACGCCCATCATCCAAAGTGGTCTGCAGCAAATCCACTAATCCTATGCTATGGACAGGGAATGGATTTTTCTTGTGTCCAGAGATGACAGAAAAAACAGGAAACCCTGCCTCCCTCCTGGGCAGGATCTACACGTCGTCCTCGATGTTCCCTCCCTGCGCCACAAGCCACTTCGGAGCGCTTCACCCCTCCTAGTGTGGCTCAAGCCTCCGAGGCTCTGCCTGCGCTGCGCCGCGGCCGCAGCCCTTTCATCCAGGCCAGTCCCGGGGAGGGAGGGGGGAGGGTTGTAAACAAAAGCCAGCGTTTGGGAGAGGGATTTCCAATTGCTAGCTGTTGTTTACAACCCTCCCTCCTCCCTCCCTGGGACCGACTGGGATGAAAGGGCGGTGGCGGCGAGAGCGCGAGCAGAGCCTCCGAGGCTTGAGCCACACTAGACAAAATGCAGCGCTCCAAAGCGGCTTGTGGCGCAGGGAGGGCGCATCAAGGATGACATGTAGATCTGGCCCTGGTGTCTGACTTGCTGACAGGGCATAGGAGAAAACAGAATAGGGGGAGGTAGAGCTATTTTTCTTCTGTCCCTGGAGTTCCAACCCCACAGAGGAACCAACTGCAGAAACCTCCATGGTGGTTGGGTGGAGCCAATATAAGGCCTCCGATATCGGGAAAATCCTCCAGAGGGCAGAGCTCCATCTAGGGCTTCAGAGGGGGTTTCCTGCACAATCCGATGGCAGCTGGGACACTGTCTAGGGATCATGGGATTGCTCTTCAAGCCTATTCCCTCTTTTCCTTCCTCCCCTCAGACATACCTCACATGGTCAGGAGAGAATGTGTGACAGAGAAGCATTGGAACAAAAGGTAGAAGGGCTCCTACTTACCCATTCTCAGGAATTGGAGAGGAGGGAGAATTTTGGCAGTGGGCAAGGCCTACCACAGAGATGGATGGGTGGATTCATTTCGGGGTGTCTCAATTTTACATACTTCATTCATAAACCTGTCCAGTTTCCTCATTAATCTGCTAATTTTTAAGAAGCTGCATGAAAAACCATTCTTTAAATTTTCTCATAAAATATGCATTTCTACAGTAAACTATGCATTTTGAAATGCATTATTTGTAGAGAGTTGCTGTTTTGGGGGGGGGGTAGCCCCAAACTGCATCGCAATATTCAGAGAAGTGTGAAATCTGAGGGGCAATTCCATTCCGATTCACACATTGGTCCAGCAGGCACAGATCAGGGCAATCGACATTGGAATGTGCGAAGCATGAATTCTTCAAGCATCCATAGCTTGTAGCATAGCTCTGTGGGCCGGCTTTGGTTCTAATTCAATGCCTGTCCCTAAGTCAAGGTATCCTGTAAGCCAGGAATAGGGAACGTGTGGCAATTGCCATCAGCCCTAGCCAGCTGATAGGGGAGGTTTTGGACTGCACCCCTCCTCCTTGTTGCTTATGCTGGCTAGGTCTGATGGCAATTGCAGTCACCAATGTCTGGTGGGCCACAGCTCCACCTCAGCTGTAAAAAGAGCATCTGTGCCAGAAGCCTGTCCAAACTCTATGAAAAAAAACCTCTGAGGAATGACATTCCACAATCTGTTCCATTGCTAAGTTGCTCTTTTAATCGGACAATTCTGTGTAAGGTGCTGCCTAAAAATGTAAAGCTCCTTGAGCTGCTGCTTGTCCCATCCTTACTGGGCAGAGATAGGGTGGCATTGCTTCCCTGCCTTTTCCACTCCTGACATCCTTTTAAATCTTAACTGAAAGCTGCCTAAACATTCTTTCTTTCTCCTTATTCTTTTTCTTCTATAGCAGGGGGTGGGCTGCATATGCCCTCCTCCCACACCACTGCACTGCTGAAATCCGTGGCTGTGGTAAAAACATCCGCGGGTTCCCAATAGATTTCGGCAGCAAACCACTGTGAAAAGCAAAATGGCCAGATGTATCTTGTTTTCACACTAACATGGACCATTTTAGCCTTCTGCAGTTGTTTGCTGCTGAAAATTGAAGGCAAATCCTATTATTATTATTATTATTATTATTATTATTATTATTATTATTATTTTGTTGACACCAAATTTGGTAGCGTGGGTGGCCTATTGGGGAGGGGGAGGGAAATGGCCTTTGGACCCCTGAAGTTTCCCAGCCTTGTTCTAGTCCAGGTATGCCCATTTCCTTCAGCCTGGTGTTTTATTGGTGTTTTATTGGTATTTTAATGATGTACTGGTTTTATGTATTTTTAATCAGTTTTGTGTTCCCCGCCTAAATCCGGAGGGAGAGGCAGGTGATAAATAAATATATTATTATTATCATTATTATTATCATTATTATTATTATTATTACCACCTCAACACTATTTTCTTTCTCAAAACTTTCTCACCCTCACAACTTTGCCTTGAATCCTTGCTGATGTCATTTGCCAAAGTGTGGATCGTAGACCTGTGCTAGGGGCTTTGACAGGGTTGAGGAAGCTGCATGCCAGATTTCAAATTTAGACCTCTGCATGTACAGGTATGATGGGAAGAGGCACAAGGCGGAGCCTGTGTCTCAGTGTTTCCCTTATCTCCATTTAAGCCAGATCTACACCTAGTGTCAAATCATTACGAACGTGGAATAAAAAGCAGGATATAACACTATGAAAGCGGTAGATGGAATGTGTCCTGTGCCCCAACAGTTATCAGTGCACTTCAATATTGCTGTAAAGCAGTAGTATAGATCTAGCCTTAGAGGTAAATGGCAGAATTACTGTTTATTCAAGGGATATAAAGCATTTATGGACACAAGATGTAGGTTAAATTGCTATAGGTGGAATATGCAATAAAATGTAGCCATGTGGAGTACTCCTGTTCAGGGTTCTGGTTAGCTACGCAAGCTCTCTTCCAAGATATTCCATTTCGTTCCCTGTCCTCCCAACAGGTGCATTGGGTTGGATCCATGATCTGCCTTCTATGAGAGGAAGGACTCCGTTCATGGATGGTCCCTTCAATTGATTTTGGGGAGTCATCCATCCCCCAGCTCACCTTGACTATGTAGCATTTTCAAGAGGCTGGAGGGGCTGCCATGGGAAGAGGTGGCAGGTAGTTCACCCTTATCAGTGCAGTTGATCCAGCATAAATCTAAATCTAACCCTCAATATTCCATGGCCTGTAAGTATAACCAGTCCTCATTGGGTTTGGGTTCTCCCCCAGTCCAAAAGGTTTGTTGTACTGCAAACCTTGGAGTCCCCTGACCATTATGATACCACGCTTTTATTTCTGTGGCCCTGTTTTGGCTGCATAGCCATCAGCACTCAGCATCTGAGTTTGCTGTTCAAGGAACTGGTGGCCTTCTTTGTGGGTGGACTAGCTTCCATCTGTCTTCCCATTAGGCATAGGCTGCAGTTCATCCAACTATCTCCTCACATGCTTGATTCTCACTATAGCTTAGCCACTCCATGATGGCTACATCCCAGAAGCATGTGCATGGTCCAGTGCACGTTCACAGCATCGAGCTGTATTCCATACGCACACAGTAAGTTGTGTAGAGAGGAAGGAAACATGTCCCAGTCTTTCCAATGTGGGTCTCTGAAGCCAGGTGCCTCCTGACCCATTTAATGCCATGCCTCCTGTGCACCAGGCATGCATTTCCCACTGCACCACTGACACTGGATGGACCCTATGTGTGTGCGCAAGACATGAGGGTGGCAAATCCAAACCTTGAAATATGGAAGCCTCTGCCAAAATGTTCTGAATATTATACACACACACACACACACACACACACACACACGCCCCTCCCTCTATCTGTTCTTGTTGCCTTAGCTGGAGTCACCTTCATTTTCATTGTATACTTCTTTAATCTGCCTTGATCCTCTTCATAACACCTTTGCCACACCAAAGAGTGAAACCAACAAAAACAGCTTAATATAAGATTGACCGGGGGGGGGGGGGGGGGGCGGCAGGAGAAGACTTTTTTTAAAATAAATTTTAAAAAAGTCCCGTTGCTCATTCAAATTAAGTTAATGATGTCTTGCAGCATGTGATACACTAACAACCAATCACAAAATTGCATGCATAAATTAAAGAACACCAAATAAGTGCACTAGACATTTCTGTTCCATTGTTTTATCTAACATTTGGTGATGTCTTGAATAGTTTTCTTTAAAAAAAAAAATTAAGCCAACATCACCATGAACAGAGGACTTTATATCTGAATCCTCATCAACTGGTTACATCCCATCCATCTAGTAGTACAATATTCCCTTCTTGCCTTTCTGTAAGGGTTGCCTTGAAGAACATCTCTCGCAATGCCAGCTGTGGGCGTCCATGCAAGCGCCTTCCCCGCAGGAGAACATAGCAACGTTCGAAAAATTGAACAGGGTGGAAACAAAGACCTGCAGTTTATCTGATATGACCGGATGATAGGACAATTGGAATACAAAACCAGGAACAATACGTACATACATACATATATATATATATATTATATACATACACATTTATACCTGTGTAAAGGAGATTAAATTAAAATTTAAGATGATTTCTTTTAAAAACATTTTTCGGAACATTATATCTCACCTCCCAGCATGTTTTTTTTCAACTTCTGACCCTGCTCCCAATTACTGTTTACAGTACACTGTACATCTTTTACACCAACTTTCTGGGTGCAAATCTCTCTTCCGCTGTAACATGGGACAGTTGTTGGTCGGGCGGGGAGGGACACCTTGTTCCCTTTAGAGCCATGCCCTGGGAACCTTAGGGGGAAAGGGGATTCCCATTATGTCACCAACACCAGTCCACAGTTTTTCCTGCCTCTATGGCCACTATCAATGGCCTGGAAGCTCTACATTCTATGGATATGATAGTAATACATTATAGAAAGTGAGCAGAATGAGCCAAAGACTCTCTCTCACACACCACTGGATGACAGCCCTGCGTCATATGCAAAGGCTAAGCCTTTTGCCAATGACAAAGAGCAACAATAATTCACATTCCAAAAGTTGGCACAGGCTTCAAGGTATGCATGTGGCAACATAAACACAATTTCACAATTGCAGCATAGGGCAGATGGGAAAGCACTCCTTCCCTATCCGCCCCTCAAACAGACTTTCCACTTCTGGTATAAAAAGTAATCTTGGCAGACTTCTCACCTTTTAATTTTGGATGATTGAATCCAGAATATTTGCCACACCCAGGTTCCCTACTAAAAAATCATGGTCAGTGGGTTAAAATCCCCACTCCACTCATAAACATAACCTGAAAAGCAATCCACCATTTTCCATTGTTTGACTACTCTGGGATTTCAAACAGAGAGTAAAGGTATCTGAAGACTAACTAGCTCACACTAAGTCTGCTCCTAGCACATCATTGCCATTAATGAAAAATGGTTAACATTTTCATCCCATTAGGAGCAGCCAAACCTAAGAAAAGGAACACTGGATTTCCAGTTATGAAGGAAACATTTCTATCCCAAATAAGTTTTGTTTCCTCATTATGGGATTGGGATGTTTCTAAGATAGGAGAAAATGATTGGACCTCATTTAGAAATAAGCCACCCCCCAAAATATCCATTGCTATTTCACAGGCCCTAAAATTCACATTTCACATCCAGTTACTGTTGGAATTACAGCAGTAGACACTGTGGCTATGAAGGGGTGCCTTTTCTCCAGAGCAGCCAATATTAATGTATGCCCCACAAGAAGTAAACAGTAAAAGTGGTGGGTACCTCTCAAGTTAAAGTGAGGGAAACACCCATGTTTTTGTTCAAAGTAGAAAGCATAAAGGGCTTTTCACACTTGTCAGAAATTCCAGTTTAGATATGAAATTGAAAGGGATATAGTTCCCTGACAGAATACTGCTTTAAAAATAATAATTTACAGGCTTCTGAAACAGCATAATTTTGACTCTTTTCAGGAAAAAAAGTGACTTTTCCAGCAATCACTTTACAAAATACACTTTGGACTCCACTTTGCATGGAACATGCTCAACAACAGCACTGAATACACAGCTAGCAGCCATGCCTGAAAAATACTGTCGAAGGGCTTGTCGATGATGCAATGCACAGCTTCCCAGTTGGGTGGGAGAGGGAAGCTTCACCTGATTTGCACCCATTCTTACAGAATCTAGTTTTAAAATATAATAATTCTGGAACAGCAGCTGAAAGAGGGCCAGTGAATGTCTATGCTTCTCAATTCCCGCCAGCTCCGTCTATATGGGATTTAATTATGGCTGTGCATGTTATTTCCAAACGTTGGGTTAAGCGATGGAGCACTCAACCAACCTCCAGGCCCATGGATGGATCATGGTGCCCAAAAAGGAAAAATGTGTCAAAGAAGGCAATGGCAATAGAGAAAAGACAGAGAGACCAAATGGAGAGAAAGAGAGACTCTATTTTGTTGTTGCTGAAAGCTTCATCTTGCCATATTTAACATTGCCTTTTTTTTTACTTGTTCTCGGAAACCTGATTCTAGCATTATAAGAGATGTTGCCATCAGTCCCAGTCACACAGAGAATTTCCATATTTGCACTGTAAAATCCCAGTGCTGCCATAGAAACTCCCCATGAAAAAGGCGACGTACAGAGAGATTTCAAATGTTAGGGCCCTTTTGTGAAGTGCCATTCCATATAAATGTTATTGCGCAGTCTCTCTCTCTCTCTGAGCAGCAATCATGGAGTTCTGCTCTAGTTTGATTAAACGAGTTGGGGGAGGAGGCTGGAAAGAAGGGAGACTTGAGGTCCTCTGACACCTTAAAGACCAAGAGCTTTTGTAATCCACTGCCAACATTGGATGGTGTTTTAACGGCTGGCTAAAAAGACTCATTCCACAAGACCCTCCGCCCCAGGTAGCTGCTAAGGTGCCACTGCATTTTGGGCCTGCTACTGACTCTCTCAACTGTTATTCTGGATAGGAAAGAAAGATGCTGAAGTCAAACCATTGGCCAAGCGGCCACTTGCAGGCCAGCTCTAGCGTCATTGTGTTGCTTCAGAGAGGAACTGCATACCAGCTAGAGATGCCAAGTCGAAATCCTAAAACTAAATGACCTGTGCAATTTAGTCCCTGGAACTGGAGGGTGATGTGAAACAAGGGACATCCACTATGGTCCGATGTTTTGTTCCAGAATGAAGGTTGGCCTCTTTAAATAAGGAACACCAGTCAGTAACCCTTACAATTGGATAACCCAAGAGACTGATTCATCATGCACTTTGCTTCCAAGGAATAACCCTGCTTTTATCTTTTGCTGCCCCTGGTTGTAGATCCTCCATCACCCTGGTGCTGATAGCAGCAAGTCAGACCCATAGGAAAGCCTTTGGAGAAGTGGCTTCCCTCAGGGGTTTCCTTCTGTCAAATGCAGAATGGCTGGCACAGAACCATGAAACTGGCACACTCAAGTAAGTGGAGAGGCTTGCCTGCTTAGTGCCATGTTTTTCCAAAGTCTCTGGCTTCAGTTCCTGGCTATAGTTACCATGATGTGTTTTCACCCGGCTTTTAGATTTGAATACTCAACTCCCTTGGAGGGAGAGGTCCAGTTTGTAAACCTCCTGGACGTTAATTCCCAGAAATCTTCCAAGACGATGTGAATAAAAATGCAATGAGGAGGAAAAAACAAGGCAGATGTTTTTTTCCCGGTGTAAAACTCAGTCATGGTGTCTTTTCAGAAGGGGTTTTGGAGGCCAGTGGTTCTCCTCAGTCCCAAAGGTGGTGGCCAGTAACATCTCCTACTGACTCCCTTCTTAAAAAAACACAGAAATATTTCCCATTGCACGAAACTTAGAGAATAATGGATTCCATATCGTCCGAAGGATGGAAAATTAAAGGCAAGATTATCCAACTCAAAGCCTGACAGTAGTCCCGTCCCACCCACCCCAATTCCCTTGCCCCAAAGATTGAAATTCAGGAAGCAAAATGAAAAGAGCTGGTCTCACTTCTGGCCAGCAGAGTCCTGTAACGTTCCCGTTTGTCACCTGCACAACTGAAGGGCCGAGAAAGCGTGTAGAATTAGGGTGACATGAGGTCCCAGTCTCAATCCATAATGGTTGATGCAAGGCTGTCATCAGGCAGATGGTACAGTTGACACAAATGGACATGTGACCACTACCTCCACCTCCCCACCCTCCATGGTCTGTCTATCCAGTTGACACAAGACGCACACTGGACACGGAAACTGACAACGATTCACTGCCCTTGGGAGGTGACTGGGTTGTGCCTCTGCAGCCCGCTTTGAATTTTATCACCCCACCTGATCTTTCATGACTTTTCTCTCTCCCCCACACTCAAAGGAAGGCAAAGTCATTAGCTACCCTTGCTGACACAGTTCGTCCGATTCTGTTGGGTTTATTTCCCAGCTGGGAAATAAGGGGAGTCGGGTAGAGGATGGGGGAAGAATCAAGAGTTGGCATGGGTGGGAAAAAATCTAAATATGTCCCTTGTAAATAATAATAGTAGTAATAATAACAAGAAGAATTAATTGCTCTGGTTGGTTTATATGTTTTTCTGCTCTCTCTCTCTCTTTTTTAAGTCGGGTTGGAATTTTTCAAAGTCTGCAGCTTCGCCTCCAGTTCAGAGATCTGAAAAACACACAACAAAAAGGGGTGAAGAGAGTATCTCCAGGTAGAATAACAGTGGGATGGGGTAGGGAGAGATGGGAGGACTCAGGAAGGAGAATGCAGGTGCGTGGTAAAAGAAGCAAATTGGTTCTGTGCTATGAATGGCAATGGGAAATGGTTGGAAGAGGAAAGGTTTGTTGGGAGAAAGAATGGTTAAAAATGGAATTGAAGGTCACATTAGATATCTTTGTATGGACATGAGCGGGGAGATCTTGTCAACACAGTTTCTGAATGGTTTAGATCTGCGATCTGTTTCACGTTATTTTCATTCTGGGTTAAGACGCTAATCTAAGCATTTAAAAGTTGAGATGGACAAGAACTCAGGCCTAAGATCCAAGAGTGAAATAATATTATCTACCCAACATGGAATAAGGTGCCTTCATCTCCCATAATGAAAGATGGCACAAACTTTGCACTTTATACCTGCTAGGACCAACAAGACCCATTTTCACAACAATTTATTAATGGTCACTGCAACTGGCTATTTTCTTCAGCCTAAGAAGCTCTAACTGGTTTGATCTCAAGCTGCCTGAGGACTGATTCCTCTCCTTCACTATATCCCATCACAATCTCTAAGATCAGCCAACAACACCCTCTTGAAATTACCAGCCATGTGGTCACATCAAGGGTACATGGAGAGACATTTCCAGGTAGCTCTCCTCCACCTTGGTACTTTGTTTCCTCAAAGATCTCTGTATGCAACTTTCAGAAACTTTTTTCTATTTGGGCAGGCTTTTCAGGGTTAATTTAGTAGAGAAGAGGGATATTTCCCCATCTGCCTCTGTTATCACCTGGCTAAAGCTTTTGGGCTACACGTTTAACTACGTCAATAAGCAACTGATCAAATTGGTGCAAGGGTGGAGAAGCTGTGGCCCTCCAGATGTTGTTGGGATACAGCTCCCATTATCCAGGGCCACCTGCCATGCTGATTGGGGCTTATGGGAATTGTAATCCAACACCATCTGGAGGGGCACAGTTTCCCCAACCCAGTGAAAATGATAATCACAGAGCAGCTCCCTCGGAAACAACTTTTTCCATGATGCAAAGGTAGGATCTTGGCTGTCCTTCCTTCTGGCACCTGTCCTGACAATTCTTACCATAGTCTCCCTTTCAAGACCTTTCCAGAAACATCACACACAATCAATTATTGTGCCTAATTGTGGCACGGCTGTAGATGAGAAAGAAGGAAAAGTTGGCCAGGAAGCTTATATGGAGAGAAGGTCAAGGAGAAATCAATGGGACGATGATGTTGAAACAACAGTTGGAAAATGAGAACAGGTCACAGGGGTAGCCACTGAGAAAATGAGCTTAGCTGAAGACGTTAGCCTGTTACTTAGGTCAAATTGCAGGTACAGGACTTTTAGAAAAGCGCCGGGGTCATGTTGTGGACAGGCCCTTGAACTGTTCACAGGATTGGTTTGTAATGCTCACATTCATTAAAGATTAGCCTGTGTGCCGACTTCAACAACAATCCTGAGAATGCACCCCCAGTCATGTTTTTTTTAAAGCAGCAGGCGTCTGATACAACTAATCTCCCCAGCTTGTTTAGGATAATGGCTCAGGGTCTGAACAGTTTTCCTTGCCGTGTGTGGCTCTTGGCTTGCTTGTGTCAGTTGCCTCAAGCCATTTGCCTATGATAAGCACCTTTCTGCGGTGGTCCTTCCCACCTATGGTTCTATGATTACAGGTGCTGATTCGCCCAGGACCTAGGCTTGGTCAAAACATACAGCAGAATGAGGTAGTAGAGAGATGAGGTGGTAGAATGGATTGTATGACTTCAGACAGTGGAGGAAAGTGCTGTTTTTGAATGCCCCCTATGTTAAAAACTCACAAACAGAAAATCAGCACAGCAGGCAAAGAGCTGGGATAGAAACTTTCTATTTGGAGGGAGTGTTGTTGTTTAACCTAGATGAATGTTTACAGTCAGAGCCCACCAGCTGCAGTCTGTAGTGGTGCAGTCCATTCTACCATCTCAGCAACCTGCTACTTCACTCTCCTGCATGTGTAGACCAGACCTTATTCTCCTGCACATCATCAGCAAAAGCTGTCCCAAGGGATATACTTGCTCACAGTGTGAACTGCCCCACTCCATGATCATAGCCTCACGTTTTCCAGCCGTCACGATCATGACAATTCCTTCCCAACACTGCCACCTATATCCATGTATCATATTCTACAATTTCCCCGTCTGTTGGCCAGCTGCACATATGTAGGAGTAAAAACCTGGCATGAAGCAGCCCAGTGTGGTCCCTGCAAAAATGCAGCTGTACTCTCTACTGGTAATCCTCACCCTTTCCTTTAGCACCTGGCACTTTACAAATGCTAAAAAGCATGTTCAATCCCCATGGGGATGAGTGGCGGTGGTCAAGGTGCTGAGCAAAGGGGAGGACCACCATAAAATGGTGCCAGTGTAATTATGGGTCTTGGAAGGGCATTTATGGGCTTCATTGCCAATGCTGCCTTGCTAGGGGAGCTGGTGAAAAGCCAGACATAGGTGTCTCCTTGAAAGCTCTACACTGCTCTCAATCAGATATCCCCAGAAAATTTACCCAGATGCATTCACACACATATGCGTATGCACACACACACACACACACACACACACACACACACACTTAACACACAGAGGCATGGGAACAAATCAGACATGATCCACTGCCTGATGTTGGATCCACCATGGCCCAGCAAGGAAATATATACATGTTACTATGAGGTCTGTTGCAGGATCAACTGAGAGCCAGTGCCCAATATGGGATCCCCCATGAGTCACTGTGCCTGTGTATGTGATAGGAGAGTCCAATCTATGTTCATAAACCTAAGAGGCCACTACAGAAGCTAGAGATCACTAAGGAATCTGGTATGTGCAGATGTGCAATCCGGTATGTTTCTCACATTACAGGATCTGAACTTAGTGTGGACTTAGTATTTGATGTAAAGATCCACTTTGCCCTGGATGAGAATTCAAGAAGACTCGACCAAAGGATCGTTACCATCCAAATGCAGGATCCAATGTGATATGGGCAGGGTTCTCAATATGGAATTCAGAAGGTTCCAAGTCTTTCTCCCTTTGCCCTTCAGTTGCAGGATAGACTACTTAATTAATGATCTAATACTTGGCACAAGACCGTACAAGATGCGAGCATTAATGCCCAACTCTAAAGGAGTTCAGAGAGGTAAGTGTACCCCTCTCCCTGTCCCCCACCCGCCGACAAGTGCTCATGTTAACAACTAGGTCCTTCCACGAGCATGTCTAACGTGTCCCTGAGCTGAACCAAGGCCTCTCCAATCACAGCAAAGCCCTTCCTTTCTTTCTTTCTTTCTTTCTTTCTTTCCTTGGGGCTCAAGGCAAGCCCCCAGCGCTGTCCTTGATGCCCACCTTCTCTTGCAACTTGTCAACTTCCTCCTTGTGGGACAGCTCGGACTCCTCTTGGATGCGACGCTGAGCGGTCTCCTTTTTGAGGAACTCGATCTCTCTATAAGAGGGGTGGAAGAATTGGGGAGGAGATGGGAGAAGAGTCAAGAGTCAGAAGTACAAAAACCAGCCGGTGGGTGGAAAAGGGGGTATAGTTGGCATTCCTAGAAGGATAGTCCGGCTCTAGGGTCATCAGAAGAGCTCTAATCGGCCTGATCTACACATGCAGTAGAACATGTAGAATCTTCAGGTGGTACAGTGAATTGTTCCGTTTCAGACTACAGGTGGAAGATGCCTTTTTGGAATGCTTTCTCCTTGTAAAAAAATAAAAATAAAAATCCTCTCTACAAGTAAAATAACCACCAGCAGCAGCATATCAGGGAGAAAGATTCTGCCCTTAGCTTCTCCTTTATTTGCAAGTAATGTTTTTCATAGAGAATTCAAAAATGTGATGCCCATCTTCAGTCTGGAATGGAACAGTCCATTGTATCACCTCAGGGCCCTGTCGCTTTGTTCTGCTGCCTGTGTAGACCAGGTCATGGCCTCAGCCTTATGTACGAGAATTCCATAAACTCTACCCACCAGTTCCAAAAGCCTGCAACAAGGGAGCCTAAATAATGATACCGTCATGAGTTCACAGTCCTGGTGTAGATTAGAGAATAGAATGTAATGGAATAAACAAGACAAAGAAAGAAATAGAAAAAAAATGGCTTGTAACTTTTAGACAGATAGAGATAGATAGATAGATAGATAGATAGATAGATAGATAGATAGATAGATAGATAGATGATAGATAGACAGAAGACAGATCAGTTTTGTTCAGTCATTATCCAATTTCATTTTCCTTCTATCTCATGCTTTTTATTAGATTTTAGGGTTGCAGACAGGCCCCGTTTCAATGTACAACTAGTACACTAAGTGTTTTAAGAAATATGCAACTAGTACACTAGGTGTTTTAGGAAATATGAAATGATGATGGTGGTGAATGGGGATGTGGATCAGGTACTCTCTTCACTCCTTGTAACCAGATGATCTATTTCCATTGGAAAGAAAAGCCAGCATGCTAATCCTGGCTGCCTGCTGTGCAGGACCGGCTTTATATAGACCTGCCTATGGAAGAATGAGAACTTAAGGGATACGGAAACATGAAGTGTATCTGGAGAATAAGTTCCTACTTCTGCTGATACTCCTTGATGAGTCGCTTTGCTTTGCTGTACTTCCTCTCCAGAGTCTGATATTGGGCCTGGGTCTCTTTCAAGTGTTCGTCAACAGCCTGGCACAAGTTCTGGGCCTCCATCCAGTAGCCCTCCAGCTTCTCCATCCTCTCCTTGTTCTCTTCCACACTCTGTTCTAGCTGTGCTTTCTCGAGGCGCCAGCGGGATTTCTCTTGTTCAATGGACTGCAGCTGAGGGCAGAGGTCACAAGGGAGAAGGGGTTATTTATGTAGTTACTTACTAGTTAACGAAATTTGTATACTTTTAAACTTCGTAAATTTGTATAATTGTAGCCTTTTTGCCCCCCCCTTGCCCCCCTCCCCCTCGGGTAAGATATGCAGGTTGCTTACCTGTAACTGTAGTTCTTCGAGTGGTCATCTGTGCATTCACACATATGGGCTCGTGCCGGCGCCGAGCCAATCTCGGGACTCCTATAGCTAGCTTAGATATTTTTGGCGGGAACCCCTCCCCCCACCGCCCTATCGCGCATGCTCCGGGTTCCCGCTCACCTCAGTTCCTCGAGACCGCTTGGCCTCACGACTAAGGTGATATGTCACTAACGTTTAGACTAAGGAGCAAGGCGAATAACCAATTGACAGCGATGCCAAGAGGGGACAGTGGGAGGGTTGTGTGAATGCACAGATGACCACTCGAAGAACTACAGTTACAGGTAAGCAACCTGCATTTCTTCTTCGTGGTCTCTGTGCATCACACATATGGGCGATTGACAAGCCACTTACCGGAGGTGGGATGCACGCTGTCAAGACTATTGTAGCACTGACGCTAAAACTGCACGTCCGAAGGCGTAGTCCTGTCTAGCTCTGACGTCCAGTTTATAATGCGTCACGAACGTGGAGGCCCTAGACCATGTAGCAGCTTTGCATAGGTCGGGGATGGAGATGCCACGGGTCAAGGCAGTGGAAGTCACTTGGCCTCATGTAGAGTGCGCTGTTATGTGTTCCGGAGCCTCCTTGCCTGCCAATTGGTAGGCTAAAGCAATAGTGTGAACTATCCATTTGGAGAAACGCTGAGGCGAGACGGGTAGACCTTTAGTGGTGCCGCCATAGCAGACGAAAAGCTTACGAGATTTTCGGTAGCTTTCGGAACGAGACTTGTAGAACGCCAAAGCTCGGCATACATCTAAAGCATGCAACTTTGCTGATAAGGGGTCCGCTGCCGCCTGAAAGAAGGACGGCAAGACAATGTCTTGGTTAATATGGAAATCGGACACCACCTTGGGTAGAAATGATGCCTCGGGACGCAAAACCACTCGGTCTCTAAAAAATTGAGTGTGTGGTGGGTCCACAAGTAGCGCGCAGAGTTCGGATGCTCATCTGGCCGATGTGATGGCTACGAGAAAAGCCGTTTTGATGGTAAGCAGTCTGAAGTTAATAGTGGCTAGAGGCTCAAATGGCTTCGTGGTGAGAGCAGCAAGGACCACTGACAGGCTCCATTGTGGAACCGGAGGGCGGTATGGCGGCAAGACATTGCGTAGTCCTTTCAGGAAGGTCTTTGTAATAGGATGAGCCATAACCGAGTAGCCATCCAGTAAATTGTGTTGAGTCGAAATGGCTGCCACGTAGACCTTGATGGACGAGGTCTTCAGGCCCTTCGCATGTAGGGAGTAGAGAAACTTCAACACCGACGGCATCGAGGGGGAAATAGGGTCGAAGTCTTCGACTCTTGCGAACTGCAAGAATGATTTCCATTTTCTGGCATAGGATGCTCTTGTAGAAGGTTTCCTGGCTGCTTCCAGGATAACACAAACCTGGGGTGGAAGAGCTAGGTTATGCCACGAGGAAGGATTCTCCACGCGGTGAGCCTGAGAGAATCTAGGTTCGGGTGTAACAGGTCGCTGCCAGTCTTTCTCAACAGGTCCGGGCGAGATGGGAGACACCATGTTTGGCCCCTTGATAAGCGTAGCAGTGGGGTGAACCAAGTTTGTCTCGGCCACCAAGGCGCTATTAAGATTGCGTCCATTGTGCTTCACGAGAGCTTGGCAATCACTATATGCAGGAGTGGGAACGGGGGGAACATGTAGGTTCCATGGCACCACGAGGGCATCTCCTAGGGAATTGTGGCCTACACCCGCTCTGGAGCAGTACGCTGGACAAACTGCATTGCTGCTTGTCATGAAAAGGTCCACGTTCGGTGTGCCCCACCTGGCGAATAGACGTCTGAGGACAGGAGGTGTCAAGCACCACTCGTGTGTTTCGAGGAAACGTCTGCTGAGGTCGTCTGCCCGACCGTTGTCCTTTCCCGCGATGTGCACCGCTGATAGTTTGATGTTTTGCTGGATGGCTCAGAGCAGGATTGTTCTGGTGAGATAAAGGAGTGGGGAGGAACGAGTCCTGCCCTCCTTGTTGATATACCACACTACCGCAGTGTTGTCTGAAAGTATCTGCACGTGGTGACCGCGAAGGTGGTTCAGAAATGCTTGTACGGCATGTTGCACTGCGAGGAGCTCCAAAAGGTTGATGTGGTAGGAGCGTTCCTTGCGAGACCACAACCCTTGGATGGCTAGGTGTCCGCTGTGGGCTCCCCAGCCCTGGAGGGATGCGTCTGTCGTGACGCTGCGTGATGGTCTCGGATCTACAAACGGCATCCCTGCTAACAAATGATTGGTGTCTTTCCACCACAGCAGTGAGTCCTTGACGTCCGTTTGAATAGAGAACTTCACTCTCTGTGGGTTCATGGTTGGATCGAATCTCTGCAGGAGAAAATGTTGAAGTGGTCGCATGTGGAGTGCACCCATCGCACCACAAAGACGGATGCCACCATGAAGCCCAGAAGCTGCAGGACTTGCAAGGCTGACGTGCGGTGTCGGACCCCTTATCAGCAAAGTTGCATGCTTTAGATGTACGCCGAGCTTTGGCGTTCTACAAGTCTCGTTCCGAAAGCTACCGAAAATCTCGTAAGCTTTTCGTCTGCTATGGCGGCACCACTAAAGGTCTACCCGTCTCGCCTCAGCGTTTCTCCAAATGGATAGTTCACACTATTGCTTTAGCCTACCAATTGGCAGGCAAGGAGGCTCCGGAACACATAACAGCGCACTCTACATGAGGCCAAGTGACTTCCACTGCCTTGACCCGTGGCATCTCCATCCCTGACCTATGCAAAGCTGCTACATGGTCTAGGGCCTCCACGTTCGTGACGCATTATAAACTGGACGTCAGAGCTAGACAGGACTACGCCTTCGGACGTGCAGTTTTAGCGTCAGTGCTACAATAGTCTTGGCAGCGTGCATCCCACCTCCGGTAAGTGGCTTGTCAATTGCCCATATGTGTGATGCAGAGACCACGAAGAAGAAATGCAGGTTACTTACCTGTAACTGTAGTTCTTCGAGTGGTCATCTGTGCATTCACACAACCCTCCCACCGTCCCCTCTTGGCATCGCTGTCAATTGGTTATTCGCCTTGCTCCTTAGTCTAAACGTTAGTGACATATCACCTTAGTCGTGAGGCGAAGCGGTCTCGAGGAACTGAGGTGAGCGGGAACCCGGAGCATGCGCGATAGGGCGGTGGGGGGAGGGGTTCCCGCCAAAAATATCTAAGCTAGCTATTGGAGTCCCGAGATTGGCTCCATATGTGTGATGCACAGAGACCACGAAGAAGAACCCAAAGTGCTTTATGCTAAAAATAAAATTAAAATTGACAACAGAAATTGAACATCAGATCATAAGAAGAGCCATGCTGGATCAGCCCAAGAGTCCATCTAGTCGAACACTCTGTTCACATAGTAGCCAACCAGCTGTCGACCAGGAACCCACAAGCAGGACGTGAGTGCAACAGCACCCACCCACCCATGTTCCTTACTATATCTGATATTGACTTAAACAATCTTAGTGAAAGCCCAAACCAACAGAAAAACAGCCACAGCAAACAAACAAATAAACAAACATACACACACACACACACAAACTAGTAATCATGGAAGGCTGTTCCATAGCTCTGGAGTGGCAATTGAGGAGGCCCGGCTTCCTGTGGAGGCCACCCTAGCCTTAAATATGATGGAACTTGAAACAGGACTTCCTTGACTGATCTTAAGACTACAGCGAGGTTCATATAGGGGTCGGGGGCACCCTAAGAACCCCGGACTGTTACAGGGTGAGGGCAGAACTGGTTCCAGGCAAACATGTGGGGGCAACATGCCAGCAGTGAGTAGGACTACGCCCCAAAGTGGTTGCTCTCACTTCTGCCATGTGTTCCCCTAATGTGATTGCCCAGACCCCATTCACACACACAGAGAGACATACATGCTGTAGCAGATGTAATTTCCAAATTATCTCCATGGGCAGCACCCTGTAGTGTGTAGCATTAGAATAATTAGACTAGAGGTCAATGGAGGACATAAGAACAATGTTGGATCAGACCAAGGGCCTACATAGTCCAGCAGACAGTTGCCACAAGGCCAATCAGGTGCAACTGCGAAGCCTACAAACAGAACATGAGCACAATAGCACCTTCCCACTCACGTTCCTTAGCACCTAGTATTGAGAGGCATACTGTCGCTGAAGTAATATACAGCCATTATGCTAGTAGCCATTGTTAGCCTTATTCTTCATTTATCATACACTAAGGGAGTGGTCTTCAACTGGTCCAGACCCAGGAATCACCTCGGACTTCCACCCTGCAACATGGGAACCACTTTCTCAATTTTCTCCATGCCCAATGTGCCACGACCAATCTGGATTGATCTTGCGACCCACTTTGGGTCGTGACCCACCAGTTGAAGACCACTGCACTAAGGCATGGATAACAGTGTCTTTTGGTGCACCAGCTGAAGCTAAAGGTGACTGAGTTGTGGAGGGAGCTTAGAAAATTTCACTACTCCCTCTTGATAGTGAACTCAATGCCCCCATGCTAACAGGATTCGAACCAAAACAGGACCACAGAGAAACAAGAGGAAGTATCAGCATGCTTGGGTGAAGATAAGAACTTAAGAAGAGCCATGCTGGATCAGACCAAGGTCCATCTAGTCCAGCATCCTCTTCACACAGTGGCCAACCAACTGCCCATGGAAAACCCACAATCAGATTTAATATATATTTAAGTGGGAAATTGCTAAAGAAGTCCAACACAGTCACATTCCTATAGAGTTTATAACTCTGGGGTTTGCAGAAGTCGGACTGTAGCTCAGTGGCAGAGCACATGCTTTTTATGCAGAAGGTCCCATGTTCAATCCCCAGCATCTCTAAATATGGTAAGAAAAGAGTCCTGCCTAAAACCCTCAAGAGTTGTTGCCAGTCAGTGTTGACAATACTGAGCTAGATGGACCAATGGTCTGACAGCTTCCTATGTCCTATGAAGTACCCTATATATATATTCATCTGAATCCTAAGGGGATAACCCCGCCTCTCAACAGCCCAACAAGGACTGAATGTGTTCAGTGGCCTCCAAATGCCATGGAGTTGTAGGAAAAGAAAAACAGAAAATGGGATAGTGGTGGAGTTCATTAGAATAGTCTGCTTTAGACTCATACAGCTTGAAAGTATTCTAGAGCAGTGGTCCCCAACCTTTTTGGCACCAGGGACCAGTTTGTGGAAGACAATTTTTCCACGGACCGGGGGGGGGGGGCTTGGGTTTTGGGGGGGGCTTGGTGGTGGGGTTTGCGGGGTGAGGGGGCTGCGGGGGGTCACGTGGCAGTGGAAGAGAGCGGCAGCGGAGGAGAGCGGCAGACTCGGTAAGTCCGGGCTGGGTTTTTTTTGGGGGGGGGGTGGCTTGGCGGTGGGATTTGTTTCGGGTGGTGGGGTTGGCGGGGTGGTCCCCCCACCCGAAACAAACCTCACCACCAAGCCACCCCCCCCCCAAAAAAAACCAGCCCGGACCTACCAGGTCTGCTGCTCTCCGCTGCCGCTCTCCACTGCCACCACTCTCCTTTGCCACTGCGTGACCCACTACAGCCCCGGTTTGCCCCTGCCGCCCCCCGGTCTGCCCGGATCGCCCCAGTTTTCCCAGTCAGGACCTTGAAACCATGGGCGATCTGGGCACCCTACTGGTGAGAACGCGGCCTGGTTCCTAACAGGCCATGGACCGGTACCTGTCTGTGGCCCGGGGGTTGGTACCCCTGTTCTAGAGGAAGTCCAAAACCATGGACAGGAGCACTTCTGCTACATGATGAGAATATACTGCAACATTTTGTTGCATGTCCCCCTCATATTTTATATACCACTTAATACATGTAGCTCTCCAGGCGAGAACAGAGGCAAGAACAGGTACAGAATATTAAAGTCTAAAGGGCCCATAAGCAGCAAGAAAGCCAACTAGGCTGTTACCCAACGTTGGGTCCTGGCATCTATAGACTCCCCTTTTCTGCTTGCTATGGCTCCTGCCTTTTATATACCTCTTTTATACCTCTTTCATAGCGCTATATCCTGCCTGGTGTAGATCTGGCCAATAACAGCACAAAGAAGTGACAAAATATCCATGAAAAAATGTTATTAAATACTGTGGTTTTAAGCTTCTATATTTTATGCTGTTTTTATGCTGTACTCTGTGGTTTTAATTTTTGTAAACTGCCCAGAGAGCTTCAGATATTGGGTGGTATAGAAATTAAATAAATAAATAAATAAATGCACATAATTATCACATTTATATTTCATACTTCCTCCAAGGAGTTCAGGGTGGCTTATATGGGGTTACTCCATTTTATCTTTACAAAAAGAAGCTGGGGATATTGACCAGTCCAAGGTCACCAGTGAGCGTATGGCAGAGCAGGTATTGGGACTCAGGTTACTCCAGACCAAACCTCTATCTAACACAGCCATCTCTGGCATGGTGCCCTCCAGAGGTTTTGGACTACAACTCTCATAATCTCTGATCATGGGCCATTTTGGCTCAGGCTGATGGGAGTTGCAGTCCAATTCAAAACCTCTGAAGGGCACCAGGTTGGGGAAGGCTGATTTAGTACATACCAGAATGGATTAAAAACTAGCCTAGCTGTTAAAAGCCAGCTCAAAGAAGCTCTTACAGCATTTCTGGGAAATGCTCTCTGGCATGGATTTGGGCAAGTCGCCAAAGAAAGGAAGGGAATTTCATGGCTGTCAGCTGAAGTCCCTCATGTCCCCAAGACACCCTTCGTTCTTACCTTTCTTTTCAGCTGCTGGATTTCAGCCTCAGTCACAGCATGCTTGATCTGGAGCTGCCAAAGAGAGTAACACAGAGTTTTAACTCTGCCCCTTATTCAGAGGAGACCCCAGAGCCTAAATGGCTTAAGACTGACTGCATCACGGTTAGAGGAAGTGCCGTTTATCTTGGGTGATGTTTAATTTCCTTTAATCTTTCCGACCCATTGATGATCATAGTAAAATTGTGGAAGGGGCACACTCAGCTCTGGTTGAGAGTTGCTGGTTGTGAGTAGGTGTGAGGTTTGTGAGCACTACTGGGTGTGATGTTACCTTAGATACCACATACCATTGGTCTGGGTGGAAAACCTCAGGCTCACTGGCCAAAATAGAACCTCTGCCACCTTTATATCTCCACCACCCCTGCTCTGCCTTCTGCTTCAGTACAGATCAATTTTGTTTTGATTGCATAAAGAAATAAAACTCACACCCCCTGCATCTCTTGCCATCATTATCAGCACCGTACAGCTGGGCAGCAGAGAGAGAGAGAGAGAGAGAGAGAGAGAGAGAGAGAGAGAGAGAGAGAGAGAGAGGGGTATGTAGCATTTAAACAGCATACATGCTCTGAGCTCAGCTTGGGCTGCTCTGCCATCTCTCCACAGATCAGATGGAGAAGCACCCTAGGGCAGGTGTAGGTGGTGTTTTGCTCTTGCCTCACAACCCACTAAAGTGAAAAATGGTAAAAGATGCGGCTATGCTGTTAACTGATGCACAGTATCAGGACCATAGTACACTTGTCCTGAAAGATCTGTACAGTTGCAAATTGCTTTCCGGGCGCAATTCAAAGTGTTGGTTTTAACCCTTAAAGCTGTGAATGTTAAAGAACAGCCTGTCTTGCTAAGAACCAGCTCAGGCATTAAGGTTTGCAGGAAAGGCCCATTTCTCAGGCACATGTGAAAGGGCTTTTTCCTGTGTTGCCCCCAACAATGGAATGTGCACCCTCAAGAACTATACTTGGCCCTCACTATCTTGGCCTTTAGAAAGGACGTGACGATGCTTCGCTTCAATTTAGCCTTTTAAAATGTGTAGCTTCAGTGTTTTAATTCTTTACTGTTCTTGTTTTTATTCTTTGAAGGTTTTATTCTTCTAAATTGTTATACACTGCATTGATGGATTTTTAGCAGAGAAGGCAGTACATAAAAATTACAAATAAACAAATAGAAAATACAATGAAGTCAGAGCAGGGTCTTCCGTCCTCCACCTTTTCCTTCAAGGACTTCCTTTTAAGGCTCCAGTTTAGCAATGTTCAGACATTTACTTCCACAAACTCTCCCTCTCTCAAATTTTAGTATACCGTGTTTAGTATACTAGAATAGTGTATCAGTTTACTACACCAGCACTGAGCAGGCTTGGTTCTGGGCACATAAATGAAAGCTTGCTGACACACATTCCAGGGTCAACTAGAGGCCGCTTCACACATTACAGCAAAAGCAGCGACACATTAAACATTTAGTGCCTTCTAGCCTGTCATGTGTTCCTGTCTCTCTCTCTCTCTCTCTCTCTCTCTCTCTCTCTCTTTTCTTAATTGCCACTTATGCATTGCAGAAGCTCCTGCTGGAGAGGCTAGGACCAGCTGCAGCGCCTTATAGCACATTTTCACTGTCGAGGGACAGAATTGGTAACCATGTTATGGGGTAGAAGCGGGTACTCAGTGCATGTTTAACATTTCTCAGCTTCAAACAACTCTGAGTGAAGCACCCAAAACAGTGCAGTTCTTTCTTCTGGCAGGCAGGTAAGGGCTGCAATTAGAAGGCTTGCACCACACAGCAATAGCCCAGGCATCAGTGTCTGTGCAGCTGAGCTAAAAGCGGAGCAAACCAGCTCCCTCAAGTGTTACCTTCTATACTTAGACAAGCAACCTGGAAATGATGGGCTATGTCTGCCACTAGGGGTCAGCAGAGACATGTGGCCTGAGCCAGGGATGTCAACATACACATAAACACCAGTTTCTTGCAACCACATACAAACACACAGTGCTTTGTGGCAGCTGGGCCTGTACTACATCCCTCCAGTCCCCTCTCCTTGCTCATATACTTTTGTTTGTTTGCTTCCCACCTCACTATCCCATCATCAGAAAGTCTATTGATTCTCTGATGCTTCTCTCGATCTTCATACATTTGTTTCTCTTCTTGCCATTTACTGCATCTCCCCTTATTCCCACTGGTGTGTGTGCGGCTTTTTGTTTTTGTTTTTCAAATACTGGACCCCTATGATCATGCAAGAATTTCCTTTCCCTCAAGCTACCAGGTGTTCAAAGGAAGAAACTGCAGATACTTGGAGACTGAGACTAACTAGAAGAGACTATAGAGATATAGTCAGGAGATAATAGCCAGGAGTGGTGTGTGGGTGATCCAGATCAAAACTGCTAGGGAAAGGAATTTTTAAATCCTTTTCCCCGGTGCTGTTTTTTTAAAAATATTATTATTATTTCATCTTTTTCTCGCTCGTGGCAGTTTTTCTAGACAGACATGACGGGCTTTGCCACGTTATGCTGTCTTTTACAGATTCAGGAATTTCCTGACAATTGAGCATGTTTTCAGTATGACTGCTTTCTGGATGTTGGTGTGGATGTGTTTTGGTAGGCCCAGTTTCCAAAGGTTTTCTGTATAATTTTTTGATGTGATGCCAGTGACTGATGTGACAAACGGAATAATTGTGACCTTTTCCTGTTGCCATAGTTCTTTGACTTCCATGGCCATTGGTGTATATTTGTCTCTCTTTTCTTCTTCCTTTTCAACAACATTTTTGTCATTTGGTATTGCTATGTTGATGAGGTATGTGTGTTTTTCTTTTTTGTCTATTACCGTTATGTCTGGTTGGTTGCAGGGTATTGTCTTGTCAGTATGAATTGTTCTGTCCCAGTATATTTTATGATCTGCATTTTCCAAGATTGTTTCGGGTATGTATAGTATGATGTAGGTTGTTTGATAAGGTTGAATTTGATGGCCAGTTGGTGAATTATTTTTGCAGCAGTATTGTGTCTGTCTGTATAGTCCATTCCTGCCAGAATTTTACATCCTTCTGTTATATGGTCTATTGTTTCTTGGAATTGATGGCATTTACTGCATAGCTCTGTTGTTTCACTGTTATCTTTTATGATGTATTTTTGGTAGTTCTTGGTGGCTATAACTTCATCCAATATAGCTGTTAGGAATCCTATTACCCTATTTCTTCAATTCTAAGACACACTTTTCCCCCCACATTAACGTCTCTAAAAATGGGGTGCATCTTAGAATCGATGGCGATTTTCCCACACTTAGAATCAAAGCTTTTTTTCTGTTGGTGGTACTGAAATTAAGGTGCGTCTTACAAATCGATGGCGTCTTAGAACTGAAGAAATACAGTATTATCATTTCTTTGTTAACTTATTTGCCCCATTAATCTTCTCCTTCCCAATCTTTCTTCCTTTTGTGTTGTATCTTTTGCTTTGTAAACCTAAAGGCATGGACTGCCTTACAAATGATCTTCATAAGACACTCTGGGCTGGTTTGTATGACACGGCAGCATATCGTGGGTTAATTAATCCATGAATATCCCTGGCATGTGTGGACCATGTGCAACCAAAAGGAGGAGAGCATTCACTTAGGTAAAAAAAGAAGAGTGAAACGGTTCTCGGAATGCTGAGATACTTTATTAATTCACGCCCAATGCGTTTCAGCCAGTGACCACGAGAGACTATCGTTCTGTTAAGAGTTTTCTGCAGACTTATCTTATCAACCCCCTGAAAAAGGCCTTTTAAAAATACCACATAGGTCGAAACGCGTTGGGCATGAATTAATAAAGTATATCAGCATTCCGAGAACCGCTTCTCTCTTCTTTTTTGACCATGTGCAACCACCATTTTGAATATGCATCCTCTGATCGGGGGTTGCAGTCTGTCACACGAACCTGACCATCATGGGTTAATCAAGAGTTAAGCAACCCACACTTAAGCAATAGTTGGGTTAAGTGTGGGTTGTTTAACCCTCAATTAACCCACAATGGCCGGATTCACAAGTCACGCCACAACCTCTGGTCACCCTGATTGGAGGTTGCATAGTCAAAATGGCAACTGCACACATCCCGAACGCACTACGTCTAATCATGAGTTCATTAACCTACCATAGCTTACTATGTCATGTGAACTGGGTCACTGGGAGCCTTTTATTGTTGCTCTAAAGCAATGAATCAATAATAAATATTAGGGGAAAGTTATGCTTGCAGCCTAAGTGTTCCTTAATATGGCAAATAGGAGATTTGGGTGGGGGCCATTTTCATCAGGAAAATGATAGGGGGACAAAGGGTTTGCCCCCCCCCCCACTTTCCCCAGTGCTGTAATCCCAGTCTGGACACAGCCTCACTTTGGCTGCAATTACCTACAAAGTAAAGAGATGGCAAATCTGATCATAAATCACCCTCATCTTGTCTAGATAGGCCTTGAAAGAAGAATCCATAGAATCAGGTGACCCACAGGCTCTAACAACAAGATTCTCCTCTTTGTTAGGGCTGTCAGCTGATCAAAGAAATCATAGTCAATCAGTCATATGGGTTTCAGTCCATGAATCCATGAATCCGTAGGTTAAATTTCCATAAATTTGCATACGACAGAAACAATTGTTTCGGCTGTGGTAGGATGGTGATGGGTAGGGTGACCATATGAAAAGGAGAACAGGGCTCCGGTATCTTTAAGAGTTGTGTAGAAAAGGGAATTTCAGCAGGTGTCATTTATATGTATGCAGCACCAGGTGAAATCCCCTCTTCATCACAACAGCTATACTAGACTGACCAGATACAAAAGAGGGCAGAGCTCCTGCAGCTTTAACTGTTGTGATGAAGAGGGAATTTCACCCAGTGCTGCATGCATACAAATGACACCTGCCGAAATTCCCTTTTCTACACAACTCTTAAAGATACAGGAGCCCTGCCTTCCTTTTCATAAGGTCACCCAAGTGGTGGGGAAGCATATTTCCTTTCCCTTCAGATGGCACATGTGTTTGTCACAGCAATGGCCATCTTAGTAGAGGTGCTCCTTCCTTTGTGAGTGTGAAGGGGGACATGTTTCTTCTAAGCTAGTGCCTGCCATCCACTGCTTTTATAAGTACTTCTATTAAAAATAATTAAATTTCCATGAAAAAGTAATTGCTTGATTAATCAGAGACGCATTTTAGTCAGTTAAAAGGATTTTTCATTGAATTACCTAAACAGACGAATCAATTGAAGATTTCAGCCCTCACTGGATCATCTTGGTTCTCTAATCTGAGCAAGGAAGGGAAGTGGGATCAGCTGGCTGCCACTTCCTACTACTCTCTTACCCAACTGTTGCCAGTGTTTCATCTCTATGAGGTCTGACTCCTCCCCTTCTCTCCCATCCCCGATTCTTGACAAGTTTCATTTTTAAATCCAGACTCAGTGCTGCCACAGGGAATGTTATGTTTGCATACATCTAACATACATTAGAAGATTCAACTATCTTCTCCTCCACCTCCCCTTCTTCTGGAAGGCGGAGTACACATTTGCGCAATCCGTGTGCTCAAGTGCTCCTATAAGCACCTCCACCATTCAACAAATAGCATATTGTTCTGGTTGGGTTTATTATTATTATTATTATTATTATTATTATTATTTAAAAAGTAAGATTTTAGCATCCCCAGTTGTGATGCTAAAGTTGTATCAGTAAAGTTGTATCAGATATTTCTGCTGTGTATTTAGGCACAAGAAGTCATCCCAGTGGGGCTTCCATCAGCCAGGGAGCTCAGTTTACCCTTCAGGACGGGTGGGGAATCATTTTTATGTCATGGGACCACATGCTGGCAGTGGGCAGGGCCACTCTTTTCATTCTTTCTGACTCCCTTTCTCTTTTTCTAACGCCCTCTCTCTCGCCATTCCCTCCTCTTTAACACTCCATCCTCTCTCTGTCCCTCTACCTCTCTGCCTATCAGACTGCCGGAAGACAGACAGATCACTCTTATCAGAAGTTGAAACTAATCGTTTGCAGAGGGCTTCTGAAATTAGGCCAAAGGCTACAGGTTGCCCACCCCAGTTTGAGGATTATACGTACCTCCTTAAATTTATGCACCAGCTTTTCAGGGTCCATCTCCACTGGAGACAACATGTCTTCATTTTCAGCCAGCTCAAAGACCTCAATGGCCATCTCACTGCTGGGGAACATGGGACTCATCTCCTCATCTTCATCGGTAGCATATTCACCTGTCTGCAAGTTGCAAAACAGGAGGCTTTTATCATTTGGCATTTTGGTGTTAATGCCAACAGCATACTAGATGCTTTACAGAACAGACAGTGGGTTCGGATAGTACCTTGAGACACAGGGAGAGAGAAGTACAAGTGTGTTATGCTTCCTGTTTTTACATGTCTGGGGTAATACTGAAAAGGGATATGTGGGGGAAATGGGGAAGCTAATTCCACCTCCAGAGCTTGTGCATCTTCCCCAAGCAAATCTCTTTTCAAATGTTTACTTGAACTCTACGAAAACAGGAAGTGGAGCTTTCTTGTCCTTCCTCTCTCCCTGTGTCAAGATCATGTCTGAAGCCACAAACAAAAACTAGTATGTTTACTGGGTTTAAACCTCTGGGAGTAGCCAAACAGAGAAGGAGGCACCAGTCATTTCTCTATGATCTCCTGCAGTAATATGCATTTAGCATTCAGTATTTTGATAATAGCAACTGCCATGTTTGGTCAGGCCAATCGTTCACCTTGCCTCCAACAGCGGCCAGGCAGATGCTCCCAGGAAGCTGAAAAGGAGACCATGATGAAAAAAGACATTCCCTATTTATAATAATAATAATAATAATAATAACAATAACAATTTATTTCTTACCCGCCTCTCCGTCTGGATCGAGGCGGGGAACAACAACATGATAAAATACATAAAACTGATTAAAACATGACACATATTATTAAAACTGCATAAAAAATCCTAAAACATCCTAAAAACATCCTTAAAACATTCTAAAATTCCACTGGATATGCCTGCCGGAAGAGAACAGTCTTTATAGCTTTCTTAAATTCTAAAAGACTGTTAAGTTGACGAGTCTCCTCCGGCAGGTCATTCCACAGTCTGGGAGCGGCAGAAGAGAAGGTCCTCTGGGTAACGGTTGTCAGCCTAGTCTTGGCCGACTGCAGTAAGTTCTTCCCAGAGGACCTGAGCGTGCGGAGCCGATTGTATGGGAGAAGGCGATCCCGCAGGTAACCTGGACCCAAACCATGTAGGGTTTGGGTCCAGGTTACTTATTTGTTTGTCCTAAGTGGGTATCCTGCTGCTGAATAAGGAGGTTCCATTCTCAGCTCTCATGGTTAATAGCAAATGATAGACCTACCTTCTATTGATACGTTTGTAGTTGTAGAAATGAAACATGCACTGTAGGAGAAAGTAATTCAGTTTGCCTATCCTTGAGTCTACTGCTAGTCGGTCTCACGTTGACACCAGTGCTACAGCAAAAAATCTATACTACAGAAAAGTGTTACAGAATTTGGCGATGGTGACAGGGGTGGTGAAAAAGCTTTTAGCACCTATTGGCTAAGTTGATGCAATGTTGCATAAAGTTCACAAACATTCTGTCTTCCAAGGGTAGTTGTCAGTAAGGAACTTGATGAAGACTCAGGACTCCAGTTATGTGGGGAAATGAAATCCTTTTTGGGTTAGTGGGCATATTTGCAATTTTGAGAGTGCTGTGGGTACGCTCACAAAATGGCTGCCATGGGAGGGGTTGTCTATTCATAAAAAGACTGCCGTGATCAGAATGGCCAGTCGCAAAACACTCATTTCCCAGAAGGCAAACTGGTAATGCTATAGGAAAGGTAACTTGCCCGAAAGCCTAAATGTAAGGCAAAAGTGGATTTTGAGCACCAAGACACAAAACCATTCTTTTGAACCCAAATAAAGGTGGTGCCTCGCAGGCACCTGGGTCGGTATCTGTGGGCATACCAGTCTGAATCTGTTCAATTTTAGCTAAACCACAGCCTCTGTGCTGTAGCCAGGGGCGGGGGCATCAGAAAATGTAAAGGGGTTGCCTAGGCTCCCTCTAGCCCTACTTTTCATTCAAGCATTGAAAAAAATGGCGGGGAGGGAACGCCAACGGTGTCCTTACGCCCTCTTCCCTTAGGCAATGAGAAATTCAATCCACTTACTTCTTCATCCTCCTCTGTGTACTGGGTATACCTCTGTTCCATCATTTCCCGCTGCCATCGCTCCTGTTCCAGTGTCTGCTGGATGAGTTGTGCTACCTCACTTTGCTCTCCTGGTTTCTCCCTGCCAATCAGGAACCTAGGGGAAATTAAAGGGGGTGAAATGAAGGTAAAAGCAAGAATCTCAAAATTTTGAAGTAAAATACCAGGAACTCTGTAGCCAACCTGTATATACAATGGGCTCAAAAGGATCCCAGTAAAGCCAGCTTCTGAGCCCTGATTAAATTGCACAGACCTGCTTATTTTGCATAATCAGTTCTTCTTTAATTAGCCACAAAGAGGGACAAGAAGTGAGAACTAAAGGCACCTCACCCCACTTTCTCCTACTAAGTGGGATCCCTTCTCAGCCACTCTTTCTGAGGGCTAAAACAATAGAGATAGGGTAGGGTGGGGTGGGAGTGGGATCTGAGATCAAATCTTCCAGTGTTTTATGTTTAACTTAGAACCTGCTGTCAGAAACCTCTATCTTGGTTTGGGCAAAAGTACTGAAGGAGTGGGGTTAAATCCTTTCGCCGGCACTGTTTTTCTGGTGTAAAATCACCCTGGCCCCTAGCTCCTATTAGCTCTGCTAGGGAGAAATGCAGATTGTGCCTGTCTTATCCCACCAGTGGGACTAATAGCAGCTAGGTATGTTTTTGGTCTGGAAAATGGTACAAAGGGAAACGGTGAAATCCTCATCCACCCACCAAGCCATTGCTCTGATAAAAATTGGAGTCCCACTGCTACCCCTGCAGATGGATCTTCTGTGTCATATCTGATTGGGCCCTAATATCTCACAAGGTGCTGCTCATGTTCTCAGTCTGAAAAAGGGGGTTGTTAAAATAAAAGAATTGGAGGTCAAGGAGACCCTGAGTGTGTGCCCCTGGAATGAAGAAGCAGAAAGCAGGGACCCTTTTAATTTGAGCATGAACACCTTAATCTATCCCGGGAACTAATTTTCAATGGCAAGGCACAGGAACTTGAGATATTAAAAGTAAATGCCTCTGAGCATGTATAGAGTGAATTTCTTTCACAACTGGGTAACAATGCCCAATTGCCCATATATCTGGGATTGGGCATAGGACTTCCAGATTAGAGGAGATGATTGCCAGTCATAGTCCCACTAGTTCCATTTTCAGAATTTAACTACTAGGCAAGGGCTTAAGGTGGATACTTCCTGATTTTGTATGTCAGTGTCAATTTTTAGCAGATAACGTTGTGATTAAAATGGGTCAAAGCACCAGTTAAATTGATTACCTAAACCTTTAATTGGTTAATAGGGTCCTTCTATCTATGAACGCAAAGTGGTTGCTGTGGAGCATGGAGGAAACTAGTTGCCTTAGCAACCCATTCTCTCAGTTGAAGTTCCTGTCGCTTGGGAACATAGCAGCACTCAGGTCTCAGAGGAATGGGTTAGGTTCTAGATTGGACCCCATATATTGCTCAGGCCTTCCTGTTGAAGGAACCTGGGTGTAAACCATGTGTGAGTGTGTGTGTGTGTGTGTGTGTGTGTGTGAGAGAGAGAGAGAGAGAGAGAGGGAGGGGGAGGGAGGGAGAAAGATTTTCCTGGCAACAAACCAATTTCAAAAAGCCCATTCTTTTAAAACCGCTACTACAAGGATCCTGGGATGGTGCCAAGCCTCTAATTCTTAATGCTGCCAGGAAAAGACAGGCCAAATGCCTCTGGTGTGATTAAAAAAAGGCCACAGAGGCAGCTGTATGGATAAAGGATAAAATAAAACCACAGCTGACAGGAAAATTCAGCTGGGCCAGAGCCCTGTGTCCATCCCCCGCCCCATTCCCAAAATCCTTGATTCATTTCTTGGGTAGACCATGACTTAGAACACTTTCCCATGATGCAATGGGGCACATTCTGAGGGTAATGGGTATTGCTCCTCTGTTTCTCAAAAATGGAGCCAAAGCTGCCAGGGCACTGCTGCCAGCAAAGAGCTGCTGCCCATTTCACAGGAAACAAAATTCCCCTTTTAAGGGCTGTTCTCCCCACAGATAGATAGACAGACAGACAGACAGACAGACAGACAGATAGATATAAAAAACCAAAGCTCCACCCAGTCCTCCCTTCCGGTTTCAATGAGAATTCTCTATGTGCTGGGTAAGAGTGATGGAAATATATAGAAGTAACTGTAAAAAAATAAAAATTAAACAGGCAGGGATAGAGAATTCCTTTCGTTGCTGTATTTTGAAATCCAACTAATCCAGTGCCCTGAGTTTTCTCCTTTCCTCTCCCACCCCCCAACACCCGCTACCGCCCATTCTTTTTCTCACTGAATGACTGGGATAAAATAGGCTTTTTAAAAAGTAATTGGGGCTGGTGATGATATGGGGGCTAGAGTAGAGGTCAAAAGCGATCATTCGGTGTAAATGAATAAAAATAAATAAAATTACAAGAGCAATTAATAAACAACAGTTACATGGAACAAGTGTTTTGAAATCTCAGAACTCCTGCCTCTTCTCAGCCCAAGTAATGCTATCAAATTGGAACAATTTAAAGCAACATTTCACTCTTTATTCAGGTGATATGGTTTACCAGGGAGACAGGAAAAAGAGATTTGAATTGGGCACTTAGAACTAGAAGGAACAGTAAAAAGAAAAGAGTGTACTTGGCCAGAAAAAAAATGAGGAACACATCTTTAAGACGCTATGGTGCATATTTCAAACCTGTTCTCTGTCAGAATTGAAGTGGAAGTATTTATATGTGGATGCAAGTACTAATTGAGAACTTATTGGAATATGCTTTGACATAATGGATATAGTGTTAGGCCTCCACTGGAAAAACCTACTGTGTTTCTAAAAGAAAGTATAATAGACAGAAATTCAACAGGTGCAACCTTCCTCACCATTTCTCTGTTATGGGAAATGCACCTGTTGAACTTCAGTCCATGATATAATCTTTAAAGGCACAGGTGTTCTGCCCATTCTTTGTTTTTTGAATCCTGTGTAGCTTGTTTTCTACTTTCAATACACTGCAACAAAAGAGAGCATTTAAAATTTAAACTACATTTCTGTGTCCTTTAAAACAATAGGTGACAGGTAGAAATTCAGCAGATAAAGCCTTGTATCACCACACTTCCAGCTCATGAATTTCTGTCTGTCATAAGGCATTTAAAAGTAGAGAAGCCTTGCCAGAGCAAAAGATGTGAATTCTATCAGAAAAAAAGATGTCATCAGTGTCTAGCTTCTTTTATACTTTTTGGCATGATTACTTGAAAGCCCCGCAGTAAGAGGGAGCCTCTAACTTTGCTTGTTTTATTTGTTTTTTACATTTTTACTACTATTGCCTCACACATAAGAGTATTCTATCAACTGCAACGGGGAGCCAGAAGTATCGCTAGAGAAGCATTGAGGTTATCACCACAGCAATATCTTCCTATACCCGATCATCTCTATATAAACTCAAGTAGCAAAACCACAGCTGACAGGAAAACCTATCAGCTGCCATCTTACTCCCACAATGATTTCACAGGAAACAAAATGACTGCTCACAGAAAATTTTCCCATGATCAGTAGGGCTTTCTCTGGGGCAATACTTCTGACTCCTCTATATCTGTTTTATAGACAGACAGGCAACCTATGCTGGTCCCATCACAAAGGTGGGGTGCACACCGTTCCCCTACCGGACTCTACCCTTGGTGTTCCTCAGCACCGAGGCCGCAAAGCTTTGGGTCACGCCCACCAAACTGGTGCCATCTACCTCAACGATTAGGTCATTCACCTGGATCCTGAGGAAGGAAAGAGAGGAGAAAGTCAGAATTGGATTAACCGTTCAACTGTACAGGTATGTGCAAAGTTAAGCATGCAGCCAAAGGAGGGCATCTTCTGCATTTTCAAACAGCACCTTTACGCTAAACTTGTATTAAAAACAAAATTCCAGCTCACAACACATAAACTGGTGGCAACATTCCCATTTGTGGAGAAATGGAAGAGGGTATGTTATTTTTATTAATCTGCAAAACTGGTTATTTTTTAAATCAATAATTACTATAGTATTTCAGTGTAAAGGGCTTTACATGCTCTTATTTACCTTCAAGTATGTTAGACTGAAAGATGTCTTGCCCAGGGCAATACAATGAGCTTCATGGCTAACTGTGGATGTGAACTTTGGTCTCCTTCATCCAAACTCCACCCTTCACTATGCAGTGCACTGGCTCTCCATGTGAGCTTAGGAAACATGTTTTTGTATTCAGCGCAAAGGCTAAAATGCTGTTGGGGCACCACAGTGCAAAGGCTAAAATGACATCGGGCACCCTTTGATGGATTATTGAGGAAAAGCTACAATTTAGACCTTTGAGGATGAACCTGTAGGCCTCAGTGATAACTTCCTTCCTAAAATAGAATACAATTTCCCCAAGATTAAAGAGAAAAACCAATGAGCAGGTGGAAAAGAAAGCTTAGCAGCGCCAGACAAGAGGACAAGTGGCTTCAATATGGTGTTCGATCAGAGGAAAAACCAAACATCTGAGCACACCAATGATTCTTGCCTGATGCAACTTGGAGCGCTCTTTCTGTGTGTGTGATCCTACTAAGCTTTCTCCCATGAAGGCCCCTGTTTATATTTCTCTGGTGCCCCTGGTACTGGGCAGGGAGCCATGTTGGTTGCCATGACAGCAAGCGGCAGCCCTGCTGGCATTTAGTACCAGGGTTACTTCTCTCCCCATCTTCCTTTTGGAAATTCCAGTTCTGTAAAAAATACACAGGCAGCATTCAAGCATTCCATTCCTGCATTTCAGCAATGAGCTAGTGGTTGCTTTTTTTAAGTTGCCCAATTTCTGAAATCTGGGGTGGCTAACAATGCTTTAAAAAGCAAACACAACCTTTTATGTACAATGTATTTATTCCAGTTTATATTATACCTCTTCACAAAGCTTCATACTGAGTAAACAGTACATAAGAAATTACGATAAAATCCGCTTAAAATCCAAAGAAGCTCAAACAATGAAAAACAGTCCTTAAAGGCCAGTGCTAGAGCATCTCAACCCTAGCTCGTAAAAGCCAATCCCAATTAGGTCAACATAATATAGCAACAATTGTAACTACAAGACACAATGAAGAGAGATCCTTATGACAGATTTATCTATACAAATGTACATAAAATGACCGACGTGACCTTCTGTGAGAGTAAGCAAATGACTAACACATTTTGTATAAGGAGGGAATCATTTATCACATTCTGGAACATTACGGAAGGTGGCAAAATATTTATCTTCTATTTGATGGTATTGGAATCTGACAGGATACCGAGCTACAAATTGCTTTGTTTTAAATTCTGCTTAATTTGAAGGCACAGCTATAGTTCTGTGAAACTGAAAATATGGGGATTCTGGATCCTCAACTTCTTTCCTTTTTCCTTTTCTTTTTTTGCTATGGTTGCACAATGATACTGGGCAACACATTTTGATGCCCATCAGTATTTAGAATATTCCAGTACCTAGTTTTAAAAAGAAAGAAAGAAGGAACAGCTCTGTGTTTCTAAAATAAATATTTAAGCTTGGAACTTTGGTAAGCTTCCATGAGGCGGGAGTTCCAATGCTGCGGAGCAACCATTGAGAATGCATCTCTCTTGGGACTGTGCTGTCTGGACATGGTGCATAAATGACCCTGTTAAGAGGAAGCTTGTGGTCTACTTTAGAAATTGTGATGGGATGCCAGGGATGTGGTAACCTCTCAGGTCCCAAGTGCTGCATTATAATTGAATTACCAGGAAATCCCAACCTACTGATCTCCCCCCGCGTAACACATCAAGGTCAAACTAGATGTGATGCAGCACCTCCCTGATGGAGTAGGCATGGGAGGAGTGATGAATGTGTGTATGTGATCTGGATTGGGGCTGCAGCGTGGGAAGAGAAAAGGTCTAACCCTTTACCTTGTGATCCAAATCATCTCCCCGCCCCCACCTCTTGAAGCTCCTATTAGCTGCAGAAGGGGAAACATATGCAGCGTGGTGTAGTGGCTAAAGTGTTGGACTGGGAGTCGGGAGATCCAGGTTCCAGTCCCCACTCGGCCATGGAAACCCGCTGGGTGACTTTGGGCCAGTCACAGACTCTCAGCCCAACCTACCTCACAAGGTTGTTGTGAGGATAACATGGAGAGGAGGAGGATTATGTACTCTGCCTTGGGTTCCTTGGAAGAAAAAAGGTGGGATATAAATGCAATAATAAACAAATAAATAAAACTGACATGGACCAGATATAGGCTGCTTTGGCCATCCCTAGTAGAAACAGCAGAAATTGGCTGCCTTTGTCTTGGTTCAATGAAGAACTGGGACATCCGGGTGGCCCCACTTGGCTTACTGGCCAGCATGGGCCTTTGGCTTACCCAGCAAAGCAATAACAATTTACTACATCCTTTCTTTGTTTCTGTGTTTGTTCCTTGTAGTTATACCCTGTGTTTCTATAATCAAGTTCCTGCCTCCACAAATACACAACACATCAGAGAGCCCATCAGAGAGCTGTTAGCCATGGTGTTCTTTTTTCCATTTATGGTGGAAGTAAGAACAGGCCTATACTTTCACCAGGCTAGACCCACACATGATTATTCCAGCAAACACAATTTACATGCCAAAGCAGGTTCTTCCATGAACAGAAAATAGGCAACAGATACAAAGTGCACAAACCACTATTACATGGAGGAAAGAGAATCTAGCTCTTTCCCTATCCCATAGTGTTTCCTATTTATCCCTAAGCACAGTTTCTTCATGGAAGCATTAACACAGGCAAACCCTTCTGCCTAGAGAGGTAAAATTTCTGGAAATGTTGAAGTCATGGAAAAATACTAGCCTTTTTCTGTTGTTGTTTGTTTGTTTTGAAAACTGAAAATATGCACTGTTTCCTTTATTACTTTAAGAACATGAAATGTATTATGTATAACTTTGTTTGCTCATATAATTATCATTAAAATTAAAAACATTTAAACGAAAACATTGAGCACAATTCTATGGGTTGCGTGCCCCCAATGATCGTAAGCTCCCAAACTGGGAGGCTTACAGTCATCCAATGCAGGGTAGGAGGAGCAGCAGAGGCAATCTTCACCTCCTGCCCTTCATTTTTCACTAGGCAGGCTTTTTTGTTTGTCTAGCTAGGGCGCGTCAGAGGGGGGATGGAAGGAGGCTGGAATAACTCAGAAGGAGCCTCAGGATGACTTGTATCCTGGCCTCTCCAGTCTCCTCCCCTCTCTGTCTACCAACCCCCCTTCTCCAAGGTCAAGTTCCCGATCTTGGAGAAAGGGGAGGTTCCCAAGGGGAATCAGAGCTCCAATTCCCTCCTCCGAGGTTGGACCACAGTCTCTGACACCAGGGCATCTGAAATATCCTATGGCTCCTCAGATGTTGTGTAGGGGCCATAGGATTATTCCCTGTAAGTTTGTAATTATTGTCTGAATAAACTATACCTTTACATTTAATATACCAAACATTATCAGATGTTGAGCAAATGAAGTGAGACATAATACATTTTAGGTTCCTATTTTATGCCAGGCCAGAGGGAACTTCAGCAAGCAGTCCCTGAAACACTTCAATCATCCTAGAAGTCAGAAGAAGCAGGAAGAGCTGGAGGCAGAGGAAGACTGATATATAGCATCTCTTCCTGTTCTGTGAGAAAATTTAGGGAACTGTCTAAACATGTTCCTGTTTGTGGTGTGGCATTTAGGGAAATCTGGTATGAAGGAAAAGCTATTGGGCTGGGTTTTTTAAAAAACCTTTATGGAGTCCTAGATTTTTGTTTGCAAAGTAAATGGGGACCAGAACACTGGGGTTGGTGGGAGAGAAAAACAGCTGTGGAGGTAGGGTGGGGGAGTTCCAAGGGAAAAGAAATTGGCAGGTAAAGAGTTATGCACTCCTTTCCTTTTCCCGTCTTCTCCTATGCAAAATGCACCCTCCTAAAGACTGTTTGCAATGGAGAAGGGACTGCTGGACCTGCAGCTGGAGCATAAGATGTAGTTCGCCCTTTTAGCAGTTCCTCAGGAGCGAAGGTTGCCTCTTTGCTATGTAACATAATAATGGAATTACTGCTTTTATTTATAATGCAAAATATCACAAATAATAAAGAAATTAAACTAGGTGGCTTTGCACTGCCTATAAGGTATGTCTACACCAGCTGCTTTCCTTGGGATATCAGTGGGTGCAGACCACACTTGGTTCACACTTGGTCCCTTGGAAGTCAGAAACACATTTAAGGGAGACAAGCTTTCCCGCAATTTTCTTCGTGGTGTGTGGGAAAATGCCACCAAGACCATTGTCCTCTTCATGTTTGCTTCTTAAAACAATGGGTGGGACTGTCTACCCATGAGTAATTTATTTGGATGCAGGTGTTTCTGCCTGCTGTTTCAAGCAACAGTTTTGTCCCTTCCCATATTTCCTGTTCCTATGCTCATCTTTGCATTTGTGTACAGCAATAATGCAAGCAACAAACAAACCCCAAAACCATAGGGAGCAAACAAGGACAGACTGAAATGGACCAAAAAGAAATTAAGGCTGCAATCCTATCCAGACTTACTTGGGACTAGGTCCCACTGAACTCTGTGCAACTTACTTAAAACGAAATGTGAATAGGATCAGGCTGAAAATTCAGCAAGGGCAATATGGAATGGACCCTGCTGCCATATCAAGCCGCCTCAATCAGCAGCCAGCAAACGTGCAGCCAGAGTAGGAGGAATTGACAGCCCGACCTCTTCCAATGGCCTGCTTTAGGAACAACTACTGCCTGTAATGTTATGACAGAAGTGTTGAACAATTTTGTGCCAAGAGGCATAGGGTACAGAACAGGGTAAAACATACATACTATATGCACACATAATACAAACAATGCCTAAGACTGGAATCCTGAACACATTTACTAAGATATGAGCAGTGCAATCCTATATATGTCTACTCAGTCAGAAGTAAGTTCTATTGAGGTCGATGAGACTTACTCCCAGGTGAGTGTTATATAGGATTGGAGCCTGCTGCTCCCCTCCCAATTCCTAAGGAAAATTAGCCACTAAGGAGAGAGAAAAACAATGGATGGAGAAAGGCAGCCAGAGGCTCCTCTGGTGTGTGTGTGTGTGTGTGTGTTTTCTGTCCCATCCAGATTTCAGCTTTCACTGCCTGTTGAAAGGGTAGCTTTGAGAATTTTCAGCAGGATCTGTCTTATGCTCTCATGTGGGGAGTGTAATGTAGATAGGCCCTTATTATATAACCACAACGGTTGAACTGCAATGAAATATTGCAACATATTCTTAGCCCATAAAATAGTGTTATCCAGTGTTCCAGGAAGCCTAGAATAGGAGCCTCGTGGTGCTGTTTGGGGCTTGCAGAAGTCATTTTTCTTTCTTCCTTTGCTATGTGTGTCTAAAGGGCTTTGAAATGAGGCTGGCTGGCAGCCCTGAATCTCAGCACTGTATTGCTATACAGTTGGCAGAGGGAAATATAACGTGTGGAAGAAGAGGTTTGTTTTTAAACTTCATTGTTTGCAACCCCTGATCCTAATGTTTACCTCTACGATACTGTAAGCTTTTAGAGTCTTGAGCTGGTCAAATCCCTTCTTCTCTTCCACTGTCCTTTTTTAAAATAAAAAATCCCTAAACCTTTCAACTTTTCATGACTCAACTGCCCTCAACCGTAGACTTAATTGCTAGACTTGCACAGTACGCCCAACCTCCTTTTCCTACCAACTCCTTTTTTTCTCTCCTGGGGTGGAAGTGAGAGCTTCCCATAGAAAACAATGAACAAATCTAGGATTTTAGCGTTGCTGTGATTGGGCAGCAGAGTGTATGCTCTCTTCCCATGCAAAATATAAGAGTAAAGACAAAAATCCTGTTTTGGGCATTCAGTGTAACCTGGAAGCTCCCTCTCCAGACAATGAGATGTTGCACTAGAGTTTTCTTATCTCTATACCCCCAACATTCCAAAAGTCCTAGAAGTTTAAAGGGCCTCTCCACGTTTTTTTTAACTATCTTCTAATTTTTTGATGTCTATACTTCTGCATGCACAGAAGATCTCCCCACCAAGTATGCAGAAACCACTTTCATATTTTTGGGTGCCCTGTTTCTGTTCCAAAATGATAGACACTCAGTCACCCAAGTTTGCTATTAGAGAGAATGGTATAGTTTGGTTGCTTGTCACCGCTCCTGCATAGTGTAGCATAGAATGTTTGTGGTTCATCAACTATGGAAAGCTGATAACCACAGGAAGAACACATCTTGTCACACTTCAGCTAGCAGGGGGTTTCCCTGTTCCCGGCACTCCCTTCTGTAAGAGAAAGTTAGCCGTAACTAACCATACTTAACGAGTTTGCAATGGCAGGGGTTTGATGTCAGCCAGACTGACCTGCCATCCCGGTGTGCTGCTCCTCCTTCTGTCACTGTCTTGACGAAAATGCCAAGTTTTTCTAGGCCCATATCAGCACCGGCCCCCATCCCGATAATGCTGATCCCAAGACCCTCAGAATCTGCACGGGAAAAATGAAGAGGAGCAGTATGTGCGGCATGAGGTCCTGAGGCTGGAAATTACCAGAATCTGATCATGAATTTTGTCTTTGAAATCTGGCACTGCAGGTTATTTATTTATTTATTTATTTATTCAATTTATATACCACTTACCATATCTTAGAGAGAGAGAGAGAGAAAGAGAGAAAGAGCTTGCAAAAATCACATGTTAAAATACATCATAATAAATACAAAGCTCATGGATAAAACAATTAAAAACAAGAAATTCAGAACACAATAGAATTATAGGCCTGGATGAGACATATTCTCCATTTCCAATGTAAATGTCACTGCTGGAGTATCTGGAGTGCAAGGTTGTGCTGAAACTAATTTCCTAACAGATTTTCTAATCAAATCCAAGGAACCCATCACGGTTCTTGGAAGAAAAGATGTGTTTCCAACTTCCAGCCCCAGAGGGGGGGAAAGGAGAGTGCTTGAAAGCAGGTGAGGCCTGTTATATCGGAACAATATATACGAAAAGGACAGATGGCAGGGAAATGACTGGAGTGTGTCTGAGTGGGAAGTGGGTGCGCAACTGCCTGTGTCTGAAAAGAAAAAGAGAAGTTAGTGGATGGGTGTTTGGGGATTGAGTCATGAAGCGCCAATTCAATCAAGAATTTACTAGCAGGAAAAAGCATGGGTGGAAATGTCACTGCTCGTATTTGAAATATAGTGACGTCTCTCTCCTCCAGAGTTTGTTCAGGACATGGATTTGACTACAGGTAAGATGATCCAAACATCCCCATTACATCAGAATAAAAAGAGCCAATCAGGACATACAAGGCACAGTCCAGTGCTACATCAGCACAAGTCAGGAGTTATCATATGGCTGTTTTGAGGTGGTGGGGTGGGGAAAGATCACGGCGAAGGACTGCCTTTCCCTATCTGCTGTTTATTTCCTTAAAGGCTTATTTTCCCTGCTGCTGCCCCTCCCACAGTTCTAGGAGAAATGAGCTGCCAAGAAGGGGGATAAGGAGAGATGCCCACAGCATGGAAACAGGTGGCCAAAGGTGGTGAGTGTAACATGTAGCCAGGCTCCAAATATGATTCTTCTGAGGGAAAAGCGAGGGTTATATACACCTGTTCTTAAAATGGTATGTGAACAGTACAAGGGCATACCCTCCTGCATAAATCCTACTGAAATGTTCTTTGTCTTGATTCGTGTGAATGCAGCAGCTAGAGTTGGCAATTACTTGGAACCTAATGGATATTCTATTCCTGTGGCAGGGCAGATGTTCACCCAGCTTGAAAACCTCTGACAAAGGGCAAACCTCCCTAGCAGTGGTGACTGGTGGCTCCGATTTCAATGGGGCTGTGAATCCATTCTGGGTTTCAGTCAGAACCAGCCAGAACTCTAAAAGAGCTATCCAAGGTGCTGACCCCTATCCCCAAAATAGGTTCAGCATCTTGGATAGCTCCTTTAGAGGTCTAGCTCCTTCTGACTAAAACACACAATGGATTCATAGCCCCACTGAAATCGGAGTTACAGTCTCCACTGCTCCCTGTGTGCCTTTAAAAAACAACAACCCAACTCTGAGGACTGTCTTCTTTCCAAATACTTACCCCAACTGGCTGGATCAAAGCATAAGTTCACATTTCTATTCCAGAAAAAGAAATTTCACCCCTAATTTCCCACCCCAACTACATTTCTTTACTCCCACCATTACCTTTCTCCAGTTCCACGGGAAAGAGGTCTAACCTCTCCACTCGTTTCTCGAGTTCATACTCTGCCGAGGCAGCCATGGGATCGACATCTTCATTTCGCCGGTCATATTCCTCATTGGAGTAGGTGCTAAAAACCTGGAAAGATAGGAAATGGAAAAATGAGTACAAGGCGGATGAACAGGTCCTGAGTTGAATCAAACCAAAGCCTGGAAACAGTTTTGAGCAACAAGGCTCAGCTCTGGCACATGTGAACAAATGCTTCTGAGAACATGCATAGTGCTCTTCTGTCACTAGTGAGCAGTGCCACTCCTGGTTTTTGAGAGGCCTTGGGCAAGATGTCTTCAATGAACCCCTCTCTCAGTGAATCTACCTTCTCATCACCATTGTTACCAGCTGCTATTGCTTCTCATTCTCTTTCTCATAATTGCTACCATTTGCTTGCTTGACAGGCAAAGAACCAGTGAGCAAGTAAGCAGGGGCACCTGCTCCTCCTCCTCCTCCTCCTTCTCATCATCAGGACTGGCCCGACCATTAGGCAGATTGAGGCAATTGCCTCAGGTGGCAGATCTTGGGAGGTGGCAGCAAGGTGTTGGTGGAAAAACCTATGTGCCATGCAGCCTGCTCTGTGCCCCCTAAGTTAGGCTGCTGCCTTCAGGTGCAATGGAGGATTTGACATCATCATCAGTGTTGAAGACAGATTCAGCTGGCAGGCCAGTTGGCTTTCATAGATGGAAAGGGAGGGGGGCCATCTTGTTCTTCACTTCAGGATCAAAGGCAGCAAAATATCTTAGGCCAGCCCTGCTTGTCACCTTCGTTAACTGGGTCAGATGGAGAGGCAGGTGAACAAGCAGAATGCAGCGGAGAAAAGGAAGAGCTACTCCAGTGGGCTGTTGTCAGTCCCCCCCCCCCCGCTGTTTTGTGGGTCCTCAGCAAGTGCCTGATCATGTCTACCCTTGATGCTGACCCTGCAAGTAAGTAACTACAAACCAATACACAGGTCGTGACTTACCAACAGGGCTGGCAAAATTCCAGGCAGCTCGTTGCCTGGGAGCCTAAAGATTTGATGCTATTAGGAATTCAATCCCCCCACTCCCCTTCACATACTTCTGTCCAACACTGAAGCCTAAAATATGGAAATACATTAACATTTTTGCTTCCAAGCAAAGGGTTGCATTCCAGCAGCTGGACAATGGAGATGGAGCTCATTTTGGTGTACTTTGGAAAGGATTAAGTGAGAGTCCCCAGTGACAGCTAAAACAAAGACTGTTCAAAACCCCTTGCCAAGTCTTTCCTAGAGTAGATGGGTCACTTTGATATCATCTCAGTGAGCAAGGCCTCGTTGTTACAGACAATTAGAGGCTCTCAGCCAATAACAGGGGTGGATTTCTAGTTCTGCTGCTTGTGTGACCAGTTCTGGTTATCATTTCTTAGTTCCCAAACCTGAAGCCACATTTAGAAGTCCTCTCACGTGTCTTTAGGAGTCAGTTCTTATCGCTGGGATGAATTTGTAATGAATCTGTTTTTAAACTTTTCAACCGTTTTAGAATTGTTATTATTGTTTTTATTACATTTTGCTTTTTGTTGGAGGTTGCTTTGTGGATCTTCCATACCAAATGGTATGGCATAACTAAAAGAATTTATTAAAACCTCACCTTTTTTGATAGATATAGGATAAACTGAGATAACCAGTTTGACGTGATAAACTCATGTACCATCATAGGGTGACCTAGTAAAGTGAATAGTTCAGCTTTGCATTTAACAACTTGCCTGGTCACCACAGACAACCAAGAATTCTTTGCAGGCAACTGAGCAAGATGGTAGAGGATGGGTGGATCACTCCATCCTGCTTCTGTCTGCCCATTTGATTTCCATGCTAGCTGCAGAGGAAGAAAAGCCTCTTTCTCCATTACCAGCAAGAAAACAATCTAGTAGCCTCTGAGCAGACTAGTAAAATGTTTTGTTGGCTAATAACTTTTGTGGGCTTATTTATAAGGCTGGACTACTTGATTGAATGCAAACAGTGAAGGGCTGAATTCGGACAACACGATAGTCAATGGTGGGGTAATAATCAACTTTACAGTTGTTCATCTAGGGGGTACTCCCCACACAACATGGTAATAAATAATCAACTGTGGTGTGGATCAGGATCAGCGCTGAGTTGACTATGGCAGCATTCGGATGACACGATAGTCAATACAACTGACGATTGTTCCCCCCCCCCCCACAGTTGCTTATTGTGTCGTCCGAATTCAGCCAAAGACTATTTGAGGCTGCAATCCTATACTCTCCTTACCAGTAAGCTCCACTAAACTTGATGGGACTTACTTCCAAGCAAACATGCATAGGATTGAACTGTGGATGCCAAAGATGTAGGGCCAAGACCAGGACTCATAACATCCCTGCTGCCAGCCAGATGGCATAATTTCCCAGCATGTAGTGAGTCCCAAACTCACCATCATTTGCGATGCATTCGCATATTCCAGTGGTCAATCATCCCACTAAAAGTCATAGCATGGGGACTTCATGTCAATTACCATTGCCCAATCTGGACATCAGAATTCACCCCTCATATTGTACTTACAGCTTCCTCACATCTCCCTCCCTGCTTCCGCTTCACCTAGCTGTTCATTTCTGTCTGATAGAGGTGCCAAACCAACTACCTACATTCGAAGCGTATTGTTGGCACTAAGCACGTCTAAGTAGGGATGTACAGTTTTGATTAAGTCCTTTCTGCCTGTGTTTCACGGAATGTCAAAGTTTCATTTTACTTGTGCTAATTTGCATTATTACAAATCCCGCCTCCGGCCCCAACGTGAAAAACTGGTCTGCTACTACACGTGACTTGGAAAAAGCTGGTCTGCTGTGGAAACCGGCAGGCTGGATTCATAGAAATCCAAACTCATTTGAATATATGGCAATTTTCTCCAACATCCTTACCTCTAAGCAGTAGTAATAGCAGTAACCCCCCTGATCCAGTCCCTACAATATACCCCCGTAAAATTTTTGAGGTCCAGAGATTTTCTATGCTGATATGTGATCTTGAAGTATTGAATTAACATAATAATTTGGGTAGACATTCTGATCCTTGCGCTATTTTCAAAATGGCGGACCGTTTTCTTTAGGTCACTAGTTTTCGTCAACCACAGAAGTTACTATCTTGTGTTTGGTATCAAATTATAGGTTTTCAAGGTCAAGGAGTTCAAAGAATATGTTATTTTAATTGTCGGAGTTACCCCCCCCCCCCCCCGATATAATTGTGACCATGCTGGATAGAAGTGCCTTAGCAAGACTAGGCTGATGTCCTTTGCAGCCCCTCTGGGCAACTTCCTATGAGACTTTGACCTAATCCAGTTAATGGTCAGCCCCACACATAATGAGTGGGAGACTGCAGTTTTCCAGTTCCAAAACCACAAGGCCTCACAAAGAGTGGCAGTCCTTGGTTTCTCACAGGATTCGTTTGCCCTTTGAATGGACATGACTTTAGTTACCAAAAAGCCTCATGTCATCATGAATAAGTGATATGGTATCTCCTATCTGCTCACTGCCAAACCTCCACCTGTAATTACAATGCTAAATTAACGGCACCACATCCTCAGCACTTCCTCTGCACTAGTCTTGCACAGGCTGCCAATGTTGCTAATGGTTGGTGTTTGAAAAAGGTGACAGGGTAGACAAACAGTGACTGCTCTGGATGGCTACGATGGGGATTCCCAGAGTGCTGGTTTGGTGTGTTTCACTCTATAGCTAGAAGCATGAGGCAAATGAAGGCAGGGCATTGGCTCTAGATTTAGTCATAGTCAAAGGTAGACCCACTGAAATCAATGAGACTTGTATTAGTCACGGCTAACCTAGACCTGTGAGCCCTGAGGGAAGGCAGAAGAGAAGAAGGCCAGGCAAGGGGGTTCCTGCCATGATTAGCATCAGCTCCTGAGAGAACATGACCATCACTACAACCTGAGAGAATTTCATCATTGCTTCAAGCTGAGAGAACTGTTGGGGCAGGCCCTCACCCACCTTCCATGGGGCTACTAAAGGCATGGGTGCCTTGAGGGAAGACAGAAGAGGACAAGCCCAGGTCAGGGAGCTTGTGCTATCAGCTCCTGAGAAGACCTTCAGTCCGCCTGTGAGAACTATATTCTGATGCGTTTTTTTTGTTTTTGGTAACATTTGTTTGTTTGTTTCAGTCTTTACAAACTGTAAACTACCTTAGACACCTTGGCAGAAAGACAGTAATCCTGTTCAGATGACATGCTAAGCCACATTATGGCTTAGTGTGTTGTCTGAACAGGCCCAATATCAAAATGTATCGAATAAATAAACTTCAGTATCATTCATTTCAATGGGTCTGCTCTCAGTAGGACGAAATCTGGAACTAACCCTCTATGTAGTATAGCATGTGGGCATTCTGTGTAGTCTACATCACCCATGTCACCCTTGCTATCCTAGTCTGCTATGTGGAACAAGGGAGGTTCCCACATGAGCGGGACGGGTGTTTGTGTGATTAGAGAATCTGATGTGATGAATTAGTACATGGGGGACACCCACCCACACCCAGACCATGTGGATTTGTATACAGAACCCTGTTTCTCCACAGTAGGCATCCCCTGGGCCACAAAATACACCAGAACTTTGTTGTTCTAGATGGCCCAGCCTTGCACATTCACAACCTTCCCCCTTCCCTTCCCCCTTCTCTCCTGTACTTTTGCTCACCCTTTCTTATTTATCTTCCTAATTAACTTAGCAAATTCTCTCTGTCTCCCTTTGTTGCTCCATTTCCTTTTCTCCAGCTCTTAGTCTTCGTTCTCTAGATCAGCGGTGGGCAACTTGCCGCCCTAGGACTGCATGTGGCCCTTGGCCCAATTTCCACGTGACCCTTGGCCAAATTTCAAAAGCCCTCTGTAAGCAATCAGTCCAGACCTCAGGCAAGAGCAATCTCTCCCTCCTCCAGCAGCCCACTGGGCAGGGAGAATGAACGAAAGAAAGATGGTAGAAAGATAAAAAAAGGGGTGGCAGAGAGAGAAAAAGGGGATCACAGGAAGAGGAAGAAAAGGGGTGGCTTCACCCACTTTGGGCTCTGGCCCCACCCACCATAGGCATGCGGCCTCCAACAGATTACACCTGAGTGAACGTGGGTCTCACCCAGAAAGTCCCCCCCCCCCAACAAAGGTTCCAAGGGAGCTCACCGATCTTGCCCCCAGTTTTTAGTCCTTCACATCCCAATTCATCTTCCATCCCCATAAATACCTTTCCTCACTCGGGAGCATAATTCTCCCTCCCCTCCAAAAGCCTTAGCCTCCCTCCACCAGCATGCATATGAGCAGGTTCAATTCTCTTCCGCCCCCACCCGCTGTCTCTCACGCTTGCTCTATCCTGTAATTGAGCCACGCAGGCTGTCACAGCCAGAGAAACAAAGCATGAGCCCCCCCTTTCCGAAACCCGTGACAACATTAATTAAGCTGCCAGGGTAGCCACCCGCCTGCCTCTGCCCTGCCCTGCTGATGCATCTTTATAGCACCTGCAAGGCCTGGCTTGCATGTGGGAAGAAATGGAAATTTTGGATAATTATGATTCTTCCCCCCACCCCAATATTTAACAAAACTCTCATCACATCCTTTGGACTCCGAAATATTACACAGAACAGGCCTGCCTTGAAAGGATCGCCCAGCTGCAAAAAAGAAAAAGAAGCAGCTGCTAGGAGAAGAATATATTTTGGTGCGTTCATGGAATTTTCCCAATGGTTTCCTTAGTAGAAAATCCTTCCAAAATGTAATTTCTCTTTGTACTTGCACATCACATCACCGATGCCCATGCTTAGTCCTATGTGGCCAGGAATGAATCGCTCTGTTAGCCAGGTTGGGTAGCAGTGACATGGATTATTTTCTTATCCCCTTGTCTGATAATATGTGGCTGGACTCACTTATGTGAGCCACCTCTTTGCTCCGTACACATCTTGATGCAGTGCAACATCAACAGGCAGCTCTCTCCATCAAGCACAAAAAACAGTTAGGGCAGGAGCCCCAAAAAATGTCTCCAGGGCACCGCAGGCACCATGTGGCTTACCACCTCTTCTAGGGCATTGTGGGAAATGCAATGGCAGCTCAGACCTAGCCAAGCAGCGTTGCTGTTGCTGCCTGCCACTGCCAAAGAAGCATGATAGGCTCACATGCCATTCTACCAGGAGCCCCCTTAAACCCTGCACAACTTGTGGGGGGGGAGGGCTGCAGGCCACTTTAACCACTGGAGAGCTCAAGCAGGTCTGTTCAGAGAGCAATGTTTGGAGCAGCGTGCCAAAAGCCGAATCCTTCAGGTGACAGCGGATTCACACTTCCAGCTCTCCAAGAATCTGCCAGCGCTGCAGAAGTTGCTTCCTGGACAGATTCTGTGGGTTGCCAGCAGATGCGCAACACGGGGCTCACCACCCCAGACTGAGGTGGCTCAGACCTAACACCATTAAAGTTTCATTGGCAGCTGCCACACGTTGACATGAAAGGATTTGCTGGCCAGCGCTTCTCTAACCTGGTGCCCTCCAGATGTTTGGAATCTTGGTAATTGCAGTCCAACACACTTGGAGGACACCAGGTTCGGAAAAGCTGTTGTAGTCCCTCTGTCCAGAAAGATCTACAGAGATCCACTGAAACTGGCAGGGTCGAACCCCTCCCATGTCAGTGGGCTCTGGAGGGCTTATCTGGAAGGTGGCGGTGTGGGGCAGCATCAGTACTGTGATCAGCACTGGATGGCTTAGAGCCACCATCTAACTTTCCCACAGTGCCCCAAACTTCACATTGCTCCATGGCATTGGAGGAAATTAAGGTGGTGATTTCCCACAGTGCTTTGGAGTGATAGGGGTGTTGTGGGGACTTACATCTGGCACAAGGAAGAAGCATCAGTGGTGCACTGGGCCCTGCTGGGATGTTGGCAAGGATGCCATCTGCTGATGCTTGGTCTGATCTGTCCGGACCACCAGCATGTTTGGACACAACACCTCCAGAGCGAGTCCTGGACTGACTTACACTGATGACTGATTCCTACGTTCCATTCACTCACACAGAATGTACTTGAAATGGCTCATACAAGTGGTCTACTCACATGAGTGATGCAATATATGTAAAGTGAAGGTATTCAGTGTTGACACTTCTATGAACAATATGTGTGTGTGTGTGGGAGAGAGAGCTTCCTTGTGTTAGGAACATTGCAAATTCGTCTGCAAATTCCTGGAAGGGGGCAGTGTTGCAGTCAGTTCATTCATGGGAATTTTGACCATGGAAACCCTTAGGATCTCTATAGACTTAAAAAAACAAAATCCTGTTCAGATAACACGCTAAGCCACAGTGGTTAAGCATTTTGAGCTAAACATTATGACTTAGCGTATCATGTACACCATGACTGTGTGTCATGTGAATCATTCCTAACCATGGTTTAAACACCCCTCACTAACCAGTTGCTGCAAAAGGGTTAGCAGCCTAACCATAGCTTAGCATGTTGTCTGAACAGGCCCAATGTGGTTTCCTTTGTTTTCTTCCTTTTGCTCCTCTTCTGCCTTTCCAGTTCAATCTGTGTTTGACTTCCACCATTACTGGGAACATGTGTGTTTGCTCTCTCACATCTGCCAGTGTAATGGAACACAAAATGGACTGAACAAACTGTTTTGAGACTCTACAGTGCACCTGCATTGTATATGCAAGAATACTTGTGAGCAAAACTGCTTTCTTTCCTTCACTGAAGATTATAATTCTGCATCCCTAGGCTAAGGCAAAAACCCTGAACCTGTAATAGATGGCTGATGCTTCAACTCTGGCTATCTGAAGCTATGGACCAAAGGGGCAACTTCTCACCTATGGCAGGCCTCAGGTAATTCCTCTCCATCTCTGGGGTAGCTGCCAAAATAGCCAGATCTCCCAAAGATGCAGGAGACCTGGCATTTTTTTTTGCATCTGGTCACTCTAGCTCAGAGCCATCTAGGTTGGCTTTTGGCTCTACCTCTTGTCTCCCATGCCCACCCCAACAGATGATTTATCTTGACTTTCCCCGGAGAAGCTAAGAATCAAACCGAGCTGTACCAGAAAACTCTGCCTACACGCAAGCTGCCAAGCCCTACAAATGAGTGTGCCAGCCTAGTAAGTGGTGCATGACTCAGCAGGCACACATATGGCGGAAGTCACGCATGCAAGCTAGCTGAGGCCAAGACATCTGTAGGAATCCAGGCCAGGATTTCCACCAAACTGCATGAAGATGGGAGGGGGAATCAAGAATCCTCAAAGGAAGTAACTCCACCATAGAGAAAGCAATCCAGAACTGGACTTTGACGCCAGCCTGGAATAGTCTCTGAATGTAGGGCTGAGAATCCAAAACTTTATTTCAGGCAAAGCTTAACCAGGATTTAAGCCCATAAACTCTTTTTAATGCTGGGTATCCGCTCTGGAACATCATAAATAATAATAAAGAAGAATGTGTTTCTGAGAATACATATGTGGTGAGAGCCAGTGTTGTGTAAGTAGTTAGAGTGTTGGAATCCCCAGAACTTGAGAGATCTGGGTTCTAGGCCCCACTTGGTTCTGCACCATAATACATGAAGTGGCAGAGATAGGAATATCCAAGGTGCCTGATTGCCTGGACATCTAAAAAAATGTATGCAGGCACCTAACAATTTGAAAATGTCCGTAGATTTGCCAATTGCATTGGCATTAGTATTTCCTACTGCTCTTGCTGCTGCTATTACTATTATACATTTATAACGCAGTTAAGATTTACTAAGTAATGTACACAGATTAAACATAGGACAGTCCCTGCCAGTAAGCTTACAATCTAAATGGCACATTATAAAAGGATAAAGGGATATGGAGGGAAGAGGAAACAAGCAAACTGAGGCAAATGTTCCATGTGTTCAAATAATATGTGGATGGAGAGTGGTCTTGCCCAAAATTCTCCATCCCTGCCGGCTCAACCCCCATCCTTTGCACATTGAAGCCAAAGATCTGAAGAGGAATTCCATAAAGGCATTCCCCAGGGAACACAAGTCAAAGCACCAGGAGCCACGGGCAATCCAGTGGGGAATTGATGGGCTAGGCATTTCATTGGCCCTCTTATTCATTCTTGGTGCCACATATAAGGGGCCATCCTAAAACCACCTCCCCCCTTTGACTGCTCTTACATCTCATCCTGATCCTCAAGGCATGCTTTTCCAGCATCCTGCTGCCACAAGATGGAGACTAGCATCCCTGGTCTTATTGGTTACCTTGCAGGCAGCCCACAGCCACCTTGGCACACCAATATTCTTAATGTCTTTTAAGTGTCCCTATTTCTTCTTTTTTCTGAGCTGCAAGGAAATTTAAAGACACTCTTTAAAGAAGGATATCAAACCATGCTTTGGGCATTTGGGAACCCCAGATAACTTAACTAAATGAATCAGCTTGACTGAGCCCAAACTGCAGAGTACTTAGCATCATGGTTAATCCAACCGTAAGCTGTCTATGCCACAAGTGGGAAGATGGAAGATCCCCATGTGTTTGGGACTTCAACTCCCAGAAGCCCTTGCCAGCATGGCCAATGGTCAAGAATGCAGGAGCTGAAGTCCAACACATCTGGAGAGCCACTTTCTGCCCACCCCTGAACTGCGCTACAGAAGAGGGTGATGACAAGGTCAGCATGACCAGTGCGCATCATCTGAGAAGTGATGTTGCTCCTACTGGGATGTACCATGCCTGTTTTGTGCCATACCGGGAACGCAGGAAGGCAATTCGTAAGAGAATGTAAGAAAGGCTCTGCTGGATCACACCCAAAGTCCATTAGTGCGGCATCTTAACCCCCAAATGGCAGATGCTTCTGGGAAGTTCCCAAACAATAGCTCTCCTCGGCTACTGCACTCCAGCAATTAGTATTCAGTGGCCGGCAGATGAGATTTTGCTGCCTGAGGCAAAGGGGAAGATGGTGCCCCCTCCATTTCACCTATAAAAGTTGACTGGGATGGCAGCTGAAGCTTACTTGAACCCTAGTGATGAGAAAGCATCCTCCACCTCACCTAGGGCAGCAGTCTAGCTTAGGGGGTGCAGGGCAGGTTGCGTGTAACACACCACTCTCTCCTCCCAAGAGGGAAATGGCCAGGGCCCCCCACCAAGCATCTGCTGCCTGAGGCAGTGTCCTCACTCTTCCTAACAGTAGGGCCAGATGGGCCAGCATACTGCCTCTGAATACGGGGTATTCGCTGAAGAATATGGCTGAATTTGGATGACACAATAAGCAACTGCGGGGGGGGGGGGGGAACAATCGTCAGTTGTATTGACTATCATGTAGTCCAAAAGCTGCCATAGTCAACTCAGCACTGATCCTAATCCACATCACGGCTGATTATTTATTACCATGTTGTGTAGGGAGTACCCCCTAGATGAACAACTGTAAAGTTGATTATTACCCCACCATTGACTATTGTGTTGTCCGAATTCAGCCTATGACTGATCCCTATTCTTGGGCCTATCTCTACACAATTGTCTAATTCTTTATTCAAGATACCTCAGATAGGCCCCATCACCACATCCTGCACAAATTCCATAAATTAATTCTACCTTGTGTAAAGAAGTACTTCCTCTTGTCTGTCCCGAACCTACCACTAATCAATTCAATTTGGCAAACCCAAGTTTTACTATTATGACTGAGGGAGAAAAGCTTTCTTTCTTTCTTTTTCTCAGGCTGCAATCCTATACATGTTTAGAAAGAAAAAAAAAGGGCTACAACTCCCAGCATGGCCCAGTCAGCATGAGATCTTTTTTTAGAGAGAAAAAAGTAGGTCTTTTTTCTGTCTAAACATGCATAAGATTGCACCTTCAATCTCTCCATTTTCTCCACACTATACACAATCTGATAAACTAGGATGATCATGTGAAAAGGAGGACAGGGCTTCTGTAAAAGGGAACTTCAGCAGGTGTCATTTGTACGCATGCAGAACCTGGTGAAATTCCCTCTTCATTACAACAGTTAAAGCTGCAAGAGCCCTTCTTTCTTTTGTAACTTGTCAAGTGGGTAGGGCTCCTGCAGCTTTAACTGCTGTGACAAACAGGGAATTTCACCAGGTGCTGCATGCTTACAAATGACACTTGCTGAAATTCCCTTTTCTATACAACTGTTAAAGATAAAGGAGCCCTTCTCCTTTTCATATGGTCACCCTAACCCCTATCATGTCCCTCCTTAGTCACCTTCCTTCCCACCCCAAACTGAAAAGTACAGTTAACAATTCTCAGCTGCAAAATGTGGTAACGGCCCCTAGCTGAGATTACTTTAACAGGGGATTAGACAAATTTGTGGTGGATCAAGATATCAATAGCTGCTCTCAGAGTGGCCATATGCCAACTCCAGGATCAGAAGCTCCAGGCCTCTGAATACCAGTTGCTGGGGAACAATGACAGCAGAGGAGGCCTATTGCCCTCAGGTTCTGCTTGTGGGCTTCTCAGAGGCTCTTGATTGGCCACTGTGGGTACAATGCTGGCCTAGATAGGCCTTTAGTCTGATCATGTGGGGGTCCTTACATTTTAAGGAAGCACGAACGCTTTAGCCCAGACATTCCCAACCTGGTGCCCTCCAGTTATGTTGGACTGCAACTTGCAACATTCCCACCCAGCATGCCTATGATGGATGGGGATGATGAGAGGCTGGGTTACATGATTTCAGGGTCCGTTATCCTTGTGCCCCTGATGTGCACATAGGCAGTGACAGAAAGGGAAGCAGTGCTCGAACCAGCAGCTCAGCTCCCAGACCCCTGAAAGGTGGACCCTGTGGGCCGCAGCTCAGTGGTAGAGCACATTCCTTGCATACTGAAGGTCCCAGGTTCGATCCCTGGCATCTCCACGTTGAGAGAGGAAAGAATCCGGCCCATAACCCTGGATAGCCATTGCCAGTCAATGTCAACAATACTGGGTTTGATGGACGCATGATTTGGCTGAGTATAAGGCAGCTTCATATGTTCCTGTGTCCTTGGAGGAAACACATCTTTTTACAAACAAATCATAAAGAGGGGATTAAAATAAGGCTGCAATCCTAAACAGGCTTACTTTAAACTTTGTTCCTTCAGTAGCATTCATGTAAAATATTCAATTATTTCTCTGCTCTAAATCTAACTTTGTTTTATTTTATTTATTACATTTTTAATAAATGTAGACAAAGCTCTCGGGGCAGTTCAGAGAAATTAAAACCACAAAATACAGGATAAAATACAATATAAAATAGAATAGCTTGAACCTACAGTACAAGAGTGCAACTAGAATAAAACCTAGTGCAGAGATTACAAATGCAGTAGCAGATTTAAAACAGCGGAGCTAAAAATCGGAATGCTAAAAATGCTTGGGAAAACCAAAAGGCCTTCCCCTGGCACTGGAAAGAGCACACAACATAGGTGCCAGGTGATCCTCTCTAGGAAGGCTAATTTCACAAGTGGGGTGCCACAGCAGAAAAGGCCCTTCTCCTGGTAGCCATCTGCCTCACTTCTTTTGGCCTGGGCTCCCGGAGAAGGACATGTGGAACAAAGCTCCCCCTTCCCTTCGAAATGCATATTCCCCTTTCTGTGCCCCCCCATTCCCATATTTTTCCTGGTGCTGTTAGTTGATGTGCATACTTGATTCAGCCCACCCTGCTGGATTCCCATAATAGCCATGGAGTGTTTCTGTGGGGTGGCATTTCGATCTAGTCTTTGGTTTCTGATTGTATGCTGTAGAACAGACAAAAGTGCAGAAAGCTGCTCTTGGTTACATTTCCCCATTCTTCCTGATGAAAAATCACCCTGAGCGTCTCCAAAGCAGGCATACTCCTACGCTTGACATTTGGCCAATTAAAGATTGCGGAGTGACTCTTTTGTGCTCTCAAGTGACTAAAATGCATGCATTAATAAGCAGCTTGCTCCTTTCATATGGTAAAGACTCTTAATGATGAAGTCTCCTGTGTTGCTTGAAAGCTTGCAATCCCTCATAAGATACTGAAGCTAGTTCACTAAAAAGACATACATCCATTTGATACTCCCACAGTGCAATCCTGTGCACATTGAACTGGGAGCCAATCCCATCGAACTCCATGGGGCTTCCTTTTTCAGCAGACATGCCTACACATTGCACTGTCAAGTGACAAAACATCTGCATTAGTAGATGCTGCTGCTTATTTACTTAATTGTTTCACTTGTCATATGCAAAAGGCCAAAGCTAGATAGGCACCAAAACTCAAAAGCAAATTAAAAACACTGAAATACAAATGTATACTTAAACAATCGAAAGCGAAAATATCTACTTGCTCAGCCTTATTCCTTATGTCTACTGATTGATATGGCCTTCTGTACAGCTAGAAACCTAGAAACAGGGTTGTTGTTTTTCAGGAGGCAGGGTAGTTGCTGAGAAGCTAGCTCTTCTTTCTCCACATTTGCTTCTCAGTCAACACAAGAACCTGGCTTTGGAGCAAAAGGCAATTGTCACCTCTCTCCTCTGCTTTATTTTTGGGGCTGGGGGGGGGGGGTTCCCCAAAGCACCTGCATGACAATAGTTATCCAGTCATCAACATGTTTCGGGGGCACTTTCATTATTTTTTTTAAAGGTTAGCGCTCCATCCCATGAACACTTGGAGGGGGAACCCTCTTTGAATTCTGGTCAAGAGGAAGGAGAGGTGGTAGCTATGGACAAAAGGGCCAGCCAATCAGTGCTGAATTAAATCTTCCATCATCCCCAGCCAGCATGGTAATTGGAGAGTCTGCTTTCAGAGTGGGTTAGTAGCTGAAAATGACATACATTTGGATGCACCCTAACCATGGACGCAGGCAGGCTAGTCTAGGGTGACCATATGAAAAGGAGGACAGGGCTCTTGTATCTTTAACTGTTGCATAGAAAAGGGAATTTCAGCAAGCGTTATTTGTATGCATGCAGCACTTGGTGAAAATTCCTCTTCATCACAACAGTTAAAGCTGCAGGAGCTATCCTAGAGTGACCAGATACAAATGTTGAGATAAAGAGGGAATTTCACCAGGTGCTGCATGCATCACAACAGTTGAAGTTGCAGGGGCCTTGCCTTCTTTTGTATATGGCCACTCTAGTATAGTGCCTGCACCTTTAACTGTTGTGATGAAGAGGGAATATCACAAGGAACTAACTGCATACAAATGACACTGGCTGAAATTCCCTTTTCTCTACAACTGTTAAAGTTACATGAGCCCGACCTGGATTTTATCTGGTCAGCCTAGTGTGAGTGTTAGCAAATTTTTGTGCAATTTGTTCAGGTGTGAATTATTACATTTGAAATACGTGTGCTGGTATATTTTTCTGTGTGGAGCTAGCGGTAGCTTTGGCAAGTGGTTAAGATTGGGGAAACGGAACATAAAAAGGATTTTTAAAAACCCTTCCCTTAGCACCTCTGCTCTGACTGGAGACTCCAAAGGTTGTGAACTAAAGTGAAAACAGATATCAAAGTGATCCAATCCCAGCTCTCCTGAGTAACATGTAGTTTGGCCCTAAGGGGGAGAGTAAGGTCAGTACCAGGCAAAGCAGGTACTTGCAGGATCCCTAATGTTTGAATGGACAAAACTTTTGCAATATTCCTCATTACAGCTATTCTTCTGGGTCCTTCAAAATTAAAAGTGAGATTGCGCACATCCACCTATTCATCATTTCCTCATTTTGCTAAACTCATTGAGGTTCCCACCCACCTCCTTTGCAAATTCCCTACTGCCACCAGCCTGCTAGCTCCCTTTGCTTTATTTAAAACAACAAGACAAACTTATTGGAATCTGCATGGGTGCATACAGTCAGCAGCCGTTAAAGCAAAGGAAAACAAAACCAAAGCCCGGGCCCAAAGAGGAGGAAATGAGAATGTACAAGAAATGTGGAAAAAGTAGTCAGATGACCAAGCCAAGGAAAACAGAGCAAAACACAACAACAACCCCAAAGCAAAAGAGGTTTCAGGGCAGACAACTGCCTAAGGTAAAGCCAACATGTTCTCTTTTGGCAGAAGCCTGAGAATTCCAAAGCTTCAACATGCTAAGGAACCTGCCAGCTTCCTGGGTCTTTTCATGCAATAAATGAAGAGTTGCTTCCTTCTGTAGCAACCAATCTTAACAGTGGTGCTTCAGGGTGGGACATTGGGCCAGAGGTCCATGGGAGCTCTTTGCAGAAAGAACAGGAGGGCCACCCAAAACAGCAGGGCTGGCATACCAGTTTGAAGTATATGAAATAAAACAAATGGCCACCTAAAGAAGGCAATCCCTTGTAAGGCCATTAAGTCCATCATTTGCATCACTGGATCTGGGTACCTTTTGGGTCCTCTTATAGCATTCCTCTTATGGGGATATGGCATTTTCCGACCACTGTGACTACAACATTTCTTGCTGAGAACATTCTGTGTACCCAGATCCATTTTTTTGAAGGCCCTTGGGAAAGAGACCTCCCTCATTTATTTATTTACAACATTTGTATACTGCTCCATATCTGAAACAGATTCCAGAGCGATGAACGTAAGAATCAAACAGTAAAAGATACAAAAATTAAAACACCATTATTATACTAAAAACACAGAATGCCAATAAAAAATGTGGCTATCAGTCAAGGAATGTTTCCTGGAATAAGGCTGTTTTCAGGAGGCACTGGAAACAAATGTTGGAGCCTGCCTGATCTCCAGGTTCAGGGAGTTCCACAGAAAGGGGGCCACCACATTGAAGGCTCTTCTCCTGGAGGACTCCAATCGGGCCGCAGGTCTCAGTGACTCTACCTTTTCATCACCATTGCCACCAGCTGCTGCTGATCCTCTCCTCTTTCTCATCATTGCTACCACTTGCTTGCTTGATAGGCAAAAAGCAAGCAAGCAGCCAGCAGCATCTGCTGCTCCTCCTTCTCACCACTACTGTTGTCTGGGCCAGAGTGAGAGGAAGGTGAAGCAGCAGGTTGCAATGGTGAAGTCCAGGGAGACCTTGTCTGTGGGCCCCTGCTGGAATGTGAGACGTTGGCAGTGGTCCGAGCATTTCTGCCTTTGATGCAACCCTGCTTCTAGCTACTGCATTCAAGCCCAGCATCAGCACATGGCATTCTTGGACAGCTGCCAGGCTTTCAGCAGGATCTGCCACCGATGCCTGTCTTGCCCTGCCTTTCCCTCCACACATGCACACACACCACTCCAATTTGTTTCAGGCCATTCGGTCTGGGAGCCTCCATTTTAATTTCCCACAGTGCCCCAAAATGACACCAAATCTAGGGCGTTGTGAGAAATTAAAATGGCAGGCCATTGCTGATGCCATTATAGACCATTAAGGAAGCCTTCAGACATAGGAAAAGGAGCAGCAAAGAGCACTTTACCAAGAGCCCCCTAAGACCTGACATCATCACATTTTAATTCAGGTGGTTGGGAGTGTCTAAGGCAGGGGTACAGAACCTTAGGCCCAGGGTCCAAATCTGGCTCTCCAAGGGGCCAAATCTGGCTCTCCAGGGTTCCCCAGAGGGTTACAGCTGCTTTTCTTGTCCTCATTCCTTTCCCATGGACTGGTGATTATTTGGTGGCTTCCCAGCTTTTGTGCATTTTTCCCCATTCCAAAAGCTTGAAAGGCCTCTCGTAAGCCTTAGTTATGGACAGTAAGAGTTTGAAGCTAAAATAGGCTATTTGGGGGGTTGGGGTTGGCCCCATCCTTTTTTTCCTTCAGCCCCATCCACCATTGGAAAGCAGCCCACAAGAACATCTCTGAAATGGAACTCAGCCCTCAGAACGAAAGAGGTTTTGAACCCCAGGTCTCAGGCACGTAACTGGATAGGAGCTGCAACTTCTAGTGCAACACCCCTATGTCTACACTGTTCTGTGAGATGATGATGAAGATGATATAGAAAACCTCTTCAGAAGATGAACACTCTCCTGGGGATTGTGGGAATTGGAGTGCAAAACATCTGGAGGGAACCAGATTTCCTATCCCATGTCTATTCTCTACCAAGCAGCCTCCCCCATCCTGGTTCCCTCCAGATGTGCAGATCTGGAAGAAGCCAGGTTGGGGGAGGCTGCTACACAGACTGGCAGCAACTCTTCAGTTTCAGACATGAGCCCCTTTCCCAGCCCGAATCTGTGAACTTCCACATGTCGAGCATGTGCTCTGCCACCGGGCTACAAGCTTACTCTAACGGACGTGCTATGCACTGAGCCAAAATGCACAAAACAAGCCCTTCAAATTGAACGGCTGTTATCTGTGCATTAGCAAATCCACGCACCTGTTCAAACCCACCACGCCACCACAGGGCCATGGCAGCTCTTTCATGTCCCTCCTCCCAGCCTGTTGCAACATCAGAGGCCCCGCCGAGAACTGAAACGAAGCTGCTTCGCCTAGCATGATGTGGCATGTTTTATCAAGGATTGATGAGATACCAAAACAAAAAAGACATACACACACACCAGCACTAACTCTGCTAGCCTTGTGCTTTAATAGTTGGAAAAGTCCATTTATAGTCTATGTGGGCGACCTTTGGGTGACCTTCCTCGCCGCCCCTCCAGTTCCGTCCCTCCCACTCCGTCTCCTCTCTGCAATCTTGCTTTGTTCCTGGGGAGATGGTTCCTCTACCCAAACAGCTGAGCCTGGACTGGACATATGCATACTGATGATGAAGTAGAACAGAAATGGAGGAGGGGGAGGAGGGCTTGATTTGATAGATGCGTCGCACACAACCCAGACAAAAATGTTGAAAGGAGGGGGTATTGATCGAGGCCAGCTGTTACTGGGCATATGCTCCAATAATACAGCTAATCCCCCCATGGTATCCCCATCCATACCCCCTAGAAGCGAAGTGTGGGCTGTTTCCTCAGCAAATACAGGTGACGTATTCTTTACTCTGGACACCACGTCAAGGTTTTGCCATTTCATGTGAATGCTACATAGATGCGTAAAGGAACTGATTGCATAGGGCTGGATCCACATTTATGCTGGATCAACTGCACAGACAGCAATGGATGTCCCTGCCCCCCTCCTTCCCACACAGCTCCTCTAAGACCCCCCCCCCAAATGCTATGCAGAAGGTCAGCAGACCCTGCTAAATGGGGGGAGGTGAGAGGTGCAGGGAAGATCAGGAGAACTCCCATATTGCGCTGAGTGATCTTCTGCAAATAGAGCCCCTTCTTCTTGCAAAATGGCAGATCTTGGATTGAACCCTCTAACGCTAGTAGAAGTCTAAGGTGTTCTCCTACACAGAAATTGTAATATTGCCAGGAATATCCCAGCACATGGGAAAACGGATAGCACAAAATATATTTGAGGGCTCCAATAAAGGTTTAAATCACAGATCATCAGGGCTTAGATGCACAAAGGACAGGGCCTATTTTCGATGCTAGGTTTGGCCATGAAATTTTTGAAGTTATCAAGAATAGAATACCTCTGAGCAGATGAGGAGTGCTCCACTGATGTCCACAGACAGTCCATAATCATGTGGGCTTGCGAGAGGAAGGGCTTTTAGGTTGGAGTAGTGCGATCTACAGGCAGGCCTCATTCTGGCATCTCTCATTAAAACAAACCAGTCCCTGAACTGGATGGAGGGACTTTTCTAAAATGCTCAGGCTCAGCTCTGAAATGGGAGATCATAACCAAGACATTGCCTCTGAGGATGGGCAGAGTTCATTCCCCCCCCGACAGCCAGTCCTGCACATCTTTGATGGGGTTAAGTGAAAGGATACACAGGGTGTAATTTCCTTCTGTGTTGCACAGTCCCAGCCCCTCGTCTTTTAACCACTGAATCAAGAACGGTGGTGCCCTTCTAGGTAAAAGTGTGCATTGTTCAAGGTGCAAAGGGCCACAATCAAAAGGACTACTGACTTTCACAGTATGTGTGTCTACGTGTGAGCACATTTCCCCCAAGCGTTTATTGGTGTGTCCAGCATAGGCATGGAACATTGTTACTGATTTTTGCTTAGTTTGGAAAAAGAAAAAAGAAAAAACATTTTCGTTTCATAGTGATCTCTCTCTTTCTCTCTCCTCCTCCACACGCCTTCCCTTCCTTATCTCTCTTCCCCCTCGTGAGTATTCCAATTGTTGCCGCTTCTCTTTGCACCCGTTTCCACAAATGACCTTCATTGTCTTATCCAGACACAGCACCTACCCCCTCCCTTCCTGATGACAAAGAGAAATGGCTTTGAACATCTTAACAGCCCCCCCCTCCGGCATCTTAAATGGGAGAGTCCCCCCAAAGTCTCTCTTCCCAACCTGTCCCACTGCCAGCACACACCCTCCTGGTGCTTACCCCTCCATGGACTTGGCAGCAGTTAAGTGTCGTGGGGACGGGGAAGAAGGCTCGGTTGCAGAACCCGTGCTTTTTCTAGGCACACAATTCATCCGTGCTTCCTTCCTGGCTTTAAATGAAACAGATCTGCTCTAATTTGTAAATATACTTGGAAAATGTGAGAGCAAACTACTCTGGGTAATTTTAAACCTAGATTCTTTGTTCAGCAAACTGAAATAATAATACTTCACATTTGTGCAGTGCAGTTACAGTGATTCATATTATTACCCTCATGTTGCAGATGGGGAGAGGGAAGCGGAGAGAGAACATCATGACCAAGGCTGCCTAGTGGGTTTATGGCAGAGGTGAGTTTTGAACCTGGGTAGGCTGACCAGATAAAATCCAGGTCAGGGCTCATGTAACTTTAACAGTTGTAGAGAAAAGGGAATTTCAGCCAGTGTCATTTGTATGCAATTAGTTCCTGGAGATATTCCCTCTTCATCACAACTGTTAAAGGTGCAGGCACTATACTAGAGTGACCATATACAAAAGAAGGCAGGGGCCCCCTGCAACTTTAACAGTTGTGATGAAGAGGGAATTTCACCAGGAACTAATTGCATACAAATGACACTGGCTGAAATTCCCTTTTCTCTACAACTGTTAAAGTTACATGAAGCCTTGACCTGGATTTTATCTGGTCACCCTAAACCTGGGACTCTGTGATGAACAACTCATTCTCATAACTGCTATGTTACAACAGCTCCAAGTAGTTGCTGTATCGGTCCCCAGGTATATTTTGTTAAAATGTTTGCAAGGCTGGTTTCAGGTCTGACGAAGCCCTCAGCAGGTCTGAGGGAGTCCACAGGTTTACTTGGCAGCAGCACTGTTTTAATGCCCCACAATTCTCTGCGGCATCACAACTTAGAAGCATTGTAGGAAATTAAAGTGGATGCCCCAAAGGGTGACATCATTCAAATTTCCACAATGCCCCACAGCAACACTATGTCAGGGGCATTGTGGGAAATTAAAATGGCAACTCTCCCAGACCCACCCTCCCAATGTTCAGATCTGTAGGCTGGTAAAGGATACAGGGCAGATGCCAGCAGTGAGCCCAGCCAGCTGCCTTGAGGATGCCTTGTGGTGATGCTGGGCCTGTTTTATAGTGTCTTTTTTAACCTTTAATTGGTCCACAGGATTTTTAAAAACCACCCTATCATGTAGTAAGAACCAGTTTGGACTGAGACTAAGGAGATTTGGGTTCTATTCTCCATTCAGCCATGAAGCTCACTGGATGGCTTTGGGCCAGTCCCTGACTCTCAGACTAACCTACTTCACAGGGTTGTTGTTGTGCAGATAAAATGGAGAGGAAGACAACCAAGCTGATTTGGGTTCCTTGTAAGAGAAAATAAGGTGGCATATAAATCTAAATAATAATAAGAAGAAGAAGATATCAATAAACTGGAACGTGTCCAGATGGTGAGGGGCCTACAGATCAAGATCTATGAGGAAAGGTTGAAGGAATTGGATATGTTTAGTCTGGGGAAGAGTTGATTAAGAGGTGACATGATAACCATCTTCACATTTTCGAGAGATGTCCCAAAGATGATGGAGCAAACTTGTTTTCTATTAACTCCAGACTAGGACTCGAACCAGCAGCTTCAAATTTCAAGAAAGGGGGCTCAACGAAACATTCGGAAGACCGTCCTGATGGTACAACTGTGCAAAAGTGGAACAGACTAGGGTGTTGCTAAAAATAACAGAGGACAAAAGAGGACACAGGCTTGCCTAAAATGTACATACGCTAGTCTATACGTACAGAGAAAATAATGGGAAACGATTACTATAATTTAAACAGATAGACAACACATCCTGCCATAGTGGGGAAGACTGTGGCCAGGTGCTCACTATGGAGGGGCAACTTCAAGGCCGCTGCGTCTGGTGGTTCTTTATCTTATTTATTTATTTATTTATTTATTGTATTTTTACCCCGCTCCTCAGCCAAAAAAGGCTCCTGGAACAACTTACAATCAGTCACCAAAGAAGACAGTCTCTGCCCTCAGGCTTACAATCTACGGTGACCAGATAAAATCCAGATCAGGGCTTCATGTAACTTTAACAGTTGTAGAGAAAAGGGAATTTCAGCCAATGTCATTTGTATGCAATTAGTTCCTGGTGAAATTCCCTCTTCATCACAACAGTTAAAGTTGCAGGGGGGCCCTGCCTTCTTTTGTATATGGTCACTCTTGTATAGTGCATGCACCTTTACCTGTTATGATGAAGAGGGAATATCACCAGGAACTAATTGCATACAAATGACACTGGCTGAAATTTCCTTTTCTCTACAACTGTTAAAGTTACATGAGCCCTGACCTGGATTTTATCTGGTCAGCCTATTACAATCTAAAAAAGACATGGCACACAAGGAAAGAGAGTTGGGAAGGGAAGAGGGAAAAGGGAGAGAGACACAGAGAGAGATTAAGTAGACAGGCAACAGGTTGATGGGATTTTCCTGCTTCTGAGGGAGGGGAGGGATGTTTCCTCTGCCTGCTCCTGTCCCCCTTACTCTTTCTTTTTCCCCACAGGACCACGAAGTCAGTTAGCCCTGTGGGGGGTGGGGGAGGGAGGAGAGTCAAACTGGAGCAGGCCCTGGTGTTTCTTCTGCCTGCTCCTGTCCCCCTTGCTCTTTCTTCTTCCCCATAGGGAAAACTTGGACCAAACAGCCCTTCAAAGTGAGGCACCTTCAAATAAAGGGCTGAACCCTGACAGCCTGCAGACAGAGGATTGTACTCTGTCAAGTAGTACACATGGCCACCCCAGAACATACTGCCTCAGGCTCAGAAGGTCCTCGACTCTCCCTTCATTCAGTAGTGCAGCTAGGTGATTTTAGACTCTGGACCTAATGGTCTGACAGGGAGGTCCCTTACACAGTTGGCCATGTGTATTACTTCATTTGCAAAGTGAACAACTAACACATTTCTTCTCCCCTTCCCATCTCCTCCTCATTCCATGCTTTACAAATGTTTCTATATTCGTGATATATTCGAAGAAAAGCTAATAAAGAACAGTTTGCCAGACCTGATAAAGAAAAGAAATGCTCTAAGCCAGCACAGTTTTGCATTTTAAACCCACTCAAATCATGGCACTATCACGACTGCAGGAATAAAATGGAGTCTGCTTCTGCTGTCCTAATGCTAATGCACATTTACTTAGGAATACGCAGCTTTCTGTGGTAGAAAGGGGGAATATATTTTTAAATTAATAATAATAATAATATGAACATCTATAACTATATATGTGCCTGGCAGCAGCCCCATCTCCCCTCCCCGACTAGAAAATGTTTTAGAAAGGGAAAAAGAAAGGATGCCGTAGGGAGGAGAGTCAGCCTTACTAGGCCCAGGTGTTGTTGATGCCAGGCCTGCTGGCTGCTGCCCCCATCATCTGCCTTTCTCTGGGCAATCATTTGGGGTTCTTCTTAGGTTGTGGGGCCCTGGACTTGGGTCATAAGGCTCAGCTCTTGCTGCACCACAGCCTTCGGTAGAAGTATTTCGGACACAATCCTATGCATGTTTAAACAAAACAAAAGTCCTACACCTAGGAATGACAGAGAAATCCACAACAGGGTCAAATGAGTTCGGATTTCTATGAATCTGATGTGCAGATTCTGCAGTGGACCGTCTTTTCCTGAGTTTCACAGATTCCACAGATGTGCGGACCGTCTTTTTTTACTTTCTGGAATTTTATTCAAATTTAGTCATAGAAAAAATACATAAAATAAAAAAGACACTAGACAAAAATGAATATTTATTTCCCCATAGGATAAAGCATGAAAATGCACATTTTGGGAGACGGATTTGCCCATTTTAGGGGGATTTGTGCATTTTGGGGGAAATTTGCACATTTGAGTGGAGATTTGCGTATTTTCACAAGTGCGAATTTTCACAAATGCAAATTTGCACAAATTTGGGAAATTGGAAAACATCTGATTCCACCAATGAGTGGGTGATGGAACAACAGGCACCTGACAATCTGCAAAATGCAGATGGAACGGATTTTACAAAATCCATATGTCTTTATCTACAACTCCCAGCATATGCTGGGAGTTGTATGACTTCTTTCTGTCTAAACACACATAGGATTGCACCTTCATTTATTTATTCGCAAAATTTACATACAGCTTCTCATTTGAAACAATCCTGGAATATCCCCAACCTGGTGCCCTCCAAATGTTTGGATTTCAACTCCCATCAGTCTGAGGCAGCAGAGTCAATGGTCAGGAATGCTGGGATTTGTAGTCCAAAGCATTTGGCACACCAGGTTGGGGAAGGCTGGGTCTAGGCAGGGGCCTTCCCTAGCCCTATTATCCAAATAGCCACTGATGCATTGCCAAAAAAGAGGATAAAATAGGGTGCCAACTTGCATACAATGTGCATGTGCTAATACATATGTATAGATGCAAATTTGGAAATTACTACAACCTAAATAGAAATACAATACTTAGAATATTCGAACATGAGAAGAGCCCTGCTGGATCAGACCAAGGGTCTAGCTAGTCCAGCATTCTGTTCACGCAGTGGCCAACCAACTGCCCACAGGAAACCCACAAGCAAGACATGAGGTCAATAGCACCCTCAGTTGTGTTCCTTAGCAACTGGTATTCAGAGGCATGCTGGCTCTGATACCGGAGGTAGCACATAACCATCATGAGTAGTAGCCATTGATAAGCTTATCCTCCATGAATTTGTTTAATGACTTAAATAAAATACAATATTGGTACTTTGATAATTCTCACCAGAGTGGGAAAGACAGTGACCAGGTGACTTGTGTGATTTGTCCAGGTGAACAAATGTGACCAGGTGACTTGTGTGCCTGGCTGCTCAGTCTGCTGTCCAAGAGCTGACTGTAGATGATGGTTCAAGGTTCTGGTGAGCTCTCCCTTCTCATGGTTCTTTATCTTTAAACTGGACACGGACTGGACTGGGCAAATAGATTTTCAAATCGAGTACACCTTCAAAGAGAGGACTGTTCTCTTACAGCCCTTCAGGTAGCGATTTCCATCTGTAAGATAGGACACTTGGCCACCCTATTTGAACTGGCAATGCAAGAGACTGAATCTGCGATCTCCTATCTGCAAAGCATAGGATTGATCCCTGAGCCTGCATAGCCCAGCTACGATCAAGTGGGCAAAAACAGGAGGGAGGAGAGTTTGCAGGGGAAAAGCAGCTGAAGAATTAACCCCCCTCCCCAACATCTGCTTTCAAATGTCCCCCCCCCCGCACCCCCTCCCCAGGGCGCTCTATACATCAGCAACAAGCATGTCATTCCGACCTGAGTCTCTGCAAGCAACATCTTTTCTTGCACTGCGCTTCATCAGAAGTAGCATTTTTTTAAAAAATAAAAAGATGCCTAGAGAAGCCCTTCCTCCTCTAAGGATCTAGAAGCACCTATGTTGAAAAGAATCACTTTTCCTTTCCTTCCCGTTCATGACTGCCGAAAGGAAAGGAGGCGCGTGGTCCCTCAGGATTGACGAATCAATCTATTTCAGGTCCGTGTCAGTTTTGTGTATGTTCAACTGTAAGCCTTCCCGTACAATTTCCGCATCAGCCTGCATTTTTTTTTTAAAAAAGATTTCAAACATGCCCGAAAATTCACATTCATTTTGATATGCAGTTTCCCCTAATGTTCAAATTTTGGTACAGCATCCTTGAGTTGAGCACTGCATTGCAAAACTCAGGGAAGTGTGGAAACTGAACGATAACTATCTTCTGGGTATTAGTCTTAAGAAATATCTTTGTAAGCCGCCTTGGGAGCCTTTTTGGCTAAAGGGCGTGACAAAAATGCTGCAATAAGATAGAAAAGAATAAAATAAATTAGGTGGATTTGCTTAAGAAAGGTGGACCAAACAAAGTCCTTCACATCCCTAGCTGTTCCTTTGGTGTCTTCAATGTCAGTGGGGTGGTGAATTCGCTCCAGGTTTCAGTCAGAACTGGTCAGAACTGTAAAGGCACCTTGGATAGCTCCTTTAGAGTTCTGATTGGTTCTGACTGAAATTCATACACCTTGGATAGTTTCGATTGGTTCTCACTGAAATCCAAAGCAGATTCACAGCCCCACTGACATCGGAGCCATTCGCCTACCTGCCACGTTGGTAGAGGGGTTGCTGACACCCTTCCAAACTGCTGTGCTCCAAACCAGGATCTTTCTTTTCCTTCCACATTGGGACAAGCCTGGTTCTGTCTCTAGGCAGGAATACTGCAAAGCTGTGCCACTGAATTCCCCTCTCCAAAGCCAGGAAAAGATTTTCACACATCAGAAGGCGCTGAGAGCTGCCTCGGCATGTGTTATAGGAATTTATTTCAAAATACGGATCAGGAAATAGGAAGCAGCTCCTCCTTCTTAAGCCCTGACATTTCATTTTCCAGTGCTGCCCTGTGACATGCTGAAGCCTGAAGCAGAACATCGAAATGGCACACCACCATCCTTGCTGTGCATACAATGCACACGCAAACACGTACACGCACGCTCTCTAATTGAAGTATTTTATACGGGGCACAATCCATTAACCTCTTTCAGCCCAAAGGCTGCATTCCATTTTGCAGAAGCTCTGGGGGGGCGCATTCCAGTGGTAGGTAGGGTGAGGGGCAAAAAGGGGTGGAGGCAAAGGTAAGGTGGGCATGGGGCAAAATACCAGCATGCTTTTGCTTAAAGCTCTTACTTCCAGTAACTAAGTCTTAGAAGAGGCATTTAAACTTTTTAGACTGGGAAAAATACTGCACAAAATTCAGGAAACCACCAAACAATTAGTGGTTAGGGGGAAAGGGGTGGGGCCCATTCCCCATATTGCGACCCCAGGAGGGCTGGAGTTGTCTCCTGGCCCTGAGATGCTGTACCTTGGCCTAGCGGGTCAAATCAGTCAATCTCCTGCTGTGCTACCCTTGAATTGCTCAAAGTCCTGAGTTGCCACATCTGAAAAAAGGATACGGTAGAACTGGAAAAAGTACATGATTGTGGGGCTGGAGCAATCCCCCTAAAGGAAAAGTAACAACGCTTGTGGTTTCTTAGTTTAGAAAAAGGGTGACTAAAGAGGGGACCACAACAGAAGTTTATAAAAATTATGCATGGTATGGAGTACATGCATAGAGGGGACGTTTTCCTCCTACTCTCATCAAACTGGAACTGTAGGTTGCCCAATGGCACTGATTGGCAGGAGATTGATTGAGATTCAAGCCAGACAAAGGTGATTAATTTGTTGAATTTGCTGCCACAGGATGCTGTGACGGCCTCTAGCTTAGATGGCTTTAAAAGGAGATTAGACAAATTCATGGAGCATAAGGCTATCAGTGAATAGCAGTTGCTGTAGAACAACAGCAGGATAGGGCTGTTGCGCTCATGTCCTGCTTGTGGACTTCCCCACAAACATCTGGTTGGCCACTGTGGGAAGCAGGAGTCCGAACTAGAAGATGGACCTTTGCTTCAAAGTCTGCCACATGAGGTGATCTCCTCAACTCAAAGTACCCACCTCCACTTTTTCTCAACACTAGCATGCCAAGCTAAAACATGGGGGGGGGGGGGGTTCCAAGGAAGGAAAAATATGTTTCCCCTTCCTCTAGAAGACACCCATAAAGAGGATGCCAGTTATAAAATTCAGATATCGCACACAAATCTATTTCAATTCATGGTTTCCAATTCTGGTTCGCCTGGCCAGATTTCAGGCCAAATCACAGATAATGTTCCTTAAAAATGGTATGCTGCAATGTCTGGACTGAACCAATGATCAGTTCAGTCATAACAATAAATAACTTGGTTTTGTGTTACAAGAACAAGCTTAGTTTCCACCTGGGTTTGCACACTCCACCCCTCTGTCTGAAGTATTTGCTTCCATTTTCAATTAACATTACACCCCAACCCTAAAATGTGATTAATCTTAACTAATGTTTGTTGAACAAGCCAGCTTCTTAAACCACTTTGAAGTTTGTTCTAACAAACCATAGTTAAGATTAACCACAGATCCTTGCATTCAGATGACATGGTGTTGGATTTGGATGACATGGCAAACTGTGGTTAATTAGAAATGGAAGTGGAAGCTTCTAAACTTGCAGCCATACTGGAAGAGGGGAAGTATTCGAGCCCAAAGTTTGCTGCATCTCAGTTTCATAATGTTAAATTATGGTTTAATGCTAGGTCTGAACAGGGCCACTGTTTGAAAAGACAGAGCAGAAGGGGGAAGAGGGTGTTATTTCAGATTAATTAGAATGGAACATAGAGGTGTGTTTTTGGGGACTATAGGGCTGGACATGAAAATATATGTGCCTGTGAGAGTAGGGTGACCAGATAAAATCCAGGTCAGGGCTCATGTAACTTTAACAGTTGTAGAGAAAAGGGAATTTCAGCCAGTGTCATTTGTATGCAATTAGTTCCTGGTGAAATTCCCTCTTCATCACAACAGTTAAAGGTGCACTATACTAGAGTGACCATATACAAAAGAAGGCAGGGCCCCTGCAACTTTAACTGTTGTGATGAAGAGGGGATTTCACCAGGAACTAATTGCATACAAATGACACTGGCTGAAATTCCCTTTTCTCTACAACTATTAAAGTTACATGAGCCCTGACCTGGATTTTATCTGGTCACCCTATGTGAGAGAGAGTAGTGTAGGCACCGGCAACACAGATTCTGAAAGACAACAATTTCCATCCTCAACCAGGATCACTTGTTTAGTATTTCCTTTACAGCAACCCTTTAACAAAAGGGTGGGCTACTTCTGGGGGTCCAGGAGCCAATTCTCCCCACACCCAAACCCACCACGGGCTGCACCCCTGCTGATGCCATCATGCTGAACCCGCCAACAAAATTCAGTGTCAAAGCATAAAAATTGTTGCTTTTCCCCTTCTTTGCTGCTGCACTGCCACACCATCAGCAAACTGGCTTTCCCTCAGCCTTAGGAAAAATCAGCCCCTTTTGTCTGCTGCGCAGCTGAATTTCTGTGGTAAATTGGGCAGCAGCAGGGGCAGCAAGGAAGGCCAGGGGGCGCATGTGGTCTGTGTATTGCCCACCCATTTTAATACAACACAGCCAGCCAGACTATCTTCACTGCCCACTACAAGCCCTGTGAACCTTTGCCGTCAATCAGCCCAGAGGTCAGCAGTACCATTCCCTGTGGCTAGGCCTTGTGCAAACCTGGAGTTACCTTCCTTATGGGTGCAGAGCAGCCCTTCTTCCTTTCATAAAGCTCTACCATCCGGCACATGTTAGGTAGTTTGTCCTATGCGCCTTTATTTTGTCCTCACTTTTACACTTCCCATAGCCATCCGGAGAGAGGAGAAACATGCTGCAACTCAGAAGACAGCGCACTGCGTTTTTTAAAAACCTCTCGGCACAAATAAAAAAGGGTATTGTCAAATAATTTGTTCTCTTTCTCTCCTCCTTAGTGCAGGGAGTCCACCTGATGCTCCAGAAAGAGGGCAAGCAGATGGCCCATCGGCCTGTAAATGAAGGCCACCGACCAAGAGGATAAAGCGGCATCCTCTCCTGGGGGGAGGGGGGATTAGAGCAGCAGGGGGTTAAAGGCAGAAGACAATAACACCACTCTAGCAAACCCTACAGCCCTAAACAGGATGAGGGAATCACATCTGTGTGGCACATGGCCAGGTTCCAATATCCCTACTACTGCAGACATTACAGAGCCGAGACAAATTTGCTCCCAAAAATGATCCTCAGAATGCTCCTTTGTGAATTCCACTGGTGAATATTCTGCAGCTATTCTCTGACTGGCCAAATATTTGCTAGCTGCGTTGTCTGCCCCATCATATTCGATTCCATTGTTTGGTGTCTTGATGATAGGTATTTGACAGTCATTAGTAGGGATGGGTGAATCTATCAGTTTCTCCTTCTCCTGCATTCAATTTTTTTAAAATCTCAAGGTCTCTCTCTCAAATATGAAGCACTTTACGAATTTTGGTAAATTATTATCCAAAAACAAACTGAAATGGAATTTTCACCCATCTGCACCAGCCAAGTTTAATCGGTGCACCTATTCCTAGCATGGAGGGGACCATGATGTACCTGCCTGCCAGAAAAAAGGAGCCTGTCAGAAAAAAGAGGGACCAACCCTAATTCAGCACTAACATGGTTGAAGAAATAGGATTAAAACCCTGACTACAAAGAGTAAAGCACGCAAATCCCTGGGCCTGGATGGGAGAATCTGTCAGATTTGTCCTCTCCTAAATTCATTTTTTTAAAAAATCTCAAGTTCTTTTGCCTCCAATATAAAGAACTTTCTGGATTTTGGTAAATTTATATCAAAATCGAACTGAAACAAAATTCTCACCTTCCCTAGTCATTAGGAGCTGACATGGAGCAGTATTTTGTATTACCATGAACCACTATTTAAAATTTCCCACAATACCCTGCCATTTTTATGTATTTATTGCTATACTATATCTGGGGCATTGTGGGAAATTTCAAATGGTGGCTTGTAGCTGCCCAATGCTGCCACCTGGGAAGCCCATAGCCAGGTGTACCAGAGGGAACTTTACTGAGTGACCCCTTCAGACCTGAAGCTGAATGTGGACATTATAAATGATTCTCACTTGTGTTCTAGGCTGAGTTAATGTCGATCATGGCCAGACCTCACTATCACCTCTTACAAGTAAAACACACCTAACATTCCTACTATGAGGTTGTGTATTGCAGAGGAAGATTTGTTGTTAAGGAAAATTTAACTGACATTTTTGATCTTCTTGATAAACCTCTAATAAGTCCACTTAACACCACCACCAAAAAAGGCCCTTTGACAACCACTGATGTATCATGTTTGGCAATGTTACAGGCACTCTTTCAACCTGCCTACAACCAGTGGTACATCTATGTTGTTGTTCCCCGCCTCGATCCAGACGGAGAGGCGGGTAAGAAATAAATTATTATTATTATTATTATTATTATTATTATTATTGGTTATTTTAGACCCTTGGCTTAACAAACTTATGACCTCCCTGTTTTAGATGACTATGTTCAGACGACACGCTAAGCCACAGCGGTTAAGCATTATGAGCTAAACATTATGACTTAGCGTGTCATGTGAACCATGACTTAGTATGTCGTGTGAACCATTCCTAACCATGGTGGCTACATAACCATTGTTTAAACACGCTCACTAACCATTTGCTGCAAAAGGGTTAGTGGCCTAACCATGGCTTGGTGTGTCATCTGAACAGGCCCTATGAAGTAATGAAGTACACAACTAATATTTTTCTTCCACCCACCCCTGCCATTCCATGCAATACATCTGCTTCTATATTCCTGATATTTTAAAACAACAGTAACAACAAAAGTGCTTAGCAATCCTGGTTTTATTTTTTTTAAAAAACCAACTCTGAACATGAGCAATGTTGCATTTTAAACTCACTCAAACCATGGCTGTAGGAATAAAATGGAGCTTGTTTTTGATGGTATCATCACCCGCTGCTCTCTGGGTGGTCATTTGGACCTCTTGGGCTGTGAGGCCTTGCACTGTGGGACCCAAGGACATTAAGAATTGCCACAATGGAAGGATTCATTCTAGATCACTGTACAGGAGCAGCAAGAGGCAATGACCTGCCCCTGCCCAAGAGACCTTTTCAACCTAATCCTTGATGAGTGAAGCTGTTTGTAGTTATCAATTTGACAACAACATCAAGCCAGGAACAATTCAGCGTATTGCTATACACAACAAATAGAAGTGGTGCAGCCCGACTTCCATGGGGCCAATTTCTTAAAATAACAATGCTGTGGCTCAGGTCTCTCTAGGACCTCCGATATGGAAACCCTCTTCCAAATCCCAGGTGTGCAGTCTGGGATGCGATTGGAAAAGACACTCTGCACACATCCAGAGGCATACTCTTCTTTAGTACTAAGTCACACAATCCAGAGCTGAGCCGCTGGCACTGGAGGAAACAGGGTATGAGACTTAGTCTTGGTGAGGAGCTACTGCAAAGAAGCCCGGCGGGCGCTCAGGTGGCCGCAATGGTTCTTGGCTTCTGCAGGAACAGAAATGATCACAGGCACTGGGTCTTTTCAATAGTTACAGGAGCGCTGTGGGAGATCTTTTTTGCAGTGTTCATCCCACAGTACTAGTACAATGCTTAGAGGCCCACACAGTGGAGGCTGGTGGCTCGGATGTCAGTGGGGCAGTGAACCCACTCCGGGTTTTAGTCAGAACCAGTCAAAACTCTAAAGTAGCTATCCAGCACCTTGGATAGCTCCTTTAGAGTTCAGACTGAAACTCAGAGAGGATCCACTGCCCCATTGGCATCGGAGCCACCAGCCTCCATTGGGCCCACAATTATGTGGGCAGGATTCATCACATGGGCCTCTTTTCCCCAGACATCCACCCACCCTCTTCCTGGTGGGGTGTTGACTCTGTGGTAGGGTGGCCATTTGCCCTCTTTTACAGTCCTCTAAATGAAGGACCGCCAGAAAACTCTTTCAAAGGCATCCTCTACTTGAAGGACTCTCCAGTTCACGATCAAGAACCATCAGAAGGGAGAGCAGCAGACTAAGGCATTCACAGAGGTTTTCTGGTCACCGTTCTCCAAACTGTGGTGAGAAGGACTATATTTCTATTTAAATTATAATAATTATTTCTAAATTTGCACACGTGCCCATATATTAGCATATGTAAATTTTATGCAAATTGCTGCCCTCTTTCGGTCCTCTTTTTGGGGTGATGCGACTCCTCTGTTTTGGCAATTCATAAGCGGCTGCCCTATCATGTGGGGAAGCAACTGGCTCCGCTGATATGCTTGCAGGCCTCTAAACATGACTCCGGTGTCACTGAATAAAGCCATGGAACTGCCTCCTATAACACTTGCACAATATAAATGGCCCTTTAGAATTCTAGTTGCAGAAAACGAATCTTGCACGCAAATGGATTCAAAGCCCAGCTCTTGGACTTACTGGATGTCCTTCAACACGATGCCATTTTTCAGCCTCAATTTCCCACCTGTAAGATAGGAACGAGAAGGACCTTCCCTCCAATGTATTGTTAACGAGTACAATAAGCTACAAACTGCTTGAACCCCAAAGATCTGTGCCTCCTCTCTCTGCCCCCTAGCCCACAGCAGTTGCTGCCCAGGTTTGACATCTTCACATGTGTTCTAACTGATCACAGGGAAGATGACAGCAACGGAATATTGTCAAACAGTGCAGACTCTGTCAGGGAAGTGAAAAGACTGGCTGGAGGGAAGCCAGGGGTGGGGGGGAAGCAAAAATGCTAACAAGACCTGGGAACAAGAGAGGCTGTGAGCTATTGGGAGGCAGGGCATTGATAAGAGAGCTTGTGAACTGTGGGCAAGGTTGCCACAGAAAGCGGGGGAGGTGAATTTCACACACTGAGTTCAAACTCTCTGAATTTTTAGCTGGAAAAAGTCTCTGATGCAAGAAGAAGAAGAAGAAGAAGAAGAAGAAGAAGAAGAAGAAGAAGAAGAAGAAGGAGAAGAAGACCCCTGCTGGATCAGACCAAGGGTTCATCTAGTCCAGCACTCTGTTCACACAATGGCCAACCAGCTGTCGATCAGGAACCCACAAGAAAAACACAAGTGCAACAGACACAAGTGGTGTATATAGGCTTACTGCCTAAACATTTGTTAGAGTTGGATCCAGATTTACACTGCATAAACTCTAGTGAAGGAAGTGGACTTCCCCATCCCCTCTTTCCCACAGCAGATCCTCTAGCCCCCTAAAAATGCTACACAGAGAATCAGGAAACACTACTGAATGGGTTGAGCTGTGAACTGTGGTAGGAGGAGGGATCCCACAAAATTGGATGGTGAGGGGGCTTTTGCAAGCAGACCCTGTCCTCCCAAGAAAGTCCCTTCCTTTGTGAAAGGCAGATTCTGGATCTTAATCCCTAGCATTTTCAAGAGTTCAAAGTGTTTCACATGCATTATCTAGTATGTAATCCCCACAACAGTCCTGTAAGGCAGCCTTCCTCGTCCTGGTGCACTTCTGGATTACAACTCCTATTACCCCAGGCAACAAGGACAATCGTCAGAAATGCTGGGACTTGTAGTCCAGAACATCTGAAGAGCACCAGATTGGGGAAGGCTGCTGTAAGGTAAATCAATATACCCCCCATATTGCAGATGGAGGAGAGGGCAGGGAGGCTGAGAGAGAGAGGGGCTTACCTAAGGTCATCTAGAGATTTTGAGTCAGAGGTAAGATTCAGACCTGTGGATTTCCTGATTCAAAGCTCAGTCAACAGCTCTTCGCAAATGAATGCCAACAAATGCGTTGTCTCTCCCCGTCCCCACTCCACTGGAAGTGCAATGGTCCAGTGAGGAGAAAAATGTCTCCAGAGACAGAGCATGGGGAAGTAAGTAGAGGAAGGGGAAGGATCAGCTACCCTCGCCCACTCCCCTCTTAAAATTAGACCCCAACTCTGCTTTATAAGTGAAGGGGGAACACATGTGACTAAACCAATGTGACTACCCCTGTAATATCTAGTTTGGCTCTTTTTTCATTTTACACCTTCATAGCATATACCAAATGTAAAACCCCTGGGGAGCCACCAAGGGCAGAAGTTGCTGAATTTTGCCTCCCTTCCCCACCCCTGCCAGGGTTTGAATGGTCCTAACCTGATGACTTTGCCTTTAATGGGAACGCCTTTTTTCTATCTTTGCTGCGGAATTTCCCTATTTTCATTGGATATCACAAACTGATAATGAAACACGTGCTTGCTATAATTATTTTTTCCCAGGTGATATGTACCATCAACTAATGTCATTAGCTTGAGTTGGCATTTCTTACCTTTTGGGAAGTACCTTTCCCTTCTATCTCTCACTTGCCACTCTCCTCTTACAATGTCCACGAAGGAAGTCCTGTTAGAATTGCTCTAAGGGCCAAATGATGGCAGTAGATTGGTGTGTTTGAACATGGATCTGCCCCGGCCACAAAGAAATGGAGGAGTGGTGGGGTCTATTTTAATAGCAAAACAGGTGTGTGGGCGAGGAGTGCTGAACCCTCCCCCTATCTGTGTCGTAGCTCCCTGCAGCCCCTCTCTCCGAGTGCTTTTCTCCCAGCTGCTTTTCTCCCACACTTCCAGAATTCAAGCAGAAAAGCAACTCTGGAACTATAAACAGTTGGGGGAGGATTTGTGACTCCTCATGACCCACATTCATCTTTTGATGTTCTTTCTAATGGGGTCAGATCCATGCTTAAACACATGGTTCTGCCGCCATCATGTCTAGTCTGGCGCTTACTTACAGGTCCCCCCATGGGATCCGATCGCCAAACTTGTGCCTATGTCTATGGTACAATGTGAGAGCGCCCTATCTAAACACAAGGTTGCAACTTGTAGGTCACCTGGTCATCATCAGCAAACACCAGTTGCCTCTGACGACCACGACTGACAGATCCCCACGAGCTGCAAGTACAGGCCTTGGCTTAATGGAGAGAGAGAGAGAGAGAGAGAAACACAGCCCACATAGTGCTATATTGTATTTTTAGGTTGGCTGCCGCACTCGCAGTGTGGAGGGACAAGGCACACATAATCTGAACACCATTTTTAAAAAATGAAAAACAAAGCACTTTGAATTGTTACTAAGGGAAAGACAAGAGAGACACTTAATATAGTCAATCAAGCTTGTAGCTCTCCACCATCTCCAGTTTAAGCTGTAGGTTGTTGGTTTTTGTTTTTAAAAAGGAGCTTCAGAAATGCAGGCGTTCTCATAAGTCAACACCGGCACTCGCCCACCTCTTAATACAGATCAATACTGGTTACAAATGCAAACTATCTTTTAGACGCGTAATTGCCCACTCCCACATCCTTCAGCAACACACAAATGATCCATTGAGATGGATAATGCTGGTGTGGCCTGTGCCACATGCTCATTCAAAAACCAAAGGCCCATACTTGGAAGCTGCTCTAAATTCTGGAAGTCTTTTCTCCCGGAGGTTCGCCAAAGCCCTGCCTTGACAATATGGAAGTCAAGTGATGTTGTTTTACGAGATAGCCTATGTGGCTGGGGGATGGGAGGGTAGCGCTTAACATTTAGCGCAGCCTTCCCCAACCTGGTGCCCTCCAGATGTGTCAAACAGCAACCTCCCAAAGGGAGAAAAATAAAATCAGCAAACATTGACAGAAAGAAAAGAACAGGCAGATTATCTTCCTTGATCATCTCCAAAGACAGCAGAAAGAAGCCTTTTGTCAGCACAAATTTCGCCAATCCATTCCCTGCCATCACAGGATTGCCAGCAAGCTGGGCCAGTACTCTGTCCCCAAGAATGACACACCAACTGCACTAGAAACTCATGGGGTACCTCTTCACGGTGTCCCTTTGACGTCGCGGCGGCGGCAGGTGAAGCGACGTACATTTGCACTCCCTCCGCCTATCTTTACCAGCAGCAGCGTTGCGGCGGGTTTTCTTGCTGCCGCTGCTGCTGCACCAGTGCTGCCTCTTTGAAGATAAGTTTTATTTTTTTATTTGCAGAAGGGGGGGATGACCGAGGAGGCGGGGAGTTTAGGTTTCTTTATGTTTTTATTTGCAGAAGGGGGGGGGGAGGACTGAGAAGCCACGGTTATTTTGGAGGCGTGGAGGTGGTTCAGCAACCTTATGGCTCGCTGCACCACCCCCTTCCGTGCCCAGCCCATGGCGGTCAATCAGTGGTCGCCATAGATTTGGCACGCCTCCAAGAAGCACCAGAGAAAAAGCGACAGATGGCAGAAGCCGTCGTCGCTTCACCGCAAACTAAAAAAGTGGTGCTAAATGCCCAACTTTTTTAATTCACAGCAAAGCCCCTTTGCCCCTAGATGGCTTCGGATTGGCGGAAGCATCATGTAACACAACTGCCGCCATTCCGAAGCCACGGCAATGGCTACTGTCTGTCTAGAGGTACCCCTAGTCTCTGCACAGTTCTTTGCAAAATGGGAAGCGCTTCCTCCTCTGGGGCAAGAAGAAACCCCAGGGCCAATACTTGGCTAAGCCATCCACAGATTCCCTCTCCACCACTGACATGCCATCCAACTGTCTGTACATTTACTCAGTAGTGTAAGTGTGCATAGGAGTAAGTATGCCTAGGAGATTCTCTCGGGATTGTGAGACAACCACAGCATCTACAAAAACTCTCTTGCAGCCTCCAACTCTAGGCCAAAACAGACATAACTGTAGGGCACACTCCTATGCATGTTTACACCAGGGGAGGGGAGTGCTACAGGACTTAGCATGCCCAATCAGCATGGTTAGCTGGGAAATAATGGGAGTTGGAGCACTTTTTTCGGTCTAAACATGCATAGGATTGTGCCCTAAAATTATGTCTGCTTTGGCCCAGAGTTGGAGTTCAGAAAAAAGCTGTTGTCTCTCACCTGCCACTCTCCTCTTACAACGCCCACAAAGGAAGTCCTGTTAAGAGTTGCTCTCAAATGATGAGAGTAGATTGGCGTGTTTGAATACAGATCTGCCCCAGTCATGAAGAAAAGCAGGTGTGTGGGTGAGGAGCCTTGAACTCTCCTGCTGTCCATTGCTTATCTCACTGCAGCCCCTGTCTCCAAGTGGTTTTCTCCCAATTGAACACACTTCCAGCATTCAAGAAAAGCACCTCTGGAAATATAAGCTGTAGGGAGAGGATTCGTGGCTCCACATGCATCTTTTGATATTCTTTCTAGCTGGATCAGATCCATGCTGAAACACATAGATCTGCTACCATCATGTCTAGTCTGGCGCTTACTCACAGGTCCCCCATGGGATCCCATCCCCAAAATTCTGCCCAAGGTTGTAACTTGTCAGTCACCTGGTCGTCAGCGGTGAATAGGAGGGGAGACCCTCCCCTCCCCATTGAGGTATATCTTGTTAACCAACAGCATGATAGAGCTTCACGAGGGAATCGAGCTCATTAACAGTAACAGCCTGCAACAATTTGGGCATTGAGCCTGTCAGTAACAAACAAACTGATACAGTTTTGGGAATCCAGCTTGTTAATTATAGTTTGACTCAGTCTTCTGGGGGAGTCCAGTGTATCTATGACACTATGCATGGGAGGAGAGGATAGACAACCTTGCTGGAGGGGCTCATGGATTTCAAGAAACTAAATGGTTTAGCAAAGGAGTCGTGAAATGGGACAGTGGGCATCGAGATGTAGGAAATGAAGGCAGCTTTGCTCCAAAGCTACAATACATCTTCTGACTTTCATTGCCTGTTGAGCATGCCTGTTTAGGCCATGCAGATTAAAAATTAAAAACAAAAAGTAAAGTAAAAGTGGCACATCAGCGAAGCACCCGGTCTCCAAAGTTCGCAAACTGGCATGGGCAAAATGGCACAGGGCCCCCCGTAGTCCCAGCCCTGCACTGTGCCTCAGAACTGGAGCAGAGAAGTACTCTGGGGCTGCAACAGTGCTAAGCCCTGGTATATTTTAGTTCAAACTATACCCTAGGGCAGGCTTCCCCAATCTGGAGCCCTCTAGATGTGTTGGACTACAATTCTCATAATCCACAGTCAGCTAGGATTGCTGGGAAGAATGGGAGTTGTAGCCCAACACATCTAGAGAGTACCAGGTTGGGGAAGCCTGCCCAAAGGTGGGCAGAAAATAGTTCGCCATCTACTGGCAGAATGCAAGATGGGTTTTTCTGAGGGGGCGTCTTGACAGCGTCGCTTTGCCACTTGTTCGCTGAAAACTCTGCGGCATCGCAGCTGCAGGGTGGGAGCAGCAAATCTCCACTGAAGGAGGGAGCATGGGTTTTCTGGGCTGCACTGGCAGCCATTAAGCTCATCGTCCCCTCTGCCCAACCTTACCACACTTTCCCTGACCTACAGTGGGCCTCGTTCCACCCCCTGAATGCCCCCCAGCCTCAATACGAAGCGATGTCACCAGCGAAAGATGGCAGGCAGAAGGTAGTGACCTCAAAGCAAAAGGAAAAGCCATGGTACGTCAGCTAGTTTTTTACTGCATAGTTTTGCTGGAAAAGCCTATGGTGGCTGTGAGTTGGTGGCTGCATTGTATACATGATGCAGTGCCACTGTGCAGCCACTACGGGGTTTACAGGGCGTATAGCTAGCCTCGTATAGCTAGCTTCTAAGTCCTAACTATTTAACAACATTAACAACAAAAAAGGAGTTTCTCCCTAAAGCTGCAATCCTGTAAGACTTTCCTGGGAGTAAGCCTCGTTGAATTCAACAGGGCTTACATCTGAGTAAACACGGTTAAGTTTGGACTGTAAATTAGACTGTAAGAATCCCTGGTCTGTAGTAAATGTCAAGGCCGATTTGTATTTGTATACGCAGGTCATCATAGCATGTGGCTCAGGGGCAACAGTAGGTAATTGGCTCTGCCCTTGAGCCACTATTTTGTATCTGGCTCCACCCCTGTCCCCTGAGCCATTATTTTGCCCCTGTCTCTGATTTGTAGACCTCAGGGTTCTGATAAAAAAGGAAACAAAATAGATCCTACAACCCTGAAGTTTGCCCATTCAAAGAATGGTGCAATGGAGATAGGAACATAGGACTTGCCTTTTTCTCTCACTCCCAGAATGTACCCCTCACTCCACCCCGTACATCCAACACTGGTTTTTTAATCCATGGGCGAGGTGCTGCCATTCATAGGAAAAAGAGTCAAGCATTCCACTGGGCATACCGGAAGTGCTCCCAAAGTACCTCTTTGGAACCCTACCAATATCCATGCCTCGAATATAAAAACAAACCGGAAGCCGAAATGAGTTTGGGCTGGGAGTTGTTATCCTTAGATAACTGACTGTGCAAACAAAACCCTCTTTCTATCTTGGGCCATGCATGGCTCTTGCAGGTATATTGCCACCCTCAATCAAATCACCCTGGATTTTGCTGCATTAGCATCTGTCCACTCTGCTCTCCCACCCACCTCACCCCCACCCCCACCCCCACCCCGCTGTACCTTCCTTTTTGCTGTTGTTGTGGAAGGTATTAACAGTCACTTCAGGTCAGCAGGGGAACCTCTCTATTTTAATTGTATTGCATTGCACCAAGGCACGGAGCCGATTAGAAACGTAGAACTCCCAAACTGCCATGGGAAAGGAATTAATTAAATAATGAAGCCTGAAGTACCCAGCTTGAGGATGCAGTTGCATCTCTGGCATGATTCCCATTGGTCTGGCCCTGCCGCCCACTTCTGATCCACTGATGCTGTGGGAAAAGGACAGGGAGTCCTGCAGCACCTCTCTGCCCTTGGGTGCGATGGGATCATTCAATTTTATGTATATATTTGATTTGATTTGTGCCCTGTCACTGTATCAAGACAAATGCCCCTCAAGGAGGCTTACAAATGTAAAGAAAACTGGATTAAGACAATAATAAAACAAATGCTTTAAAACACAACAAAAATGCAATGGCCCTGTTCACACAATAACGCTAAACCATGATGGTTAAGTGTTTTGAGCTAAACGTTATGGCTGAGCATGTCGTGTGATCCATGACTTGGTGTGTCATGTGAACCATTCCTAACCATGGTGGCTACATAACCACAGTTTAAACATGCTCAGTAACCACTTGCTGCAAAAGGGTTAGCAGCCTAACCATGGCTTAGCATGTTGTCTGAACAGGCTCAATAATAACAGAATTAAAACAACATCCAACCCAACATAGCCCACTAACATGCCAAAGGCCTGCTTGATTAAAAAATTCTTTGCTTGCAGTGGAAGGACAGCATTGAGGGAGCAAATCTAGTCTCCCTCACCAGGGAGTCCTATAGCCTGGGAGCAGGCACTGAGAAGGCCCTTTTCCTTCTTTCCAATTGTTCTGCATGCAGAGGTGTGGCAGAACGGGCTGCTCTCAGAACAAGTTGCCCAGGCTTGGCATCCTGGGATGCCGATGCCTGGCCTGTCAGTTGGCCACAAGCTGCCATTTTAAATTTCCCACAATGCAGTGTTCTACGGCACTGTATAAAATTATTTATTTATTTAATTTATATTACGTGTCTCTGCCAAAGAATGGTGCTCGAGGCGGCTAACAAAAAAAAACCAGTTTAAAAACAAGATCTTAATTAAAATATAATGTAAAAATAAATACATTGAATTCATTTCTTTTTAAAATGGTGCTTCGTAGCTGCTCACCAAGCTGCTAGGTAATTACGGGGGGGCACCAGCATAGGAGGAGGGGGGCGAGGAAGACAATTTGCCAAAGTCCCCCTTCAATAGGCTGACCATATGAAAAGGAGGACAGGGCTCATGTAACTTTAACAGTTGCAGAGAAAAGGGAATTTCAGCTGGCATCATTTGTATGCAATTAGTACCTGGTGAAATCACGTCTTCATCAAAGCAATTAAAGTTGTATGCACTATACTAGAGTGACCAGATACAAAAGAGGGCAGGGCCCCTGCAGCTTTAAGCGTTGTAACGAAGAGGAAATTTCACCAGGAACTAATTGCATACAAATGACACTGGCTGAAATTCCCTTTTCTCTACAACTGTTAAAGTTACATGAACCTTGTCCTCCTTTTCATATAGTCAGCCTACCTTCAACCTGCACTCAGAATAGGCAGCTTTAGCTTGCCCAAGAAGCCACTGTGCTGGACTTGCTTCTGCAGGAGGCTTCCCCAGATCAGCAAGTTGTGCAGAAATCCCTCAGGGAGTATCTCCCCTGAGAGGATGGTCATTCTTATTCTCTACAGACTCTAAAAGTAAATCTTCTGTGCCTCAGTCATCAGACGTTTGATATGAGCTGCAGCTAATGTGGCAGTTGGGCCTACACACTTCTCTCAAACTGCAATCCCTTTCTTGTTTCCTTTGTTTGTTTGTTTCCCCATCACTAGTATGTGTGGGCTTTCTTCCTTTACCATAGCATAGGGTGACCAGATAAAATCCAGGTCTGGGCTCATGCAACTTTAACAGTTGTAGAGAAAAGGGAATTTCAGCCAGTGTCATTTGTATGCAATTAGTTCCTGGTGATATTCCCTCTTCATCACAACAGTTAAAGGTACAGGCCCTATACTAGAGTGACCAGTTACAAAAGAAGGCAGGGCCCCTGCAACTTTAACAGTTGTGATGAAGAGGGAATTTCTCCAGGAACTAACTGCATACAAACGACACTGGCTGAAATTCCCTTTTCTCTACAACTGCTAAAGTTACATGAGCCCTGACCTGGATTTTACCTGGTCACCTTACCATAGCACAGCCTTAACCAACCTGGTGCCCTCCAGATGCGTTATATTACAACTCCCACATCTGGAGAAAGCTGCCATAGCAACTTCCTAGCACATTAAACCAATCCAGCATGGCATGTGTTGGGACTTGACATTTATTAATTCATATTCATTGGGGCTCTTGGAGGATGTAATGTCTCAAGCATGGAAGGAAGGTGTTGCCTACTGGCACCACCTTATAATAATAATAATAATAATAACGATTTATTTCTTACCCGCCTCTCCGTCTAGATCAAGGCGGGGAACAACAACATGATAAAATACATAAAACTAATTAAAACATGACAAATATTATTAAAACTGCATTAAAACATCCTAAAACATCCTAAAAACAGTCTAAAAATTACACTGGATATGCCTGCCGGAAGAGAACAGTCTTTATAGCTTTCTTAGATTCTAAAAGACTGTTAAGTTGACGAGTCTCCTCCGGCAGGTCATTCCACAGTCTGGGAGCGGCAGAAGAGAAGGTCCTCTGGGTAACAGTTGTCAGCCTGGTCTTGGCCGACCGCAGTAAGTTCTTCCCAGAGGACCTGAGCGTGCGGGGCGGATTGTACGGGAGAAGGCGATCCCGCAGGTAACCTGGAAGGCTTGTGCTTCTTGTTCAGCCCCCCAAGCCCCATGAACAAAGGACAAAAGGGAAAAAAAAACATAAACTGAAAACGGGAGCCATTGTAGGTGATAGAGAAGGCCTTAGGCCTGGTCTACAGGTGTAGCAGCAGAATGGAGTGATACAATCCTGAGGTGATGGAGCGGAGTGAACCATATGAGAGATTACATTTTTAAAATGTTCCTCATCTGAATAACCCTTTGCAGACAAAATACTAGCTCAGTATGTAGTGGGCCAGTACAATTTTTTTCTCCCCGAAGGGCTACTTTTCTACTTGCATGGAACGTTTAAAAATAGTGCACACATATCCCTGTCATTTGAAATTCTACCACCTCAGGATTTTACCTCCTTGCTCTGCTGCATGTTTAGATCAGGTCATAGAACATGTTGAAAAGGATGGTAGGGAAGGGTCCCACAACTTTTTGGATCGCTGGGAACATCTGGGATTTTGAAAGAGTGTTGTGGGTGCTCTCACAAAATGGCAACTATGGAAGTAATATGCCCATTCATATAGGCTGACCATATGAAAAGGAGGACAGGGCTCATGTAATTTTAACAGTTGTAGAGAAAAGGGGATTTCAGCCAGTGTCATTTGTATGCAATTCGTTCCTGGTGAAATTCCTTCTTCATCACAACAGTTAAAGTTGCAGGGGCCCTGCCTTCTTTTGCATCTGGTCACTCTAGTATAGTGCCTGCAACTTTAACTGTTGTGATGAAGAGTGCCTGCCACTTATTTCCAGTAAAACAAACTGGTGAGACTAAAAGAAACTTAAATTGCTATGAAGGTAATATAAGGCAGAAGTAGAATCTGAGGTCTAAAACACAAAATCACACTTTTTGAACCCAAATAAAGATGGCACTAGAAACATAAGAAGAGCCATGCTGGATCGAAACTAGTAGCTAGTCACACAAATTCTCCTCCATGCATTTGTCTAACTCCCTTTTAAAGCCATCGAAATTGGTGGCCATCACTATGTCTTGTGATAGCGAATTCCATAGTTTAACTATGCGCTGTGTGAAGAGGTCCTTCCTTTTATCTGTCCTGAATCTACCACCAATCAGCTTCATGGGATGACCCCACTGGGTTTTAGTATTTTGAGAGAGGGAGAAAAATGTCTCCCTATCCACATTCTCCACACCAGGCATAATGTTGTACACTCTAGCATGTCTCCCCTCACTCGCCTTTTTTCCAAGCTGGAGGGCAGAGCTTTGCTTTGCAGCATGCCAGCCTCCTAGTTGAAAAAGCATGATTCAAAAAGAAAAATAAGAAATAAAATAGAAATTAGGAGTAGCAGAGAGCCTGGCAGGCATCTACGAGCACCATGTTGGAGACCCCAGCTGTGAGACTTGAAATACACATGGATGCCACAACCATCTTTGATCAGCTGCAAGGCAGGGGATTACTGCAGAATTATCCTTCTGAGAGGAAGTAAACCTATCTCTTACTGGTGTCCACACTAAGCAGGCTGTACATTGCAAGCCTACACATGTCTACTCAGAAGTCAGTTCCATTGAGCCAACTTTTCTCTCTTTCTGCTACCCCCTTCCCTCCCCCTCTCTCCTTCTTCCACTCTACCCAGCGGGCTGTTAGGGTAGGGGAAAATTCCTCCTGCCAGAAGTCTACATTGATTGTTTGCAGAGATCTTTGGAAATTAGGCTGAGCGCCACCGGTTGCCCATGGCTGACAGACAATTAGAGAGCCTGTGTGGTATAATGTTTGGACTAGGACATGAAGACTTGAGCTGAAATCCTTACTCAGACATGACACTCCCTGGATGAAGTTGGGCCAGTCACCACTGTTCACACAACACGCTAACCCACACTCAGTGGTTGAGTGTGGGTTGTTTGTTGAACCATGGATAAGCGTGTTATCGGAATGCAGCACATTTTCCACAGGGTGGGTTCTCGTGTTGTCTGAACGAAACATGGTTTCTGCAGGATGGCTGCTTAACTATGCAGTGTGGTATGTTAATCACCTGAACAACTCAACAACAAACCATGGTTCTCAAGGTGGCTTTTCTGAGGGAAAAATAAGGCACTCTGCATGGTTAATAAGCCACCTTGGCTGAGCTCAGACAACACGATAACCCACGATTCAATAAAGAACCCATGGTTCAAAACAACCCACACTTAACTGGTGGGTTAGCATGTTGTGTGAACAGCTATTTCTCTCAGCCCTCACCTACCTTGCAGGGTTGTGACAGGATAACGGGGAGGGGAACCATGGAAGCCCCCCTGAGCTCCCCAGGAGAAGAACAAGGTAAACATGGAATAGGTGATTCCCCCTACCCTCCAGATCTTAATTTGAGCCGAGATTCTATTCTGGAACTTCATTTCAATAATAAAGCTCAACTAGTTTTAAATTAAAAAATTCTGATGGAAGCCAGGGCACCTCCATGGTAAGGCTTGATGATATGTTGACATAAGGGTTGGAAGCTGTAATTGATTTAATTAACATATTCTTCAACCAAAGCTTTAATCAGAAATTAAGATCATCCTCCCTCCACCCCTAACTTATCAGTGGGGTTGGCTAAAAAGCATGCCACTATGCAGACCTCACACACTCACAAGCATGTTAGCTTCCTCTTCCCTCTGCTATGTTGTTAAAAGAGATTGAAAGATGGCTTTTCCTTTCAGTTTGTACCTAAAGGGAGCAGGCAGTTTCCTTTGGCAGTGAAACGAATATGGCTTTCCTACCCCAAGTAACTGAAGTCAATAATGCCCATCTGAAATCAGTGCCAACACAGCTTTTACGCTGGGATCTTTCCTGGTACTGATGGGCCTTAAACTTGTTTGATTTTTAAAAGCTATTTTGCCCCTGGTGTGCTATGAGCATAACAAAAGAATCCAACCCATGATGAACAAGAAAACATTAAAAGATGAACGGGAATGTAATATATGAAGGACATATACCCTTCGAACTCTGGATTTCGTTTATGAAATTAATGTTCCATTGGTTGAGAGCAATGGTTGTGACTACTTTCTGCTACTGTGATCTTGCTTGGTGCAGTGCCGTTGCTGGTATCGCACCCCCCAGAGTTATGTCTCCTCCTTCCTAGTTGACACGTGTGACCGGTGGAAGGAGCAGAGTATTTTGGGTAGCTACTAGAAAAGCTGTATGACATGCTAACCTTTCCTTCAGATGTTATTTTTACAAAGAAAACCCAGGAGTTGCTTGGGTTCCCATTGCTAGTGAAGGTGTCTCTCTCCCACACAGCTGGGATTAGGGGACAGATGTGATGAGCCCCAGCACCTCTCCTTTCAGAATTTAATTAATTTATGGGATTGACTGCCCAAACGATGTGGCAATGGCCCCTGTCAAAGATGGCTCTAAAAGGGGATTGGACAAATTAGTGGAAGAGAGGCCTGTTGATAGCTCTCAGCCATGATGCTTTGATAGAACCTCCATGTGCAGGGGCAGAATACCTATGTGAGGACATATAACAGGGGAAGTTTGATCAAGGATGCTTGTTCCACACCAACTAAGCTTCAGAGATGTGGTCAAAACAAACATTCGAATGCATTATAACCATTACCGCATTACAGACGGTCATATTAACAACCTTATAACATTAAGCATCACTGCCTGGGCTTTCTTGTTTTCCTTCTCCCTCCCCATCACTTTTTCCTCCAGTCTTGTGCTTATTTAGATTGTAAACATGAGGGCAGGGACTGCCTTGTGTTTACTGATATGTAAGTTGCTTTGGAAGCCTAGCTGTTTGAAGAACAGAGAATAAATGCCATAAATAAATAAATAAATAAATAAATAAGGTTGTTGCCTTCATGCCCTGTTCATGTGGGCTTCCCAGAGGCATTTGCTAGCCACTGTTGGAAACATACTGGGCTAGCGTCCACTGGTCTGATCCAGCAGTACTATTCTTTCTACTTTTAAAAAACACACGTAGCAACTCCAGCCTTTCCAGATTCTGTTCCCATAGCCTTGAATTAACGCTAAACACTTGTTGGCCAGCTGCTGGCAAAGGCAGCCAGGAGGGCAGCTATCATTACTCCTCAGTGCCAGTTTCTGGCTCATCTTTCTGGGACTCAGTTCACACGTGAATGTTGTAGGAGCTGCTGAACATCCATGGAGACGGCCTTATCCTGAAATTTCTCCTGACTATTGTATGCCTACAGTCTGCTGCGTGACGGAGGCAGCACCCAAAGTTAGTAGCACTCAGCAGCATCGTGAAACACCTAGGGGGGGCCTTCCCCAACCAGTTGCCTTCCAAACATTTTAGACTTCGACCCCCATCAGCCCCAACCACCATGGCCAATGGTCAGGAATTCTGGGAGTTGTTTTCCAAACCATCTGGATGGCCTCAGGTTGGGGAAGGCTGACCTAGAGCTTGCAGAAGGAGAGCAGGAGGGTTCCTAGAATCACAGAGACTGGGACCACCTGGTTTTACTCCCAAATTAGGATCATCCACATAGCAAACCTCACTCACCCACAGAACAAAAAGCAGGGAGCAAAAGTGGACATCTTCAACCCATCCAGGTAGCTCCATCAAGTGAGTCAAGCAATATATTGCAGGAGAAGACGATGTCAGCCCACCCTTAAAGGTCATTATTAACAAATGTGACTTGGAGCAAATTTCCTTCTGAGCCTTAAATATGGCCTAATGCTTGGCTTGATATCAACACACAGAGTCTCCCTAAAAGGATATTTTCAAGCCCAAACAACAGCGAGCATCCTGTTGCTTAGTGGTGGCCACCACTGCCCTAGAGCAGCCTTCCCCAAACCAGTGCCTTCCAGACACATTGGATTACAACCCCCATCATCTACAGCCACCATGGCCATGCTGGCTGGGATGATGGGAGTTGCAGGCCCTAGGTGATTTCTAGGGGAAGGCTGCCCTAGAGATAAGCTACAGTTACCTATTTTTTCTCCCTGGCAGACTTTGGGTTTCTTTCTTTTTAAAAAATTGTGTTTTTTCAGTCACCTGGCAAAGCTGAATGGGTTGGATCCAGATTTATGCTGGTTCAACTGCACTAGCAGAAGTGGACTTCTCAGACCCCTCCTGCTCCCTAAAAGTGCTACACAGAGAGTCAGGAGAACCTGCTAAATAGGGTGAGCTTTGGTGTGTTCGGGGGAAGGGGATCCCCCAAAACCAGGCGAGGAACCTTAAGCAAACAGAATCCTTTCTTGCACGGAAGGTAGATGCTGGATCCAAGCCAATGTATTTATTGTCTATTTGTTGCATGTCACTCAGAAATTCCCCAGCATATGCACACACACACACACACACACACACACACATTCAGGTGTAAATTGTGGCCCATGGTTTGATCATGTTTTAGAATCCCATGATGTATTTCATTTGTCAAGGGTCTTAAAATCTGACCCTTGAGCCTCAATGCTTAAATATTTTTGACAACTCAAGCTGAGGCTAGCTCCTGGGAATCCAAATTCTCCTACACCAGCCCTGCCTCTTCCTCAGGGACTTGCAGTGACTTGAAGCCAGGATGGTGGCTAAGCTAGAATTGTGTCAAGAGGCCAAAGAAATCTAACCTTTGGCAGGGGACACCTTGTTCACACCTGCCATCTTCTTGTGGAATATAAACCCACATTTTCCAAGTTCTAATCCAAGGGTGGGCAGAAGGTGGATCTGGAGCTGCTGGTAGATCCCTGGTTGATTTGCAGTAGATCGGCAAGGATTTTTTATTCCTGATTGTTTAACTACAGCTGCAAAAAATGACTCTCCTCCCACCCCCAACGTAAATTATACTGCTGAAATGAAGAAAGCTTGAAATAAGCAGGAATGGTGTAGAAGGACTGTGAGCTCTCTTCAATTCTGGTCCTCAACACAAATTCCTGGGCTCAGAATCGTGTAATTCAACATGTACATCTATCTCTTGATGTATTTCATTTGTATCCTGCCCTTCCTGCAATGGATTTAAGGCGCATACATCCCCCCCTCCATCTTTATCCTCACAACAACCTTGTGAAGTGGGTTAGGTTGAGGGATGGAGATTGACCTCAGGTCACCAATAAGCTTTCTGGCTGAGCTGAGATTTCAACCTGGGTTTCCCTTCTTGCAGACTTTACCAACCTGGTGACCTCCAGATGTGTTCGGCCATTAGCCATGCTTGCTGGGGATGATGGGATGTGTCTTCCAACACATCTGGAGGGCACCAGGTTGGGAAAAGCTAATTTAACTACTACACCATACTGAGTAGAAGGGAGTTGATGGGCAAGGTGAGTTAAGAAATGTCAAATCCTATTTTGCAACCTGAACAGGCAGGACTGGTTTGATAGTCATCCTCCACCCAGGCACTGACTTGGCTAGCCAGGTTGCCATTTTGCTCCCCTTTTCTCTTGCTATTTCCTCTGAGGAAGACAGAGGGACCTTCTATCTCCAGGTCCCCCTTAACAAACTGGACCTTCACAAACGATGAAACTCATCTTAACTCTTGAGAATTATGCCTAGGATGCCTTTGATCCTTGCAAGGTGTTGGGAGGGGGGGGGGGGGTCAGCCAACCAATAAAGATTCCAAGAAGGCAGAAAGTATGTATGTATGGGGGAGGACGCTGTAAAGGGACAGATGGCAATAGAGCATCTCCCTTAATTTGTGTCAGAGATTTTTTTTTCCAGAGACAGCGCAGTTCCCAGCTGAGGTGGGATGGAGTGTGAGAAACTTAAGATTTCACATCCAATGTGTTATTCCCCTTACTACCACCAGACAGACGTAAATGGGTTCATTAATAATCCCTCCCTCGCCCCCAGCGCTTCGTAAAAGCGATGCTTTGCAGAAAGTGGCGAATGGAGAATGGCTTCTCCCCCCCCACCGCCCAGAAAATCAAGTCATCTCAGCATCTCCCATCTGCTGAATGGGGAAAGGTCTCTTTCAATCTCAACCTTTCCCTGCTCCCCCTGCCCCCCCCAATACCCACATCCTTGAATTTTACACTGGAAAGCAAAAAGGTAGACACAGATATTCTTGTTTCATCGCTTTGATTCCCAGCCGCACTGTGAGGGCAGTCCTGTCAAATGTGGCCTCAGGCCCCCTCTGCCAGCCCTTAGGGTGGGGGAGTTTTGCTTTGACCCCCCTGAGCAGAAATGGTCTTCCCTTAGATGGATAGATTTGGATCCACTGAATGAAAAAGAGAAATGCAAACAAAAGAAAACACAAGCCCTGTCCTCTCAGATTGTCTAGTCCTCGTAAGTGATGGTAAGCATTTGCCATAGGCCTTGCAAAATCAAGGCCTCAGAAAGGGAAAGGTTTGGAGGAAAACCGAAAGGCCCGTCTTTGTCTAGGAAACTTAGGCCTGGCTCTCACAAGCAGAGGACAAACCTGATTCTTTACTGTGCCACTTCAGACAGCAAGTGGAGACTCACACAGCTGAATGCTCCTCCCTTCCAAATGAATAATAATGTCCCAAACCACCCACATACAGAAGACTAGCATGTCAGGGCAAATGTGAAGCTAGAACTTTTCTCCCTGACATGCTAGTTTTCTATGTTCAAGGAACTGTATTTATTTACTTAGTGTATGAAGAGAAATTTTGTAAGGAGAAGCGTTCCGTGCAGTGAGTCCCACTTCAGCTGAGACCCAGGTTGCTCATCGCAGCTGTTCTTTATGAGACAACTAGGCCAAAGTTGGAGGATATGAGGTTAGATTCTGGCTCAGAACTGACAACAACCTCCAGCACCAGCTCGCTTTCCACATCCAAAGACAACCGGTTCTCTTGGGCCCAGTTATCTGTCATTGCTACTAGGGACATTAAACCCAAAGGCCTACCTGGATGGGGGCTGTGCTGAAGTGGATCTTGCGGTTGGGGGCAGCCTCGTCCTCTTCTGACAGCCCAGCGATCTCCACGCAGCTGGATTCCGGTGCATACAGTCCATCGGCATCCTCATCTTCATCCAGCCCGCTCCCTCCCGAGTCCTCCCCCAGCCCGCTGTAGGCACTAATGTCCACCAGGTCAGCCTCAGAGAAGTCCTCCTTCTTAGACTCATCACCCAGGTCATTCTCCTCTGGTCCCTCAGCCTTGGCCACTTCCTCACAGTAAGCGTCGGCCAATGGGTCTGGAGTTTCTAGGTGTCTCTCGCCCCCCAGCCGGCCATTTTCCAAGGCCGCATGCACCGTTACCTCAGCCTGAATCACCTCAGCCCGGAGAGTGTCAGACCCCTTGGAGGCCTTGCTGTGCTCCTCCGCTAGCGCCACTGCCACCTCCGCCGCCTCAAATTCCTGCTCCGAGTCTCCGCTCTCCTCTACTTCCACGGGCTTGATCTTGCGCACTTCTTGGACTTTCTGAGGACGCAGGCCAATGGCACTGTCCTTGTCCCCTGGTTTCCCTGCACCTGATCCGCCGGCGGGAAGTTTGGCTTGGGTTTTGTCGGCCTCCAACGGCCTGCTTCTCACCTGGAGAGTAGGCCCGTCGTTGCTCCTCGCTTCCCCCTTGGCACCGCTTTCAGGAGCCTGTAGGAAAACTCTGGACCTTTTGCTGACTATCTTGGAGTTGAGGGGCCCAACTTTGCCAGGGGCTTTGTGGAGATTGTTCCTCAGGTCGGCCTTCTCGAAGACAGCGCTGAGCTGGCTGACGGTGGGTGACACAGCCTCAGTGTCCAGTTTGTCCAACGACTCCGTGCTCCCGTTGAACCTCACCACCACGTCCAACTTCCTGTCCTGGAAGCCCGCTCTCTCTTTCCTGAGGAGAAGTTTGTTGGTGGTCTCCTTCTCCTGAAGGCTCCTCTCGAAGATCTTCCGTGTCTCCTGGAGCTTGGACAGGGGCTTATCCGTCTTGGAGTCGAAGCGGCTCACCCTCTCAGACACACTGGTGCCCAGTTTGAGCAAGGCACTGTGGTCGACATTCTCGTTCAGGCTGCTGGCCCGGGGCAAGGACAAGCGGACCGGCTTCTCCTTCAGCTTGGCCAGGTCGACTGCTCCCTCGACCGCCGGTGGCGCAGTCCCCATCTGCAAGAACATGTTCTTGATCCGGTGGACGTTGGAGCCATATTTCTTGTTCCTGGCTTTCTTGGCCTCCTCACTGTCAGGGTTGCCAAGGGCATCCTTGGGGCTTTTCAAGGCTTGGATGCCGGCTTCGTAGGCGTTCCGGTGAGGCGAGGCACTCCGCAAGGTCCCTCCGCTGCCGTTGCCACCGCCGCTGCTATTGCTGCCGCTGCTGCTGCCACCAGGACTATTATGGGGCTCGGTCTTCATCATGGTTCAGCAAATCTTCTGGTGTCGCTGACACCACATAGCCCCACGCTTCCTCTTGTCTTGTCTCCCCCACCCCCCTCCTTCCTCCTCTAGCTGCCTCTTCCGCGATGAGCTGCAGCGGGCTCACATCGCGAGATGCACGAAGGGGGCTAGGCACGTTGCTGTTCCGTCTACAAAACGGCTTTCATTGTGTCAGGGAAATGTGGTCAGTCGCTGGGGGCGGCGGCGGAGGAGGAGGAGAAGCAAAGGCGGCGTATGTGTGTGTTGGAGTGGGGGCGGCGGAATAGATCCAAGAGGCTTCTTACCAATGGTAGCAGATCCTCCAAAGGGCTCGGATTAGCTCAGGCCCACTCCTGCCGGCTGGTCCGATGTATGTTCCACCACGCTTGCATCCCCTCCTTCTCTTCCTGGCCGCTTTCGCTCTCCTCTCTCTCGCTCGCAGCTCGATGATGGAGACCAAACCCTTCTGCAAACGGCACAGCCTGTCGCTCCTAAAAAAAAAAAAAAAAAAAAAGCGGGGGGGAAAGAGGGAAAATTCCCGCTGGGTCCTAAAGAGATCGTTCTCCTTGTCCACCCCCACCCCCCTTTCTGCTGTGGCAGGAAAGGAAGCGACGAAAAAAAAAAGCAGCGACACGTTCTTCCTCTCCCCCCCCCCCCCCATACTCAGTCCTCCCTCCCACCGTAGAGAAAAACCCACTGAACTCATCAACCCAACTGCAAGGGAGAAGGTGGGGGTGAACCACGATCACTCTTTCTCTCCTTCGCCGATGGATTATTTAAATATATATCTATATGGCAATGTAATCCGACCCCTTCCTCGTGTCGGCAGCTTTCATAACTCTCTGGCCTTTTCAAATAATAATAATAATAATAATAATAATAATAATACATGCCCTCCCCGTTCCGAAATTGGACTAAACACAGCCGCCCCGTCCAAGATATGTTGACACCCTCATGCCACCCAGTTTGAAGAAGTGAAACCCCGGGATCTGATTGCAATGTCACACAGGCTGTTTGGGGCCCACACGCGTTTCTGGTCGCCGAGGATCTTCTGCAGTGTTGCAAAATCCACGGTACGCCGATACCTTTATGTGGAGCAACGGAAAACGTCGACAAAACAACAACAACAACAAACGGCCAAGCCGGAGAATTCGAAGGGTCATTTTGTGAAGTTTTGGGTTGGCCCTAACCAAAGTATTGCCTGACCCGGGAATTTGGATCTCTGGAGGGCGATAGCTCAGTGGTAGAGAGCAGATGCTTTGCAAGCAGCAGGTTCCACGTTCAATGATCCCTGGCGTTTTCACGCAAGGCTAGAAAAACTCTTGCCTGAAACCCTGGAGAGCTGCTGCCAGTCAGTGTCCGCAATACAGGGCTAGATGGACCAATGGTCTGGCTCAGCATAAGGCAGCTTCCTATGTAAGACTTTTTGCGCTATTGTAAAGGGTTCCTGGTACCGTACTTGCAAACTGGGTGTTCCTTTAAAAAAAATAAAATGAAAAAACAAAGAGGGGCAGAGGTGGACGAGGTGAAGATTGAGCTTTGGAAAATAATCCACCCCAAATATTTGAAGGTATCCTCTAATGATGAAAATTATACGTATTAGAAGATATCTCCATGCATAAAACAGTCATTATAATTGCATGAAACTATAACTGTAAATAAAACCTCAGATTTCATTTTATACTAAACTCCGTCAACTTGAAATCAAAGGCTCTGGCCCAGTTCAAGGTGTATCCAGAAACAGCTATGATGGACAGTCAAATTATCACACTCTGACCTAACTGCTGTAGCTGATGCAGTTCATCCGTGGCAACCTGGGAGACTGGTGTAAACTCCAACCCCCCTTTTTCAGTACTTTATCATGAACAATCCATTATTGAGGACATTTATACATTTTAAAATAGCATTCTAGCTGTTTTCCAGCCCTTTGCTCATTCATTGCCATCAACAACCCTGTGAGGTAGACCTTGTTTTTTCCCAATTTAAGGCAGCAAGGAGGCAAACCACATGGCAAGCATCAGTTTTCATGGTGAGCTGGTACTAGCCCTAGAATTAGAGGACCAGAGGGGGTTCAAAAACATTGCCATTGGTGACATTTTAAAGAAAACTACCAAGGAGGGTGTGATTTGGCTAAAACTGGGGCAGGGGCAGGGAATGAGGCATGTGGATTTTATTACATGCTTCTTACCTTTATCCCATAATTCAAACATTGGATGATAAACCTGAAATTACGGCATGGTGCAGGCACCACGTGAAGGCAAATTCAGGGGCCTCCATACAACAGTTCTTATGAAATAGCCCTCAGTTAACTCATACACAAAATACCTTTAAACAAACAGGGGTGTTAACCCTCTTTTAGCCCAGTGGCCAAATTAAATGTTGGCCAAACTCTCTGGAGCCGCATTCTAGAGTTGAGTGGGACTAAATGCAAAAGGGGTGAGGCCCAAAATGTATTTGATTTTAAAACCCTTACTGACAGTAACTAAATCTTAGAGGCATTTTAACCTTTCAGAATGGAGCGAGGTGTGGGGGATGGGCATACAAAAGCTGAGGTACCATCAAATGATTTGCCAGTTTGGGGAATGCGGGTAGCCAGAGCAAGGGTGGCATGATCACCTGGGGAATTTTGGAGGGCCGGATTGGGACCCCAGGAAGACTGGATTTGGCCCACGGGATTAAGGTTCAACACCTCTGCTTAAAACAACAACAACCAACCATAGGTGGTCGCACAACTTGTAAGATCTGCAGTAGCCACACAAAGTGTTCCAGGTCTCTCAAGCAGTTCCTATTTGTCTGGGTGTTAACCATTCATTTCCTGAAAGTGTTACAGCAATCCCATTTTTCCTTGTAATGAGAAAAACTGGCTAATTGTATTTTATATCACGCCCCTGATATTTCTGAGTATGTGCTTTTTCAGGTATATAAAACCATTGAACCTGGAACCGTGATGCAGTTGCCTCCTATAGGTTTGCTTAGAAGTACAGGTGGATCATCCAGCAATGACCCAATCAGATTTTAGACTCAATTCTCCCCACTATAGTACACACTTTCCCCAATAAAGTGCTAGTGTAAAAACAGTTTAAAAGGGACAGGGGCTGATGGCATCTTTTCTAATCTGAAATGCATTTCTAATCTGAAATGCATAGTAATGGCAGCTTTTCCCATGGCTGAGCTGCTCTTAGGGGATTAGACCATACCCGTTTAATGTTTAACCTCAGTCAACCTTCCTGTATTATACCCATTCACCATCATCCAATGAATGCAAATTGTATGGAAACAGGTTGCCATGGAGGCAGACTGAAGGTACTAGGTGTACAAGAGCTTCTCTCTCTGTGTGTAATTTTAATGTATCACTCCATAGGGATCGCCTTGCACCCGAAACTGGTGTATTGTGCTGTTCTCAATAGGTTCAACAGCATGAGTGCTGCAGCCTTCCTTTGGCTGTGCCTTGTTAGGGTGGTAATTATAAAAGGCATTGTGCACTAAAAGAGACTTGAGAAAGGATTAAATGCCACCAACCAAAACAACAAGTTGCTCTAAGGTAAGTAAACATAGTATATACTGGGATATATTTATTTATTTATTTTTGGTTTTGTTTTAATGCTTTTACCATACTTTTATTGCTGTTGGTTTTATTTTGGTTTTATGTGATGGAGAGTTTTTACATTTTGTTGTTGGTTTTACCTTGGTTTTATTGTGTGCTGTTTTTATTCATTGTTTTGTTTTTATTTTATGCTTTTAATGTATTATACACACACCAGAACTTGGGTTATTAGACAGTTTAAAAGTATAATGAATGATGGGTGGATGAGTGAATGAATGAATGAATGAATAAAATACAATCAAGCACCAGTTCAACCACAGAAGCATCCCATCCCTGAGGCTACGGAGAGGGAAGGAGGGCACAAGGACCCTGCGGAACGTATCTGACCAAAGCTTCCCCTCTATGCTACGCTGTTTCCTGCATCTTTTCACTTTTTGGTGTGTGCGCAAAGCAGTCCTATCCTATCTTCCTCATTTCCTCCTCTGTTTTCTGTTTATTAGCTGCTGTAGCCACTCTGACAAGAGATGTGCTAGAAGAGGCTGAGGACACGAATTATTTTGATACCAATATAGGAGCTTCTTATCCAGACAGATTTTGCGGGGGAGGTATTTTTCTATGGGTCCCAAAGTTCAAGGCAGCCTGGTGGTTCACCTTCTTCCGATTCCAGGAGCTGGTTGTGGATGTTTTCTGCGACAGATGGGAAGGCACACTGCACATGCTCAGAGGCACTTCATTATTGCTTCACCAGTTCCAGTGCTGAGTTTTGAATCTCCGAACAGAGTTCCTAGCCCTCATTGATGCGGAAATGGGAAGGCAACGCCTGTTAACTTTGGTAATTTATCCCTCTGTCCCATGGCATCAGAATAAATTATCCTAGTATGCATCCCATCTCCCCTTGCAGTGCTTTGTTGTTCCCTCATTTCCCCACACCACTTTCGTTTCCACTAGGTTTCTCTTCTTGCGGACAGATTTACTCAAAATTCTGAAAAAAACACCAATGTAATTACCAATCTAAGCCTGCCTTTAAGGCTTTAAGAGATGCATGCAAACTCCCCAGAGGAGGATGGGTGAAAGTCATGTGCTTCTTCAGGATGGCAAGCCCCACCTTTGTGCAGTACACAGGAAGCATGAAAGAGGAAACAAAAGCCACTGGTGCTTTCACTGGTGTTTCCTCTGCCACAGCTTGGTTGAATTTTCAAAGCCACAGCAGACATGCACAATGAAAAGAATATAAACTGAGGCCGTGTGACAGAGGTGGAATGACCAAAGCTGCACGCCCTCCTTCCCAATTTCTACATTAGTGAGGAGTAGGGCCTCATTGCATTATTTAAAAAAAGAGGATATGGATGTGCCTAAAGTTTGCACATGTTAATTTGTACAGGCAAATTTACAAATAATTACTAGAAGTTAAACAGAAATACAGTACTAGGCTGACCAGATAAAATCCAGGTCAGGGCTCATGTAACTTTAACAGTTATAGAGAACAGGGAATTTCAGCCAGTGTCATTTGTATGCAATTAGTTCCTGGTGATGAAGAGGGAATATCACAACAGTTAAAGGTGCATGCACTATACTAGAGTGACCATATACAAAAGAAGGCAGGGGCCCTGCAACTTTAACAGTTGTGATGAAGAGGGAATTTCACCAGGAACTAATTGCATACAAATGACACTGGCTGAAATTCCCTTTTCTCTACTACTGTTAAAAGTTACATGAGCCCTGACCTGGATTTTATCTGGTCACCCTATACAGTACATCTCAACGTAGTAGGGAGGACTGACCAGGGGACGCATGTGCCTGTTCAGTCTGCAATCTAGATGCTGTTCATGATGAGCAACTTCGAAGTTGTTGCGCTCCCTTTGTATGGTTCTGGATCTTTAAACTAGACTTGGACTGGACAGCCCTTCAAATAGAGGATGCCTTCAAACAGAGGACTGTCCTCTGTAAAGTAGGATCTATGGCTACCCTTCATGTCAATACGAAGCTTTTGTGAAACACTCAGAGAGCTTCGGCTATTGGGCAGTATAGAAATGCAATAAATAAATAAATAAAATAAGCAGTATCAAATGGGGTTCTCAGCCAGGATTGAACCCTGGGTCCCTTGAGTTCTTAATCTTACGCTGTTAGCCACCAAATGACAGGGGACATAGGCCAACTCAACATCTTGATTTAACAAACACTTTACGAGCAGTAGCAAGTGTTGAAATGCAGACACTCATTATGACAGTCCTCATAACCACGCCCCAAAGAAAAGTCCCAAAATTCAAGCAGATATATCAACAAACCTTTTTATCTCTAGACCTGCTCCTGGTAGAGATGAAAACTGTTGTAATGCAGTTTTCATCTCTACCAGGAGCAGGTCATTTCTAAAGTTAATTGGTCTCAATTACCCACTCAAGACCAAGTCACCCTAAAATACACTGCATGACAGTAGGGAAAAATATATTGTTGCTGGGGAAATTAATTTCTACTCACAGCTACTGTGAGGATTGCAGTTAAGCTCAGGGGGAACAGGGAATTCCGAGGGGTGAGGGTAGTTGATGAGGACAGGATCTACACTACTGCTTTAAAACGGTTTATAACAATAGTGACAACTGTCAGGGCCCAGGACACACTCCATATACAGTTTTCAAAACGTTTTCAAAGTGTCGTATCCTGCTTGGTGTAGATCGGTCCCCAAAAAGTACTGGTGCTGCAGTACTAGTTCCACTACAGCACTGTTTCCTGAGTGCAAAAACAGGGTCCTGCACAAAAGTCTCCACCTGTCTCAGGTGCACAAGCCATAGCTCCATGCTCTGGGGTGGGAGAATGAAACCACAACCAGAAGCACATGTGTAGCTGCAGACATCATTCTGTAGGGATTTCCATGCTGCAGTCTGTGCACCAACCCCTCCACCTCCACTCTCACCTCGTCTCTGGCGGTGCAGCAGTGTGCACACAGTTTTCTGCTGTTTTAATTTGGCCCGTTGTTTACTGACAGTGTTATCAGCACAGGATCGGCTTGTAGGTCATGAGGGAAATACCTGAGCATGAGATTCCTAGAATAGCTATGTTAGTTAGGATTTGCGTGTGTTAATCCAGGCCTGGAATAGAATGGTGCCCTGTGGAAGCATACAAAGGGAGCCTGCCTACTCAGTGCTACCTGTAACACACCTGCCCCTGCAGCCAAGCTGGCTTCTGCACAGCGGTTGTCTGGAGTAAATCTGGTGATAGGAGGAGAGACCTTTCAGCAGGGGGCAGGAAAGATGGGAATCAAAGGGTTGAGTCAGCTCTGAGTCACACCCTGCTCCCCCTCCCTCCCTTCCACCCACCATTGAAACATCGCTGTGAGAAAGGGGGTTGAGGTTTAATGCCATGTTCTTGGCTATTACACTTTAATAATAAGCAGTTTCCATCACAAGTTGATAAGAGCAGGGGGTGGGGGAGGCTGTCCCGCTGTCAGAAGCAGACCCTCTTGACGTTTCTCCCTTGGTTTTATTTTTACTATTTTTGTTCACATTTTTAAAGAGTCGAAACAAAAACTGGGGAAAGGTTTTTTTTAATCATCATCATCATCATCATCTGGAACATTAAAAACTAAATGTGGAATTTAAAAAACATAATTGCCCATCAAAAACTAAACATAAATGTCAATAACCAATAGTAGAATGCTATTTTATTATTTGTATAGGCCACTTTTCCACCCAAAGGCCTTCCAGAATTAAAGATTTTTAAAAAAGAATGTAAGAGCCATGCTGGATAACACTGAAGGCCATCAAGTCCAGCATTCTGTTCACACAGTGGCCAACCGGGATGCCCCAATGGGGAAACCCACAAGTAGGGCATAAGCACATGAACACCCTCCTGCTCGTGTTCCCCAACAACCAGCTTCTTATACTGGTATAATGTCATTTTCTGCATCTTTTCCAGCTCTACAATTATCCTTTTTAAGGTTCAGCAACTAGAACTGTACACAGTATTCCAAGTTGGTCACACCATAGATGTGTATAAAAGCATTATGATGCTATCGGTTTTATTTTTGATTCTTTTCCTAATGATCTCCAATACAGAATTCACCTTTTCTCAGTTACTGCACACTGGATTGATGTCTTTATTTAGTTGTCCACCACAACTTCAAGATCTCTTTCTTGGCCAGTTACTGCTAGATTACTTTACACTCGGTTACTGCACACTGGATTACTTTACACTCGCTTACACTGAATCACCATTACCATTTTGATGCCCATTTGCCCAGTTGGGTGAGATCCCTTTGGAGGCCTTTGCAATCATTTATTGTTTTAACTGCCCTAAATGATTTGGTATCATCAGCAAACTTGGCCACTTCCTTTGCTCAGCCCTAACTTCAGGTCATTTATGAACCAGTTAAAAATCTACAGTCCTAATATGGATCCTTGCAGGGCCCCACTGTCTACATCACTCCACTGCAAGAATTGGCAATTTATTCTGACTCTCTGCTTTCTGTTCTTGAACCCATTACTGATTCATAAGAAGGAATCCCCCCTTATTCCATGACCCCTAAGAGGGCTCTGGAGTCTTGGTGAGGGAGTTGAAAGTCCAAGAAAACAATATCTACTGGATCACAAACAAGAGGACAAAAAAGGCCAATAGTATGCATAAAATTTGCATGTGCTGATTTATTATGGATGGATGCAAATTATGACTAACTTCACTATAGTCAATTATATGACATTAGTTTACGTAGGAATAGGATACATCTCCCAAAAATGGGGAAGACTGTGATCCAATTACCTGTGTGCTCATCTGCTCAGTCTGCTGTCCAGGTGCAAATTGTACTTCCAAACGAGGCTTTTGTTGTACAATTGGACCACCTCATTCATGGAATTTTACAGGGGGTCCAGCTGATGTCATCTTCAGTTGAAGCCCGCCCATGTTAATCAGTTAAGTGGAGAGGGAGAATAAGACAGAAAAGCCGCACAGTGCTTTTTGGTTGGTAGCAATGGGGGCCCTCCTTCTGGAAGTGCTGATGGGCAATTCCAAGGCCCCTGCTCTCCACTTCTATGGCTCTTTATCTTTAAACTGGACTTGGGCTGAATCACCCTTGATATAGAGGATGCCTTTAAACAGAGCCTTTCCTCCTTCAAATAGAGGGCTGTCCTCTGGACACAGGGCCATCCTAGCGGGTCATGGTTTCTCCCAACATGAATATAGCACTCACGAGGTTTTCTGTATCTCTGGTCAGAAATGATAGCTCTTAGGTTCCAACTGTTTTTTAAAGGACCACTTTGCATTTCCCCTAAGAACTAGAAGGCCGCTTTCTTATTAACACTTTTCAGACAGAATCCAGCGTCACAGAACAGTTTCTTCTTTTCTGCTCCAAAGGAAGAAGTGATGCAGCACTATCTAAGTCAGCCTTCCCCAGCCTAGCACCCTCCAGTTGTTTTAGACTACAGTTCCCATTATCATCCATTGGCCATGCTGGCTGTGACTAATGGCCATTGTAGTCCAAAACATCCAGAGGGCATCAGGTTGGGAAAGGTTGATATAAGCTGATGTTCCATGCTGGGAATGGCACTCCCATCTCTTTCTTTCCTTCCTTCCTTCCTTTCTTTTTACAGAGGACTGTTGGTATTTCCAGCAAAAAAAAAAAAAAGTGGAAAGAGAAACATGGTTTCCCAGAATCACCCACCATCCAGGCTCTTTGAACAAGAGTACGCACTGTTCACATTCAGTCACCCAAACCATCTGCGTTGAGGACAGACATAAAAAAAGAAAATCTCCATGGAGTTTTTCTGCACAAGCTGTGCCAGGCAAAGTAAAATATCATTATTTTAAGAAGCTGAAGAGTCACGGGGCGCTCCTGGTTTCATCATGGATATCCACGTTGAAAAGGGGGCCAGGCAGTGCTGGTTCCAGGACTTGGGGGCCCCTCAGGCATGGCGCCCTTGGTGCAAGACCCTAATCTGCAAGAGGTGGGTTGTGCAAACTGAGAAATCTCTTAGCTTTCACCCGATTGTCTTGGATACTTTGTGAAAGGTGAAATGGTAGCACTGTTAAGGCGATAAGCCCTCTGCAGGTCTTGGAGCCTTGACAAACATCCAACCATGCCATCCTCTGCAGCCAGGCATACCACCTGGCTGCAAATCCTTTCTGGCAGATTCCAGTGTGACTGTCATCATTCAATGACTTTTTTGTTACTTTGTTGCTCTCCGTGGAGCTCGAACACAGAACTGGAGGCTGTAACTGGTTCCAAATGGGGCAGCTCACCCCATCCGCCACCTCTTGACAGCAGTGCGCTAACGGGAGGCTGGGGCTGAAATGACACATGACAGGGGCAGCAGAGCCATTTATGATTAACCCTGAATCTGCCCCAATCACATGTAAAGCAGGAAATGGTGGGGGAATTGCTCTTGGGCTGTATTGCCTGATCCGTGTTCTAAATTAATAGGATGGATTTCTAACCCTGAATCAAGAAAAAGAATAATGCAAGGATTACAGATGGAGCAAAGTGCATTTTTTATTTCTGGAAAGGAGAGGGGAAACAACTTTGTCCCATATATGACATTTCTGAAAAAGAAATAATAGTATTTTAACATTTACTCTCCCATCCTAAAGGTATCCAGTTGGACCCAGAACCTACCTTCTCCTGGTGAAAAGGATGTTCCATGAGGCTGTTTGAGATTCCTGCTTGTATGAGGTTCCTCTTTTGTATCTGGTCAAGAGCGCAGGGCTCCTGCAGCTTTAACTGTTGTGATGAAGAGGGAATTTCATTAGGTGCTGCATGCACACAAATGACACCTGCTGAAATTCCCTTTTCTATACAACTGTTAAAAATACAGGAGCCCTGTCTTCCTTTTCATACAGTCACCTTATTGCCATTTCAAATTAGGCAGCAGAAATCCTTCTAAAGTATAGAGAGGCACTGGACGTTTACAGCATCATGTAATCAACTCGGAAACTTTTGTGAGTGGCCAATCATGAGTGTGCTATAAATAGCTCATTTAGAAAAGCCCTATGTATCTGGGGTATAGAGCAGGAAGTCATCAAATCCCTGTGCATTTACTCTAGAGGAACAAAAATCCTGAGTGCACCAAAAAGGGGGAAGTGGCTAGAAAACCTTGAGGGTTTGCAGGATTGGGACACAACTTCATATACAGCCTCCTCTACTGAGTAGGCACCTGCTGCTTTATCAAGACCCTTTGACCTGACACTAACAACCAGCAGGAGCAGAGCGGCAACAGTTATGACTAGGGATGTGCACGGACGGAAAAATCAGATTGGAATTGGATTTTTTAAAAAAATCAGATCGGAAAAAATTGGAGGTCTGCTGGATCGGATCGGATTCCAGTCAGAAAATTGGATGCCATTTTGAATGCATTTCTCCATAGCCTAGTATTCTGTTACAAAAATGCCTATAACTTTTTCATTTTTAAAGAAAGAAGGATGAAACTTGGGCACTTTGTAGATGGGTTAGGGGTAGTTATATGTGAGAAATTTCAGAAAGATTGGTGCAGGCATTTTCTGGCAATTAATTTTTTAATAACGAACCAGGAATGCCTATAACTTTTTCATTTTTAAAGTTCCACACATGAAACTTTGCCACATTGCAGGTGGTATGTTGAGACCCATGTGTGTGAAATTTCAGAAACATAGGTGCTTGCCTTGGTGGCTACGAATTTTTTAGATTAAAAGTTACAAAAGTTTTTCCACAGAGGCTTGAGCTGTCAATTGCACCCCCTCCCCGCCTCCCTCTTTTATCTATCAAAACTCCGTGTTGTTGTAACTTTTAATCTAAAAAAATCATAGCCACCAAATGCCTGGACCTATCTTTCTGAAATTTCTGACAGATAACTACCCCTAACCCATCTACAAAGTGAGCAACTTTCAGACTTCTAAGTTTTAAAATAAAAAAGTTATGGGTGTTTCTTTCCTCATTGTTTCAAAAATACCTTGCCACTACATGCCTGGACTTATCTTTCTGAAATTTCACACACATATCAACCAAAGTGGTACCTGTAATATGCCCAAGTTTCCTGTTTGTATCTTTAAAAATAAAAAAAAATTGAAGGCATAACTGTATTTACCCCACTGCTACCCATTTTTCTAAAATTAATTGCCACACAAGGCAAGCATCTATGTTTCTGAAATTTCACACACATGGGTCCCAACATACCACCTTCAATGTGGCAAAGTTTCATGTGTGGAACTTTAAAAATGAAAACGTTATAGGCATTCCTGGTTTGTTATTAAAAAAATAATTGCCACAAAATGCCTGCACCAATCATTCTGAAATTTCTCATAGATAACTACCCCATAACCATCTACAAAGTGCCCAAGTTTCATCCTTCTATCTTTAAAAATGAAAAAGCTATAGGTGTTTTTGTAACACAATACTAGGCTATGGGGAAAAGCATTCAAAATGGTGTCCGATTTTTTTCCGATCTGAATCGGGCCCCTTCGAATCAGATTGGATAGGATCAGATGGCTGATTGGATAGGATCGTTTTTATCCAATTTTTAGGCGGATCAGATCCGGATCGTAGATCGGGTCCGATCCGCTGCACATCCCTAGTTATGACTGCTCTTGCTGTACAGCTCTCTAGCCGTCCAAAATAAGCCATGATGACCGCCAGATGATATGATAAGCCATGATAGTTTAAATATCCCACTCTGCAGGGTTATCAGTTATTTTGGCCAAATAAACCACCCCCGGAGAGCAGCACCCCTAAAACCAGCCCTGGTTTAAACCCCAACACAAATTGGAACTGTGGACCAGGCTAACCCCAACTGGGCATCCAGAAATGCTGCATTCAGTAAATGGAATATTTTGTGCAAATTAAACAAGTGAACATCAATTTGGTGCATGGCCTGAAGGCAAATGACAGAACACGTTTGCTGAAACCTCTGGCCGATGCCTGTGAGTTTGTTTGGGGAATGCCTGAATTCCATGGGGAAAAGGTGGGATATGCTATTAATGCAATAATTATTTTTGCACATTTGCTCCTTCTAGGGAGATCAAAGAGCTAGGCAAAGCATTGAAATCTAAACTCCAGTCTCTGAAAAAAATCTTCTCAGCTCCACTCTGGCTTTTGAGATTTCAACAGACATTGACCCCTCACTTGAAAACTTATCCTAAGTGTGTGTGTGTATGTGTGTGTGTGTGTGTGTGTGTGTGTGTGTGTGTGTATATATATATATACATACACATACATACTGGGATTCTTGGGATACTGATTTCTTCTGACTTATAATATTCACAAAACCTTTTCAGTAGTTCAATAGTGAAAGTGAATGTAGGGGGGTGGGTAGAAGGCTCCATTTTATCCGCATAACAGCTGTGTGAGAGGGTGAGCTTCACAGCAGTCTATGGATTTGAATCCAGACCTCTCTAAGTCCCAAACACTATCCATTACACTATTCATTGTACAATAGGAGTCCTTCCACTTCCACAGGATGGTCATGAAATGCACATGGGTCAGGGTGACGTGGGGGTCTCTCTTCTACCTACAAAACAAGCTGTCACAAATCTACAAACTTTCCTGTTTTCCCTTGCCATCCTCCTTTTTTGAGGGGCAAAGGAATGTCAAATAAAACAACAACTCTAACAAACCACAACACTACTCCCAAAATAAGTTTCTGGTTTAGCCCCTCACCTGGCTCCTCCCCGCTCAGGCTGCAGTCCCTTCCCCTATAAACCAATACCAGCCAAGAAGACTCTTGCAAGGTTTGGGAGAAGAAGAAGAAGAAGAAGAAGAAGAAGAAGAAGAAGAAGAAGAAGAAGAAGAAGAAAGGACAGACTGAATATCCGCCAGATTGGATGCAAAACAGTGTTTTGAGACAGCTTGGGGGGATGTTGAGATGAAAGGGCCAAGATAAATGGTGGCGGCCCACAATTAATTATTCATCAAGTTATTAATAGCTGCAATGCTTCTTTCACCACAATGCGCCCCCCCCCCCCCATACCGCAGCCCCAGGGACACAGAAAAGCTTATGTTCAACTAAGCAAGTCCCTCCCCAAACCAAACTCGTTTTGTTCCAAACCCTGGAGGGTTTGAGAGCAGGGAATCTCTGATTCTGATCCTGCGAGTTTTCCAAGGCCGTAGTAGTGGTAGAAAATGCATTTGGATTCCTTGAGCCTTATTCAATGAAACCAAGGAAGGACTCTATTTGGCAGCATCAAGAGGAGAACATTGGGAGCAGTGGATTGATCTGGATCTGGGAGATCCGGCCTAAGTCCTGGGTTCATTTACATCCAGCAAAGACATACACAAATGGGCTCCCATTCAGAAATCTCTTAATGTTGTTATGTGTATTTTAAATGTTTTAATATTGAAGCTTATTTAATGATATTTTTAACTTTTGTATATTTCTATTGATAGGTTTTAAACCCTATATGTTTTGATTTTGTAAAGCCGCCTTGAGGCCCAGCATTGGGCAAAATGCGGGATACAAATTAATATAATAATAATAATAATAATAATAATAATTGTGCAAAGCCATCTGCACAGTATGGAGTGATGGGACTGTAGCAAGAGACACACTGCTTCTATTAATGGATGCAAAAATGTCCAAAGTTACTGAGCCATTAGCTTCTAGCACCCCCCAGAGCTGTGTTCATGAGCATGCTATTTTAGAAGTCAATTGATCAACTCGGACATCACATCAAACTATGGTTTGCAACCAGCCCAAAAAACTATAATCAGCGATTTGAAGCGAGTTTGCAAGCTATGGTTTGATGTGATGTTTGGAATTGAATAACCATTTCCCCACCCACACTCCACCCATTTATTGTTATCGAACACATCGTGTATAATCATCAACTTCATCGGCAGTTGTATAATCCAGCTGACTCTCTTGGGACTTTTAGGGTTCTCTCTATGGAACTGGGAACTCCATGCACCAGAAGTCACAGCCTTAGACTCACTCTAGCCTCTGATCCCATCCCTTGAATTCAAATATATAAATAAATCTGAGGTTAAAGTGTGTTAATGGGGATTACTCCAGGATAAATGATAATATGAATTTGGTCTTGGCTACATAGCTCAAAATTTTATGTTGGTGTTGAAGCACATTGACACTTTTGCTATCCCTGTACAGATGTGGTACACCATAGCTTGAGATGTTGGCTCAATTCTAACCATGGTTTACACTAATCATGGTTTACAATCCACACCATAGCTTGAGTTTTTGAATGTATATGTTCTGACGTTCCATTACGACCACTTGTCTACCTGCACCTTTCCTTGCTCAGCTCTCAAATACTTTCCTTCACCTTCTTCCTACTTCAGGGAACTCTGGAGATTGTAAATATGATTAATCAACAGAATTGGGCTTTATTTATCCAATTCTGGTATAGGTATAACTTTCTGTCTTGGCACCAGTAGACCTTTTCATAAATAAAGGAATAAAGGAATATCCATCCCTTCTCTCAGGTATCAACCCTGAAATGACCACCACTGAATTTTCATTGCGAAAAAAGGAGCAGCAGGCAGACCCATCACATTCGGACCTCCTCAGCTGCAGGCCCAAAGTAAGGCTACTTTTGTGTTCATTTCTCACATTCTGGGTTGCAGCTTTTAAAAGCAAGGGAGCCCAGTGATGATGATGGGTAGATTTTCATTCTGGAAAGAGGCTGGAGGAATGTTTGGAGTTATAGGACTTTTTTCTGTCTAAAAATCCATAGGATGGTGTCCTAACCCACTTTAACCTCAGATTTGTTATAAATTTGAATTCAAGGTGTGCCTCCCTGTTCCAAGGGCCAGATTGGCCAGTGTATATTCTCAGCATCCATAATCACCCTGTGTTAAAGCAGAATGCAACAGGATTCAGCATTTTAAGGATATCAGCTTTAATCTTTAAAAAGGCAAGTTGCTAGTCCTTATGACCGTGGAAGCATGCTTGGTGAAATTTGAGACCCTGATTGATGGGGGAGTCTGAGCAGAACTTCTGGTAGAGAGAAGAGCGTGGGGGGTTCTGCAGTGCTTGTTTCTGTAACATAGCTGGTGACATAAATTAGGGGTGTGCACGGACCCCCCTGATCGGATCGGGACCCGGATCGGGACCTCCAATTTTGTCCCGGACCGGTTCGGACAAAATCGGAGGCCCCCCGGACCGGATCGAGTCCGATCCCGACCCAAAAATCGTAAATTTTTGGATCGGCCGCCATTTTTTTCCCCATAGACTTGCATTGCAATGCAAGTCTATGAGGAAAAAATGGCGGCAGGTGGCTGAGGGGGGGCCTAACTCCCTCCCCCCCCCCCCGGGGCCGTCCGCTGTGGACGGCCCCGGCAGGTAAGCCCCCTCCCCCGCGCTCCCTACCCCCCCTGGGGCCGCCCGCTTCCATCCGCTGGCGCCCGCGGGCGCCAGCGGATAGAAGCGGACGGCTCCGGGGGAGGGTAAGCCCCCTTCCCCGCCACTGCTTACCTTCTCGGCCCGTCCGCTCCCGTCCGGCGCCGGCGGCTACTACAGCGGGCTCCGCGGCCTACTCTCGAGTAGCGCGCCGGGTGATGACATCACCCGGCGCGCCACCCTGGAGTAGGCCGCGGAGCCTGCTGGTAGTAGTAGGCGCCGGCGCCGGGACGGGAGCTGCCGGGACGGGAAGGTAAGGGCCCCCCTCCCCCCTCCGCGCGCCCCCTCCTCCCCTCCACGCACCCCCTGCTTACCTTCCCGGCCCGGCGGCTCCCGGCCGGCGCCGGCGCCTACTACTACCAGCAGGCTCCGCGGCCTGCTCTAGAGTAGCGCGCCGGGTGATGACATCACCCGGAGCGCCACCCTAGAGCAGGCCGCGGAGCCTGCTGGTAGTAGTAGGCGCCGGCGCCGGGACGGGAGCCGCCGGGACGGGAAGGTAAGGGCCCCCCTCCCCCCTCCGCGCGCCCCCTCCTCCCCTCCACGCACCCCCTGCTTACCTTCTCGGCCCGTCCGCTCCCGTCCGGGGCCGGCGGCTACCACCAGCAGGCTCCGCGGCCTGCTCTAGAGTAGCGCGCCGGGTGATGACATCACCCGGCGCGCCACCCTAGAGCAGGCCGCGGAGCCCGCTGGTAGTAGCTGCTAGTGCCGGACGGGAGCGGACGGGCCGAGAAGGTAAGCGCCCCCCTCCTCCCCCCCCCCCCCGCTGTCCACTTTCATCGGTGGGCGCCCGCTGGCGCCCGCCAATGGAAGCGGCGGTGGGCGCCAGTGGGCGCCTGCCGATCCGCCGATCCGCCGAACCGGTTCGGAGCCTTTTCGGACCGGTTCGGATTGGATCGGCCGATCCAGCTGCGGGATCGGAAATCGGATAATTTATCCGATTTCCCACTGGACCGGACTCGGATCGTGGATCGGGTCCGATCCAGTGCACATCCCTAACATAAATTATATGGGATACATACACACACACACACACTAACACACACTTAGATACATAGTTTGGAAATTGGCTTGCTAATGTATTCATCTTGTTCACACAGAGTTTATACAGGGCTTTTTGTAACAACTTGAAGCAAAAAAGAAAGCCTCCAAGGAATTATTTATAACTCTTGCGGTTGAGTAAACGGGGAAGGGGGTGGAGGGACTATAATGACTGCCATGGGGTGGGAAAGAGAGAGAAGGACCTAACGAGAAAAGGTTGTATCATTTCACTTTTGCCTCACTCCAACCTCCCTTTTAGTCTTCCCCTCTCTGGTAGGTCGTAATTGTGTCTCACAATTACAGAGTACAGGAAAAAACCTCCCCCACCCCGCCATTTCCCTCTTTCTTTGCCCGTCTTTGCTCGCGGCTGCCAGCGTTTTGTGCCCACTCATCAATGAAATCTCTGCCTCGCCGCGCACACAGACTCACCCCCCCACTTCCTGCACTGTAATTCTAATACCCATTTTTGAAGCACACTACCTAAGTGATTTCCCCTTTAGGCAACACATCAACTGTACTGAGCAGACAAGGATATATGCGTTTATATGTAAGCTGCTGCATCATCGCTAGGGTGGCCACTTACACACCACCAAAAAGAGGAAATGCATCACTCAAAAAGAGGACAAGAGAGGACACCAACCTGCATAACATTTTCATCTGGAAATTTATATGTATAGGTGCAGATTTAGAAAAGAGAACTATAATTTAAATAGAAATACAAGTCATCTCACTGTAGTGGGTAAGACTGTGGCCCAGGGGTCTGTCTATACGGCCTATATAACCCGTGGTGGCTGCGTAGTAGCGCTGTGTTGGTTATACGATATATCTGCCAACTTGCAGCCACCATGGGGCTTTTCCCCAAAACAGCGAATTTAAAAAGTCACGGACTTAACGCCACTTTTTCCTTTGCTCCGAGGTCACCACTGTCTTTTCTCCATCTGTCAGTGGGGACCTCACTTTTGCTTAAGGTTGGGGACATCCCAGAGGCAGATCGCGGCCACAGATAGGTCATGGGAAGTGCGGGAAGGCCAGGCAGAGGGTGGGTTCAATGAGCCAAATGGCCACTGGAAAGCCCGCACTCCCTCCCGCCATAGAGATTAACTGTTCCCACCCCGCAGCTGCGATGCCATGGGGTTTTTAAGGAATGCTGGCCAGGGCGGCACTGTAAAGATACCCCCAAGGTGACCTGTGTGCCTGCTCAGTCTGCAGTCCAGGTGCTAACTGTGGATGGGCAATTTCAAGGCTGTTTTTCTCTCTCCTTTCATAGGGTTTTTACTGTTCAAGCAGGACTTGGACTGGACAGTCCTTCAAAAAGAGGACATGTTCAAACAGAGCAGTGGCCTCTGGCAGTCTTTAAAATAGAGGACGGGCCTCTGTAAAGTAGGGCAGCTGGCCACCCTAAAAGTAAGAGAGAACTTTGTCTCTCTTTTTTAAATGCCCCTCCCTGCAATGGGGTTGTGGTGGAATTTCAAGGGAAAATGGGGAAGGTTTAATCCCCGTCCTGAAGTGCCCTGGTCCTGATCTGTATTGGGGCTGCTTATGCTTGCACAAGAGTAAGGAAAATTATCATGGATATGCATGATTAGCAGAATTTGTAGTTTGGTCCTTAGGGTGGCCACTTATGCATTGCCAAAAAAGACCTGCCTGCACAACATTTACATATCCTCATTTATATGTATAGATGCAAATTTAGACATAATTATTATAATTTACATAGAAATGCAATTCATCTCACCACAGTGGGGAAAACTGTGACCTGCTGACCAGTATGCCTGGCTGCTCACTCTGCTGGTCAGGTGTTCACTGTTGATGGGCAACGTCAAGCCCCCAGGCTACTTTCCATTCTTAGGGATCTTTATCCTTAAATCAGAGGTGGACTGAGCAGCCAATCAAATAGAGGATGGCTTCAAATAGAGGGTAGCCCTCTGCAATCCTTCAAACATAGGAGGGTTTTCTGTAAAGGAGAACATGTGGCCAGTGGCATTGTGGGAATTGAAATGGTGGTTAGACCCAGCTGCGTGGCGTGTAGCTCTTGCCATCACCAGATAAGCTCTCCCAAACCAACCAGTGCATGAAAATCCCCTCCGGTGGGACCCGCTCATACCTGGTGCTGGCCCTATCCATCAAAGGGGTGAAATGGCATCAGGTGATAATAATAATAATAATAATAATAATAATAATAATATTTCTTACTCGCCTCTCTGTTTGGATCGAGGTGGGGAACAGCAGTGAATATAACATATGATAAAATACATAAAACTGATTAAAAACATGGTACACATTATTAAAATAGCAATAAAACATCCCCACCCTTGCTAGCTCTATGCAAAACTCCCCAGACAGACATCCCCCAGTCCCATTTCCCACCACTAGGTCTTACTCTCCTTTGAAGAGATGAAAGTCTCCCAGTATTCCTCTCCCCAGCCACCTCACTTCATGTGTCGTAGTCTTTTCTTTGGTTTGTTGTAGAGTCACACTGCCAAGCTTCTACAAGTAGGCCAGCCAGGCCTTCCCTGGCCTGGTGCCCTCTAGATATTTTCAATTACAACTCACAGCATTCCTGACCCTTCACCATGATTCCTGGGGTTGATGGGAGTTGAAGTCCAAAATGTCTGGAGGGCACCAGGTTGGGGAAGGCTTTTGTCTTCCAAGTTTTCACGCAGGTCCTATTGGCACAAACATCAGATGAAGAGGTAAACCCAGGTCTGGACTGTACCACCTCAGGTTGCTGGTGGGGGCACACTCATCAAACCAAAACAATAGTAAGTCAAGGAGAAGATGTGCTTCTCTTTGCTATCTAGTTTCTCTATGTACAGCAATAGTATTGTGTTTTTAGTATAGAGTAAGCCTCCGTGTGCATACAAGCCTCCATGTGTAGTCCAAAGCTGTACGGCCCAGACACCGGTTTTCCTCGCTTGTTGCTGTTTGTGAGGATTTGGTCCTCTGTTTGCAGCTTGCTTGAATTCCTCCTGTAGAATCAATTGCTTTTGGAATTCTTCATTTCCTGATCTCTGTTTCTCTGGCTGGAAAAAAGAAAAGAAAAGGGGGAAAAAGGATTGTGCAGCAAGGAGAGGAGAGGGCCAGGAGAGCCCTCAAGCATACTTGTTTTGTAAGATGCAATGTTAAAATAATAAGGTTTTGCGTGAACGTTCAAATCTATTCTGTTGAATAAACTTCTATGTTTCTTACGCAATGTGATTCACCACATAAAGATGCATTTAGTCTGCTTCCAAAAGATTTGGGTTTTCATATTATTGTGGGGGGCAGGTATTTAGGAACAGCTTTGCAGAGGGAAATGGAGTCAAAGGCATAAAATCATAATAACCCACAGAGAAAGCCGTTGTACGGGAGAGCAATGCTTGACCTTAAAGTGCCCTCCTTTGTTCTTATTAAAGTGTATGTATTTATAAAACAGGTGGTTCTCCCTGCCCCATTTTTTGGGGGGGGCGGGTGACAGTGAACTTTTAAGCCTTCCTCGCAATATGCTCCAGCTTTCCATGTGTAGAAGGGGCAGTCCCTATTAGCTGGCCTTAAAATGACATACTATGTGAGCTGGTTTGGCCATGCGTAGAGGATTTCTTTTTTAAACAGCTAGTGGTGGCACAAGCCAGACTGGGACCATGGCACAGAGGGAGGGACTTCAATCATTTGTCCCTGTGTCAGGGTTCCTTCTATGTCCTGGACCCCCTGAACAACTCCTTAAGGATCTCTGCCTCCTTAAGAGTCCCATCTTCCTTTTTTCTATCTTCCCCTTCTCAGCAATGTGGGGTTTAGGCTATAGATCGGTGATGGACATACCAGACACTTTAGGTTTAGTCATATATTAAAATGAGCAAATTACGATTAAAGGTATTTAGTCAATAGAGTGATACAAAGGCATTAAAAGGAAATAAAAGTTGCAAAGCACAAGCTCTTTACCTTAACTGCATTTAGGCTTTTCCCCACTGCTTCTTAGGCCTTTATTACACCTACCTGGTTTGCTTCTGCAGGTTCCTCCTCCGTTTCTTATGCGAATGTAGCCTATGCGAATGTAGCCTTTTGATCACACGTGATTGTTTTGCTCGGATACCTCAGGCAACTTGCCTGAACTTGCCTGCAAATGGACAATCCCCGTTCAGGGATATTTCGAAAGAGGAACTAAAGAAGGAGCATTCAGGGCGCGATAACAGCGAGAGGGGGGCGACCTCGCGTCAAAGAATTGGATCAAATTCGCGGTGAGTGTGCTTCAAACCGCCCGTGTGAGAAAGGCCTTACTCATGCTCTGGAATTTTCTGGTTGGCTCTCTCACTCTTTTATACCTTCTTCCCCCCAAATAGAAATTATTGTTTCAGTTTTGATGAAATGAAATTTAACTGGAGAAAGAAATTTAACTGGGAGATAAATCTTAACCAGAGAACTGAAACTACTCTTCTCAGGGATACCGCTTCCCAGCAGAACCCCCCCCCCCCAAGGCCTCTAAGCCTGACTTTATTACTTTGCCTTCATACCCTGCCACCATCCCAGTCATAACTGCCTTTACCCCGGCCCAGAGCCTGCTAGAGTGACCACTTCTGAATCGCCAAAAAAGAGGAAATGCATTGCCAAAAAAGAGAACAGCGGTTTGCATAAAACTTGCTGTCCAGGTGTAAAGTGTTGATGGGCAACTTCAGGGCCCCTGCGCTCCCTCCCTTTTTATGTTTCTATATCTTGAAACAGGCGTTGGACAAAAAACCCTTCAAATGGAGGACACTTTCGAAGAGAGGAACTGTCCTAGGGTGACCAGATGAAATCCAGGTCAGGGCTCATGTAACTTTAACAGTTGTAGAGAAAAGGGAATTTCAGCCAGTGTCATTTGTATGCAATTAGTTCCTGGTGAAATTCCCTCTTCATCACAACAGTTAAAATTGCAAGGGTCCTGCCTTCTTTTGTATATGGTCACTCTGGTATAGTGTATGCACTTTAACTGTTGTGATGAAGAGGGAATATCACCAGGAACTAATTGCATACAAATGACACTGGCTGAAATTCCCTTTTCTCTACAACTGTTAAAGTTACATGAGCCCTGACCTGGATTTTATCTGGTCAGCCTAAACTGTCCTCTGTAACGAAGGCCACAAGTCCACCCTATCACCAACACCACTACCAGGTAAACCTGCTACTGATGGAGGAGTGGGAGCCCTCAAAGAACACTTTGTCCAGGTAGGATTGGCATTTCAGCCGGTGTTGCTTGCAAGGGAAGCTTCATCTACTGAAATTCCCTCTTCTACACAATTATTAAAGGCACAGGAGCCCTGTCCTCTTTTGTAACTGGTCCCCATAGGCCGAGCCCCTCTGCCCTCAGACCTGGAGCTGGCACCTAGTGTTGTAAGTAGGGTATGATGGAGATATCGCTCCACTGCTGCTGGTGGCCAGTATCTGGTTATCAAACAAGCACTGGTCACTGAATATGGATGACCAATAATTCAGGAATTTGATGAATCTACTTCTTTAAAACATGCACATTAGAGCTCTTGCTCTCTGCCTTCCTTTTCTCCTGTCTGTAAAGGCTCATAATTCAACTGGGGGGGGCAGGCACAAGCATGCCTACAGATCCATTGGGGTGGGTAACTTCAAGGGGTCCAGGGGCCATTTTCACCCTCTGCCCCCTCCCTGGCCACATCCACCATAAGCTAAATGTGATTCTTTTAACACTCTGTAGCTCTAAAGCAGCCAACTTAAAAAACCAATTTTTGTTGTTGCTACCACTGCATTAATCAGTGGTGTGGCAGGGGGGTGATGGGGGCTGTGTGGGATAATGGCAGGGAGGGCGCAATGTGCCCTCCACCCCTGAGTTTCAAGTTCCAACATGGAAGCCCTGTGATCTGATTTCTGATTTGAAGAGGTGGGGTGTGACTGTGTATTGATTGACTGATTCTGTTTTATGTATTTATATCCCAAGGGGGCTTACAGCAATAAATAAATAGTAATACAGCAGATCAAAGAATATAACAAACCTGGGAAATTGACAATTAAAAGAGTGGCAGCTAAACACGGAGTCAAATAAAGCCATCCGATAAAAAGCTGAATGGAATGTTAAAAAGCCACCCACTAGGAGGCCATGCACATTTCCTGGGGAAGGAATTCCAAATGTGGTTCTACCACCGAATAGGGCCTGTCCCTTGTGTCTACCAATGTGATCAACTTTAGTTGCAGGGCAGAGAGTGGGGCCTCTCAGAGTTCAGGCTGGTTCATGTGGGTGCAGCAGGAAACTGGTTCGGAAGCCATTCAGCACAACCTTTAAATTCAGCCCGGAAATGACTGGGTAACCAACACAACCAGTATGGAATTGGTATACCATGTTTCCCACACCTGCCCTCTCCCCGCCCAAGCATCTTGGCAGTTGCATTGTGTTACCAGCAGTAGTTTCCCGACTGTCTTTCAAGGCAGCGATACACATGCTCTGCGGCCCTCAGTTTCTTCCCTATAGCTTCGCCAGGACCAAATGGTCCATTAGGAAATAGTTTGCAGAATCGAACTTAGAGGTTCTGGGATGAGTCCTCATGAATTCTGCCTCAAATTAAGACTTACATAATACTGACTTGCTGAGTGCACTATTTTGAAGACTGACTATAAATGCCAGAACAGAACATTTCACTATTAATCCTAAGTATCATTAATTCAATGCTATTTTAATTTACAAAGTGCTTTTTATTGTGTTTGTACCACAGCAATCCTCCTGTTGTCTCCCCACTATTTTCTATGCCTTCTCTCTTAGCACTTAATTGGAGGCAGTTTGCAACATTTGCATAATTCTCACAATAAAACAATGCCAACATTAAAACAGTTCACTATTTTGAAACAGTTTAATTCATAAGGGCTAAAAGGTTTAACACTAAATCAGGAAGTCTCCAGTTTGAATCTATCCTCTACCGTGAACTTATAAGATGTGCTCCTGTACACACATACCTGGGAATAAGTCCCATTAAATTCAACTGAGTAGACATGCACTGGATTGCATTGTATGGCAGCAAATTCTATTAGTTCCTCCTCAGCCTTCCATCTACACTATGCGGCTAATAATATTGGTCTACATTACAGGGGTGTTGTGAGGATTGCTACAAGTTAAAACATATGAAGTACTTTGAACACTCTAAAGCAGCTTTTACCCCAGGGGTGGGGAACCTGTGCCCTTCCAGATGTTGATGGCCAGGCTGGCTTGGGCTGATGGGAATTGGAGTTCAACAACTTCTGGAGGGCCATAGGTTCTCCAGCCCTGTTTTACCCAATGTGGCACTTTCCAGTTGTTTGGGACTACACCTCCCATTATCCATGCTGGCAGGAGATGAGAGTTGTAGCCCAAAACATTTGGGAGGCACCATGCTGGGAAGGCAGCTTTAAAGGACTATCTAAATTCTTTCCTCCTTCATCCTCCTCTTCTTACTACTACAACTACTACCACCTCCTCCACTACAACCATTATTACTATTTCACTAAATTTCACGAAACTGCAGGGGTAAATAGAGGAAGCTCTTCTAAAAACCAACCAACCAACCACCTTTACCTAGTCACAGTGGTTCTCCTAGACTTTCCTTTGAAGAGAGTTCCAGAGATGTGGGGCCACCATGGAGATGACCCCGCTCTTAGCGGACAGTTTGTCCAACTTATGAGGAGTGAAAAATCAGAGCAGAGTTTTCCCAGCCTATCTGAATAAGAAGGGAAGTACATATTGGGAAAGGCACTCTTGAAGATAGATTGGACACAGGGTCTTTACAATTCTATGAGTCAAAATCAGTATCTTGAATTGATCACTGAGGCTTCCAAAGCTTGAATGATGGGCGCCAGATCATTTTTCTCCAGCTAAGGGTAGCAGCCTACCAATAAGATGAAACCAAAGGATTCCAAGTAAATGGGTTGAGAAGCACACCCAGGTTGTGGATCTAATTTACTAACAGTGCAATCCTATGCAGTGCAATGCAGAGATAAGTCCCATTGAATCCCATTTGGCGATAGGCAAGCTTTTCGTGCATTCTTGATGTGTTTTATTGGTATTTATTTATTTACAGAATTTATAAAGTGTTTAAAAAGACTCATGAGCAGCGAACAGTAAAAAAAAAAAAAGGCCAAAAGATAAAAATACAGAAAATCAATGTATACCATTAAAATCATGGCTGGTCATTCCAGAAAAGCATATTTAAATAAATAAAAATGGTCTTTAGCAGGAAAGAAAGCAATGCCAGCACCTGCTTATTGTTAACTGGCAGGGAACTCCATAGAGATGGAGCTGGTACACTAAAAACTCTACTCTCTGAGTGGGCTCCAAATGGACCTCAGGTCCACACAGAACCATCAGGATCATCTCATCTGACGACCTCAGTGACCAGGCAGGCCGGTAAGGGAGAAACTGTTATCTCAAAGAAGAAGAACATAAGAAAAGCCATGGTAGATCAGATGAAAGGTCCATCTAGTCCAGTATTCTGTTCACATAGTAGTCAACCAGATGTCCATAGAAAACTCACAAGAAGGAACTGTGCAACATCACCCTGCCACCCATGTTCACCAGCAACTGGTGTACATAGGCATAATGCCTCTGATACTGAAAGGTAACATATCACCACCAGGACTAGTAGCCACTGATAGCTTTATCCTCCAGGAATTTATCCAAGCCGCCCTTTAAAGCCATCCAGATTGGTGGGCATCACCACATCTGGTGGAAGTGAATTCCATAATTTAACAAATTACTGTGCGCTGAAGTACTTCCTTTTATCTGTTCTGGACCAACCACCAATCAGCTTCATGCGATGGCCACCACTGAGTACTAGTATTATGGGAGAGGCAGAAAAATGTCTTCCTATCCTCATTCTCCACCCCATGCATAATTTTGTACACCTCTATCATGTCTCCCCTTACTCGCCTTTTCTCCAAGCTAAATAACCCCAGCTGTTGCAACCTTCCTTCATAGGGGAGTTGCTCCAGCCCCATGATCATTTTAGTTGCCCTTTGCTGCACTCCCCCCAGCACTACATTATTACATGATATAGAACAGGTGTGAGGAACCCTGCGGCTCTCTAGATGTTCTTGGACTCCAACTTCCATCAGCCCCAGCCAGCATGGCCAGTGGTCAGGGATGATACAGGTTCTAGTCAAGCTACTCCACCTCTGTCCCCCAGCCCAGTCAATCTCTCATTTACACAGTGCCCAGGCGCAGACCTGTGCTGTCTGGATCCAAAGGATTGCCACTCAACTTTCCTACATCCACATTTGTGTCATTCACGGAACTTGCTGGCGGGTTCCAAGAATGCCAGTGAGAACCTGCTCTGCTTTTTGCACATCTCACTACAGCACGGTAGTAAAACGAGGCTGCTAAAGTTTATGCTGAATGTGATTCTTGTTTCTCTTGCCAGTCGTCAATGTATAGCAGAACAGATGCTTTTGGTACCTCACAAAGTCCAATCTTTTGATAATTACCGGTGTCCTTTGGTGCCCAGAGGACAGTGGCATGATCACTGGCATTTGCCTCTTCTTTGTTTGGGTGGCTTTTTTTTTTTCTTCATTTGCTGGCAGATCTGTGCAGTGGCTCACAGCCAGCAGGAGGAAACCTTCTCTCCCCTCTGCGTTGCTCTCTTCCTGTAAAGGTCGATTGACATCTCTGGATGCATCTAGGCTGCACCGGGGCAAGGTAACATTCCTCCTTAAGGGATAGGAGGAAACTTGCTGACCTAAATATAGATGGCTTATGGTGAAGGAAGGTGCAAGGGGGACTGTGTGTGGGTGCTAGAAATCATGGTTTCCACTGGGAGCGGGGGGAGATCAATTATATGCACTGTATTATTGAATTGGCTCACGTGAGACCCCCTACCTCCCCATGCACCCACCCATGAACACCCCCCCCCCACTCCACAGGCCTTTTTTGTTTTTGTTTTTACTTCTTTGCCTTTTTCTGTTTTCTAGTACTGTACTAGAAACCGAAGTCAGCAGGGCAGCCACCCCACCTTTCGGTTTTGTTCCTCTAAAGCCTGCAGTAAGGACTTCATTTCTAAAAGGAAAAGGTTATGGCAGGTCAAAAATGGACATCACTCCTGCTGTCCTGGAAGCTCTTGTCTCCCCCACACCTTCCAGACTTTGGAGTGGGGTAGTTGTTACACCCTGATGAATGAAAAGCACTTTGCACATGCTCAAAGGTAGGTGAGTGGTGGTGACTGTGGCTGGCAGCAGGCTTGGGAAGATGCGGATGGGGGCGTTGGAGGCAGAACCCTTGCTCATGTGATGTGGCTCACTTTGAGCCAGAACCCACCAGAGCTTATATAAAGATCCCTCCACCCTCTGCTGTGATGACCCCACTCAGGATAGGGTGGCTATTTACATTTTGTCCAAAAAGAGGGAATTTGTCACCAAAAAGAGGGCACCAATTTGGGCAAAATTTGCACATGCTGATATGCATGGTACGTGTAAAACTGGAAAGAATGGCTACGATTTAAATAGAAACACAATGCCGCTTGCCACAGTGGGGAAGACTATGACCAGGGGAACTGCTGCCCAGGTGCTATATGTGGATGGACAAAACTTCAAGGCCGCTTCCAGCTCTCTTTTCTAAGAGTTCTTTATCTTCAAATTGGAGTTGGACTGGACAGTCTTTCAAACAGAGGATGCCTGTAAAGTCGGATACACGTGACCACCCTAACTCAGGTACGGGTGGAATAATAGGGAAAGAGTGCTTCGGCGCGTGCACAGATTTCCTCCAGCACCACTACTCCCCAAGAGCTAGACTGCTCCCATGCACAGCTTTGTTTTCAGGTCAGAGGGGTGACATCTAGAAAGATGCCAGGGCTCAAGTCTATCCTTTTAGAAACCAGGCAGGGGGGATTTCTAATCTAGGGCAAGCTGTAACCATATTGCAAGCAGAGGAAAGAGTAACCCACAGTGGCCTCTGCTGCTCAGGCGTGATGAGCCTTACGACGTCAGGAGAAGTAATGTGGGATGTGGCTCTCGCAGGTATCCCTCTCAGGTGCCCTTGATTGTCAGGGATGACCTAGATTTGAACCAGATCTTTTCAACTCCTCCCACTGTGCCTCGTGATGCTTGCCGTGTCTCTGATTTCCAGTGTGTATTTTTGTTCTGCTGGATTTGCCGGTAACCCTGCCTTAACTGTTGCATGCCATTGCGGTACCCAGCAGAATGCTATCAGGCACTTCAGTCTACAGGGTATGTGCTTGCTAGGAAATATACTTTAGTCCCAACTGTTCTCTGACATCTCTGTGTACACATGACCTGGTTATGAATCCAGAGATGACCTGACATGCTCCTGAGACATGGGAGCCCAGACTGGGGCTGGTGTGTATGTGTGTGTGTGTGTGTGTGTGTGTGTGTGTGTGTACAGTCTCTCTCTCCCTTTGGCTGAATTTGGATGACACAATAAGCAACTGGGGGGGGGGGGAGAACAATCGTCAGTTGTATTGACTATCGTGTCGTCCGAATGCTGCCATGGTCAACTCAGCGTGTTGTGTGGGGAGCACCCCCTAGATGAACAACTGTAAAGTTGATTATTACCCCACTATTGACTATCGTATTGTCTGAATTCAGCCTCTCTCTCTCTCTCTCTCTCTCTCTCTCTCTCTCTCATCTCTCCCCCCCTCTCTGCTTCCAAGGTGTGCATTATTTGGAAATAATGACTATAATTTAAACAGATATACAATACATTTCATCATAGGGAGAAGACTGGGTGACCTGTCTGCCTGTCTACCCCATCTGCTCTTCAGGGGCTTAACAGTAAATGGACAACCTTAAGGCCTCTGCTTCACTCCGTAGAGTGATCTTTAAATCAGACTGACCCCGAATCTGGTCACACTTTATGTGGCTGTCAGGTTGACATGGTAACGGAGGTAACGGAGGACTGCCGTCCATTTGAAAGCACTCTCAACTTCAGGGGTACTGAACCTCAGGCCCCTGAGCCCCCTGGGGTCTCTCTTTGGCCCTCCAGGTTTCCCCAGATGGCCCCACCCCTTCCCCTTCCTTTGGCTTCACCCCCTTTCCCTCAACTGCTGATAGTTCTGTGGTTTCCCGGACTCTGAGCAGCTCCCCCTCCCCCAATTCTGAAAGATTGAAATGCCTCTCCTAAAACTAAAAGTTTTCAACTAAAATATGTTGGTTTTTGGGCCCGCCCTTTTGCATTTAGCCCTGCCCACCCTAGAATGCAGCCCCCAAGAGCTTTTCTGAAATGAAATTCGGCCCTCGGGCTGAAAGAGGTTCATCACCCCTGCTCTATTCGAAGGGCTGTCTGCTCCAATTCTAATTTAAAGATAAAGAACCCTATGGTCTTGAGTTTGGTCGTGTATAGCTATGGGGAGCAGAGCAGGTCACCTGGTCAGAGTATTCCCCATTATGGTGAGATGCATTGTATTTCTATTTAAATTATAGTAATCATTTTCAAATCTGTGCTTATAAATATAGATTAACATATGCAACATTTATGCAAAACGGTGCTCTCTTTTCTTTGGTGATGCATTTCCTCTTTTTTTGGCAGTGCATTAAGTGCATTAAGTGCCCACCCTAGCTGAGGAACACAATTAGCCAGAGTTTCCTGGCCTATGCCCAGTGCATGTTTAGGGAAATGTGCTTCCCCTTCACATTTTATGTGTTTACTGTGATTAACTCCAGTGGAACCCCACATAAACGGTGGAGCAACTCCTAAGTGGTTTGAGAGCCTTGTTTTTCAAAGGGCAATCCACGTCTTGCACAGGAAGCCACTACTTCCTTTAAGCTCTCCTGTCTGGGTATCAAGCAGCACAGGGCACAAACCAGAAGCCTTGTGGATTATGCACTGACTCCATGCTCCTTGTGGTATTGTGGCTTTTATCCAGGGGAGAGAGCAGCAAGCATTTCCTCCCATATGTACCTGTCTGGATTCTAAGAACATCATCAGTCCTTTTCCAGAAGCCGCTGTAAAAGGAAGTGAGGTGGGTGGCTACAAGGAAGAGGGCCATTTCTGCTGTGACGCCCCAATTGTGCAATGAGCTTCCTAGAGAGGTGAACTTGGTACCTCCTTTGTGCTCTATCTGGTGCCTGGTGAAGACCTTTTTATTTTCCCAGGCATTTTAGTCTTTTAGCTCATTATTTTAAATTTGTTATTGCAGTCTAAATCTCTGCATTTATTTTGGGGGGTTTTTTTGGGCTTCATTTTATATACTGGATTTTTATACTTTACTTTTTTATAATGTATTTTATACTGTATTGTATGATTTTATTTGTTGTCAACTGCCCAGAAAGCTTCAGCTATTGGGCAGTATAAAAATGTAATAAATTAAAAGAATTACAAATTAAAATAAATTAATTCCAGCAGAGAGATTCACATCCTGTCCCATAATCCTTCTTGCTTGGAATGTCAGGTGTCACTGGAGGACCAATCCAGGCTCATCGGCTGCTACAGAAGTTCTGAAGTGTGCCTTTTCCCCTGAGTATGGGCAGTTTGTTGCTGAAGGAAGCCCCAGCCTAGATTTATTTATTATTTATTTATTTTATTCCATTTATATTCCGCCCCATAGCCGAAGCTCTCTGGGCAGTTTACAAAAATTAAAAACATTGGACAATTAAAACACCAATATACAACATTTAAAAGCATAAAGCATAAAAACAAGTTAAAATTACAATATCCTTCTGGGTCAAAGCACAACAACAACACAAAAACACAACCCCCCCTCATCATATGCTGTTAAATGCCTGGGAGAAGAGGAAAGTCTTGACCTGGCGCTGAAAAGATAACAATGTTGGCACCAGGCGAGCCTCGTCAGGGAGATCATTCCATCATTGGGGGGCCACCACTGAAAAGGCCCTTTCCCTTGTTGCCACCCTCCATGCCTCCCTTGGAGTAGGCAACCGGAGGAGGACCTTCGATGTGGATCATAGTGTACGGGTAGGTTCGTGTCGGGAGAAGCGTTCCATCAGGTATTGTGGTCCCAAGCCGTGTAAGGCTTTATAGGTTAAAACCAGCACCTTGTTTGCCTCCGTTTCCAGAATACCCAACTTTCCTCATGTCTCCTGCTGGAATACTAAACGTTGCACACAGTGTTTTGTATGTGTGTGTGTGACTGAGTGTCTCCCCTACTCTTCTTCAGGTCCTGGCACCCAAACACTGTGTTTGGAAACTTTGCAGGGAGGGATGCCTTAATACAGTTTGTACTGGCAGCCAGCAGTTTAAGGTCCAGTGGGATTCTGTGTTGTTTCTGCTACTATCCTGATGGTTATGTGCTCCCTCCAGTATCGGAGGCAGTATGCTAGTGTACACCAGCTGCTGGGGAACATGGGTGGGAGGGGTGCTGTTGCACTCATGTCCTGCTTGTGGGTTCCTGGTCGACAGCTGGTTGGCCACTGTGTGTACAGAATGCTGGACCAGATGGATCCTTGGTCTGATCCAGTATGGCTCTTCTGTTCTTATGCTGCAGCCACCGACTGGCTTGGCTGTTCCTCCCAATTTTCTCCCCATCGCTGTCATCATTGCTATCTAATATGTATCGTCTAGTCTTTATCCATTATTTGGTTCTGCCTCGCTGCCTCACATCATTCACGATAATTTCACAGAAGCAGGGTCTAAGGTGAAGTCTTGTGTCCTGCAACTATACTTAACAATTTGATCAGTGGTTCATTTAGCAGACCTACAGTGCCCTCTTGTGGCAATGATGGGGCTTTGGACTCAGCTGCTACACATTGTCTTAACTTCTGCCTGTGTGGCACACATGCAAACACACACACACACACACACACACACACACACACACTTTCTATCAGCCTGCCTCTGTCAATCAAATATTTCCCCTGGCAAGATGGCAAGACGGCGCCTGATTGGGAGTTGCTTCCTTGCAGGCAAGTTTGTTCCTAGATTTTTATATATGAATAGAGAATTGGTGTGTATGTGTGTTCTTCCCCTCGCCCCAAATGACCCACTTGTAGGAACTGGAGGTGCAGAGTGGGAGTTGTACAGGGGCTGGTTTTAAGATTCCCAAGAAGACATGGGAGGAGTTCAGGAAAGACGCTGTGCTGAGAGTTATTCCAAACTTTTTTTAAAAAAATCCCAACACAACCCCTAAATGTTCCACTCAAGAAAGGAGGAGTAACACACTTGTTCTCTCGCCCCCCTGTATCTCTTTTGACACTTTCCTTTTAGCAGGGCGTACATGCCTGCAATTCTTAGAGATCAGAAAGTTTTGGCTGCTTTCTCACTGTCTCCCTTAGACACCTTCTAATTTTAGTGTCAGGCTGTAGTCCCTTTTGTTTGTCGCTTACAGTGGAGGGGGCTGTTACCATGTTTGTTAGAAAGAACAGAGCATTTCACCACGGAGCTGGCAATATCTCTGTGTGGCCCCCCAAAAATCAGATTGTGTAGGAGGGTGCTGGCTTTTGAGTTACACAGACCTCCAGTTGGGGCAAGAAACAGGCTATATTTAATAACAGAGGGATCTAAAACCCAAAAGACAGTACCTTGACTAGGACAGAAGGATGGCTGTGTTAAAGACAAAACAGACATATTGTAGGAGAGCCACAGTTGGGTCATTTTTACCTAAAAGCAACCATTGTGGGATCTGAATGCAGCTTGCATTCCATGACGTTTTTGGCCCCACTATTTATGGGGCCGTACCAGCATGAGTACTACTGAGTATTCATGCTGGTATGTAACCTTTCCCACGCACCACTTTCCTGATCTAAATCCATACCTCTAAATCTGCTGTTAACCTCACACTGGAATAATGTGCAAACTCTCGTGGCCCTTTAGTATGTTAAAGTAAAACTTTATTTTTAAAGATGAATAGATTTTTGGTGGCATAAGCATTGCTGAATACTTATACATGAGGTGTATCCCTCTCTATTTGAATTTGTTTGTGATTCACATAGATAAGCACACTCACATGCGTACACACACACATTCACATACATAGAGTGTGTGTCTGGGGGCCAGGATCCAGAGCATCTGCCAATCTCCCTATAAAACACCTCCAGATCTGCCCCCTTTTTGCTTCTATTGATGTCGGAGCTCCAACATGGTGATGTCAGAAAGGTGAGGGCCTTTCCATGGAATCTGGGAGGGGGTATCCAGGGTTGGATCTCCCTTCTCTGAGAGTGGATCTCTCTCTCCACTCTCAGAGGGGTGGGGTGGGAATATGATCCCTCCTATTGTCCCTGGGACAGCCTTCCATGGACCACAGGATTGTAGCTTAACAGTAACATGGGACTCCTCCACATTTATGTTTGCCACAGCAAATACCAGTGAAACATCAGTGTAACCTGGCAGTTGTATGGAATGGCTCTTAGGGCACAAACCTATGCATAGACAGAAAAAGGTCCTACAATTTCCAGCATGCTAAGAATTGTAGGACTTTTTTAATCTATCTAAACCTGCATAGGGTTGCATCCTTAGGTTGCCTTCCAGACTGGTGGCTCCTAGCGCTAATAAATCATTGCTCTTCCATTGTAAACTACAAGTAGAATTGTAATTGACCTTCCACACCATTTGGGGATATTACATTTGCTGTGTATTCATCCTACTGTGTTCCATCCACGTCAGTGTATGTGACATAGCTGCTATATATGGAGAGGGGGAAGGTTCAATTCATAATTTTAATAAATAATAATAATAATGATAATAATGCTGTGATGTTTTAAAAAACAACTTACGGTATTATTTATTTAGTGCAGAGCACTGATTCTGCCCAAGGAACTTTGGCTAAGGGTTGGTTTAGAAGTGATCATGATCATGATAATCATCGAAGTGTGATTGCCCATTACTATCCATGAAATGTCAAGAAACAAAAGGTTTGATCCAAACTAAGTTATCATCTTTTAGCTCCATTGAAATCAAAGGCACATGTTAGTTATGACAAACTTAAGTCCCATCATTTTCAGTGGGAATAAAGCATGACTAACTGAAAACACAATCCCATATATAAACGTTAAAAAAAAGTTCTACAACTCCCAGCATTCCTCACAATGTTGGGAGTTGTGGGATTTTTTTTCTGTCTAACCTTGCATAGAATTACGCCTTTAGTCTGGATTCAGCCCCAATTGTTCAAGGGTTGTTGTTCATTGGAAACAGATTTGAAGTGCTTAATTAGGAAAAATCATGTGCTAAAATGGCAGTGACTGGAAAGGATTTGTTAAATTCAGCAGGATAATGTTATAGTGCAATAACACTCTTTTGCTGGTTATATATATAGTTGAAAAGCATTTTGATGTTAATTAAAACACTGTTTAAAAAAATTAACTGAGTTACAAAATGGAGCCTGCCACAAAGCTTATACTGATTGTGTGCTAAGCTGTCATAGGTTCTCCTTCTCAGTATGTCACTGTCCACATCAAAATCGTGCCTCTTAAGATAACGGAACAGTAGCACTAAGGGTGTCTGTAGGAGATTACACTACTCTGTGAGGACTACGCTACTCTCCCATCCTTTTAAAATAACGCTGGACTTTTTGCCATCAGAAGCAGCACTGGGGAAATGAGGGAGGATTACAAATGGAAGATATCTCTCTCCTCATCCCCTGTAAAATGTGAGGGAATGTTGAGGCATGAAGGTTCTACATTAAAAGCTTAAGTATGGAATCAGACTTAGAGCCATTCTAGACAAGGCTTTTATTGTGCACGCGCTATTGCTCACTCACAGTTGTTTAGATGATGTTGTCATTCTCCAGGGCTTCTCCCGTGCTTTGCAGCCACTCTGGATAAAAAGCATGTGTAAAGGAGCCGATCTTAATCCCACAAAGAATCCTGAAGCAGAAGCCCTGGTAAAAGTGTGGGATAAAAGCCTCATGTAGAAATACCCTTAGGGTATTTGCCTTATTGATTTTTATGGAGAGCATAGCCAATGGTCAGGGATGATGGGAGTTGTAGTGTAAAACATCTGGAGGGCCACACTCCAACCCCTGCTTAAAAGGTTTAATTGAGTCTACCAGTCCTGTTTTGGACTACACGACCCATCATCCCCAACAATTTGTCATGCTGGCTGGGGCTGATGGGAGTTGTAATAAAAAATCTAAAAGGAACCAGAATGGGGAAGGCTGGGCTAGACATTCAGCCTGGTCTGTAGCTGTTGAGTTGTGTCTCTGCCATCTTTCAAAAGTGCAGCAAGAAATGCCGATTCTCAATGAGATTGCAACCAAGCCTTGCTGGTGCATGGAAGTGAACACATTCTCTCCAAGAGCAAGACTGTAGAAGAAGAAAAAATCCCTCTACTGCTGGGAATACTGCGAGCAAGTGTTTATATATATATATATATATATATATATGATTAGCACCATTTAGATGTTAAAATATTCCTTTGAAGGCAGAGTACAGATAAAACAAAGCACAAGATGTTCGCAGAAGTAGCTGAATAAAGCAGATTGAATCCAGAAAGTAAAGCACTTGACAAATGTTATTGAATCGTAAACAGATAGTCTTTTGGGCAAGGAGCCAGAGGTATAAGACAGCAGAGCAAATCAGGCCAGGATTCTACCGGAATGAAATCACCACCACTACTACTACTGAACACATTAAACATGCTAGTCTTTTCATACCAAAGAAACCCAGTCCAAAAGGGAACTTCTTTAGCTCTACTTGGCTTCAGGGCAACATCCCACTTCTTGTTACCCCTTGTTTGCATCCAAGGCTCTCTGATGTTTCCAGAGCTGTTAATTATTATTGCATCTACTTACTGCTTTAAGAACTCCAAGAACAAATTAGCCCTCCGTTTGCACCTTTATTTGATCTGATCCCTTGACACCGCTCTTGCGACACATTGGCAAAGCTTGAGATCAGAAGCATATGAGGCAAGAATGAATTGAAGTCCAATGAGATTTGACGTGAGGCCAGGTTGGATGTTTGCTTTCAGCTTCTAAACACTACTTGGTTTACGCAAGTAGTGTATTCATTTATTTGCCCGTGTATTTATGGCATTTACAACCTTCTTTTCATCCAAGATTTGCTCCCAAAGTAATTTACAATGATTTTTTTAAAAAAAGCACAAAATACAAGGGATTATCATGCTAAGGCCAGGAATTGTAAAGAGCAACAACCACACACACATACATGCACACACACACATACACACAATGGGGAAAAGAATAAAGGGGGGGGAATTGGTAAATTTCTAGATGTCTATACATGTGTATGTAAGAGAGAGAGTAATCCAAGTCTTCCTGCTGTTCTAACTGCCACTGCTACTGTTATTCCTCAAAGGCCATCGTGGCCATCGTTGTAGAATTTCATTTTCATTCTGAGTTGGAGAAGAATTTCTGGGGGAAAGAGTGCTCGATTTGTAATAAGGCGCAATTCTGTTTAGTCAGAGAAGAGGCCTACAACTCCCAGCATGTCCCAGCCAAGACAGCTTAGAAAAAAAGGTTCAGACGAAACCGGTGAAAATAAACACATGAAAACACCACAGTGTAAAAAAACAGAAATAAAAATGAACCAAGAGCAGGAGAAATGCTGTTTACAGAGGATTCAAAAGTCAGGGAAAATACAATGGTCTTTGCCTGGTGAAGCATTCTTTCTGTGCCTTATGAATTGGACAAATTTGTATTCCAAACCAGGTAATTATTAATGGCAGCAACATCTTTAGTTAGTGTGGAAATATGCAGGCTTTCCAGTTACACAAACCTCTTATTTGGGCTGTATAGAAATTTAGCTAATGTTCGGCTTGTTCAAAGCAAAGGCCAATGGGTAGAATAGAGTTTGTAAAGTAGAACCAGGAGTTGGGACCTAATCCTATGTCCTGTTTATGTTCTACCAGGGCTTCTCTTCAGCAGGGGCCTGGCTGACACTTTCCCTGTCCTCAGTTTCTCTGCTGTGGTTGGAGAAATCTTTGTTCATGAGCTGGAAAGAGAGGGCTTCAAGGATGCCTTTCCCTCCCCCATGGACAACAATGGTAAGGGATTCAAAGCTGTTCTTTGGTTGGTTGTTTTTTCACTTTCTCCATCAGTCCATTCATCCATCTGTCTTTCTACTCATAGGGCTGGTCGTCGGCACCCACCATGGTTTAAATAAGCTGTGGTGGGTCTTGCAGCATATGTTGGTCGCCACTGTGAATATTCAAGCCATGGCTGGCTGTTGCCATGGCTTATTGTGATGTGTTTGTTGCTGTGGTTAACAAGCCACTCTAGAACCCTACTACAGCCCATGAGTTCTGGATGGCTTGTTACCCACAGCAACAAGCCACCCTGCCCAGATTCTCATGTCACGATAAACCACGGCAATCCCTTTCTGCTGCTTGAATATTCACAATGGTGGCTGGCATGCCTCACAACTCACTGGAGATTATTCAAGCCACAGTGAGTGCTGCTGTTCGTGTGAACCAGGTCATACTGTCGTCTTTGTTGTTATTGTTGTTATTATTAGTAGTGGTAGTATTAGTACTACTACTATTAATAATAATATTAGTAGTATGTTGGATCCATACTTAGTCATACTTCGAATAGGCCTATTACTATCAATAGGACTTAAATTAGTCATGATTAGCTTTAGTCCCATTGATTTCAATGGGTTTCCTCTAGTTATGGTTCAAGTCTCAATCCAACCTATTATTATTATTATTATTAGGACAGTTCCCTGTCTTGATGAGCTTATAATGTTAAATCTGTCACAGGAGATGGACCAGAGGATGGGAGGAAAGGGGAGGCAGAGGAAAGTGGGGAAGCAAAATGCAGTTGTTTCATTTGTATGTGTTTAGGCTTAGGGCTAAATTGCATGCTACATTAAATGCATTGCGTGTAGGTGATCCTAACTTTTTTATTTGCTCTGCTGTAAGCTCACAGGGCCCTGATCCAGATTGGAACCACCACATGTGTGCACGTGTGTGGGGGGAGTTACATCTTACCACCCACCTGCTTTTTTTGTTTAAATTTGCTTCTCTCCCATGTGGAGGCTAAAGAAAGATAGATGACACATTGCTACCAATGATCTATCTACCAATTGATCGATCAATCTATTGTCTAAAAAAACACACACAGCACACACAGCCCTTTCCTTGAAGCAGAAGCACAAGTTTAGCTCTCTTCTGGGCCTGAACTCTTCCAGAACCTGTGACTGAACCCCCATCTGACTCTCCCATCACTTTCCATGCCAATCTTCTGGATCACCCTGACTTGCCCCGGTGGCTACGCTACATTCAGCGCACCCCCTTTGACACGGGATATCTCTACGGGTCCCCCACAAGCAAAGACGTTGGCAAGCAGACAATTGAGGTTTGTGTGTGTGCGTTTTATAATTTCCTGCTGGGCAGAAAGATTGTATGTTTTGCTCATGGTTTGCCTGAGAGCTTTCCTGACCTCAGTTTAGGTGTAGGTTCTACCTGAAGGAGCATTACAGCTCAGGGGGTGGGGGAAGTCTTTCATCCTGAGAGCTAAATTCAATTTAGGAGAAGCTCTTGAAGGCTGCATTCTAGGGGTGGGAGGGGCCAAATGCAAAGAGGACATGGCCAAAGGCAAAAGCGATGGAGACAAAATACAAAAAAACTACCAACATAAAGGCCCTTACTGCCATTAACTAAGCCTTAGGAAAAGCATTTCAACTTTTTGGAATGGGGAAAAAGCAGCGTAAAAGTCAGGAAACCATCCAATGGTCGGTGGTTGGGGGAAAGGAGGTGGAGCCAAGGAAGACCTGGTTTGCGACCCTAGTTGGGTTGGGTTTGGCTCAAGCGCCTGAGGTTCCCCAGCCCTGATACAGGGATGTCTGAGAAATCTGCAACCGAATAAAATGAATACAGATAAATCTGACCTGCAGATTCTGCAGTGGACTGGCTTTTCCTGAGTCTCCAGGACTCTGCGAACTTGAAGACCATTTTTTTAAACTTTCCAGAATTATATGGAAATTTATTTGTAGAAAAATACATAAAATAAAAAACACTGGCTGAAAATGCGCGTTTCCCCCATAGGCTGCAGCAAAAAAATGTGCATGGGGGGCAGATTTATGCCTTGGGGGTATTTTCCCATTTTCACAACTGTGAATTAGTGCAACTGCAAATTTGTGAGACTGCGAATTTGTGCAAATTTGGGAAATAGGAGAAAACATTGATTCTGCCAATGAGCGGATGATGGAACATAAGGCACTTGGCAATCCGCAAAATGCAGATGAATGGATTTTACAAAAGCCATCCCTCCCTACCTTGATATAGCTTTTGATTTCATTCTACCCTGAAAGCTAAACTACTGGCAAGCACAGTAAATTGGCCTGCTGATTGTAACTTTTTTGGCATGGTGTGGGTGAATTGTGCAAACAGACATATTCTGAAGCCTCCATTGGGCTGCTTGACAGCTCTGGGCCTTGAGTTCCTGTTGAGATTGCTTGTGTAACCTGATATCCTGGTGCCATACCTGAAGGTCCACCTTCAAAATGGATAGAGCCTCCTGGAGTTTTTGCTCCCAGCCCATAAATCCAGCTTTAGTGATGATTGCAATTTTACTTAGACCGCAAAAGATTTATTTATCCTTATTATAGTCCTTGGAATTTTTGTTTTTCTTGACAGGAAGGATGCCTTTTTTTTTTTTAAAGAATGCATTAATTAAGTTATAGGATAACCACATCTCTTTCTTCTTTATGGCAGGTGATGGCGTATAACCGGCACACCTATGAGACTGTCATGCAGACAATGATCATAAACATTTTTTTGTCTTCAGGTAAATATTTCATCATTCACACATGCTTGTTCACCTCTCTCTCATTTCTAGAGGGAATTCTACCACTTGGTTGCTTTTAAAGCGGGTGCTGGGTTGCTAGGAAGGGATGTGGTGGTGGGGTGAACAGATGATGAGCTCCTTCCAAGAGTGACTGAGAAAACTCAGACTGTCCCAGCATATACCCCTTGGCCAGGTACGTGGGTATATTTTATTTGGGTCTGTGGAGCCTGCAGGAGGACAGTTGTCTAAAAGCATCCTCTATTTGAAGAACTGTTAGAAGGGAGAGCAGCCAGGGGCCTTGAAGTTGCCCATCCATAGTGAGCACCTGGACAGCAGACCGGGCAGGCAGGCACACAGGTGCCCTGGTCACTGTTTTTCCCATGCTGGCAAGATATATTGCATTTCCATTTCAGTTTCTAAATTTGCATCTGCACATATTTATCAGGACATGCACATTTTATGGAAATCTGTCTCCTTTAGTCCTCTTCTTTGCCAATGCATTAGTGGCCACCCTATTCGTTGGGTGCAAGTATTCCAACACTTACCTTAGAGGTTTCTCCGCAGGGCCTATTCCCTGCAGGAGAGGAAGGCCTGCTGCCAGAGGAGGAGAGGAGTGTGCCTGCCTGCCTGCCTCCTGGTCTTCGCTGCTGCCGCCACCACCACCACCACCACCACCACCACCCTCCAGAGGATTTCAGCCTGGCAGACTGCCACTCCCTGCAGGACCAGGCTCCCAGGTACTGAGCCAGCTGCTGTGGACAATTACATCAGTCCCCCTCCCTTCCTGGGAGGGATATTTAAGCTGCTGGCTGAGGGGGCCTGGGAAAGCCATCAACCTGCAGGAGAGGGAGGCCTGCTGCCAGGGGAGGAGAGGAGTGTGCCTGCCTGCCTGCCTCCTGGTCTTCGCTGCTGCCGCCACCACCACCACCACCACCACCACCACCCTCCAGAGGATTTCAGCCTGGCAGACTGCCACTCCCTGCAGGACCAGGCTCCCAGGTACTGAGCCAGCTGCTGTGGACAATTACATCAGTCCCCCTCCCTTCCTGGGAGGGATATTTAAGCTGCTGGCTGAGGGGGCCTGGGAAAGCCATCAACCTGCAGGAGAGGGAGGCCTGCTGCCAGGGGAGGAGAGGAGTGTGCCTGCCTGCCTGCTGGCTTTTTGTTTTTGTCTTTGGTTTTTTGTTTGTTTGTTTGTTTTTTCCCCTTACCCCAGGCTTGAGCTATGTGCCTGGGAGGGAGGATACAAGGCCAGTTGGGGGGATCTGAGGGGAGCACAATCAGAGTAGTGACGGGTAGAGGGAGATATGGCATTGTGAGGAGGACTTGCCAGGTTAGGGGAACAAGGCCCAGACAGTTAATGGCTGTGCCTTGTTCCGGTCCCCCTCACACCCACAGGCTTGTTGGTTGCCTTATCAGCCAGCCCTCAGGCCTCCGGGTGCTGCTTTTAAATGCCAGATCAGTGCATAATAAGATCTCCCCCATCCACGACTTAATTGTGGATGAGGCAGCAGATCTGGCATGTATAACCGAGACCTGGGTGGGAGAGCAGGGAGGAGTTAGTCTCTCCCAGTTATGCCCACCGGGGTACTTGGTTCAGCATCAGGGTAGACTTGAGGGCCGGGGAGGGGGGGTTGCTGTGGTCTATAGGAATTCCATCCCCCTCTGCAGGCTCCCTGTCCATGCGACTACTGGTCTGGGGTGTTTGCACCTTGTGTTGGGCCAACGGGACAGATTAGGGATTCTGTTGGTGTACCGCCCACCCCGCTGCTCAACAGACTCCCTAGCTGAGCTGACAGAGGTGGTCTCTGGTGTACTGTTGAGGTCCCCCAGACTCTTGGTTCTGGGGGATGTCAGCATTCATGCCGAGGGCACTTTATCTGGGGCAGCTCAGGATTTCATGGTCTCCATGACAACCATGGGACTGTCCCAACATACCATCGGCCCAACGCATGTAGCAGGGCACACTCTAGACCTGGTTTTTTCAACTGGACATGGAGATGGGGATCTGAAAGTGGGGGACTTTACATCAACCCCTCTGTCATGGTCAGATCACCACCTGCTGAGGTTTAGACTTACAGCGGCTTTTCCCCTCTGCAAGGGTGGGGGACCCATTAAGATGGTCTGCCCCCGGAGACTAATGGATCCAGATGGTTTCCAGAGGGTTCTGGGGAGTTTTCCGGCTGATAGGGCTGGCTCTCCTGTCGAAACCCTGGTTGATCTGTGGAATGCAGAAATGACCCGGGCAGTTGACACGATTGCTCCTGAGCGCCCTCTCCTGTGTAGAGCTCGAACGGCTCCATGGTATACCCTGGAGCTGAGAGTGATGAAACAAAACAGGAGACGGCTTGAGGGCAGATGGAGACTAACTCCTGATGGATGCAATCAAACACTGGTAAGTGCTTATGGTAAGCTGTATTCAGGGGCAGTGAGGGCAGCAAAAAAACCAATTCTTTGCTGCCACTATTCAATCATCAACCTGCCGCCCAGCAGAGCTTTTCAGAGTTGTCCGGGGGCTTTTACATGCTGGCCCCAAGGACATGGTAGAACCATCTGAGGCCCGCTGTAATACATTTGCTGGGCACTTCCAGAATAAAATCTCTGGCATCTGTCAGGACTTAGACTCCAGTGTTATAGCAGATGAATCTAGTGAGGTATCCAGAGCACAGGCTTGTCCTGTTTTCTTGGATGAGTTTCAGTTGGTGCAGCTCGAGGATGTTGACAAGGTGCTTGGACAGGTTCGTGCAACCACTTCCATATTGGATCCTTGCCCCTCTTGGCTAATAAAAGCCAGCAGGGATGGAACAACTGGCTGGGCCAGGGAAGTGATTAATGCCTTTTTGCAAGAGGGAGTGGTCCCAGGCCTCCTGAAAGAGGCGGCAGTGAGACCACTCCTAAAGAAATCTTCCCTGGACCCTGAAAATCTTAATAACTACAGGCCAGTAGCAAATGTTCCATTCCTGGGCAAGGTCCTGGAGCGGGTGGTTGCGAGCCAGCTCCAGGCACTCTTGGATGAGACTGATTATCTGGATCCATTTCAGTCGGGTTTCAGGCCTGGTTTTGGTACGGAAACAGCCTTGGTCGCCCTGTATGATGACCTATGTCGGGAGAAAGACAGGGGGAGTGTGACTCTGTTGATTCTCCTTGATCTCTCAGCGGCTTTTGATGCCATCGACCATGGTATCCTTCTGGGACGACTGGCTGAGTTGGGAGTGAGAGGCACTGCATTGCAGTGGTTCCGCTCCTACTTGGTGGGTCGGCTCCAGAAGGTGGTGCTTGGGGAACATTGCTCAGCCCCGTGGATTCTCCAGTATGGGGTTCCGCAGGGGTCAGTTTTGTCCCCCATGCTGTTCAATATCTACATGAAACCGTTGAGTGCAGTCATCCGGAGTTTTGGAGTGCGTTGTCATCAGTACACTGATGACACGCAGCTCTATTTCTCCTTTTCATCTTCATCAGGTGAGGCTGTGGATGTGCTGAACCAGTGCCTGGCTGCAATAATGGACTGGATGAGGGCTAATAAACTGAAACTCAATCCAGACAAGACTGAGACGCTGTTAGTGGGTGGTTCCGCTGACCAGATGGCGGGTGTTCAACCTGTTCTGGATGGGGTTGCACTCCCCTTGAAGGAGCGGGTTCGTAGCTTGGGGGTTCTCCTAGAACCATCTCTGTCACTTGAGGCGCAGGTGGCCTCAGTGGCACGGAGTGCCTTCTACCAACTTCGGTTGGTGGCCCAGCTACGTCCCTATCTGGACAGGGAGAACCTGGCTTCAGTTGTCCATGCTCTGGTAACCTCCAAGTTAGATTACTGCAATGCACTCTACGTGGGGCTGCCTTTGAAGGTGGTTCGGAAGCTGCAGCTTGTGCAAAATGCAGCGGCCAGATTGATAACTGGAACCAGTAGGTTCGAACATATAAGACCTACTCTGGCCCGCTTGCATTGGCTGCCTGTATGTTTCCGAGCCCAGTTCAAGGTGCTGGTTTTAACCTATAAAGCCTTACACGGCTTGGGACCACAATACCTGATGGAATGCCTTTCCCGACATGAACCTACCCGAACACTACGTTCCACATCTAAGGCCCTCCTCCGAGTGCCTCCTCCGAGGAAAGCTCGGAGGTCGGCAACAAGAGAGAGGGCCTTCTCTGTGGTGGCTCCCCAATTGTGGAACGATCTCCCCGACGAGGCCCGCCTGGCGCCAACATTGTTATCTTTTCGGCGCCAGGTCAAGACTTTCCTCTTCTCTCAGGCATTTGGCAATATCTGAGGAGCCTGGGTTTGTTTTGTTTTGTTTTTGTAGTTTTTTGAAGTGTTGAAGTGGTTTTTAAATGTACAGATTGTGTGTATGTTGTATGTTTTTGCTGTTTTAATTTTTGTATATTGTTTTTAATTGTTTTTAATGCTATGTAAACCGCCCAGAGAGCTTCGGCTATGGGGCGGTATACAAATGTAATAAATAAATAAATAAATACATCTCGATCACAGTATAAACAATTGGGCCTCCCCCCACATCCTGCCGTCTGTGTGTTCTTGTGAGAGGCTCATCTTAACTGGTCCCCAGGAGGACAGGATCTCGAAAACCTACAGGTGTAGGCAGCACTGGTAAAGGAGAAAAAAGATGGTGCTCATGAGGACTAGTAGTCTTGATGGCTATGTGCTATCTCCAGTATTAGATGCACTAAGCCTATATATAAACCAGTTGCTGGGGAACATGGGTGGGAGGGTGCTGTTGTACCTGTGTCCTGCTTGTGGGTTTCCTGTGAACAGATGATTGGCCACTGTGTGAACAGAACGCTGGACTAGATGGACCCATGGTCTCATCCAGCATGGTTCTTCTTATGTTCATATGAGCACCAGCTTATTTCTCCTTTGCTAGTCCCAAAATTGATCCTGTATTGTCGTTCTTGTCTAGTGGACTCCCGCTCTAGCCTCACCAACCTTGCAAAATTTGTTGAGTGTCCAACCAACTTCTTTCCCAGCAGGGTGACTGGCAAGCATAAAGTCCCTTCCTTCTCCCAGTGATGATAAGTGGGAGCACTGGGATGGGTTGGGGGAGGAGTTTTAACCTAGTCCCCATCCTGGCAACATGGATGAAAATTGCTGAGGGGAGGGGGAGAATGAAGCCTCTCCCTTTCCCCAGTGTGTGTGTGTGTGTGTGTGTGTGTGTTTGTGCACGTGTGTAGAGGTGTGGCTCTTGGCCACTCATGCCACATGTGACTCTTGGGCCCATACAAATTGCCCACCTCTGCCCTGGTCTCACGGTCTCACAGTACTCAGGCCTCATAGCCCAAGCCTCACTACCTCACAGTACTCAGGCCCTGACTAGCCTGCCTGGATTAGTCTGTTGGCCAGGGGTGGGGACAGGTAGGGCCAAAGCTTTATTCCAGGTTCAGAGGCCTGATAAGAGTGGGGCTCACATTGGAATAAGGCTTTGGCCCTCCATGCCTCCACTTTGGGGCTCACTTCAGAAAAATGCTTTGGCCCTCCCTGCCCCCACCCCTGGCCAATAGACCACTCAAGGCAGTGTGGCTAGGCCCTGAGTACTGTAAGGTTGTGAGGCCTGACATGTCTGTCCTGGCTTATTGTTTGAGGTTCGTATAGGCTTTGGAGGTACAGGAGCTTGCCAAGTGTCAGGCAGCCCCACTTCCTCTTTTGTGGGTTTCAGTGATTCAGCCAGAATAGGATGGTCTTACTGAATGAAGGTAGGTGCATTGAAGCCAGCACAACCAGCCTTGAAACCTAGCTTTCCCTGTTCCTCCCCCTTCCCATTTCCTGCTGCTCCCTCTCTGTAGATGGAGAGATGCCATATCAAGCTGAGTTCTTGGTGAAAAATTGGGATGTAGAGGAAATGCTACCTCTGGATGCCCAGGAACGTTTTCAAGACGCTGTGGACAGCATGTGGGAGCAAGAAGGCTTGACTGTCATCAATATTACCTCAGCCTTGGACCGGGGAGGCCGGGTACCGTTGCCGATTGAAAACAGGAAGGAAGGGTAAGGAACGGAGGCCATCTTGTAGACCATGGAAATGGCCATCATGGATCACAATTCTTAAGGTCTTACTCTACTCAGCAATTCCTCAAGGTTCCTTTAGGCCAGTTGAGTATCTCTGTGTCATTACCTCACAATTGGAGTTGAAGGAATTCACACAAGCCTTCACACAAAATCTCCATAAGGTGATTTATTCATATGTTATTGTGACGGTTTCCTATGAGGGAAAACACTCCAGGGTTTCATATTCCCTAAAACATTTCTAGGTGTATTTCTTTTTTTGCTGTCACAATTATATACTAGCTTGGAGAAGGGCTGTAGTTCAGTGGTAGAGCACCTGCTTTTCATGCAGAAGAGACCAGGTTCAATCGCCAGCTTCTCTGGGTAAGGCTGGGAAAGAGCCCTGTATGAAACCACGGAGAGCTGCTGCCAGCCAGTGTAGACAATACAGAGCTAGATGGACCAAGGGTCTGACTCAGTAAAAGACAAGCAACCCTGCAAGGTAGATCTGACTGAAAGATAGTGAGTAGAGCAGTCACATCTGGTACCCTCCAAACAGTGGAGGCTGGTGGTTCCAAAGTCAGTGGGGTGGTGAATCTACTCCGTGTTTCAGCCAGAACCAGTCAGAACTCTAAGGGCCTGTTCAGACAACCCGCTAAGCCATAGTTTGGCTGCTAATTCCTTTGCAGCAAATGGTTAGTGAGCTTGTTTAAACTGTGGTTATGTAGCCATCACGGTTAGGATGTGTTCACACGACGCACTAAATCATGGTTCACACGACACGCTAAGCCATAATGTTTAACTCAAAATGCTTAACCACCATGGCTTAGCGTGTCGTCTGAACAGGGTCTAAAGGAGCTATCCAAGGTTTGCCCCACCGACATCGGAGCTATCAGCCTCCACTGCCTCCAGATGTGTTACATAGCAACTCTCATTCATCCCCAGCCCAACACATCTGGAAAACATCATGTTGGGTAAAGATGGAGTAGAGAGCTGTTAACTTGCCGGCCCATAGCAGAGGTCTTGTTAGTTGTATTTGACAGTCCTGGAAAGTGAATCAAGAAACCTGAGTTTCCTCCCACCTCTGATTCTTCAGTCGTCTTGTCTTCCATTGGCATGCTGTATTTCTGTTCTCCTTCCTGCAGGGTTTACATCAAGATGGGTTCCAAGGATCCATTCACAGACTGCTTAACGGAGGCCGAGTCCCCTGTCAACCGTTACCGGTGTAAGCTGGAGCAACAACCGGTCATGACCTGTTACGACAGCTTCAGCCCTCGATTCCAGGTGGACTGGTGCAACCTGACCTTGGTGAGAGAATGTGGGCAATGGTGTGTTGGGATATTTGCGTAGCTTTTCTGAGATAGTCACTTCCCACCCTCCACCCCTGTCATTTCCCCTTTTTTATACTCCTCAGATAGACCTCACAAAGATGAATGCCACAGAAATGGTGCCAATCTATGGAGACGGGGTGCTCGAAGAGGGCAGCGAATTCAGTCCTCCGGAGGATGCCTCCGACAGGGTGTTCTTCAGTGACTTCTTGCTTACTTTCCTCCTCCCCTTCCTCTTGGGTCTTCTTCTCTCTCTCATCCTGGCCTACATCATGTGCTGCAGGCGGGAAGGCGTGTAAGTTGGCCATACATCCAACCACGTGTATGAGGAGACTATGTGTTGTGTTGCATGATATCATAGGGATGAGCAAATCTGTCAATTTTGGTTTTGCCAAGGTCCTCATTTTTCCAGTCTTCAGTTCAATTTGTTCTGAATATTGAGATTAATTTTTTTAAAAAAGCATATAAAATACATATGAAAATTCATACACATTTGTGTGTCCATTTCTCCTAATTCATGCATTTTTGCTTGCAATTTTTTGCAAGCTTTCCCCCTAAGATAATGCATTTTGAATGTTATTTTGACTAATACATGCGTTTTTGTGTATGTTTTCCCCTATCATGCATATTTTTACACACTTTTTTCTTTTATTGGAGAACTCCATTGCAAAATTTGAAGGAGTTCAAATTTCGAAAGATAACTGAGTTTGGTTTTGGTTTAGAAGTGCGAAATTAGGTATCCCCTAATTTATCCTCCATTTTTAATGCTATCCGTAGGAGCAAGTGGACCATTCACAAGGAAGCCTTTTGTGTATATAACCCCCAAACACTTTATTAATTAATTAATAGAGCTATTCATTTATTAATACACTATTATATTATTATTATTAATAATAATAACAACAACAACAACAACAACAATAATAATAAATCTTTTGCTGCTGGTAATGGTCACACCATCCTTCCCCAAACTGGTATGCTACAGATATGTTGGACGACAACTCCCAGCATTCCATAACCAGCAGGGCTGTCTGGGGAACGTTGGGGGTTATTGTGAGGTTTATCTTAGACCACTTGCTGTTGCTGCTCCTGTCCTGCCTTTACTATTTAGGCCCCACAGCTCTACAGCCCAGCAACCTGGACTCAGACAAGCCTCTATTGTTCCTGCTGCCACCAGTACCTTCCTCAGGTACACTTCAATGACCACACCAGTTTGTTCAAATTAACAAGTATTTATTAACATAAGTATATTGCATCTCAGTAAGCTTATTAGTTGCCTCAGTACCTTTGCGTAGCGGTTTCAAGTACAATGCTTAGTGGTTTCTGTCAAAATTCTTATACGTTTTCAGACTGTTTATTCTCTAACCAACTGTTCTTGAAGCTATATCTCAGTCCTACAATATTTAATCAAACACACTTCACGTCTCATCAAATACTGTCTCATCTAATAATCTCCCTCAATCAACCCTGTCCTGTCAGCTCTTCTCTGTCAGACACATATATACACTCCACTCACTCTTTAGCTCCTCCCAGTCTTACACAACTCACCAATCCAGGCACTCTAAACAACAAGGCAATCAGCACTCTCTTTCCATTCAGGCACACAGCCAGCCAATCGTTCTATACTTACTCAAACCTATAACCACAAACAGTAAGTACATTTCGGCCTAGTCATTTACCTTACTTGTTATGATTCTTACTCCTTTTTAAAGATATATAAACAAATGCATATTACAACAATAAACTTTGCAACCTAATTACTACTTCAAGCAGTAAAACATCACTTTTGTCATCCAACACATCTGGAGGAAGGTGCAGCTTAAGGAAGGCTGAGTCACATGAACACAAGGTTCTGGACCTGGCAGTGTTTACTCCTCTATAAAGAGGAATCCATATCCCTGCTCCTTCGTCTAATTAATTAACCTTTCTCAGCCACTTCATACATTTGCGTATGTGTGTTTGGGAATCAATCCCCCCACCTTCCAATCCCTCACAGACAAAACCGTTACTTTCAAAGCTCTCCCTAGATTTGCCCCAATGCATTTTCTTCTTTTATCTCCCAAAACTTCTCTCCCAATGAGCTTTGCTCTTGCAGCTACATCACCTCCACTGGTGCTAAGTAAGGTCTCCTGCTCTTTCAAATGATGACACCCTTCCTGCCTCTTAAGCTGTACCTCTCACCCTAAACCATATTTTTTTGCTTATGAATTTTAATAAAATCTCTCTCTCTCTCTCTCCTCTTAGTGCTGTGTAATTTATAAATAATACAAAACGCACAGTACTTTTTTTCAGTGTCACATTTGTGTATAAATTGCAGCTTCTGCCAGCAAAGATACATAGCAGAGTCAATCTGGGATGTACAAACCAGGCCTCCGCTTGGGAATATTTTCCCAGCAAGAGCTGCAGTTTAGGACCAAACTAGTTGTGACACAATTCACACCATTAGCAATGTGTGAATTTCCTTTTAAGCAAATAGCAAGTGTGAGGCCTCCTGATCCAGATCATAAGTCTACGGTGTGTGTGTGTGTGTGTGTGTGTGTGTGTGTGTAGGGCGGGGGGAGAGTTAGGGGGCTTTAACCCTTTGGCTCCCATGCCTTTTATTTGCTTTCGAGGGAAAGCTCTCATTTGCTCTAATGGAAGCTTTCCTTCCAATGCAAATAGAAGGACTGGAGCCCCCACCAATCTAGATCAGGGCCACAGTGGGGGCAAAGGTTTAAAGCCCCATAAACCCCTGCCAGGGTCCTGAACCAGATGGGTGTGTGTGCACCTGCTATTTATTAATTAATTCATTACATTTATATCCTGCCCGTTTTTCCTCTTGCAAGGAACCCAAGGCAGTTTACATGATCCTCCTCTTCCTCCTCCTCTCCATTTTATCTGCACAGCAACCCTGTGAGATAGGTGAAGCTGAGAGTCACTGACTGGCCCAAAGTCACTCTGTGGTCTTCATGGCCAATTGGATATTCGAACCCTGATCTCCCGAGATCCAGTCCAACACTCTTAACCACTACAACACACTGGCTCACAAATTTACTTTTTGAAAAAAAAAAAACATTCACCCAGTTGCTAAGTGCAAAAATGGCATCGTATATGGACTGGCACTTATATACATACCTGCCATTCCAAAGCCATAACTGCTCACATGCATTTTGTACATGGGCGTATGGGCTGGAGTACGAGACAACAGCAGAAAACAATCCGGACTGAGAATAGGAATTAAAGAGCATTAAGGATCTGTTAAACTGAAATGGCTGTTTGTATCAATGTGCCTATGTATCAATGTGTTCAAAATTCTACAGCTACCAAGTTTTCTCAGTAATGGGCATTCAAAAGACATTGTCCTTGGGTGAAATCACTTTATAGACATGCCCTTTATGCACATCTTTTTAATCCAGTTCCCATGCACTTGAATGATGTCCCTGATAAAACAAAAATAGGAACAGTGACTTCCTTGCATATGGGCCAGAAAATGGGGACCCACCTGGGTAAACATGGTCAGATGGAGTATATGGGACAGATGGTGGGCGGATCTACACTACTGCTTTAAAGCGTTTTAAAGCAGTTTATAACAGTAGTGACAACTGTTGTTGGAGTGTGTCCTGGGCCCCAACAGTTGTCACTACTATTATAAAATGCTTTAAACTGCTTTAAAGCAGTAGTGTAGATCCTGCCCGTGTGTTGCTTTCCCCTTGCTCCACTATTGGGAAAGAAAATACTTTGTTTCTGTTGCTAATTGGACCTAACTCCCATTCCCCTTTCTTTTAATTGTAGGCACAAAAGAGACATGAAGACCTCAGAGTAAGTTGCTTTTTATCTGTGAACATGCTGTGATTCTGTTTGTGCTTGAATGGTTTTATGAAAATATGAAGTCGCCATTCACCTGCCCCCTCCAGTATGTTTGTATTCATGAAAACCAAAGGCAGCCATGTAAGCCATATGAAAAACATCCAGAATCCATAGGGTACCATACCTTTATTAGGGCAACTCAAAGATCGTCCCCAAGTGTGTAAGCATTTGAGATCTCCAGATCTCTTCATCAGGCAAGATGTTACAAAAATCAGGTTGGCGGAGGGGAATAGGATGGGGAAGAAGCAGATCCAGTCAGATCTCAAAAGCGTGCACATTTTTTTTGTATTGATGAAGTCATTTTTTGTACTTTCTTTCATGACCCTTGAAAAGTGCACACTTCATTCTAAATGTGGATAAATTGTAGAGCAGTCTTCCCCAACCTGGTGTCCACCAAGCATATTGTACTATAACTCTCATCATCCCCAGCAAGCAGGGCCATTGTTGGCTGGGCATCATGGAAGTTGTAGTCCACTGAATCTTTAGGGCGCCAGGCTGGGGGAAGGCTGCCATAGAGTTATATAGTGGTATAAGTCATAGGTATTGAATGGAAGGATTGTATTTGTTGGTCAAACTCGTATGGTCAGTCTTTAATGTCTTTCCTCCATGCCATGACTAGGCCATCCAACAAGGACACAAGCATGCAGCAGAGACACAGATACATCACAGAGTTCTTGTGATCTCACAATCCACCAAGGTGTTCTCATGACAACTATTTAGTTCAAGCCCCTCCCCCTCTAACTTCATAACCTCTGGCAAAGTGGGCTGGTCTAATCATAGCTGCCTTGCACAGGAATCCCATCCAACACCTTCCTTGCCGTGTGAGGCAGGCTGCCTAGGGACTTCCAGAAGAACCATCAGATTAGAAGGTCCTCACGCTCAGGAAGCTGCGTCAGCTAACAGAAGAACAGATGCCAAGCCCAGCAAGCTTCTGGAATTTAGGCAAGCTTGAGGAGAAATGGGCACTGTGAGCAAAACCTCAGTGGCTTTCTTGTTGAATAATGCAGGATGTTCCAATGCAGGGAATTCCAAATCCATAACTGCAGACTACTTTATCCCAACCCTGCAAGAAAATGAGGTTGTGGATGAAGCTAAGCCTTCTTGTTCTTGCCTGCATCTAAAGTGCACATCTAAGTCTAGGTCAAAAGGCAAAGAGGCCTACAAACCTTCTTTCCCTTGGAAATCCATTTTGCCTCCAAGCTTATTTTCCAGGTGGTGGTTTCCACTGAGAAACGCACCGGTATATCCCTGCAAGCTCTTAAGAAGAGTGTTGCAGCCACAGGCTATGACCTCGAGAAGCGGAAGAATTACTTCAAGAGGGTCTTGTAGGCCTTGGTTATGAAGGGTGTGTTGAGGAAGTTGACCGGGCATGGACTTACAGGCTCCTATGCAATCAGCATAATGATGATGACGGTGCTGAGGAGAAGGAAGAGGAAAAGGGGGAGGAGAAAGGCAATGTTTGCTCTCAAGGAAAAGAGAGCCTCCAAGAGAAGGAGGAGGAGGTCAAGAAGAAAGAAGACCAAGCCTAGGAAATCTTACCCATCTGACTTGTGTAATCCTATGTCGATGAGAGGAGATTTCCATAGCTGAAGCTGTGTGTAAGAAAAGTAAAGTAACGTGCTGTATTTCGACTGTCTAATTTTTGTGTCTATCATTTGGCGCCGAGGTGGTGATGCCAAATCAGAAGCCATGAGAAACGTCTCAGGGGAATTTTGAATGTACACTTGCCTCAATCTTTTAAGTATCAAGCTGCAATGCACTTAGATGTGTGCCAATTATTTTTTGCTTCTTTCTATCTGCCTGCCTGCCTGCCTGCCTACCTGCCTGTTAATCTATATCTGTCCAACCAAACACCACCAAACTATAGGATGGTGGAAAGGCAGGGCACAAGATTGTTTCTACTGATGGAAGAAACCCCCTACCGTTGCAGAAAAATATGGGGGGCAGAAACCCCTATTCTTGCAACCTTAGAAACTGCAACAGCATAATGAGTTGCACATCCACACGGAATGATTTTGTGCTGGAGAGGAGATGAAACCTGTCTACCCATCACCGATGGGAATCACATGGGGGACAGCAATGTCTCTCCTTCCCTTTCCAAAAGCTCCAGGGTTCAGTGAATGTGCTTCTGAAGCTTCCATCCCCAGTCTAGCCTAGCCAGATTTGGGAAGAAGGTAGAAGGCTAGGATAAGTGTTTCTAGCTCCTTCACCTATCCAAACACAGTTTCTGGTTTCAAGTGGATAGAATGCATAAGATTGGCCCTACCATAAGGCAGAGTGAGGCAGCTGCCAAAGGCAGCTGATTTTCAATGTCATGAAAGGGCCATCTATATACATGGGGCTGCAGCTATTCGTTATTTAATTTATTATGACTGGGAGTGGGATATTCTGCCTCAGATGCCAAAATATCGTGATTGGCCTTGATTGGAGGGGTGGGTGTTCAAGGGGACTCTGCCCCCTTACCTTTTCTGGTGGTCCTCTTACCTACTGTTTTAGAAGGCTACAGGTGGTTGCTTGTCTGTAGTGTGCTCATAGCACATGATTTTCTTGAAGAGTGTCCTTGAAGCAGCATCTTGTTCTGTGTAGTCGCCTAACAGCTACAGCCATTCACTTGAGATCTTCCATAGTAAGGCCTTCACATCTTCTCCTTGAGCTGAGCTTCTATGAGGATGTGCCCAATGTTAGAAATTAGAAACATTTACCCATGATGCCTTTGGGCTAACTTGCTGTTCTAATCTATGGCTTTGTGAGTGAAGCCATCTCTATTTCTCCCCTCTGAAAGCCTCAGAGGCCATTAATGCTCATTTCTTAGTTTAGAGTGCTGAAATACACTATAGGCATAGACCGGCCTTTGAAGTGAAGAGAGTTGAGAAACTGCTGCTGTTCTGAACTAACAGCATGGACCCTGTCCCCGGCCTTAAGTACAACCCCAGTGCCCCTTACTTTGCCGCTGAATTTGCCAATGGCAAAACATCAGTTTGATGCTGAATTTTGGCAACAAACTGTGATGGTGGCCTAAAAAGATCACATTTACATTTAAAGCCTTGTATAAAGTGAAATTTGATCCTTTTAGGCTACCAGCACAGTTTGCCCTAAAATTCAGTGGCAAACAGTCAATTGTTTTACTGCTGTTGCCATGGAAACCCAGCGGGGACATGGCGTGGTGGTGTGGCCTTCAGATGGGTGGTTTGCGGGATGGGTGGGTTGGAGTCGGCCCCTGGAGCTCCCAGAGTTTCACACCCCTGGTTCAGAATGTGGCTGTTAGATATAAATGGAATGGTCTGTTACAACTTATTTCTCCTGTGCTATGCCAATTGTACTTAGCTTCCAGTCCATTTCTGGACCCAATTCAAGCTCCTTTTATTTACATTTAAAGGGTATTTGAAGGACAGCCTATCTATATCCTCTTCACTGGAAGGCTTCCTATGCATGCTCCCATCATGTAAGATGTGGTCGATGACCCCCAGAGAGAGGGCCTTGTCCGGTGTTGATGCCCTGATTGTGAAATGTTTTTTCTCCCCAGAGAGCTTTTCTTGTCTCTTCAGTGTCAGGTCACCCCCTTTTTATTTCTCCAAGCTTAAACACGCTGACTGGTTTTGATAGCATGCTACCTCTTGCATGTTTGCAATTAAATGTAATTGTATTTTTATCTAAATCATCCTGGGACCACAATTGATGGGCAGTATAAATATACCTATGATAAATAAGATTAATTTTTAAAAACTTCAGTTAGATGAGAGATTGATACCTTTTCGTCTGACCTATTTTGCTGAAGTGTAGAATTCTTCATTCTCTTTGGTGATTTATCAATACCTTAGTGTTAGGGTTTTTTTAATCTCTCTTTACCATCCACCATCATTCCTCCAGCCTTCTGAACTGGATCAAAGTTATTTCAGTTTCTACTGCCTTGAATCTTTTTACTACAGACATTCCTTGGTGCAGCCAGCTTTCTGAATAAGCTAGTCTGGCAAGTGCATAGCTAAATTATGGAACACACTACCACTAGATGTGATCACCCCCAATTTAGGTTGCTTTAATTTTTAGAGATTGAGCATAACAAGGACTTCTAAATCCATCCTTGTCACTGGAGGCCCAGGTGGACTCCGTGGCCCGGAGTACTTGGGGTCAACTTCGGCTGATCCACCAGCTATGGCCTTTCCTGGTCAAGGACAACCTAGCCACAGTAGTCCATGAGCTGGTAACTCTCAATTAGACTACTGCAATGTACTCTATGTGGGGCTGCCCTTGAAGATGTCTCTGAAGTTGCAGCTAGTGAAAAATGCAGCTGCTAGACTGCTCGCCATAATATCCTTTAAAGACCATATAACACCGTTCTTCAAAGAATTGCATTGGTTGCCTTTATGCTTTCGGATGGAATTCAAGGTGTTGGCAATGACATTTAATGCCCTAAATGGCTTGGGACCTTGGTACTTGAGCGAGCGCCTCTCCCGATATATGCCTGCCCAAGATCTGTTGGAGGAGCCCTCTTCTGCATCCCACTAATGCGAGACATACAATACGGTGGGACATGGGAGAGGGCTTTTGCTGTTGCGGCACCCCAGTTGTGGAATACCCTCCTTTCAGAGGCATGACTGACGCCGACACTGACTTCATTTTGGCGCCAAGTTAAGACATGGCTCTTTATCAAAGCTTTTGAGGGCTAAATGCTCCATGGTTACACATAGTTTTAATTGTTTTTATTGCTTTTTAGAAAATCTACTAGTTTTAATTTGTTAACAATTTAATATGTTTTAGCTGTATATATTATTTATGTTTACATTGTTCTGATCTTATCTGTATGCCGCTCTGAGATCCCAGTGATATAAGGCGGGATACAAATGTGTTTTTTAAATAATAATAAATAAGAAGATTGAGTGCAACAAGAAGGTTATTTTCAGTTTTCCAAAGACAGTGAGGGGGGAGGGGAGCTGGAGGGTGGTGCACTGTATAGTTTATAAACCCCAGAGGCACCATGCAGGATAGGAGCGCAAGGGCTGTGGAGGTAATCAGCTGGCGGTGGCAGGGAACTTGGGAACTTACAATCCTATACAACAGGCATCAGAAAGTGATCCAGAAGCCCATCAGTCTTGTTTTTGTCTCGTGATCCTGAACAACTTAAAATGGATAACTTTTTGCCCCTACTAATATTTGTTCAAGCTCCAGAGAGTTTGTAATATCAGTGTCTAACAGATTTGATTGTCTGGACATTGAAGAGACATACCTTTGCATGATCCTAATAATGTTACACCATCTGTTTCAGGTGGCCTTGATGGCAAACCTGATATTGTGGACTCTGCCATTGATCTTGGAAATATTTTGCTCAATGTGTTTTGTTTGGTTGCAAAAACGGTTCAGTTGGTAGATGGTCTTCTCAATGATATTCATGTTAAGCTACATAATTTCCTGTCTGTTAAGAACACTGGTGAATTTGGTGGCTCACTTTCTCACAGACAACCTTAACAATAATCTAAAACAACAGCTGCCTCATTTATTTTGTTTCTGTTATATATGATTACAGCTATGGTGGCCCAATAAAAGCCTACAGGATTTAGTGGGATAAAAAAATCATGCAAATAAGCAACTGCTTCTTGTTTTTTTCCTCCTTCACCCCTTCTTTCCTCTTCACACCTGTTCCTTTCTTTCCTTTCCTTTTGTTTTTTCTGTTTCCTGTGCAGCATCCAGATGGTGCATCATCACACAATCCATGACAACACTGAGGAACTGAGGGATATGGCTGGCACCCGAGAGGTGCCCCGTCCCCTTTCCACCTTGCCCATGTTCAACGTCCGCACTGGTGAGAGGACCAACCCCATGCAAAGTGCCCGCTATGACAGTGCTCAGGTTCCTCTTATCCTGGCTCAGCAGTGAACATTTTGCCAGGTTTGTACCTCTACTGCGTAATCATCAAACCTTAGAAAGGGAAGGGGCATTCTAGACCATTTAGCACACACACACCTTGATGCAAGACATCCAGACTTAGAAAAATCTCAACAGATCGAGTCTCTACTTGAAGACTTCCCCTGAGGGAGAGCCCACCTCTTCCCTAGGTAATTGATTCCATTGTTGAACTGCTCTTACCATCAAGACGTTTCTCCTAATGTTCAACCAAAATGTACCCTGCTGTAACTTAAGCTCATAAGATGAAATGAAAGCCAGATGTTACTATACAGATGCAGAATGTACTTTTTTTTTAGCCTATCTTTTAGGGCAAGCCCATATAAAGCAGCTTAAAATAAAAATGTTAAAAAGCAATACGCTAATGGAATAAATGACATGTAATAAAAATGACATCAGATTGGGGAGGGCTGTTCTAATACGTGATCAGACAGTCAGAGGTGGTGTGCCTATGAACACCAGTTGCTGAGGGACATGGGTGGGAGGATGCTGTTGCACTCATGTCCTGTTTGTGGGTCCCTGGTCGACAGCTGGTTGGCCACCGTGTGAACAGAATGCTGGACTAGATGGACCCTTTGTCTGATCCAGCAGTGGCCTTCTTATGTTCAAAGGTTCCAGAATTTGAACCTGTGGTCATGTTGGATGCATGTGTAGAGAGAAGCATTATTTCCTAAGATTGCTGCTTCCAGACCTTGTGATGGCTGTTATATCTTTAGGAAATTGCATGTGGCTTCTCATGTCACTGTGGCTTCATGGAAAGCAAAACACAAAGACTTTTGTGCAACTCCTAAAGGTACAGGAGCCCTTTCATAGTGTGTGCATGGCCGACCTGTTGATCCTCCCAGCCCTCCACCTCACTAACAGAATAGAGAGGAACTGTTACTAGCAAACTTCTTTTTTTAATCATTTCTCTCCACCCAGCAGGTCACATCCAACTTGACTGAGGAGAATGTTTCCCACTGAAGACATCTCTCAATATTGATACAACTTTGGTGAAAGCTTGGGATGGTGAATTTTGCTTTGCAGTGTGTTTTCCACTTTGATAACTGTGGTGACTGGGAATGTAGAGGCTGGGTGGGTTTATTTGGTAACTCTTTGCAAATGTTTGCAGGGTTGGCTTTAAGCATTTGACTCCCTGGACAAAATAATGATTTTGTGGCAACTTAACCAATTGGTGGGGTGTTCAGGGCTACTATCACTAAGTGTTAGAGATCCCTAGCTTTTTCACAGAACTACACTTCCCAGAGTTCTTTGGGAAAAGCCATGACAGTTCAAACCTCTTTGAGTTTATAAAGTAAAAATGTCCTTTGATTACCCTTTTGCAACATGGAGTGATAAAAAGTTGAATCTCTTCCTTTGTATTGTTTTCTTTCCCCTAATGAATAGCCTTCAGAGGCCTGAATCCGTCGATCAAGAATTGTATTCCTAATAAAACTATGATGGTTCACACTGAGATGGACCACAAGTGGCTTATGCACCGCGTATGGCCACTGCTATGGCTCCATCACCCTTGCCCCACAAAAGCGAAGGGGAAAAGGCACCTGTACCTACTACAGAGTGCCAAAAAGGTCAAATTTGTGAGTAAGCTAAATTTGACTCTTTTTGGTGCTCCATAGCAGCTACGGGTGCCATTTTCCCCCTTAAAAAACATTTTGGGGTTCCCCTCACAGACTGAAGTCTGTAAGGGTGTGTGGGGGTGGGGTTGTTGGGGGGGGGGGTAAAAGGAGGAAATGTTTCTCAGACCTCCCAAAGTTGCCTACCCACGGTTTACATTATCCATTCATTATCAGGCTAAGATTGTGTTGTAATGTTGAAAAGTCCATCTGTAAAATCAGACTGAAAACAAAAGTTAGATTAAGGCTGCCTCTACAAGAGGCATTTAAAGCTCTTTCAAGGCGCATTAAAAATTTACCTCTACAAGAACGGAGTGCAAATCAGGCGTAGAGGCGCGTTTTCTCTCCGATTATGCGCATTATCGAATGCGCATTAAATAGCGAGTTTTATTTTGCTCCGGCCGTTAAAGCGCATTTTGACTATGTGAACAAGCGATTCTCCGTATTAACTACTTGTAAAGTGCATTTGAAACAACTGGCAAGGTCACCTGTTGAGTGCTCAATTACCTCCTGCATACAAGCATTTACGATAAAGCGCTTCAGCGATTATGCGCATAATTGGCTAACCAGGTGTCAAACGGAATCCATCTAGAGGGGTCTAAAACTTCAGCCCATAAAGCAGGGGTGTACAACTCATGGCCTGCAGGCCACATGCAGCCTCCAGATGCCTGTTGTTGTTGCCATTTTTATTTAAATTTATGTTTCACTTCCCATCACAAAAAGCAGCCTCTAAGCGACTTGCACAAACATACAGAAATCCATGAGTCATATAAGAGGAAGAAAAACAAAGACAGACACGGTTCATCTACCTCCTTCTCCAGCCACATGCTGTGATGGAGAGTGTTGCAGTGGCCTTGACAACATGATCTGTAGGACCCTGAAGTGGGAGGGACTGAAGCCCTGGTTTGGGTTGGGATATCTCAGAGAAGCGGTAGCGTTGTAGCTCCCGAGGGATCAGAAGGAGCTGCACACACAACTTTACACACATGCTATGCAAAATGACAGCACACACACTCTAAAATTTTTCTTCCCATGCACATTTGTATGCCTTCACAATTCCTTCCAGGAAAAGGCATTGCTTGACCACACACACAACTCAAAAACATTCATTTTCAACACAGAACTTAATTACGCACCCACCCCATATCTCTCTACATCTTGTCAACATACACACACACACATACACTTTCTCGAATCAGTAAATGAGTCCATAGAATATCAGCACACGCCATCAACAGACAATTATTTTTCTAACATGCACACACCTATGCAAATTGTCAGTACAAGTCTTATTTATTTCTTTATTGCATTTATATACTGCCTTTTTTCCACCAAGGAACCCAAGGTGGCTTACATGATCCTCCTCTTCCTCTCCATTTTATCCTCACATCATCCCTGTGAGATTGGTTAGGCTGAAAGTCACTGGCTGGTTTCGGTCAACACATTAACCAATGGAGGGGGGGGGGGAACAATTGTCAGTTGTGTTGCTTATTGTGTTGTGTGGAGGGTAACACGCTGCTCACATGCTACTGACGGTATGGTATTCCGTCCAAATAAGCAACTGAGAGAAACAACTGGCTTGCAAGTTGTTTATCTCGAAGCCAGTTGTTTAAAGTGTTGTGTGGAGGGGTGAGTGTGTTAATGGTGTGTGGTGAGTGGGTTAAAACACAAGCCCATAGAGGCATGCAGCAAGAGCGACCAAAGCGACAGCTGCCACTCTGCTACAACTGGCGCAACTTGCAGAGGCTGCTGGGATAGCACCGGGAGCACCGAGGGAGGAGGGAGGGAGGGGAGAGGGGCAGGGGCTGTGTCAGTCAAACACCAGGTTGACTATTAGTCCACTCAACGCCAGCCCCAACCACCCACAGTTGTGTAGGAATATGTTGTGTGGGGAGTACCCACAAAATAACCAACTGAGTTGGCTACTCAACCCACCATTGACTAATGTGTTGTCCGAAACCAGCCACTGACTGGCTTCCTGACCAAGCAGGGACTACAGCCCACATCCACTGAGTCCCAGTCCCACACTCTAACCACTATACAACACTGGCTCCTATGCTGTATACCCGCAACATTTTAATTTCCAACAAATATGCTAAATTTATGACTTGCATTACGATTTAGTAAATTTTAGGGATGTGCACTGGATCGGACCCGATCCACGATCCGAGTCCGGTCCAGTGGGAAATCGGATAAATTATCCGATTTCCGATCCCGCAGCTGGATCGGCCGATCCAATCCGAACCGGTCCGAAAAAGCTCCGAACCGGTTCGGCGGATCGGCGGGCGCCCACTGGCGCCCACCGCCGCTTCCATTGGCGGGCGCCAGCGGGCGCCCGCCGATGAAAGTGGACAGCGGGGGGGGGGAGGAGGGGGGCACTTACCTTCTCGGCCCGGTGGCTCCCGTCCGGCGCCGGCGCCTACTACTACTAGCAGGCTCCGCGGCCTGCTCTAGGGTGGCGCGCCGGGTGATGTCATCACCCGGCGCGCTACTCTAGAGCAGGCCGCGGAGCCTGCTGGTAGTAGTAGGCGCCGGCGCCGGACGGGAGCCACCGGGCCGGGAAGGTAAGGAGGAGGTGCGTGGAGGGGAGGAGGGGGCGCGCGGAGGGGGGAGGGGGGCCCTTACCTTTCCGGCCCGGCGGCTCCCGTCCGGCGCCGGCGCCTACTACTCCCAGCAGGCTCCGCGGCCTGCTCTAGGATGGCGCGCCGGGTGATGTCATCACCCGGCGCGCTACTCTAGAGTAGGCCGCGGAGCCTGCTGGAAGTAGTAGGCGCCGGCGCCGGACGGGAGCCGCCGGGCCGGAAAGGTAAGGAGGGGGTGCGTGGAGGGGAGGAGGGGGCGCGCGGAGGGGGGAGGGGGGCCCTTACCTTTCCGGCCCGGCGGCTCCCGTCCGGCGCCGGCGCCTACTACTCCCAGCAGGCTCCGCGGCCTGCTCTAGGATGGCGCGCCGGGTGATGTCATCACCCGGCGCGCTACTCTAGAGTAGGCCGCGGAGCCTGCTGGAAGTAGTAGGCGCCGGCGCCGGACGGGAGCCGCCGGGCCGGAAAGGTAAGGAGGGGGTGCGTGGAGGGGAGGAGGGGGCGCGCGGAGGGGGGAGGGGGGCCCTTACCTTTCCGGCCCGGCGGCTCCCGTCCGGCGCCGGCGCCTACTACTCCCAGCAGGCTCCGCGGCCTGCTCTAGGATGGCGCGCCGGGTGATGTCATCACCCGGCGCGCTACTCTAGAGTAGGCCGCGGAGCCTGCTGGAAGTAGTAGGCGCCGGCGCCGGACGGGAGCCGCCGGGCCGGAAAGGTAAGGAGGGGGTGCGTGGAGGGGAGGAGGGGGCGGGGGGAGGGGGGAGGGGGGCCCTTACCTGCCCGGCCCGGCGGCTCCCGTCCGGCGCCGGCGCCTACTACTACCAGCAGGCTCCGCGGCCTGCTCCAGGGTGGCGCGCCGGGTGATGTCATCACCCGGCGCGCTACTCGAGAGTAGGCCGCGGAGCCCGCTGGTAGTAGCCGCCGGCGCCGGACGGGCCGAGAAGGTAAGTGGCGGGGAAGGGGGCTTACCCCCCCCCCCGGAGCCGTCCGCTTCTATCCGCTGGCGCCCGCGGGCGCCAGCGGATGGAAGCGGCCGGCCCCAGGGGGGGTAGGGAGCGCGGGGGAGGGGGTTTAGCTGCCGGGGCCGACCACAGCGGACGGCCCCGGGGGGGGGGAGGGAGTTAGGCCCCCCCTTACCCACCCGCCGCCATTTTTTCCTCATAGACTTGCATTGCAATGCAAGTCTATGGGGAAAAAAATGGCAGCCGATCCAAAAATTTACGATTTTTGGGTCGGGATCGGACTCGATCCGGTCCGGGGGGCCTCCGATTTTGTCCGAACCGGTCCGGGACAAAATTGGAGGTCCCGATCCGGGTCCCGATCCGATCCGGGGGGTCCGTGCACACCCCTAGTAAATTTTATATTAACTCCATTCAACTTCTCAAGTAAGACAAATTTCAAATTTTGTCTCTGGTTTCAATTCAACACCCAAACCCAAATTTTGATATTTGAACATTTGCCAGATTTGAAATTATATGTTGCAAAATTCTGTTTCAGCTTTACTGCAAATGTGCTAGAGGGTTGGCTGGTTCAATTCTGCTACTTCCATTTATAAAAATTACTAAATAGCTGCGGATTACTGATAGAAGGCTTGCAATAGCTCTCAGAATCATGATTACTAATGTAACACCATCAATGTGCAACTACTCAAAACATTGACTGTGCAAATACTAAAAATTGTTATTTTGAATGCATTTACATCTCTGTACAATTCCTTTACAAAGAGATGAGCAGAACAGTGATTCTTTTGGAAGGGTTAAAGATTGAACCGGCAGAAACTCATAACAGGTGTACATTCAAAGCTACGTGTTCTGATGTAGTCCATGCGTGGTTGTGCTGTGTCAGATGCTCAGATGCTTCCTGTGCAATTGAAGAAAGGTAGTATTCATTAATGTGAGTGATGCTTCTGGAACCTAGTAAATTCTTAATCCACAAGGGATTCTTATGTGGCAAACAATGAGGTGCTGTTTACCTTCAGGTGCAACATCTGTTACACAAATGTTTCCTGGTTTTGTGTTTATCTGGATATTATTTTATTTATTTATTTATTACATTTGTATACTGCCCCATAGCCGAAGCTCTCTGGGCGGTTTACATAGGATTAAAAACAATTAAAAACAATATAAAAAAATTAAAACAGCAAAAACATACAACATACACACAATCTGTACATTTAAAAACTACTTCAACACTTCAAAAAACTACAAAAACAAAACAAACCCAGGCTCCTCAGATATTGCCAAATGCCTGAGAGAAGCACACACACCCTCATGGCACACATCATGGCACACCATTCCTAAGGATGTGCACATCTATCTAAACTGTCAGTCCATATGCCCCCACTCAGTGTTCACTTCCAGGGCACACAAAGTTTCACGAGACTTATGCAAATACCTTCTCTTCAGATGAACACATACCAACCCAAAGCTCATACTTTCAGCATGGACATGTTAAGGCACATGACAAATCTTTCACTGTAGGGATGGGGGCATAATTCATTTGGTTCACATTTTAATGCAAACTGCTCTAACATTGACTTCTTGAACTAATACATGAACTGGAATACTGTTGTCCTTTGGTTCTTACACTTCTCTGGATTTTACAGTGCAGTTCTCTGATAAAAAATGTGTGCAAAAATATTGTGGAAAATTGTGTACAAGAAGACATACGTTAAGGGAAAGTGCTTGCACAAAAATGCATGTATTAGGGGAAATTGTGTACGTGTGTGAATGTTCATGTGCACAAAAATGCAAACTATTCTTTGCAAAGATATGTACAAAACTATGGAAATGAGATGGAATGAACTTGTGTTTGAAAAAGTGCAGATGTTATAGAATGCAAAACAGACATCTTCATCTATCCGCTTTGCACTCTTTTAGCACATACAATATCCACCCACACCCTTCTCTCTCCTTTCACACACAGAAATCCCCAGTGCCTCATATTCTAAACATAATGTCCTCTCTCTAGGATGTAGAAAGTCTCAATACCTTTGATCGAACACTACCACGAAACATTTCCACAAACGTTGAATGGGCAATTGATGTGCCCCTTCAAATGTTCATTGTCCCTGCTTATTCTGACATATTACAGCTGGACACCCGTTACTCTTGAACAGAACGTACTGGAACTTTCATACATCACAGCTCCAAACTCCCTGATTTTTAATTCCAAAGAAACAAATGGGGCTAGATCAGTCTACATTCAGTCTGTGTCCGTTTTGCGTGGGTTCCACCTCATTTCTGCATGAATCTATGATTTAAAAGTATTTGCTGGAAAATCCGTATTCAAATTTGCATTTTTAAATGCAGTTTCTCTCAAAATGCACGTTTTAAAATATATTTTCTCCCACAGTACACATTTCTAAATACATATTTTAATACATGTTTTGGTACATTTTTGAGCCAAGGACTGCATCGCAAAATTCAGGGGAGTGTGAAATCTGAAGCGAAACTGAATTCCAAATTGCACATTCATCCGGGACTAGAGGACAAAGTCAAGTTGCATAGGAATTTGCAAAGAATGAATTCTCAAGCATCCCTACTAACAATACAGATAGAATTACCTCTATTTATTGGAAGAGCTCAGAACTGTGTGTGTAAGCTTTCACATTAAACAGAACCCTTCATCTGACTAAGCTTGCTCAATAAAAGATAACACATTATATGATTTGCACTTTAATTTTCAAACTCTTAGCAACTTTGAAATAGACAAATGATCGCATATGGTTCCCACTCTCCCTCTCCACACCCACCCCTCTGTCTCTCACACATATCACCTTGATATCATCATCATCACACTAAACAGAGCAAAGTGAAAACCCACCGTGAAAGTATGATGAAGTGAACTCCAAATAATGATTAAATTATTAATACTTTTTTAAAAAAATCAAAATCGAATCGAGTAATAAAAACTCTGATGGTTGTTTATTATACTGTGATGCACTCCCCACTTCCCTGAACTGCAAGGAGAAGCTCCAGGAATAGGACTATTTGATTTCTTTTTGGGGACAGAAAAGCACTGGAAACTTACACACCTTTTGGGGCGGTAATATTTGGTTTATTTATACACATGCACGCAGAGCACAGGCAGAAGCAAACAGCAGAAGCACTTCTAGCAGGCAGCAGATCCTCAGAAAGAGGTACCTGTAACCCCATTAGAGGGCCCATTTATGCTGTGGTAAGCAGGGCCATGCAGAGGGGGGCCAGTTGGCCCGGGGCCCACGATTTTGAGGGGGCACTCTGATGAGGTGGTCCCCCCCGTAGCGCAAGTGGCCCATCGAGAAGCGAGGAGCCCGCCTTGCGGAAACAGTGCAGAAGCCGTCCGTCATAAATACCATGGTCAGACTACAAACTCCAGAGGGTCATGCTGCATACGGGGTGGGGATATATGTGCCTAAGTTGCCCTTACTGCGTCTCTTTCCTCAATCTTCTCCATGGCATATAATCTCTGGAGCGGAGGGTAGTTATGATGATAGTTATTAATGATACTGATACTGTGGGGGTGATGATGATGATAATGTTTGATAATGATGAAGGACTGTTCTATTGTTGTTGCTTCTATTTGTACAGCAACTAAAATAAATGTTAATTTCTGATTCAACGTTGAGGTGTTGTAGAACAGGTTTAATATGAAGGTGTTATGTAGAACGGACATGTTGGTGGGCATTAAAAAACATTAAAATAATACTTAATGAGCAGTTTGAAATGGGGGGGAGCACACACTTCCCATCTGGCCTGGACATATTACCAGCTCTGCACAGCCCTGGTGGTAAGCATAGGCCAAAGGCTATGCCTCTCCGTTAGGGGCTTCATTGTCCAGCTGAGAGTCAATAACAGTAGGACAATCGGGTAAGATTTTTGCCAACGCTGACAGCTTTTATTGTCTGCATGCAACAGGCTCACACAAGCAACAGAGTGAGAGCCCAGTTACAGCCTGATTATAAAGACAAAAATGCCCTTAGGCACACAGCTGTATAGAAAAAATGCTAGTAATTTTTTTTTTCTAACCTAATTAAGCATATAGTATATAATCTTAGTCACACTGAACCAATTATACATCAAAACAAAACATTCATGGATCAATTATCCAGAGTTACAGTACATCATTTTATATAGTGATTAATAACATAAAGGAATGTAATAAATCCCAATCCAGGGCTTTAAACATCAATACAAAACATTCATGGATCAATTATCCAGAGTTACAGTACATCATTTTATACAGTGTTTAATAACATAAAGGGATGTAATGAATCCCAATCCAGGGCTGACAAGATTCTAGATATTGTTCTTGTTTCACAGGAGCTTCTTCCTGAGCCTTGTGGATACTGTAACAATAGAAATGCAAAATACAGGAGACTGGACCAGGAAAAACCATCAAATAATACTTCAATTGTTAAATAAAAACTCTCATTCACTCACCAGCTGGAAATTCTTGTTAAGTGTAACAGTGTACGGCTGCTATTCTCTGTCTTTAGGATATCTATTAATAAACAATACATAGGAAGTAAATATACCTATTTTATAAGATATTAACACAGGACTAAACACTGCATTGTTAAGAGGAAGTCACAAACCTTGCTTCTGATAGTAATTTCTAAAGAGTTTGTTTCAGGCAAGCCTGCAGTCCCGCAGCTGAGAGGGATTAGGTGGCTTAAATACCCAGTTCTTAAAGAGGATTGTGACAGAGGCTCAAGACCTGGGTGTCATCCTGGACCAGTCCCTCACCATGTCAGCACAGGTGGGGGGCGTGGTCCAGAGCTGCTTTTACCAACTACATCTGCTCTGCCAAGTCTACCCTTTTCTGTCAGAGGCTGATCTCAGCACCGCTGGGCATGCCCTGGTCACCTCCAGGCTTGGTTATTGCATCCTGCAATAGGGCTTCTCTTGAAGCAAATCCAGCGCCTACAGGCTGTGTGCAAAATGCAGCAGCCAGGTTCATCAAGGGGATCCCAAAGTGGTCTTCTGTCATTTCAGTGCTTTGAGAGCTCCACTGGCTGCCAGTGGCTGCTAGGGTGCACTACAAGGTTTTCCTAACTGTATACGTATAAAGCCTTGCACTGCTTAGGCCCTGGTTACTTGAGTGCCCGCCTCACCTTGGTGTCCCACTACTGGCAGACTCATTCACAGGAGCAGGGCACTCTGGTGGTCCCCAGCTATAAATTAGAATGTGGGTGGGGGGCAGGGCCTTTTTGGTTGCTGCCCCCCAGATATAGAACGATTTGCCAGTGGAAGTTAGGCTGGCCTCCACTGTATGCTGTTTTAATTGCCTGTGTAAGGCGTTTTTATTTACACAAGAGTTTGGAGGAATGGCAGCTTGAATTTTAATGTGGATTGAGGGCTTTTAATGGTAACTGTTTTATGTGTTATTGTAAAGCGCCACGGTGCTGGAAATGTTGAGGTGGAGCTATAAAAGCATTTTAAGAAATAAATAAAGCCAGGCCTGTGTCCAACATCACTTGAAAAGGCAATATTTGCAATCACAGGAGCCCTGTAAACGCTTTCATGTGAAGACGTTTACATAGCTCTTTTCAGAAGCAGCAGGAAGAATGCACAAGGACGCTGGGGAAGGGGCTTACATGCCTGCCCACATCCGTCTCTTCACTTTAGACCTATGCGAGAGTAAGTAAGCACAGGGCTTATGACACCTCAAGAAATGGTTCTTGAAATTGCTGGCTTTCCTTTTTCCTCTTGCATTGTGTCTATTATATGGTCCGTTTGTGGGCAAGAACTGTCTCTTATCTTTTGATTAGTGTACTGTGCTTATATAAGGTATGGGCCAGGATGTTATATGAATCTGCCCACCCACTGCCAACAGCATCTGAGGCTCCATGTTTTGCCAACTTTGCTGGGTCAATTTTCCCTTTACCCACAAGTTGCCAGAAAGAGAGAAATCAGTGTTTCCTGATCTTCCTATAATTTATCTTCATGATAGCACAAGGATGTATGTATGTATGTATTCATTTTATTTATGAGGTGCCCTATAGCTGAAGTTCTCCGGGTGACGTACATAATACAAAACATAAATCAATCACAAAAACATAAAAAAGAAAATGATATTTGGCTATATGATGATGTTTAAAGCCAAATCACAGTGAGGGCAATGCTCCCTACCCTCATTTTAGTGATTTGTGGGCAATTTCTTTTTAAAAAAAGGCAAGCTGTAGCACCAGAGAGTGCAATTGTCTCTGCCTACTGGACTGCCTGCAAGTAAGCTGAACTTTACAGGCCACCCTGTAAAACTGCCAAGATGCCCTACATTTTCGCAGCATAAGAATAGGGTGGCAAAGGTGTGTGTGTGTATTTTGGCTCAATCCTGTTCATGGTGGATGCATCCATAGGTTATCAGCTACTGATAGTTAGGGTCATCCTGAATGACAGCCAGAAACAAGGACCCATTACTGGAAGCAGGAAGAGACAGGGATTGATCAGGGCCAGCCCAAGACATTTTGCTGCCTGAGGTGAAGGACAAGATGGCACCCTATCCCATTCCACGTATAAAAGTTCACTGGACTGGCAGTTGAATCTTCCCTCAACAGTAGTAATGGGACAGCATTCTCTACCATACGTGGAGGCACCAGTCTAGCTCAGGGTGCGCAAGGCAGGCTGCATGACCCATAGCTAGGGTGACCAACTGTCAGGATTTCCCCGGATTTGTCCTGGTTTTTGTTCTATTCTGGGTGTCGGGGGATTTTCTGTAATTTTCTATAATGTCCTGGAAAGACACGCTTTCCCTTTAAAGGCTGCATTAGCATGGTGGGAGGGAATGACACACCTTCTGGAGGTGGGTCATTTCCCTCGCACTGCTCCAATCAGGGCCTGAAAGGGGAAAGCGTGTCATTCCCAGACATTATAGAAAAGGCCCTGATTGGAGCAGTGGAGGGTGGGAATTACACACTTTCCCCTCCTCCACCCCATTTATTTATTTATTTATTTATTTTATTTATTTCATTTCTAACCCGCCTCTCCATCTAGATCGAGGCGGGGAACAACACCAAATATAAATATAAAACAATAAAATAGATAAACCGTTAAAACAGATAAAAACAAATACATTATTAAAAACATCTTAAAATTAAACTGGATAGGTCTGCCGGAAGAGAACAGTCTTCACGGCTTTCTTAAATTCCAGAAGACTGCTAATTTGTCGAATCTCCTCCGGCAGGCCATTCCACAGCCTGGGAGCGGCAGAAGAGAAGGTCCTCTGGGTAACACTCGTCAGCCTAGTTCTGGCTGACTGGAGTAAATTCTTCCCAGAGGACCTGAGTGTGCGGGGCGGATTATACGGGAGAAGGCGATCCCGCAGGTAACCTGGACCCAAACCATGTAGGGCTTTAAAGGTAATAACCAACACTTTATACGTCGCCCGGAAACTAATGGGCAGCCAGTGGAGTGATTTTAAGATTGGTGTTATGTGGTCACCCCTAGGTGTACCGGTGACCAACCTGGCTGCCATATTTTGAACTAATTGAAGTTTCCGGACTAGGCACAAAGGTAGCCCTATGTACAGCGCATTGCAGAAGTCGAGCCTCGAAGTTACCAGTGAGTGCACTACCATCTTTAGGTCTTCCAACTCTAGGAAGGGGCGCAGCTGGCGTATCAGCCGAAGCTGATAGTAGGCACTCCTGGCCGTCGCATCTATCTGGGCTGTCATTTGGAGCGACGGATCCAGGAGTACCCCCAAGCTGCGAACACAGTCTTTCAGGGGGGGTGTAACCCCATCCAGAACTGGTTGACACACCTCCAAACCCAGGTTGTGGCCTTTGACAGCAAGCACCTCCGTCTTGTCTGGATTCAGCTTCAGTTTGTTTTTCCTCATCCAGCCCATTACCGCCTCCAAACATTCATTCAGAGGAGACACACTATCCTTAGCTGACGATGTTGTCGAAGGCACAGAGAAATATATTTGGGTGTCATCAGCGTACTGATAGCACCCCGCCCCATGCCTCCGGATGATCTCTCCCAGCGGTTTCATATAAATGTTAAACAGCATTGGGGAAAGGATGGCACCTTGTGGTACACCACATAGCAGCTCCTTCTTTGAAGAGCAGCTATCCCCAAGCATTACCATCTGGAACCTGCCCGAGAGATAGGACCGGAACCACTGAAGCACAGTGCCCCCGATTCCCAATCCCCTCAGGCGTTCCAGAAGAATACCATGGTCGATGGTATCGAAAGCTGCTGAGAGGTCCAGGAGTACCAACAGGGACACACTCCCCCTGTCAATACTCAGGCGTAGATCATCCACTAAGGCGACCATAGCAGTCTCAACTCCGTATCCTGCCCTGAAGCCGGTTTGAAATGGGTCTAGAAAATCTGTATCATCCAAAACTGCTTGGAGTTGGGAGGCAACAGCCCTCTCGATCACCTTGCCCAAAAATGGAAGATTTGATACTGGCCTGTAGTTATTAAGGTCCAGAGGGTCCAGGGAGGGCTTTTTTAGAAGCGGCCGTACTACCGCCTCTTTTAAACATGTTGGAAAACTCCCCTCCCTGAGAGATGCATTAATAATACATTGTAGATGTGATCGAACTGCATCTCCTCCCTGGACAACAAGCCAAGAAGGACAGGGATCGAGAGGGCAAGTCGTCGTCCTCACTTGTCCAAGCAGCTTGTCCACGTCCTCAGTACTCACCAACTGAAACTGATCCAGTGTAATTCCACTCGCGGAGTTACTGGACACTCCATTGTCAGCCTCTGCTATAATGATGGCGTCTAAGTCGGCTCTTATCTGAGAGATTTTATCTGTGAAATGGTCATTAAAGGCATCACAGCGAACTGCCGAAGGCTGTAAAATCGGGTTCGGGGGGGAAGGTGCCTGAGTTAGACCCCTCACCACCCTGAACAGTTCTGCTGGACGCGAATTCGCAGACGCAATGCGTGCAGAGAAGAAAGCTTTCTTCGCTGCACGTATTGCCACTCCATAGGAACGAAGATGTTTTCTATGTCGTGTCTTGTCAGATACAAGTCGAGTTTTCCGCCATCGTCGCTCCAGTCGTCGTCCTTCCCGCTTCAACTCCCTGAGTTCTTCAGTATACCAAGGTGCCCGATTAGGAGCGGGTCGGAGAGGACGTTTGGGGGCGATCATGTCGATAGCCCTAGTTAGATCTTGATTCCAACTGTTAACCAGGGCTTCTACAGGATCGTCGATGATACCAGCCATAGAACCCTCTAAGGCTTTCTGGAATCCAAGAGGATCCATCAGCCTTCGAGGGCGGACCATCTTAATCGGTCCGCCACCCCTGCAGGGGCGGGTGGTAGCCGTGATACTAACCCTGACCAGAAAATGGTCTGTCCATGACAACACGGAGGTATTTAGCACCTCCGCCCACAGATCTGTCTGTTCGGAACTGAAAACAGCATCGAGAGTGTGACCTGCTGAATGTGTAGGTCCAGAGACCAATTGGGATAGGCCCATGTTTGTCATGGATGCCATGAACTCCCGAGCTGCACCTGACAAACTGGTCCCGAATGGGATGTTGAAGTCGCCCAGGACCAAAAGCCTGGGCGAATCCAACACCAGCTCCGAGACCAGTTCCGTGAGCTCGGCCAGGGAGTCTGATAGGCAGCGGGGTGGCCGGTACACTAACAGAATCCCTAGTCTATCCCTGGTCTTCAGACTCAGGTACACACACTCGATGTGATTCAATTCACGGACAGGAAGTCTGGTCAGGTTAAGATTATCCTTGTAAACCACAGCTACTCCGCCCCCCCGCCCACTTTCCCTCACCTGCTCATTGACACAGTACCCAGCTGGGAGGGCCTGGACCCATGTCGGGCCACTGTCATCTCCCAGCCAGGTCTCTGTGAAACATGCCAGGTCGGCCTTCTCATCTAGAAGAAGATCATGAATGATGTTTGTTTTATTTTTAACCGACCTGGCATTACATAGGAGCAAAGAGAGGTTTTGTGGGTGGCCTGGTTCATTCTCCAAGATCCCCGGGGTAGCAGGGCGACTGGAAGGTAAGATAGGTGTTAGATATCTATCTCTCCTTCCCCTGTAATGGCATTTCGCCCTGCTATCGCTATATCTCCCTTTGCCCTGCACAACACAAATTGCCACTCCCTGACACATTCTAACTGCCGTTCAGCTGGCTCCAATGTTGTCACTCCAGCCTCTGTTCAGCCTGGGCTTCTCAAGAGGAGGGTGAGGGAGGGGAAGGCTACAATGTCCTGTTTGCCTCTTTCTTTTCCTCTCCACTCTGCTGTTGTCACTCCAGCCTCTGTTCAGCCCAGGCTTCTCAGGAGGAGGGTGAGGGAGGGGAAGGCTACAATGTCCTGTTTGCCTCTTTCTTTCCTCCACTCCGGTGTTGTCACTCCAGCCTCTGTTCAGCCCGGGCTTCTCAGGAGGAGGGTGGGGGAGGGGAAGGCTATGATGTCCTGCTTGCCTCTTTCTTTCCTCCACTCCGGTGTTGTCACTCCAGCCTCTGTTCAGCCCGGGCTTCTCAGGAGGAGGGTGGGGGAGGGCAAGGCTATGATGTCCTGCTTGCCTCTTTCTTTTCCTCTCCACTCTGCTGTTGTCACTCCAGCCTCTGTTCAGCCCAGGCTTCTCAGGAGGAGGGTGAGGGAGGGGAAGGCTACAATGTCCTGTTTGCCTCTTTCTTTCCTCCACTCCGGTGTTGTCACTCCAGCCTCTGTTCAGCCCCTTTGGGGCCTTTAAGGTGGTGGGGGTGAATGACATGCATCCCAGAGGCCCCTGAAAGCTGCTTTCCCACCCCCACCCCACTGGGTGTCCTCTTTTTTAGTTTCCCAAATGTGGTCACCCTACCCATAGCTCTGTCCTCCAACACCTTGCTGTTACCTCCCAGCACCTGCCGCCTGAGGCAACCTCTTCACTCTGCCTAATGGTAGAGCCAGCCCCGGGATTGATAGATGGGTAGTGGGAATAAGGCAGGGATTGTTGAAGGGGGAGGGGGTCAAATGCCAATAGAAGGGGAAACAAGGTGAGAATAGGGGCTCATCTACACCCACAGGCCTTCCGGGACAGGTACGGGCATCTCGGGATTTCCAGCTTCCAGGATTGTCTCCCAGGGTCCAAATGCCAGCGTGTTGTCCCAGAAGTGAAGATGGACATTCCGGCATGGTTTTTCTTTTTTAAAAAAAGCAGTAGACATTTGCGCAATTGCGTAAATACTATCCTGCACCAAAAGTACGTTTTTTAAAAACAACAACAACTGGAAACCCGGCACTGAAAACTGCCAAGAGCCATCCAGGGATGGCGAAAATGCTCCCCCCTCACCCCCAATGAGCACAGACTCCCCCTGCAGAGCTCCGTGCCTGTTTGGTGAGCCCTGCTACTCGCGGGAGGAGGGACAACCCCGGGAGCAAGCACTACACCATCTGCGGACCTCGGGGTTGTCCCAGGACCATGGGAAAAACTAAAAAATACAGTCCTAGTTATCCCGGGACAACTGAGAGCTCGTCCCTGGTTGACCCAGTGATCACCTGTGCATCATTTGGGTGCACAGGGATGATCTCGAGCCGACCCTGGGATAACTGGCTGGTGTAGACACAGTCTAAGTTGGGATTTGCTAAGCATCTGACTCTGGTAATGGGGCTTGAAGGAGGAGAGGGAAGGAGCTTAAGGAAGAGAAGGTGGGAGAGGCTTCCAGATGCCGGCAGCATTAAGGTACAAACTGCCGAGACTGCTTCTTCTTCCCACTCCAGTTGGGCCTTGGGGTTTTCCAGGCAGTTGGTTGTTTTGAAAATGCAAACGAACTTCCATCCATTGTTTTTTTTAAAAGCTCACTATTCATCATCAGCAGGAAGAGGAGGATGCTGTGCTTTGCGGCCCTCACAATCAGGCCTCTTTGGAAGGGGCAAAATATTTGCCGTGTGTGATGCCTCCGGTGTACATTTCCCATTGACAAAGCACCCTTTGATGCAAAGAACTCCTCTCCTTGCTAGCTTCTGAATAAGGACCATTGAACGCTGGCCAGCTTTCTTGGCATGTGGGGGACAGGATGCCAACTCTCACATTTGATGGGGAAGGAGGATTCCTTTTTTTGTTTTGTTTACTGCTCAGAACTTCAGGTAAGAAAAAGGAACAGCAAGCTCAGTTTTGCAAGGATCTTGGAAAAGCCAGTACCAAGAGACAGAGACAGAGACAGAGAGAGAGAGAGAGAGAGAGAGAGAGAGAGAGAGAGAGAGAGAGAGAAGATGAATTAGTAAGTACTGGAAGTAGTGGGAGAATGAAAAAGGACAGCTGAAGCAGTTATGAGACTGAGTGGCCAATGAAGAAATCCAAGAAGAAATCCAGGAGTGAAAGGTTAATGGATGTTGGAATTTATATCGCTTGAGGCTCTGAAGCTGACATAAGAAGAGGGAGCCTTTGGGACGTTGGGAGACAACTAGTTCCTTGTGGCTTGAACTTTTGTGGGCAGGCTCCCAGAGCTTAATATGTGCCAGGGCTCTGCCTTGAAAATCTGTTTTCAGTTCCATGTGAAGCAATGATATAGAGAGGAGCCTCTGAACATGCACAGAGTACCTTTCCCTCAGCACAGAGGAACTGCAGACTCTCTCTACACATTTTGGATTGCTGGGCAAAGCTACAAAAGCAGGTGGTCTGGATTGCTGGATAGGCTCAAGCCCTGGTATATAATCTCTTTCCCCTGCTCTCTCTCTGTGTCTCTTAAAAGAAATTAAGCATCGCAAGAGCATATTTCAGCAGATGAAGGTAGCATTATGAAATTGGGGTGTCTCTTCTTTTGGGGAAAAATGGGTTTTTAGTTTCTGTAATAAGTACATCTTACTTTTAAAAGAAAAAAATCTTAGGTTCACAAAGGAATATGAGGAACAAACAGAGAGAGGAAGGGGAAAAAAAGGCTTTTTGAAAAAGAAGTCAGTGACTTTTCATATTCCCAGACAGATTTATTTTGTTTGTCAGGAGGCTCATGTCCTTGAAGGGCACCATCTTCCTCAAGAGTTTGGTAAGTTCACAGCTTTTATATTTGTATTAGTCCTGAACTAGGATCGGTCCTCCTGCATCACTACTATTTTACTATGTAACCATTGGCAGAGATAGATTATTTGTTTGTTTTCCCTCAAACCTTCCATTTTTTTTTTAAAGTGGAGTGGCGGGGGGGGGGGGAGGGGGGGAGAGGTGAAAATTAGCAGGGAATCCAAATGGGGAAAATGCCGAAGTTGAAATATTTGGAAACAGTTCCCCAAGAGAAAAAGAAAAAAAAAAGATTAAATTTGTTGAATTCATGAAGTATGGCGACTAGCTCTGTCGACTTCTTTGACTGTCCTGCTAGCGCCGGGCCTTGTCAGCAGTCTGAGACATACAGAAACGTAGCAGGTGAAACTTTTCTTGGCGGACAGATAAAGCGAGGAGAGGAGCTTGACCAGCTTAATTTTTTTTTGTATTGCTTCGGCGTTAAAAAGTAAAGCAGCAGGGGGCTCAGTAAAATGTTGCCAAGGGCAGCACTATGTGGGGTTGAGGGAGAATTGACCAGTTCTAGAAGATTTGGGGTGCAGAGAGGGAATGCCAGGCACACAAGGGAGTGAGACAGAGAGGGCCATGCAAAGTAAGGAATATTAGAAGAATTAAATAAAGGAACAACAGCAACAACCAACGTCTAGATCACTTTCATTGGACTCCTGTCTAGTACTGGTCTATACTTCAAACGTAAACTGGTTTAACTGTCATGGCTTCCACTGAGAAAGCCTGAGGAGGAAGCACTCTCTAAGGGAAACTTCTCTGTACCCTCACAAACTACAACCCCCTGGTTTTCTTGGGGGAAGGCCATGATAGTTTAAAAAAAATCCCGCACACAATTTCCTTCAAAGTGTTTTACGTATGAAGTGTCGACATGTCAATGGAGTGTAGAAAGCATCGCCCTGTTTTCCCCCAGCCGACACCCCAACCAGCACCTGGCCTTGCATGACAGAAAAAGTCTGAAGAACAACTGGTGTATTTGGATCATTTCACATGCTTTATTTCAGCAGTCAAAATAATTAAAAACATCTCAAATTATTATACATATACAAAATAGGTACAGAATCTTCGGTCGCTCACACTCCCTAGAACATCTGCCTCTTGTTAAAGAGAGGAATGGGTTTGCTTGAATCGAAAAACCCACCGAAAGACAGGAGGGGGAAAAAAGAGTCAAGGTGAAAGGTGGGATTTGGGAGAGCGGAGAAGAAGAGATGAATGAGGAGAGAAGGATGAATGTATCAGCAGCGAGTGAGGACCATGGGAGAACAAGAGAGGCTTGGCACGAAGGTTTGCTTGCGGGGTGGAGCAAGAAATGGAAAAGGAAAGAGGGATGGCAGTGGGGAAGAACTGGATGAATGGGGAAAAAGACAAGCCAACAGGGAATCCACCTGCTTTACAAGAGAAAGACAGAAACTGCTCAGACCTTAATCCCATGTAGTAATGTTTGATCTTTTTTCTCATCATCCTGGATTTTTTGCTTGTTTAAAAAAAAAAAAAAGTTAGCACCTTTTAAAAAATTCACAAGCAAGGCCTCAAATTTCCTTTCCCCCTGCAATAGTCTCATTTCTATAGCACCAAAATGCCCCCGCTTAGCAACACACTCGCTGTGGGGGCAGGGGGAGGCTTTTACAAGTTTCACCACCTCAAAAAGAATTCCATGGGACCTGAAAATTATTAACATAGCAGACTAAAAAGAAAAATATATATATAAAAAAAGACACAGTTAGCACCTTTAACTAAACTTGGAACCTGCTTCACTCCCTCTACCCTATTGAAACCTGGTGCAGGCTTTAAAACAACAACAACCCAAAACTACCCCAAAGAACTTGAAAATGACAATGGTGAGGTAGCCGTCCATACAACAATAATATACATTTAACATTACATTTTCTCTGCTTTCTGGTATTATTGCCCATTTTTCCCCTTCAGTTGTTCGCTGACAACATATTTGCAGCTCTTAAACCTATTTTTTTTAACCTGTTTTACTTAAAAAATAATACTCTCTGGCCTCTTTCAGAGGGACAGGCATTATTCACCCATTCTTTTGATCTAAACAGACTCCTGTTTTGAAAACTACTCCATGACACACCTGTACTGATTTAGCGTTTGTCAAATTTCTTTCTATTGCCGACTGAACAAACCAGGAAAAAATGTACATTTTAAATGGCTGAAAGAATAATCTTTTCAGTGGTATTGCTCTATATAAAAAAACACAGAAAATCTCTCCATATAAAGGTAGTGGCAGAGAAAGATGGCCTCTAGGTAAATTTTGGTATGTTTGTTTGTTTTTTCCAACTCCAGGTTAAGGGGGGGATTATTATTTTATGGGGGTGTGATGGGCTGGTTCTACCACTAGTTTAGCATTGCCCTTGTTGCTGTGGAAACAACAGATTTTTCAAAACTGGTAGTTGTGATACTTCAGGTGTTACTTGGTTTGGACTGATTTCATCATTTTGTATGGGTGTTTTTTTTTGGTATATATGTCTTTTTGGAATGTGCAAATAGCGGTCCCAAGATATTACGATCTAAAAAAGAAGAAGATAAAATCAAACCGTTCTGTCTTCGGGGGGTTTTAATTTAAAAAAAAGTCAAGCAAGTGGATGCACTTCCTTAATTATTTTTGAAAAGTCATTTATTTTTATTTTTTTGGTTTAATGCTTTTTTGCTTTTTTAACGGAAACAAAAATAGTTTTAGAGATGATGGATAGAAAAAGACACAAATTCAAGTCCATGTGAAATTTCCTTCTTTTTTGGCTGTTTTTTATTTTATTTTTTAAACTGTCAGGTTTCCTTTCGGGTTTACAAGAAGCAGACGGGTCCAATCTCAAGGCCAAATTCCTGGTCTGGGGCACCAACGTCCATGGGAGCCACATCAATAACGGGCAACCGGGATGTTTTTGTTGTCTTGTATTCGATGACTGTCTTTCCCCAACTGCCGGTGTGACTCTGCAGAGGAAGGGAGAGCAGGGAGAAATTAGAATTTTGTGTACAGCTTAAAAGACTTCTAAAGCTCCTGGGTCTAAATGCTTTCCCTATTGCACCATGCTTCAGTGCACACAAGCATCCAGTCTATCTGTCTATATAGAAATGTTTTCTCATATTCACTGTGAAATAATAATAACAACAACAACAACAACAACTATTATTCGACTGGAGCATCTGCCTACAACCATGACTTTCTCATTCAGCCCTGCCTAACCGTATTTCCCCAGCCTATGGCTCCATTCATTCATACACATTACAGTCCTTGGGTTAATCCCGAGGACATGGATTGTCTTCGTGGGTATTAACCTTAGTTACAGAGTTATAGAAGAAGGTTTTAGCAACAGGAACAGAGAGAAAAAGGAGACCCACTCAGCCCCCGCCCTACAACTAGTAAAACTATCCTATGCAAGGACTCCTATCTAAGTCTATAGAGATTAGAAAGCAGTTGATACCCATCCATGTCTTGCTGCAGGCTGGCTACCCCACCTAAAGGCCCACCTAAGGGTCCAAGGACTCACCGTGCAGCCGTCCTCGGTGACTCCATAGGTGAAGCGGCTGTTGCCCTCTGCTCTGATCTCAATTTCGTTGGAGCCCTGGAAGAGCAGAGCTTTCTTCAGGTTGCCAGTCTGTTGGTCCATGTAAGCCACACTGTTCTTGCAGTGGTAGGTGATGTTCTGGGAGGCTTCAGTGGACATCAGGCGTAGGAAAGTCAGTTGGATGGCAACATCAGCTGGGTTGGATCCCTCACCACCATATTCGAACTGCCAAGGGAAAGAGATAAAAGGAGGTGAGAAAATGGTTAGTGCTTGTTGTCTCCTCTAGGAATCCCCTTTGCTAACCCTGAAACCTAGCTGGTGGCCTCTTCATTTTCTCTCCATGTTGAGAGCGCCTAGGCAATAAAGCAGGAAAAGTCTGGCTCATGACAAGCTGAACACGGCCCTCCTTTAGGAAGAAAACTCCAACCTGGGGACCCATGAGATGCAGAGAAAGATGGGCATCTTGGCAAGAGGTTATTAACAAACTGGTTTTTCCAGTTGCACTAGCTAAAGCTCTTTTGAGCTAGCCTAGCCTTATCCTGGCATGCCAAGCTACCTTTCTACAACAGCACTGCTTTGCCTTTGACCCATGAGCCAAACTAAACCTCAGGAACCTGTCACCTAAAAATTGGCTTATGCTTACTTTTGATTGGATTAATGACCTTTTCACCTCCTTTGCTTCATAGAATCATAGAGTTGGAAGTGAATTCATGGGTACTCAATTCCAACATCCTTCAAGCAACAGGATTATCTACTTGAGACTCCTTGACCAACAGGAATTCCCTCACCCTATCCATTCCCCTTACTCTGATAGACATCCTTAGGTATAGAGCTGGAAGTGAACTCAAGAGATCATTCAGGTACTTCTCCTGCTTCATAGATCAAGCTCCCTCAAATTAACCTCACCAAATTTTGTCCAAGCAGCTTTTTAAGTCCTTTGGTGATAAAGATTCTATGACCTTTCTAGGGCTTCTCCACCCTTTCAGTTTTTCCTAGTGGCCAACCTAAATCTTTCTGGTTACTCTTTGAGCACATTCTTTCTTGCTCTACTCTCCATGGCAGACAAGGAGAGTAGGCATGGATACCTCAATCTTCTTGTGGCAGGTCCTATATGTGCATTAAGGCTACCACAAAGTTCCTTCTCAATCTCTCTTCCCCATGTTTAACAGCCCCAAACCTTGTCTTTAAACAGGCACACACTAGGTTCTTCTGCCTGTGGGATTCCTTCCACACATGATCCTCAAGGAATTCATATGAGCCCTAGCTCAGGAGATGAGCTGGAATAAACCTGACCATGAAATAAATCTCCTAGTCCCAGTTCAGAGCAAATGTTGCTTAAGCTTTCATGTTTCACTGATTCCTGGTCTCACCTGGAAGCCTTCGCTCATTGCCTCGCCAAACCAGACATGTTTCTTCTCTTTGGGGTTCTTGCTAATGTACCAGTTCTTCTGAGAGATGGTAGGCTGAGCTGGGTAGACGCAGGTCTCTCCGGTCTCCATGTTACAGTGTACCTTGATGGCATCCAGGTTGCAGCCTTGGTTGGGGTCAATCCAGTACTCACCTGATGAAGAAGGTCAAAAAAATGAGTGAGTGGGTTGATGGAGAAAGAATTATGGTAGGAGCAAAAAGAGACCTTTCGACTTGCTATTCTAAAACTGATGAACCAGTTGTCCTTCCTTCTCCTAGCACAGATTCCTCTGTGCTAGGAGTTCTCAGATGTTGTCAAAATGACCAGGACAATATCTACTCAAGCTTCACTAAGAAAAACAGGCCATCAGCTTAAGGGAAAGCAAATTAAATTAAAAGATAGAGAAGAGAAGGATGTATTGTAAAAAAACAAAAACAAATCCAGATGGCTGCTCCATCACACTCCAGCAACTGACAATCAACACAAGAAATAGCACCTGAGTCAACAACTGTGACTGGATGTGTGAACCAAGCCCAAGAGAAAGAGAAAAGTCAGTAGTAGAAGAGGAAAGCGGTGAGAGTGAAGAGAAGTGAACAGAAGCAGCACAAGACAGAATTGGTATTGAAGGAAGGAGAATTCATGATTTTCCTGCACTTACCGCTCTTCCAGTCTCCATGGCACATCTTCAGGTCACGGCAAGTGCGGGCTGGGTTCTTACGGGTTCCTTCGGGGCTACGGATGTTCTCAATCTGCATGGACAGGCTCTTGAGGGTGGTATCAACTTCCAAGTCACGGTCGCGCATAACATTGGCATCATCAGCTCTGTAGTAGCGGCCACCATCATGAGCTTTCTCCTGAGGAGGCTGGGGCAGGAAGCTGAAGTCAAAGCCACCGCTAGGTGGGCCTGGGGGACCAGGTGGACCGGGAGGTCCAGTGGCACCCTGGAGAAGAAGAAGAAGAAGAAGAAGAAGAAGAAGAAGAAGAAGAGTTGGAGGCAAAGTTTTCTTCAAATCAATCCATTCAGGCTATGAGACTTCTACAGTTAGATGGAATACGTACAACGGGGCCAGCATCACCAGTACGACCACGGGGACCAGGTGGGCCAATGGGACCAGGGAGACCATTCAGACCATCTTTGCCAGAGGCACCAGAAGAGCCAGGAGGACCCTGTCAGGAAGAGAGGACAGAAATGCACAGTTAGTAAGGTTTTGGCATAAGATGAAAAACAGAAATGAGAAAAACACCCACAGATGTTCCAGCCCACATTCCAGCCCATCCACGGTGCACTTAATTGCAAAATGTAGCACTCTTTCCCACTAATCTATTATCTACCTGAGTGTTGATGACTGGCAGGCTATAATACTTGCAGCATCACATACTGATTCCCTATCAGGACAACTCTGAATTGTTTGGGGCGGGCTGTGTTGTGCACATCCATCATTGCAATTATATTGATCTTTGCAGTGATGCTCACCAATTGTCATGGCCGATGGGTGGAAGGGGGAACCATGGTGAAATGTCTTTCTGCTACCTAGTACTTTTTCTTTTAATCACTACTTCCCAAATTTCCAGTTTAGAGGGGATGGCACCAAACTGTGCCCCACATAGACATTTCCTCATTCTCAATTCATGACTCCTTCAAACTATTAGAGTCACTTCACAATTAAACCAACAACAGATACTTCTCCTTAATTCAGACTTCACTAATCCCCCTCCACCCACGTTCTGGTAAGCCCCCCGGGACACTTTAGTGCCTAATATAATAACCTAAAATTATACTGACATGGCTCCTGAATCGGATCTTTAGTAAGAATTTGGAAGTTTGTACAGACCCTTGAGGGTTCCCCCCTCCTCCTCTCATCAAATATTGCCTATCTTTTGCTATACATTAGAGAACAGCCATATTCTGTGGATCCCTGTCTAAATAACTGATTTCATTTGTAAAGACTGTGTTTTACTGAATAATTTTATTCATGTTTACTCAAAAGTAAGCCCTACTGTGTTCAAATGGGGCTTATTCCCACATTTGTGTGCATAGGATTGTAGCCTTCGTTACTCAGATGATCACTATGGTTCAAGTATACAGCTCCTTCAAACTGTAATCAATTTATGGTGTCTGCTGTTCCATCTTTGCTTGATGACGCCTTGGTTTTTTCCCGACATTTTCCCCAGAGTTTACTCTTTCATCCCTGAGCTGTTATAAGGTCACAAAAAATTATACTTACTCTTGGACCAGCAGGGCCGGAAGCACCAGAGGGACCTTGTTCACCGGGAGAACCCTACACAGGAGAAGAAACAATTCGATTTCTAGTTCTTTGAGGGAAAGACGGATAAGCAAGGGAAATAAATACATGCAACCAATCGTGCATGCATAAAATATATTCTACATTTTCACAACTGTTGAATAAAATATTTGCTCATGGGAGCAAGAAGGAACGAAACAGTCACTTTATAAAACACTGATTAATTTTTAGAGTTCTAAAGAGAGATGTCATCCATCTGTCAACGTTAGTAGGCTTTTTCTGTCTATGTAGCCCACCTGAAAAAGTACTTGAGTGTGCCGTAGTATCAAGGAGCACTGAGGAAATCATGGTAAACTTACGTCTGAATTTTTAAAAAGTCTGAACTTCCTGTCAGTGAGATGAGCCCATGCCTGCTTGATCTATTGATCAAGAAATCCAGTGACAACTGCACAAGAGAGGCCAGAGGCCTACTGCTTCTGGCCTCAGAATCAGTTCTACCAAAGAGGAGGCCATAAGTCTTGCTTTCTGATGGTAGGAAATAGCAGGTTAAATGTAGGCTTGTATAAAATATCAAGGTGGAATTTCCTTGTAGATAACAACAGTAGCTTTTGTTTATTAAAAATGCACCTTACATAAGAGTTGGCTTGAGGATCAGATCAAGGGCCATTTGCTTGCCAACTAGATATCTCTGGATTGCTTGCAAACAGGAAGGAGAACAGCTATATCCTGTTATTTGTTCTCAGAGGCAGTTTGAACAGGGAGTTTGGCTATCTTTGCTACTGATAGGCCTACCCTCCACAAACGTGTCTAATTCTTTTTAAAGACCATCTGAAAGAGCAGTCCTATGCATATCTACTCAGAAGGAAGCCCCATTGAATTCAATGGTACTTACCCCCGGATAAGTGTGCACAAAGTTGCAGCCTTATTAGCCCTGGAAATGAGACTGATGGCCTGAGCTAGCAAAACACTGTCAGCTGGCAGTGTGTGTGCAGGTATGCACAACTTGAAATCTCTGTGAGGACATTTAACTGATTATAAGCCACTCCGAGAGCCTTTTTTTTGGCTGATGAGCGGGATAAAAATACAATAAATATGATAAAATAAAATAATATTTTTGTTTACTTCATGAGGGCTGTAGCCTTAAAATAGCTAGTGCTGTGAATCGCTCATGGCATACAGATAAGTCCAAGTGCAGCTCTAGGGAGCTTTGTAACATGTAGGTCTGCTCTGTGTCAAAAAGACAGGATTTATTGATACTCACAGGGGGACCAGGGGGGCCCTGGAGACCAGAGAATCCTCTATGACCCTTCATGCCTCTTTCACCATGTTCGCCAGCCTCACCCTTGTCACCACGAGCACCTTGTCCACCCTGTAAATGAAATGCAAAAATTAAAGTTCAGTTTAATGGGCTTTCACAAGTCCAAATAAAAATAAAAATGGATGGGCCATTCTGTGTAGCTGTGAAAGTTAAAAGCTGCTTTTTAAAAAACCTGTCTTCTAAATGGAAGACAAAGATAACATGCATACACAGGCAACAGATGCCCGACTGTATCCTTTCAGCTAGCACGCAATGGCAACCATCTTGAAACAATCTAATAGCAATAATCGTAGCATATTTAAATTACATAATTCTTTCATTATTATTTTTTTTAAAAAGAGAAAATAATGTTGTTAACTTCAAACTTACAGCAGGACCACGAGCACCAGCGGGACCAGCGGGACCAGCAGGGCCAGCGGGACCCTAGAAAGGAAGAGAAGGAAAAAATGTACATATCATTGGTTTAAAATCTTCATGCAGAACTGGGCATGCAGCCTGTTTCTTTAGAATCTCACTCCTTGTAAGGGAGTGGTTTTTTTCCCCTCTTTTCCCTAGATCGCAGCAGGAAGTACTTTGGATCATTTATTATATTTTACTCTAGGGGGAGCAAAGCATTTTTTTATGTTGAGGCCGTGCCCTGGATTTCAATTTTGCTCCTATGACTATGAGCCAAAACTGATATCTAGAGGTTAGATCAACAGGGATAATGATTTATTGGCAAGAGCAGTGAATTTAAAGCTTAGGCCTCATCTACAAGAATTCGGCTTTGCGCCTGGTTAGCCGATTATGCGCATATTCGCAGATGCGCTTTATCGTAAATGCTTGTATGCAGGAGGTAATTGAGCACTCAGCTGGTGATCTCAGCTGGTTGTTTCAAATGCGCTTTACAAGTAGTTAATGCGGAGAATCGCTTGTTTGCATAGTCAAAATGCGCTTTAACGGCCGGAGCAAAATAATTTTATTTAACGCGCATTCGATAATGCGCATAATCGGAGAGAAAACGCGCCTCTACGCCCGATTTGCGATCCGTTCTTGTAGAGGTAAATTTTTTAATGCGCCTTGAAAGAGCTTTAAATGCTTCTTGTAGAGGCAGCCTTAGAATATATGGGTGGGACTATCAGTTGGAATCGAGCTGAATAAGGTCTGTCGGCAGACGTTGCATCCACTTTGCAGGAGCTAACCAGGTTTGGATACTGTTAGTGTCTGGATGGGGGGGGGGGCACCTGAGAAGTGCTCCCATCCACCAAAGTACACTGACTGCCTTGAGGTCTATGGAAGAAAGGCAGGATATGAATGAAATGAATGTGCAGCCATGAACAGATGTCATTCCAAATTAATGAATGCAGGATGAAAAGTCAATGTGAGCAGAGAACCAGAGGTGGCATATATTCCAAATTAGTTCAGCAAGAAGGTATGATCTTTAATATGTACCTTTAGCAACTGTGAAATCCCAAAGCTGAACATGGTAATGGTGTGGGTGAAGTGTTCCCACCTCATCTGCTGGCATCTTTATTGAGCATGAATATGGAAATGTGTGCGGCCGACACCTATTCCAGATTAATTGACTTGGAGTAATGTGATCTCCATGTGGTACAGTAAAGTTTGGAGCAGGGAAGAATGAGGATTCTGAAAAGGGCTTCTTTTTTGACCATGTATTCCACATTGTGGGAAAACAAAAAGAAGTGCCACTTACAGTCTCACCACGGTCTCCATTCTTGCCAGCAGGGCCAACGGGGCCAGGGGCTCCGGGAGCACCAGGAGCGCCAGGAGCACCTGCTGGGCCACTCTCACCACGATCACCCTATTTGGGAAAGGAAAAGGAAGAGGAGAGGATCAAAGCTCAGAATCAGTGCAGGGTCTGTCTTTCGTTTTGAATAGGACTGTCTTGCAACACAGGTCATCAGTAACCTGAAGCCTGTTGCATGTGTATGTAACTCACCTTAGGACCAGCAGAACCATCACGCCCAGGAGCACCCTCTGCACCAGGAGAACCCTATGGGCCAAGAAGAAAAGGAGACAGAGAATGAGATCATAGAAAGTCAGAGCTTAAAGACTTTCCATGGACCAAGGGATTGTGACACTGAGCTAAACATTCTGAACTCTCCCATTGAAATATATTATTCAAATCACATCTATTTACTCTACAAAGAGCAAGTACTCAATGAACACAGGAAGCTGCCTTATACTGTGTCAGATCTTTGGTCTGTCTAGCCTATATGGTTTACTTTTCTTGGCAGCATCCCTCCAAGGTCTTTCTCAGACCTTTTAAAAAGAAGATGCCAAGGACTGAACCTGGGATCTTCTGCAAGTGAACCATGTTCCTGATCACTTTATGATCCCTTCCTGAAGCTGCTATTGATCCATTTAGCCTAGTGTTATCAATTATGTCTGGCTGAGCTCACCATGGCTTCAGCCTGAGATCTTTCCTGGCCCTGCAATTGAGATTCTTTTAACTGGAGCTGTCAAGGATTGAACTTGAGACACCCAGCATGCTGAGCATGCATTCTACCAGGTAGCTATGGGCCCACCCCAATTTGCACAGTTTGGTTTGCACCATATTTTGTGATTAATGGCAATAGATTCTGATGGAACTGGGCTTCCACAGAGGAATGAGAACAGTAAGCAGATTTAGGATCATGGAGCTGCTGTGGAAATAGGAAGGCTTACCTCACGTCCAGCTTCACCAGAGGGTCCAGACAAGCCAGGTGGTCCCATTGGGCCAGGAGGACCGCGTTCACCAGAAGGACCAGATGGACCTTGTTTGCCAGGCTCGCCCTATGGAGAACAGTCCAATTAGAACAACAACAACAACAAAAAGAATCCAGAGATTCAGATCGAGAAGGGGAAAAAGTGAGCGAGAGAGAGAGAGAGAGACATGGAAAATTATACTCATCCCCCAACCCCTCAAGTAATGATGCCTAGTACCGAAGTCCAAACAAATTATTTAGGCATCGGAGGCAGAAGATCAAACAAGTACCTTTTTCTTTCCCTGGTAGTCAAAATACAATAATGCTAAATTAAATAACTAACAATTTGCTGCCCTTTCATGACATCCAAACTCAGCTGCTTGAAGTGGCCATCTCAATCTGCCTAATGGTAAAGCAGGCCCTGGGGGCAGGGGACAGAGAGATGGGTGTATATTTTCCATGGAATTTTATATTCCTTGGATGTATCATTCTCCTATTAATGCTACAGCACTGGGGAAGTATCAGTTCTATAGAGGGTTAGTAAGGCGTGGACATGTCTCAGATATAGATTTCTATAGCATTTTCAGTTCTATAAAGCTTACAGCTCTGATCTTTATAGTGCTTATGAAAAATGCATTAAGTTTATAGTTTGGTGAGCTTTCACAGCTTGAATTTGTTTTGGTTTTGAAATCTGATATTTAAGGAACACTTTAATAAACCCCAAATCTTGTTTGTTGATCATTAACTAAGGTGATATTGTTCTCCTTCCCAAAATTATAAATCAAGCCGCTTCTATTTTGCGAAAGGCTATAAAACAAATTCTAATTGGGATAATATATATTCAGGATTTTGCAAGCAAATTTGAGCTAGGCGAAATCCATTTGAGAACTTTCCTGTCAGACTTCATTTCAGCTCTGGTAGTTCATGCAGCTGTGAAGGTATCTGTTTTATGGAGCTGTGAATGGTTTCTTTGAAAGAGAATTCCAGGAATTTGTGAACTGCCATTTCTAAAAAATTGTCAGGCTCCAGCCCTCAAAACACAGAACATCTGTCAAATCTATTTTGAAGGCCTAGCAAAATTGCTTAGATAAAAATGTGAGCAGATGAACGCTATCCCATCTTTTGGGACAACCTGTCTCTTGGCTTATGTTTAATATGAACAACAAGCATGGGAAATGCTTTGAGAGTTTATGGGTTGATTGTAAAGTAGGCTTGTCTATTCAGTTCATCATCGTTATGCATTATAAGCAAGAGCAGAAATGAAGAGTTGCATGAGGATGGGAAGCCTTGCTTTGGGATTTGAGCTGCAATCCTAACCCCTCTTCCTTGGAAACATACCACTGAGGTCAATATAGACTTGCATATAAATGTGCTTAGTACAAGAGTGTGGGGGACACAAAACGTGAGCAAGAGTCTCCCAGAAAGTCAGCATAGAGATTTGCCACATTTCCTCCTGTTCTTTTGTTCTCTTATCCCAACTACAGAGTTCATATTGGGTCATCAGAAATGGATGAATAACCCAATTTAGGTTGTTTTGCTCATACCCTTTGTGTTTGCAGCCCCATGTGTGGCTGAGCCCTCTTAAATGACATATCCCTGACCTCAAAAAAACATCACTGCTGTTCCCCTACCCTGAGGACCAAATTCTGCCCCAGCAAGCTCAGGACAAAAGTGAATCCAGACTATCTTCTTAGAGGTGTTAGAAGAATTGAAGGGAAATACTCACGGATGGTCCGGGAAGACCAGAGAAACCTCTCTCGCCTCTTTGTCCAGGAAGACCAACTACACCACGTTGTCCAGCAATACCTTGTGGGCCAGAAGTACCAGGGGCACCCTATAGGAGCAAGGGAGAAGAGACATGAGGAAGATGTCAACAAAGAACTGCTCTGGTCGGAGGGACAGATAGCAATATGCTACTTCACTTAAAGGAATTAGGCCCAGCAGCAACTAAGCAGCTCTAGCAAGCAGTGGGCTGGTAGTTCTGTGAGCCAGAGCAGGTTAAGAAACAAGAAGCTGGAGGGCTTGTTTGAAGGATAAGAACAGTTGGATGTCCTGACTCCTCTTTACATTGTGAGCAATCGCCAACCCTTTTGTTTTTTCAATCCATGTCCTGCCAAAAAGCATTCAACATCCTATTGTCCCCTGCCTGGTTGTCTGTACGATTTTTCTTCAAACTAGAATCCCTTTAAAAGGGTGTTGTTTTACTGTTCATGCCAAGGCTTACTTTTCTCACATCTTTTTTATTCCTAACATTTTAAACACGCTAGCGAACATGGTTAATGTGGTATGTAAGGTCAGGAACCACCATTTTTAGTTATAGCCACTACAAATGGGACTATTTAATTTGAATAATCTTTTCCTGTGCACAAATGCGGTCATGAAGTGTTGCATGTAACTGCATGATGGGGCACAGTGCGGCATCACCACCAGGAAGCAGGGCATTTTAAAAGCAGCTTAAGTTAGAAGAATTACTAGCACTGTATTTGAGCTTGCATGTAGCGAGCCCTTGCTGGTTGTGAGAAGGAGACTCCACATGGAGCAGATACCCAGCTTGGCTCTAGCTACCGCACTAAAGAGAGGTGGCTTGTAGGATGTGGTGTATACTTACAGCAGGTCCGTCGGAACCAGGAGATCCCTTCTCACCAGTTGGGCCAGGTGGGCCAGCAGGACCAGCTTCACCGGGGCGGCCAGCAGGTCCAGTCTCACCACGATTTCCTTTGGCACCTTCCTTTCCACTGGGGCCTGGTGGGCCGGGAAGGCCGATGTTACCCTTTAGGAAAGGAGAAGAGGCAAGTCAGTGCATGTCACAACTACAGGCAGGATGCTGAGCTGCATGGAAAGCTGTCCCAATGAAGCTTCTTAGGGGAAGGACCCCTAGTTGAGTTGAATTCATGCTCAGGGTCTGTCTGATCACTCTGGGAATGAGAGGTTTAGTTTTCCCCAGCCTAGTTTCCAATGCTGGCTGGGGAATGCTGGGACCTGTAAGTCCAATGCCTCTGGAGGGCACTAGGTTATGGAAAGCTGGGCTAGTTGGTTTTAATTATATATTCCTAGAAGTTTGCTCCTGTCAAAAGCTAGGCCACCACAGTTTAAACCAGGTGCAACTTCCAGGTTGTTTTATGGGCAGTTCCAAGTAAAGTACATTGATGCAAGTATGACAGCAGCCAGATCTTTTTAATGGTTATGTTTCCCCCCCTGACACATCCTGAGGATGATAGTTTAGTGGGGGAGCTAATAATTTTCTCTGAAAGATCTTTAGCTTCTCCTCCCTAACTATAATTCCCAGAATCCCCTGGGAAGAAATACTGACCATTAAGTTAGTAATATTAAATATGCCCAAATGCCTTTTCTGTTCATTCTACCATTTTCTTGTATACCGCTGAAGTCAAATTGATGAGTCAGTGATTGTCCCGCATGTGGAACAGATGAATTCAAAATTCTGGAATATTCTAAATTCAGTATGAATATTTGGATGACATGGACAAACTCAAACTTTAATAAATCCCAACATTTTCTGCTGCGTCTCAAATTTCCTTCTTTCTCTGTGTGTGTGTGTGTGTGTGTGTGTAAAATGTGAAAAATTCAATATGCAGTTTGCAAAAAAAAAAATTAGATGTAAAAATTATTTTGGAATAGACTATTTTTGAAGCATTTAATTCAGAGAAAAAACATAAGGATGGATCCAAATTAAGTTACATGCATTTAGTTCCCATTGAAATAATTGGGACTTAAGTTATGAGTAACTTGTCCTATTGATTTCAGTGGGATCCAAACACAACTAACTGCACCTGGATCCAATCCATTGTATATTCACATTTGAACAGCTTCAGCACTTTTCTCATATATGTATTTTTTCCTGTTTATGATCACCATTTCCTGTTTCTCTGCTGAGAAAGCAAACATATACTCTTGTGGCATTTCTTAGAAACTTCCCACTGAGTATCCTCACACTGTCAGTTGTGTAGCAGTAGTTCTCCAAATGAGTTCCAACAGTAATCAAAGGTGTGTTTATAGGAGAAGGGTACTTACAGATGGGCCAGGGGGTCCAACTCTTCCACCAGCTCCAGGGAATCCAGTAGCACCCTGTAAAAGAAATTAGGGAGAATGTTCCATTTTCAATAACCCATTCCTACAAAACTGTATGAGTTTGTGTGTGTTGATCCTGCAATGATTCAAATTGATTTTGCCTTAATTTGATCCTGGTCTTAGCTGGCCTTAGTACTCAGATCTCTTTGCAATGCCAAGATTGTTGCTAAAGAAAGATGACCTCCTAACCCTTCTAGCACCTTGCCAGAAAACACCACTGCTTCTATTCTACATTGAGTTTGAGAAATATGGAGTACAATATTTCTGGGGAACCTCGTTAACATAACACCTTTCTGGGGAGTCTCATATCTATATCTAACCCAGCTAGGAGTACATACAGCTAGTCCTTAATTTCAGTGAGGACTTGCTGGAACCAAGCTCCAGAAAGGGGTTCTTTCCCTATCACATATTAGTTGAGATTAGGCTGGCTAGTGAGTGCCTCTGAGCACATGCAGAGACTTTTTCTTCTCCATAAAATAACCAGTCTCCTTTAGATATAGATAAACTATTTTGGATGAGGTGTCAAAGAGCCCTATCTTGCTCATCTAAACCCCAATGCTGGTGCTGAGAGTTCCATTAATTTTCTAACCCATTGTCTGTCTTTAAATGATCTAGGAAGAACTAGAGCTATTTTCTCGGGAAATAAAAGCTTGGTGAATGTGAATGATGATTTGAATGGCTTCATTCTCTTAATTTGCATCCAGTTCAGTAGTGCAGAAGGAGGTACTCACAGGGGGTCCAGCACTTCCACGAGCACCTTTGGGTCCAGGAGCGCCAATAGCACCCTGTAATAGGTGGAGAGAAGTTAGAATTAAAATAAAGGCTGATAGAAGGTCAAGGTTTCACAGAAGAGATTAGGAAGTCATGAGGGGTCACTTACAGCAGGGCCGGGAGGTCCAGTGGCTCCAGCAGGGCCGGGAGCACCTGCATCACCTTTAGCACCAGCATCACCAGATTCACCTTTAGCACCTGGTTGTCCATCGGCACCCTATGGAGGTAAGAACAGAGCAGCTGATGAAGAATAGCAGGATGGAAATAGAAAGATGAAGGGACCTTAGCTATATGATATTTAATATGTATCTTTCTCTTCGTCATCCAAGTATATCTGACTAAACTGTCTTCTTGAACCAGAGGAATTTAGACCACATAATTTCTGAGAATTTGCCCTAACGTGGACTCCTGTGGTATTGTGGATTTTACAGATGTGGTCCAAGCAGGGCCAGGTGGAATCAGAAGCTAGTTTGCCCAGCCTGGAATGGAGGTGGTGGCCTGATCAAGTCTGAGAGATTCAGTTCCGGGTTTACCTTGCCATTGCTGCCATGTTGGAGTCAACCCTTTGTGCCACAGTGGATAATGATTTGGACATGGGAGAGCCAGGTTTAAATCCCCAAGTTTTCAGCTACGAGCTCATTGGATGGCCTTGGGGCCAGTCACCATATCTTTCTCAATTTAACCAACCTCACAGGGTTGTTGGCAGGACAAACAAGATGTTGTTGAGCTAAAAGTACTAAAGAAATCATGACTAGTAATTTGTAATCCTGAATCAACTGGAAGAAACACTGAAGAAAGTACTTTTGTTACACTAGTTGTGTACTAATTCATGCCTACCCGACAGCTGTAGTAATTAGGGAGTTGGTAAGTAAGAAATGAAAATGCTCCAAAGTGGGATATTGTTTGTTTGTTTGTTTACTTGACTGAGCAATTTCAGTAACGTGGAGCATTTCATTTTCTCCTGCCAGAGGTCACTTGCTAATATTCCTGTACCATGTCTTGTAGTCAGCCTTGCCTATTGCCTATTTCACTTTCATTGCATAATGTCTACAAAGCTGATGGGTTATTCACCCTCCATCCTGCCCCAGGCACAAAGAATGCACAATGCAAAGTGAAAGTTTGTCATCCTACTCACAGGGGGACCAGCAAATCCAGCGGGTCCAGCAGGGCCAGGTTCACCACGATCTCCCTGAGAAGGAAAGAGAGACACACACACACATGGTCAATGATGCGCGGGAGAGAGGAAAGAAGGAAAGTCTGAGATGAGAAAGTGACACAAGACAGAGAACTACTTACAGGAGCACCACGACCACCGGTGGGGCCAGCAGGGCCAGAGGGACCAGCTTCACCCTAGGTGGGGAAGAAAAAGAGACCAAGTTAAGCTCCACAGAACCAGAAGGCATCATCAAATATTCTGTGCACAAGTAGGACAAAGCAACAAAACATGGGATGCAGCCAAGCAGCAGCTTCCTAGAGATTAAATTTGTGCTGTGTGAAGAATTATTTTTTAATGAATAAATAAAAAAAGCTGAACTTATATCTACTTAGGTAAATTTGGCAGGGGTCACAAATGTTTATTTTTCTGCTGATTTATCCACTGAATTGAATGGATGCATAAATGTAATATGTTAATTCAAAAATTGGACAATTACCCTTCATATCTGGCCAAAGAGCTGTTGAGCTCTAGCACAAAACTGCACTGCAAAATTCAGAAAAATGCAAAATCTAAAGGAAACCTGCAATCTGATTCCCACATTACTCCAGGGGGTGCAGATGAAGACAGTTTGCTTTGAAATATGGACCGAACAAATTCCTAGAGCCTTCCAACTTATTTACGGTACCAGTAAATCTAGCTGCCAGCTGCCACTTTGATTTCAAATACTGAGTCCTGTCAAATCAGGTCTGGTCTTTACAGCGATGGCTGGGAGGAGCCCAATGTAGGCTCACCTTCCTCTAGTCGTTTGTTTTCTTCCCAAGTCCAGCCCATCTCTTAAAGCCCAAGGAGCCCAGATGAAGCCAGAGAACAGCCCAGAAAATTATCATGGTCTTCTCTTAAGGAGTCACGGTTCTATAGGACATGTGGTGCTTACATTCTCATGCCTTAAAATTCTTTGGGGGCAAAAGGGGCTTCCCCCTATTGCTGCCTGGTTCTGACAATCAGCGTGGGCAGACCACTGCATTCACTTGTAGGAAGGAATACGTTAACCCTCTGCAACCCCACCTAATCAGGATAAATGTTGGGTTGAAGATTGAGGAGGGAGTTTCTGTGTCCCAGTGGCAACTGTCCGAGACTCTCCATAGAGGTCTTCCTCGCACTTTGCAGAACAACGGCATCGAACCCTGAACTGGGAATCCCTAGTTCCTAGCTCATTCACAAATCCATTTAAGTGTCAAGAAATGTGCATGTTAAGTGGAATCACTTGTCTAGAGCCCTGACAATGAGAGATCATGAGGCCTTTTCGGGAAAGAAGATGCATAAAAGTAGGTGGAATACTTACTTTGTCGCCAGGAGCGCCAGATGGTCCAGGTGGGCCAATGGGTCCAGTCAGTCCTCTGAGTCCATCTTTGCCGGGAGCACCATCAGCACCTTTGGGACCTGCATCACCCTAGGGAGGAAGGAAGATGGAGCAGGCCATGAAGCCACGAAGAGAACAGCAAGTATTGGGAGGAAGGACTCTCCGTTGATGTTGTGACATGTCTCAAATTTGAAGCCTTGGCATAAATTTCAATCATGTGGAGAATTCATATCAGGATGCCAAACAGGTTTGGGGCATGAGGGATTTTCTCTCAAGGGTTTTCCAAGGGCTTGAAATGAAAGGGTGGCTAGCACCCCAAAGCCTTTAGCCAACCCAGAAAGCAAAGCCTGTAAATCAACCTCTTGCTTTGGCTCTGCAGAAGGGAGTATTATCTGATGCTAGGTTGGGTACTGAGGATTGTAAGGAGGGAAAGAGCCTATATGCCAGTTAATTGAACTTAAGTTGACCTTCCAATTCCTTCTTTCCCTTCTGATCCTGCTTAATGATAGGTCAGAGACTTTGTATGCAGGTGGTCCCAGGTGCCATCTCCAGCATCTCTACTATAAAGGATCCCAGGTAATGGTGCTGGGAAAGGCTGACATCAGCCTGAGATACTGAAGAGCTGTTGCCAGTTGATGTAGCCCAGAGACCATAGCGCTCCAGATGTTGTTGGTGTCCAACGCCCATTAGCTCCAGCCAGTGTGGCAGTGGCCAGGTATGATGGGTGATGTAGTCCAACAACATTGGGAGTGGTCACAGGTTCCCCACCCATGGCGTACAATCCTGAGCTTGATGGACCAAAGTGGTGACTCAGCATAAAGCAATTTCAGGTTTTCTCCTCATGGTTCTCCACCCACAGGCCTCCCCTCCAATTGATAGAGTGTGTTCAAAAGCCAGGAACAAGATGGAGGAAGGCACTGGGAGGACGGGATGATGAAATAAAGGGGAAAATGAGATGTGACAAACCTGAAGAAACAGAAAATGTCTTTGGATGTGGAACAGGACCTGGAAACTCTTACTATGCCTCAACTGTCAATTGCTCTGTGGCTACAGAAAGATCACCCGGCCCCACTTAACTAGCTTGTGGAGACTCAGAGCTGCTGGGAGTTGTTGCCCTATTCATAGGGATTTTTTCCCTTTGGCTTTCCCTGCAAACTAAGAATGACTCTCGGCAACTGTATTTTGGCATGACTGCATTCACCATCATTACTCTGCATAATCCTCAATAACTAGCTGAGGTCTTTCTGCTCCTTTGGGCTAACCACCTTACCTCCTGTTCCAAAATCTCCTTTCTACCTCCCCCCACCCCCTCCCACCCACCATGCTTGATTTTGATTGTGAACCTTTGGGCTGGGAATGTCAGGATTATCTTGGCACAGTAATGTTTATAAGATTATGCAGGAATGGCTGTTCTGAGTGATAAGAAGAGAGAGAGAGAGAGAGAGAGAGAGAGAGAGAGAGAGAGAGAGAGGAAGAAATGGGAAAGGTCCCCTAATAGCACGATGATATCGGCATGGGAAGTGAGTGACTGCCATTTTGATAAGTCTCATTTTCAAGGACTAGATACTTACTCTATCTCCCTTGGCACCAGGCAGTCCAGCAGCACCACGTTCACCAGGCATACCCTGCAGACCAGGAGGACCTTGATTTCCGGAAGCACCAGGAGCACCAGTATCACCCTACAGAGACGCAGCCCAGGAAATAGAAGGGGACAATGATCAGAATCAGAGCTAAGGCATTAGCACAAGCACCATCAGATCCTTTCTGAATTCACTCTCTCACACACACACACACATTGAACCACAATTAGCTTTTCTGATGCTCAATCTGATGTCCTGTGTTTTCCAGGTAGACAACAATTTAGAGGCCTTGGGCTGGTGATACTAAGGGTGATACAAAATGTATAAACATCTCAATCTTGTTTTGAGTGAAATGTGGCTCTAGCCGTAAAGGGAAAAGGAAGGTCCCAAAGCTTGCCCCTAGTGGTTTGGCTAGCTCAATCCTGCAGCACTAGGCACTGGAAAGATGGAGTGGGCATGTAGGCAGGCAAGTGCACTGTAGCTTATTGCTTAAGTGAGGTGCAGAAAAACATTTTATCTCCTAAATAGGAAGCAGTGACCATCATTCTTGTCAATTGTAGGCCTGCTGAGAATAATGAGGCAAAGCCATCCCCAATAGGAAACTAAGAGGGGCTTTTGGAAAATGCATAAGAATGACACACCACTGCTATGCATTCCTCCCATGCCTGGATATCTAGAGCAAGGAACCAAAGGAGACTTTTCTTTGGAGCCCAGATAAAACAAAGGGACCTGACTTTTGCCCCATTTGTGGAGAGGACAAATAAGTTCAGTAGAAAAAAGCATAATCCTGTCCATACAGAACATTAGCTTTGTCATGTTCCCCTGCTCCTGATTCCCCCCAGTGTCCTAAACTTAGGTGTGTACGTATGCTTCAATGGAGACACACTCTTATGGAGTCATACAAGCTTGTAAGAGGATTCCCTGCACTACAGTTGCTCCCACTAAATCTTAAACTGGTGAGCACTGTGCAGGATCAGTTGATAAGACAGGAGGCGTAAGGGATAGCCTAAAAAGGAATGGATGGTGTGTTTTCTCCACTTCTCATGTTCAGAAGTTGTGGATGTTTTAACAAATGTCTATTTGCTTACAAGCCTCAGAAGTTGCCCCTGAGAATTCAAAATATAAATCCATGAAATAATTATCCAAGGGAAATGTCTGGAATGATATATGAACAAACCTTAGCACCATCGTTACCAGGAGCACCGTTAGAGCCACGGGGGCCAGAAGGACCTGCGGGACCTTGGACACCACGTTCGCCGGGGAAACCTCTCTCGCCCTAGAGAGAATAAAGACAGCTGGGTTACAACTCCACTGTCACAGGAAGCAGCAGCAGACACATGAAAAAGTGTATGGAAGACCAGTGTGGACAGAAGAAGATCTTCACTTACTCTTGCACCAGATGGGCCAGGACCACCAGCATCACCAGGGGCACCCTGTCAGGAGGACAAAGTAAAAGGAAATGGCATTGGTTAAGGCATCTGTGATAAAGCATTCAGGTGTCACAATTAATCTAGCGTGGGGGGCATCCCTTATCTACAATGTGGAAATTATGATCTACCAATCCCAGTTTTAGTCCAAATAACCTAACTTGTCTGTAATAGAATCATAGAATTGGATGGGACCTAAGAGGCCATTCCCTGCCAAACTAGGGAATCCACTCCTACAGCATCCTCTGCTTAAAGACCTCTATCACAGGAAACTCCACCACCTTCTGTTCCTCTGTCAATCAGCTTCTTGTAGAGCAACATGTGGGGCGGTGACATAGGGATGTTGCCTGCAATATGTGAGTTTCTATGGCCATTGAGACCAGTAAGATGACCTAGAAGGAAGGGGGATTTTCCACCTTCTCCTCAAAGCCTTCTTTGTAGATAGCTCTTGCTGATTATTGTTAGCAAGTCAACTAGAAGTCCATTAACTGCATTGGTGCGGATGATGCAGGGAGCCTTTGCACAGGTTTGGCATTACACAGAAAGTGTGACAGGAGCTCCCACAAAAAAGAGGCATGTTGTGGGTTCTTCCACAATTAAGTAACTATGAATTCATGCCCACTCTGCAAATAGTACAAGGAGTGTTGTATATATAGAATGTGGGGTGGATTCAGCATAAGCGCTGGCTGGTATGCAAGGTTTGGATGAAGACTTTCAAAACAAGAACACCTAATTGAAGGGTTCCTAAGCTTGTCCTAACCTGATCCTGAAGGGGAGAACAAAGCTGCACCTGCTAAAATTATCTTCAGCTATTAAGAGCAGGAGGAACTTGGCCTCACTGTGTGTGGAGGTTCTGAATAACAAGGTGGAAGGAGCAAAAGGGGCTTGGAATCCTATGGGAACCTGGAAAGTCTTTAAGAGTTTTGGCAATGGATGACTAATGCATCTGGTTTGAAAAGGAAATATGCAAATGATAATAGCCAAGCTGCTTGAAAAGATGGATGTAAGACCTATAGATGTAGGGAGCAAGGCTTTTCTGGTGTGTCAGCGGGCTTGGATCCGACCCTGAGCCAGCCTTCCCCTGCGATGTACTGAACTACAACTCCCATAATTCCACAATCAAGTTGGGGAAGGCTGTTCTAGGCTATCTGGAGACCCAACTGTCGCTTCTACATGTTTCTGTGCAAACAGCCTTATTGTCTACCTGTTCACCAGGCTTTCCAGATTCACCAGGGGCACCAGCGGGACCGGGAAGACCCTGCAAGAAGAAGCAAAAAAGAAAGCATTAGATGTCACAGGACTGGAAAATGCTGGAATTAAAATACTGCTTATCAAAAAGGTTATTTATATCTATAGTTTGAGCATCTGTAAGGGTGTCATACTGGCTCAGCCATTCCTGCTTGCTGTCAATTTTTCTGCATTCTTACATTTTCTGGCCTTTTTTTAAAAAAAAAAGGCAACTTTTTAGCCCTCATAGATAGAGGGAAAAACAAAATACTTTCCCTTTCAATGTATTAGTCTCTTTCCTCCCACCCCTTCCAGCTCCTTGCCAGAAAATTTCCATTAAAATTTAAGTCATCTGAAAACCTGGAGCAAGGAAGAAATTATGCAAAATTAAGCAAGAATATGTCAGTTTGCATTGTCCATTGCTATCCCTGATTTTGTTTTGTTCTGTTTCCTTGTTTCCAGATTCTGAAGTTTTGTTGAGAAAGAACATGCACAGTTCTGGCTGCACCTCCTTTTATGTGAAACCTCTCACCTGGAATCCAGGAGCTCCAGATGGGCCTTGTTCACCTCTTTCTCCAGCAGGGCCCTGTGATGGGAAACAAAGGAAGGGTCAAGGGTTAGTAGAATTTAAAAGGGGCTATTCGACGACAGCCATCAATGGTACAGAAGGTTTGATTAATAAAGAATGCCTACTTACACTTGCGCCAGGGGGTCCCTGAGCACCAGTTTCACCATCTTTACCAGCAGCACCCTAGGGGAAAAGAAGAGGGGGTGAGAGTCAGAAAAGGCAGAGACGTGAGTATCTGGAATCAATCTTAGATGAGAGGTCTGATGACCGAAAGCACTTCAGCTAAATTAATCTCTCTCACTCCTGTCCTGTCATATGCTCAGATCATTTATCATCTCAGTTCACTGCTCCTCTATTACCACTATCATGCATGCCATTTATGCATTACCCTTCTTGGTGCGATTCTCCTTCACTCTCATTTGTCCTTTGTTGTTGCATTTTCCCTCCCCTTGGCTGTTCCTACATTGCCATCTGACTGGCATGTGGGACATCCTTATGACACATTGATCAGTCCCCAACCTCTCCCACCACTCCCAGTCTTCTCCGTTATGTGGATTACAAGCTCTACAAGGCCTGGTCCTGACTAGCACCCAGTACACTCTTGATGTCAAATCAATACCACATGGTAGTAGTATTAGCCCTGTCTCACTGCCACGGGTCTTGCTGAGTGAACCCAGAACAAGTGCAAATGATTTCTTCCTTTTGACTAAAAATCCTTGTGCAGATGCCTGTCCAGATCTGGACTTGGGACAGAGGAGAAGTGGACAGTAGAAGGCAGTGAGTAAAATACTTACAACAGAACCAACGGGTCCAGGAGCACCTCTCTCACCAGATTTGCCAGGCTCGCCCTAGAGGGTGGGAGAAGAAGTTGTTTCAGAGACATAATCAATAACTTTATGAGAAGCAAGCAACCAAGAAGATATTCCTAGTGGTGGGACTTTAGTTCACTCCTCAGGCTTTATCTGCGCTAGTGCTAATTCAGCATGTGTGTGTCAAATGCACATTAGATGTGCATCCAAGCAACATGCAGAAATTGGACCACAAATGGATGTGGTCATGCATAGGAAAAACCACAGTACCCTGCATCTCTGCATTCACATGAGTGGTATTTTTTTCCCTTAACACCCTGACTTTTCCAATTCACAATCTAGAAGTGATGGATTGTAAACAGAAGCAACACCAACATCCAAAGAAACAAAGCAATTTAGTTATCTTCTAGCTCAGTTGAATGCTAATGCCCTCCACACTATCAGATAAATTTACGGACATTTCATATCATGGGTCACTGAATCTAAAGCTGCACTCATTAGAAGAATGAAGCTGTGAAGGACACTACAGGAAATAATTCAACTGGAGGCCCTGAACATATCTAGTATGTTAAGGATGTGCCCTTGAGGTAGCACTGGCACACTTGTCCAATAAATGCATCTTTGCACACATAGGGGTTAAGCAAAATCTGCAGGAGATTTTGGTGGTGAAATCAAGACAGATTGACTATCACAGTGATTTTGGTGACACCCTAGAAAATTACCCAAGGATATGAACCAGGATATAGGGAGTTGTGATCTGGACACTTAAGAGCATTCTTGAGAACTATTCAGCAAGCCCAAATAACTGCAATCATCATTTTTAATTTATCAGCCCAATGTAAAGACAGAAGATTCTGGAAAATGAGTCATCTGAAGGAGGTCACTGTGTGAACTCTCTAGAGCCTGTCTAGGGTGTGCGAAACACACAGAAATTTGGTTCTCTAGAAGCTGCTCAAAATGTTAAGAGGGCAGCTAGAGGGAGGTGCAATGCAGCTAACAGGCAGCCATTATTTCAGGAAGTCCTGGAGACAGCCATTCCAGAAATCTCTTATGCAAGGAAATCCTGAAAGGCTGCCATTTTGTCATCAGCACTGAAAAAAGGCAGGACAGTGGAGGCATAGAGCTAGATTTTTCTATCTTTGCATTCTCTTCCAAGGTAACATGAGAATAGAGGTGGGTAAGAATTTATTTTCAGTTTATTTTGAATTAGGATTTATCAAAACTTACACATTTATTTGGGACAGAAAGAATTTGAGATTTTAAAACTTCAAAAGTGGGAGAAAATGAGACTGAGATTTATTCATTCCTAGGGTGACCACATTTGGGAAACTAAAAAAGAGGATACCCAGTGGGGTGGGGGTGGGAAAGCAGCTTTCAGGGGCCTCTGGGATGCATGTCATTCACCCCCACCACCTTAAAGGCCCGAAATGGGGTGGAGGAGGGGAATGTGTGTAATTCCCACCCTCCACTGCTCCAATCAGGGCCTTTTCTATAATGTCTGGGAATGACACGCTTTCCCCTTTCAGGCCCTGATTGGAGCAGTGTGAGGGAAATGACCCACCTCCAGAAGGTGTGTCATTCCCTCCCACCATGCTAATGCAGCCTTTAAAGGGAAAGTGTGTTTTTCCAGGACATTATAGAAAATTACAGAAAATCCCCCCTGACACCCAGAATAGAACAAAAACCAGGACAAATCCGGGGAAATCCTGACAGGTGGCCACCCTATCCATTCCTTCATGATATTCAAGAAAATGTTACTTACAGCAGCACCTTTAGGTCCAGGGAATCCCATCACACCAGCTTGACCTCTTGCACCAGGTGGACCTGCAGGTCCGGAGCGGCCATCTTGACCAGCAGGGCCCTATTAGGGAGAAAAGGAACCAATACAGTTAAAAAAAAGGGGTGGGGGTGGGGGAAGCACAGTTCCCTTCTGAGTAAGGGGAAGGGCTAAAGAAGGCCATCCCATTAGGAAGCCATCCCATTACTTACAGTGGGTCCAGTCTTGCCATCGGGGCCAGGGCTTCCAGGGCTACCAGTCAGACCCTAAGGGTGGGGGGGGGGGAAGAAAGAGAGTTAGGAAGCAGCTTTTGGTGAATTAACAGAGTTTGTGACCTAGGCAAAATAGAATAGATTGGATTGCCCAGTCTTTGCCACCCCAAGCCATAGCACTGCACAGAGTAGTGTGCCGCATTATACTTGGTGTTCCTTTTATCACAGGGGAAAGACTTTTACTGTTTTTAAAAGCCTTCCCAGCCTAGGCAGTGCAGATACCTTTTTAATTAATCTTGTTGAAAGGTGCCCCAAGCACCTGGGGAGAAAAGTGACAAGGCAATAGGTAGATGGGTTACTGGGACAGATTATCTCTTGAAGTTAGAGCCAGGAGGCAGGGTTCAAATTACTGAGCAAAGATTTCGAGAGCTTGTCAGCTCAATGAGTTGGGCATTTGTCTCTGGCTTCTAAGCTCTGAGTTCAAATTACAGTGCAGTCCATGACTCCCTGGTGGCTTTGGGCAAGTCACTTATTTCTAGGGCTGCACTGAATGTGCACATATGAATATGTTCTAGGAAAGACTGGGACTTTCGGGCAGGCTGAAATTTCCCCTGCAAACCTCCTTTTATGTTTTGGTGCTATATCCAGCACTGTTTTTCCCTCACTGCTGCTTTAATGCCATTTTTTGTTTGTTTATTTTTTGGTAGAACTTTTTCTTGGAGTGATTTCAGCCAATCCAGTCCCACATAGGGAGCTTCAGGATGCCATTCAAATCTGATTCAGTGAGGATGTTATAAAACCAATTCAGAATGAGGGCAATGCTTCCTAGATCAGCATTGCCTTCACTCTGAATGGGTGAAACCTTTTGTCCTATTTCACCATACACTTCCATAGCCAAATGTAGACACTAAACATTGCTATAACAAAGCTCCCATTCAACCCAGTCCTACTTATTTGTCAGCTTCATTCTCCTATCTATAAAATGGGATCATTAAATCCCTCTTTACCAGGGTGTGACAAGGAATGTGAAGCCCTTTGCATACAGGAAAATCCTCTGTTATCTTTTATGAGTGCAATTAATATAATAACAAGGGAAGCTTATGATTTCCTGACATGATTCACTTTTTTATTCCTTGCTAGGGCCCAAATGCAGCACTGATGTGGAAGGCAGTTGCCCCATTTTCTGTTGTGCAAGAAAGCATGTGGCCATGCTCCTTTTCTGCCAGAGCACTTGTCATTCACTCACCTTGGCTCCAGGAAGACCGGGCTCACCAGGGCGTCCAGCTTCACCAGTAGATCCTTTGGGTCCAGAAGGGCCAGGAGAACCACGCTCACCAGGGGGACCCTGGAAGAGGAAAAAGAAGACTTTAAGTGCTGCAGGTAAATCTTGGCATTGCTTTATCTCTATGAAATATTTGGGCTAAATCCAAGGATTCATAGAGAACAAAGAGCCGAACAAGGAAAGGAGGCCAACACAATTTGGCGTGGATGGCTTCGTTTCAATTAAACATCCTATTTTGTGGATGTGCAGAAAACTAAGATCTGAGCCAATGAACCAAGAGTTCACCAAAGGTCAACGTCTTCATAGAATGAGCAATCATTGCTGTGGTTCGGGCTGCACTTTAGTCAAAGGAGCATATCTGAATTTTAAGCCTACCCACTTGCAGTAAATTTGGAGAGTTCCAATGTGAGGAAGGGGCAATATATGAGCTAGGATAATGAATGTGAAACATTGCTGGGGTGGTGGTGGAAAGGGTAAAGGTGAGAAGAAAGACTAAACTGGTTTCCAGGCAAGATATGGTGCCTAGAAAAAGATAATAACAAGAAAGCCCCAGATGCCTCTGTGGGGAGAAACATGAAAACAACAACTCTATATCGTTCACTGCAATCACCACCAGTTTATCGGGGGGGGGGGGGGAAGCACCAGACACTCCAGTACCATAAAGGAGGATGAAGTTTTCTGCTATTAGCTGCTTAATTTTCCTATTTAAATTGCCACAAGATTACCCAGCTCATTCAGAGAGTTTTGCAGGGATGTGGAAGGGAACTCCCTAAAGCCAGGAAAGCTTTAGTGACAGGAAGTTTGTGCTGAGGGAACATTCCATCTACCCCTCCTGGCCTTGGTTTAATTGCCTTTTGCCCATCCTACAAGGCTTATCTGGCATTTCTCCTCCAAAAAATGTTTTCCACCTTTCCACGAAATCAATCCTCCCTAACCAGTGGTGGGTGTGCATGTGGGTGTGGGTGAAGAAACCAGATCCCTTTTATTTTTATACCTTTCCTTCTGTAGAGACACAATCAACTACATAAAACTAGAACCCACCTTGGGGCCAGCAATGCCATCAGAGCCAGGGAAACCACGGCTTCCGGGACCACCCTGTGAATGGGATAAAAGAGAACAGGTGAATGTCACATATCCAGCACTGCCTACAGGTAAGCTGCCAACCCAGGGTCATTTCTCTTCTCATGGACAGGAAAGAAAATTACTGCAGCCTTTAAAAAAAAACTCTAATTGGGCAGAAAGGACCAAAAAGGCCATGGTAGAATCCTATACAAGTCAATTAAAATAATTCCAGTATCAGGATAATACTCTTCTCTCAAGAATCAGAGAATTATAGTTCAGCCCTTTGGCTAAAGAGAAGAACATCCAGCTGTCAATCAATCCCCTTCTTCAAATCAGGACACATAACCCACAAACAGAGAGCAAGTGCTGAAAATATGCCTCCTTTGGTGTGCAGGAATGATTCCTGCAGAGCAAAGAGCTTCAGGCAAGAGCACCAAGCAGCATAGGACAAGGGGAGGCAAAACAACTAAAGAAAAGAAAAGAAAACTTAGGGGAGAGGGAGCATGACATATGAGGTCAGGGAAGTTTTGATCTCACAGCAAACATTTGATCATCAAACAGAACTTGTAACCTCACTGATCTGTGGCAATCCTTTGACTCTCAATTATTTATTATCTATATGAAAACAGTTCTTGGGTACAGAAGAGAAATGTAGTGCTTATTTCTAGATTCAGATTTGAGTAATTCTCAGGGGAAAGAGAGTGCCTACTGTGCTCATGGGTTAAATGAGTGAGCCCCCTTGGTTTAGAACACCAAGAATGCAAGGACATAAGAAGAGCCCTAGTGGATTTGGCCAAAGGTTTATCTAGCCCAGCATTCTGTCCCCACAGAAGCCAATCCATGGGAAGCCTACAAGCAGGACGTAATGGCAGAAGCACCTTCCCGCTTTTGTTCCCCAACAACTAGTATTCAGAGGCATATTGCCTTTGATTCTGGAGGTAATATGTAGCCATCATGACTAGTAGCTACTGTATGAGCAAAGAGCACACTACAGTAGTGTACATTTAGTTTACTTTGAAGAATTGCACTGTACTCTGTTTTCAGAATGGCTTCCCCCCAGGAGAATAGCCCTTCTCTGACACACTAAGAAATTCATCAGACGAGCATTTTATCGCACACTTGTTACTGCCCACTTACAGATGTGCCTGCCTCCTTTAGATGACAACGTCCGCCTTCCGTGTGCTTCCCTCTCCTTCCGCTCGTTTTTCCATCACAAAATAGACCCTTTTAATCCAACTTTTTTTAAAAGCGGAATGTGCTGCAATCTGCTGTGTTCAGGGAAAGTGGCTGGACTAGAATGACCCCTGAATGGGCCATGTGGTCTTTGTTTACTTCCTCTTTCCCTTCAGGGCAGAATGAGGAAGTCATGAGGGACAAACAAGGGGGCAGCGAAACAACGATAAGGAAACATGATTTCTCCCCATGTGATGATGCTCTAAGGTTTGTTATGTCTTCCTTTCTGGCTTGTGATCCTTTCATTTGTAATTTGATTTAGCAATTCTTAATTAATCTAATGAAGTACTGTGGGCATATTAGAAGGACCTATGGCCCATGGGCAAACCAGGCTTATTCTAAATGGGTGCTAAGAGTGCCTGACCTTAGTGCCCAGAGCTAATGGCAGACCAAGAGACAAAGTTGCTACATACACGTTCACCAGCAGGTCCAGGCAAGCCAGCAGGTCCAGGCTCACCACGGGATCCTCTCTTGCCTTCCTCACCAGGGGGACCAGAGGGACCTTGAACACCAGCGGGGCCCTAGGAAATAAAATGAAGGAGATAGAGGTAAATTATTATGGAGGAAAAAATAACACCAGAATAGAAGCAGAGTTACCCGCTCATTTCAGGTTAGATGGACACTTACAGGTTCACCTTTAGCACCAGCATCTCCTTTGTTTCCAGGAGCACCAGGTTCACCCTAAAGATGTGAAGAAGAGACAGAAAACAACACAGTCAGATATCTCCTTCAGTGCAAGAAATGCAACAGTAGGTTTGTTTTGTTGATTTGAAAACATATCCTCCAACATGTGTCCAATGAAAGCAGACACTATATGAGCATTTACAAGCTCCCTGTGGGTTTTGTTAGTGGGAACAGACTGCTAAATAATTTTGGAATGGTTTCCCTCAGAGAGGCCATTTCCACACCATCGCTTATCATTTTGATGCTATTATCCCATCTGCCACACAAATCTAGCTGCTTTGAAATACTGCAGTGTTCAGAATGTCAAACCCAGTATATGCTGACAGGGTGGTATGAAATGATGCTAAAGGCAGCAAAATATTGGCCGCTATGTTCCCCAATCAGGTACAGATTTGGAACCAACTGGTGACACTACGATAGTCTAGGTACTGTAACTGTTCAACAAAGACTGCTGGAGAGCATGTGATCATGGACATTTTAGAGGAAGATGTCCTCTGAATCAGTGATGTTATGCTGGGATCCTCTATGCTCACCTAGTGGCTAAAGTGGCTGTTTTTGACCAGATAGCCAGCCCAGGTGGCCAGTTTTTGATGAGCCAACAGGTGGGGAACAATTAGGTGACACTTACGCTGTTACCCTTGGGACCAGGACCACCACTGGGACCTTGAGGTCCAGCTGGGCCACGAGCACCAGGGAAGCCAGGAGCGCCAGCAATACCAGGAGAACCCTAAAAGAGAGAGAATTGCAGGTGAGGCAACTGGCAAGCAAAGGCATTGATGAGAATAAGGAAAATGCATGTGATGAGAAGATACTTACAGTTGCACCTTTGGCACCAGCTTGACCATCAGCACCAGGGTTGCCCTAAAGCAGAGAAGGAAGAGAGGACGGTTATCACCACCACCTTTGGAAAATTTGGAAGCATTCCAGAATGTAAAAGAAAAGCAAAAAAATGAGTCGGTGGAGTGGCTTACAGAAGGACCAGCAGCGCCAGCAGGGCCAGCAGCACCAGGTTCACCGCGAGCACCTTGTGGCCCTTCACCACCACGACCACCTTGGGGACCAGTTTCACCCTGAACAACAAGAGAAAGAAGAACCATCAGCATAAGTACTTTTCTTTGGGCCTGGTAGCATCATCTTCCTTTTCAGCCAAATTATACTACACCACACTTAGTCCCCCTGAGGCTTCACAATTCTGTCTCCCTGTCAGGTCTGCTGGTTACTACTATAAGGCTTGTAGCCTAGTTTGTCAGGGCCTCAACCTCCCCCAATACCTATCAGAGTTTTGAGGCCTGCTAATTGAGACTCATTACTTAGTCCTTTCAAGGCCTGTTGTTCTACTTCTTTCAGGCCTACTTGTAAGGTCTGAGGCCCAGTTCTTATGCTGCAAGAACTCTATGGTTGCTGCTCCTTTCTGATTCCCTCTTATACTGCACTGGTAACTTGAAGCTTGAAGATGAAGGTTTAACAGTGCGGTCACCTCTTTCCCACATCATCACCATCTGAAGCGTATGTGATTGCGAAGTAACATTGGTAGCTTCTCTCACCTGATTTCTAGGGTTTACATATTACTTGGAAGGGAGGGGAAGCTACCATGGGGAATCATATCATTCCTAAGAACTGGGCCTGTGTTAATTCTAGATGTGTCATTCTTGATTCCTGAATGAGGAAGAATTAGGGCTTCTTGGCATTAAAGCCAGGCTAGGCAAGATCTAGAGAGCTTAAGAGGAAAGCTCTTTCAAGATCAGTATTGTCATTATGAGGAGCATGGCGTAGTCCATAATCTTTCCCACTGAGGAAGAAAATGTCTCAGTTATTTATTGCTAAGAAATAAGCACGTTTGCTAAGAAATAACTCATCTAGGGTAGGGATGGAACTATGGAATTCTTATTGTAAAAAAGAGGAAAGGAACAAGTGGTGGATAAACCCAACCATTTTGATACTACTGAGGTTGACCTGGACAAAACAATTACTTCTAAATGTGAAGGCAGCCAGGCACTCTTACCTTAGGACCAACGGCACCAGGGAAGCCAGGGGGACCAGCTGGACCAGTGGGGCCCTGAAAGAAAAAGCGTAAGACATTAAGTGGTGATTATAGAGTTTTCCGTAGAGTTCCAAATTAGCAGCCTTTTAACAGTGGCTGACTCCGCTCCAGCTAAGGCCAGGGGTTTGGTTTGTGCTTTGAAACGGACAGGAAAAAGGAAACTGGGCTTGTGGCAAACTCTTCCATCCCACGGTTGGTTAATTATAGAGAGGATGGTCTTGCAAACCCCCATTTTGGATAGAGAAGTTGGCAATGCCCAACATTCCGTATGGCTGGACCTTCCCTCTCCACAAGTAAAGGATCACCACCCAGGCAATATTAAGGCCTTTTAGGAAACACAGACCATTACAGGAATACTTACTGGGGGACCAGCAGCACCTGGGGCACCATCGTTACCACGAGAACCCTGTAGAAGAGAAGAGGGGAAAGGGCATTTGAATGAGGGCCACCTTCTCACCAGGCCATGCAAGAGTTGGCGAGTACTTGGTACTTAGAGCCATTCCATCAAGCTTCGCAAATGTGTAGCATTCCAGAAATGCAGGAGAATGCACTTACAGCAGGGCCAGCTTGACCGGGACGGCCTCTCTCACCAGGAAGACCACGTGGACCCTATACAGAAGAAGGAGAAACAAGGTCAGTTGGGAGAAAGCAGCTTTGATCTATGCCTCATTATTATGCAGCCATCCTTTTCATTAGCTTTTCTGTTCTTTAGCATATACCACCTCCCTCCAAAAGCATAATGCCTCTGCTGGTACTAAGGGGATCCCTTATTCACTACAGAGCCACAGGGATCGTAGGGAGAGCCCTTATTTGCCAGCACTGTGTCGTTTTTGTTCATGCCATTGTTTCATACCTCTCGTATGTCCCCAACCTAAAGCTACTTTGTTAAACTCCCTCCACTCCTGATATAGTTCCTCCATCTGACTATGGTTCCTGTTCTTCTGGATCTGCCTATATCCATATCCAAAGACTGATGAACTACCACTGTGGAATCCATTACAACAAAGTGAAAGAATCTTTGCTCTGTCCCTTTCCTCATTCAACCCCAGTTCTGCCCTGAACCCAGCCCTATTATCTGAAATCTCACGCAAAGACTTGCAGCTCTCCATAAAGTAATGCTTCATCTTGTTTGATATGTCTTATTGTATGATTCATGTCAAGGTGTTCTGTCCCTCATGTATGAGGCTGCTATCTCCCATTTAAGGAGGGATTCAGACTGAACATATTTTCATTGCCTTTTGATGTTGCCATATATTAGCCATTGGCTTTTTATGGCCAGTGCCCACTGGACAAGGTATGATAGGAAGTCTACTGCACTGGGCACTTTCAGACAAATTTGCTCAATTTGATTTCCAGCAAAGCTAAATCATGTTGAGATAAATGTTCAAGTGAATCCATCCTCAGAACACAAAGGCTGAAAGATGTGAATGTAGTACATACGAAGCTGCATTATGCCTAGTCAGACTGTTGGTCCATCTAGTCCTGCAATGGCTACTCTGTCTGTGTCAGCAGCTCTCCAAGGTTTGAGGCAGAGGACTTTCCCATCTCCTTCTAACAGATCCTTTTAACTGCAGATACCAGGAGTTGATCCTGAGACTTTCTGCATGCAAAACATGTAGTCTACTATTGTGCTATGGTACAGTTCCTCTGCTCTTAGAGGAGTTTTCCTTGACTTCTATGATATCACCTGAACAAATCCATTTTGGTGATACCTAACCTATGCTTATAAGAAGTAGAAAGGCGGTCTACCCATCAAAGCAATGGGCCGAAGAAAGATGGAAATATATACTCACAACTTGTCCAGGAGCACCATTCTCACCAGGGCTGCCAGGCTCACCCTAGAAGAGAAGACAGAACGTATGTCAATTCCCAGTTGCTGAAATAGGAAGAGATGGAAGTCTGCATAAACTGAAGGTGGTATGTACTTATAGTGAGTACTCACCTTGGGGCCAGCTGGACCAGAATCACCCTTAGCACCATCAAGACCGCTGAAACCCTAAAGTGTGTGGAAAGGATAGATGGGCAGAGAAGAAAGAGAAACATTAGAATCCAAGAAAGGGTCTAGAAAAGGCTATGGGTACCATATTAGAATTCACAACTCAGAAAGCTATCAGTTCCATATGGTACTCTACAAAATGGGCTATGAGTTTCATATTAGTAACTTTACTGAAACTAAGTAGGCCTGTGTCTGGTTATTATCAGGATGGGAGACCCCCTTGGAACCAAGGAAGTCAAGATATAAATGTATGAAATCAAAATATTACAATGTTCCACTGACAACATCTGATAGGCATTTGTAAAGGTCTGTTTCATGGCTTTATCTGCTTGGGCTTGGACTGCCTCCTAAGACAAATGGCATGAGAAGGGACATGGTTCCAAGGTTTACTGGGGTTATTGACACTTTTATGGCAGTAGAGAATACCAGCAAGCATGCAGTGAAGGTGCCCTGGTGACAATCTCAGCTATTGTTTGTAATCTGATAGCTGCAATTCCTAAAAGCTCAAGAGGACATGCATGCCTACTCTGAAGTCATAATCTCTCCCTGGGACACTCTGAATTGCAAGTTTTCTGAATTTAATTGGAGGTTGAACAATTGGAGCACACTTACTCTGTGTCCCTTCATGCCTGGCAGGCCAGCAGTTCCGGGGAGACCACGAGCACCCTGAAGCAAAAGAACAAAGAATTATTTAGAAGAGAGAGAAGAAGAGAATAATGTTTCATTTTTCTAATCAGCTGTAGACAAATGGATCTCTTCACCCCTAGGCCTGGCATATGAGTGGGGAATCTTTAATCTGCTTTTCACCAATAAGATAACATTGACAACGGCCCAAGAAATTAAAATGGGGTAGATGGTGGGATGCTGGCTGGACCATCTTAATGGTTAGCTTTTCCCCTCCAACTATGTCTCTTGAACCTTACCCAAGATCAAAGGTCTTCTATAGCTGGGGCCACCACACCAAGAGCCCAGAATTCCCTGTCTGGGAAGGAGTGTCTGATGATGCAGTGGATAGAGTGCATGGATTCAGATGTAGGGCTCAAAATCCTACACAGCCACCTTGTAGCCATAGGCAGGTTATCATCTCTCAGTCTAACTTTGCAAAATTGCTGTGACAATGAATTGAAATAAAGAAGCCTTGTAAGATGTCCTTTAGGACTTGCCGTGGGTGGGTAGTGGATGGAAAGAGGCTCTATGCATTTCTAAATAAACAAATAATCCCTCTGTACCAAAGCAGGGATCATAGTTCTTAAGCTGCTCCTTACTAATGCTTGTCAAACTTATTCTTTCAAAGACTCTAGTACACGTGTGGGATGTTCCATAACTTTCCCTAGACAACACAGCCCATTGTCAAGGCTATCCATTTCTCCTCCCATGATTAAGACTAGCTCTTTTCTAGTCCGAACTGTTGGACAAGTTGTGATTCTTCGTAAATTGACAGCTGCTTCTCAACTGTTCCATGATGTTCTACCAACCCAAGTAGAAAACAGATCTTACCTGTGGGCCAGGAGGACCGCGCTCACCAGGACGGCCAGATTTTCCAGCTTCACCCTTAGAGAAAGAAGAGGAAACAGGATTTAAGCCAGTTTTGAAACCACTAATTTGCTGGGGGAAACCTATTGATTGAATAACTGTTTTTGTAAAGGGGGCCTAAACTTGTTTCCCCATGCAGGAGAGACTTTTAAGATTTGCAGGGGCCAGTCACCAGGTATGGCCTGAGAGTTCAACCTGCTTCTGCTGCTGTCAGCTGAGAGGAGGAAGGCAGAAGTAAAAGTAATGGGCAAGCCTGAATAAGGCCCAGCATTGCTACATTGTTGGAGCACCATCAGGTGCTGGTTGGGTAGCTGCTGAGGAGTTAGAGGCTTTGACTGCAGATAAGGTTGGCAGACATAGCAAACTCCCTTGGAGCACAGAAACTGTGGGCCATCCGGAGGAGATGGGACATTGAGTGCTCATCCTGTAATCATGCACTGCTCATTGCAGTGCTGGATGGGAGACAGCAAGGGAAAGTGGCCTGGAGGAGGTGAGTGCCCTTCATTGTCATTGTTGCTTTCCATTCTCATTGTTGGATTCAACTTGTTTTCCTGGAGATAATGCAACACCTGGCACATTGTGAGTCATCTCAGTCAAGCCTGCAACTTCAGAGCAACCTCCATGTTGATGACAGGGTTTTTTTCCTGACAATTTGGGCACACTCCATCTTTGGATCACTGGGGGAGGGGGAAGAGAGAGGGGATCACCACCCCCACCCCCCAAAGAAAAACACGGTCACTCACATCATCTCCGTTCTTGCCAGGTGGGCCGGCTGGACCACGGGGACCCATTGGACCCTAGAGTGTTTGTTGAGAAGAAACAGAGGCATTAAAATCAGAAGCAAGACATCCCAGCTCCCATTTAAAACCCAGTTGATGTGTTTAAAAGTGGGCCCAGATGGGGTCCTGTCTGCAGCATTCGCCATTCAAAAGCTCCCCCAAGTGGTGGAAAAGGGAACTTCATGGAACAGACTGGAGACTGTTCTGTTTGGCCATAAAAAGGCAAACACAAGATGCAAGAAGAAGATCAGATGGTACTCACAGAAGCACCAGCCTCTCCGGGTTCACCAGGGGGACCTTGGAAACCTTGGGGGCCCTGGAAGATTAAAAAGACCATCTATGTTAGAAGGAACACTACTACTGACTGGGATGGCTCAGCAGTGAGGCCCTTCATCCCTCAGTCTCCCACTCCTGCCTCTGTGCCTTCTGCAGAGCTGCCGTCCCACTTTTCCAGCTGGAAAGCAGTTTTTGCACCAGCCTGTCCTACTCTTGACTAATCCTTCACTGCTGTTTGCTTCTCTTTCCAACTCGACCCCCCCCCAAATATCGATTTATTGGACGCCTGACCTCTCCCCTTGGCCCCAGTTTTGTTATCTCAGTATAGATTGTAAATCCCCTAGCAAGATTTAACTTGAGCCAAAGCTCATCTGGGACCATGTAAAGAAATAAAAGAATGAATGCCTCTGAACTTATGCAGAATGGACAGCAGAGTAACTTGTGCTTCCCTGTGCCTTGGATTGGGAAGCAGGCTTACTGCTGGAGGACATGGATTCCAGGAAGTCTGTAATTCCAGCACTTCTTTTTTGGTCTATATGGTTTAAGAATTAATTGTGACATGACCATCTCCCATATCAAAGAGGAAAGTAGACATGATTAAGACTTCCACTTCCCCTTTTCTCAGGACTCCAGATTCACTGCAGTGGTCTGTGAACATTGGGTCTCTGGAGCAGGCCTCTCAAGAGAGATCCGACTATATGTCCTCTGTGCAAGTAATCTGTAGCCAAAGCAACCTCACATTCTGTGCCAAGAGCAGCTGGATTCCTTAACTCTGCCACCTATGCAATTTAAATTGATTTGCACATATTCTGCACAATTTATTCTTCTTTTGATACGCATAAAGAAAGGGAAAGAAAAGAGCACAAAATCATTGCTCTCTGGGACATGGAAATCCTACTCAACCCTATACCACCAAGCTCTGAAGAAAGATAGGAAGGAAGAAAGAAATAGAAAGAAAGAAAGAAAGAAAGAAACAATTTGAGATCACCAGGATGGTAAACATTGCTTCAAATACCAAAGTCTGTGTTTTTGCAATGCACCCCTAATCTGAAATGCCAAGTGCACATATCCTTGTCTAAAGTGTAGCGAGAGTTGTTTCTTAAGAGAGAGGAGGGAAAAAAATACTTACAGGAGAGCCAGGGGGGCCGGGAAGACCACGGGGACCAGCTGGACCCTGAAAATCAAGATGAGAAGAAGCAGTCAAGTTTATGGATTAAATAGGATTGCCACCATCTTGCCTTGACCTCGATGGATGTCTACGCTCCCTAGGGATGATCTGGAAACCATGCTACCTTGACCTTGCTTGATTCCACCATTTGAAGGCTCTGCCTCACCATAGCTTCTGGATCTTTCTTTTCTATGAATTAGATTTGGCCATCCCGCTGTATAATTTCCTAAATTGCCTTTCCTCCATCTCTTCTAAATGATCTTCCCATCCCTTTTGGTTCAGCTTGCACATCAATTTTGAGGAAATGTCTGCTTTTGTGGTCACCATGTTAGTGGTCAAAAGTGTCTGGTGACCTCCCAATTGATTGTCAAGTTTCCATCACATTTCACCTAAAGTGAAGCATAAGGCAAAAAGACGAGGTTCCAGCTTGAGCAAAACACCTGAGAAATTTTGAGAGAACGTGAAAGAATTCCAGCAAGACTAATGAAATTCCTCAGCATGTTGTACATCCCTACATTTCTGCTTCTTTTCAAGCCACATGAATGAGGAACTATCACAACTCAGCTCAGAAACGGGTTCTCAATATGCAAAATATATATTTTCTCAAAGCCGATGCGTTTAGGGCTTTATGAAAAAAAATATTTTGCATCCTGAGAACCCGTTTCTATTTTTTTCTTACCTGTTTTAAATGCTCTCCTCCTTTTGTTTTTGACTATCACAGCTCCACCATAAAGTCAATCGGCCCAGTCTCAGGCCTACCTTCTGTTATGGGGATATCTTTGGCCTATTTTACAAGGATGTTTTCACGATACTGAAGTAATAGAACACTTGAGGAAAAGATATAGGTTGGATTCAGATTTAGTCATATTTAGAGTAGATTCACTGAAATCCATGGGATTTACATTAGTCACAAATAATTTAAGGCATATTGATTTCAATGAATCTGTTCAAATTAAGATTAAATCCAACTCTAACCCACTATATAAACCGGGATGGGGAATCTGGCCCTCCAGACACTGATGGACTACAATTCCCATCATCCCTGAGCATTGACCATGCTGGCTGGGGTTGATAGGAGTTGGATATACACTTATTGTAACCACAAATATCATCATCCTTTAATACATTGAACCTACATGCCTTTTCCTCATGGAAAGAAGGACTTCCAATCCTTAATTATTCTGCTTTTCTGTAGTAACGTCCTACAAAACAATCAAGCTAGTTTGATTCTCCACTCTAGGAAGATAGCTTCTGCTGTTGTGAGCACATGAAACAGTCATCAGCAGACAAAATCTATCATCTATCATCTATCATCTATCTATCCATCATATTTGAGGATTATGTTCCTGAGGATTAAGGAACCATGGAGGCCCAAACAGACTCTTGGTTCACACCTCCTAAGATACATCTGCCCCCTTCTCAAGTTTTCTCTCTATTCTTTTTTCTGAAAACTCAAGGCCATCAACACTTACCATTGGGCCAGGAAGAGAAAGACCACCAGATTTTTCATCATAACCATAAGACATCTGAGGAGCGAAGTTCTAGCAGAGGAAAGAAGAAGTGTGGAAAAGAGAACATGTTTCCAGCGTTCTAAAAAGCACATTCACCATAAATTGGTGGAATAACGAAGATAAGTAGGTCAACACAACTTACTCCGCCAAGGCCTGGGAGGCCTGGAGGGCCTGGAGGGCCAGGTTGTCCAGGTTGTCCAGGGATGCCATCTCTGCCAGGTGGGCCTGGAGGTCCCTGAGAATAAAGATGGTAAGAAGCTACAGGTTAGAACTATGAACAGCATACAAGAACAGAAACTGATTGGGAATTCCTCACATTTTGGAAAAATTTGAATAGGGGCATTTTCTATTTCCCCTCCTCCTGAATTTGAAATAAGACTGAAAGGTGGATGGGAAGTTTTAGAAGCATCACTCTACTGTGGAACTGTGATGGATGGCACTGAAGTGGAGGTATTCTTTTCTTTTTGAAAACAGTAACCACATGCTTAGTTCAAACTGTCATAAAGTTAGATCTTGGATGTTTTATTTCGGTTTTGTTTTCCCAAGTTGCAATGAAAGATTTAAAACATTTCAAACATTCATGGAGGTGGAAATCTGGAGATATTTTCTGTGGAATGAGAGAGGATGGGGTGGGGGATAACTTAAATGAACAGATTTTCTTCTCATCCAGAAATGGAAACTTTAAAATGTACCCCCCCCCCTCAAAAAAAAGTGTCTCCAAACTTTTATGACTACTTCATAGCTTCTGACATTTCATTTATTTTTATTTGAACTATAATCAGCTAAAGCTTTGTGACAGATACCTACCGTATCTCCTTTTGAGCCTCGTCCTCCTTCAGGTCCCTGTCAGGTAAGAAGAAAATTGTGATAACCATGTAATCATCGAGAGAATAAAATCAATGCATCTAAAGTAACAGAAGTTAAGATTGAGAAAAGAGTATATACCTCTGCTCCACCTTCTGGAGAAGCAGGAGAGACATCTGGAATACAAAAGGAAAAGAACCAGAAGTCATCATCATCATCCAATTTATCATAATCCTCAACTACTCCCCCCACCTCTAAATGCCACCTGGTTATCAGAACCTTCTCAGCTCAATGAACTTTATGGGTTGGATCCTAACTTAGTGATACTTAGAGTAGACTCATTGAAATCAATGGGCTGAGTTAATCATGATTAAAATTAAGTCCCATTGATTTCCATGGCTCTACTCTAAGGATGACTAAGTCTGGATCCAGCCCATAGACTCCTTACAGACCAGGCTTCTTGTTGAGAAATTTTAGAAGGTAAAATTTAGAAGTTGATGGGTGTTGGCAACTCTTAGAATTGGCCTAAGGGAAATATGTCATGTGCAAATAGCTATTCACATCAACCAGACTTCAAAATGTCCATATTCCAAAGGAAGGGACTAATATCCAGTTTCTTTCCCACGATAAAACATTTTAGTGTCAGAATTAAGATGCCTTCAATGGCATAGGCTGAAAAGTCTTCCCCCACTTTTCACTCTTTCGTAAAAGCTTTCTTGGCTCAGCAGATTTTGCTTTCTTCACCAACTTTCCACTTGCATGCGAGGAGTGGACACAAATTCAATTACATAAACATTTAACAATAAATCCAAACAAATAGAGAGTTGTGGAAATAGATAAGGTCTTTGGCTTTGGTTAGATATTATTGCAATGAACGCAAGGTTTGAGATAACTGGATAGGAGACAGATTGGTGGATGAATGAGTGGATAGGTAGCTGGTAGATGGAATCTGAAAAGAATAATTAGATGATGAATTTACATGTGTTTGGGTAATTGGATGGATGATTAGATGGTTATTGGTTGGTGGATAAGAAGAAAAGAGAAGAAGAAATAGGTAACTGGATGGACATTAGTAGAAGATGGATGGTTTGGACAAATGGGTGAAGTAGTAAAACAAACTAGACTAGATGCGTAAATACATTTGTGGAAAGGCATTTTGTTCTGTGGACTGATAGAGTATGAATGAGTGGGAGGATAAACAGGTGAGTGTGGGATAGAGGGAACTGTGGACAATTGTGATGAGATGAGAGGATAGGCAGGTAGAAGGAAAGCAATTTAAATCAATACCGGATTCAAGACAGGCTGGACAGCATTCTCCATCGACTCTTACAGGATTGGGGCATTTTGACATATCCTCGCAGATTATGTCGTCGCAAAGGATGGTACCCTGGTCGCACACGCAGACCTGGCAAATATCAGGTTTCCAAACTTCTCTGTCATTGAACTTTTGTCCTTGAGATATGCATCCTCCAGATGGAACTAAAGAAAGAGATGACAAAAGAAACAAGGTGTATGAGCGAAGAGGCGAAGGTTTGGCTGGGAGCCAGCAATGTCCATAGAATAGATGAAGCCACAAAGGAACAAATGGGAGAATTTCTTATGATGGATCAATATGGATAACACCACTATTTTTATACAGTTGCTTGTGATTGCTATCCTCCCTTCCCTCTGCTCTGCACTTACACTGATGTGCATGTGTGTTTTAAAACCTCATCTGCTTTTCATCAAGCAAATTCTATGACACAGGAAATGAGCCAGCCCCACAATAACTCTTTCCAGTTGCTTTGGAATTTAAACAAAACTGCTGGCCAGTTGTTACATCCAACTGGTAACCTCAACATTCTGGAGCTGAAGCCAAACCAAATACACACATACAAAAGGGAAGAAAATTAACAGCTTTCTGAAAAGGGATAGGGAGGCGAGTCAGGAATTTGGATTGAAGGAGGATCCATACAGGGGAAGAAACTGTATCCTGTTGATGGTACACGGGTGTTAGGAAACTGGATACGGTGCAAACATTTTAGGTAGAAAGGGGAGCCAGCAGGTTAACAAGGCAAGTGTGATGGCCTCCATCTGAGCTCAAATCAAATGCCAGCTTTTTATACAACTAATGTTTGATAGCACAATGGATAAGATGGCGCATAACTATGTAAGCCAAGGATTCTAACAAGAGAAACGCCACAAAATAATAATAATAATAAATATAATAAATATAATAATAATAATAATAATAATAATAATGGGACCTGTGCATTCCGTAAATATTTCTCCTAATGGACTATTTTCTTTTAAAACTCCTTGCTGGTCTCTTGAGATGAAGTTTTATTTTAAAACTTCCTGGGTTGTTGCTCGAGTTTTCCATCCAAGATCATTGGATGGATAGCGGCTTTATTGTAGTGGAGGAAAACAGGGAAAAAAATCTGCCATTTAAAATAAAATTTTAAAATAAAATAAAAGATGAGCCAAAGTGATTCTGCAACTTGAAAGTCATGTCTGATAGCACCTTCCTGGAATGTTGCCGGAAAACTGCATGCTAACCACTAGATGGCAGCAAAATGTCCATATTTCACAAGAGAACATCTCACATATGTTCTCTGCTGCTGCTGTTGCTGCTGCTGATTATTGCTCCAGTGGGCATGGAGCAGTTGTTCTCTAAAGATGTTTAGTTGTTGACCCCGGAAATAGACTCACTTTGGTTATTGCTGATCTTTTTTAAGGCCACTCCCCCAAACCACACCCTAGGCAAGGCTATATAACAGTGCCTTATCAACCAAAGCAAAAGTAAGTCTCTTGAAAGCCACTAGATGTCGCCATTGCATCTAGTTGACCAGAGCAAGTGATCCCTTCAAATCTGTTCCATCCAAAAGGCTTTGTCTATGAAGTGATGTCTAGACTTTTGTGCTTTATAGGTTGCTGAAACATTTTCCTTATGAATCATCTTGAAGCTTTTTTCTTTCTTTCTAATACTCTCCTGATGGCTTTTGCAGGCTCCTTCAACAAGGCAGGAAAATGGCCTTGTCCTCCTACCCTTCCCCCCTTTTCCCCTCGCAAACATTATGCCTTTAGCTTTCCAAGAATACAGAATGAGTTTTCCATCATTTGTTATATTCCCCCTTCTTGTCCCCCTCCAGTGACAACCCACCCTCAGTCCCACCCGCCCTCTACTTTACTGAACTTGGCAAGGTAATGCAGAAAGTCTAATTGATCCAACTTGTTGCTTTGCCCAAAGGGAGATGTTTGGAAAAGAAGGAGGGAGAGAGAGGAGGGGGGGAAGAGGAGGAGCGCGTAAGACCAATGGAAGCACGCCCAAGGCTACACACAGCTGGTTAAGTTTTCTTTCAGAAGTAGTTCATTTTCTCATAGAACACTTGAATGAAACTAGGAGAAATCAAATGGACTAAATACTTATTTTTTCTCCCAGTCTCTTAATCCTTCTTTCTCTCCCTGCCTTCATGCCAACCTCAGATGCCTCTGGAAGGTCACGAACGTGTATTGACCTTTTCCACTTTTTTAAAAAAAGGATTCTCAAGACTGTATATAACATGCACTTTCTTTGCCTGATCTTATCTCTATGACTTCCGAGCCACGGCTGCATTCAACAGGAATTACAATTACAGTGAAGCACAGATCACAAAATCATAACATCCCCCCTCCTTTGGCAAACTGTTCTGCAGAAATAGTTTGACCCTTGCTCTGAACTGCTGGATGTGGAGGAGGAAATGGCTTTGCATTCAACAGAAAGAGATGGGAGAAGAAAATACAGGGGAAAGTTTTTCATCCCTTCTCAATACAACGATAAAAACTTATTTAGCATGTATGCAGTATTGTACTTACTGTCTTCGCCTTGGCCTTTGGTGAGTAGAACAGTTGCTGCTATCAAAAGCAGTAACCGGGAATCGACAAAGCTGAACATGTCTAAATATTAGACATGAAGACTCTTTGTATCCTTGGTTCTGCTTTAGTGTCCAGTCATACAGGGACGGTCTGACTTATGTAGTTCCACTCCAGACCCCAGCAGAAACTTCCTACTGACTCTGTCAAGTTTTTAGCCTCCCTTTTTATACGGTCCAGTGTCCCAGAGGTGGATCCCTTCTTCGCTTGCTTCTAAGTGCTGTGGGGGGGATCTTAGTCCGGCCCCTTAGCCAATCAGCGAAGGCCAGCCTGCCCCCAGACACACACAGAGACACGCACACACGCACCCACTCCCAAAAAGTTGAGAAGCAAAGCCAAGCCCCTTTCTAACCAATTACAAAAGAATGGACCCTGTTAGTCTCCCTTCCAAAAACCAGTGGATCTTCTAGATTGGCAGTACATTCTGCAGGAAGAGGGAGGAATATAATGGGGTATGAACTGAGTGTGTGTGTGTGTATATGAAAGGGAATGAAGAGAAAAGAACAAGTAAAATCATTTGTGGAGTAGGATTTACAGAAGGGTTTGGGGACAGAAGGGTGTTGCAAAAGTTGAATATCAGAAGGCATGCAAGATTAGGAAATTGTAAGGTGGAATTCATCACTTCTGCATCATCTAATAAAGCACCTGTGAAGGTGGGGCACCAGAGGGTGGTATAGAGCAAAGTGTGTATTTGTTCATGCATATGTCTTTTCTTTTTAAAATACAAAGTAGAACTTCTGGAATCATGGAAGCTTTTGCTAAATATCATCTAATCCTTGCTATGTTGCTGTTTGTTTAATTTTATATCCATTTTACTCTCCTTTTGGAATAACTACTATTTACATTTTTAAAAGTATGTTTAACTTTACAACTATTAAGGTGTACTGTTAAAGTCTGACTTGGAGGCTATTTGCTTCTCTTTAAATATAATACTGAAAAAGAGCAGAGAAATCTTGATATTACTGACAGAGGATCAAAAAGGAATAGATGGGTAAAATTTCAGAGAAAGGGAGTATTCCTGCAACTCAGCAACCACTTGTGGGGTTAGAGATTCTAATGTAAGGACCGGGTTCCCTGATCTTCAAAGACTTCCCTAATCTCTCTTCCATCTATATGCATGGGAGCTCCATCTGTGAATTGCAGTGAACATGGGGCTCTGGCTATACATGTGTGTATTACTACACGGTACACCTGTGTGTGTATTACTGCTTGAAAAGGAAAGTTCTGAAGCTGACCCTGCTTACATCCCCGTCTCAAACACATTTACATAGAAATTCCATAGAAATCATTGAGACTAATGGCGTAACCCAACTCCTGCAATCCGTAATGGAGTAAAGAGCACTTTAACTCAAAACATACAAATTTCATTCGAAAACAAGACAAGTTGAAAAGCTTACGTTTAGTACTGTGGCTTTACTGTTCTAAACATCACAGCCATGGCTGTTCACATGCTAACTGTATGTATATTTCATTCGTCTGTATTGTACGGTCCATCCATATTTAAGGATGCCAGTCTATAAGGATGCATATGGACCAGGAGAAATTGCAGCCTTCCTATGTGCATGTAACAGGATAAAACACATTTGAATATTTATTGATATAGGATGATATTATTGAATAATTGTTTGGTTTTTTTTTAAAAAATAAAATAAAATAAGAAAACAATACCTTTTTTTTTAAAAAAAACTAGCAACAGATAAAGTTGTTTTTCATTGAAAAGAATGTTAGCCATGATCCCATTCCTTCCTTTATTTGTACTGCTGCATATCTGAAACACTGAGAAACTCACGAGGTTTCTCCCTCTTATCTCGAACTGAAACATCAGCAACTTCTCTAGGAATCTCCCCAAACTTTGATCTTCCCTATAAGATGATGATGATGATGATGATAATATTTCTGTAAACTTTTCATCATTTATTTTGCAGAGGTATGAATGGGCAAACCTCAAATCCAAATAGCAAAGATGCTTTGTCACACAAAGGCATTCTGAGATTCTCAGGGAAAAATCGGAAGGCTGATTTCTCATTAGCCACACTCCTTTTTTACAGGGCTCAAGGGCATATTCTTAAAAAAAAGAAAAGAAAAAAGGGCAATGTGCCATGACTATTCCAAAGCGCAAAAGAGCCACGTTGGTTGGAAAAAGGAGGCAGTAGTAGGACAACAGCACACAAGATACGGTGCAATTTTTAGAAGCTGCAATTACTGGCGCATATAAATGTGTACATGTGTCTTTACCAGGCTATGGTAAACTATACCTTTCAGGCTCTGGACTCTAAAATGAGGGCCAGAAGGCTTCTAAAAGAGAGACATTCTGAAACAAAGCACTTTGGAATAGGGACACCCATGAGAAAGAGTAAACCTTGCATGAAAAAATAAAAACGTAGGGAAAAATGCATCCGGGTGAGTTGGTTTTTGAAAGAATTGAGAGCCGGTAGATGTGTGTTCTTCAGGGTTTTAAGAATCTAGGTGTGTCTATTCCACAGAACAGTAATATTTTTGTAGAGGCCAAGACATCTGAAGGTGCTTCACTGCTTTGTAGATTATCTTGATCAGCCTTCTCCAGCATGGTGCCCTCCAGGTGTTTTGGACCACAACTCCTAGGATTCCTGACCATTGGCCATGCTGGCTGGGACTGATGGGAGTTGAAACTCAAAACATCTGAATGGCACCAAGCTGGGGGAGGCTGATTTAAATCATTGCCTACTACTACTAGGGATGTTGCAGATATCTGGGTGTATCCAATGGACAGCCGCCCACTTGGCCTCCCGGATTGGAGTCCACAGACCCTGCTGGCTGACCTTGTTCGCCATGCTGTGCCTTGCAAGCTGCTGGATGGTCCACAAGTGCCCAGTTAGTGATGCGCAGCTTCCTCTTCCCACAGCGAGCTGCCATTTTGTGTAAAAATGGCAGCTCATTCTTATATGCAAGTGGTGGCCGTAAAGCAGCCATTTAGGCAAGATTACAGGCATGAATAGACCATTTATGCCTGTAATCATGGATAAATAGCTGCTTTGAGGCCACCATTTGTGTAAAGGGCCCTTTACATAAAAGAACGAGCTGCGATTTTTACACAAAATGGCGGCTTGCTGAGGGAATGGGCAACTGCTCGTGAACCATACAGCAGCATGTGCAGCATGGCAAATGGACAGGCAGCCGGTGGGGGTCCAGTGAGCGGCACGCAAGGCGGACTGCGGTGAGCCTGTCCATCACTGACTACCAACAACATTTCCGTGTGTGTGTGTGTGTGTGTGTGTGTGTGTGTTTACTTTTTTCTTTGCTGCGAGTTGTCAGAGAAGAAGCAGGGTACAAAGGGGAAAAGGACAAACAAAGTGTTTAAAGGGAAGACAACAACAACAACAAAAAAAGGCAGCCACTGCCCATCAGTAGTTGATGTGACATTTCTGGCTAAGGTGCATGAGGAGGAAAGCATCAGAAAACTGGAAAGAGAAAGAGAGAAGGTGAAAGATAGATTCAAATCGTTAGAGGTGTCTCATGTTAAAGGTGGAGATTAAGGGATGGATCCCAATTCTGGAAAAGTCAAAAACTATGAATGTAAATAATCTATTTGAATTTTAGGATACTCAGAATGGGTTAAAATATCAGTTCGTCCAAAGGACTGGTACTAATACTTTTTCTATTATGATGAACATTTGCTTGGGATGGTGGAAACCTGGTGTCACATGCCAAGAGCCAGTGTGGCGTAGTGGTGAGAGTTTGGGTAGGAAGACCAGAGTTCATGTCCACATTCAGTCATAAGGCTCACTTTCTCTCTGCCTAATCTACATCATAGGGTTGCTATATAAGCACATACATTTTTGTATGTACCATAGGCATACATAACACATTTCATTAGGATATGCACCCAGGGATTTTTTTTTTGAAAAAGCGGACATATATTGAATACTCAATCATAAAGGGCATTCATTTTAATCATTTATTTATTAAACACTGTAGACACTTATGCCCTACTCTGTATTCAGCTTCCCTGTCCACGAGAGGGCAGTTGCAGGTGAGTGGGGAGGGACATGAGATGCTTCTCAAGCCCCAACATTGGTGGGGCTTTGTGGTGACACTGGCTGTAGGAAGGGCTTATGAGGCAATATTAGCCTTCGGGGCCCTTCCTCCTGACCTCTTCGAAGTGGGGTTTCCGGCAGAGAGGCTCTGAGCAGAGCGATTCCTTCTCACTCCTGTAGCCAGGAGCAACGGCATGCTGTTGGGGGCAGTGGCAGCAGAGCAGGTGGAGGGCCGTTCTCACCATGTGGGAGACATTTCAGCATAGTGTGTGCCCAGTGTCATTTACATGTGCCTCTGTTGGTGTGAGGTCGGTCAGCGCAGCCATTCCGGCAGAGGCCTAGTGTCTGAGGGGGTGCAGCTCCCAGCAGAGAGCTTCCCAGCAGAGCGATTCCATTTTGCTCCTGCTGCCGGGAGCAATGGTGCGCTCTCAGATGCAGTGGTTCTTTGGCGCAGCAGCCGAAGGGCAGCCGGGGGACCATTCCTGCTGCATCTGAATCCCCTTAATTGGGCGCTTATTGTTTGAGACATTAGGATGTGCCTGGGTACATCTGGCATACCCCTTGTGCACGTCTATGGTGTATATGTGTTTGTGCAAAACCTCTGCTAAAACCTCCCTCTTCTGCATGGACAGGGCCATCCTGGCTGCATAAGCATTAACACTCACACCTGCCCATCCTAAATAGAGGGGAATTATCAGGATGCTGCTGACAACATGACTGTTGCATCCCTATGGCAGGCGTATAACCCAATGCTCAACACTAAGATTGATAGCTGCCTTTTTCAAAGGCTGAAGCTAGAGCTTTCTAGCATCACTTTCCAGCATCTCATCCCTTAGGTGGGATTTTAATTAAGTATGTCACATATGCCCTCATTACATTAGTGCTGTACTATCAGGGAGTAAAGTGGGTGGCCAACATGTGCCTGACAGTAATGAATGACTGTTGTAAGATCTAATGAATATGTCAAAAGGACAAGTATTCTGAGCTCAGAAGCATGTGGGTCAAGAGCTTTTTTGTGTAAGAATTGCTTCTCACATTACTTTCAACAGTTAGGGGTGAATGCAAGTCGATGTAATGTGAGGAAGAGACTACATCTTTCTGGTTTAAACAGAAGACATGCAAATTAGGGTGGCAGGCATTTTTGGAGCATGGGGAGTGAATTATGAGGCGAGGTTGCAAAACTCACCACATTCTTCCAAGCTCCTCAGAATGGTGGTTTTCAAATAATACCCCAAGCTATGCTATGTTATGAATGGTATCCTGGGAAAGACAATGGTGGCTTCCTGGTGGGAGTCGACAAAATGGCAGCTACTTGTGTGAGCCGCCATTCTCCCCTCACAGAGTGCAGCTTAGAATAGACACCACATCATTATATAGCATTGTTTGAGGGCATTATTGGAAAATAAAAATTAAGGCCACCAGCTAAAAGGAGGCAAGAGGTGCACTGGTAAGTGCTGTCTCCACACTTTTGAAACTGGCTTCTCTACCTGCCGAAAGGTGAAGACATTTTCATACCCCCCAATGCCTTTTGTTATCAAACCCCATTCCAAATTCAACTGAAAATTCTCCCTTGAGAATATCTTTCCTAGCACTAGAAACTGAAGATCCACTCATAGAAACAACAATAAGAGCCCTGCAGGATGTGATGGAAGATCCAGTTAGTGCACTATCCTTTTTCCCAAAGTGCTCATCCAGATATTTAAGGGACTCCTGCACTCTTGTCTGAAGATTGCTTCTTATGTTACATGCTTATGTAAAGTATGTGCTTTTGCAACTAACTGGTAGTTTATGGGCCTCCCAGGAGCACAATTATGGATTTACTATTTCTGGCAGGTTCTCTGGTCTTGGTGTGTTCATTCAGTGCTTGCAACACATGGCACCTGAGCTCATCCTGTACTAATCCCTCAAAGGGCTAAGCAACTTATCATGGGAATTGCAAGGCCAATATCAGTAGCAACATTCACACAGATGAGTGAACTCAAAACCCAGTTCAAAACACAGCCTTTTTGTCTTTGGTTCTATATACCAGACACAGGGATGGAAGGATTTGTCAATTTTGGGTCTCTGAGAATTCTTCCAGTCTTAAGTTCCATTTGTCCCAAACTATGAAAATTTTAAAAGACGTTTGTATTGAAAAAGTAGGCAGTTTTGTGCACTTTTCTCCTGATACATGCGTCTTTGCATGCATTTTTGCCCAATATACACATCTTTTGCAAGTGATATGCCTAATACAATACACTTTAATGTTATTTTCACTAATATATACATTTTTTTAGGTTGAAGAACTGCAAATTTTGAAGGACTACTGAGGCCAGATCTACACTTTGTGTAAAACCATTATGAATGTGGAATAAAAAGCAGGACATATAACACTATGAAAGCAGTATATGGAATGTGGATTGTGCCCCAACAGTTATTGGTGCACTTCAATACTGCGATACAGCAGTAGTGTAGATCTAGCCTGAATTTTGGGTTGCATTGTGGTTTGAATGTGTGAATTTCTCCCCATCATTACCCACACATCCCAATGCATCGAATGGGGAAGGTGGAGCATCCATGTTAGGCTGTCCAGATGGCTTGGGATTTCCCGGTCCTAACTGGGAATCCAGGAGCAAACCGGCCCAACCGGGGGGCGGGGGGGGCAAACCGGGGTGGCGGGGGGTCACGCGGCGGTGCAGCAAGCGAGGAGCGGCGGTAGACCCGGCGGCGGTGGCGGAGGAGGAGCCCGGGAAGCGCCCGCCCCAGCAGGTAAGTGCCCCGCGCCTCGAGCTCCTTACCTGTGCAGGCCGCGTCCGCTTCCCTCCAGTGCTCGAATCTACTGAGAAACAGGCTTCACGGCCTGTCCCTCAGTAGCGCGCCGGGTGATGACGGCATCACCCAGCGCGATACTGAGAGACAGGCCGTGAAGCCTGTTTCTCAGTAGATTCGAGCACTGGAGGGAAGCGGACGCGGCCTGCACAGGTAAGGAGCGCGAGGCGGGCGGGCGGCGCGAGCAGAGTGGGGCGAGCGGGGCGGGCGGCGCAGCGCAGCACGGGCGGAGGGAGTGGGCGGGCCGCGCGGGGGGGCCGGGGGGTGAGCGCGCAAGCGCGCGGGGGCGGGAGGGCCGCGCGGGGGGCGGGCGGGCGCGCGGGGGGGGGGTTGTTTTATGTGGGGGGGTGGGGGGGACCGGGATTTTGGGTCTCAAAATCTGGTCAGCCTAATCCTTGTGAACACATGACAGAGGTTACATGAGTTTAAAACTATCAGAATCGTTGCGACTCAGATGGTCTATATTCCGAGTCAGTGAAACTGTGTGTAATGGTGTAAAAACAAAGGGGAGAAAGGAGGGGTAGGTCATAAGAGACCTATATCTATGTATTGATTATCTCCCTCTTTCAAAAATATGACATGCAGGCACAGAAAGACATACAAAATGCCAGTCTGATTCATCTATTTGACAGCACAGCTGGATCACAGGATTACTGCCTGATTAAAACCCATTCAACCCATTTTGAGCAAGAAGGCCTGTCAAAGGGTCTTACTACACCTACAGGTGTAGAGGGAGGGAGTGGGGGACAATTCTGGACTTACCGGCTTCCGAGATCGTTGCTCTGTGTGCAAACAGGAAGTGCAACGTCCAGGAAGCAAACAGGATGTTGCGCTTGTTGTGTCTGCCTTTTTTTCTTAAACGGAACCAGGAGCGCACTTGCACTCCATCACAAAGATAAAGTTAAACAAACAAACCCAACAACCCATAATCGTGGCTCTTACTCCCACCCCCGCCATCCCATGGATGGCAAAAATGCAGCCCCCTCTCCCCTAATGGGCACAGAGCCACACTGCTTGGCTCCGTGTCCATTCCTGGTGCCTCTCTTACTTGTGAGTGAGTGGGCACCAGGCAGGACGGGCGCTTACACCTCCCGTGGTCTTGGGATGGTCCTGAGACTGCTCAAAGAATTGGGTTTTCCCAGGGTTTCTTCATCCCTGGGAAAACCTGTGCCCATCCCCCTCTGCCCTCGGGAGTCCCTGTGCATCAGTTGGATGCACAGGGAGCAGCCAGGGACAACCCCAGGGAAAACGGCCGGTGTAGAAACGGCCAAAGTCAATTCATAGGCTGTTCCCCGTTTCCACCTCCTTACCAGGTGCACCTGACAATCCCACATCAATGTGAAATTTGTCTTGGGATGTAGTAGAAGACTCCAAAAAATATATTGAAGGTGCAGTCCAGTGCCTCTGTCAATTTCCTTTTCTTTCTCCACTCAGCTGCACTGAGTAGAACTAAATGGCTTGTTTTCTCTACGGGTGGATATTGATGGGCAGCGTCTCCTTAAATATTTATTTATTCATTACATTTGTATACCGCCCCATAGCCGAAGCTCTCTGGGCGGTTTACATAGGATAAAAACAATTAAAAACAACATACAAAAATTAAAACAGCAAAAACATACAACATACACACAATCTGTACATTTAAAACCACTACAACACCCCAAAAAGCTACAAAAAACAAAAACAAACCCAGGCTCCTCAGATATTGCCAAATGCCTGAGAGAAGAGGAAAGTCTTGACCTGGTGCCGAAAAGATAACAATGTTGGCGCCAGGCGGGCTTCGTCAGGGAGATCGTTCCACAATTGGGGGGCCACCACAGAGAAGGCCCTCTCTCTTGTTGCCGACCTCCGAGCTTCCCTCGGAGTAGGCACTCGGAGGAGGGCCTTAGATGTTGAACGTAGTGTTCGGGTAGGTTCATGTTGGGAAAGGTGTTCCATCAGGTATTGTGGTCCCAAGCCGTGTAAGGCTTTATAGGTTAAAACCAGCACCTTGAATCGGGCTCGGAAACATACAGGCAGCCAATACAAGCGGGCCAGAGTAGTTCTTATATGTTCGAACCTACTGGTTCCGGTTATCAATCTGGCCGCTGCATTTTGCACAAACTGCAGCTTCCGAACCACCTTCAAAGGCAGCCCCATGTAGAGTGCATTGCAGTAATCTAACTTGGAGGTTACCAGAGCATGGACAACTGAAGCCAGGTTATCCCTGTCCAGATAGCTGGGCCACCAACCGAAGTTGGTAGAAGGCACTCCGTGCCACTGAGGCCACCTGCACATCAAGTGACAGAGATGGTTCTAGGAGAACCCCCAAGCTACAAACCCGCTCCTTCAAGGGGAGTGCAACCCCATCCAGAACAGGTTGAACACCCTCCATCCGGTCAGCGGAACCACCCACTAATAGCGTCTCAGTCTTGTCTGGATTGAGTTTCGGTTTATTAGCCCTCATCCAGTCCATTGTCGCAGCCAGGCACTGGTTCAGCACATCCACAGCCTCACCTGATGAAGATGAAAAGGAGAAATAGAGCTGCGTGTCATCAGCGTACTGATAACAACGCACTCCAAAACTCTGGATGACTGCACTCAACGGTTTTATGTAGATGTTGAACAGCATGGGGGACAAGACTGACCCCTGCGGAACCCCATACTGGAGAATCCACGGGGCCGAGCAATGTTCCCCAAGCACCACCTTCTGGAGCCGACCCGCCAAGTAGGAGCGGAACCACTGCAATGCAGTGCCTCCCACTCCCAACTCAGCCAGTCATCCCAGAAGGATACCATGGTCGATGGTATCGAAAGCTGCTGAGAGATCAAGGAGAATCAACAGAGTCACACTCCCCCTGTCTTTCTCCCGACATAGGTCATCATACAGGGTGACCAAGGATGTTTCTGTACAAAACCAGGCCTGAAACCCAACTGAAATGGATCCAGATAATCGGTCTCAGCCAAGAGTGCCTGGAGCGGGCTCGCAACCACCCGCTCCAGGACCTTGCCCAGGAATGGAACATTTGCTACTGGCCTGTAGTTATTAAGATTTTCAGGGTCCAGGGAAGATTTCTTTAGGAGTGGTCTCACTGTCGCCTCTTTCAGGAGGCCTGGGACCACTCCCTCTTGCAAAGAGGCATTAATCACTTCCCTGGCCCAGCCTTGATCCAGTATTTACAAGTTTTCTCAATTGAGTGATGGGGAGTGTTGTTTGATTTACAAGCTTTCTCAATTGAGTGATGGGGAGTGTTGTTGTTCTCTCTTCCTTGTGATTTTGGTGCATGTGCACCAATGGTTCTACATGTATGCATCTTATCGTATGGCCCCCTGGGAGTTGTAGTCACAAACACCAGCCATGGTGGATGGCTGCATGGAAATCCAAGTACCCTGTGCCTAGGGATGTATGAGAAATTAGTTTCAGTTTGTTTTCAGTCAGGATTTTACCCAGTTCACACCTTCTGGACTGAACACAGAAGCAAATTGTGGTCAAAGTCCATATATTTCCAAGCTTGGAATGTGATTTACGGACCAAAAAGATGTGTTTGACAGCATGCATACATTCAAAATATGCACATAAAAATGCTTACTCTTGAAAAATGCATAAATACGCTTTAATCAACAGGAGAAGAATATACATTTCAAAAATGCACACAGTTGACACATGCATTTGGAAAAATGCCCACTGAAATATGGACAGATTTTCAGGTGGGAAAACCCCCCCAAAATCACAATCTGATATGGACTCAAGTTAGAACAAGCTTTGAAGAACTTTAGTGAACTCGGATTTTCCTGATTCACACATCATCCATGCCCGTCTTCTCCCATGCCTGGGAACAATAGAGTTTGTAAAGATCTGGAAGTTTGTGTGAAACTATCAAGAGAATATCCCTAAGAGAGAGAAGATATTTGCCAAACAAAAGACTGTTTGGTTGGGTATTTATTTATTTATTACATTTCTATACTGCCCCATAGCCGAAGCTCTCTGGGCGGTTTACATAGGATTAAAAACAATTAAAAACAATATACAAAAATTAAGACAGCAAAAACATACAACATACACACAATTTGTACATTTAAAAACCACTACAACACTTCAAAAAGCTACAAAAACAAAACAAAACAAACCCAGGCTCTTCAGATATTGCCAAATGCCTGAGAGAAGAGGAAAGTCTTGACCTGGCGCCGAAAAGATAACAATGTTGGCGCCAGGCAGGCCTCGTCGGGGAGATCGTTCCACAATTGGGGGGCCACCACAGAGAAGGCCCTCTCTCTTGTTGCCGACCTCCGAGCTTCCCTCGGAGGAGGCACTCGGAGGAGGGCCTTAGATGTTGAACGTAGTGTTCGGGTAGGTTCATGTCGGGAAAGGCATTCCATCAGGTATTGTGGTCCCAAGCCGTGTAAGGCTTTATAGGTTAAAACCAGCACCTTGAACCGGGCTCGGAAACATACAGGCAGCCAATGCAAGCGGGCCAGAGTAGGTCTTATATGTTCGAACCTTCTGGTTCCAGTTATCAATCTGGCCGCTGCATTTTGCACAAGCTGCAGCTTCCGAACCACCGTCAAAGGCAGCCCCATGTCGAGTGCATTGCAGTAATCTAACTTGGAGGTTACCAGAGCATGGACAACTGAAGCCAGGTTATCCCTGTCCAGATAGGGACGTAGCTGGGCCACCAACCGAAGTTGGTAGAAGGCACTCCGTGCCACTGAGGTCACCTGCGCCTCAAGTGACAAAGATGGTTCTAGGAGAACCACCAAGCTACGAACCCGCTCCTTCAAGGGGAGTGCAACCCCATCCAGAACAGGTTGAACACCCTCCATCCGGTCAGCGGAACCACCCACTAACAGCGTCTCAGTCTTGTCTGGATTGAGTTTCAGTTTATTAGCCCTCATCCAGTCCATTGTCGCAGCCAGCACATCCACAGCCTCACCTGATGAAGATGAAAAGGAGAAACAGAGCTGCATGTCATCAGCGTACTGATGACAACGCACTCCAAAACTCCAGATGACTGCACTCAACGGGTACTCTGGTTGCATGCTTCACAGTGGCTGAGTTTCGTCAAGGTAAAAATTTAACATTGAAGAAGAATTGTGCATGCATGTACCATAATTTGAACAATTTGCATTTTTGCATACTGACCTGGAGAAGAATTTTCTGATGAAATGCTGCTGAATTCACAATGCAGCCTAACATTTTGAGTTGGACAGATTTGAATTCTGTACCATGCAATGACAATCTTATGTGATATCTCAACTGGTGGTTGTCCATGGTCCAGATTTGGCCCAGGGCTCACCAGTTCCCCACCCCTGCATCATTTTCTTTTCTGATAAGCATTATTTTAATTTGATTATTGCATCTGTATCCTATCCTTCCAGGAGCTTTGGAAGTTCTCTCATTTTATCCTGACAATAACCCTTTAAGGTAGGCTTAATTTAAATTCAGTCCTTGCAATCTCCACAGGTGGAAATTGCAGAGACTGAGCAAACAGTAAATGGACACAACTGCCCCATTGCTCCCCTCTGGATAGGCCTGAGCCTTCTGATGGTCTTATTGACCCTGGCAAATGCCTGATGGCCACCTGCTATAGCCAGCCCTGTTAAATAAATAAAGAAAACCCGAGAACTGGTCACTTTTTATTCCTCCCCCATTTTTTTCTTTCCCTAAATGCTCCCATCTCCCAGATATTGTGTCACTACTTAACAGATCTCACATTTCTACAGGTTTGCTTTAAAATCCACATGTACTCTTCTAAAGTAGAAGTGACACATCAGAAGAGTGGAGCTGTGAACTTTCTCGCAGGCGCCCTGACTCCATGTGTGTGTGTGTTTTAATAGGGCTGCAATTAAATGCACAGAGAATTCCACCAAAGCAACTCAATCCATCCCCCCCCCCCATGGCAACAGAGGCTCAAAATATCTGGCGGGCTCTCAAGACTGTTTTGATGCACCCCAGACACGTTGTAGGAGACACCTCCCCCCATCTCCTCCTTCTATCATGACTGCTTTTTTGGAAACTTGAAAAAAAAATCTGGATGCTTTCCAGAGTGAAGATGTGTCTTTAATTTTTGCAGCATGACCAAAATGAAAAGAATGTCATCTTATATAGAGAGGGGGGGGATGAGGCTGGGGAAAGTGGGGGGGGGGAAGAAGCGCCACCTCATCACTTGGAGTTAGCAGTTTGGGCTCAGGAATGTGTTGGGTTTGCCGGAAAAAAAGGGGGAGGAGAAGAGAATACACTGGGAAAGAAAGAAAGAAAGAAAGAAAGAAGAGTAAAGCCATCATTTCTTTAGGAAAAGGCTAGAGAGAGAGAGAGAGAGAGGCAGAGAGTCTGCATGCAAAAGAAACAATTGCAGTGTTGTTGTCTTTGTGGCAGGGGTCTCCAGTGGTGCTGTTAGGTAATTTTATACTCTGCACATAATGGTCTTACTGGGAAGGGTGGGAAGGGTTATTACTTCACTTCAAAATTTGGTAAAGCAGGGCCTTTTGGATGCCTCCTGCTCATTCTTCTCCATGGGGCCCTGGACGTCTGCCCAAAGTCCTGCCTTGATGGTCCTATTGGTTCCAGGTCTCACCATGAACACACCTTTTTATGAGTATCTTCTCAGTGGCCCTGTAGCAACTGTCCTCCACTCGTCTCCTTCCACAAACCCCCTGTTTTTGATTGATATTCCATGGAGGAAAATGGGGGAAAGGTGGCTTTGCGGGGAGGGGGGAGGATTTTGTTGGTTTTGCAAAGGACTGGTGTAACTTTGGAAAATCTCTTCATGGATTCAAATGAGTTCAGATTTCTATGAATCCGACCTGCAGATTCTGCAGTGGAGCAACCTTTTCTGCATTACGTGGAGTCTGTGGAACTGTGGACCAGTTTTTCATTAGGGGTCATGACTTGTTAACAACCTTAAACAATCCATCAAGAAGCCATGGGTTCTGAAGATGTCTTGTTAGAGAAAAATAAACCACACTGCATGGTTCACAAGCCCTGTATTCAGATAACAGCATAACCCTCCCTTCCGAGAACTCACTGGGTTCAGATAACACGTTAAACTACCCTGTGGAAAATGTAATGTGTTCAGACAACATGATAGCCCATGGTGGGTTAGTGTGTTGTGTTAACCCAGCCACTACCTCTGTTTGGGCGTTCTTCTCCTCCCCTGTATGGATTATCGTTACGTGGAGGAAAGAGCAGAGACAAGCCCAGTGTGTATTCAAAGTGTTTCATGTGCCTTATCTCCATGAAATGTGAAGTTTATTCCATCACACTTTCTAGCACAAAGCAAGACAAGTCTCAACATGGGTGAAAGTTTGGTTCCCCTTCAAACATTTGAATTTCCAGTAGCAGCCAAGAATCGTATATGCAGCATTTATTAGTAATTTTATACAACACTAGCATGTTTCCCTTTAGTCACGATTTTCCCCCTTTCCAAAATTGGAAAGCTCCGATCTCTTAAGACTTTCGTTCTTCAAAAAAACATATTCTTGTGTGGACATACTTTGTAGACACAGATTTGATTCGCCTTTGATACTCTGACATCCCAGTATGGGATTTTGAAATGGGTCAACATTTCCTGGCATGCTTTAACCGTGTCTCAGTTATCACATGAATCAGAATAATCCAACTGCTTATACCCTGCAAAATTGTGCAACTCAGTCAGCTTTGTCCTGCATCTTTCTCAGTGACTCTTAGGAGATATGAGGGTTAGTTCTGATTATGAATGGATGGATCGACCTCTTTCTGGTCTGTGTCAGTTTTGCATGTGTCCATTCCGTCCTGTTTCCACATCAATAGTGAATTATTATTTTTAAAGAATGCAACAATCTGCTTTATCTTTGAACATACTTTCCCCACAAACTATGCATTTCTGTACACATTTTACCCTAAAATATGCATTTCTGTGCACATTTTGCCCTAAAATGTTCATTTCTGCATATTTTAAACTAAATATGCATTTTATATGTGTATGGGTATGTTTGGGGGGCGTTTTTTGAGCACAGGATTGTCTCATAACATTTGGAGAAGTGCAAAAATCAAAGGATAACTGGACTCTGATCTGGAATGTACGACCTGGGTTGGTTCATTTAAAAATGCCGACCAAATGAAATCTAGAGCATCCTTATAAGCCCTTCTTCACTTATAGCTCTTGTATGATGTCTCATTTGACAATATGACCTTTTTTCACTCTTCACTTCATCAGGCTTATTCCTAATGTTTTGAACATTGGCAAGTCCAGGGGCAGCACGACTGAGTTTGGATGGGTGAGCATTGGAGACTTCCAGAGGCCATGTCTACACGATGGATTTTTCCCTGAATCATCCCTGGGTTGTCCCTGTGCATCCAAATGATGCACAGGAGATCTGGGGGGCAGGCAGGGATGACCCCTCCATTGTCTCGGGATAACTGATTCCCCAGTTATCCCGATTTTCCCCACAGTCCTGGGACCATCCCGAGGACCACAGGTGGTGTGGCACCCGATCCCGCCTCCTCCCTTCCTCCTCGTAAGTAGCGGGGCTCTTAAAATGAGCACACGGAGCTGTAGGGGGGGGCAGTCCATGCCCATCGGGGTGGGTGGGTGGAACAGTCAAAAGGGTTTTTCCCTCCCCCCCACTTACAGTGCTAGAGCAGAATTGTGCAACTGGTTCCGTTCTGAAGGGGAAAAAATGGCACACGTGACATCCCTCTTGCCTTCTGGGACGTCGTGCTGGCATCTAGATGCTTGGGGAGGGTTGCAGAAGCAGGTAAGTCTGTGATCTTCCCCTATCAACAGCTACTCTCTCTCTCTCTCTCTCTCTCTCTCTCTCTCTCTCTGTGTGTGTGTGTGTGTGTGTGTGTGTGTGTGAGAGAGAGAGAGAGAGAGAGAGAGAGAGATGGGGGGCAAGGAAAGCAGATTGGGAACAGACTTCTAAAACAAGCAATGTAACAGCTACTATCAAGTTCCCGACGAGAGCAACTACACTCCAAGGTGCTTCATGGTCTCAGCCAACTCACCATGGTTTTTTACTCTTCCTGCATCTGCCGAAACTGCTACTGCTTTTCGAAGTACTGCCTGTTCTGTGGTGTCACATTCCAAAGGCAGGGAAGAGTGAGTTTGAAGCAGGGATGTGCAAACCAGATGCCCTTCAGATGTGTTGGACTACAACCTCCATAATCCCTGCCCATTGGCTATGCTGGCTGAGGCTGAAGGGAGTTGTAGTCTGAAATATCTGGAGCACACTAGGTTTAGAGTGACCATATGAAAAGGAGGACAGGGCTCCTGTATAACAGTTGCGATGAAGAGGGAATTTCAGCAAATGTCATTTGTATGCATGCAGCACCTGGAGAAACTCCCTCTTCGTTACAACAGTTAAAGCTGCAGGAGCCCTGCCCTCTATTCTATCTAGTCAGTCTAGTATGAAATCCCTCTTCATCACAACTGTTAAAGATACAGGAGCCCTGTCCTCCTTTTCATATGGTCACCCTAGCCAGGTTGCCTACTCCTGATTTAAGCCCTTAATGTTAACTAAAGCTCCTGTGTTTCATTCCTGATTACCCATGAACCGTGTCAGCTAAAGCCGCAGTGATAAAGCCATCCGTGTTAATTGAGGCACCCCAAACTTGGGTATTGGTGTATTTGTTTGAATGTCCAGCCTGCTCTAGTCCTCTGGGCAGGGGTGTTGAATCTCTTTCAGCCGGAGGACTGAATTCCATTTTGGAAAAGCTCTCAGGGGCTGCGTTCCAGTGGGAGGCGGGGCCAAGGGCAAATGGGGCGGGGCCAAAATACCAATCATATTTGATCTTAAAGCTTGGACTGCCAGTTCCAGCCAGGCTCCAAGCATGCACATTCTTTTCTGCTGGTGCTTGCCAGACAACAGAAAGGTGGTGCGGAGCAGTAACAGCCCTGCCCATGTGAGAGGGACAGAAAATGTGCGCATAATCATGCATACCTGTATTTATCTGTGTGCCCATGCATGCCTGGGGTGTCAGCAAGTAGGTGTAAGCATATGTGTGCATGATTTTGTGTGTACTTTGGGTGGGATTGCTGGATCCGTTTTTTGCACAATCGTATATAGAAGTGCGTGTACCAGAATGGATGGTTTGCTTGGCTTTGCTCAGATTCTGCCCATCTCTCTCCAGGACCCAGGCAATTCTGCCAGGATTTGTCCTAGCTGCGCAGCATATTCATGATCTTCCAGATTTCTATGCTGGCTCTGTCCCAGCCAGGGCAAGCCTCCCCACCTTCCCAACTAGTTTTGCGAATTAAAAAGGCAATCCTAATCTCGCCCCATCTTTAAAAACCCAGAGAAAGGACAGGGCTTCAATTTATCATTTATTTAGTGTCAATGACAAGCTGAACGACATAAAGCAGTGAAAAGAGTCCCCTGGGATGCCAAGTAGTAAAGGTTGCTAACTGACCAGAAGAAGGAGGAGGAGGAGGAGGAGGAGGAGGAGGTGGCGGCGGCTTTTCTGCTTGGAGGCCTGCTGCCAGCAAAGGAAAGAGGCAAGACATTTTTCTTACCGCCCTCCAGTCTTTTGTCATTTTTCTTTTTTCGATGCCTGAAGTAAATAGGTAGCTTTTTCTGCTGGTCTCCTGCTCTAGGCTCATCAAAACACAGCTCTGCCCCCAGACTCACCAGAATCTCTAAGCTTCACCCCCCTTGGCTCCACCTCTAAATCCACTCAGGAGTTCAGGCCTCACCCCAAGGGCCATAATATTTTTATTTCAAGAGTTGGCAACAAGGTGGCCATGTAGGAATCACCAAATAAAAAAGAGGAAATGCATCACCAAAACTGGAGGACAAAAGAGGATGGCGATCTGCACAAAATGTACATATGCTAATTTATATGCATATATGCACATTTAGAAATTATTATTATAATTTAAGTAGCGATATAGTACACCTCACCATAAACTGTGACCAGGGGATTTGTGTGACTGTTGGTTTGCTGTTCAGGTGTTAACAGGTGATGGACAACAGTTCAGTGGTCCTTTAGATCTTTGCCTTCAAACAGAGGACTGTCCTCTGTAAAAGAGATCACCCAATCTTCAGCTGGCTGCAGGGGAATAACTGGTTAGCAGGAAGTACACTTGCTGTGACCATTGAACTTGTTCAGTCATTCCCCCCCCCCCCCCACACACACACTCATTTACAGGGTGCAAATGCTTGGAGGGCAGCACCCACTCCATGCCCACTGGCCCACCTTCTGACGCCTGCAGTGAGCAACCGTTGCACAGAAAGGTGGATGTTGGAGAGTGGAGTTGGCAGGTGTGGTGAAATCAGGGGTGAGGCCAACAGCAGCTTCCCCCTCAGTCTCAAGACGGCTATGACTTCCCAGAAGTGGAGGGTAAACTAACCTCAAAAGGTCTGAGCAGGAATGGAACCCCATCCATGGAGGTAGATTGGAAGAACAACCTGTGAGGGCAAGGGGAGACATACGCTCTCTATAAGCTTAGCTCCCTGGAAGGCAACCCATGGATGTGTTTTTTCCCTGCAGAGAAAACTGGAGCAGATAAAAGGCATCTGGGATTTGTTAACTCAATTCAACACTGCAAACACATGGGTTGCATTAAAGCAACTCTCTCTCCTCCCTGTTCCCTTCTTCTATTGCGCTAGGAGGAGGAGGGGGGAATCTCTAGCACTCCGTTCTGTTGCCTCTTGGAAAAACCTTCATATTTCTGCAAGCGTTTCCTTTCCAAGCAGAATGAAAGCAACTCAATTCCTGCATTTCATACTTCCCTCACCACCTCCAAGCCTACTTGTAGAAATGCAAACCTATGACCCAGAAGTGAGCCTGTCATAGACAGCAGTGAGTGACCCCAGATTTTAAGAGGTCCCTTGTGAGTGTTGCGTTGAGCCCAGGTTCTCAGTGCCCCTTCCTGTTCTGCCTGAAGCACTAGCCCTTTCCAGTTGTTCAGTTGTGTTCAATGAACGTTGATGGGGGGCGGCAGCATTGTAAAGGCAAACTCCATTCATTACAATGCCTGCAGAGAATTTGCCGCATGTGCCCACGGTCTCTAATAATAATAATAATAATAATAATAATAATAATAATAATAATAATAATTTCTTACCCGCCTCTCCCTCTGGATCGAGGCAGGAAACATTAAATACAAAATAATATAAAATACATAAAACTGATTTAAAATGTATAAAAGTAATACATTATTTAACTAACAATGAAACATCTTAAAATTCAACTAGGTAGGCCTGCCGGAGATTGGGAGTGAAGCCTGCACTCTGTGCTAGAGATGGACAAATCTGTCAAATTCGATTTCTCTCAGTTTCTCATTTTTCCAATCTAAACTTTGGTTTGTCCCAAACTTAGAGAATTGTTCCAATCTTAAATGTGGTTCATTTTGAAATTTGAGGAATATCTTTTGAATTTTGCATGGAAATCTGTACACATTTTTTGTGTGCATTTCTTCGGATACATACATTTTTATATGTAATTTTGCCTAATATGCACATACTTTTGCAAAAACAATTCTGAATAAAATTCATTTTGAACATTATTTTCTCTAATACTCACATTTCTGGTGTACGCTTTTCATTAATATTCACATTTTTGTATGTATTTGATTGGAGAACCCCTTTGCAAAATTTTGAAAAATGCAAACTTTGAAGGATGACTGAGTTTTAGTGCCCATATTCATTTGAAAGTGCAAAATTACGTAAGTTTGCATTAAAATGCAAACCAAACGAATTTCTCCTCCATCCCTACTCCACACCCACTCATAATACACCATAGGGAGCCCAAAAAGGCATGGTCAGAAGGCACATCAGGCAGCAGAATCACAGGTCTAGGTCTGGTCAATGCCTGCATGGGAAACTGCCTGAGTATCACAGTATCACTGCCTTCAGCACCATTATGGGGAAGAAATGGGATATCAATGTAAAGAGTGGGACCTGCAACAAATTGTTGCAGTGTGGATTGCTCCTTTTCAAAGTGCCAGCTTGCCAGCCATTCCCTCTTTCAGGATAGTCCATTCCACTCTCCTTTTGCCTCCCATCCTGCCCCCAGTTTTCTATCCTCCCCATCAGTCTATCAGCATTTTGTGTTGGCTGAGCATTCTTAGACTTCGTTGAAGTGTTTTGGGGATCCCCCCCCCCCGCTCTGCCTGCCGGTTTTGTTGCTGTGCTTCTGCAAGCCCTGCAGTTTCCCTCCCCGTTTTGGATGGCTGGTGCCATTTTAGCTACATAAGGAGCCATACTGGAAGAATGACTTTGATGTTCATATTTATGACTCATAGTTTCAGGTGAGCTCCTGCTGAGCCAAGCTTGCCTTTGGGGGCCAAGAAAAGCCTGCCTCAAAAGAAAAGCGAGCTCTTAAAATCTCCCTTTTCTTCTCTGAATTGGACCAAAATCTGAGCCAGAGAGAAGTTCCAGATTCACTCCCCTCGTCTCCACCAGTCCTTCCCATCACCGAAAATCCCCCCCTACCAGACTTACCTCCACCTTCCTTTTCCTTACATGGCAAATGATAGGAAACAGCTATAGCTCAGAAGACCCCAGATTCAATCCCTGGCATCTACAGTTAGCTTTTGGAAAGATTCTTATCTGAAACTTTGGAGATCTGCTCACATCAGTATCAATACTGAACCAGATGGATCAATGGTTTCACGGCACAAGGCAGCTTCCTACCTTCCTAAAGCAGTGAGAGCGGCATGTGCGTTGTACATTTTCTCCTCCTTGTTTCCTGGTAAAGAGTAGCAGTGCACCAGGGCAAAAAGCCTTGGGGGCTCATGGGAGATGTAATTCTCCTGAAGGCTATTGTAGCTGGAGATGGCGGTGAGCCTGACAGAGTCCCTTTTCTCCACCTGAGCCTCAGTTTGGTTCAGGAAAAATGCTCCAAGTTCTTCCCAGTTTTGAAGGGATAATTAATTTCCAGGCCAATCCTAGGTGAGTGGCAGAGAACCCACACATCTCTAGTCCTTAATAAATACGTGGCCCAGTAGCTTTCCAAACACTTCTGCCATTATCTCAACGGCTTGTCTGGATTTACAAGACATAGTGACCAGCATTCCTTCCATGATGGGTTCTTTTAATCAGCCCAGACTGAGTCCTGAAATTCACTTTGTATGGCCAAAGCAGGTCAAGACAGAGGCCAGATCTACAGCAAGCAGTATATAACACTTTGAAAGTAGTTTGAAAACAATATATGGAATGTGTCATGACCCTCCAACAGTTGTCAGTGCACTTCAATACTATTATAAAGCAGTAGTGTAGATCCTGCCAGAGCCAGAGCCTGTGGAAGAGTGTTTGGGCAACTTCCACATTTAGCTTTCCCTGGCCTGACCATCAAGTGGCCTGTTACCCATCCTAAAAAAGAGAACACAGATTTGTGTAAAAAGTGCATATGCTAATTGATGTATATAGATGCAAATTTAGAAATAATGGCTGCAATTTAAATAGATATACAATACACCTCACCATAGTGGAGAAGACTGTGTGCCTGCTCAGTGTGTTATTGATGGGCTACTGCAACATCCCTGTCCTCCCTTCTTAGGGTTCTTGGTCTTAAAACCAGACTTGGCCTGGACTGTCCTTTAAATAGAGGACCCCCTTCAAATAGAGGGCTGTTCTCTGGCAGCCTTTCAAATACAGGACAGCCCTCTGTAAAAGAGAACACATGGGCACCCTACCTGGTCATGAACAAAATGTCTCAAGGGAAGAACAAATGGTATCTTATCCAAATACTGGTTTATTTCTAAGAAGAGAATAATCAGAATATAAACCTGCCAGGTAAACATACCATCTGAACCTGGAATCCTACTGTCTAGTCCTAGTTCTGAAGACAGACGGCTGTTGGGTGGATTCTGTTGCACTCCATTGCCTTTGAGTTGTGGGCTGCCTCGGGGTTTAATCTTATCTCCTTTGCTTGGTTTTGATAAGGAGTTGACAAAATTCTCAAATTTATCCATATTTGTGACAAAAAACACAGACCTTGAGATCCTTTAAAAAGAAAAAAAAGTGAATATGGGAGAAACTAAAAATGACAACTTCATCCATCTAGGCCAGGGCTTTGAGTGCGTAGCTCTTAAAAGTCTGGGTTGGAACCCCTGTTAGTGCAGAGTTGTTTTTAGATGCATGTTCTTGTGTATACTGTGTTTTTTATGGTTTTAAATTTTGTATATCGTTTGTAATGTTTTAATCTTATGTAAACAGACCAAAGAGCTTTGGCCATGGGGTGGTATAGAAATAATAATGATAATAATAATAATAATAATAATAATAATAATAATAATAATAATATAATGATTGCCACTTCTTTTCTGAGAGGCTTTTCATCTTTGACAGATACATGGCAGGCAGGTAGACCATGGTCCTTTTTGACAGATTTGCTCATCTCTATTGTCATTGATATGCTAATGACACACGGCTTTACCTGTTTCTTCCCCCTCTGAATCTCAGAGAAGCTGTGAATGTCCTGAATGAGAGATTGGATGCTGATTAGAAATGGATGGCAGTGGGTGGATGGGGATGAAACTGAAACTTAATTTGGATAAAATGGAGATTTCGTGGATTGGGAAACCAGCTGTTCCATGTCCTAGATGAGATGCACTCCTCTTGAATTTTGGAGTTTCTGATCTAGCCTCAAACGCAACACAACATAAAGAACATTACAGTAATCCAGTTTAGAGATAACCAGAGAGTGGTTACTGTGACTAGGTCTGGCACTGTCATATCATTCTTGTCACCACCATCACCTGGGCTTCACCTGATAGCTCCGAGAGAACTCACAAACTAGGCACTTTAGCCTTCAAGGGCAGTGCAACATGGTTTGTATTTCTGAACAGTGGGATGTAAATGTATTGAATAAATAAATAAATAGTAAAGATTAGATGGCAGTTGAGGAAATTGCACTTTGCTCTTGGATCAGGAGCACTCTGTTCTTTATTATCACTTTTTCACCACAGTTTTGATGCCTGAAAGTTGTTTTGGGGTGTGTGTCCAAGTGAACTCTAAGAGCTCCATCACACAAGAGTTTTATTGCATGCTCATTGCTGGGTACTCAGAGATTTTCGCAGGTCCCTCTCACGGCGTTGTCTGCATCCCGCACACCTCCCCACCTGCTAACCTTTGCACAACAACAACAAAAAACCCCCAGTAAGTCTGACTTATTTTTTAAAATGGAAGTTGTTGCTATCTCCTGCTGTGTGCAGGAGAAGCAGCGCGATCAAAATGGCCCACTGAATGGGCCACGAACACGTTGTTTACTTCTTCTTTCAAAAGAGGAAGTAATGAGGGACAAATGTGCAGGCGGAGAAGTGTCAGTAAGCAATCATGATTTCCCCCTGTGTGATGATGCTCTTAGCCACTCTCTCACCCCATTTGTAGGGTAGAATTACTCCATGCCCTCCTTGGAAGTTGTGGCCTCTCATCCAACATCTGTTCTCAGAACTGGAGGAGCCATTTGCAGTTGCTCAGTAGTGAGGGATTGGCATGCTGTACATGTCTAAGGGGGCTGTCACCCAATTAAATAAAGCTTATTCCATGAATGGATGAATTAATCACTGAAATTCATACACACACACACACACACCTATGAATAAAACAATAATTCTGAATAGGGGAAACATTTCTCTTGTTGTTTTTAGATGTCACATGCACATTTCACAATAGGCTCCACCTCAGAAGAGGCATCCCCTCCTGATCATTAGAGAAGGAGGAATGCCTCTTCTGGGACAATGCCTGCCACCCATGGATTTGTAAACACATTAAAAACAATTCACATTAAAATAGAAATAAATAAACCCAACACCCAGGGGATAGGAGATACGCTTTAAATCCATCTGAAGAATGAAATGATGTAATGTCTCAGCCATAGCTCTACCTCTGTATTATTATTTCATGCAGAAATAATAACACTTTTTCTGTCCAGCCTTTGAGATCAACTTCAGCAGCTACACTCTGTGCTCCATCTATACATGAAATCATGTAGAAAGGGACGGGGGCCTTCTTAGCATTGGTGTCACAACTGAGGAACTCCCTCCCACATGAGATTTGGCTAGCTCTCTCGCTTTCCATTTTTTTACAAGTAGTAAAAACATTTTATTTGAGAGAAGCTTTTAATCAGTAATCTGCTGTTTTAGGATATCCAATCAAGCTTTGGTACTGTATGCTCAACCAATGGATGCCTTACTATTATTTTCTCTTGTAGTGATTTATTATTTTATTGCTATACTTTATTATATGGTATTTTCTTTTTATCACATTGGTTATTATCACAATAGAAAAGTGGGATATAAATAACTAGGGCCAGCATCATCAGTTGCCAGGATCCCAGCACCTGGGGGCCATTACTGGTGTCTGTCCTGAGCCCCCTTTGCATCTTTTTTCAGCCTGGTGCTTAAATTTAAATTTCCCACAATGCTCCTGACATAGCATCAATCCAGGGCATTGTGGGAAGTGAAAAAGGCGACTCGATCTAGTTTCCTGATGCTGCTTAGTGCGCTGCCATTGATGCTCATTGTTGCCCACTGCTACTACCAGGTAAGCCCATCAGGACCCACCAACAGAGAAGGGGCCCCAACCCCATCAGGGGGGGGAACTCTGCCTAGGGCAGGCCCCCCTCAAACCTGGAACAAGCCCAGTCAATAAATAAACATACTAAAACCAAATCATGCCACAGGCACTGAAAATAGATTCTGTTACTCAGAACTACTTCAGCTTCAAACCTTTTGCATACCCTCAGATTCTCTCCCCCAAAGCAGGATAGCTGAAATGCTCCCCCCTCTCCTGTGCCACCTCTATCTGCTGACTGTCTCTTTCTTCTGAACCCGCCCATCCAGGAGGAGGTTCGACCACAGGCTACATGGAAGACGACGCCCAGTCTATTATGGTCCCTGCCACCAGGCCACCATACAATCGTCCTCTCTCTTCCCCCTTAATTGTGGCTGGCCCGGTGATACCCAACAATCAGTCATGCCGGGTTCAGAAGCTATTTCCAGTTCCTAATTGAACTCTTGCTTGCCAAACTGCCACAAGGCCCATTAGCAGAGCCCTTAAAGAGGCCTTGGGTGAGCCAGGCTCAAAGGAAATGTTACTGAAAAGGACTTCAAAATACAGGACGTTGGGTACTGTTGCATTACGAGGGTGGAAGGAGAGGATCTGAGGCTTGTGTTTGTGTCTGTGTGTGTGTAGGACTGAAAAGACAGAAGAAGTACTTGCAAACACACATACACACGGTTCTACATTGATATCTTTAAATCTAAAATTGTGTTTGTTAGGCTTCTTCGTCGTAGGGAAATCCGGCCGTCTTTGGGCTTGACAGATCCCCGCGACAGACGTGGCTCAGCATTTGCGATCCAAGCCATGTGATAGTTCTAGGCTGACCATATGAAAAGGAGGACAGGGCTCATGTAACTTTAACAGTGGTAGAGAAACGGGAATTTCAGCCAGTGTCATTTGGATGCAATTAGTTCCTGGTGAAATTCCCTCTTCATCACAAGAGTTAAAGGTGCAGGCACTATACTAGAGTGACCAGATACAAAAGAAGGCAGGGCCCCTGCAACTTTAAGAGTTGTGATGAAGAGGGAATATCACCAGGAACTAATTGCATACAAATGACACTGGCTGAAATTCCCGTTTCTCTACAGCTGTTAAAGTTACATGAGCCCTGTCCTCCTTTTCATATGGTCAGCCTAGATTAGAGCCAATGCATAAAATCAGCAGGAAACAAATTCTATAGGTCAAGCAATGAAATCAGCGTCATTCATGTAAATAAGCAAGTTATGGACTGACAATAGGGAACAATGCAACCCAGGCTATGCCTTTGGGTGCCTCTACAAGAGAGGTTTAATGCTCTTTGAAGTCTCATTAAAAAATGTACCTCTACACCAGCGGAGCGCAAATGGGGCGTAGAGGCACGTTATCTCCCCGATTGTGCGCGTTATCAAATGTGTGTTAAATAGCGAGTTTTTTTTGCTCCGTCCATTAAAGCACATTTTGATGGGAGGGGGCTGCTGCTCTGGTGAGCGGAAGGAAAAGGCTGGTGCCTGCGGAGGCGGCTCCTCCTCCTCCCTCTATTGTCAGATCTCACCCCCTTCTCCGCCTTTGGTCGCGTCAATTTCAGGCAAAGCCGGGTGCCTGCTTTCTCCCGTTCTCTCTCCCCTCTGTTCCCCTTGACTGCCAAGAAGCCTGGCAGCGTCCAGTAGCTCTTACGCACCCCTCTCTCTCCACTGTCCTCCGGCTCCTGCTGAGGGGATCAGGCTGTCAGTCGCAGGCGGGCGGGCGGGAGCCCAGAAACGAAGCAGCCGCGCCCGCCCACCCGCCTGCGACTCCTTCCCCGCAAGAGGGGTGCCTCCTGCTCGGCACCTGTGGCGGGGGGGTTGGCGGGAGGAGGAGGAGGAAGAAGAGGGGGTAAAGGAAGGCGAGGAGGAGGAGGATCGCTCGCCTGCTGCCCACAGCCTACCAGCCAGCCAGCTGGGGAGCAGCGGGGAGGGAAGGGGAGGGGAGGGAAGCGCCTTTTGTCGCCGCCTCTCGTGCAGAGGTATTAGGCGTAAAGGCGCTTCAGGGATAGTGTGCATAATCTCCTAACTGGGCGCAAAAGCGAATCCTTGTGGAGGGGACCTTAGATAGTGAAAGTGGTACAACATACCATCAGGGGTTGAAATTACTATATCTATCTATCTATCTATCTATCTATCTATCTATCTATCTAAGTTTTATATGAATATATTTGTTATTTATTATTTATTGAAAGGTTTATTTTTCTTTTGAGACTTTTGTTTTTTCAAGAAAAGACCCACCTCCCCCCAGTTCCCAATAATACAGTTGATGTTATAGGACATAAAACAATAAGGGCAAAATCCTATGCATGTTTACACAGAAAAAAATCCTATACCTCCCAGCATTTCTCAGCCAGCATGGGTGGCTGGGGAATGCTGGGAGTTGTAGGACTTTTTTTTCTGTCTAATCTTACATAGAATTAGGCCCTACACTTCCCTTTCTCATGGTTTCCCGTCCTCCACCCCTCCCGTAAGGTGATTGATATGTGTTGAGTTCTGTGGCTTACATATTCAACTAATTGCAGTCATCAATTTCACATTTATTCTGGTATTATGTTTTTAAAAAGAAAGAGAAGGAACAAGAAGGGAGGAAGGAAAATAAAAAAATGGGAATTTATAAAGAAAGGAAAGAAAGATAAGAAAAAATGAAGCTGATGGTACAGAGGATTGGGTAGAGCAAAGGGAGGAACAGGTGTGTTAATACTCAATCCACAAAGCATTCTAAAAATGTATCTTCCCTCCCTTATTTTAGGTAAACATGTTGCTTAGGAGCTGCAAGTTCCAAGAGGTCTTCCATGCATGGATCCATATTTGGATCCATGCATGACCTGCATCTAGATTTAACAGTTTTCCACCCTTGCAGTGGAAATGACATATTTGACTATGACTGTGGCCCTATATATGTTTATATATTTTAGGTTGGATCCATATTTAAGCTGGATCAATTGTACTAGCGGAAGTGGACTTCCCTGCCCCCTTCTGCTCCATGAAATCATCCCCATCCCAGTGATAATGCCCAAGATGGGTGGGATTGCGGGAAGGCTGCTTTGGGGTCACTGATGCTAAAGCCTCCTCCCTGCCCCAGCGACCCAAGTTAGGATCACTGTCTTCCTGTTGCCATGAGCAGCTTGGAAACAGTTACCCTGATCCTCCCTCCCCCCTCTCTAATTTATTTATTTTTATTTATTTGTGGCACTGTATACCTCTGAATATAGTAAAATCCCCCAGCAGTGCAACATATGAAAATAATGATTACACAACAGGCCTTGAGTGACTGCATATGGCCCACAGATTGTGCTCTTCTGAATGAAGCCATGAACTACTTCACAGAGTCATCTGTTTTGGAGACTGAGCGATGAATTTCCTCTTTTTGGAGTGATGTGTAAGTGGCCACCTTAATTGCACACTTTCAGTGTTGGCTACCCACAAGGTCACAATGTCCTCATCCTGAAAGACAAATGAATGGCTACCTTTAGGTACAATCTGGAAGGCAAAACCTTATTATAAGGTTCTTCCTCATCAGATTTGGTACCTAAGTGATGGTACGCCCTCCAGCAGTCTTGCACCTTATTTTTGTTCTTAGCTCAGCCAATTAACAATGGAAGAAATTGTATTCAATGCGTAAAGCTTTATAGCATCGTCCTAATCCAGTTTACTCTGAAGTGAGACCCTTTGACGTCAATGGGAATTGCTGTAGTTCAGGGCCGGTGTCAATACCTGACATCTTTGGGCAGCTGCCAATGCATGGGCAGGACCCGCCACTGATGCCTGCCTCGGGCTCCCCTTTCATATTTTTCCAGCCCTGCCTTCCAAGCAGCACACTATAGGCGGCTCTAGCTCTAATTTAAATTTCCCACAATGCCCTGGGACAATACTACAGCATGGGTATAGTGGAAAATTAAAATAGCAGCTAGGCCCAGCTGCCTGGTGAACTTCTGCCACCAGCACCATGAGATAAACCCTCCAGGGTTTCCCAATGCATGAGGATACCCACCAGGGAGCTCTTTGCCCCAAATTTCCTCAAATCAGAAACTGGCCCTTCTCCAGGAAGTGTGGTTATGGCTGCAGCCTCAGCAGTTTAATTTCATTGATTAATCAACTAACCACATTCAGTCCTAATTGAAACAGCAATATATTTCAGTAAACAGACGGATCCAGTGAGAATTCATCATGTCCCTATAAAGGTTTTTGCTCAGAGCCCATTTTTGTGTAATAGAGGCCCCATTGCCATGGCAACATCCAGCTGTTTCATGGGCTGAGATAGGCCCCCGTCGATGCACTGCAAAGGTAAACCATCCATATGGAAAAGCAGGTGAGCAAGAGGACAAGTTAAGACAAGGACCCACTCCAGAGCTAGAGGCACATTGAGGCTAGCACCTTCCGATTAAAAAAATAAAATAAAACAAAAATAAAAGTGAAGGAGATGTCTGAAATTTGCAAGTTAAGCTCTAAAGATATCCCAGATGTGTAGGAGCTTGCTGGGGTGAGACAAGGCATGAGAAAAAGGCACTCTGTGAATGGTTAGACATTCTGTTGCTAAACAAAGAATAATAGGATTGGATGGGACCGCAAAGGACAATTGTTTTACAGACTGTGAAATAAAGGAATTTCCACTGTAAAAAAGGACACATAGCCACCCCACTTTCCAGCAATAAGTGGACCAAACTTTCAAAAAGCCATGTCGTCTGAATTTGAGGGGGTTCATACATCCTCAAAAGATGGCCACATAGATTTTGTGCCTCTCTTCAGTATGAAGAAAGAGACTTGGACAGCACCGGGTGGAGCAGGCTGCCCTTCCCAATGCTGACTGACTCCTCCACCACTTGAATCCTCCACTGTTACCTCCTGCATGGGGGAATCCTTCAGGGAGTGGCTTTGGAAGCCCAGCCCCACTCCCTGCAGGAACCCAAGGAGGCTCCACGGGCCAGATTCAGAAGACAAGTGTGCAGGATTTGGCCTTTAGGCCAAGGTCCTTCACCCCTTGGCCTATAGGCCAAGGAATATTATTTTGGATCCTGAGGCAGAAAATCCCACAACTGCCTCTTTCCGTCCCTGACAGGAAAATAATAATAACAACAGCAACCAATTAAAACAAATATTTGCTGTCCTTTCATCATGCCTCACTCGCCTCAGAGATGGCCCTGCTGAGAAGATTGGGTAGAACCTGAGCCCATTTGAGACATGAACAGTGAGAATACTTATGGATAAATTTGTGGCATACATTCTGTGAGAGAAGCTGGGATATTGTTTGATTGTGAGCTTTCTCCAAGGCATTCTCAGCCTTCAGGTCTGGAGAATCAATATGGAAAAAATGATGGGCAGCTGAAACATCTGTGGAGAACTTTTTCCACTTTGGGCATATTCTTTCTCCCCCTCCCCCAAAATCTTTTCAGAAGTAACAAAACCTACTGCCAATGACTTAACAGACAGTAAAATTTTTCAGAGGAAGCAAGGAGGGAAGAAAAATGCTGTAAGCAAGAGTAAGCAGAGGAGAAACACATAATGAAGACATATTCACCATATAGAAACAAAGGAAGGGCTACTTGATACCACTGCTTGTTTTTCTTGAACAGGGATGCACTAATTTCTACACACACACATACCTTGCTGGCTGCACTCCTGCTGCTGCTGCTGTATGACCAAAATTTGGTGACTCAGTGGCGGCAAAAAAAGCAACAATTTGCCACCAAATTTCGGTGGCAAAACATGATGGAGCTTGTTTATAAACTAAATTTGTCCCTTTCAAGCCTCTGTCACACTTTGTTGTGGAATTTGTTTGCTACTGCCATGCCACTGAATTTCAGTGATACAGGGGCAGAAAAGGCCACACTAGAAGCATTCTTCTAGTACTTGAAAACTTGTCACACAGAGGAGAGCCATGATCTCTTCTCAATCATCCCAGAGCGCAGGACACGGAATAATGGGCTCAAGTTACAGGAAGCCAGATTCTGGCTGGACATCAGGAAAAACTTCCTGATTGTTAGAGCAGTACAACAATGGAACCAATGACCTAAGGAGGTTGTGAGCTCTCCCACACTGGAGGCCTTCAAGAGGCAGCTGGGCAGCCATCTGTCAGTGATTCTTTAAGACAGATTCCTACTAGGGCTGTGCACAGCCCCCATGATCTGGTCTGGAACTGGATGATCTGGATCGGGCCTGATCCGGACTGGATCGGGCCTGATCCAGACTGGATCGGGCCTCCCCCAATCCGGAGACCCTCCTTTTCCCCACAGACTTGCAAGTCTATGGGGAAAAGGACTCACCACCATCACCACCCTCCCCCCACTCTCCCTGCTTACCTGCTGCCTCGTCGCTGCTGCCACCGCTCACTGCTGCCGCTGCTTCCTCTCTACTGAGAGCCAGGCCTTGCAGCCTGGTTCTCAGTAGAGTGGAAGCAGCGGCGGCCAGCGGACGGCAGTGGCGGACAGCGGACAGCAGTGGTGGATGGTGGTGGCGACAAGGAGGCAGCAGGTGGAGGGCAGTGGAGGGAGGGCAGTGAGTCCAATGGACTCACCACCGGCCTGGCATCCCTGGGTGCTGGCTGCATAGCCGGCAGCCAGGGACCTGGAAGGGCAATGGGCCCCAGATCTCCAGATTGATGTGGATCAATCCGGATCAATCCGGTCTGGAACGATCTGGACCTCCCCAATCTGGTTTGGATCTGGATCCGGGAGGTCTGGATCACCCCGATTCACTTCGGATTCTGGATCCGGATCCGGATCTGTTCCCAGCCCTAATTCCTGCATTGAGCAGGGGGTTGGACTCAATGGCCTCTACTATTCTATGGTTCTGTGATTCTAAGCCAGGGGTCGGCGCATGCAATCAATGGGTCATGTGCTGCCCACTTCCACTCTAGAATATGTGCATGGAACTGCCAGTCTTCATCACAACAGCTGTAGGAGCCCAGCCATCTTTTGTATCTGGTCATACTAGGCAGGGCTCCTGCAGCTTTAACTATTGTGATGAAGAGAGAATTTCACCAGGTGCTGCATGCAAACAAATGACACCTGCTGAAATTCCCTTTTCAATACAACTGGTAAAGATACAGGAGCCCTGCCCTCCTTTTCTTATGGTCACCCTAATTTTGCTGCCTGAGGTAAAGGACAAGATACCTCCTTCATTCCACATAGAGAAACTGACTGGACTGCAAGTTGAATCTTGCATCAACACTGGTGATGGGACAGCATCTCGCATGGCACCTCTGGGCAGCTGCGACCTTAGGGATGCTGGGAAGGCTATGTGGCAGCTCTGTCCTAGGACACCTCAGCACTGTTCTGCACCTCCCAGTATCTGCTGCCTGAGACAGCTGGCAGACTCTGCCTAATGGTAAGGACAGCCCATCCTCCCTTTCCCCTTTGAAAGTATGAAACAGTTTTCATACGCTAGGAAATGAAACAGACTGTTTTAAAGCAGTAGTGTAGATCCTGCCTGAGTTACTCTCAGAAACAAAAGTGATAATTTTCTATTCCCAAATCAAAGCAGGCAGTTATTGAGGCAGGAGCTACACTACTGCTTTAAAATGGTTCGTAACAGTAGTGACAACTGTTGGGGCCCAGGACACACTGCATATACAGTTTTCAAACCGTTTTCAAAGAGTCATATCCTGCTTCATGTAGATCTGGCCTAGAATTGCCATTTATTCCAAACACAGAACATAAGGTTTCCACTCCAGTTTAGAATTTGTACTGCAGAATTCGACACCATTCTCCACCCCAACCCCCCACCCCGAAGAAGCCTGGCAGAATCAGCTTGGCCCTCCCATTGATATAATTAAATCCACACTGGAACTATAGGCAGAGGGAATGCAAGATGGATCAGCTAAAGGGGGAGGCAGATTTGGGGTAGGGGTAGATGGGAAGCCATCACATCATTAAAGGAGTCTTGGCAGAAAATGGGGTTCCTTGATTCAGAGCAGCTGGGCCAGGAACAGAGAGAAAAGTTTGCCCAGGCAGCAGGGAAAATGTGTCAAGAGATCGGGAATTGGGCCATACAATAGAATTTGCAATGGGTTCTCAAGTGGGGAGAAGGTTTAAGAGGAAGAGAAAGAAGAGAGAGGATTTTTTTCCCTTCCTGAATGTTGAAAGAAAGAAAGAAAGAGAAAGAAAGAAAGAAAGAAAGAAAGAAAGAAAGAAAGAAAGAAAGGGTAGGTGGGTGGGTGGGTGGGTGGGGGATAATTTATACATCAAATTTCATCCCTTCACTTTGACCTCATTCCAGGCAAGAAAGAAGGGAATGAAACTCAAGTGCCACGTGTCTGAAATGCTTGGAGTTGTGGTCTGGCAGAACATCATCTGTGCTGACAAAAAAGTAAAATAAAATATCTTGCTGCTTTTTCTTTCTAGTGCCCTCCCATCCTTTGCTTTTGACAATGTTGGCTTCAGCAAGTGACAGTCTTGCTTTTCCAAAAAGCTCCAGAATAGCCATTATTCACCCTGTAGCAGCAAGTTGGCAATAAAAAGGACAATGCACACACACACATACACACACACACAGAGGCAAATAAAAAGATTAATTTCTCAGTGAGGTGGTAAATCTGTGTCTTGACTATACCACTTCATTCAGAGTGCAGGAGGTAGCTGATGTGAACTGGATGCTTTCCCAAATAAACAAACAACATTCCTGCACATAGGAGAGTAGCAGGTAGAAGGCTAGGCTAGAACCTTTTCATCTGACATGTTGGTTTTCCATATGGAGGGAATTGAGTTGTATGGATGGGAGCCTCCATCAGTAGCCTGTAGTCTGAAGTGATATAGGCCCACCCAGTGAAGGCTGGTAGCTCTGATGTCAGTGGGGAAGTGAATCTGCTCCAGGCTTTGGTCAGAACAAGTCAAAACTCCAAAAGGAGCTGTCCAAGGTACTTTGCTCTGCGCCATGGACAGCTCCTTTAGAGTTCTGACTGGCTCTGAGTGAAACCCGTAGTGGATTCACCATCCCACTGACTTCAAAGCCACCAGCCTCCACTGGGCCCACCATCAACATGAGAAATAGGTTAGAGGAGAAAAGAGAGGCTTGAGGACCAGGAAGGTTTGATGGGAGTAGGGCAGTTGAGGTGCTGGAAAGAAACAGACCGAAGCCAAGGCTTGTCGACGAAAGTCACACAACAGATTGAATCACATTGACCTTTCTGAATCTAGCTCCAAAAAGGCAAGGGTAGCAAAATATGTTCTTTGACAAATCCACTATGCATTCATCTGAAACCAGTGAGTTGTCATTGCTGTGCACACACTAAACTCTGCCTTTTTTTACACTAAGGCCATTTCTACACTGGCCTTTTCCCCTGGGCTTGTCCCTGGTTGCTCCCTGCGCATCCAAATGATGCACAAGGTTGCAGTAAGGGATCCTACCCTTTCAATGATGTCATTACTTCATTTAAGATTTTCTTTAAAAACCTTTTCCTTATAGCTGGGGATTTGGCAAGAGGAGACATTTTCGTGTTTTCCCTTTATTGCTGTGGTATGACTCCTCTTTCTCTTTACATTGACTGCATGGACTGCTACTGAATATTGTCCCTAGAGATGTGAAACCCCAGGAGAAAAACAAAATAATAATAATAATCCAAAAGAAAATATTTTCCCCACCCATTCTTGGAGAAAAACTTAAAACACACACAAAGTATTCCTCCCCTTCCTGGCCCTTCACATCTCTACTTGTCCTCAAGTCAGAACTTCCCTGCAGATTGGTGATGGTGGGGAGTAGGGGATGTGATATCTATAATTCTGATGGATTCTAATGGGTGATCCACTCCTATCTCTCACATACACCCTGTCTCCATCATTGCACTGATAATGGTGGTTGTGGGCTGTATGAAGTTATTGGTGTTGAGAGATTGCACAGATAAAAAGCCAGTCTCCTGCGTGAGTCCTTGGTTGATGTGAGGCATGGGAGATACACACTGCACTGGTGGCCACAGCTCGCCCAGAGATACCAGAGGGTGCAAGGCTGCCTGTAATTCCCAGAATACAGCACAACAGCACATGGAGATCCAGAACTTCGAAGCAGGTTGTGGCCTGCCTGCAGAGTCCAGCCCTTGCTTGTTGTGTTTCTCACAAACATCGGGTGCTTCAAGAAGAAGAAGAAGAAGAAGAAGAAGAAGAAGAAGAAGAAGAAGAAGAAGAAGAAGAAGAAGAAGGGCTTCCAGGGAGAACCCAACTGATGCCATGCAGGTCTCTTAAGTGCCAGTGTGATTAAAAAAAAACCCTAAAGACACAAAGCAACAGTTTGTCAATGGAATAAAATCTCTGGGGAGGAGAATGGAATAATCAGCTTCCTAAGGGGTTCTGTGGATTCTCACTGGATTCAGGGGTATCCAACCCTGTTTGGAAAGTCTTCTGTTTCTGGAAAAGGGGGCACTGCAAATATGGTGGTCTGGAGAATGGGTTCTGGGGGGGCGGAAGGCATATATCTAACCCATCATCAAGGTCCTCCACCAAAGAGTGCTATATAGTACAGCAAATCCTACACACATCCCATAATTGAAAGCAGATGCCTTGTTGCTGCTGAAAAAGGAAACTGAAGCCATGAGGAATTTCGGTCAGCTCCTGTGCCCAGATTGGTTTTTCCTCTTTTTCTCTCCCTCCATCCCCAACTTCACCATTCTTTGGGTCTCCTCCCTCCCTCCCTCCCTCTCTTTAGCTCTTTCCCTGCCTCCAGTGCAGGGCTGACTTTAATCCTGGCCACCCTCCTTAAAGCCCCCCCCTCCACCTTCTTCAAAGATCAGCTGATGCTACTAGCTCCCAAACCAAAAGCACAAGAAGAATAAAAGGAAGAGGGTTCGCTGTAGTCTCCAGCTGGGAGGAGCAGACACGTCCCCATGCCTCCAGCTCAGCATCTGTGCCTGGGAGACACTTATCCACGTCGGCAACCATGGCTGGGGGTGGGGAGACAGTAGCGAGCGTGAACCTGGAAGATTACAGAATGCTTGGGGACGAGGCCAGTGGATCTTTCCTTTCAGTACTTCCTTCAGCTCGGATTTATCTGCCCCTGTTCCCTCTGGAGAGAATCAAACCGCCATACAAATGTGACGTGAAACTGATCCAGGTTGGCAGCAGGTTGTGTGCATGTTCTGACACATCACATAGCACCTTGGAGAGCTCCTTTAGAGTTCTGACTGGTTCTGATTGAAACCCAAAAGGGATTCACCACCCCACTGGCATCGGAGCCACCAGCCTCCACTGTAGCTGGCTACTCAGTTAGGTCATTTTAGACTCTGGATTTAATGATCTGATGCCCTCCACACCCCACCCTTTAATTTAGATGGTAATGTGTATTACTCCTCATACTTCAAAGTGTGATAAGCCAGCCCTGCCACATTTGTGGGCCCTCCTGCTCGTTCTCTTGAGTTGGCCCCTGGGCATCTGCCCCAAAGTCCTTCCCTGATTGCACCACTGTGGTCACTGCTTCTGAAAGGATTGGTCAAGCCAGGAAGTGGTGAGCCATCATCTGCTTGTGAGCTGGAGACATGTCAGAGCACTCACAAGACTTGTCAAAGGTCTTGATGAAAACCATCGGGGGGTAATGGAAAGTTGGGTGGCAGATGCTTTGAGAGTGCCATTGAATGAAAACAGGACTGGCCCTCCCATTAGGCAGAATGAGGCATCTGCTTCAGGCAGCAGATGCTGAGGGGCAGGCAGCAGTGGAAAAGTACTGGAAGTCAGAGCTGTTGGTGCCTAAGTTTGCCTGTTTTCCTCAGGTATGGTGAAAGATGCTGTCATTTTGCTAGTGTTGAAGTCAGATTTAATTACCAGTCTGATCAGCTTCTGTACCTGGAAAGGGGGAGAGGCACCATTTTGCCCTTCGCATCAGGCAGCAAAATGTCTTGGTCTGGGCCTGAATGCAAAATCTTTTGAGGTTTTCCAAGTGTTCTTTTTTTTTTTTTTTTGAAATAATTTTATTAATTTCAACATAATAATAACATAAAATACATACATAATCTACGACAATCCCCCCCGTGCACCCCCACACCATGAGACCTTCTCTTAATCTTTTATTCTATCCAGAAATTTATCGACTCTTTTGAAGGTGTTTGTCCCTTCCCCAATCTTAATACATATTCCAATAGGGGACTCCATATTTCCCCAAAATCATTTTTACCGGACATTCCCCTCTTTAATTTCATTTTACAAGTCAGCATATCATTCAAAGCCATATCCCATATTTCTTTATACCATTCTTCTATTGTATAGCTTCCTTGTCCTTTCCAATTTTTTGCAATCATTAGTCTAACAGGTGTCAGGAGGTTGTTTATCAATTCTCTCTTATTTTTGTCCTCTTCCCCTCTATCCCATATTGCTAGTAGAGCAAGCTTTGGGTTTAATTCCAATTTACTTCCAATTATTTCACTTATTTCTTTAAATACCCTTTTCCAAAATTTTTGTACATATTCACAGCTCCACCACATATGGTAATAAGTTCCAACCTCCTGGCATCCCCTCCAACAATTTTTAGATATTTTTTTATCTATCTGGTGAAATCTAACCGGTGTTAGATACCATCTCCACAATACCTTATAAAAATTCTCCTTAATTCTGATCGATAACAATTTTAACATTCTTGCATTCCACAACCTCTCCCAGTTGTATTCCTTAATTTCTCCATTCACATCCTCTTCCCAAACCTTTTTTATTGCTTTAAGTGAATTTTGAAACTCCTCCTCTATCAATAATTTATATATCTCACTAGTCAACCCTTTCTTAATTTTCTTTTCTTCTTTCCTACCTTTTGACTCTATTAAATCTTCAAATCTTGTATTATTTCTACACTTGTTATTTTTCAGTTTCCATTCCTGAGGAGGTTTTCCAAGTGTTCTAATGGTGAAGCAGCGTGGTTTATTTTTCAGCCAGACAGGAAGAGGAATCAAAGAGTTTGCACAACTTATACAGGGCCCACAATTCAGCTTTCTTTGGAACACAATGCGGATCGCCTGAGTGCAGAATTTAATTTAGCAAGAGGCACACACAGCCTGCCCATGAGTGATGATTATCCCAGAATCTTCTGCTGAAAGTTTAGCTCTTCCTTTCTTGTTCTCTTTGAGTGCTCTTCCTGTCCTCGTCCTCTTAATGCTATTGCCTGATGGGTTATAAATTCACAGTGGGCTTGTGCAAGTCCCTTGGCAATCATTGGCTTAGCTGCTCTGATGTCAGAGGGGTGGGTGGGCTGCCTTGGGCCTGGCAGCTGAGTGTCTAGTGTACAAGGAAACTTGGGAAACTGTAGAACTGGAATGTCAAGATCATTGTCCTACTGTTGTTTAAACACTATTCTCTCCCCCCACCCCAATATGCTTTGGGGCAGAATCTTTGGCACAGAATTTTGGTACAAAACGAATAAGAGGTTTTATGGTCTTTTGGTGGCAATGGCTCATGCGAGCATCTATCTATCTATCTATCTATCTATCTATCTATCTATCATCTATCATCTATCTAATCTATCCTATCTATATCCAAGAAAGATCTAGCATAAATGATAGCTGAGTTCTCTTGCTTAGAAGCTTTATTTCCTGCTCATTAATGAGGGAGAAATACTCTGTACATGCTCATTGGTACTCTTTTCTGTATTATTGCTGAGCCTTTAGATTCAAACACATCCTGGGGCTTAGCCCTGGCTTTAGACACCCCTCCAAAGGACAAGAAAAGACATGTCCTTTTTTTAGCTTCAGGCACTGAAGTGTTCTGCTGGTAGAAACTTCTGCATCACTTCCTCCCTTAATGCAGATGCAGGGAAGAAGGTGTTTATTTAGGTCAGGCAGAGATTAAAAGCAGCAGCCCAGCCTTGCCTGGCAGGGTTGAGGTGGAGGAAAGAGGATGGTTGGGGCAGGTATAAATAGCTTCCTAGTATGTGTCTAAGGCAAAGGAATGTGATTTAAAACCCATTGAAGCATATAAGAGCAGGGAAAGAGGGTCAATCAAACTGACAATTACCCTTCACTCAAGCCCTGCCTAACTTTGCTGTCATTAATTACATTTAGCATGTAGGCCAATCCCCTTTGCCTTTATGGAGCTATAGTTTGGTTTTATGAATGGCAAGCTTTCAAATATATGGCCAGAGATCATGATGCTGACAATGGTGGTAGTGGTGGGTTAGTTAGACTTAGTTATGCTTTGCGTAGACCCATTGGAGTCAGTGGGATAAGTAAGTCAGGAGAATAATAATATAATAATAATAATATATTTATTTATTTATTACCCGCCTCTCCCTCCGGATCAAGGAGGGGAACAACATCATCACAAAACACTCAAAACTGATTAAAAATACATAAAACCAGTACATCATTAAAATACCAATAAAACACCAAATAAAACACTTAAAATTCATCTGAGTAGGCCTGCCGGAAGAACTCAGTCTTTATAGATCTTTTAAATTCCTGAAGACTGGTAAGTTGACGGATCTCTCCCGGCAGGTCATTCCACAATCTGAGAGCGGCAGAAGAGAAGGTCCTCTGGGTAACGGTTGTCAATCTAGTTTTTGTTGACTGTAATAAATTCTTCCCAGAGGACCTAAGCGTGCGGGGCGGATTGTATGGGAGAAGGCGATCCCGCAGGTAACCTGGACCCAAACCATGTAGGGATTTAAAGGTAATGACCAACACTTTGTACTTTGCCCGGAAACAAATTGGCAGCCAGTGGAGAGATTTCAAAGCTGGTGTGATATGGTCACCCCTAGGTGTACCAGTGACCAACATGGCTGCCATATTTTGAACTAATTGAAGTTTCCGGACTAGGCACAGAGGTAGCCCTACGTACAGTGCATTGCAGAAGTCGAGTCTCGAAGTTACCAGCGCGTGCACTACTGATTTTAGGTCTTCCAACTCTAGGAAGGGGTGCAGCTGGCATATCAGTCGAATCTGATAGTAGGCACTCCTGGCCGTCGCATCTATATGAGCTGTCATTTGGAGCGACAGATCCAGGAGCATCCCCAAGCTGTGGACACAGCCTTTCAGGGGGAGTGTAACCCCATCCAGAACTGGCTGACACACCTCCAAACCCAGGTTGTGGCCCTTGACAGTAAGCACCTCCGTCTTGTCTGGATTCAGCTTCAGTTTGTTTTTCCTCATCCAGCCCATTACCGCCTCCAAGCATTCATTCAGAGGAGACACACTATCCTTAGCTGATGCTGTTGTCAGAGGCATAGAGAAATATATTTGGGTGTCATCAGCATACTGATAGCACCCCGCCCCATGCCTCCGGATGATCTCTCCCAGCAGTTTCATGTAGATGTTAAACAGCATTGGAGATAGGATGGCGCCTTGTGGTACACCACATAGCAGCTCCTTCTTTGAGGAGCAACTATCCCCAAGAATCACCATCAGGGACCTACCCGAGAGGTAGGACCGGAACCACTGAAGCACAGTGCCCCCGAGTCCCAATCCCCTCAGGCGTTCCAGAAGGATACCATGATCGATGGTATCAAAAGCCACTGAGAGGTCCAGAAGTACCAGCAGGGACTCACTCCCCCTGTCAATACTCAAGCGTAGATCATCCACAAAGGCGACCATAGCAGTCTCAACTCCATATCCTGCCCTGAAGCCGGTTTGAAATGGGTGTAGAAAATCTGTATCATCCAAAACTGCTTTGAGTTGGAAGGCAACTGCCCTCTCAATCACTTTGCCCAGAAACAGAAGGTTCGATACTGGTCTGTAATTATTAATGGAGGCACAACCGTGCCTCCATTGTTAAGGGCCGTCAGTAAAAAACACATTCCGCCATGTTAAAGTGATAATGGGGGGGGTCATTCTAACAGCCATAAAATCGAAAATGTTTCATCAACCTTTCTGAAATTTACAGGTGCCAGAAAGAAATGTTTGTTTTACATTACCTGAAAATTTCAAGAAGATTGGTGAAAGATTGAGGGAAGGAGAGCAGTTTAAGTTAGAAAAGGAATACAAACCTGTCTCCCTGCTTTTGTAAAATTTACTTCCGTGTTGCTACTTTTTGTGCTCACAATTTGCATAATTTCTAGAGCCTTATTAAGTAACCCAGTGGTGGGGTCTTCTTCCTCCTTGACTGTAGTTGACGGAAAGCTTTTCATTTTTTTAAAATTCCCTTCGGTTGACTTTTAAGGACTATTTTAACCTCTCATTCAAGTCAATGAGGCGGCCAACTTCCCTCATAATGCGACACTGACACACGCTCAGTAGCGTCGCTCTCCCCCCTCCCTCCTGCCTTAGAATGTGGGGTGGGTGAGTGAAATGGCCGCTGCCTCCAGCACAGACCTTTTGAGTGAAGAAGAAGAAGAGTTTCTCTTTTCTCTTCTGGAATATGCATTCCTTTGGCTCTGAGAGTATTTTGGGCTATCTTCATAAGGCCAGTTTGCTCTTTTGCTCCCTGGTGAAGCAGGGTGTGGTTTCTCTGGATCCATGATAACCTGGTCTTCAGATCTCTCCTGGGAATAGGTGGCTATACCTTTCTTTCTATCCCCACCCCCACCCCATACACACACAGTGCTCCTTCCCTCTTTTCTAAGAGTTTGGTCCATACTGCTATAAGTTGAAAGCTTCAAACACTTCATTTAATTAGTTTGGGCTAGTGTTAAGTTTTAAGTACAACGTTGAAACCTTTCAAAGTGTTTCTGGGCCTAGTCACCTTGTTTTTCTAATAAGGTTTAGAAACAGTTGAGCTGTCGTTTATGTTGCATAGTGTACATACATGGATTTTCTTTCTAATCCTTGCAGTCTACACTGGCTCCTTCCTTGATGTGTTTTTGGATGCAGACAAACCCTTTTTTGTCCCAGCAGGCCTTTGGCAAATAATCTGGACCTCTGTCTATACCTTTGACTTTTAAATTGTTATGTATGTAAAATGTTTAAAATGCTTTAATATTGAAAAGTATTTAATTATATTTTAACTTTTGTATATTTAGGCTGACCATATGAAAAGGAGGACAGGGCACATGTAACTTTAACAGTTGTAGAGAAAAGGGAATTTCACCCAGTGTCATTTGTATGCAATTAGTCCCTGGTGAAATTCCCTCTTCATCACAACAGTTAAAGTTGCAGGCACCATACTAGAGTGACCATATACAAAAGAAGGCAGGGCCCCTGCAACTTTAACTGTTGTGATGAAGAGGGAATTTCACCAGGAACTAATTGCATACAAATGACACTGGCTGAAATCCCCTTTTCTCTACAACTGTTAAAGTTACATGAGCCCTGTCCTCCTTTTCATATGGTATATAGTATATTCCTATTTATAGGTTTTAGCTGTATATGTTTTAGTTTTGTAAGGCTGCCCTGAGGCCCAGCATTGGGCAAAAGGCAGGATACTACTACTACTACTACTACTAGTAATGTTTCAGATTTCACTTCTGCATCTGATGTTCTTTTGCATTTACTTTTCTTTATAAACCATTCATATCTTAAGACTTCTTGTGTGGCATGTTTTCATTGGTTTAACAAGTTAAAAGGGGTATTCACTGTTTTCATGCTTATGTTATAAAATCTATTTTCAACAGGCCCAGTAACTTCAAGAGTAACAGAGTTGGGGAAAATCCTCAATCTCTTTGCTATCAGAGGCACTGAGTAAGGGACCCCTGTTGATAATTTAGACTGACCCCAATCACAAAACACTATTCCCCCTTCTGAAGAGATCTGGACCACAGACTACTAAAGACAAACAAAGTAGCAGGCCATAATAACAGTTCTCATGTGGCCATTTGCCTTATGAGGCAGGTGCTCTGTGGGCTACCAAATGGAGGGACTAACAGGCCATAAAGTTGCCTGGCTGGGTCTGCCAGAAATCCAGCCTCAACACTCCTGGATGGTCCATGTTCTATAGCACCTGCTGTCAGATGAACCTGAGGGAATCCCACACTCCACCCCTGGGTTTAATTTACTGGCTTCCCCTGGCTGGACCTTGCAGGAAATTATAGGGACAGACAGAGCAGAGCACACATAGAATGCTGAGACTGGCAAATCTAAAAGCAAGTGTGTTGCTTTTCAAGAACCAAGGAAATTCAATGGGTCTTACTTTTAAGTAAATATCTAGGGATGGATATGCAGCCTGTGCAAGAACTGAGTAGGGTGACCATATTTGGGAAACCAAAAAAGAGGACACCTAGTGGGGGGGGGCAGGAAAATGGCTTTCTGGGGCCACCTTAAAGTCCCCAATTAGAGCGGAGGAGGGGAAAGCATGTCATTCTCACCCCACCGCTCCAATCAGGCCCTTTTCTATAATGCCTGGGAATGACACGTTTTTCCCTTTTAAGGCCTTGATTGGAGCAGTGGGAGAGAATGACACACCTCCAGAAAGCATGTCATTCGCCCCTGCCACGCTAATGGTGGCCTTAAAAGGGAAAGTGTGTAATTCCAGGTCATTATAGACTATTGCATAAAATCTCCCCTGACACTGAGGATAGAACAAAAACCAGGAGAAATCTGGGGAAATCCTGACAGTTTTTTATTATTTATTATTGCATTTATATCCCACCTTTTTTCTGCCAAGAAACCCAAGGCGGTATACATAATCCTCCTCCTCTCCATTTTATCCTCACAATAGCAACCCTGTGAGATGGGTTGGGCTGAGAGTCTGCAACTGGCCCAAAGTCACCCAATGGGTTTTCATGGCTAAGTGGGGAGTAGAACCCAGATCTCCCAGCTCCCAGTCTAACACTTTAGCCACTAGGCCACACCCTAGTGGTCACCCTAGAATTGAGCCATGCCAAGTTGGAAGCAGATCGGTTCGTGCCTTGATTTTTAGGATATTTTTTTAAAAAGTTTGACTTCAATTTTTTTTTCTAAAATTCAAGGCATGAACCAATCTGCTTTCAACTTGGCATGGCTAAAGCCTTACTTAAGAGGTACCATGGTGCCAAGTTTCATCTCTTCATCTTTACTTTCTTTCTTTTTTTTTAATGTACTGCTCAAGGCCCTAGACCCCAAAGAGGAGTATTGGGTTTGAAGTTTTAAAAATTCCTAAACCTCAAGGCATAAACAGATCTGCTTCCAACTTGGCATGGCTCAATCCCTACTTAAGAGCTACCATGCTGTCAAGTTTCATCCCTTTATCTTTAAAAATGATGGAATTGTAAACATTTTAGTTAATTAAAAAAATTAAATTGACGTTTTAAACATTTCTAAAAATCAAGGGATGAACGGATCTGCTTCCAACTTGGCATGGCTAAATCCCTACTTCAGAGCTACCATGGTGCCAAGTTTCATCTCTTTATCTTTAATTTCATTTTTTAAACTTGTACTGCTCAAGGTCCTGGACCCCAAAGAGATTTCTGTTTGAACTTTAAAAAATTCCTAAAAATCAAGGCATGAATGAATCTGCTTCATACTTGGCATAGCTATATCCCTACTTAAGAGCTACCATGATGCCAGGTTTCATCTCTTTATCTTTAAAAATGAGGGAGATGCAAGCATTTTGGTTGATTTATTAATGTTAAAAGTGAGTTCAACACATAACACTAGCTTTGATTTTATATTGGATGTCAAGATGGAATAACATTCTGGCTGATGCCGGCTTGGATCTCAACTGTATAATATCCAGTCATCCGTTACACAAAGCCATGAAATTCATTAAACAAAAAACCTACAGTTTACAAAAACAATGTTAAGGCTCTACAGATTCCAACCAAGCACCAAAAAGCAGGGAAATTGGAAGTTAAGGCTCACAAGCCTTAACGCCACATCCTCCCTAAGGAGGCAGAAAGTGCAAGTGAAATTCTCATTCTCCCAAATCAGATAAACCATGAGGACAGGGTGGAGAATATGATATGCAGAAGTGACTGTGGGGTTGTGGAAAACTGATCACGAACAACTTAGGGCCACTTACTTCTCTTTTTTTGTTTAGAGCAGCCCTTCCCCAACCTGGTGCCCTCCAAAGGTGATGGACTACAACTCCCAACATTGCAAGTCAGTATGTCCCATGGTCAGGAATGCTGGGACTTGTCATCTCAAACACCTGGAGGGCAGCAGGATGGGGAATGCTGTTCCATACCCTTACCAAATACAGGGTCTGCCCAATACTTTTCTCTCACACACATCTCGCTTATAGCAGCACTCTTGATAACAAAAGGGGCACTATTCATTACAGATCTAGAACCAGAGCATGTGCCAGGCACTTCCAACTTTTGGTCAATATCCTGCCTTTTTTTTCTTTAAATGTATTTATAAATACATGTTTTTTTTCTTTAAATGTATTTATAAAAAATTACTGTTCACTCCCCACAATCCCTGCACAATACATCATCTCATCAAAGCAACAGTGGAGCAGAAGAGGTTTAGTTTGGCTGTCTTGAACACCTTTCAGATGAGATTAGTTTGCAATCCTATACCTCTTGGGAGAAAGTTCTAGTGAATTCAGTGGCACTGGCTTCTGAGAAGACATGTATAGGAGTCAACCTTCTCCAGCCTGGTGGTCTCCAGATGCATTGCACTGTAACTCCCATGTTATGTGTTATGGGGAAGACAAAAATCAATTCATACTTAATTTTAAAATAATACTTACGCATGAAAGTATTAGGTGGTAGCTCTGTCTTTGATCTCACACTGCTGAACAAGTAAGAGAAATCCTTTATCTGATATTCAAGAAACAGACATCCTATGCCATGTGTTGAAAACTAATGTTGATGTCCGAAGGGCTATCTGGATTAGGTATTCAAGATTCATTCATTGTTGTTTCATTTGGTTTTGACAGTTTATTTAAAGTGATGCAGCTCTTTTGTAGTTCCTTGATTGATCACATATCTTAATGCTGGATCTATCCTGATGATTTGGACATCAACTCGCGGCATTCCTGATAACTGCCCATGCTGATAGGGGCTTTTACAAATTGAATTCCAAAACATCTGGAGATCTACATTCTGCCTTCCCTTGTTCTTGAACAACATTCCCCAACCTGGTGCCTGTCAGATGTGTTGGGTTGCAACTCTCAACATAAGGAGATGCTCTAAGAAATGAGAAGTAGCTGGTCCTAAGTTGTTCATCATCATTTCCCACAACCCCACAGTCACCTCTGCAGATCAAATTGCATATCTAGATTTTTGAGATGACAAGCATTCCTGACCATGGGACATACTGACTTGCAATGATGGGAGTTGTAGTCCAACACCTTTGGAGGGCACCAGGTTGGGGAATGGCTGCTCTAAACAAAAAAAGAGAAGTAGGTGGCCCTAAGTTGCTCGTGATCAGTTTTCCACAACCCCACAGTCACCTCTGTATATCATATTCTCCACCCTGTCCTCATGGTTTATCTGCTTTGGGAGAATGAGAATTTCACTTGCACTTTCTGCCTCCTTAGGGAGGATGTGGCATTAAGGCTTGTGAGCCTTAACTCCCAATTTCCCTGCTTTTTGGTGCTTGGTTGGAATCTGTAGAGCCTAAACATTGTTTTTGTAAACCGTAGGTTTTTTGTTTAATGAATTAAGGTCCAGCGGATCCAGGGAGGGCTTTTTTAGAAGCGGACGTACTACCGCTTCTTTTAAACAAGATGGAAAACTCCCCTCCCTGAGAGATGTATTAATAATAAGTGTTAATTGTAATCTAATTACATCTCCTCCCTGGGCGACCAGCCAAGAAGGGCAGGGATCGAGAGGGCAAGTCGTCCTCCTCACTCATCCAAGCAGCTTGTCCACATCCTCGGTACTCACCAACTGAAATTGATCCAGTGTAATTCTACTCGCGGAGTTGCTGGACACTCCATTGTCAGCCTCTGCTATAACGACGGCATCTAAGTCGGCTCTTATCCGAGAGATTTTATCTGTGAAATGATCGTTAAAAGCATCACAGCGAACTACCGAAGGCTCTAAAATCGGGTTCAGGGGGGAAGGTGCCTAAGTTAGACCCCCTCATCACCCTGAATAGTTCTGCTGGACGTGAATTTGCAGATGCAATGCGTGCAGAGAAGGAAACTTTCTTTGCTGCGCGTATTGCCACCCCATAGGAACGAAGATGTTCTCTATGTTGTGTCTTATTGGATATAAGTCAAGTTTTCCGCCATCAGTGCTCCAGTCATCGTCCTTTCCACTTCAACTCCCTGAGATCTTCTGTATACCAGGGCGCCCGATTAGAAGTGGGCCGGAGAGGACGTTTGGGGGCGATCATGTTGATAGCCCTAGTTAGGTCTTGATTCCATCTACTGACCAGGGCTTTTACAGGATCGTCGATGATACCAGCCATACCACCCTCCAAGGCCTTCTGGCATCCAGAAGGATCCATCAGCCTTTGAGGGTGGACCATCTTAATAGGTCCGCCACCCCTGCAGGGGTGGGTGGTAGCTGTGATACTAACCTTGACCAGAAAGTGGTCTGTCCATGACAATGCAGAGGTATTTGTTACCTCTGCCCACAGATTTGTCTGCTCAGAGCTGAAGACAGCATCTAGGGTGTGACCTGCTGAATGTGTAAGTCCAGAGACCAATTGGAATAGGCCCATGGTTGTCATGGATGCCATGAACTCCCGAGTTGCACCTGACAAACCAGCCTCGAATGGGATGTTGAAGTCGCCCAGGACCAAAAGCCTGGGCGAATCCAACACCAGCTCCGAGACCAGTTCCGTGAGCTCAGTAAGGGAGTCTGATAGGCAGCGGGGGGGGGGGGGGCTGGTACACTAACAGAATCCCTAGTCTATCCCTGGCCTTCAGACTCAGGTACACACATTCAATGTGATTCAATTGCTGGGCAGGAAGTCTGGTCTGGTCACCACAGCTACTCCACCCCACCCCACCCCACCCCCCGCCCACTTTCCCTCACCTGCTCACTAACACAGTACCCAGCTGGAAGAGCCTGGGTCCATGTCGGCCCACTGTCATCTCCCAGCCAGGTTTCGGTGAAGCATGCCAGGTCGGCCTCCTCATCTATAAGGAGGCCATAGATGATATTTGTTTTGTTTTTAACCGACCTGGCATTGCATAGGAGCAAGGAGAGGTTCTGTGGGTGGCCTGGTTCATTCTCCAAGTTCCCTGGGGTAGCAGGGTGACCAGAAGGCAAGATGGGTGTTAAATACCTATCTCTCCTTCCCCTGTAATGGCACTTCGCCCTGCTATCGCCATATCTCCCTTTGCCCTGCACAACAGATATTGCCACTCCCAAGCACATTACAGCTCAGCTGCACTCCCGGCCACCTCAAGCTTTTCAGAGGGGTGGGCTGGGCCGGTGTCCTGAGCCTTTCCAAAGATGGGCTAGGCTGGGCTGTAGGGAGGCCCAACGAACGAACGAGCGAGCTCTGACGCACATCTCCTTCTCCTCCCCGCCGGTGTTCCGAGCCTTTCCAAAGATGGGCTGGGCTGTAGGGAGGCACAGCAAGTGAGCGAGGTCCTATGCACACCTCTTTCTCCTCTCTGTCGGTGTTCTGAGCCTTTCCAACAGAACTTCATCCGCTACCTTATGAGAAGCTCCCAGCTATGTGGTAGTCCCTGCTTTTCCCCTTAACTTGTTTTTCAGCTGCATTTGGGCCTGCCACAAAATATTGCAATGTTCCTGATCAGTGGCCTCTTCCAAGATACTCTATTTTCCTTCTCACCTGGGGGCTGTCTTGATGTCATCTTTGCCCTGGGGTGGCTCCAAATCTGCCTTGTGTCGATTAGATGATGCAGGCGCAAATTTGAAGCCACCGCGGGGCAAAGAGGCAAAAATTACCCTGACTTTTCCAGCCAGAGCGAGGTCAGCCTGGCTCTTCCGCTGGTCTGTCCTCGCTCAGAGCCACTCCATCTCAGGCGGAAGGTGACCTCCTACTGGTCAACAGAAACTGTGGGAGGGGGAGGGCCCAGCGAGCCTAATGGCCACCAGAAAGCCCGCGCTGCCTCCCCTCATTAAAACAACTTGCTGCCACCATGTACCAGGGATAGCGTGGGATTTGGAGGCAGAGCGGCACCAACCTGGCACCATGAAGACAGCCCCCTGGTTTTCTCCACTCCCCCCACAATGTTGAGTCAGCCTTCCATGGCCTTTGAGCACACTTAGTCTTGACGCACTGGGCTGTTTTGGGGGTTCCTCCCTTATCCCCCCAAATGTTTTTGTATTCTGCAAACCTTGGGCTTCTCCCAACCCTGCTGCTACCTCCCTTGTGTGCATGGGTGGTGCCATTTCAAGAACTTGGAATTAGCACAATGCAGACACTGCTCTGTACGCTGCGTGCAACAGTGTATTTGGGATCCTTGTGACACATTTTTTACCCACATTAATTTTGGTAACAGGGCAATTTGGGCTGCAAATGTTCCCCCTCTTCAAACCGGTAGAAGTGCTGGGTTGGATTGACGTTTGCCTGAAAGCAATTCTTCTTTCCTTCAGATAACATTTCCCCATAATGCCAGATGTGTGGGAGCTCATTGTACTTACTTTGGGTTGCTTAAGATGTTTATCATTTCCTCCACACAAAAAGGGACTGGGAGCTTAACAAAAAAGGGAAGCATTTTCCTCAATGACTCCAGACTTTGGAATGTGACACCCATTGAGAGTCAGTGTGGAGTTGTGGGATGCGGGAGATCTAGGTTCTAGTCAAGTCCATGTTCTTTGGGCCAGTCACTGAGGATAAAAATGGAGAGGAGGAGGACCACGTAAGCCACCTTGAATTCCCTGCAAGAGGACAAAAAGCAAGATATAAATGAATAATAATAATAATAATAATAATAATAATATATAACAGTGTAATAACAGACCTATGCAGGAAATGCCTTCAATTCCAAGAAACGATAGACCATATAATAGGAAGATGTAAAATTATGGCAAGAATGAACTATACAGACAGACACAATACCGCTGCAAAAACAATTCACCAACAACTGGCCATCAAATTCAACCTTATAAAACAACCTACACTATACTATACATATTCACCCGAAACAATCTTGGAAAATGCAGATCATAAAATATATTGGGACAGAACAATTCATAACGGTAATAGACAAAAAAAGAAAAACACACATACCTCATCGACATACCAATACCGGATGACAAAACTGTTGTTGAAAAGGAAAAAGAAAAGAGAGACAAATATACACCACTGGCCATGGAAGTAAAAAACTATGGCAACAGGAAAAGGTCACAATTATTCCATTAGTCACATCAGTCACTGGCATCACACCAAAAAATTATACAGAAAACCTCCAGAAATTGGGCCTACCAAAATACATCCACACCAACATCCAGAAGGCAGTCATACTTAAAACATGCTCAATTGTCAGGAAATTCCTGAATCTGTAAAAGACAGCATGACTTGGCACTAGGGATGTGTATCGTATCGTTAAAATGTCCGATAACGATACGATAAGATTGTTACCGGACATCCGATTAACGATAACGATACAATAGAAAAATCTCCGATAAATATCCGATCCAAAAATTTTCAGCCCGATTATATCGGATTTTTTTGGATTACCGGACAGCCATATAAATAAACCCATAACTTCTGTACTTTCAAAGTTAGAGGCTTGAAACTTGGTCACAATGCTTATGGGGTATGCCTAAGTATGTGTATGAAATTTGAGATCGATCCCCCCAACCCTCGATTTTATATGAATTTATTAAAGTTCGTTTAAATTCTGACAGGTCAGAATGACAGCTTGCCACGTGCGTTCATTCGGACCTGTCAAAATGTTGCACGGTCTTAAAAGAATTCATATAAAATACAGGAATGGAGGGATTGATCTGAAATTTGGCACATATGTGTAGCAACATGTGCTAGATATGTGTATGAAATTTGAGATTGATCCCTCCAACCCTCGATTTTATATGAATTTAGTCATATTCGTGCAACTTTATTGACACAGCTGGTTGACCGGGCCTCCGTGCTGTCATCTTGTCTGCTTTTTTTCCCCATAGGCTTGCACTGGGGGAAACACGTGCATAACTTTTTTATTTGAAATGATAATGACATGAAGCTTGGGGAGCCAGGACTAGCAAGTTCCAATCTGCAATGTCCCCAAAAGCCCCACCCACCACCGTAACTTCTTCATTTTGAAAGATAAAAACTTGAAACTTGTGGGACACTGAGGATGGGATCTGGCTGGACATTTGTGAAAAAAATCAGAGCAATTGCTCAAACCCTCAATTTTCTATGAATTTTTAAAAGATTGTGCTCGTTCTGAAAGCTGGTTGACCGGGCCTCACACACAAATTTAGGCATACCCCATAAGTATTGTGACCAAGTTTCAAGCCTGTAACTTTGAAAATACAGAAGTTATAGGTATTTTTTCTTTAAAAAATGAGCTCTATAGGGCAAAATAGGGCTCCAAATTAAATATTGGATTTTCGATAATTATCGTGAAGACGATATGATTAACCTACAATATAATCTGATCCGAATTTTTTTAAAGTGATTTCTGATAATGATACAATACAATAATTTCGGGCGTGCACACCCCTACCCATCATGTCCATCTAGAAAAACCGCCATGAGCAAGAAACAGATATAAAAATCATAATCATAATCATATGATTTGGAAGGAGGGAACTTTTGAAGCAGGACTGCACTTTTACATTTGGACAGAAGAAGTTAGCAGACGGTTTTCAAGTGGAGTTGGTTCAAACTGAGGTATAGACCTGAGCACTTTTGGAATTCAGTGCAGGAATAGTGATGCTGCTGCTTGCTAAGCTCTAGAACCTTGCTGTGCTGGAGCTCTGTGTGCATATTTATTAGGGATGTGCACTGGATCGGACCCGATCCACGATCCGAGTCCGGTCCAGTGGGAAATCGGATAAATTATCCGATTTCCGATCCCGCAGCTGGATCGGCCGATCCAATCCGAACCGGTCCGAAAAGGCTCCGAACTGGTTCGGTGGATCGGCGGGCGCCCACTGGCGCCCACCGCCGCTTCCACGGGCGGGCGCCAGCGGGCGCCCGCCGATGAAAGTGGACAGCGGGGGGGGGGAGGAGGGGGGCGCTTACCTTCTCGGCCCGTCCGCTCCCATCCGCCACTAGCAGCTACTACCAGCGGGCTCCGCGGCATGCTCCAGGGTGGCGCGCCGGGTGATGTCATCACCCGGCGTGCTACTCTAGAGCAAGCCGCGGAGCCTGCTGGTAGTAGCCGCCGGCGCCGGACGGGAGCGGACGGGCCGAGAAGGTAAGCAGGGGGTGCGTGGAGGGGAGGAGGGGGCGCGCGGAGGGGGGGAGGGGGGCCCTTACCTTCCCGGCCCGGCCGCTCCCGTCCGGCGCCGGCGACTACTACTACCAGCAGGCTCCGCGGCCTGCTCTAGGGTGGCGCGCTGGGTGATGTCATCACCCGGCGCGCTACTCTAGAGCAGGCCGCGGAGCCTGCTGGTAGTAGCCGCCGGCGCCGGACGGGAGCGGACGGGCCGAGAAGGTAAGCAGGGGGTGCGTGGAGGGGAGGAGGGGGCGCGCGGAGGGGGGGAGGGGGGCCCTTACCTTCCCGGCCCGGCCGCTCCCATCCGGCGCCGGCGACTACTACTACCAGCAGGCTCTGCGGCCTGCTCTAGGGTAGCGTGCCGGGTGATGACATCACCCGGCGCGCCACCCTGGAGTAGGCCGCGGAGCCTGCTGGTAGTAGTCGCCGGCGCCGGACGGGAGCAGATGGGCCGAGAAGGTAAGCAGTGGCGGGGAAGGGGGCTTACCCCCCCCCCGGAGCCGTCCGCTTCTATCCGCTGGCGCCCGCGGGCGCCAGCGGATGGAAGCGGACGGCCCCAGGGGGGGTAGGGAGCGCGGGGGAGGGGGCTTACCTGCCGGGGCCGTCCACAGCGGACGGCCCCGGGGGGGAGGGAGTTAGGCCCCCCCTCAGCCACCCGCCACCATTTTTTTCTCATAGACTTGCATTGCAATGCAAGTCTATGGGGAAAAAAATGGCGGCCGATCCAAAAATTTCCGATTTTTGGGTCGGGATCGGACTCGATCCGGTCCGGGGGGCCTCCGATTTTGTCCGAACCGATCCGTGACAAAATTGGAGGTCCCGATCCGGGTCCCGATCCGATCTGGGGGGTCCGTGCACACCCCTAATTTTCATCATTCTCTCCAAGATAAAGAAACAGATCTTTGCTTCCATGCCTCCCTTCATCCCTACCTTGTACATTCTCTTTCCTCCCTCTACACATTCCAGCATGAGAGCAACACCCTGTCTCTCTCGACCCTGTTCCCAACCTCTTTGGTTAAAGCAAAAAATGGGGGGGAAATACACATTTTTTTTTTAAAAAAAAGAACCAGTGGCTAAGAAGAAGGTGGAAACTCTGACTGCGGTCCATTGAAAGCTTGAGATAATGCTGTCTGTCGATGAGAGCCAAGTGGAACAAGAAATGCTTTGGTAGATACATCATCTTGGAGTGGTGGGGGGGTGGTGGTGGTGGTGGTGGTGGAGGAGGAGGAGGAGGAGGAGGAGGAGAATTTAACTAATGTAACCCTTTCTTTAACACATCCCTTCCCTTCACTCATTCACATACAAAGCATGTACTGCAGGGAATGGACCCTCAGATCACCACCTTTCTTTGTTGTCTGTTCTACACAGTCTCTGCTTCCTGAATTGATGTGTGCAAGCGAGGGGCTAGAACGGGAGAGTCTGAGAACCTTATGGGGGCCATCTTCCCCTCCCCCTCCCTCTCCCTCCACAGTGTGGATTATGCAAGTCTCAACCATTCCTGTTTAGAAGGATTCTTACATATTTACATAACTTTCCAAGTGTTTGAGGCTGGAGAAGGGAGAGGGCGATTCTCTCCCTGGAAGTTTGCATTTTGTTGAGGTTGTCTACAAAAACCAGAGCCACTTAAGGCACAGCGGATCGACCTGTATTAAGGCTGGATGTATGTGTGACCACTCATGCATCACTGAAGAAAAGGAAATGCATTGCCAAAAAAGAGGGCAAAATAGGCTGGCAATTGCATAAAATTTGCACATGCTAATTTATATTGTGCATATGATAATTCATATAAGAACATAAGAAGGGCCCTGCTAGATCAGACCAAGGGTCAATCTAGTCCAGCATTCTGTTCACACATTGGCCAATCAGTTGGTGACCAGGAACCCACAAGCAGGACTCAGGTGCAACAGCACCCTCTTGTCCATGTTCCCCAGCAACAGGTGTAAAGATGCAAATTTAGAAATAGTTACCATGAATTAAAAGAAAACACAGTACATCTCACCACAGTGTCCAGGTGACCTGTGTTCTTGCCTGTTCATTCTGCTGTCCAGGTGCTCACTGTGGGATGTGCAACAGTTCTTATGGTTGTCTTTAAACAGGAATTGGACAAGAAGACCCTTCAACCAGAGGACACCTTCAACCAGAGGATAGTGCTCTGGCAGCCCTTCAAATGGAGGACTGTCCTCTGGAAAAGAGGACATGTGGCCACCCTAGATGTTCGATCAAACTGTCATCCAATCCTATTTTATGTTCTAATACAGGGGTGGCCCTGCAGTTGTTGTTGGACCACAACAAGCTCCCCACTCCTGCTGCAGAATGTGCGATGTGATTGGATGAAGTTTGATCCAATTGCATTGATAATAGTTTGATCTCATCTGTCACATTAGTATCCTACTCTTACCACAAGGACCTCAGGGTACTGTCTATGGGGATGCTCCCTCTCAACTAGAAATGTGCAATCTGGCTTTTTAAACGTTCATTAGAAATGCTTAAAAAAAGGCCAGTTAGTTAACATAGCTTCACCTGTCTCTATCTATCCTGTCTCCTACTATCCAAAAAAGCCTTCTCTTAGGGGAGTGGATAGAAGTCAGCAGAGAGATGAGTTTTTTAAAAAATCTGGTCAAGAGGGCAGGACTCCTGCAGCTTTAACTGTTGTGATGGGAATTTTACCAGGTGCTGTATGCATACAAACGGCACCTGCTGAAATTCCCTTCTCTATTCAACTGTTAAAGGTACAGGAGCCCTGTCCTCCTTTTCATATGGTCACCCTATAATGTAGTCACTCCCTGCTCACTTGTCTCCTCTAACAAAGTGAACAGTGGAGAGGAGCAAGAGATGGAATACCTGCCTTTGATCACCTTGCCCCTCTCCCTCTGGGCCTAATCTAGGCTGACCATCTGAAAAGGAGGACAGGGCTCATATAACTTTAACAGTTGTAGAGAAAAGGGAATTTCAGCCAGTGTCATTTGTATGCAATTAGTTCCTGGTGAAATTCCTTCTTCATCACAACTGTTAAAGGTGCAGGCACTATACTAGAGTGACCATAAACAAAAGAAGGCAGGGCTCTGCAACTTTAACTGTTGTGATGAAGAGGGAATATCACCAGGAACTAATTGCATACAAATCACACTGGTTGAAATTCCCTTTTCTCTACAACTGTTAAAGTTATATGAGCCCTGTCCTCCTTTTCAGATGGTCAGCCTACCTAATCTGTACAGCTACTTAGGGGGAGAGACTAAGCAATGGGCAACAGTATCAGCAGTGAGGAAGAGGAGGAGGGTCCATTCAGAGGTGCTGTATACTGAGACATCTTCTCCGAGCCCCCCCCCCCCAAGCCTAAAGCCAGTGCTAGGAGAGAGACCCTACAAGGCCTCTCCTTACTTGGAAACGGGCATCATTGATTGGCAGGGATCATGGGGACTTGGTGTCAGAATTCACTGATGGGGAACAAGGTGGGAGAAATTGTCAGGAAGAGGAATGTGGTGGGGGGCAGAGATTAGGGTGGCCATTTATACATCACCTCAAGAAGACAAAAGAGAATACCAGCTTGCATAATGTTTTCATATTCAACTTTCTATGTATTGCTGCAAATTTAGAAATAATAAGTATTATTTAAATGGAAATAGTGGTGAAGACTAGGTGACCTGTGCAACTGCTCAGGCTGCTGTCCAGGTGTGAAGTGTTGATGGGCAACTTCAAGGCCCCTGAGCTTTTCCTTCTGATGAGTCTTTGACTTCAAGCCAGACATGGACTGGCCAACCCATCAATCTGAGGACACCTTCCAATAGAGAACTGTCCTCTGTAAAGTAGGTCAATAAAGGACTCTTCTCATAGAATAATAGAAACATAGACTAGTAGAGTTGGAAGGGGCCTATAAGGCCATTGAGTCCAACCCCCTGCTCAATGTAGGAATCTACCTTAAAGCATCCCTGACAGATGGAAGAGCCCACAACCTCCCTAGGTAATTGGTTCCATTGTCAAATTGCTCTAACAGTCAGGAAGTTTTTCCTGATGTCCAGCCGGAATCTGGCTTTCCGTAACTTGAGCCCATTACTCCGTGTCCTCCACTCTGGGTTGATTGAGAAGAGATCCTGGCCCTCCTCTGTGTGACAACCTTTCAAGTATTTGAAGAGTGCTATCATGTCTCCCCTCAGACTTCTCTTCTCGAGGCTGAACATGCCCAGTTAGGCTAAACACACCCAGTTAGGCTAAACATAAATGCCCAGTAAAGTAGGTCCCCTGGCCATCCTTTCCAGAATGCTACCTGGTTTTGAGTCAGGACAAACTCAAAGGGGGTGGGACCTGATGCAAAACAAGGCCACATTTTTTCAAGCAAACGGAGTTTGCATTCTGAGCCCCTCTGAAATGAAATCTCACGCTATCCCTTCCCTCAACACATCTGTAAAGTACTTTAGTCTGCAAGATGGGATGACCAAGATCCTCAGGGAGTATCATGACAGAGGAGAAGGCATTTGAGAAGAACCCAGGACTCCTTTGTCTAAGTCAGATCATGTATCCGTTAAACCACAATTAAGGCCAGCCCTGCCTGTGCCTGCCTCGATTACCCTCCTCCTGATAGCAGTGCTTGAAGCAGGTGAATTCATCCTCATACATGATAGGGCTGCCCGACTTTCTTGCAGTTCCTCCTTTTTACACTTTCTGTAAGTAAGTATTATTTATTTATTGAATATTTAAAATGATGTTTAGGCTGCCTTTAAGGGTAGAACCCTCTCAAGATGGCATACGAGATGCCAAGATGCAAAACAAATCATATATATATATATATATATATATTCAGGAAAATATTATAAGAAACAGGTAACACCAACAAAAACTGCAGCCCACAGACTATGGAAAGGGCAACAAAAACAAGTGGGTCTTCAGAGCCTTCCTGAAGATCCGCAAAGGAAGGGCCTGATGAACCCTGAGGGAAGCTGATTTCAGAGGTGTGAGGCCTCTACTGAAAAGGCCCTCCCATTTGCATTCACTAGCCTAACCACCATAGTTGAGAAGGATGTCTGTTGATGACCTTAAAGTGCAGGAAGGCTGGAATGTGAGAAGGCGGACCTTCAAGAAACATGGGGCCAAACTTGCTTTCTTGCATTCAAAGTCTCCTGATTCTTATAAGCGACATGTTTGCTCTTTTTACCTTTGGAGTGAGATTCGGGCCTTCCATTATTTGTGTATTTATTGATAAGGAACAAAAAGTAACCCACCTTTCTGATGATTATGCATTACTTAACCCTTAGTTTGTGATTACTTGGCGAGAGTCTGTATTTGCTTTGCACATTTCACTATTGTCAGGTATACTGCCTCTGAAATAACCTGGTGCATCATTCTAACATTCAAAGACGTTCCTAATTTTTGTTTTTCTCCTAGCAGACTATATATTTTGGACAGAAGAAGGTTGGTTATGGCAATACACCAGCTGAAGGACTGCCATCTTGAGCTGGAATTGTCTGTGCTGAGTGAGATGCAGACTTCCCCTCACCTCCTTTTGGTTACATTACATTTCTTTTACAAATCCCCAAGTACTGTAATACAGGGGGAAATATAGTTAATGGACCCATCTGGCCATATTTCCACATCTGATAAGCAACATGAAGTTGAGGGGAGGCAGCATGGAGGGACCAATTCACAAAAATCTGCACGACTCCTCTTAAAACATAACACTTTTTAAAAAAATAAATCTGACTAAATTTATGTGGAATTAAATGGATACTGATCAGATTGGTTTTCTTTAAAGAGAGGATTTAGGCAGGACTTAGCATATTATACCCCCTATATAATGTTTCAACCCAGAAATCAAATAGTTCCATTTGCTTCTATCAAATGCTTTTTCTCCATCCAGGAAGAGCAAGATACATTCCAGTTCTGAATAATGTACCACTGTCACGATGTCCAAAAAATATCTTATGCTAGTAGACATTTCCGTATCCTTAATAAACACATAATCCACAGCAAATGAGAGTTCAAGGCCTAACCAAACCAAGCAGGATATTGCACTATGAAAGTGGTGTGAAAGTGGTATATAAAAGGCAGGAGCCGCACTAGTGCTTTATAGCAGTATTGAAGTGCATTGACAACTGTTGGGGCCCAATGACACAAACCATATACTGCTTTCATAGTGCTATATCCTGCCTGGTGTGGATTAGGCCCAAGTCTATGAAAAGCCTCACAGTACTTGTCATGGCAAGTTCTTAGTAATCCAAAATCCAATCCATGAGCAGAGTCTTTCAGAGTCCAAGATAGTAATGGATAGTAAGGGGATGTTCCTAGCAAAGGTTCCTCGCCTGTGCCTAGGCTCACAAAGAGAGGCGTGACCTGCTCTGGAACCCTTGACAGACAAGGTTGTTTGGCCTTTCAGCAAGGCCCCTGTCCAAACAAGGCAGCACTGCTCAGGCTACCAAGATGACGCTTCAATCTGGCGACCCTTTTGCAAACCCACATCCTTTCTCTATGAATTTCTCACAGACAGTTTCTTGCCCAAGGCCAAGACAAACAGGTGGTTTGCTGGGAGTAAGGACACTCCTCCATCTCTGCTCTGAGAACATTGACAGAGATCTATTCATACACATTGTAACTAGGGGTGTGCACGGACCCCCCGGATCGGATCGTGACCCGGATCGGGACCTCCAATTTTGTCCCGGACCGGTTCGGACAAAATCGGAGGCCCCCCGGACCGGATCGAGTCCGATCCCGACCCAAAAATCGTACATTTTTGGATCGGCCGCCATTTTTTTCCCCATAGACTTGCATTGCAATGCAAGTCTATGAGGAAAAAATGGCGGCGGGTGGGTAAGGGGGGGCCTAACTCCCTCCCCCCCCCGGGGCCGTCCGCTGTGGACGGCCCCGGCAGGTAAACCCCCTCCCCCGCGCTCCCTACCCCCCCTGGGGCCGCCCGCTTCCATCCGCTGGCGCCCGCGGGCGCCAGCGGATAGAAGCGGACGGCTCCGGGGGGGGGGTAAGCCCCCTTCCCCGCCACTGCTTACCTTCTCGGCCCGTCCGGCGCCGGCGGCTACTACCAGCGGGCTCCGCGGCCTACTCTCGAGTAGCGCGCCGGGTGATGACATCACCCGGCGCGCCATCCTAGAGCAGGCCGCGGAGCCTGCTGGGAGTAGTAGGCGCCGGCGCCGGACGGGAGCCGCCGGGCCGGAAAGGTAAGGGCCCCCCTCCCCCCTCCCCCCGCCCCCTCCTCCCCTCCACGCACCCCCTCCTTACCTTTCCGGCCCGGCGGCTCCCGTCCGGCGCCGGCGCCTACTACTTCCAGCAGGCTCCGCGGCCTGCTCTAGAGTAGCGCGCCGGGTGATGACATCACCCGGCGCGCCATCCTAGAGCAGGCCGCGGAGCCTGCTGGGAGTAGTAGGCGCCGGCGCCGGACGGGAGCCGCCGGGCCGGAAAGGTAAGGGCCCCCCTCCCCCCTCCCCCTCCTCCCCTCCACGCACCCCCTCCTTACCTTTCCGGCCCGGCGGCTCCCGTCCGGCGCCGGCGCCTACTACTTCCAGCAGGCTCCGCGGCCTGCTCTAGAGTAGCGCGCCGGGTGATGACATCACCCGGCGCGCCATCCTAGAGCAGGCCGCGGAGCCTGCTGGGAGTAGTAGGCGCCGGCGCCGGACGGGAGCCGCTGGGCCGGAAAGGTAAGGGCCCCCCTCCCCCCTCCCCCCTCCCCCCGCCCCCTCCTCCCCTCCACGCACCCCCTCCTTACCTTCCCGCCCCGGTGGCTCCCGTCCGGCGCCGGCGCCTACTACTACCAGCAGGCTCCGCGGCCTGCTCTAGAGTAGCGCGCCGGGTGATGACATCACCCGGCGCGCCACCCTAGAGCAGGCCGCGGAGCCTGCTAGTAGTAGTAGGCGCCGGCGCCGGACGGGAGCCACCGGGCCGAGAAGGTAAGTGCCCCCCTCCTCCCCCCCCCCGCTGTCCACTTTCATCGGCGGGCGCCCGCTGGCGCCCGCCAATGGAAGCGGCGGTGGGCGCCAGTGGGCGCCCGCCGATCCGCCGATCCGCCGAACCGGTTCGGAGCTTTTTCGGACCGGTTCGGATTGGATCGGCCGATCCAGCTGCGGGATCGGAAATCGGATAATTTATCCGATTTCCCACTGGACCGGACTCGGATCGTGGATCGGGTCCGATCCAGTGCACATCCCTAATTGTAACATTCCAAAGGCCAAAGAGGCCCCAAAAGACTTCCAGACTACTTCTAATTAAATCGTAGCTAAACTTCAAGACCTTTATTCCTGACAGGTAGCCAAAAGCTTCTCCAAAAAGACTCTCCCTGAGGTAAAGTGTCAGTTGGACTGTGGGGAAACTCTCCATTTTAGTTGAAAGGCAACTGCCTAGCTTTGTTAGGCTAATTAAGCTTAGAGGAGAGCTCCTTGCATTCACACTCCCATCAGGTGTGGAGAGATGTTTATTTGTTGCATAAAGCTTTGTGGATTACACAGCAGACCTCTTTATTGTCTCACATCTTGGAGGGAGGGCTTGGAATTACAGCACAGTGCTATAATTAAACTATGTGTTTTAATGTTCTGACTCAGGAACAATATTGGTCTATAAGAACTTGAGGAGGACATATCCTTGCCTACAACTTAGACACTATGATTTTGCCTTATATCATGATTAACAGGAATCTCCAACTTTTGGGGCCAGGTTCAGATTTAGAATTTTTGAAAGAGTGTTGTGAGATTTTGTCCCAAAATGGCTGCCATGGGGGGGCATGCCCAATTCAGAGTGCTGGTTTTTATTTGTAAAGCCACAAATGGTTTGGGATCAGGTTACCTGGAGGACTGCTAGGCATAGATGAATCTGTCGATGTCAGGTTTTCTCACATTCTCATAGTTTTAATCATAAATTTTGTTCATCTCAAACTTTGAGAATTTCTCCAATCATAAATTTGTTTCATCCCAAACTTTGGACTGATCTACACCAAGCAGGATATAACACTTTAAAACGGTTTATAACGGTTTATAACAATTTTATAAACCATTTATAACAGTTTTAAACTGTTATAAACCATTATAAAGCAGTAGTGTAGATCTGCCCTTTGAGAATTGTTTTTAAGTCTATATGAAAATTCTTGTGCTTTTCTGTACATTTCTCTGAATACATGCATCTTTAAAGCTTTTAGTGTGTGCCTAATACACATTTTCTTACAAGCGATAATGATTTTTTGAATGTTCTTTCCCCTAATATATGCATGGTTGTATGCATATTTTGACTGGAGAACTGCATTGCAAAATTTGGAGAAGTGTGAATTTCAAAGGATAACTGAGTTTTAGTTCATATAATGATTCAAAAGTGAGAAATTAAGTAAATCCACATTAAAATGTGAACTGAACAAATTTATCCCAATCCCTAAAGACTGCCTGCATCCATATGATCCTTCCCAGTCATTAAGATCAGGGATCAGAAATAAGAGTAGGTTTCCACTTAGTGCTAGAGATAGGCTATCTTTCTCTAATGCTGGGAGATGAAATTCGCTCCCCTCTGCGCTTGAGGTTATGAGTAACTTTTGACTGATTTGCAAACTGAAATGAAATTCTCATACATCCCTAAGAATTACAAGACATCTCACCATAGTGGAGAGATTGACCAGCTGACCTGGGTGCCTGCTCAGCTCACCGTCCAGGTGCTGACTATGGATGGGCAACTTCAAGGCCCCTCAGTGCTCTTCCTTTGTAGGGTTCATTATCTTCAAACTAGACTGGAATGGACAGCCCATCAAATAGAAGATACCTTGAAAGAGAGGACTGTCCTCAGCCAATCCTCCAAACTGGAGGATTGTCCTCTGTAAAGTAGGACATCTGGCCATCTCATGCTCCCCTTTTTTCCTTTCTCTATTTCTTTCCTTATTTCTTTCCTTTATTTAATTGTCCTCATATTCCTTCCTTCCTCCCTCCCTCCCTCCCTCCCTCCCTCCCTCCCTCCCTCCCTTCTTTCTTCTGCCTCCTCCCTTCCTCCGTTCCTTCCATTTCTTTGTATATTCCTTGGAGTTGTAGTAGGAAGTTATTCTCCATTCCCTGCCGCTCACAGACTTAACCACAATCCTTCCCCCTCCTTTTCATGAGAATGCCTCTCCTTTTAGGGACAACTCCAGATGAGTAATGATCCCAAAGGAATGTCCTGGGAGAGAAACAATCAACAGTTCTGCTTTTGAGATCCTTGCAGAGGTGGATTGTGGAAGGGCTTCCCCATGATTTATCATTGCCTGGAGGCCCAGTGGAGTGCAGAAAATATCCTAGGAGCTGCCGGATGCTGGTGAATCTCAGTGGCAAGATCCAACAGAGAGGCTGACAATGAATGTCAGGAAACGTCTACAGAACTGCATTAGTAAAAGAAGGGAAGGCAAAATGTTAATAGCTACAAAAAGCATTAGTTTTGAGCCGTACAATGTTAGGAAACCTCTTAAACTGTTTGCAAAAAAGCAGAGCTTAGGAATGCCAGTGATTTCATGCCATATGGCATTTGAAAGACACTGATGGGAGTCATATCTGATGTTATGACTGGGAGCTTCTGTCATGCAAAGTAGATGCATTTCCTTCTCCCAGGCAATTAACTTGTACCTAGATGTTCTGGCTACCCTATCCACTGTGATGGAATGGATGGGACTTTGAGGTTGAACTCCTCACTCAGCCAGGAGAGTTACTGGTTGGCCTTGGGCAACTCACTACCTATCAGGCTAAAGTACCTAACAGGAGTGTTGAGTGGATAAAACTTTGTGTGCTTAGGAAACATGCATGCTGCCCCAAGGCTTTAGGAGAAAGGGAGGGATAAAAATAAGGCAGCCACTTACACATCCATCACCCTACTCCGGGGGGGGGGGGGAGAAAAAGAGAGGAAATGCATCACCAAAAGAGTGGACAAAAGAAGGCATGGATTTGCATATAATTTATACATGCTATTTAATACCTACAGATGCATATTTAGAGATGATTACTATACTTTAAATAAAAATACAAGGCACCACGCCATAGTGGGGAAAACTGTAAACATGTGAGTTGTGTGCCTGCTGAACCTACTGTGGACAGATTTTATTATTATTATTGTTAATAATAATAACAATAATAATAATAATAATAATAATTCATAAAGACACATAAATGTACATGGCAATGATTAACAGTAGTTTATCAGAGCAGAAGTACATCTTATTCACATGATGAAGATTTGGACTGTGGAATTCCCTACCACAAGATGTAATGATGCCTATCAACATGGACAGCTTTAAAAGCTGATTAGACAAATTCTAAGCAAGAAGAGAGAGCTATCAAGGGATACCAGCCATGATGGCTATGCTCCCTCCACGATTGCCACCTTCCCCACGTGATCACCAGCATCCTTTCTCACAGATCGACACCTTCTCCACGCGGATTGCGCGGGAGGACACTGGTGACCATGCAGGGAAGGTGGTGATTGTGCTGAGGAACAGGCAATGGCAGTGGCGAAGATATGTATAGCCTCTACTCCTGGACCCTGGCAAGTCCAGCCCTCCCAGGCACTGCATGCTGGGAGTGATAGATTGTACAGGGGTCTAGGGAAATGGCAGTTCCATCATAAAATGTTGGATCCGCCAGAAAATGTCCTCTGTGATTCGAACTTCAAATCCAAGGCCCGAAGCTTGCACAGCCCTAGTATACAAGGCTAAAGAGGAAAGCATCAAAGGTGATGTAAAAGTCTGAAATGTATTGCTCATGAGAAAAGACTGAAGGACCTCACCATGATTAGCTCAGAGAACTTCATGACGACATGGTAGTAATTTCAGTTATTTAAAAAGCTGCCATGAAGTAAGAGAATGCCTGTTTAGCAGACGCTGGGAGAGAAAGATGAGACGCAATGGGGGTTTTAGAATCAACCAAACCCATTTGAGTGGAAGAATAATAAATTAGCTCTGCTTCCTAAATCAGGAACTGCTATCAGCCCAAGGACAGAATTAAATTTCAGAGAAGCCCTCGGTGACCCACATTCCAGTGGCGGATAGGGCTGAAGACAAAGGGGGAGTGGGAAAAGGCAAAAGGAGGTGAAACAAAAATGTTTAAACACCCACCCTATTGTACCCTAAAGCTCTTCCAGCCAGTAACTAAGTCTTAGAAGAGGAAGTTCAACATTTTAGAATGGGATAAAAACTGCAAGAAAAGCTGAGAAACCACCAAACTATGGGTGATTGGGGGAAAGGGGTGAAGCCATCTGGGGAACCCCACAGCATCACACTGGGACCCAAGAGGGTTAGATTGGGATCCCAGTCCAGATGGTCCACACCCATTCTAAATTATTTTCTGTGAAATCTCCAAACCACAATGAACCACCAGCAGTCGCACATACAGTTTATAAATTTTAAAAGAAGATGTTATAAACAAACAGATTTTTAAATGTGAAACCTTTTGGCATAAAAGGCAAGCTTCAGTCACAAATGAAGACATGCTGCAATTATAAGCACTTAGGAACTACGGCAAAACCAATCAGGGAACCAATTCATATGATGGAGAAACATGCTGGTTGACCAGCCCCATTGGCAATTGAACAGAACCTCCAAAAGAGAAAGATCAAGAAGGTGATGCTTACTGGTCTATTGAAACCCAATATCAATATCAAGGAAGAAATGAAACAAGCCATGTTTATTAATGCAGCTTGATTGGTTGTGTTAATACAGGTGCTGATTGTTAATTATTATTCCCCTCTGAGTCTTGTTTTTGGTCTGTTCCTGGTTGGTTTGTAAATGGTGTTGTAGCACATTCTAAGCTACAGATGATCCCATTCATGTCATGGAGTCTCTGAGACTCAAATAAGAGAGAGAGAGAGAGAGAGAGAGAGAGAGAGAGAGAGAGAGAGAGAGAGAAGCCTTGTGTCCTGCCTCATGTGGTGAAAACTGAACTGCAGGTTGCAGTTTGTTGGTGACGTACTGTCAGGCCCTGGACTGACTCTGCCCACCCAGGCTGGCCATTGACTCCTCCCAGACAGGAAGGAGTTGAGCAACAAGATTTTCCTGTGTTCTGGTATGTTTCTGTATCCTTTTGTCCTGACTTGCTCCTTGTTCCTGCCTCCTGGTTTATCCTTTGGTTCAGACCTGCTCTTTGGTCCTGGCTTCCAGCCTACTCCTTGATCCTGACCTGCTCTTCTGTCCTGACTTCTGGCTTGCTCCTCTATCCTGCCTCTTGGCTTGCCCTTTCGTTCTGACTAGGGCTAATCTACACCTACAGCCCTTTTGCAATGGAGGAGGGATGATGGCGATGGGTCCCTGCTCTTGTGATCGCTGCTCACGGGGCACACGTGAGGGAAATTTCCCACAATGACAAGAGTGCTGTTGCAGGAGGACGTGTGCCCCATGACAGAGCTTGTGGATCGGGAGAAGTGGGCGGGGCTATGCAGATGATATGGCTACGGGGCTTTTTTATGAATCAGGAGGGATGCGCACGAATGCAAAATCACAGCTACACATGGGATGGATAGGAGGTCCAGCAAACAGGCGATGCTGTGCAGAGATATGTTTGTATTAAAAAAATACACACAGTCAGCGCCAAAACACACTGATAACCAATCGAAACATGTGCTGAAAATAGCAGATGGTCCACTCCCGCACACCTCTAAAACCTCTGGACATGCCGACAGCGGGTTGGCCGTTCACCAAGCTGGGAACTTGCGCCGAACAGCAACAACTTTGTGAAGGGGGTGCACACCAGCCATAGACTTCGGGATTGTAGTGAGAGAGCTGGAAAAAAATGACAAAAGTAGTCAGCGATATTCCTGAATAACTGAGGGGTCGACCCGAGATCACAGCGGCATCAGCTGTATGTCATGTGATCTGGTAGGGACAACTTCTATATTATCGTGGAATAAATGGCTGGTGCAGACGCGGCTTTACTTTTCAGTCCTGACTATGGGCTATTCCTGGCTCACCCCAGACTCATGCACACGCTCCAGCCATGTTACCCTTCTAATGAGAACAAGGTTTGCAGCTTAATCCGAATGTGAGGGAGCATCAGTCTGATGAGTCTCCACAATGAGGATGTGTCTCTCCTCTTCCCTGGATGCCAGACTGCTTGTTAACAGTTTAGCATTTCACAATGGATGAAAATATTTGCGAAGCAGGCCTTCTGTTTTGGCTTGGTGCTAGGAAACACCTCTGAAAGACAGAAAATCTTTTCAAAGTTTAACAAACTGAGTAGGAATATAACCTTTCCCCACAGAGGTCTTGATCTGTATGCCTGTTGTATTTCAAAGTGCAAGGCATACTAAAGAGCTTACCTCACTCACCATTAAGGAAAGATTTGAGCTCCAATTACAATGGAAAGTTCAATTCATGCACTCGTTGATTTCAGTTATTCTGTCTGCCTGTCAGGTCCTGGAGAGCGAATATTTTTCAAGTTAACCTCTGGTGGAAGGAAGCTTCCAGAATATTCTATACATTACAGCTGCATTTCTCAGCATGATGCACTTCAGAAATACAACCACCATCACCTTGGCCACTGGCTGTCCTGGCTGGGGCTGATGAGAGGTGTAGTCCAAAGCATCTGGAGGGCATTGGTGTGGGGAAGTTGTCTCTAGAGAATCCACTGAAGAGAACTCTCTATGGCCTTCAGCAGCCATATTCTATATCCCACCAACTGTGGCAATGTTCTGAAATTCCCATTATACCTACATTGGGGGGGGGGGGGAGGCAGTGAGGAACCTTTTTCAGTCAAGGGTCAAATTGCTTCTGGGGCAAGCATGTCAGGGCTGCATGCCAATAGTGGGTGAGGCCCACCCAAAAGTAGGTGGGGCCAAACCCACTACTGACATTTGGTCCCAATATGAGTGCCCAGACCCCATTCACTTACTCACACACTTTCATATACTCACTTGCACTCACGTATCACCACTTCCCCATGCAGTAGGAGTGATTTTCAAGGGAGGGGTGCAGTGTTGGGGAGGGGAAGGGATTTTGGAGGGGGGTCCCTTCCCAGCAGCGATCCCCACCAACTGCCCTATACTACAATTAACATGCAGTCCTATGCATGTTTGTTTATACTGAAATAATTCCTAAAACTCCCAGCATGCCCTAGTCAGCATGGCCGGCAGGGGCATGCTGGGAGTTGTAGGACCTTTTTCTGTTTAAACATGCATAGGCTTGCGCTCTGTTTTCACCAATGGAGGCTAAGAAAAAGCCTAATGCAGTAGGGGATGGGCAATTGTTCAGAGTGGGTGGGGGGTCACAGAGTTGGTGAGAGGACAGCTAGCCCTTCCCTCCCTAGCAGTGAATTCCCTCCAAATGCCCCCACACTGTACTTAGATTTTTAAATGCCGACCTCACTTGCAGCATGAGAGAGAGGAGGGGAAATCCATTATCTTTGATCTACAATCAAAGAAAAGAACAGGGGCTGGGTGGGGACCTCCCACGGGTGGCATCTGGCCCACAAGCTGCTAGTTCCCCATCCCTGCTATGGACACAATGCAGGTTTGTTCTCTTTCTTTCTTTCTTTCTTTCTCTCTTTCCTTCTTTCTTCTCATAGCTAGCAGAAGTAAAAACAACAACAACTGAAAGTAGGGAAATTGTGCAAATACATGAAAAACTGATTAATTAATACCAGTTGCAACATGTGGATTAGCTTGGTGCAGAATTTGGGGAGGTATGTCTTCTGCATTGCTCACAGCTAAACTTCCTCCAGAGCTGAATGGACTTAAGTGGAACCAGCATTCAGTCAACTTTCTGCTGCTCAGACAGGGGTGGGCAAGGTCTTGTTAGACTTCAATGGCCATCAGCCCCAGCCAACATAGCCAATGGTGGAAGTCGCAGTCAAGCAATATTTGTAGGGCCACATGTTACCCACTCCTGCTGTAGGAGAACTTGGATCACTTTGTGAACTAGCCACTGTTCATTTGGTTACTTGAAGAACTTCTTTTGCTCTAGTTCTTAGCCCCACATGTTTAGAGTGATGATTAGAAGCCCCTCAATAATCGGAAGTCCCCAAACCTGGAGGCTTCCGATCATCCAATGCAGGGAGGGAGGAATGGCAGAGGTGATCTTTGCCTTCCTGTCCTCCCACCCTGAATTTTTTTGGAAGGGGAGGGAGGAGAGCTGGAAGAGGCTCAGGACAGCATGTATCCTGGCCTCTCCAGTCTCCTCCCCTCCCTACCACTTAAATGCCCCCTTTACTCATCTCTGGGGTTGATTTTCCACCCCCGGAAGCCAGCTGGCATGGTTCTTTCTTCAATGAGGCAGTGGAGGGTGTGTGTGACTCCCCCTTCTTAGGTCGGAGCATGGGGGTGAAATCTCTCCCCCTTCCAGGGTTGGAGTGCTGTCTGTGACCTCAGCAGGGGGAATCCCCACTATCCTATGGCCCCTCAGACAATGTCTAGGGCCCATGGGATTTATCCCTTAATTAAAGTTGCATCCTCCTCTTCCTTTGCCTTCATAAAGTTGAAGAGAACATATGCAGACATGCATAAAATGGCCAGGCTCATAAGTCTCCCCTCTGTCTCTTTCCATGTCTAAAGTTTGCATTCTGCCTTGGGATACTGGTGGATTCTAACAAAAAGGCATCCTCAGTTCTTCAGAGAAGGCCATATGTCCTGTTGGACTGACACAACTTTGGGAGTTGGTGGTGCAATAACTGGGGACCTGCATGTCTGTGTGCTGCTGACCCATATGGCGAACCACCAACACTACAGGTTAGAACAGCGTTCTCAATCTGGTGGCCTCCAGATGTTTTGGACCACAATTCACAGACATGCTCAATGGTCAAGGATGAGGGAAGCTGGAAGGCACCAGGCTGGGGAAGGGTGGGTTGGAGACGTCCCCCTGAATAGCTGAGGCTTTCTAGGCTCTGGAGTGCCTCTGCCCACCCAAACTGCCTATTGTGTCACCCATGAACTGGAAAGACTGTAGCCCTATGTAGTCATCCAGCTTGCTTGTGTCAGAGCTAATTGCGGGGAAGAGATCTGGGGATGCATGTTGAGCAGGGAGGTCTGAAAGGGGAAGGAATTATACTCTTGTTTGCTTGCCAATTACCTCCAGTGCCCCATAAGTAGGGGTGGGAGAACTCACCCGCTTTTGACTTGGTAGATGCTCGCCCTGTTGCCTGGCCCCGCTCACCAGGCTGTGCAAACTTCTTTTGAGGCTCGGCTTGGCCTGGTAAAAGCCCGGCAGCTGCCCACCCTCGCTACCAAAATCCCCCACTTCCCCCACTGCATTAATGGTTGCCACCATTGATGCAGTGGAGGGAAGTGCGCAATTTTGGCAGTAAGGGTGGGCAGCTGTTGGGTGCTCATGGGAGTCTCATGAGTGCATGAGTGCAAGTTTGTGCTCATGCCAAATGCACTCAACTGGGTTCCTGGTAGGGGCAGATTTGGGGGAATCCTTCAGACTCCCAGACTCAGTCAGGCACTCACAACATCGCTACCCATGAACAACACACTAGGGTAACATGCATATACAAGAGCAAATCTACATCTGAGTTACTACACATTGGGGATTCTACACAAAACACTACAATAAGCCAGCAGGTCAGAGGCAACTAGAAGTGGGAGAGAAATTGGTTTCATCTTGCATTTCCTGAATTAATCCGTGTTCCAAAATGCAGTTCTACTTTGATATTTGAGTTTTTCCAATTTTGCGATGCATTTAAAAAATGTGTACGAAAATGCATGTATCTAGGGAAATTGCTTGCAAATATGTGTATTAGGGGAAATTATTAGGGGAAATGTGTATATTAGGGGAAATCAGATATTAGAATTTGTAAATTAGGAAATGAACTTTTATGCAGATTTCCAAAAATAAAATGAAATTGCAAACTGATGTAAAACAAAACAAAAAGAACTCAAAGTTGGAAAAAAAATGAAAAACTGAATGGAACACAAATCAACAGGTTCACCCATTCTTCAAGGCAAATAAGAAATACTCATATGTTAAGGTGATGAACGCTGAGATGGAGGGATAAGCCAAGAGCAAAAGATCAACCATATATCATAGATTTTTTTAAAAAATAAACCCAAATTGACTTACTATTGTTCAGCTATTGGGAATCAGAAACCCTTGCAGATCTACTTTAAATCACTCAGAGATCTACCAGTAGATCATGATCTACTTTCTGCCTGCTATGTGTCTTTGAAAAACTATTATTTGTCCATATCAAAGATAACAGTTCTTAAAGTAGATCATGGAGGGGTGACAATTTGACTCACACACACACACACACACACACACACACTTTCATTAACTTCCAAACGAAAGCTGCCAACAGACCTTGGTAGCTCATCCTGACTTTGTTTGCTTTTGGGCCAATTCGCAGAAAAAGAGGATAGTCATGCTCCCCTCTCTGTTTGTGTAGGTCTATATGCATTTAAAGATGTTGTAAACCTGGGGCAGCCTTCCCCAAATTGGTGCCCTCCAGATGTATTGGCCTACAGCCCCACATCATTTCCAGCCACCATGGACTAGCCAACACATCTGAAGGACATCAGGTTGGGGAAGACTACCCTAGATAAGTAGGGTAGTTTTTGCCAGGGCGCCATCTCTGGACCTACTGGGATCTTGCCCTGATGGCCCAAACTGTTGGGATCTACCTGGACCCATGCTGGGTTCCACTCACAGGCATTACCTCACTACTGTCTATATCTATACCTGGTTTCAACAGCTGGCAAACTTTGTCCAAATGTACCCTCCCATGGCAGGAGGATCTGTCTTGTTTAGATCAGAGCAGACCCTTCCATTGTTCCAGAACTTTGAAGGCCTTCAGCGCATGGTCTGAAGGCAACATGGTTTACTGGAGCTAAACTAATCTGGGTCTGGTCTGTACCTGGATGGGAGAGTGCCAGGGAACCCCATGTTCTAGGCACCATCTTGAGTCTTGTGTGGAAGAAAGGTGTGAATACATGGATTGAATGTTGGGGAAGTTGGAAACTCCTTCAACGACTTGTGCTTACTGCAATGCCCATCAGCCCTAGTTAGCATAGCCAATGGTGAGGGATATGGGAGTTGTAGTCCAATAATATCTGGTGAGCCACATGTCTCCATTCCTAGCTTACAGCAACAGATAGAGCAACTGTGCCTTTTGTTTAACATCAGAACCCTAAAAGTGCATCCCAGATTCCTTCGTGACATTGCTGAGGATTCTGGAGCGCGTATCGGTCACTACAGGGTTAACAGAGTGCCGCTTCTGGGAGAGTGAGCGGTCGGTGAATTGCACTGTCAATACCTTCGGGCCTCCCTGCTTATTCCGGAAAGGCCCCCTGTACATATTCAGAGATGGTCTTTGATGCTGCACATGTGCCCACAGGATCAATCCTTGCCATTAAATGTGCTGCTGGCAATTTTGAGATGGTGTCCCTAGCCATGGGCAAGTTACAGGCTGGCATTTCTCCACTGCGACCCTTTGTCCCTGCCCCCTTCCTACCCTTCAAATGGAGGACATAACCCATTATTATCTGGAAAACAGGGGATCAACTCTCATCCCCACCCCTCCCCCTTGCTCCTCTGGATGGAGGCAGGAATCCAGAGTGGAACTAGACTGCAGAGCTGCAGGGCTGGGCTCCTGTCTGGAACCAGAAGGACTGTACTTGTTTCTGATTAGCTGCTCTTGGCAAGCCTTGTGGAAAAAATAGCTTGAAAAAGTCAGAAAGCTTTAAAACAAATGTCTCAGACAGGAGGGGGATGGTGGGGAGAGAAGGGAAGTATAGGATAAAAAGACAAGGGGGAGGAAGGGCTGGAAAAGTATATAAAATGGAGAACGGGGAGGGGGTGGAGAAGGAGAAACTCAGAGAGCAATCCTATTCATCTTTACTCAAATGTAAATCCCACTCTGTTCCATGGGTTGGTTCCAGACAGAGACAGACTTTGAGTAGACACATCGAAAGTAACGAGACTGAAGTTAGTGATAGTTCCATTGTTTCCAATGAGTCTGCTCAAAATATGACTCCATCTGGAATCAACCCAACAAGTTGCATCCGATGCTAGTCCTACTTAGAGTAAACCCATTGAAATGAATGGGACTTAAGTTAGCCATGTCTTGCTCATGCCACACTTATTTCAATGAGTCTATTCTAAGTAAGACTAAGATTGGATACAACCCACTGTATGTTCCATGGGGCTGACACCCAGGGAAATCTGCACAGCCTTTCAGCCAAATGGTGCACTCCTACACATGTTTACCCAGCAGTATGTTCATTCAGTTGAATAAGACTTACTCACATGTAAGGTAGTACAGGCTTGCAGCCTAGGCCAGATCTACACCTTATGTCAAATAACTACATATGTGGAATAAAAAGTAGGGATGTGCACTGGATCGGACCCGATCCACGATCCGAGTCCGGTCCAGTGGGAAATCGGATAAAATATCCGATTTCCGATCCCGCAGCTGGATCGGCCGATCCAATCCGAACCGGTCCGAAAAGGCTCCGAACCGGTTCGGCGGATCGGCGGATCGGCGGGCGCCCACTGGCGCCCACCGCCGCTTTCATTGGTGGGCGCCAGCGGGCGCCCGCCGATGAAAGTGGACAGCGGGGGGGGGGGAGGAGGGGGGCGCTTACCTTCTCGGCCCGTCCGCTCCCGTCCGGCACTAGCAGCTACTACCAGCGGGCTCCGCGGCCTGCTCTAGGGTGGCGCGCCGGGTGATGTCATCACCCGGCGCGCTACTCTAGAGCAGGCCGCGGAGCCTGCTGGTAGTAGTAGGCGCCGGCGCCGGACGGGAGCCGCCGGGCCGGGAAGGTAAGGAGGGGGTGCGTGGAGGGGAGGAGGGGGCGCGCGGAGGGGGGAGGGGGGCCCTTACCTTCCCGGCCCGGCGGCTCCTGTCCGGCGCCGGCGCCTACTACTCCCAGCAGGCTCCGCGGCCTGCTCTAGGGTGGCGCGCCGGGTGATGTCATCACCCGGCGCGCTACTCTAGAGCAGGCCGTGGAGCCTGCTGGTAGTAGTAGGCGCCGGCGCCGGACGGGAGCCGCCGGGTCGGGAAGGTAAGGAGGGGGTGCGTGGAGGGGAGGAGGGGGCGCGCGGAGGGGGGAGGGGGGCCCTTACCTTCCCGGCCCAGCGGCTCCTGTCCGGCGCCGGCGCCTACTACTCCCAGCAGGCTCCGCGGCCTGCTCTAGGGTGACGCGCCGGGTGATGTCATCACCCGGCGCGCTACTCTAGAGCAGGCCGCGGAGCCTGCTGGGAGTAGTAGGCGCCGGCACCGGACGGGAGCCGCTGGGCCGGGAAGGTAAGGAGGGGGTGCGTGGAGGGGAGGAGGGGGCGCGCGGAGGGGGGAGGGGGGAGGGGGGCCCTTACCTTCCCGGCCCGGCGGCTCCCGTCCGGCGCCGGCACCTACTACTCCCAGCAGGCTCCGCGGCCTGCTCTAGGGTGGCGCGCCGGGTGATGTCATCCCCCGGCGCGCTACTCTAGAGCAGGCCGCGGAGCCTGCTGGGAGTAGTAGGCGCCGGTGCCGGACGGGAGCCGCCGGGCCGGGAAGGTAAGGAGGGGGTGCGTGGAGGGGAGGAGGGGGCGCGCGGAGGGGGGACGGGGGAGGGGGGCCCTTACCTTCCCGGCCCGGCGGCTCCCGTCCGGCGCCGGCGCCTACTACTCCCAGCAGGCTCCGCGGCCTGCTCTAGGGTGGCGCGCCGGTGATGTCATCACCCGGCGCGCTACTCGAGAGTAGGCCGCGGAGCCCGCTGGTAGTAGCCGCCGGCGCCGGACGGGAGCGGACGGGCCGAGAAGGTAAGCAGTGGCGGGGAAGGGGGCTTACCCCCCCCGGAGCCGTCCGCTTCTATCCGCTGGCGCCCGCGGGCGCCAGCGGATGGAAGCGGGCGGCCCCAGGGGGGGTAGGGAGCGCGGGGGAGGGGGCTTACCTGCCGGGGCCGTCCACAGCGGACGGCCCCGGGGGGGGAGGGAGTTAGGCCCCCCCTCACCCACCCGCCGCCATTTTTTCCTCATAGACTTGCATTGCAATGCAAGTCTATGGGGAAAAAAATGGCGGCCGATCCAACAATTTACGATTTTTGGGTCGGGATCGGACTCGATCCAGTCCGGGGGGCCTCCGATTTTGTCCGAACCGGTCCGGGACAAAATTGGAGGTCCCGATCCGGGTCCCGATCCGATCCGGGGGGTCCGTGCACACCCCTAATAAAAAGCAGGAAATAACACTATGGCTTCATCTACATCAAGCAGCATATTGAACTATGAAAGTGTTATGAAAGACATATATAAAAGGCAAGAGCCACGCCAAGCAGGATATAGTGGTATATGGTATGTGTCAATGGGCCCCTACAGTTGTCAGTGCACTTCAACACTGCTATAAAGCAGTAGTGTGGCTCCTGCCTTTTATATACCGTTTCATAGTGCCTAGGGTGACCAGATGAAATCCAGGTCAGGACTCATGTAACTTTAACAGTTGTAGAGAAAAGGGAATTTCAGCCAGTGTCATTTGTATTAGGGGTGTGCACAGACCACCCGGATCAGATCGGGACCCGGATCGGGAACTCCAATTTTGTCCCGGATCAGATCGGACAAAATCGGAAGCCCCCCAGACCAGATCGGGCCCGATCCCAATCCAACAATCGGACATCCGATTTTTGGATCGGCTGCTATTTTTGTTTTCCCCATAGACTTGCATTGAGGGAAAGAAAGCTTTCCCCCAATGCAAGTCTATGGGGAAAAAATGGTGGCGGGTGGGTGAGGGGGGGGCCTCACTCCCTCCTCCCCCCTCGCGGTTCTTACCTCCCGGGGCCGTCCGCTGTGGACGGCCCCGGGGGGGGTAAGCCCCCTCCCCCTCCCCCTGCTTACGTGCCGGGGCCGTCTGCTCCCCTCGCTGCTGACCGCTACTGTGAGCAGGCTTCACGGCCTGCTCCTCAGTAGCGTGCCAGGTGACAACATCACCTGGAGCGCTACCTAGGGGCAGGCCGCAAAGCCTGCTCACAGTAGCGGCCAGCGGCAGAGGGGAGCAGACGGCCCCAGCAGGTAAGCGGGCCGTGGGCCCCCCTCCCCCTCCCCTCCCTCCTCCCTGCTTACCTGCCAGGGACGTCCGCTCCCCTCTGCCGCTGGCCGCTACTGCAAGCAGGCTTTGCAGCCTGCTCCTGAGTAGCGCGCCAGGTGATGATATCACCTGGCACGCTAACTAGGGGCAGGCCATGAAGCTGCTCGCAGTAGCGGCCAGCAGCAGAGGGGAGCGGATGTCCCCGGAAGGTAAGCTCCCTGCCCCAGTTGTCCGCTTCCATCGGTGGGCGCCCGCCGATCCTCTGATGAATTCCGATCTGGATCGGGTCCTTTCCAGATCAGATTGGATTGGATCAAATGATCCAGCGGGGTGATTGGAAATCGGATAATTGTATCCGATTTCCTCTGGATCGGATCCGGATCGTGGATCGGACCCAATCCAGTGCACACCCCTAATTTGTATGTAATTAGTTCCTCATGAAATTCCCTCTTCTTCACAACAGTTAAAGTTGCAGGGGCCCTGCCTTCTTTTGTATATGGTCACTCTAGTATAGTGCCTGCACCTTTAACTGTTGTGATGAAGAGGGAATTTCACCAGGAACTAATTGCATACAAATAACACCGGCTGAAATTCCCTTTTCTCTACAACTGTTAAAGTTACAGGAGCCCTGACCTGGATTTTATCTGGTCAGCCTAATAGTGCCGTATCTTGCTTGGTGTAGATGAAGCCTATGAAACTGGTATATGGAACGTGGATTGTGCCCCAACAGTTATCAGTGCACTTCAATACTGCTATAAAGCAGTAGTGTAGATCTAGAGCATTCCCACATGGAGGAAAATTATGTTTCCTTACCGTCGCTTCTCCACCCGTGCGTCTGTCCCGCATTGCTTCCTCTTTCGAAAGAGGAAGTAAACAACGTGCATGTGGCCCATTCAGTGGGCTGTTTTGATCACGCTGCTTCTCTTGCACACAGTAGGAGATAACAGCAACTTCCGTCTTTAAAAATAAGTCGGACTTACTGGGTGTTTGTTTTGCTGCGCAAAGAAGGCAAGAAGGGGTGGGAGGCGCGCAGGAGGCAGACGACTTTGTGAGAGGGACCCACAAAAATCCGTGAGTGCCCAGTAACGAGCGTGCAGTAAAACTAGGCTGACCATCTGAAAAGGAGGACAGGGCTCATGTACCTTTAACAGTTGTAGAGAAAAGGGAATTTCTGCCAGTGTCATTTGTATGCAATTAGTCCCTGGTGGAATTCCCTCTTCATCACAACAGTTAAAGTTGCAGGCACTATACTAGAGTGATCATATACAAAAGAAGGCAGGGCCCCTGCACCTTTAACTGTTGTGATGAAGAGGAAATTTCACCAGGAACTAATTGCATACAAATGACACTGGCTGAAATTCCCTTTTCTCTACAACTGTTAAAGTTACATGAGCCCTGACCTCCTTTTCATATGGTCATCCTAATTTTGATCACTGAGAGGTTTGAAACTGACATAATTTGTGATGGGGGCTCCCAACATTTTTGAAAGTCTAAAAACAGCCTCAGGAGACTGCTAATTTGATCAGGAAAGTGGCTCGAGATGGTAACAAAAAACCCGTCTGTGATATTCTGTCTGTAATGTTCCATTCACACATGCAAGTTATCCGTTACTTCAGATCCCAAATTCCCCTCTAACTGATCCTTGTTTCTGATTCACTTGTGTCTGTAACATTGGAGGGGATGTGAAGTTGGGAGGCATGTAAACTGCCCAGAGAGTTTCGGCTATGGGGCGGTATATAAATGTAATAAATAAATAAAAATAAATAAAGCAAGTGCAAATGGGGCTGAAATACATGGCAAATGGACCAGCTGCTGGTGAGGGGGAGGCAACATTTTATTTCTTTGTTTTAAAACCTCCCAAGGCTATTGAATAAGGTGGGGAGTGTGACCCTCACTGTGATTATGTGATGATATCACTCAGTGATGGCGAACCACAGTCCTGAAGCCAAATCATCATAAAGGCATCACTTCCTGCCAGTGGAGTCTGGTGGCTCCGATTTCAGTGGAACCCCAGAATGGATTCACAGCCCCACAGCAATTGGAGCCACCAGCCAGTGGCAAATCAAGCCGTGGTTAGTCACACATGAGTGACAACTGTGTGGAACGGTCTTGAAAGATGCACCAGGAACTTCAGCTTTTATGAAATGCAGCCACCCGGTTATTGGTGGGGGTGAAGTGGTCCAAGCACATGTCAAGCTAATTGCATTTGCAGGAGACATTTATGGTGGTTTCCATCTAGTGAATATGTGTCCCAGAAATGGCAGTTTATTATTTTGCTGATGCTCTTGATTAAAAGATAATACTGCAATATTCAATCCACACATTGGAGGTTGGGAGTGGGAATCTGTATTGCTATTTGAGTGCTTTAAAAAACCCAAACAAATAGAGCGAATCAGTGTGGAAAGAAGGAAGGAGGGATAGACTCATTCAGGAAGAGTCATGTTATCCGCAGGCACTTTAAAATATTCTGAAAATGCGACCTCAACAGACGAGCGGTGTTTCCTGCACTGAGAAGGCATCCCTAGAAGAAATGGATAACTGAACTTTTACTGCAACGTTGCACAGAAATGGGAAGGCCCAAATTCCTGCATCTGTGCGTCATCAGGCTGACTTTAACTATATGCTTCTCAGTGTTAAATGTTTTTGAGAATTTTATAAATGCCACATCTGACATTTTCTAGTGGGTGTCTCAGCCTTGGGTTGAGAGGCCATTTCTCTGGTGAAAGTAGCTATTGGGGTGGGGACTGAAAGCAAGGACTGAGTGTGGTAAACTCCTCGACCACCTGAAAGGCTGGCAATGGACGTTACTTCCCCAGGTCAAGGCAAGCATGGTGTGGAAGATGGCTGTTGCCAGGGATTTTAATGGGTCTGGCTCAAACCAGAGTTAAGCTGAAATTTCACAAAATACATTTTTTTCTGGGATGATTTCTGAGATGATGATGATGATGATGATGATGATGATGATTCCTAGGAAATAGATTTGGGTTCAGGCCTAGCAATCACCCTCGGTCCCTGTCTGGCTCCTTTCCTTTCTGTTCACAGCATTTCGGGGGAAACTGGTAGCAAGAGTTGCTTCAAAGACAGAGCAACATCACTTCCTAAAATCAAATTCTGCAAGACAGCAAAAATTTGCCCCGGGTCTTGAAATCTAAGCTATCCCATATCCACCCTACTCTATAAGCAATTCAGATGATCCAAGGCATAGGTGTTATCCCGTACATACATTCAAAGCATTTTAATACTTAAAAATAAAAACAGGTCAAGAGGATTGGCAGCCCATTTCCTGCTCTTTGGGGTGCCATTCAGTGAGGTGGCAAAAGCTGGCCCAGAATTCCTCTGGGCAGGGGAAGCGGCAACAGAATATGATATTTTGGAAAAAAAAGAAAAGGCAGGGAGGAAAAGAGAAAAAGGAGCTGAGAAACCTCCCTCCCTTTCTTTTTCAGAGCATAATATGCTGTGTTGGCAGGTCCAGAAATAGAAAGCAAATGTGAGGTTGGCCAGACAACAATAAACGAGGATCAAATTCAGTCATTCCATAGTCTGAGTCACAAAATAGGAAAAGGGCGAAGGCGCCGCTCACAAAGGACTCTGAAATGTCTTGCTCCACCCCCACCCCCAAAACATTGCACCAATGACCAGTACAAGAAAGTATGAGGCCTTCCTCAGAATGATGACATCAACTTTTACATTCCCTGCTGCTCTCCCATATGAATACTGGGGACAGAGTTCCTAATTCCTACTCCAGTAGTGCCCTGGAAGGTTTGTTTTCTAAGAATGAGAAATGTTAGGACTCTGGATCGAGATGTGGGAGATTAGAATCACAAAGTTGGAAGGGGACCTCAGAAGCCATCTAGACCACCCCCTGCTGCTGGAGGAAATCCCCAACAACAGCCCTGATAGGTAGCCGTCCAGCTTCTGCTTCAAAATGTCTAATGAAGGAGAGTCCACCCTCTTGCAGAGCATCCTGTTCCATTGTCAAGTCCTAATGCCAGGGTATGGCATCTCTTTCAGCCTGAGGGCTGAATTCAATTTCAGGAGAAGCTCTTGGGAAGTTTTGTATCTGGTCAACAGGGCAGGGCTCCTGCAGCTGATGAAGAGGGAATTTCACCAGGTGCTGCATGCATACAAATGATACCTGCTGAAGTTCCCTTTTCAATGCAACTGTTAAAGATACAGGATCCCTGTCTTCCTTTCCATAGGATCACCCTTTCCTACACTCTAGAGCAACAGAACACAACATTTCTCCTTCATCGATGTGACTTTCCTTCTCTGTTCGAAGATTGCTCTCATATTGCCTCTTAATTGTCTCTTCTCCAGCTCTTCAGCCTTATTTCATAGGATGCATTTTCCAGGCCCCTTGCCATTTTTGTCACCCTCCTCTGAACATGGTCAAGTGTGTCAGTATCTTTCTGTAATGGCAATGCACAGAACTGGCCATAATGCTCTAGGTGATGTCTGACCAAAGCAGCAGACTGGAACATTACTTTTTGTGGTCTGCAGCCTTCACAACTGTTGATGTAAACTAGAGTTTCATCAGGGTTTTTAGCCACTACAATGCACTGCTGATTCATGTCTAGCTTCTGTTAAGGAGTGAGCAACTGAATTCTGGTGGAAGGGGACTGGATGATCCCCCCCTCCAAGCCTTTACAGGGAAGGCCCACATTTGGGAAGGCCCACATGGAGTGAAACCACCCCTATTGGCTTCACCTGCCCTGTGCGTTCTCTTATTGGGTGAGGCACTGTGCACTTGGTTGGCAATTGCAGAAGTTCCTGCAAGCACTGAGAGAGCACGCAACCTCTTCTTGCCTCCTCTCCAAGCCCCTGGCATCCTCCAGGTGAAGGGATGGGACTTGGTCAGGGTAGTGGGCAGGGCCTGTGCAGGGTGTCCAACTCTCTGTGAGCCAGACTAGGCTTGCAGGCCGGAGGTTGCCCACCCATGCCCTAGATCATTTTCACATGAACTGTTACCAAGCAAGGTGTCATCTCACTTGCATTTAATAGGCTGACCATATGAAAAGGAGGACAGGGCTAATGTAACTTTAACAGTTGTAGAGAAAAGGGAATTTCAGCCAGAGTCATTTGTATGCAATTAGTTCCTGGTGAAATTCCCTCTTCATCACAACGGTTAAAGTTGCAGGCACTATACTAGAGTGACCATATACAAAAGAAGGCAGGGCTCTGCAACTTTAACTGTTGTGATGAAGAGGGAATTTCACCAGGAACTAATTGCATACAAATGACACTGGCTGAAATTCCCTTTTCTCTACAACTGTTAAAGTTACATTAGCCCTGTCCTCCTTTTCATATGGTCAGCTTACATTTAATCATCTGATTTTTCCCCTTATTGAAATACAGACTTTGATATGTCTCTCTGTTGAAACTCATTTTTTTTAGTTTTGGCCCTGTTCTCCATCCTGTCAAGATCATCTTAAAACCTGTCTCTCGCTACTAAGGTATTCACTTTCCTACCCCATTTGGTGTCAACTGCAAATTTGATGAGCATCACACCCAACTCCTTTGTCCACTGCCCACTTGTTATCTCCTCCTCCTCCTCCTCCTTATTCTTACTAAAGGATCATCTGCATTTTGGAGACTGTAAGCACAAGGAAGTATGCTTAAATAAGGAACAGATATGCCATATGAGTTGGTTTGCCCGTCCCCATGCAAGCCTTCGTAGATTCCTCTCCCAATTTTAAAGTGATTCTGCAACTGCCTATCAGGGAGAAATATAATTTGCACAGCTTCCCCCGTTGTTGCAGCTTCAGATTGGTAAAATGCTGTACCTCTTGCATGTGTGCAAAAGCTACTCAAGGGACTGGGAGCTAAATTTCAAACATGAAAAGTCTGTGTGGCTCAAACCTGCCTAGAATTCATTCCCGATCTGGAATAATTATCCCATGAATTCAGAAGGGGATCTGGAGGTGGGGCAAGGAATGTGACTCTGGCCCTTTCCACACCAGGCTGTTTGCCTAGGATGGCCACAGGCTGATCCCTGTGCGCTGATGGTGTGTATTAGGTACTTCCAGGATCGCCCTCCCTCCCTCCCTCTACACCCCTATGGTGTAGAAAGGGCCTCCATTACAGTGAGGGCTGTAGTGACTCTGCAAAGTTTGGGACAACATCATTCTTCACATGCTCAAAGTTATCCCTTCCTCTTTAATATTATTCCACGTTATATTCCATAAAATGTAGCCTGACACCAAGGGAGTGGGAAAGGCCTTTGCCTATCGGGGTTAGGGTTGGCGCATCACGTTTCTTCTCTCCTTCCTTTTTGGGGATGTATTGAAAGCTGTCTCCCCTCCAGTATAAACAGATATCTCAACCTACAACTGCATCTGATATGAGCCCCAGAGGGAGGAGATGGTCTTTTGGGGGATGTTCGTGTGTGCGTCTGCGTGTGCACATAGGAGGGAGGCTTTCTTTTTCGAGTGCAGTGGAACTTGCTTTACTTTTTTGGCTGGAGTGCTGAATACCACAGAATCTGCTGCAATGTAAGAAGTGCTGGGGCTCAAAGCTTTGCAGGGGCCTCTGATTGGCGTGATGGAAGGGCCCTCTGCTCATGCTCAGGGACACTCTCTTCTCCAGCCAATGTTCAAAGAAATGATCCAGTTGCATTAGAGAGAGAGAGAGAAAGAGAGAGAGAGAGAGAGAGAGAGAGAGAGAGAGAGAGAGAGAGTGTGGAGTGGACAGAGAAGGAGGAAGAATCCCCAACATTTACCCAATAATGTGAAAGAGAGAACAGTGTGTGTGTGTGTGTGTGTGTATAGAGTGTATGCCCTGGTGGAAATAGAAGAAGTTGCTTCTGAAGTGGCGATAAAGCTTCAGAAGTTGCGATAAAACTTCAGGGCATAGAAGCCGCAGGACTGTCTTTGGCTAGCAGTGCCTTCAGTTTTGAAAGTTTACCAGTTTTAGAAAACACACACTACTTTCTTTAGAATTTCTCCAGACAACTGGCTGAAACCAAGGGTTGAACTGCATATCCTGGGTAATTCCATGATCCTTGTGAGAAATCGCAGCTGCTGAGGCTGCAATTTTGAGTGGGAGACTGGCGCAGGAGAAGGGGGCTTCTGAACTCCTTCCCCTCAGGCTGTTCCCTGACTGATTATTTACCCTATCAAATGACTTTTAGCATTGCTGAGGGAAAGACATATGTATTTCCATATGTTTTCCCTGGTGGTGCTGAAATTTGGGGAAGGAATTTTCAGTGGGAAAATGGTCTGAAGAGGGAAAAGGATTAAGAAGCCCCTTTCCTCCTGTGCTGGTCTCACTTTTCAAATTTCCCTTAAAAGAGCAACAGGACAGGATGTAACATGTAGTTCTCCTCTAAACTGCATACAGATTTTATATTTGGCTGCATTCTAAAAAAATTGAATCTGAATTTCAAATACAGTTTGAAAAAATGCTTTAAAAAAGAAATCTTTCAGTTGCCAAATGTTAAAGGACTATATTTAGGGTGAAATCCTATGCATGTTTAGACAGAAAAAGTCCTACAACTCCCAGCAGTGTCCAGCCAACATGGCTGACTGGGCACTGCTGGGAGTTGTAGGACTTTTTCTGTCTAAACATGCATAGGATTGTGCCTTAAGTCAGCCTTCCCCCAACTGGTGCCTTCCAAATGTGTTGGACTACAACTCCCAACATCCCCAGCCAAGATAGTCAATTTCCAACAATGGGATTGGTAATCCAACACATCTGGAAGGTTTCTGTTGGGGGAAGGCTGTATTAAGTGTTATGTGGTCAAATTTAATTATTCATAGTCCATGGTAGTAACAAACATGCATCTGACAATATAAAAGATGAGTGTGTCCAGGTTACACCCCCCCCCCTCCAAACACACACATTTGGGATAATATTTTTTTGAAACCAGCTTTATATTACAAGGTAGAGATGGATGACTCTTTCAATGTTGGTTTCTCTCAGTTTCTCATTTTTCCATGTTTATGTTTGACTCATCTCAAACTTTAAAATCCACTCCCCAGTCTTAACTTTGGTTCATAACAAACAAATTGCTATGCAATTTTGTATGCATTTCTCTCAATGCATGCATTTTAAATTCAATTTTGCCCAATATACAAATTTTTGCAAGCACTTTTATTAACATAATGTGCTTTTGAACATAGCTTTCACTAATACGTGTGTACTTTCCCTGTATTGCATTTTGTACAAATTTGTTGATTAGAGAACTCCATTGCAAAATTTGGAAAAGTGTGGATTTTGAAGGATAACTGATTTTCACTTCATGTATTGGTTCAGGAGTGAATAATTAGGGGCATTCACATTAAAATGGTTCATGTCTAGCTTCTGTTAAGGAGTGAGCAACTGAATTCTGGTGGAAGGGGACTGGATGATCCCCCCCTCCAAGCCTTTACAGGGAAGGCCCACATTTGGGAAGGCCCACATGGAGTGAAACCACCCCTATTGGCTTCACCTGCCCTGTGCGTTCTCTTATTGGGTGAGGCACTGTGCACTTGGTTGGCAATTGCAGAAGTTCCTGCAAGCACTGAGAGAGCACGCAACCTCTTCTTGCCTCCTCTCCAAGCCCCTGGCATCCTCCAGGTGAAGGGATGGGACTTGGTCAGGGTAGTGGGCAGGGCCTGTGCAGGGTGTCCAACTCTCTGTGAGCCAGACTAGGCTTGCAGGCCGGAGGTTGCCCACCCATGCCCTAGATCATTTTCACATGAACTGTTACCAAGCAAGGTGTCATCTCACTTGCATTTAATAGGCTGACCATATGAAAAGGAGGACAGGGCTAATGTAACTTTAACAGTTGTAGAGAAAAGGGAATTTCAGCCAGAGTCATTTGTATGCAATTAGTTCCTGGTGAAATTCCCTCTTCATCACAACAGTTAAAGTTGCAGGCACTATACTAGAGGGACCATATACAAAAGAACGCAGGGCCCCTGCAACTTTAACTGTTGTGATGAAGAGGGAATTTCACCACGAACTAATTGCATACAAATGACACTGGCTGAAATTCCCTTTTCTCTACAACTGTTAAAGTTACATGAGCTCTGTCCTCATTTTCATATGGTCAGCCTATTTAGTAAACTCAATTGCTGAGGTGCATGTGAGGAACTAATTAAAAAAACACAAAAACTTAGGATGGAAATCATTCACTCTGTTTCAACTTTGTTGTTTGTAGTTTTTTTTAAAAAAATATCCAATAAGTAAATAAATATGAAATGAACTTTATGGGGTTGATCTCTCTACTGTTACCACCATGCAGCCATTACAACATGTGGCACAGAGGAAGATATGATGGGAAGGAGGGCTATTCCACCAGGAAAGATTGCTTCCCCCCCCCTTCCTCCTATCCCTTATTAATTTTGTTTTATGTCTCTTTTGATTGTAAGCCTGTGGGTTTGGACTGACTGGGTTTGTATTGATTATATCTAAGCAGATCCAGGAGATGTTTCGGATGAGGAGTAGATTCTTTTTTTAAGCTAGAATAAACAAATAAATATACACAGTGAAATCAGTGGGACTTAAATTAGTTATGTGCTCATTTCTCCTCATAGATGCATTTGGATTTATTAGTTATTACATTATTTATTACATTTATATCCCTCCGTTTTTCCTCCGTAAGGAACCCAAGGCGGCAAACATTGTTCTCCTCCTCTCCATTTTATCCTCACAACAACAACAACCATGTGAGGTAGGTTGGGCTGAGAGTCTGTGGCTGGCCCAAAGCCACTCAGTGAGCTTCCATGTCCAAGCGAAGACTAGAACTCAGATCTCCCAATTTCCAATCCAACACTTTAACTGTTACACCACACTGGCTCTCCAGTGTGCAAGTTTTCTTAACATACAGAACTGAGTTTCAGTCCGCATAGCAGTTTGAAAGTGTAAAATTAGGTGAATTCTTATGCAAAGTTGAACCGAATGGCTTTCTCCCCCATCTCTAGCCTCTGACCGGGGTAGTAGCAGCTAGGAGGGAGGAGTCAGTCGTAGGAGGAGAGGGTTAAGTGCTGTCCTCCCACCTAATACATCTCCGCTGCAAATCGCAGCCTCCCAGCCCTGACGTGCATTGGAGGAGCAATGGCTGGATGTGAAAGGCACACAAGTTTGAGGCAGGCTGAATGGTTTTATCATTCATCATCCCGTTGGAGGATTGCACTTCGTCATCTTGCGAAGGGAGACGGTGTTGCGGGGAGGAGAGCAGAAATCACAGCTTTGCAGCAAATCATTTTGGGATGTTGAGCCTGGTTGTTTTCTTTTGTTCCAACCCACTTCTCCAACTTCCCATTACAAGACCCCAAACCCGTCGTTAGCAGGGTAGCTCCATGCAGGGCTGTTTAGTCTTGTGGCGAGAAGGTAGATTGACTAATTACAGAGAGCATCCGAAGCCCAGAATCCGCTTCAAAGGCCGCTCCGAGGCTCGGGAAGGAGTTCACTTCCCTGTGGGCGGCCTGCCAGGTAAACAGCCCGCAAAGACCGTTTTGGCAGAGGCTCCCACCTGCCTTGCCCTACTATTTAAGCTTTGCAGAATGGAGTTTTAATTCTAGCATCCAGAAGGACGGCGTGTAATTAGGATCCCCAAAAAGGCTCTTCAGGCTAACTTGTAATCTCCGGGATGGATGGTTGGCTCGGCACATTGCAATGAAGCTTTGACAGAGGAGGGACAAAAAAAGAGAAGAGATGGAGACTCACGGCTGCCAATTTAAACACACCCCTCCTTGCTCATGGGAGCCGTGGGCGCCAGGCAACAAAACGGGAGTAGGAAAGGGCAATGGAGATACAGGGTTGCCAGATCAGGGAATCTTTTACGCTTTAAAGGCATCAATGCAGCTAGTGAGGCATTGGGTAAGGAGGCAGCTCAGAGTGGAGATGGATGAATCTCTCAATTTTGGCTTCACTCAGTTTTCCCTACCTTAAGCTCAGTTTGTCCTGAACATTGAGAAACGTTTTGCAAAATGTTGCATGAAAATCCGTACCCATGTTTCTGTGCGTTTCTCTGAATACATGCATTTTTCTATGCAATTTTGCCTAATATCCACATACCTTTGCAAGCAATTTTCTCTAATATAAATCATTTTTTTAAAATGTCATTCCAGGAATATGTGTATTTTTGTTCGAACTTTCCATAATAGATGCATTTTTGTATGCATTGTTTGTTGGGAGAACTGCATTGAAAAGTTCATAGAAGTGTGCATTTTGAAGGATAGCTGCTTTTTGGTTTAAGTATTGGTTCGAAAGTGTGAAATTAAAATGTGAACCAAGCTAATTTCTCTCCCATCCTTAGTTAAGAGATGGCCACTCCAGATTGGAGGATGACCTAAGGGCAGGGCCAGCCCCAGGCATTTTGCTGCCTTAGGCAAAGACTAAGATGGTGCCCCCTCCCATTTCACATATCACGTGTAACAGCTGACTGGGTTAGCAGATTACTCTGGGTTTAGTAGTAATGGTGGGACAGCATTTTCCACTGCACCTGAAGGCACCTGGTTATCTTAGGAGGCACAGAGCAGGCTGCATGGCACACAAGTCTCTTCTCTGACACCTTGCTGCCACCTCTCAACCTCTGCTGCCTGAAGTGACTGCTTCACTCTACCTAATGGTAGAGCCGGCCCTACCAAAGGGAAATAAAGATGCACATCCATGCCAGACAGAAACACAAAGTAATATCACTTTCTATCAGCACCGTACATTGGGTTTAGAAGCATAGAATTTTACAGTTGGAGGATACCAGAGAGGAGCATCCCCGACAGGCCGATGCCTAGGCTCAAAAGGTTAAAGGTTCTAATGAGGGATGTCTGAGAAATTTGTTTCAGGTCAGTTTTGATCAGAATTTATCCACAGTTTGCACATCCCAGATCCAAACGCAGAGCTGAATACAATCTGCAAGCTAAAGTCTGTATGTTTCCAAGCTGCGATGCAATTCAATGAACTAAAAACAAAACAATTAAAACATGTACATTTGAAAAATGCACATTAAACAAAAGCTTATTTCTGAAAAATATGCCGAATTGAAATGCGTTGAACAATGGGAGAAAACTATGTTATGTTTCAAAAATGTGCAGAATTGATGCATACATTTGAAAAAAAATGATGCACAGTTTTGTGCGAAGGGGGGGGGAACCCTCATGATCTGATAGAGATCCAAGTTGGGATGCACTTTGAGGTGGAATTTGGAGGACTTTGATGAGTGAGTTTTGCTGATGATTGCATCTTTAGTTCTAACATACCTATGCCCCTGACTCGGTAGATTTTTATGTGATGGAATGTTTTGTACGCAGGAGCATTCAGTCACTTGTCTCCCTGCTTCCGCAGTGAAAAGTGCCACAATCCAGACAGTTTGCTGTACCCCCTTGTTGAGAGAGAAACTAGATGTGATTTGGAAGATCCATGCCTGTTTCCTAGTTTCCAAAATTTGTATTTTATTATTATTTTAAAAAAAACCAGAAACTGTAGATTTGATTGCAAAAATGGCTTGTGGGAGAAAGGATTAAGTAACCCCTTCCTAACGCTGCTGCTGAAATATAATTCACAATACCATCCCCAAAGCTGCATTTCAGTTAAAAGTGAAACGCTGTCAGGAATTTCTTCAAGTCAGACTATTGGTAGCTCCTAAGTAATACTGCTTGAGCTTTTTGAACCTAATGATCTAGGATTCCGGCATAAAGGCCTTCTTAAGCAATTGTATACAGCTGCAAAGTGATGTATAGCTTATAACTGGAAGTCTCCAAAGCAACCAACTAAAGAGCTGATTAATAAAAACTGGCCCAATCTACACCAAGCAGGATATGGCACTATGAAAGTGGTATGAAAGCGGTATATAAAAGGCAGGAGCCACACTACTGCTTTATAGCGGGATTGAAGTGCACTGACAACTGTTGGGGCTCAAAGACACATAACATATACTGCTTCATACTGCTATATCCTGCTTGGTGTGGCTCCTGCCTTTTATATACCGCTTTTATAGCGCTTACATAGTGCTATATCTTGCTTGGTGTAGATCTGGCCTATGTATAAACTTACTCAGCAAGTGCAATGAGCAAGGAATTCTAATGTAAAGAATGATATTATTGACACCATGGTTTCCATTTATTTCCTATGTTGAAGCACTTCAACCCATTGATTTATTTATTATTTATTTTATTACATTTGTATACTGCCCCATAGCCGAAGCTCCCTGGGCAGTTTACATAAGATTAAAACAATTAAAAACAATATACAAAACTTAAAACAGCAAAAACATATAATATACACATAATATACACATACATTTAAAACCACTGTAATAACTTTAAAAAGCTATAAACCTAAAAACAAAACAAACCTAGGCTCATCAGATATTGCTAAATGTCTGAGAGAAGAGGAAAGTCTTGACCTGGCTCTGAAAAGATAACAATGTTGGCGCCAGGCAGGCCTCATCAGGGAAATTGTGCCACAATTGGGGGGCCACCACAGAGAAGGCCCTCTCCCTTGCTGCCGACCTCCGAGCTTCCCTCGGAGTAGGCACTTGGAGGAGGGCCTTACATATTGAACATAGTGTTCGGGTAGGTTCATGTCGGGAAAGGCGTTCCGTCAGGTATTGTAGTCCCAAGCCATTTAAGGCTTTATAGGTTAAAACCAGCACCTTGAATCAGGCTCGGAAACATACAAGCAGCCAATGCAAGTGGGCCAGAGTAGGTCTTATATGCTCAAACCTTCTGGTCCCAGTTATCAATCTGGCCACTGCATGTTGCACAAGCTGCAGCTTCCGAACCACCTTCAAAGGCAGCCCCACGTAGAGTGCATTGCAGTAATCTAACTTGGAGGTTACCAGAGCATGGACAACTGAAGCCAGGTTATCCCTGTCCAGATAGGGACGTAGCTGGGCCACCAACAAAGTTCCAACGAAGTATAGTTACCTATATTTCTTCTATTAATATGCACAAACATACAAAATGGCACACACCAGTGCCCACCCCTTTTATACGTTGTAAAATTTGTATTTTTTACTTTGATTAGGTATTGAGTTCCATAAAAAATCACTTATAGACTAAGATTTATAATTAGTAAATTCCTTTGTTTCTTTGGTGATTTTGATTTATTAGTATGTATCTTCTTCTTCTTCTTCTTCTTCTTCTTCTTCTTCTTCTTCTTCTTCTTCTTCCCTCCCTCCCTCCCTCCCTCCCTCCCCTTTATTTTGTTAACTATATTTCAAAATAAAATAAAATCTCATGATAAAACAAAACCAAAACCTTGACCACTGGGGATGGGGGTGGAGGAGGGCTAGTCATGGATCTTCCATTTCATAGTTTCATCCTGAGAACTAGCCCACTATAGTTGCTTGGTGGCATTTCTTAGCTTTTCTCCCTCACGAAACTATACTATAGGGCTAGAAGGCTCAAAGAATCGATGTCCAATTCCCCACTCCAGCTGCCGGGTGGCCCACACTCCCCAAGCATGGTCAACCAATGCTAATGTGTTGCCCATCCGCATCCCCCCAGCCATGGCTTTATCTGGAAGTAGTACCTGGATCTGTGAAACCACGCAGCATGTTAAAATTTCCCACAATGCCTTGAAGCACCTGATGGAGTAACACTACAACAGTACTGAGCCATAGTGGGAAATTTAATATGGTAGATGACTTCCCAGACCCAGCTGCCCACCAGGTAGGTCCATGGCTGTTGGGTGGAGACTGGCTACTATCTTCACGGGGGTGGGGGGGTCAGGGGGGTTCAAACTTGAGCTGGCCTTGAGAGTGACCTCCAAGATCACTTCCAAAAACCAGAAATCCTTTCCACACCACATACACAGAAAGCAGAATCAAACTCGGTGCGCTGTTCACTGATCGGTTTCACCTTCTGTCTAAACCATGGATGGGCAATATGTAACCCACACTGGCCTCCCTCCCCCCATTTAAAAAAAATTGAAGAAAAGATTTGTGTTTGTAACACTATAGAGCCCAATTTCAATTTGTTTATCATCTAACTGTGACCCTTTGGGTCCAGCTGCCACGGAGCCCTAAAAGGGTCAAATTTAGCTTACAAATGAGCTAAGTTTGACCTCTGTAGTGCTATGGATGCCATTTCCCCCCTTTAAGAACACAACATTTGTTTAATTGCTTTTTTCAGATCACTTGGCAGACTATGGCCCACTTAGGGGTGGTATTTCAGGGGCTAAAAATGGCCCTTAAATCTCCCAAAGTTTAAACTCTGGTCTTCCTCAGTCACCTATAATGGGAGTGAGGAGGTGATTTAGAGAGCAAAAGGCACACAGATGAGGGAAGCTGAGCCCTCCCACTCGATTATCTCCACATAGCCTTTTCCACCTCAAAGGTTTTCTCATAACCCTGCTCGTTGCTGGGACTGCACAGCAGAGAGGTAAATCATAGGACAGGGGAAGAGCTAAGCATCTCACTACCCATATGATTAATCCAGGAAAAATGGGAGAACTTACTTCATGCTTTATATGTAATTGGGGCTACGTGTTTCCAGACACAGAAATGCATGCCTCAGAAAGCTTATAATGCCCATCCCAAATAAGAGGCCTTGCGGCAGTGGGGGAGGGGGGATGTTGCCTAGCAGCCAAATGGAGCCAAAAACATTTCCATTCAGTGTGGGGTTCTTGTATATAAAAACATTAGCATGGTTAGTAGTAGTAGTGGTTTCATTCTATTAGAAGCTTAGCCTGATTTGTGCCACTGTTTAATACTTCTGGCTGTTTACCCAGGGGACTTTCTGTTTATGACCCAGTAAAGTTTGCGAAGCCCTTCACTTTCTGGATTCAGTCTGCTTCATTCAGCTACTTCTGCTAACACATAGGAAATGGCAGCAGGAATCAACCTCAAGTTCCTGAGACAACCACTCCCCAGGCCCACAGCAACCCCCAGTTCTAGAGAAGGGTATAGACAGAAGGAAATAAATTTGCACAAACAGTGTCATGCACATGAAGCTAGGGTGGCCATTTTCAGAATAAACCTGGAAGGGCTGGGGGGGGGGGAGCAATTAATTTTCAGACTGATGTCCTGGTAACTAAACCATCTTTCCTGGTTCAATAACAAATCTCTCTTTTTACACACACAATCTGGGAGAATTTCCACCCATCACTAATCCAGACTCAGTCATTAGCACCCATTCAATGGACATCAGTAGGGAATCCATATTGCAAAGGGTTATAAAAACATGGACCCATCTTCTTGGGGTGGGATTGGGGGGAAGCTATGGGTTTATGAGTAAAAAGAGCCCCAAACCTGCTGATGGAACAAACAGTTGCCATTCCTTTGACAAGACATTAAAAATTGTATCTGGTGAAATTCCAGCTCCATAGTTCTTCAATACTTTGTTGTTTAGCTGCTTCTTTCCATTTCTCCTCTATAAAGAAATTAGAGTGTTTATATTTATCTTCACATAGACAATATTTGCATTCTCTCTCTCTCTCTCCTTCTCTCTTTCCCTCTCTCTCTACCCCTTCACTGGCTTTCTTCGTTGCTATATTTGGCACCTCACCAATCACAGCAAACAACCATGGCCTGAACATTTAAAAAGAGCAATGCTCCACTACAAGCAACCACAGCAAAGGAGTGAAAAGAGTCACCGTGGAACTTGGAGTGGATTTTTACATGCCCAGGGCGTGTCTGCGGTTTTGAAATTAAGAGCAGTCCCAGTCCGATTTCAGCCACTTTCCTGGGCAAGAAGAAAAACTGTTAATGAGATCATGACACACATTCAGGGCCCACCACACACATTTCCCCCCCCCCCGTACATACACGGGGGGTACCCACAACTCCATCAATGCACTAAAAAAAATGCGGAGACGGGACCATGGGGTCACATGAGCTAGCCCTGCCCAATGCTGTAACCATGCATGCCTCTCCTCTCCACTGATGATCGTCTGGTGGATGCTCAGGAGAATAAGTTGTCTATGTTTGCAGATGTTTGTACGGGAAGCTCCTACATTACAGGAGGGACCCTGATTGGGAAGGGCTGTGGCTGGCCTTTGATTGTAAGAATGCTTTGAAAGAGAACTCAAAGACAGAGTAAGGGGCTTCTGATCAGAACTTGCTGATTGTGCGAATGTTTATCCAGATCAGATGATACAGAATGTGAGAACATCGTTTTACTTTTTAGGAATGTCGGAGGAATCCATTTGTGGGGTGGAGCTTGACGAACGATCGTTCATTGGCTCAGCCTCCTGGACTCCATTGTGTCTTCTGCCACCTGTCCCAACGTGGCCCATAGCAAGTTGGGCCAGCTAGTGGATATTCGGTGGTTTTAAATTTGCGCAAATTCTGCCCACAATTTGTGCAAATTGCACAAAGTATAGTTGCACTTGGAGCAATTTACACACATTTTCCCCGTAATGTGTGCAAATTATGCAAACATTGGACATAATTTGGGCAATTTGTGGCTGTAATATGCATGAATCACTTTCTGAGCAGATTATGGCCAAGACAAAAAAAGAACAAGTAAAACATCCGTGGAATACAGGGAAAACCTGTGGCGCACCTTGCAAATACAAGCCAAGTCGGGTGTGACGTAGAAGTCTGGCAAGCCCCCAAAAGGCCGGATTTCCCAGTGATGGACAACAGGGCTACTTTTATCCTATTATGGGAATGGGGAATGTGTAGCCCTCCAGATGTTCCATCATCTCTGACCACTGATTATGCTGGTTGGAGTTGGAGTCCTGAAAAATCTGAAAGGTCCCAGATTCCCCACTCTTATCCTATTAGCTGCCAGTTGTTTTGTTGGGGTATGCCTTTGAATGATTGCTTTGCTAATCTGATGATGGTCTCCGATTAATTGTCAGTCATTACTTGCTCATAGTCCCAAAATTTCCTCTTGACAATTTGTATATTTGAAGGACATGTGGGGTTGGGGTGGGGAAGGGAATGGCAGCCACCAGTCATTGGCTGACAAGACAAGCTCTGCTATCCCTAGTGGTCAAATTAAAGAAAAAGGGTGAGAACAGGAATGGACTGCTTGTGCAGCCTTAGCCAACACAGTAGGGTGACCAGATTTTGGAAACCAAAATCCAGGTCCAAAATGGCCACCTGAAGGGGGTGTGCCCACCAACATGTCCGGCCCCCAGGGGGCAGGTCCAGTCCCAAGGGACGTGCCCATCTGAACATAGCCTTGGTCACATGTCTGATTTCACAGCACACAATTAAGACAAACATGTATTTCCTTATCTGAAAAGCTGTGTAGAAATAGTGAGTAGCTGTAAAGACATGGGGCAGATGTTAGACATCAACATTATATACATTGTGATATATACGTGAAATTGCTTTCAGGCAACATGTCTAGAATTTTATCAGCTGTCACTTGTATGCATGCAGCGCCTGGTGATATTCCCTCTACATTACAACAGTTAAAGCTGCAGGAGCCCTGCCTAGCATGACAAGATACAAAAGAGGGCAAACATACACACCCCAGGTAAGAGCAGCAGTAGCAGCATCCACACACACCTCATGCTCACCAAAGGCAATAAAAACTAAAATCTACATACTCCTGCACCCTCACCCAAAGAGGGGGAAAACTCCACACCCTCCCAAAAGCAATTAAAACAACAACAACCTCCCCACACACACTTAACTGGGGGGGATAGAAATCTACCCCCACACTCACCAAAGACAAAATAATGACAATAATAATAATAATAATAAACCACCCACACAATGCAAAATAACACAAAAACATGCACACACCCATTGCAATAAAATAATATTAAAAATACAACACTCATCCACATACTCACCCAAGGAAAAATAATAAAAATCCAGACAAGCACCAAGGCAAAAAACAACCAACCGAATGACTACACACAGCCAAGACTGAAAATTAAATAAATATCCACACACCAGCATACTCACCCATGGCAAACCTAATAATAGTTTTAAAACACACACACATACCACCCCAATTAATGAATCAAATATATGGACAATATTAAAGAAAAGTTCACTAAACAGTAACAGCACCCAACAATAAATAAAATCACATCCAGGCAGCCCCAGCCCTGTGCACTAGGCCAGGCTAAGGGTGCCTCCACAAGAGAGGTTTAATGCTCTTTGAAGGCTCATTATAAATTTTACCTCCACACCAGCGGAGCGCAAAATGGGCGTAGAGGCGCGTTATCTCCCAGATTATGCGCATTATCAAATGCGCGTTAAATAGCGACTTTTATTTTGCTCCGGCCGTTAAAGCGCATTTTCGCCGTGTGAACAAGCGATTATGCGCATTGACTTCTTGTAAAGCGCTTTTTGGACATCAATTAATGCGCTTCGCCGCCTCTCGCCGCCTCCCGTGCAGAGGGATTAGGAGTAAATGCGCCTCCGCGATAATGCGCATAATCCCCGAACTGGGCGCAAAAGCGCATCCTTGTGGAGGGGGCCTATGACGCCTGCATGCCAGACTGGGCCAAGCCGCCCCATGGGCTTGAAGTCCCACATGCCACACTCCAGGCCAGGCCGCCCCACACCCGGCCAGGCTGTCCTAGGCCAGGCCGCCCCGCGCCGGGCCGCGGCAACGTTCACCATGATGCCCCGGTGTGCCAGGAGGACACCGGGTGAGGATGCTCCCCACGCTGCGCTGCTCCATGTGCCGCACTGGGCCAAGCTGCGCCGCCCTGCACGCACACCCCGCTTGCCCCACGTGCACCACCCCCGCCCTGCACCCGCCTGCCCCATGTCAGCCTCGCGCGCCCGCCAGCCCCACTCCCCACTCCCCCCACCCCCTCATGCACCCCACAACCGTGCCCCACAAGCCCTACAAACGCTCCACTCACTGCCCACCCCACTTGCCCCACGTGCACCGCACCCACCCCACGCTCGTCTGCCCCACGCACCCCATGCCCGCCCGCCCCACAAATGCATGCCTCACAAGCCCCACAACTGCGCCACCCCTGCCCACCCGTGTCAACCCCCGCCAGCACTACGCCACCTACTTAACTATTCACCCCGGGCCCGCGCTGCTGCTCCTGCCTCTGACGCTGCCTTCTGGATCTGTTTGGGAGCACGGGGAGATTGCTCCGCCTCTCAAACAAGTCTCGCGAGACCAGGAGAGAGCAGGTAAGCAAGCAAGCAAGCTGCTCCGTGCCCCGCACGCGCCTTTCCTGGGGTGAAAGGGTCTCTTTGTGCTTGAATGAAGAGGCCCTTTCATCCTGAGAAAGGGGCGGGGAATAGCAGGCTGCGCGTTCTGCAGGGCTCCAGAAAGCATGGAGTTTGCCTACCGCCATTAGAGTAGGCGATCTCCACCTTTTCTGGAGCCCCGGAGGACGTGGGTCCTGCTCTGCCCCCGCCCCTTTCCCAGGATGAAAGGGCCTCTTCATTCAAGCATGAAGAGACCCTTTCATCCCAGGAAAGGTGCGGGACAGAGCAGGACGCATGTTCTTCGGGGCTTTCCAGAGCTCTCCACGGGAGCCTGTTTTTCCGGGTAAACGGGCCCTGGGCCCAGTTGGGCCAGATCGCCCCAGTTTTCCCGGTTAGGACCGGGAAACCCCTGGCGATCTGGTCAACCTACAACATAGTCAATGGTGAGGGGAATTGTAGGCCAAAATATCTGGAGGGCCACGAGTTGACCACCCCTGGATGAAAAGACCTGCTAGTGCAGCCACCAATTGTAAACTCTTCCCCAGATCTCATATCCATCCCATTTCAGGGACCCTTTTTCATCCCATGTGCTCCTCAAATGTGAGCCAAACATTCTCCAGAGTGAACATTTGGCTCAGTCTTAGTTATTACTGTCGCTGTCTTTGGTGGTGCTGATGATGATGCTTTTGGTTTTTTTTTACATATATTGTGTGTGTGTGTGTGTGTGTGTGTGTGTGTGTGTGTGTGTATATATATATATATATATATATATAAATAAAATAGGTAATTACATTTTTGGTTTAATGTTTTTCTGTCTTTCTTGGAGGTGCCTAGAAGAGCACCATGTGGTAGAAAGATGGCCTTAGACCATTTTAAGTAAATAAAATACGACGAACTCACAGCTCTTCCAATAACACAACACTCACCACCTTATGCAAGCACCGTTTAACAACTTTCCAGAGTGGATTTGCTTCATTTGCTTTTTTATGGGCAGTGAAATGCCCCTCCTTTCAAGGTGCTTCTTTCTTAATTGCCCCTCAGTGGGAAGATGCCTGCCATTCGTTTTTGAAGTATGGTGAATTCCTCCCACCTGAATTCCTCCCACTCGCAATTGCTCAAATCCACCATTCTATCACCTGTTGGATTCTTTCACTGGCCTATATCTTTGCTCCCCTCCAATTCTGTAAGACGGTTTAACTCACAGAGCTGTGCTTGGAGTCCAGCCTTACAAAATCTCCAGCATAGGAAGGAGCAGGAACCACGAGGGGCAAAGTAGAGGCACTTTAGGGGGTGTTTATTCTGGCAAGAGAGGCCTGGCATCATCTCCACATCTGGACAGGCCAAATGCGTGAAAAAGCTCATCAGGAAAAGAGACACAATGCGAAGTGCATATGGATACTCCCCTGGCATTGCAGGAAAGGGAGCCAATACTTTAAAGAGGCAATCCCATTAAAGTGGCTTTCACCATTCCCCAGCTGCAATATTTCACTTTAGGGGGACTCTAAGCACATCTGCACTTAGCACCTTTCTATTATGGGGGGCATCACTGTGCTGCTAAATTTCATACAGGTAATTGTTACTCATAGGACAAATGGTAGGAATTAATGCATGGTGTGTGTCAGTTGCACCGAGAATGGGGGTCACCTGTGAGGGTCTCATCTCTAAAGTCATGTGATGTAGTGCCACAACTATCTGTGGAGGACTGTACTTTCACATGTCATTGCACATGCGCAGGTGTGCAGCAGCAGAGGTGCGGAGCAGCAGAGATGAGGAGCAGCGGAGATGCAAAGCAGCAAATACAGGTTAAAAAATAGACAGGGGAGAAGGGAAAATGTTCACCACTGATGTCACTGCAACACGAAATGGAGGACACAGCACTTCCTCCCCACAGAACACCCCCAGGGTCACTCTGCCTGGAGTTAAGGGTGCCTGGGAGACTTTAGGCCATACTCAGAGCAGGAGCAGAGAACCTGTAGCCCTCCAGATGTTGTTGGACTCCAACTCATATCAGCCCCAGCCATTACAACCAATAGTGAGGGATGATGGGAGTTGGAGGCTAGTAACATCTGGTAGGCCACCGGTTGTGCCAAGACTCCAAGCAAGGAATTCCTTGTGCCTGAGTTATTCAGGCCAATCTGAATAAGTGCATAAGACTGAAGCATATATTTACCCATTAAAAAGCATGTACCCAAAGTCTCAATTGTCTGTTAGTTCTTCTGATTTTTCCTTACTATCATGAGCAATTTGGAGAAAAGGCGGCTGAACTATTCTTTCTTAAAGAAATTATTGGGGTTTTGCTCTTAGCTGACAAATGATTATTTTGTTTCTTCTGCATTATTATTATAATTATTATTCCCAATATATTCCCTACCCATGATCTTTGCTCCTGTGGCTGCATCATTCTCTATTGCCCACAGATCCTCTGGTCCCTCAGGCTTTCCTTCCTCATCCCTGAGGCCTGGAGCTGCCTCCCAGAACACTTCCCCGATGCCACCTCTCCTGCTTCTTCCAAATCCCTCCTCAAAGCCCATCTTTTCTATGAAGCCTTTACCACAACCTCCTCCCTACAGGCGTGGACTGAAGGTATATTGCCACTTACTGATAGAACTCTGGGTGATTTGCAGTAGATCAGCAAGGGGTTCTGACCCCAGTTGTTTTAATAATAGAAACAATTTTTATGTTTTATATTGTTGTTGTTCCCCGCCTCGATCCGGAGGGAGAGGCGGGCTACAAATAAATATTATTATTATTATTATTATTATTAATAATTAATTAAGGAGTTCAACCCCCCCCCCCCAAATCCAAAAATTAGGTTGTTGAAAAAGAATGCTTGGGGGGGAAATCCAGGAGTGGATTTTGTGGGAATGGACTGGTGACCTTGGTTCTGGTACTGATCACTAATTCCTGGGCTGAGCACATGCCCAGAGGTACCCTGTTCTTTAATGCTTATCCGTATGTGTGCCTGCCTGAGCCACTATTTTGCATCTGGCTCTGACAGGTGGATCTCAGGGGTCTAGTAAAAAAGAAATGAGGTCCGTCCCCCCAGCCTGAAGTCTGCCCTCCCCAGCCCTACCATAAATCAGCCTGCAACTAACCCTAAGCAAGTGCAAAGGAAACAACCACATTTTGCTTCCCTGCTACCCTTCCTTAGTCTCCCCTTCCTTCCCCTTCTTCTTTTCTTTCCTATGCCAAATTTTAGATTGTAAGTTCCTTGGGGCAAGGATCTGTCCTCCTTTGTAAAGTATCATGCACAGTGATGGCAATATAATGTTGTTGTTTTGTTGTTGTTGTTGTTGTTGATGATGATGATTACAGTCATGGTGTGGTTATTCATACAATTATAGAATAGTAGAGTTGGAAGGGGCCTATAAGGCCATCGAGTCCAACTCCCTGCTCAGTGCAGGAATCCACCTTAAAGCATCCCTGACAAATGGTTGTCCAGCTTCCTCTTGAAGGCCTCTAGTGCGAGAGAGCCCATGACCTCCCTAGGTCATTGGTTCCATTGTCGTACTGCTCTAACAGTCAGGAAGTTTTTCCTGATGTTCAGGTGGAATCTGGCTTCCTGTAACTTGAGCCCATTATTCCATGTCCTGCACTCTGGGATGATCGAGACAACTTAATTGGTCAAACTTTGTATCACCCTCAGAGCAGAGGCAGCAAGGAGCGGTATTGAAGTGCACTGATAATTGTTGGGGCACAATCCATATTCCATACATTGCTTTCACAATTGATATCCTGTCTTATTTCACCTCCGTAATGCTTTGACACCTAATCCCCCCATCTGGTTTGCCTCCGTGCCTTTTTACCTCTGAGGCAGAAGCGCGTCAAGATTATGATCCCTTTTACCTGAATTGCTGCTCCTTCTCTCTTCCACTCCACTCCACTCCACCCCTCCCCTTCTCTTTCTCTCTCCAGTCAGGTCCTGTCAGATGAGTACTTCAACCGGACCACCTTTCTGCAGGGCAAAAATGGAACGACCCTTTAGTCTGGCTCTTTGGGGGCATCAAGGGAGCACAATCCTGTCTCTGCAGAGATTCAGGCATTGTATGATTGAAAAAAAAAACGCTTTGGAGCTTGGGATGCAAGGTTTGGGTTTTATATTGAGGCTTGGAACCTGCTGCTGGGAGAGATCACTTTTCCCTGCCAGGACCTGATGCAATCCATTCAAGCCCCCAGTTCCTTTAAAATTACATGGAGGCGTAAGGCGCATTAAATGCGCTTAGAGAAAATAATCCAGACTTTTATCATTCTAAGAAAGGCTGGGGAAGAGGCAGGGTGTCAGCAGGACAGGCACGGCGTCATGTGAGTACCATGCTGCAAATCCACACACGAGGCATGGCGAGAGTGCACTAAATTGCTGGTGTGATGGAGCTCATGGTGTAGATCTGGCCCCACTTTCACAGCCTCAAAGGCTTCACTTTTGGGATGGTGGCCACAAACTTTGGTCCCCATCCAGAAAGCCTACGGTGGAGTGTGCATGCTGCTGCTGCACCCGGGATCAGTCCCTTCCTGGTGGTGCGTCGGCTGCCACACGGGCGATCCCTAGGGTTGACGATATTCAGCCATCTGTGGGGTTGTAGGATGGGTGGATAAAATCTCCTTCCCTCCCCCTCCCCGGCCCCCATTTTTCTGCCAGCTTTCCTGCCGCGCATACAGCTGAGCCATGTGCAAAAACGTGGATCACATTCTCTGGATTGGAGGAGCATCTTCTTTTTCCAAGGCTGCTCATTCCAGTCTTTAAAATGCCTCTGACTCCCATCTCTCCCTTTCCTGGCATTCCATTTTCTCTGCACCTCCCCCCCCCCCTTTTCTTTCCACGTTCTCCCCCTCTTCCCTACCCCCATCTCTCAAATTTCCTCTCGCCTTAAGCTCCATCTTCTGGTCCCGTTGCAGCATGAGCCATGTGTGACTCAACCAGGATAGGGGCACCATCCTTGAGTCTGAAGCCACATGCATACATACATACTTCTGACATCACCGTAGCATCTCCCCCCCCCCCCCATCCCACACACTGGTGCCAAAGCAAACAGAGAGCAGAAGCGCTACGCCATCTGGAAGCCTGCAAGATCAGAGCATAAGGGAAAGACACCTCCCTCCCCTCTGCTGGCCACTCTTCCTCCCATTCCTGTTATCGTCCAGAGGGTTAATTGCACCACCGTCAACCAGATATCCTCCCCCCACCCCCGTGACACACCCGCTCCACTTTCAGCATACCAAGCATACGTTTTATTTTTCAGAGCCACAGAAACCCGGGCAGCTCAGAGCTGGGATGTGGCAGCTTTCAGCAAAACCACAGGGCTGCCTGACAGTGATGGAAGGTGGTTCATCGCATCCAGCTGAACCTACCAAACAGGCTTGGGAAGGGGAGAGAGAGAGTTCTGTGCTCAAGAGTACCAGGGGCCTCATGGTACTTGATTCCTGTGCTGGTTCTACAGAAAGTGGCCCATGCGTGTAAAGCAGAGAAGGTCGCATTTTCCCGGTCTTGGCTACAGCCCCCAAGCAGAGACAGAGATCTTTATTTTTACCCCCAAGTCCCAACAAGTCACAAGGAGGAGAAAGGAGAGAGAGACCATGGATGAAACTACCAACTTACCTGTTGGATTTTTGGGTATCCTTCCCCACACCACAGCTCACCCTGCTAAGCAGGGTCTCCTGACTCTCTGGGTAGCATTAATGGCTGAGGTGGCTGGGGGATTAATGCTCGTTTCAAGTCAGGAGGGCACCGGGTTGGGGAAGGCTGATGCAATAAGACACATTTAACCAATCCAACCTTCCCAATCTCGTTTTAAGCCTCTCCAGGCCCACCACATGCAACAAAAGGAATGTCTTGAAATCTTCTTTGCAGCAGTAGAGCGGGTAAATCATTAAACTTAGTTAATGTTAGAACATGCCCTATATTTAGGAAGATTTAACACTTCTACGTATCTTGGCACTTTCATCCCATAATTGGGATTCACACCCACAAATAACAGGAAACATGTTTTATTTGCTAGAGATCACATATTTTGGAGGTCAGAGAGAGCAATACTATGGCTCCCTGGACCTCATAGTCAGGAAACTGCGCTCCCTAACCCCTACCTCTCATAGCCAGCACAGGGAGAATTGCACCAGGTATCTCTCTGCATTCTGTAAATGGAGTGCAGAGACGGTGGGAAGGGGTGTTAGTGGTGGTGGGAAGGGGTGGGGACAGGGGCAGCTGCCTTACTTTGAATCCTATGGCCAACCCAGTCTCCTTTCCTCCCGCTCTGAAGCACTACTGATAGACGGGTGAAATTGCCTGTCTAGCAGAAATGCAGAACGGCCGGAGCACTGCATACTCAATAGGGATGTGCACTGGATCGGACCCGATCCACGATCCGAGTCCGGTCCAGTGGGAAATCGGATAAATTATCCGATTTCCGATCCGACAGCTGGATCGGCCGATCCAATCCGAACCGGTCTGAAAAGGCTCCGAACCGGTTCGGCGGATCAGCGGATCGGCGGGCGCCCACTGGCGCCCACCGCCGCTTCCATTGGCGGGCGCCAGCGGGGGCCCGCCGATGAAAGTGGACAGCGGGGGGGGAGGAGGGGGCGGGAGGAGGTGGACCCTTACCTTTCCGGCCCGTCTGCTCCCGTCCGGCGCCGGCGGCTACTACCAGCGGGCTCCGCGGCCTGCTCCAGGGTGGCGCGCCGGGTGATCACCCGGCGCGCTACTCGAGAGCAAGCTGCAAAGCCGGCTGGCGGTAGCCGCCGGCGCCGGACGGGAGCGAACGGCCCTAAAAGGTAAGCAGTGGCGGGGAAGGGGGCTTACCCCCCCCGGAGCCGTCCACTTCTATCTGCGGGCGCCCGCGGGCGCCAACGGATGGAAGCGGACGGCCCCAGGGGGGGGAGGGAGCGCGGGGGAGGGGGCTTACCTGCCGGGGCCGTCCACAGCGGACGGCCCCGGGGGGGGAGGGAGTTAGGCCTCCCCTCACCCACCCGCCGCCATTTTTTCCTCATAGACTTGCATTGCAATGCAAGTCTATGGGGAAAAAAATGGCGGCCGATCCAAAAATTTCCGATTTTTGGATCGGGATCGTACTCGATCCGGTCCGGGGGGCCTCCAATTTTGTCCGAACCGATCCGTGACAAAATTGGAGGTCCCGATCCGGGTCCTGATCCGATCCGGGGGGTCCGTGCACACCCCTAATACTCAATAGCCTCTGGGTTCAGAGGCTGCTGAGTATCCAATGCATACTGCATCAGATAGCGATTGGATATTGCACTGGATACTCTGCGGCCTCCTTTTGACACAGGATTGTGCCCTAATTCTCTGAGACAATAAATTTTGAGCCTGATTAGCTTCCATCATCAAAAGAGAAAGAGAGAGAGAGGAACGTCATTGTCTCATTTTATTGGTTGCATATAAGCCACTCCAGGATGCTTTTTGGCTGAGGAGCAGAATAAAAATACTGTAAATAAATAATAAATAATGCATAATACGTAATAAAAAATTATTGCAGTGGAAGCAACAGTGAGCAGCATTATTCATGACTAAAAAAGAAAATGAATAAAGGAGGAGCCCTCCAGACCCATGACAAGTCCCCTGTCCCCTGAAACAACACAAATCATCCCACCCCCACACTGAAAATCATGAATATGGCCCTCCCCAATTTGCCCCCATGAATCAGAGTGCAGAACTGGAAATGGCTATCTTGGGTCTGCCGTTAGAGGTATACTGCCTTTGAACTTGGAGGTTCCACTTAGCTAGTATGAGTTATAGCCATTAAAACAAAAACATATCTTTCATAAATTTGTCTATAAGAACAAAGGATGGGTTCAAAGAGGGGTGAGCAAGGAACTAAGCACTGAGGCTTGGAGTGGGGGAACATTCTTGACACCTTTCTCAGCTTGGACACTGAATTTGGTTCTGACAGAACTAGTGGTGCAGAGATTGGTCATTTTAGACTGGGGTGTTCAACCTTTTCAAGTCCAAGGGCCAAATTCAATTTCGGATAAGCTCTGTGGGACTGCATTCCAGTGGTGGGTAGAGGCACAGGCAAAATGGAACCTAGGCCGAAGGGGAGGGGCCAAAATACCAGCTTCAAGCTCTTACTGTTAGATATTAAGCCTTCGGAGAGGCATCTCAACCTTTTAGACTGGTGGAAAACTGCACAAAACCTGCAAAACTACCAAATGTTTTGGACTCCAGAAAGGTTGGATTGGGACCCAGAGCGGGCCCAATTTGGTCTCCGGGCCTGACATTCTGCATCCCTGTTTTAGATCCTGCACTTAATGGCCGTATGTCCCCATCCTTTAAACAGCCATGTGTCCTACTTCAATTGTGAAGCACAGAATGTAACATTTCTCTTCTTTCCCCCCTCCCACTGCTATTCCATGCTTTATAGCTGCTTCTATATCCTGATACGTTGCAGCAAATACACAAACAAGCCAAAACATTGTTTGCCAACCCTCGTCATCATCATCATCTAAGCATGTGGAATAATAATCTAAGTATGTACAGTTTCGTCTTTTAAACTGACTGATATCATAGCACTACTGTGACTAGTGGAATAAAATGGAATTTGCTTTGCGGTCCTGATGCTAAACACATTTATCTGGGAACAAGCACCATTTTGTTATAGAAAAGAACAACATATTTTCAAAGCAAAAATAAAAAAGTGAGCATCTGTAATCATCGACATGCCTGCTGGCTGCCCCCTGATTAAAAATGATTTAGAAAATAAGAAAGGATGCTGTAGCAAACCCAATCAACCCTGGTAGCCTTCAGCATTCTCATGCCAGCCCAGGTGTTGACACTCATCCACTTTGCTACCATCCCCATTACCTGCTACTCACTGGCTGAATTTGGCCGACACAATAAGCAACTTGGGGGGGAGGGGGAGGAAACAATCGTCACTTGTTTGGACTATCGTGTCGTCCGAATGCTGCCATAGTCAACTCAGCGTTGATCCTAATCCACACCACAGTTGATTATTTATTACCATGTTGTGTGGGGAGTACCCCCTAGATGAACAACTGTAAAGTTGATTATTACCCCACCATTGACTATCGTGTTGTCTTAATTCAGCCTCTGTATGGTAATTTGTAGGGGTGTGCACGGACCCCCCGGATCGGATCGGGACCCGGATCAGGACCTCCAATTTTGTCATGGATCGGTTCGGACAAAATCGGAGGACCCCCGGACCGGATCGAGTCCGATCCCAATCCAAAAATCGTAAATTTTTGGATCGGCTGCCATTTTTTTCCCCATAGACTTGCATTGCAATGCAAGTCTATGAGGAAAAAATGGCGGCGGGTGGGTGAGGGGGGCGGCCCCGGCAGGAAAGCCCCCTCCCCCGCGCTCCCTACCCCCCCTGGGGCCGTCCGCTTCCATCCGCTGGCGCCCGCGGGCGCCCACAGATAGAAGTGGACGGCTCCGGGGGGGGGGGGTAAGCCCCCTTCCCCGCCACTGCTTACCTTTTAGGGCCGTTCGCTCCCGTCCGGCACCGGCGGCTACCGCCAGCCGGCTTTGCGGCTTGCTCTAGAGTAGGGCGCCGGGTGATCACCCGGTGCGCCACCCTGGAGCAGGCCGCGGAGCCCGCTGGTAGTAGCTGCCGGCGCCGGACGGGCGTCCCTAAAAGGTAAGCACCCCCCCTCCCCTCCACGCGCCCCCTCCTCACCTTTCCGGGCCGTTCCCTACCGTCCGGTGCCGGCGGCTACCGCCAGCCGGCTTTGCGGCTTGCTCTCGTGTAGCGTGCTGGGTGATCACCCGGCGCGCCACCCTGGAGCAGGCCGTGGAGCCCGCTGGTAGTAGCCGCCGGTGCCGGACGGGAACGGACGGGCCAGAAAGGTAAGGACCCCCCTCCTCCCCTCCGCGCGCCCCCTGCTTACCTTCCCGGCCCGTCCGCTCCCGTCCGGCGCCGGCGGCTACTACCAGCGGGCTCCACGGCCTGCTCTCGAGTAGCGCGCCGGGTGATGACATCACCCGGCGCGCCACCCTGGAGCAGGCTGCGGAGCCCGCTGGTAGTAGCCGCCGGCGCCGGACGGGAGTGGATGGGCCGGAAAGGTAAGCACCCCCCTCCTCCCCCCCCCCGCTGTCCACTTTCATCGGAGGGCGCCCGCCGATCCGCTGAACCGGTGAACCGGTTCGGAGCCTTTTCGGATCGGTTCGGACTGGATCGGCGGAGCCAGCTGTTGGATCAGAAATTGGATTCCCACTGGAAATCGATTTCCCACTGGACCGGACTCAGATCGTGGATCGGGTCCGATCCAGTGCACATCCCTAGTAATTTGTGGGAAAGAGTCTTTGGGCTGCCAGAGCTTGGACCTCGGTCCAGCCTTTGTTGCACCACTGGGGGAAGAGGAGCAAGTTTTGAGAAGTAGGGACTTAACTTCTCTCACACACTCTTACATTCACACACACTCTCCAGCCATCTTTATGGGCTGTTTTGTAGTTCTGTATATTGGCCACACGTGGTAACCGAGTGAATTCTTGAGGCCTTTGCAATAGAAGACAGAGCCAGCAAATCCCACACAGGAGCCTGGATGTAATTAATACAGAAACAACAGAGAAGCTCCCACAATTGAGAACCACGTAAGAAAGAAGGCTAAATCTTGTCTGGTTTTTATCCTGCTTTTTCCTCTGGGCTCCAGGTGGCTATAATAAATGCAGAGGTTCCTCACGTATCATACCGCATAGCGATAATGATATTTGTTTTTAAAGTACCAGCAATTAAAGGCACAATGCTACGCATGCTTAGACAGAAAAAAGTCCTCTAAAGTTTTCTGGCTATTGTGCAGTTTTTCTCCATTTTTAAAAGGTTGAAATGCCCCTCCTGAGGCTTAGTTACTGACAGTAAGAACATCAAGCTATACAATGCTGGTCTTTTTTGTATTTTTGGCCCCTTCCCTTTGCCTTTGGCCCCACCCACAAATGAAATGTGGCCCCTGAGAGCTTCTCTGAAATTGAATTTGGCCCATGGGCTGAAAGCTTCAACACTCCGGCTTAGGGTAACTGCAACCCGCTCCAGAACATGTTGAACGCCACTCACCTAGAAAGAAGAACACCACCCACCAATAGCACCTCTCTCTTGCACGGACAGAGACTCAATTTATTTTCACTCATCTAGTTCTGTACTATGGCTGGATATCAATATCTACACTATTCAGTATGCACAAAATCTCCTTTTTCTTTGATGGAAAAGATAGGGATGGATGAGAAATTCATTTCAGTCAGATTAAAAAAAAAACTAGAATGAATGTAACCAATTTGCACCTCCCAGAACCAAACACGGACCCGAATGCAATCTGAGGTCTGTCGTTCATACATTTCTGAGCTTGAGATGCAGTTTGCACAACAACAACAAGAACAACAACAACAAAATGTGTTTCAAATGGGCACATTTGAAAACACCCATTAAAAAATGCATTCATTTAATGCAAATACTTCAGGAAATGTGCAAGAACATATGCATGCATTTCATGCAGGAAAATGTCAAAGCTCGCAATCCAGTATGGCCGTGAGGTTTGGGGCGGAAATCAGAAAAACTCAACAAGCTCATGGTTGGCTGATTCGCACCCGCCTCCCAAAGAAAGCTAGAGTTGTGTGTTATACACATTGGTGGCAGCCACACACTCTACAGCCCCATATGGCTTTATCCAGTTGTTTCATGTAGAAATTAAACAGGATGGGGAATAAGACAGAGCTCTGTGGGACCCCAGTGCCTAAATGCCAAGATGGGAGTTCCAGCAAAGACAAATCCAGCATGTGTCAGTTTTTCATGTGTTCGTCCATAAGCCCATTCTGTCTTGTTTCTGCGTCGTTCTGCGTTTTCTAAAATTAAAAGACTGCACAAAAATTTGCCTTTAAATGTGTATTCTTGTATACATTTTCTCCCAAAATGTGCATTTTGTATGCATTTTATTCTAAAACATGCATTTCGTAAACATTTTGTGATTTTTTTTTAACTAAGAATTTTATTGCAAAATTTGGAGAGCTGCAGAATCCAAAGTATAGCTGGATTCCAATACAAGTATTAGTCAAGGATCAGGTCAGTTTGCTTAAAAATGCAGACCAAACAACATCCTCACACGCCTTCCCTGGTAATAGCCCACCATCCAGCGTTCCAGCAACTGTGGGGCAACCATATGAAAAGGAGGACAAGGCTCCTGCAGCTTTAACTGTTGTGATGAAGAGGGCATTTCACCAGGTGCTGCATGCATACAAATGGCACCTGCCGAAATTCCCTTTTCTATGCAACTGTTAAAGATACAGGAGCCCTGTCCTCCTTTCTGTATGGTCACCCTAAGCAACTGTGGCCTCCTACTTCCTGTGGTGATTGTTGAGGCTGGGCTATTGAGGAACCATCATGTCATGGGGGAGGGGCTTGTAGGGTCAGCTAAAGACATTTTGATGCCTGAGGTAAAGAACAAGTTGGCACCCCCTCCCCTTTCAGGTACAAAAACCAACTGGGCTGGCAATCCAATCTTTACTGGAGACAGCATCTTGCACCATACCTCATGAAAGCAGGCTAGTTTAGGAGGGCAGGATGCGTGGCACACAGCTCTCTCTTCCAACTTCTTACTGCTGCCTCCCAGCATTTACCACCTGCGGTGACCACCTCACTCTGCCTAATGGTAGGGTTGGCCCTGGGTGTGCAGAATACATGGAGAAGTTGACTGAAGGGAATAGCATAAAAGATCAGTGTAGCTGTATTTCAAAGAAGGCAGAGAAGGGAACTGGGGGAAAAACACACAATTGGGAGCAAATATTGAAAGGAATTTCATTCACATGCCAATCTCTAGAGAAATGGCTATTCTCTCCAAGCCTTACCTCTTGACAATTGTTACCCCTCATCTGCTGCCAATGGACTGCACATGACATAGGATGCAATCCTATATCTACTGAAACCTCATTGACCTCAATGAGAACTGAGCAGACAGGTACAGGATTGCACTGTTTGGGTGGGAGGATTTCTTTTCTTCCTTCTTTAATTTATTTTTATGGGATCCCTTTTCATTTGGCTTTTGTAACATGATTAGTGGAACTGAAGTTAAGGACAATAGGTTTCCTGGGGGAAACCATTCAAAGCGACAGCTCTCAGCCTGATGGGGGCATGTACCAGCAGTTTCAATAAAGCTTCTGTTGTAGACCCTAGCTGTTGCTGAATCTATTTACCACTTAAACTTGGACCTATTGTCCTCAGGTCCACTAATCATGTTACAGCTTTTAGTCCTTTTTCTGCTCTGCTATCCTGTTTTTATCATATCACACTTTTACTAGCAGGATTGCTCTTTTTAAAAACTTTATGTTAACCACTTGAAAAGGCCTGGCTTGAAGAGCAGCATGCAAAAACTAGAGTTGTTCGAGAAATCCATCCGTGGGGTGGGGCTGAGTTTTTATCATCTTGCCCCCACCCTGGACTTTGGCTCGCTTCTCCACAAGCTGGCCCAACTCCATACAGATATTTTTGCAGATTTTCCGGATTGTTGGTTTTCTTCAAATCCCCGCTACAGTTTGCTTAATGTGTGCAAATTCCGGTCATGATTAACATAAATTGTTGGCTGTAATTTGTGGAGATTATGCAAATTCCAGATGGGCTTTGCCCAAATTAAGCAAATGGAGCCTGCAATTTGTGCAATTTTCAATTGGCGACCCCTTCTCTGAAAAAAGGTCCTTGTTTTTGGGAAAAACCCATGGCTCAGCTCACAAATGCCAGTGAAACTGGATGGCCAGTGGGAATCTGTTGGGCCCAAAAAGGGCTGGATTTGTGAATGGCAGACATCCCTAGCAAGAACTATAATTATTGAATTGACTAATAATAGAATAGAATAATATGAATGTACTGGTAGAGTAGGTGGGTTTGGTAACCTTGTTGATACTGTTCAGCACTTTATTTGAAAAGAAGAAGTAGCTAGAAGTGCAGTTCTGCTCTGGAGTTGTGCAGTAGGGAAGGATCTACCTTCAAAGTGTAAAAAACAAAAAATGGGGGACATCTTAGCATTTTTTCTGCTGACATCAGTGGCAGTGGAGGGAGTCTGGAGAGGACTGGTGATACTGGCCATGTTTGTCTGTTTCACTGACCTTTGCTTTTTGCAGAGATGGAGGGATGGTGTGGGTAGAGAAGACTTGTCATTTTCACTGTTTATTTTTTTAAAATAAATAAATAAATATTATTGTGTGGGACCAGGCAACATGAAATTGATGGCCATTTCTGTCATCCATACAGTGAGTCTGGCAAGGCAGGCTGACATGGCTATCCTTCTGGACGTTAGTGCTTGGACTCAGGTCCTGATCCAAATGCAGGAGACAGGGACTTCTCAGTGGTGGTGGTCGTGCCAGCTCCAAATTTTAGGGGCCCTTGGGCAAGAAAGCCTCAATGGGCCCTTATCCATTAGTGAGACTACATTTTCATTGCCACTGTTAGCAGCTTTTCCTCCTCCTCCTTTCCCCCATCATTGCTATCACCTACTTGCTTACCAGACAGAAAGCCAGTGAGCAAGCAGGAAGTGGCACGTACTGCTCCTCCTTCTTACTCTCACTATTGACAGGACAGAGTGGGTGGCAGGTGAACAAACAGGTTGCAGTGGTGAAGAGGAGGATTAGGTCCAGGGTAGGGTGACCATGTGAAAAGGAGGACAGGGCTCCTGTATCTTTAATAGTTGCATAGAAAAGGGATTTCGGAAGGTGTCATTTGTATGCATGCAGCACCTGGTGAAATTCCCTCTTCATCACAACAGTTAAAGCTGTAGGAGCCCTGCCCTCTTTTGTATCTGGTCACTCTGGTGTAGCTCCTTCAGCTTTAACTGTTGTGATGAAGAGGGAATTTCACCAGGTGCTGTATGCATTCAAATAGCACCTGTTGAAATTCCCTTTTCTATACAACTGTTATTTATTTATTAAAACATTTGCATCCCATCCTATATCACTAGGACCTCAGGGTGGCATACAGATAAAATTATACAACCATATAAAACAATAAATATACACAGCTAAAAACAAATTAAACCATTAATTAAGCTAAAACTAGTATAAAATTTAAAAGCAGTAAAAACTAGGGATGTGCAGCGGATCGGATCCGATCCACGATCCAGATCTGATTCAGCCAAAATCGGAATGAAAGGAAACAATTCCGATTTAAAAAAATGGAGGTCTGGTTTTTTCCGATCCGATTCCCCCCCCCCCCATTTTAATCGGGGAAAATCGGATCTCCATTTTTTGTGTTTTCGCCATAGGCTTGCATTAGGGGAAAGAAAGCTTTCCCCCAATGCAAGTCTATAGGGAAAACATGGTGGTGGGTGAGTGGGGACCTCCACCTCCTTCCCTCCCTCCCCTGACTCGTGCTCCTTATCTGCTGCCTCCTCGCTGCCATCTGCTGCTGTCCGCTGGTCCCTTCTACTGAGAAACAGACTTTGCGGCCTGCCTCTCAGTAGAGCACCGGGTGATGACGTCACCCGCCGCTCTACTGTGAGGCAGGCCGCGAAGCCTGTTTCTCAGTAGAAGGGACCAGTGGGCGGCAGCGGATGGTCCAGCAGGTAAGGAGCGTGAGAGGGGGGGAAGGACAGGGAGGGATGCAAGCCTATGGTGAAAACACCTAAAATGGCGTCTGATCCGATCTGATCTGCAGGACCTCCGATTTTGTCTGATTCGATCCAGGGCAAAATCTGAGGTCCCGATTCCGATACAATTTTTCCTCTCGTGCACACCCCTAGTAAAAACCAATTAAAACAGTTAAAACAATGTGCAAGCTTGGTGAATTTAGCCATCGAAAGCTTTGTTAAGAAGCCATGTCTTTACTTGGAATGAAGTCAGCGCTGACACCAGTCGGGCCTCCAAGGGGAGAGCATTCCACAACAGAGAAAGCCCTCTCCCTTGTCCCACCACAGTGTATGTCTTACATTGATGGGACACGGAGGAGGGACCCTTCAACCGATCTCAAGTCTTGGGCAGGCATATATAGGGAGAGGCACTCCCTCAAGTATCAAGGCCCCCAAGCCATTTAGGGCTTTAAATGTCATTTCCAACACCTTGAATTCTGACCATAAGTGTATAGGCAGCCAGTGCAATTCCTTTAAGACCGGTGTTATATGGTCTTTGTGGGATATACCAGTCAGCAGTCTAGCTGCTGCATTTTGCACTAGCTGCTGCTTCTGAGTCATCTTCAAGGGCAACCCTACATAGAGTGCATTGCAGCAGTCTAATCGGGAAGTTACCAATGCATGCACTACTGTGGCTAGGTTAGCCCTGTCCAGGAAAGTCTGTAGCTGGTGGATCAGCCGAAGTTGGCCCCAAGTACTCCAAAGCCATGGAGTTCACCTGGGCCTCCAGTGATAAGGATGGATCTTGGAGTACTCCCAAGCTACGCACCTGCTCCTTCAGAGGGAGTGCAACCCCATCCAGAACAGGTCGTTTACTCAATTCCCAGACTCAGGAACCACCAGTCCACAGAGCTTTTGTCTTATACAGGAGCCTTGTCCTCCTTTTCATATAGTCACCCTAGTCCAGGGGACTGTTTTAAATGCCCTCCCTGTTGGGATGTGGGCCATTGGTAAGTGCCCAAACATGTTGATCCTTTATGCCATCCCTGAGGGTTGGCCCCACAGCTATGCTATGGAATTCTCTTTGGTTAGACCTAACCCTCACTCCTACAGAACAGTTGTTGAAAACTTCTCATTCACAGCTGACTTTAACTAAGTGGGTCAGAGCAATGTTCTTGTAGCAGCTATATACCTCCCTCATGTGCTTACATATCTGTTGCGTCATTGTGTGTGTGTGTGTGGATATTGCTTTGTGAGTGTACAACCCTAAAAAACAGCTTATACATACTTTGAATAAATCAATTAATTGATTTCGTATTAACAACCCTCCAGCACAATGAGGAAGTCAAGTGTTTTGGCTGCTCTGCCAAGAGGGGGCATAGATCAGATTCATCCCCTAGAGCAGAAGAGGGGAACCTGGGGCCTCCAGATGTTGGTGGACTACAACAACCATCATCCATGACCATCTACCACATTGACTGGGGCTGATGGGAGTCAGAGTCCAACAAAATCTGGAGGACGGCAGGTTCCCCCACCCTGCCTTAAAATGACTAGAAAAGCAAGGAAAGAGAATGCCTTTTTGCCTGCCTGCCAGAGCCATTCAAGCTTCCCTCTTTAATGTTTCAAGAGATGAACAACAAAGACTTGCAGAATGAGTCACCAAAACATCTGGAAAAGCTGCAACACAGAGCCAAGCCAAGTCAGCAACACCCCAAGCAGTGCCTCTTGCTTTACAGTCCCACCAAGCCTGCGGTTCAGGTCTCTGTGTTCTTCCCTGCATCTTTCCAGTAGCACCCAAGGCATTCCTGATTGGTCGAGATTCTTCCAGCACCCAATCACTCTCCACTCCTCACTGCTTGCTGACCAAACCCGGCCTCCTTTTTGCCATTGGACCAAAAGTGCATCCCGCCCCAGAACTGTTTCCCTCCCCATAGCAAATGAGTGGCCAATCAGAAGGGCTGGAGTCCATATAAGGGAAAGCAAAAAAAAACTCAAAAGAAAGAGTTTTGGCAGAGGTTGTGATGGAATCAGGCTCAAAGCTGTTCTTGAATGCTCTTGCATAGACCAGGATCATAGTGGATTTTGACATCTCTTTTGTATCGTGAAAGTGTGATTTAGCGCTTTTGTATGGAAAACACTTCCCAAAATGTGTTGCATTGAGACCATGGCTTACTCTCAGCCTGGGCTCCGATTTAGAACTTTTTTCTTGTGCCAGTGCCCAGATCTCCATTGCAGAGAACTACCAGGTCATCGGTACCAACAAAGGTGGCCAGATGCGACAGCAGCAGGGCTCCTACACTCTCAGTAGTTGTGCAGAAGAGGGGATTTCAGCAGGTGTAGCGCGGGATCTCGGAAAAAATCACAATAGAATCAAATGAATTTGGATTTCAATCCATCCAATCAGCATATTCCACAGCAGACTAGATTTAATTATTTGCTTTCTGGAATTTTATGCAAATGATGTTATAGAAAAATAACTAAAATAACAAGCACCAGTCACCCATAAACTAAAGCATGAAAATGCACATTTTGGGGAGATTTGTGCATTTTGGTGGGGAAGATTTGTGTCTTTGTGAATTTGTGCAAATTCAGAAGTGGGAGGAAGTCTCATTCCACCAACCAAGGAATGAAAGGCACCTGACAATCCTTGAAATGCAGATGAAATGGATTTTACAAAATTATTACATCAGCAGATCGGAGCGCTAACAGACATGCCTCTCTGTGGCTTCTAGGAGAGGTGGGGAAGCCAGTGAGTGAGCGGCGACTTCCCTGCCTCTCCTGGAAGTCTTGCAAGTTGGGGTACTTGTGGGAGAGGAGGAGAAGCCACTGAACGTGCGGCGGCTTCCCTGCCTCTCTCAGAAGTCTCGAAAGAAGGGGGAATTCTGGGAGTGATGCATCTGCCTAGCACTGTGCTCCGCTGTCTCAGGAGGCAGCAGGTCAGAACTCTAGGCAGACACGTCGCTCCGTGGCTTCTGTGAGGCAGGGAAGCCAGCATGTGAGTGGTGACTGGCTTCCCCACCTCTCCCGGAAATCTCATATCTCAGAGAATTCTGGGATGAGGTGTCTGATGTCTCGCGAGATGTCAAACACCTTTTCCTGGTAATCTCGCAAGATGTGAGATTTCTGGCGCTGCTGGGAGTTGGGATTTTCCCCAGACATTAAAAAAAAAATTAATACCCCCCAGACATCCCAGGAGGGGGCAAAACCCCAGATAAATCTGGGGAAAACCAAGCATATGGTCACCCTACCCAGTGGTCTCCCATCCAAGGACTGACCAAGCCTAGACTTGCTTAGCTACAGTAAGGTTGCTGCATCATATGCCTCCAGGCCATAGCCATGGTAGCCATCACCTCATTCAGGACCTTCAGTCCCCCAACTCAGCATATAAATAGCAAAGTAGTAGTAATGCAGTAATAGTAACACAGTAGTAGAAACATAGTGACACATTTAGAAGTGGTGAATTCCATGAATTAATTATGCACTGTGTGAGAAAGTACTTTTCTTGAAATCTACTGGCACTCCACCCCACTGGGTGACTCCACATTCTAGAACTATGAAAGGGGAAGAGGGGAAAAAACAAAAACTCTCCACTTTCTCTACACCATGCATAATTTTATAAACCACTCTCATGTCCTTCTCTGCTCCACCTACCACATGCCCTCACAGTAGGTACTGGGTACACATGACAAGTCAAGAAGGCATCTTAGCTGATCTTAAGGAGCATTTGTGGATGGATGGCCGCTAATCCTGTTTAAACCAGGGCTGCCAAAATGAAAGAAAGAAACATGCACTGGATAGTGTCTTCATTTATTATATTTTGCTTCTGGTCCCCTTTCCAAAAAAGCACAGGGGTTAAGGCTGTCCTTCTCCACCTCACCCTCAATTTTTAAAGTTATATATTGGAGATGATTAACAGTGCAGTCCTATAGATTTTATTCATTTTTGCTGCCTTATTATGGTATTATTATTATTATTATTATTATTACTATTATTATTATCTCTTTCTCGCTCATGGTGGTTTTTCTAGACGGACATGACAGGCTTTGCCAAGTCATGCTGTCTTTTATTGATTCAAGAATTTTCTGACAATTGAGCAGGTTTTAATTATGACTGCTTTCTGGATGTTGGTGTGGATGTATTCTGGTAGGCCCAGTTTCTGGAGGTTTTCTGTATATTTTTTTTTATGTGATACCGGTGACTGATGCGACTTATGGAATAATTTTGACCTATTATCATCATCATCATCATCATCATCATCATGTTGTTGTTGTTGTTGTTGTTGTAAGCCACTTTGAGAGGGCTTCTGCCTTGAAAGGTGGCCTACTAGAAATATTTTCAATATAATAAATACAAACATTTACTGAGAAACAAAAGATATTCAGCTCAAAGGGACCTGCTCTCAGAGAACCAGAGATCTGCCTTCCACAAGAGGAAAGGGCCTTCCCCAGTAGAAAGAACTCTACTTGTGGATGGTCCCCCACCTACATTTTAGGGATCCCCACCCACCCCTCACCCCATTCAGCAGGGTTTACTGAGTCTCTGTGTAGCATTGTTGGGGCAGTGGAGGCCAGATGGCCCTGTTTTCAGTGGGACTGTGAATCCATTCTGGGTTTCAGTCAGAAACAGCCAGAACTCTAAAGGAACTCTTCAGGGTGCTGAACCTATTTCTGGGATTGGGTTCTGCACATTGAGTAGCTCCTTTAGAGTTCTGCCTGGATCTGACAGAAATCCAGAGTGGATCCACAGCCCCACCAAAATTGGAGCCGTCAACCTCCACTGGTTAAGGGGCTGGAGGGGTTATTGTAAGAAGCAGGGAGCAGGGAAGTCCACTTCCACCAGTGTAATTGGTTCATTGTAAATCTGGCTGCAACCCTAAGGCTGCAATTGCACACACACTCACCTGGGAGTAATTCCCATTGAAATCTTTTAAGTATAGGATTGCACTATATCTCTGAGTATAGGATCTCACACTTAGACAACATTTGTGCTGGGTATGATCACTGGCCCTGCCACCAAACCATAGGATTCTTCCCCCACTCCAGCATAGTCTGGTCTCTGCCCCCAGGACCTAGCCACCTATAATTGGTACCACCTACCTATCAGAATGTTGGATTTTAAGGGCTGCCCACCCTGACTCCCATCACATATATTTTCCAGTTAAAAACTAAATCTGAATTTGGTTGTACACCATGTTTGCCAGTACATCTGACTAAGTAGACCTGGGGCTACAAATGCTCATACATTCACGAGTCTTTAATGCAGACGTCCCCAACCTGGCAGCATCCAGATGTTTCAGACTACGGCTCCCAGCATTCCTGACAATTGTCCATGCTGGCTGGAACTGATAAGAGTTGAAGTCCAAGCCATCTGGAGGGCACCGGGTTGAGGAAGGTGATGATTGCATTGATAAATACATAAATAAAGGTGCCAGTATGTAGATTTGAGAGGCTGTTGGGCAGGAGGTCACAATTTTATCTACCAGTATTCAATCAGGGAGCTTTTTTGAAGGGGCAAGGGAAGGAAATGCAACTCATCAAACTGATTCCTCCCCCACCCCCCGCCACCGTCATCCTTAAGACATATGTACAAATCTTTCTTGTCTTTATTGTTCTCTCCACAGTGTCCACTTCATCTGGTTTCCAGCTGCTCAGCTGCTGGCTCCCATCCCCTTCTTGCGGTTGTCTCCCTTTAAGTTTTGTGTGTGAGAGTCTTTTCCCCCCCTCCCTGAAGTTTGATGCATATTGCATCGGGCTTGATTCCTGCTGATGTGGCAGTGAGAGATATTTTCGCCTAGGAACAATCTCACTGTCTTTCTGCATTACAATTGCTGCACCAAAGGATTCTATTGTCCGCCACCCTTCTTGTGATGCTGCCCTCCTTGTGATCTTGTTAGCACCTGCACTTTCTCTTGCTTAACTCTTCTCAGTCATCTGTCGCCCCTGATTTTCATGCACAGAAGAGCTGCAGGGAAGGAGATGGCTCCTTGCCCAGACTTTGCAATCACCTCCGTTTCAGTTTCTTTCCAGGCCTTTGTCCACGTTTTCCTCTTCTCCCAATAAGGGCAGCCCCAACAGGCTTTGGAGTTTATCCACTTTTACTCCCCCCTCCCCATAAGAAAAGCCAGATTCCTTCCTAGCATATTCTAATAACTTACCTTCCTTTTCCTATAAAGTGCCTTCCCCAACCTGGTGCCCTCCAGATGTTTTGGACAACAACCCCATATAAACCCCGGCCAACACGGCCAATGGTCAGGATTATGAGAGTTGTCGTCCGTAATACCTGTCCCTTCCCTATAGATACTACCAAAAACACAGAATATTGGGTGTTTCAGAAATTTGATTGTTTGTTTTATGTTCAAAATTCAAACCTAATCTTTTGTAGCTGTTGCAATCATTGAAAGGGCTGGGGGTAACCTATGAGTACAGTCCAATTCACACCCAGATTTTATCTTCTCTGCATGATTCCCCTCTACACAGGAGGGCCCCAAATGCACGAATCAACCCAGAGACAAAGAAGGTGTCATGAGAGAGGCCTTCAAAAAGACTGAAACTAAATCTGGGCACCTTCAGCCATCTCACCGTCAAATGTATGTGTGAATTTTCTCACTCAGTTTTCTAATCTCTCCAGTTCTCAAAAGTGCATGGTGACAGCCACATGGATGACCACAGAACTTAAGTCTGATATTTGAGATTGGACGTATCAGTGCATTGCGACACATTTGTGCTCAAAGGGGTGTGTGTGTGTGTGTGTGTGTGTGAAGATTTATAGTTAAGCCAGGATGGAGGATTTTGGAAAGTCACAGAGGTCCCCTCTACAAGGATTCGCTTTTGCACCCGGTTAGGCGATTATGCGCATAATTGCTGAAGCGCATTTACACCTAATACCTCTGCACGAGAGGTGGCGAAGCACATTTATGGATGACCAAAATGCACTTTACAAGTAGTTAATGCGCATAAGCGCTTGTTCACATAGTCAAAATGCGCTTTAACGGCCGGAGCAAAATAAAACTCGCGATTTAACGCGCATTCGATAATGTGCATAATCGGAGAGATAATGCGCCTCTACGCCCGATTTGCGCTCCGTTCTTGTAAAGGTAAAAAAATTTAAGCGCCTTGAAAGAGCTTTAAACCTCTCTTGTAGAGGCAGCCCGATTGAGATTTCGGTTCTGAAACACCCAATTTTTAAAGCTTTGGATAACCTAACTTTCTGAATTCTTTTCCATACCAACTAAGAAAGAACAGAAATGCTATGTTTGGCTAGAACAAGGGTGGCCCCCATGCCCCCATACTGCTGCTGAATTTGCTATGGTGGCAAAAACAACTGGTTGTTTGCCATTGAAATTTGGTGGCACAACAGTTGAAAAAAGGGTGCATTTAGTTCAAAACGATGCTAAATAGGCCCTTTCCGCTGCTGCCATGCCGCCAAACTGCTGATTTCCCCCTGTTTCTACCACTGTGCCATTGAATTTTGCCACTGGATGCAGCAATGGTGGGGGCCCTAGTGGGTTTTGGGGTGGCAAAAGTGACCCCTGTATCCACTGAAGTTACCCGCCCCTGGGCTAGAGGTTACCCACCCCTTCTATTCCTTTGCCAATTGCTACCAATCCCTCTTCCATGTAATGCAGACCATATGACACAGTGGTTGTAGCCCTTTGAGCCCGAGGGCCGAATTCTAGCATTGTGCAGTGCCTCAGGCTGAAACCCTGAATCCAATTCGAGGTGAGCTGATTTGGCCTGCCTTAGCCCGAATCTGAGGTGGTACAGGGATGCTGGGTTGCTTCCGTTGCCTACCAGGAAAACTGGCGCAAGGCCTGCCATGAGTTCAGATGAGTCCATTGGACTCACTGGACTCAGCTCCCTCTCCCTCCCTGCCCTTTCTGGTCACCCCCCCAGTTTGGGGGGGAGGTAGGGGTCATGGAAGGGATCAGGAGTTCAATGGACTCCCGGTCAGCCTTGCACCCAGCTTTCCCGAGTTGTCTGCCATATAGCCAGCACCAAGGAACCCCGCAAAGGAGTCCTAGCATTGAAGCAAGACGGGCAAGCCCTGAAGCAGCCCAAATCAAACTGGGGCTGTTTCAGAGGCTCCAAAATGGCCTCCAAGGCAAATCGGGGAGGCTGTGCACTGTCCTTCCGAATTCCATTTCAGAAAAGCCATTGGGGGCCATACTCCAGTGGTGGGTGGGGCCAAAAGGAAAAAGGGGAGGGACCAATGTACAAGCATCTTTTAACTTAAAGCTCTTACTGCCTGTAACTGAGCTTTTCAAACTTTTAGAATGGGGAAAAAACTGCTCAAAACCTAGGAAACCACCAAACAAAACCACCAATGGCCATGCTGGCTGGGAATAATAAAAGTTGCAATCCAACAAATCTGGAGGGCACCAGGTTGGGGAAGAAGACTGTGATTCAGGGGCATCCATATTCTAGCAGCCCCATTCATGGCTCTGCTGAACTCCTTCAGGATGTTCTTCCCCCTAAATAGCACTTCAAATGGGTGCAGCCCCATTCCAGGCTACAATAAACTTAAACAAACCCTTCCCGTCCTGCATTTTAGGAAGATAGTGGTTTCCAAACCACCACCTGATCTCCACATATTTAGCGGGATTAAGCTGCGGTGAAGGCGAACATTAGGTTTCAGCCCAGCACGATCATTAAGAATAATGAAACACCTTGCAGCCTCGGATCTCTCCTGTGTGTGGCTCAATTAAAATTCTCTCCTGCCTTGCCAAACGTTGTCTTTGATGGAGTCGAAGCGTAGTACAGCTGAGGAGAAGGGAGATGGGATGATGCTTGTGTGAGCAGGATGGGAGAAATGCTGAGCAAACATCTCAGGTCACTTATATCTAGGGATGGAGAAATTGGTCCGCTTTTCCCTACATTGGAATTGTTGTCAATCACAAGGCGTTGGATAAAGGATCTGCCTCCCACAAGGGGAAGGGCTCCGCTTGTGATTTTGGGGGATTGCCTCCTACGCTCCACACTATAGCTCATTCCATTCAGGAGGAACTTCAGACTCTCTGTGTCGCATTTTCAGGGGCCTGAAGCAGCTGACATAGGACTGAAAGATGGGGAAGTCCACTTCCACCAGTGCAGTTGATCCAATGTAAATCTGGATCCAACCCATTTTTTTATCCTGAATATGAAGAAATTTGTGGATTTTGGTACATTCTGATCAAAACCCAAAGGAAATGAAATTCTCACCCAAAAGAGAATGAAATGCACACTTTCCCCTTTCAAACACTGGCCAGATTCAATAGATACTGCTATTCTAAGTGTGGAGAGGACCATGATGTAATTGCCTGCCATGTAGCTACTAAAGATGAGGAGCCTGTCAGAAAAAAGAAGTGGCAGCCCTAATTCAGCACTAACATGGCTGAATACACAGCGATTCAAACCCAGACTTTTAAGAGCTATGCACTCAAAACCCGGGGCCTTCATGGTTGAATCTGTCCATTTCAGTTTCTCCCATGTTCAGATTTTTTTAAAAAAATCTCTTTTCCATCCTGAATAAGAAGAAATTTGCAAGTTTTGGTCAATTCAAAAACAAACTGAAACCAAAATCTCACCCATTCTTGCATGCATATATGTTGGACAACCACATCACTTGCTACTGCACAACACCTTTTAAGGCACGTGTGTATGGTGACAAGAGTAGAAAAGCACTCGGCATGTGCTCAGGGGTCCTCTCTTCCACAGCCAGCCTGCATCCTGAACACAAAAATGGATGCAGTTATTGCATGAAGGGCTTGTATTGACTGCTCAGTGCCAGAACCTGGTTTCACTTGCAAGTTTTATACCCTGCCTTTCTACCAAGGAAATGGTGCTCAAAGCAACTGGCAACAACAAAAACTAAAAATTAAAATAATAATAATAAAAATACTTATAACTAAGTTCTCTCTTCAGGTAATGGGAAGGATGATTCACTTTTGCCAAAATGGCTCTCTTGTCCAGAGGTGTCTCCAGATACTTCCTAACCATTCTGGACCATTGCCTATAATTTCCCTAACATAGGGTGACCAGATAAAATCCAGGTCAGAGCTGATATAACTTTAACAGTTGTAGAGAAAATGGAATTTCAGCCAGTGTCATTTGTATGCAATTAGTTCCTGGTGAAATTCCCTCTTCATCACTACTGTTAAAGTTGCAGGGGCCCTGCCTTCTTTTGTATATGGTCACTCTAGTATAGTGCCTGCAACTTTAACTGTTGTGATGAAGAGGGAATATCACCAGGAACTAATTGCATACAAATGACACTGGCTGAAATTCCCTTTTCTCTACAACTGTTAAAGTTACATGAGCCCTGACCTGGATTTTATGTGGTCACCCTACCCTAACAACAGATGTGGCAAGCAGTTTAGCAGCTAACTTTAAGGAGCCATTCTGTCCAAATCCAAACTTCTTCACAGGAATGAGATCTTGTGCCTTTAACATAATGTAGACCAATTTTTAATTCATCCTATCCTGGCAGATGCAGGCCATTACTGTGCAAATCTGCTCAGAAGTAAGTCCTATAGAGTTCAATGTTGCTTACTCCCAAGTAAGTGTATATAGAATTGCAGCATTAATGATTCAAAGCATACATTCAGGATCCAAAAATGGTTTATTAGCAGAGCACCTGCAAAAGTCTTCTCAGACTAAAATAAATAAATACATCTTTATACTGTTTCTGCAAGCCAGTTTCGACTGACGTTTCATCAAACTTCTGAATCAGGACTGGACCCTCCAGATTAGGGACTGTACAAGAATTTTGTTTTGATTCGGGATTGACCAGAACTTTGCATACGTTCTCACGTATTTCTGAGCTTGTAACCCTGTGTGCAAAATGCATCCTTTAGAAAAATGTGGTCCTTAATGCAACAAACACATGTTCACACTTTAGTCAGTGAGGGGGAAAGCACATGTATGGGTGTGCACTTTAAAAAAAAGTGCACACTTTTTCTGTTCAAGCAACAACAAAAGAGCTCACATTCAGGAACAGGAACGAAATGGAACAAGTTTTGAGGTGGAACTCAGGGTGCCTCTACAAGAGCGATTTAAAGCTCTTTCAAGGCGCATTAGGAAATTTACTTCTACAAGAGCGGAGCGCAAATCAGGGGCTCAGGCGCGTTTTCTCTCCGATTATTCGCATTTTCAAATGCGTGTTAATTAGTGAGTTTTAATTTACGGCGGGAGTAAGAGCGCCTTATGTCCGTGTAAACAACTTTCTGAGGAGGCGCATTAACGATCATGAGTTGGACTGTGGTCATAATGTCATGCATAGAACTGCCCCTTCGCTGAGAAAACCTCCCACTTTTTGGTTTAGTTTCCTTTCCTCTCTCCTCCTGGCAACTTCCTCCTTGTACTCCGTCTCTCTGGATGGACGCTCCAAGAAGAGGTGACCCAATGTGAACCAAAAATAAAGTTTCTTTGAAGTACCCTGATGAAATATTTTTAACATGGAGACACGGGGCCAGATGGAGGTGGTTTTATGAGACGTAAAGGGGGTAGGAAGGATGTGCGGATGTGCGTATAATTAGCCATCAGCAGACATAACTTCCCCTCGCTTGTTGCTGGGTTCCTGAGCTGAGTTGTGTGTGTGTGTGTGTGTTTTACAATTGTTGAGCTTGCTGGGAAGTGGAGGGGGAAGGAACGAAGCAGCATCCCCCTGTCTGTTTTGGTGTGTGTGTGTGTGTGTGTGTGTGTGCGAGATACATTCCCATTTACTCCTGAGGAGGTCATGGCAATCAGGCAAAGGAGGGGGGAAGACAGGTAGCCGAACATGTTAATCAGCTCATTCCTTTCAGGTAACCTAGGAAACCAAAGGAGGGAGATTCTGGTGGGCAGGGAGAATAAAGGGAGGGAACCGGTTTGGGGAGTTTCTCTTGGACAAAGCGCATTACTTTCAGCAACATTTGCATGCAATTCTCAGCATGTCAAAAACTTTAAAATGCCTTTCATACAGCCCGTAATGTGCTTCAATGCCTCCCATGTATAGGGATTAGGCGTAAAAGCGATTGAGAGAAGATGCGCATAATCGGGGAACCAGGCGTCAAACCGAAATCTTGTAGAGGGGGGCTCAGAGAAGCTCAAGAGTCGCTCAAACCTTGGTGATTCTCCTATCCCTATTCCAGACATTGTTTGACTACATTCAGCTGAATCAATAATGAAGAATGATGGTAGTTAGGAACATAGGAAGCTGCTTGTACTGAATCAGACCCTTGGTCCATCTAGGCCAGTAACGTTGACACTGACTGGCAGCAAAATGACTCTCCAGGGTTTCAGGCAGGGTTTGTTCCTGCCCTACGTGGAGATGCCAGGGATCGAACCTGGTACCTTCTGCATGCAAAGTGTCTGCTCTATCTCTGAGCTACATGTGGAGCAGAGCTGGCTCAAGAAATTTTGCTGCCTGAGGCAAAGAACAAGATGGCACCCTCTCCCGTGCCATATACAAAAGCCGACTTGACACTGAGAATTGAATAGCATCCTCTGCTGCTCCTGAAGGTGGCAGGTTAGCTTAGGGGACACAGGGCAGGCCACTTGGCACTCTCTCCTCCAACATCCTGCTGCTGCCTCCCAGCATTTGTTGTCTGAGACAACCACCCTCACTCTGACTCATGGCATGGGTGGCTCTGATCTGGAGGGATACATGTTCTCCACTCCTGATCTAAAGGTCTGGCACTCCAAAGCTGGGGAAATACCATCAAGAGCATCACTGACACAGCGCTATGAGGAAGGCTGTGTTTGGCTGCAATTAAGAATTGTGATAAGTCATGTTTGGAGGTGTCACTGGAATTAGAGAGACAGGTGTATTGGGCAGGAGAGATGCAGATTCAAATCCCCCTGCAGCCATAAAGCTCACTGGCTGATATTTTGCCAGTCACTACCTCTTCTCCTGGCCCACCTGGCATGGATGTTGTGAGAATCAAAAGGAAGGAGGAAAATTTGTGCTATTCCTTGAACTCCTTTGAGGAAAGACACTGTAGAAGTTTCGACGTTATCTTTATGTTCTTACTCATATAAAACAATCATTTTTGCTAGGGAAAAGAAAGATGAGAAACGACGGGCATGATCCAGTCAAAATTAAGCTCTTATCATGTCCCACTGGTACAAATGGGACTTAAAAGATTTTACATTCATTGGATCATGGACTCAAATCAATGCCTTTGGGAAATATTTCCCAGTCCTACCATTCAGAGTTGCATGCCAAGACAGAGAAGCTATAATCAGTAGGGTTGTGCAGCGAATCAGGTCCGGTCCACAATCCGGACCTGATCCGGGCGAAATCGGATAGAATTATCCAATTCTGATCCCTAGCATCTGGATCGTCAGATCTAATCCGATCCAATCCGAAAGGACCCAATCCGGATTGGAAAAGATCAGAGGATCGGACCTTGGACCTCCTCCCCCCCATTGCCCTCCTTACCTGCTGCCTCCTTGCTGCCGCCACTGCCGTCTGCTGCTTCAGTACTACTGAGAAACGGGCCTTGCGGCGTCATCACCCAGCACGCTACTAAGAGGCAGGCCATGAAGCCTGTTTCTCAGTAGAAGGGACCAGTGGACAGCAGTGGATGGTCCTGGCAGGTAAGGAGCATGAGTGGGGGGGAGGGCCAGGGAGGCGGAGGTCCCCACTTACCTGCCAGGGCCATCCACTGTCCGCTGGTCCCTTCTACTGAGAAACAGGCTTCATGGCCTGCCTCTCAGTAGCGTGCTGGGGGAGGGACAGGGAGGGGGGAGTTAGGTCCCCACTCACCCACCCCCATGTTTTCCACATAGGCTTGCATTGGGGGAAAACTTTCTTTCCCCCAATGCAAGCCTATGGCGAAAACACTTAAGATGGCATCCGATCCGAAAATTGGACGTCCGATTTTCAGATCGGAATCGGATACGATCTGAACCAGGAAGCCTCCGATCCCATCTGATCCAATCCGAGGCATCGGTTCCGGTTCCGATTCCAATCTGATTTTTTGGGTCCATGCACACCCATAATTATCAGCTGGTATCAGATGTGCCTATCCATATTTCCAGGGGCACCAGAAGTCCCCATTAATAGAACCAAATTGGTGGGTCTTGCCTTGATTTTTCCTCCAATAACATCAATTACCAGGAATTAAAGCCGGCCTCAGCTGAGCATCTGTGGAACAAGTTCCAACTCTTCTCTCTTTCACTGAGTGTTCGAAAGAATTTGCCAAGTGACAAAGCAGCAGCAGCTGCTGCTGCTGTTGCTTGCAGACTACAGATAATTGATGGCTGCTAGGAGATATGAATCTGGTTTTCAAAGACAGCCTATCCAAGAAGATTTGAAGGATTCATGAAGAAAAGAGTGTGTCTGAGCATATATAAAGCCTTTATGCTTCCTGTGTGATGACACAGGAGGATGTCTATGTTCTAGAGAATGACTTGCACCAGCTGGCTCCCTCTAGATGTTTTGGACTTCAAGTCCCATCAGCCCCAGCCAGCATCCACGTGTCCCAAACATCTGGTGGATACCACCAGGTTAGAGAGGGCTACTGTCCACACATGCCATGGGATTAAGTTCTCTTGAGGTAGGATTGGCTCGTCCATTTAGTTTAGAAATTAACAAGCATACTGCATGTGTTTATTTGCTGTTTAATTTTTTTTCAAGACAACGACAAGCTAAGATACACATTCTACATAGAAAAACAATAACAACAAGAATAAAAACAGTAACAAATAAACACATAAAACAATCTACTGAGTTATAATAAGCTTCCAATTTTCTCCCCAGCAAAGATAAGTAACTATATTCCCTCTTGCTTAAAAACACTAAACACATGTCCCCAATTTCTCTTATTTTTAACCATTTCTGCTTATTAGTTGAATCCACAGGCAAATAGGTCATTTTTTTCTTGTCCCTTCAAAAAGTCTATAAGAGGTTTCCATTCAGTTAAAAAGCTAGATATTGACTTTTCTCTCATGATTGGGGTAAGTTTTGCTATCTCCGCCAATTCCAATATCTTCAACAACCATTCGTCATTTGTAGGTAGAGTTGGATTTTTCCATTTTTGTGCATATAACAGTCTCGCTGCCTTTATCATATATAAAAATAGGGTTCCATAGTTCCTTTTCATCTGGTCATCGATTAGGCCCAAAAGGAAATATTCCGGCTTCAGTTGTATATTGGTCTTTAATATTTTTTGAATTAAGGAATGAATTTGTATCCAAAAGGGTTTCGCTTTTTTACAAGTCCACCATATATGATAAAATGTTCCTTCTTGTTCTTCACATTTCCAACATGTTCCTGTGGCACCTTTATACATTTTGGCGAATCTTGAAGGAGGCATATGCCATCTGTACATCATCTTATAAAAGTTCTCTTTAGGTCTACACATATGTGCCAAATTTGAGATCGATCCCTCCAACCCTCGATTTTATATGAATTTATTAAAGATCATTTCAGTTCTGACAGATCAGAATGACAGCTCGCCATGTGCGTTCATTCAGACCTGTCAGAACGGAAACGATCTTTAAAAAAAAATCATATAAAATTGAGGGTTGGAGGGATCGATCTCAAATTTCATACACATACTTAGGCATACCCCATAAGCACTGTGACCAAGTTTCAAGCCTCTAACTTTTAAAATACAGAAGTTATAGGTATATTTATATGGCAGTCCGATAAAACAATAAAATCACCTGAGAATTATAGTCTCTGATGATTATCGTAGGTTTTTCTATTGTATCGTCATCATTAAACACATGCACGATAACGACCTTATCGTATCGTTATCATACATTTTAACGATACGATACACATCCCTAACTTTTAGTAGTTGGAGCCATTTCTCAGTGGTAAATTAGGGTTGGGGTCAAAACCTTAGGTTAGGGATAGGGTTGGGGAGGAATGGCTCCCCAGGCATGAACCGGGTATACGGAAGGGCCTATCAGGGCCAGACAGAATGAGACTTCCACCAGGAGAATTGTATACTGACTTTAAGAAGCTGGAATCACTTCTCAGTGGTAAATTAGGGTTAGGGTTATTACCCAGGTTAGGTTTAGGGCTGAAGAGGCATGGTTACCTAGGCATAAACCAGGGATTCAGAAGGGCCTATCAGGGATAGAAAGAATGAGTGGGCCACCAGAAGATCTTGCATACTGACTTTAAGTAGCTGGAGTCACTTCCCAGTGATAAATTAAGGTTATGGTTAATACCCAGGTTAGTGCTAGTGTTGAAGAGGCATAGCTCCCCAGACATGAACCAGGGATGCGGAAGAGCCTACCAGGGCTAGAAAGAATGAGTGAGCCACCAGGAGATTTTCCATATTGATTTTCAGTAGCTGGAGTCACTTCTCCATGGTAAATTAGGGATAGGATCAAAACCTCAGGTTAGGGTGAGGGTACAGGAGGCATGGCTCCCCAGGCATGAACCAGGTATACGGAAGGGCTTATCAAGGCCAGACAGAATGAGACTTCCACCAGGAGACCTTGTATATTGACTTTAAGTAGCTGGAGTCACTTCTCAGTGGTAAATTAGGGTTATGGTTAATTCCCAGGTTAGGGTGAGGGTTGAAGAGCCATGGCTTCCCAAGGCATGAACCACGAATGTGGAAGAGTTACAGTTAGGGTTAATACCCAAGTTAGGATTAGGGTTGGGGAGGCATGGCTTCCCAGGCATGAACTGGGGATGCAGAAGAGCCTAGCAGGGTCTGAAAGAATGAGTGGGCCACCAGGAGATCTTGCATACTGACTTTAAGTAGCTGGAGTCATTTCTCAGTTATCATTAATACCAAGGTTAGGGTTAGGGTTGAAGAGGCATGATTCCCTAGGCATGAACCGAGGATGCAGAAGAGCCTACCAGGACCAGAAATAATGAGACGCCTACCAGGATATCTTGCATACTGACTTTTAATAGTTGGAGTCACTTCTCAGTGGTAAATTAGGGTTAGGGTTAATATTCAGGTTATGTTAAGGTTGAGTGGCATGGTTCCCTAGGCATGAAATGGGGACTGCTGAAGGGCCTAACAAGTCCAAAAAGAATGAGTTGGCTACAGGGAGATCTGATAGACTGACTTTTAATAGTTTGAGTCACATTTCAGTTGTAAATTAGGTGTGGGATTAGAGTTAGGGTTAGGTTAGGATTAGGGGTAGGGTAGGGGTACGGTAGGGTAAGTGTTAGGATTAGGGTTGTGTTAGGGGTAGGGGTAGGGGCTGGGTTTGGTTCAGTTTGGTTCAGTTAGGGTTAGGGTTAGGATTAGGGTAGGGGTAGGGGTAGGGGTAGGTTAGGGTTAGGGTTAGGATTAATATCCAGGTTATGTTAGGGTTGAAGTGGCATGGTTCCCTGGGCATGAAACAGGAAATGCTGAAGGGCCTAACAAGCCCAAAAAGAATGAGTTGGCTACCTGGAGATCTTGTAGACTTACTTTTAGTAGTTGGAGTCACGTTTCAGTTGTAAATTAGGGTTAGGGTTAGGGTTAGGTTAGGATTAGGGTAAGGGTTAGGGTCAAGTTAGGGATAGGGGTAGGGGTGGGGGTAGGGGAAGGTTAGGGTTAGGATTAGGGTAAGGTAAGTGTTAGGGTTAGGGGCAGGCTAGTGGTAGGTGTTGGGTTAGAGTAGGTTAGGGTTAGGATTGGGGTAGGGCTAGGGTTAGGTTTAGGTTAGGGTTAGGGTTAGGTTAGGGATAGGGATAGGTTAGGTTTAGGGTAAGGGTTAGGGTTAGGGCTATGGGAAGGGTTAGGGTAGGGTTTGGGCTAGGACTAAGGTTAGGGTGAGGGTAGGGGTAGGGATTGGGGTAGGGGTAGGATAAGGGTATGAGTAGTGTTAGGAATAGGGACTGGGTAAGGTTTAGGTTAGGGCTAGGGTTAGGATAGGTTCGGGTTAGGTTCGGGTTAGGTTCGGGTTCGGGTTCGGTTGCATTAGGGATAGGGTAGGGTTAGGGTTAGGTTAGGGATAGGGATAAGTTAGGTTTAGGGTAAGGGTTAGGGTTAGGGCAATAGGAAGGGTTAGGGTTAGGGTTGGGTTTGGGCTAGGGCTAGGGCTAAGGTTAGGGTGAGGGTAGGGGTAGGGATAGGATAAGGGGTATGAGTAGTGTTAGGAATAAGGACTGGGTAAGATTTAGGTTAGGGCTAGGGTTAGGATAGGTTCGGAATAGGTTCGGGTTCGGATTAGGGTTAGGTTAGAATTACGATAGGGTTAGAGTTTGGGTTAGGGTTAGGGTTAGGTTGCATTAGGGATAGGGTAAGGATAGGGATAGGGATAGGGTTAGGGTTTGGTTAAGGTTAGGTTTAGGTTAAGGTTAGGGTTAGGTTATGGAAGGGGTAGGGGTAGGAGTAGGTTATGGTTATGGTTACCCTTAGGGTTACGCTTAGGGTTCGGGTTGGTAGGGTTCGGGTAAGGGTTACGCTTAGGGTTAGGGTTGGTAAGGTTAGGGTAAGGTTAGAGTTAGAGTTAGGGTTCTTATTAGGGGTGTGCACGGGAGGAAAAATCGTATTGGAATCGGAATCGGGAACTCAGATTTTGCCCTGGATCAGATTGGACAAAATTGGAGGTCCTGCGGATCCGATCCGATCCCGATACAAAAATTGGACGTCCTATTTTCGGATTGGCCGCCATTTTAGGTGTTTTCACCATAGGCTTGCATTGGGGGAAAGAAAGCTTTTCCCCAATGCAAGCCTATGCAGAAAACATGGGGCGGGTGAGTGGGGACCTAACTTCCCCTCCCTCCCTGTCCCTCCCCCCTACTCGTGCTCCTTACCTGCCGGGGCCATCCGCTTCTGTCCGCTGCCGCCCGCTGGTCCCTTCTACTGAGAAACAGGCTTCGCTGCCTGCCTCTCAGTAGAGCGACGGGTGACATCATCACCAAGCGCTCTACTGAGAGGCAGGCCACAAAGCCAGTTTCTCAGTAGAAGGGATCAGCGGGCGGAAGCGGACGGCCCTGGCAGATAAGTGGGGTCCTCCCCACACTTGCGCTCCTTACCTGCTGGGGCCGTCTGCTGCCGCCCGCTGGTCCCTTCTACTGTGAAACAGGCTTCGCGGCCTGCCTCATCACCCAGCGCTCTACTGAGAGGCAGGCCGCGAAGCCTGTTTCTTAGTAGAAGGGACCAGCGGGTGGCAGCGGACGGCAGCGAGGAGGCAGCAGGTAAGGAGCATGAGTGGGGGGAGGGAGGGAGGGAGGTGGAGGTCCCCACTCACCCACCGCCATGCTTTCCCCATAGACTTGCATTGGGGGAAAGCTTTCTTTCCCCCAATGCAAGCCTATGGCGAAAATTCAAAAAATGGAGGTCCGATTTTCCGATTTTTCCCGATTAAAATGAGGGGGGGGGAATCGGATAGGAAAAAATCGGACTTCCATTTTTTGAAATCAGAATAGTTTCCTTTCATTCCAATTTTGGCTGGATCGGATTTGGATCGTGGATCTGATCCAATCCACTGCACAGACCTAGTTCTTATAGTTAGGGTTGTTAAGGTTAGGGGTAGGGGTAGGGGTAGCGTGGTTACAGTTCGGGTTAACGTGTTTAGGGTAAAGTTTAGGGTTAGGGGTAGGGTTAAGGTTTAGGCTGTTTGAGTTCGGGTTCGGGTAGGATTAGGGTTCGGGTAGGATTAGAGCTGGGTTTCTTATAGGTAGGGTTAGGTTTATTGTTGTTAGGGTTAGGGTGCGGGTTCAGCTTAGGGGTAGGGGTAGGGGTAGGGTTAGCATGGTTTGGGTTCGGGTTAGCTTAAGGATAGGGTTTGGGTTAGGGGTAGGGGTATAGGTAGGGGTAGGGATAGGGTTAGGGTTGTTTGGGTTAGGGTGAAGGTTAGGGTTAGGTTAGGGTTAGCGTTCGAGTTAGGGTTATGGTTAGGGGTAGGGTCAGGGTCAGGGTACGGTTTGGATAGGGTTAGAGTCTGAGGTAGGGGTAGGGGTGGGGGTAGGGGTGGCGGTAGGGGTAGGCTAGGTTATGGTTAGGGTAAGTTCGGGTTAGGGTTAAGTAGTGGTATGGTTAGGGATAGGGTTATGTTTGGGTTATTGTTAAGGTTAGGATTAGGGTTTGGGTAGGGTAAGTTTAGGTTTAGGGTAGGGTTAGGGATAGGGTTTAGGTTTGGTTAGGTATAGAGTTAGGGTTAGGGTTAGAATTAGGGATGGACAAATCTGTCAATTTTGGCTTCTCTCATTTTGTTATCTGAAATTTGGTTTGTCACAAAATTTGAGTTTTAATTTTAAACAAAACAAAACAAAACCTTTGCATGAAAATTTATAAGCATTTCTCCAAATACATGCACTTTTACCTAATTTCCTCCTGTTTTGCAAGCCATTTCTCCAATGCAAACTTTGGATAAGTGCAGGTTTCAAAGGGTAACTGAGTTTTGGGTTGCAAAATACTTCAGGTGTGTGAAATTTGGTATGTTCTCATTAAAATGCTAACCGAACAAATTCCTCTGCCATCCATATCCTAGATTTACTCTAATGCCTAGATGGATATGTATAGGCTGTTTCTTGTTACTCTGTGATTCTTGGAAAAGATATTTTGTGCATGCTTAAATTCACTCTTTTCTTGCTAAGCAGTATTGAGATGTACTTGTGTTGGTGAAGCCACCAGATGAACAGGGCTTTGCATGATGGCAATTAGGAAGGCAACTGTTTCGCACATGCACCACTGGCCTTTGCCCTAGCAGAAGTTGAGCAAATGCCCAGGAATCAATGCACCTTGCCTGGTATTTGGAATCCCAGGTCCTAGAAAGACAGGGGTAACAGTCGCTTCAGAGCAGCAGAAGGGAGCTGGGATGCCCACAGAATATGCCACCACATTGCCTGTCCCTCCTGCTCTCTTTTCAGACGTGCATTTGGAGTATGCATTTTAAAACAGGGTTACTAGTCTCCTGAGGTGTGGACCCTGAGACTCAGGGCTTAAACCAGGGAGCTAAGGAGTGATGATGACCCAAGGGCCCTGGGATGGCAGCTGTTGGCTCAAGGGACAGAGTCTTTCTGTAGATGGGCAGAGCCTGATAAAGATGAAGGTGGAGCTAAAACATAAGCTCCCTAATCAAGGAGAAAATAGCCTGCCCACCATCACATAGCATTATTTGTAAACAAATGGAAAACTAAAATAATTAGCCTCATTTGTTTTAGTTTTAAAAACCCATGGGCAGGGCCTGCATGAAAGGGCCAGCAGTATTGGGCATGTGCTAACACCCACACCCCTGCAGAGGGGCCCACTGTCACTCTCTCAAGTCTCCAGCTCCTTGCCTGCTTTGCTGTTCACCTCCTTTCTCGAATTTATTCATTTATTACATTTCTATGTATTTATTTATTTATTTATTACATTTGTATACCGCCCCATAGCCGAAGCTCTCTGGGCGGTTTACATAGGATTAAAAACAATTAAAAACAATATACAAAAATTAAAACAGCAAAAACATACAACATACACACAATCTGTACATTTAAAAACCACTACAACACTTCAAAAACTACAAAAACAAAACAAAACAAAACAAACCCAGGCTCCTCAGATATTGCCAAATGCCTGAGAGAAGAGGAAAGTCTTGACCTGGCGCCGAAAAGATAACAATGTTGGCGCCAGGCGGGCCTCGTCGGGGAGATCGTTCCACAATTGGGGAGCCACCACAGAGAAGGCCCTCTCTCTTGTTGCTGACCTCCGAGCCTCCCTCGGAGGAGGCACTCGGAGGAGGGCCTTAGATGTTGAACGTAGTGTTCGGGTAGGTTCATGTCGGGAAAGGCGTTCCATCAGGTATTGTGGTCCCAAGCCGTGTAAGGCTTTATAGGTTAAAACCAGCACCTTGAACCGGGCTCGGAAACATACAGGCAGCCAATGCAAGCGGGCCAGAGTAGGTCTTATATGTTCGAACCTACTGGTTCCTGTTATCAATCTGGCCGCTGCATTTTGCACAAGCTGCAGCTTCCGAACCACCTTCAAAGGCAGCCCCACGTAGAGTGCATTGCAGTAATCTAACTTGGAGGTTACCAGAGCATAGACAACTGAAGCCAGGTTATCCCTGTCCAGATAGGGACGTAGCTGGGCCACCAACCGAAGTTGGTAGAAGGCACTCCGTGCCACTGAGGCCACCTGCGCCTCAAGTGACAGAGATGGTTCTAGGAGAACCCCCAAGCTATGAACCCGCTCCTTCAAGGGGAGTGCAACCCCATCCAGAACGGGTTGAACACCCTCCATCCGGTCAGCGGAACCACCCACTAACAGCGTCTCAGTCTTGTCTGGATTGAGTTTCAGTTTATTAGCCCTCATCCAGTCCATTGTTGCAGCCAGGCACTGGTTCAGCACATCCACAGCCTCACCTGATGAAGATGAAAAGGAGAAATAGAGCTGCGTGTCATCAGCGTACTGATGACAACACACTCCAAAACTCCGGATGACTGCACTCAACGGTTTCATGTAGATGTTGAACAGCATGGGGGACAAAACTGACCCCTGCGGAACCCCATACTGGAGAATCCATGGGGCCGAGCAATGTTCCCCAAGCACCACCTTCTGGAGCCGACCCCCCAAGTAGGAGCGGAACCACTGCAATGCAGTGCCTCCCACTCCCAACTTAGCCAGTCGTCCCAGAAGGATACCATGGTCGATGGTATCGAAAGCCGCTGAGAGATCAAGGAGAATCAACAGAGTCACACTCCCCCTGTCTTTCTCCCGACATAGGTCATCATACAGGGTGACCAAGGATGTTTCCATACCAAAAAAAGGCCTGAAACCCGACTGAAATGGATCCAGATAATCAGTCTCATCCAGGAGTGCCTGAAGCTGGCTCACAACCACCCGCTCCAGGACCTTGCCCAGGAATGGAACATTTGCTACTGGCCTGTAGTTATTAAGATTTTCAGGGTCCAGGGAAGATTTCTTTAGGAGTGGTCTCACTGCTGCCTCTTTCAGGAGGCCTGGGACCACTCCCTCTTGCAAAGAGGCATTAATCACTTCCCTGGCCCAGCCAGTTGTTCCATCCCTGCTAGCTTTTATTAGCCAAGAGGGGCAAGGATCCAATATGGAAGTGGTTGCACGAACCTGTCCAAGCACCTTGTCAACATTCTCAAGCTGCACCAACTGAAACTCATCCAAGAAAACAGGACAAGCCTGTGCTCTGGATACCTCACTAGATTCACCTGCTGTAACACTGGAGTCTAAGTCCTGATGGATGCCAGAGATTTTATTCTGGAAGTGCCCAGCAAATGTATTACAGCGGGCCTCAGATGGTTCTACCATGTCCTTGGGGCCAGCATGTAAAAGCCCCTGGACAACTCTGAAAAGCTCCGCTGGGCGGCAGGTTGATGATTAAATAGTGGCAGCAAAGTATTGTTTTTTTGCTGCCCTCACTGCTCCTGAATACAGCTTACCATAGGCACTTACCAGTGTTTGATTGCATCCATCAGGAGTTCGTCTCCATCTGCCCTCAAGCCGTCTCCTGTTTTGTTTCATCACTCTCAGCTCTGGGGTATGCCACGGAGTTGTACGAGCTCTACACAGGAGAGGGCGCTCAGGAGCAATCATGTCAACTGCCTGGGTCATTTCTGCATTCCACAGATCAACCAGGGTTTCGACAGGAGAGCCAGCCCTATCAGCCGGAAAACTCCCCAGAGCCCTCTGGAAACCATCTGGATCCATTAGCCTCTGGGGGCGGACCATCTTAATGGGTCCCCCACCCTTGCAGAGGGGAAAAGCCGCTGTAAGTCTAAACCTCAGCAGGTGGTGATCTGACCATGACAGAGGGGTTGATGTAAAGTCCCCCACTTTCAGATCCCCATCTCCATGTCCAGTTGAAAAAACCAGGTCTAGAGTGTGCCCTGCTACATGCGTTGGGCCGATGGTATGTTGGGACAGTCCCATGGTTGTCATGGAGACCATGAAATCCTGAGCTGCCCCAGATAAAGTGCCCTCGGCATGAATGTTGACATCCCCCAGAACCTATTTGTGCTTCTATAACACAAATAGTCAAAGCTTTTGGGGTCAGTTCACTAAATAGTTTTTCAATCCATGAAAAATATAATAGCATATAACACCAGTCTTAAAGGAATTGCACTGGCTGCCAATACGTTTCCGGTCGGAATTCAAGGTATTGGTAATGACGTTTAAAGCCCAAAATGGCTTGGGACCTCGGTACTTGAGGGAGCGCCTTTCGCTATATCTGTCTGCCCGAGACCTGAGATCTGTTGGAGGAGCTCTTCTTTGCCCCACACATGTGAGATATATGCTATGTTGGGACATGGGAGAGGGCTTTCTCCATTGTGGCATCCCAGCTGTGGAATGCCCTCCCCCTGGAGGCCCGACTGGCACCGGCACTGGCTTCATTTTGGTGCCAGGTTAAGACATGGCTTTTTAACAAAACTTTTGATGGCTAAATCCACCAGCCTGCACACTGTTTTGTTTTAATTGGATTTTACTGTTTTAAACTTTCATATTGGTATTAACATATTAATGATTTAATTTGTTTTAGAACTGTATATTTATTGTTCTATTTTTATCTGTATGCTGCCCCACGATCCTTGTGATATAGGGTGGGATATAAATATTTAAATAAATAAATATAATGTGAACACTTCTGGTGATAGATATACGCCCATAGAGCTTTCTGCGAATACAACCGAGTTTCTAGGGTGGGGATACACTCCTCTTGCTGATGGAGCCCATCTCTGTTGGTGGAGGGGTCCTCTGCCCCATCCTAACCCTGCTCAGACATTGGTCTGAGGGGCTTAGGACTGCTTCATATGTCACAAATCTTGCCCATCTGTTTTGAAACGTTAATACGATCCATCAACTTCCTGAACTTATACTCCCCTCACTCTGCGCAAGAAAATTTCTTCTAAATTTACCACCATCCATTAAAAGTTCAGATTAGAAGAGTGTAAATTCAATGTTTTTGCAGGCAACTTGGAACAGAGCCAATTTGATTGAGCATTTTCCCCACCACCAAATTGTTTTGATATCTTCATGAACCCTAATCAATCTCTCAAGAAGCTGAGAGATTAACATTGAAACGAAGTTCACTTCAAGTACAGGAAAACAGGATTTTAACCCTATTTGGGTTGTGAATATAGGAAGGAACCTCTCCTGACCACCACAAATGATGTAATAAATGAATTTTAGGTGAAAATTACAGCAGAATGTTCATGGCGGTGAACAAGGGGCTTTTTTGGCAGAGATTCTAAACGTTTTGGTGATGTCCAAAAAGTTGCATTCCTTCTGGGCTGAGGGCTTGCATATTGTTGGGCAAAGTGTAAAGAAAGCCAATCTGAAGCAGAGACCAGGAGCAATAATGAGTAGGGGTGCGCACGGGAGGAAAAATCATATCGGAATCGGAATCAGAATCGGGAACTCAGATTTTGCCCTGGATTGGGTCAGACAAAATCGGAGGTCCCTTGGATCCTATCGGATCTGATTCCGATACGAAAATCAGACATCTGATTTTCGGATTGGTCGCCATTTTAGGTGTTTTCGCCATAGGCTTGCATTGGGGGAAAGAAAGCTATCCCCCAATGCAAGCCTATGTGGAAAACATGGGGGCGGGTGAGTAGGGACCTAACTCCCCCCTCCCTGTCCCTCCCCCCCACTCATGCTCCTTACCTGCCCGGGCCATCCACTTCTGTCCGCTGCTGCCCACTGGTCCCTTCTACTGAGAAACAGGCTTTGTGGCCTGCCTCCCAGTAGAGCACCAGGTGATGACATCACCCGGAACTCTACTGAGAGGCAGGCCGTGAAGCCTGTTTCTCAGTAGAAGGGACCAGTGGATGGCAGCGGGCGGAAGCGGGCGGCCCCGGCAGGTAAGTGGGAACCTCCCTCTCCCTCCCTCTCCCCACTTGCACTCCTTACCTGCCGGTGTCCCGCGCTGCTGGCCGCTGCTTCCGTGCTACTGATGAGCAGGTCTTTCTGCCTGTTCCTCAGTAGTACGGAAGTAATGGACGGCAGCGCGGGACGCCAGCAGGTAATGGGGGATCTGCACCTCCCTCCCCCCTCTCCCCACTCACGTTCCTTACCTGCTGACTCCTCGCTGCCGTCCATTGCCACCTGCTACTTCAGTACTACTGAGAAACAGGCCTTGTGGCCTGTTCCACAATAGAGCAAGGGCGTGCCAAGTGATGACATCACCTGGCGCACCGGCGCTCTATTGTGGAACAGGCTGCAAGGACTGTTTCAAAGTAGTACAGAAGCAGTGGGCGGCAGCGGACGGCAGCGAGGAAGCAGCAGGTAAGGAGCACAAGTGGGGGGACAGGGGGAGGAGGTCCGATCAGATTGGATCCTTTCGGATTGGATCGGATCAGATCGGTCCAGATGATCAGGATTGGGATCGGATAGTTTCATCCAATTTCGTCCAGATCGGGTCCGGATCGTGGATCGGACCCGATCCGTTGCACATCCCTAGTAATGAGCATGGCACAAGTACCTGATTTCAGATAGCAATTTTCCAGTAGCACATCAGAGAAAAGGGGTGAAATGGTTGAGAAAACACACATAATCTAATAATGATTGTTTAAAAAAAAAAAGTCAACTCATTAATGAATTAATTAATTTGAAGGGCAGTATCCTACGGTCTTGTACTGCTAATACAAATTATACTGTGCTAGCATAAGAGCTCTCCAGAGCAACACAATAATAGCATGAACTTCCACAACAACAGGATTTCCCTATCTCACAAGCAAACCCTATTGGCAATGTGCTAGCGGCCCCTTACGCTCACGCACTATAATGTACATCAGCAGTATGATGCTTTAGGATAATGCCCAAAGTATTTAATCCTTTCCTTCCATTTTTTAAAAATGCTCACAACCAATTTAAAAAACATAATATCAGCATCTCTAAAACAATTTAGGGATGAAATGCTACGGATGTTTAGACAGAAAAAAAAGGCCTACAACTCCCAGCATTCCCCAGGGAATTGTAAGATTTTTTTTTCTGTCTAAACATGCATATGATCACATCCTTAAACAATAACAGAAAGAAGTACATCAGAGGGGAACAAAAAAGCATTCTAAAAAGGTAAAAAATACTTTCAGTTCAGCAGGCCAAACATCTACACTTAAGGAGGCTCAAAGCATCAGGCACGAAGCGACCTTCCGAGAAACATGTCTCTTGTTAAGGAACTCAGCCCTGGCAACAGAACTTTCCAGAGGAAGCGTTTCACCAGTTATTCAATTGCAAAAAGTGTTGCTGAGCTCAGAAATGGAGAATACGAAGGTAACAGGAGTTGGATGAAAAGGTCCCTTATTCATACCTTCAGGAGAGTTTTGAAAGTAAAGATAAAATGCCGAGGTCTGATAGTCAGTCCAGAGTTCTGGAGAACCTGAAAGAGGCGCTGCTTCAGGGGGAAAGACACGCTATGCCATCAAGGGTGAGCTATTCCACCTGCTCCCCTAACCCCCTAACCCCCTCCCCCCACACCTGGAGACTTTAACATCAAGGCTGGAGCTGAAGTTTGGGAGGTGCTGTATCAAGGGGAGAGATGTTATTCCAACCAAGTTTTGCTGTAAACTTGTATTCAGTATATTTTTGAGTATTATTGTGATATTGTTGTTTATTATATTGTTGAATATTGTTGTAGTATATTGTTAAATATTTGTTGTGATATTTCTGTTGTAAACTTGCATTTCGTAAACCGCCCAAAGAGCTTCGGCTATGGGGCGGTATATAATTGTAATGAATGTAATGAATGTATGTTGGGTCAGAAGCTAGGAGGCCCAAAATCTCCCCACCCCCCCAAAAGAGGATGATTTTCATAATGTGTCCAATCAGAGAAGGGGCAAGAATAGCCTCCTTAAGAAGGGTGTTCCAAATGCCTAGACATACAACAGGGATGACCATCTCCCTTGTTCCCAGCAATCACACCACATGGCCAAACAAGACATTCATTTAGATCTATATCTAGAGCTATTTGCTCCACTCCATTTTATTCTGGGGTAGGTGTAAGGCCCCCAGTCCAAACTAAGCTCCTTGCACTACTCTAGAGTAAAAATAAAGAAGACATGATGCCTTCTAAAGACCAGGGCTGTGCATTGCTTCAATTCCAGCTCCAGATCCTGGACCAAAATGGGCCAATTTGGACTGCTGTGGTCCAAATCCAGATCTGGACCACATTGAGCCAAAGTGGTTGGAGTGGGTTGGATCGAGTCCAAAGCACTTTGGAGTGCTTCGGTCTGATCTGGGACAATGGCGAGCCCCTGCCCCCTGCCCACCAACCCATTGGGACTTTCCTGACCCATCCACTCCTGCCCAGCAGCCACTTGTCCTCCATGAGAGCTGTCATTTTTAAGGAAGATGGGGGCTCTCTATTGTTGTAGATCTACTGTTGCAAACACAGTGGCCGTAAAGGGCATAATGAACTACTGGTCGGCTACGAGCCCAGCTTTCCAGGGTGTCCTCTGAGCACTCTAAAGGAGTAATCCAAGGTGCAGAACCTATCTGGAGGATAGGGTTCAGCACGCTGGATAGCTCCTTTAGAATTCTGGCTGTTTCTGACTGAAACCCAGAATGGATCCACAGCCCAACCAAAATCAGAGCCACCAGCCTCCACTGGAACCGCCTCAACCTGGTGTCCTCCAAATGTTTTCGGTTTCAACTCTCATCAACCCCAGCTAGCATGGCTAATGGTAAGGATCCTGGGAGTTGTAGTCTGAAACATCTGGAGAGCACCACCAGGTTACTGAATGCTGGGCGAGTCAATGGCGCAAATCTGATCCAATGCCCAATGCTAAGCATCATGCTGTGGGGGCACAGATTTGAGGCAGAAGAGCATTGCCTATGCTTGGACATGATAAAGGCAAGGCTCACTGGCATGTGGGGCATGTGCCTGGGCTCCTCCCTTCCTCCCTGAGCATTTTGGGGGCAGGTGGAAGAGCATCCAGGAGAACAAAAGCTGTAGCTCAGTGACAGAGCACATGTTTAGCATGCAAATGGCCCCAGACTCAATCCCTTCCATCCTTAGGTAGGCCTGGGAAGGACTCTTATCTGATATCCTGGGACGACAGTACCAAATTAGAGGGGCCAATAGAATGACTTAGTATAAGGCAGTCTTCTGACTTCCAAGAAGCACAGGGAGATGAGATAAACAGAGGGAGATGAGAATGGTAGCAGGGCCATTCCTCCAATCCTCCTGAAAGACTAGTTGCTTTTTCTTCTTCCCTCCCCATTGCCTTTTCCTTTTGTGTTGTGTCTCTTTAGATTGGCTGCCTGTGGGCAGGGTCTGTTTTATTTTTCTTGGTTGTATGTCAGCTGCTTTGAGAGCCCTTTGTCCTGAGGATGGAAATCCACATGTGTTAGATAGATAAATAAATAAGGAGCTAAGGAAATTATATGCTCCCTTGTCCTGAGCAGCATAATCCTATGCATGTCTGCAATTTAGAAATAAGCCTCATTGAGCTTATTCCAGATGGGTAGCTACAGCATTTCACCCATGTTTATTAGGGAGATTTCAGTGGGTGGAGGGTGGTCTAGATCCAGACTCTGGGGCTGCACATATGGTGCCAGGTTGCCACCACGTTAAACAAAACCCCACACTTTTTCTACTGCCGGATGGCAGCAGCTAATCTCAATGCAGAGGGAGTGCGTGGAATCAAGCAGCCATGCGGCTCACTGCCCTGCCCCCTGCCCAGGCTTCTGGGGACCAATCAGGGGGTGCCTTCCACCCAAGAATGCCTCCGCATCGAAGCTAGAGCAAGGTTAGATGGCCAAAGAGCTGTGTTAATCTTGGTAAGTCCCCGACTTTTTAAATGCGGAGCTTCACAGAAAAGCCCCGCAGTGGCTTTGAGGTGGCTGCTGCATTGTATACCTGATGCAGCAGCACTGTGGTGTTTTCAGAGATTATAGACAGTGCCCCCGGTTGATGCCTTGTCCCCAAAGTTTTCTTCTGCACCAGAATTGGTAATGGTGGAGCCAAGGTTGGGATTTCATCCGAACCAGGAGATCTCAGCATTTGGAAGAACAAGGCTGCATCCAATGTTAGCCTAACTTCAGCCCCATTCATGGCAATAGGTCTACTCTAAGTAGGATAAACATTGGGTAGAGCTGACAGTTTCCAGGTGTGCCTTCCAAGTTGGCATGAATCCCTGCAGAAAATAACCCATTGGGACATACCTGATTGTTCTGTTATATATTTCTCAGGTTTTGCTGACTCTGCCCTTAAAAAAAAAAAAAGTGGCAGAATGGGTGGGTTGCTGTCTGTTATGGAAGCTGGGGAGTAGGTAGCACCCTTCCCCCCACCCCCCAAACCCACTTTCCAGGGCCTTTCCTTGGAAAGCGAGTTTTGCCAGCGCCCACACAGGGTGGAAAAAGAAGAATTAACATAAAATATTCCAGCCACCACCAGGGGAATTGCCTGGGAATTCCATCAGTTTGCCTCTTCCAGAGTTCCAGCCCCTGGTTTACGTGGCAGCTACGACTCTGCAGCTAAAACTGGGACAGAGGAGGTCCCTGCAGCCTGCTTGGTTCCACGTTACATTTCAGGGAGGGGAGAGGGGGCAAATCAGGCCAGATTTGAGCTTGGTAAAAGATCTTCCCTTTGCTTTAAAATTGTAGGGGCGGGAGGGAGGAGGAGGAGGAGAAGAGAGAGAGAGAGAGAGAGAAAACAAATATGCAAAACAGAAAGGTTTGACTTTCGAAATTGGCTGCGCTTAGGACACCATATATATCCCCCACCTCCGCTACTTCTTGTCTTTTTCTCCCTTTGCAATGATTCATATATCTCTTTGTGCATTTGGGCCTTTTTAATTTAGGGAAGAAAAAAGACAACTAAAGGCCCAATCCTATGTGTGTTTAGACAGAAAACAAATCTTATAACTCCCAGCATTCCCCAGCTAGCATAGCTAGCTGGGGAATGATGGGAGTTGTAGTGCTTTTTCTGTCTAAACACACATAGGCACAATCCTTTACCCAATATCCTGGAAGTAAACCTCTTTCAACTCAGTGGTTCTTCCTTTGAGTTCAACGAAGCTTACTTCCAGGGAAGGAAGACCTATGCGGGATTGTACTGTTAAGAGGGAGCATTTTATTAAAGTTTATAAGATGTAGAGAAAGTGGCTGGAGATCTTGTCCCCAGTTTTAGGGGATGTCACCCAATTTAAAAGGTTGGTGGTAGATTCAGGATGTATGAAAGGAAGTAGTTGTTTGCAAGCACATTATTGGTTTTTGCAACTCACTACCATAAACTGTGGCAATGGCCACTAGTTAAAATGGCTGTAGCCTGCTGCAACAAAATATTGCAGTGTATGCCTAGTCCCAGATGGAAGTGCTCCTGTTCAGACTTCCAGACAGCAATGGCCCCCTCCACAAGGATGCGCTTTTGCACCCGGTTCTGCGATTATGCGCATTATCGCGGAGGCGCTTTTACTCCTAATCCCTCTGCACCGGAGGCGGCGAGAGGCGGCAAAGCGCATTAATTCATGTCCAAAAAGCGCTTTACAAGCAGTTAATGCGCGTAATCGCTTGTTCACACCGCGAAAATGCGCTTTAACGGCTGGAGCAAAATAAAAGTCGCTATTTAACGCGGGTTCGAAAATGCGCATTATCGGGGAGATAACGCGCCTGTACGCCCGTTTTGCGCTCCGTGCTTGTGGAGGTAAATTTTTTAATGAGCCTTCAAGGCTCATTAAACATCTCGTGTGGAGGAGGCCAATGTCTGCTTCTAGGATACTCCATGCTATTCTCTTCTCCCAAAATCCCCAATGTTTCCATTTTCCAATCACTGGTGTTTCATGGCTACTGAGCATGCTTATTCCTCACTGGGCTGATTATGGTTTCAGTTTTCTCCCCCCCCTCCCCCCCCCCCAGATTGTTGTCCATGTGCAAACATCAGGATTCTCTTAAGCATGCTGAGACCTCTCTCTTGTTCTCATGGCCAAACTAGACCTGATGTTATTCATGCCTTTAGCCCTTGCATGGCCTCAAACCAGATTGGAACCATAGCATGGTGGGAAGGTGGCTTTAATCATTTGCCCCCACCACAGTTCCAGTCCAGATGGGGGGGGTGCACACACCTCCTTTTTGCAATGGGAAGAAAACTCATTGACACCATTTGGAATGAGATCAGGGTGGAGACAAGGGGACCCCCTCTGGCGGCTATTTGTTTTTGAAAGAAGAGCCATGCAAGGGTTAAAAGCAAGAATAATGTCACATCTAGTTTGACCCTCAATAGCTCCATTTTGGCTAAAATTTCATTGGCACTCACCACCTGAGTTTGCTATTAGAAGGAGTGATGCAAGATGGTGCTAAGAAAGTCATGAGAGCTAAATGGAATCTACATTTGCAGGGGAAGTCTCTGACTGCGGGTTGCTGTGGGATGAAGAGTGTAGGATGCTAGTTGAGGAATGCTGGGACTTTTTTCCTACCTGAACCTACATAGGATTGCACCCTAAGTGGTCTTGTGAAAATCTCCTCCCCAATGGATTAATTGTAAATGACTGGGTCCTGTGCAATGATCAACAAGAATCTTATGCTTCATTTTTATTTATCATTCAAGCAAAGTTTAAATCCAAAGGTTTAGGATTTCTAAAAGTTAACCAGATTTTGAAATTTAATGCAAAATTTAGTTTCCATTTAGACCTATATGAAACCAGAAAGAAAGCTTTTAACAGAGTGAGATGAGGATTGCTGGATCCTGTCTCTGCTAAAACTGTTTATCATAAATTCAGATTGTTTGCAGTAGCCCGGAGTAGCATGATGCAAGCCCAAAGAGAAGCAATAAAATGTGAGCTCTGGATTCAGTGGTCACATTTCCTTGTCCCACAACCCACATAAAATGGTTGCACAGATCAGCTTTGAGTGAAAACACTGCTGGCTGCTCACGTTCCACTAGCCTAGACGTCCTCAATCTTATCCCCGCCCGGTGCTTTGGATGGCCACTTCCATCAGCCCCAGCCAGCATAGCCAATAGACAGGGATGATGGGAGTTGCTGTTCAAAAGAATTGGAGGAAACCAGGATGTGGCAGGCTGCATTAGCCATATAACCTGTTTACCATTTTTGATAGATGGCCAAGGTGGTCCACTCAGCTCTGACCAATGTTATCATAGAAAGCAGAGAGGAATAGATGCTTGGATATAGAGAGGACAGGGTTAACTCACAAAGAAGAATATCAGAATCCAGTTAGAGGCACTGAAACAAACCTCATATTGTTGACAAGGACTCTAGAGCAACCTTCTCCAAGCTGAGGCCCATCAAATGTGTTTGACTCCAGTTCCCATCATTCCCAGTCAGCATAGGGCAGGGAGGAGGTGCTGTAGTTCATATGTGGAATGCATGATCATATTTCAGGTTATATTGGAGGGTTTGGCTTTCCTTTTTGTAAAATTCCAGATTCAGGGATCAGGACTGTACCATGTAGAGAGGAAGAGTTATTGCTTAGTGTAACACTGTGGTCCTCATTAAACTCTCTCACACGCATGCACACAGCTGCTATTTGCATGGGGCAGAAGTTACGTTGGGCAGCAATAAGAGATTCTCTCCGGCTGCCTCTACAAGAGAGGTTTAAAGCTCTTTCAACGCGCTTTAAAAAATTTACCTCTACAAGAACGGAGCGCAAATCGGGCGTAGAGGTGCGTTATCTCTCCGATTATGCGCATTATCGAATGCGCGTTAAATCGCGAGTTTTATTTTGCTCCGGCCGTTAAAGCGCATTTTGACTATGTGAACAAGCGCTTATGCGCATTAACTACTTGTAAAGCGCATTTTGGTCATCCGTTAATGCGCTTCGCCGCCTCTTGCCACCTCTCGTGCAGAGGTATTAGGTGTAAATGCGCTTCAGCGATTATGCGCATAATCGCCTAACCGGGCGCAAAAGCGAATCCTTGTAGAGGGGACCACCTCCTACAAACGGGAGCTTGTGGGTGTGCATTATTTTTTCAGACCACAACACAGAGGGAAAAGGGTTTACCGCTCCTCCCTTCCCATCATGGACCCAATGCCAAACCCATCCCCCAACCCAGAAACAGCTATTTTATGTTATTCTTAAATGTGACCATGCATTTCATGTATCATCTGCTTTGGCCCTCAGCAATTGATATGCAGGGCTGGGGATGCAATTCAGAGGCAGCAGCTGTAATGGAGGGTGAGGCGGGATATTGGCCCAGTCGGGCACCCATGGAGAACTATGCTGTGTTTCAGGAGGTGGAATGGGGCACCTCCCCTTTGCATTTTAATATACGATCTCCCTCCCCACTCCTAAACCTTGGGTCGGGCTGGGCTGCACATTTCAGTGAATTAAACACTGACCATCATCTTAGGGTGTTTCTACTTTTTGCCCTGTATATGTGCATTTGGTCTTCGTTTCTTGTACACGCTACTCTTCAAAGTGATGACTGGTTGCACAGAACCCAGCGCGCGCTGCCAACATCAAAACATCAGCATTTTTCTCCACTTGGGAAAACAATAGCGTTCTTTGGGCTGGATCCCGACATAGCCATGCTTAGAGAAGATACATTGAAATAAATAGGACAAGCTAATTCAACTCATTTAAATTCCATTGATTTCCAGGGGGTGCAGTCTAAGCGTAACTAAGCCTTCATCCATCAGTACAGTTACTGGTGTGTGCAATGGAGATACACGGGTGTCATGGACTACTACTGGATACTCTTTATGAGGTGCAACCCCACGGTGCCGCCTGCAATGTTTTGCACATTTTAAAGATTTCTAAAACTGTGCACTTCCCTCTGACGTACCAAAACCAACGCAGAAGTGCTTATCTAACAATTTATTCTTCTTCAGCTTCTGCTTCTTGTGACAGACCATGATAAATCCATACTGCGGAGCTGGTATAATACAGTGATTAATAACATGTCAGCTCAGAGGTACGCCCTATTGAGTTTAATGGGACTTACTCCCAGATAAGTGTGTATTAGCAATGGATGAATCTCTCAGTTTTGCTTTCTCTAGCATTCAATTTTTTTAAAAAAATCTCAAGTTCTTTCCAATATGAGAACATTGGTGAAGTTTAGTGAAATTTGATACATCCTTATCAAAAAGAAACAAAATTCTTAACCATCAGGTATTCCTAGTAAGGCTGTGCATGGATCTGGATCTTGAATCCAGAGCAGATCGGGCTGATCCGGGCCTCCCGGATCCAGATCCGAACTGGATCAGATCAGGCCCAGATCGGGCCTGACTGGATCCGTGAACTGGATCCAATTTGGATTCATGAACAGCACTCCCTCCCGCTCTCCCTGCTCTCCCCCCACTCTCCTTGCTTACCTGCTGCCTCCTCCGCGTTGTCCCCTGTCGTCCTCTGTGTCTTCCTGCCTCCTCAATGTCAGCTGGCTGTTTTCCCGCTCATGCTGGGTGATGACATCAACCACCGCGACTGGCAAATGCAGCACTCTAATTGGTTAGAGCACCGCATTTGCCGATCGCAGCGGGTGATGTTATCACCCGGTACGAGCGGGAAAGTGGCTGGCCAACATCGAGGAGGCAGGAAGACGCGGAGGACGATGGGGGACAATGTGGAGGAGACAGCAGGTAAGCAGGGAGAGTGGGGGGAGCAGGAGGGAGTGCTGTGCACAGGTCCGGATCGGATCCGAATTCAGATCCGAGTTGGATCGGGCCCAATCTGGACCTGACAGATTGGGATCCAGATCAAATTGGGGGGGTCCGTGCACAGCCCTAATTCCTAGCACAGCTAGGGCCATGCTATTCCTGCCTGCCATGTAGCTGTTAAGGATGAAGAGCCCAGTTGAATACACAGGGGGGCAGACGCTAAAGATTATGGTTAGCCTCCTCCCAGTCTTTGTCTGGGATAGTCTCAGCACTTGACATTGAAGGGGGCTTGGGGTTTGTCAGGTGGAAAAGCTGAAATGCAGGTGGGTCACACGGCATCAGGGGAAGGGCCGCGAATAGGCAAAATGACCTTTTGTAGCCAGGTCTGCACTGCCACCTTGTGGTTGAAAACAGTAACAGCTGCAGCCATATGGACATCGGAAGAGCCACGCTGGATCAGACCAAAAGCCTAACTAGCCCCCCCCTCCGCCCCCTCCATCCAGATGTGGGCCATCAGTAAAACGTGTGCAAATGGATACTACAGCTAAAAGTAAGAATTTTAAAAATACTTCCTTTTGTTTGTCCTGGATCTCCCACCATTCAGTTTCACTGGATATTCCTGGGTTCTAATATGAAAAAGGAAGAAAAAACAAAGCATTCTACCTATTCACTTTCTCCACACTATGCATCCGTCATGAGAGTCCCAATTACCTGTGACCCAAAACTTTTCACACACCTAGTCAGCTCTGGTGTTACGGGCTGGCATTGCTGGGCACCTGTTGAGATCCACTGCATAGCAAAAGTGGTGGAGGAGGCATCGGTCACTACTGGAACACTGTCCCTAGCTGCTCCGTTTGCTGTTGTTGCTGGTTTACCAGCCCTCTCCAAGTGTAGCAGCAGCAACAAGGAGGAGAAGAAGGCCTTGCCTGGCCCTCCCCATCTCAGTGGTGGTTAGGGTAGCCAGATCAGTGGTGCAGCTAAGGATGCACCACAGGGTTTAGGTCAAGGGCCCTGGGATCCAGGCAGCCCCCAAATGACCCCCTGAACTCCCTCTCAAGCCCTGAAGCCGCTAGCCTAGGCTGACCATATGAAAAGGAGGACAGGGCTCATGTAACAGTTGTAGGGAAAAGGGAATTTCAGCCGGTGCCATTTGTATACAATTAGTACCTGGTGAAATTCCCTCTTCACCACAACAGTTAAAGTTGCAGGGGCCCTGCCTTCTTTTGTATATGGTCACTCTAGTATAGCGCCTGCCACTTTAATTGTTGTGATGAAGAGGGAATATCACCAGGAGCTAATTGCATACAAATGACACTGGCAGAAATTCCCTTTTCTCTACAACTGTTAAAGTTACATGAGCCCTGTCCTCCTTTTCATATGGTCAGCCTACGCTAGCCAGGCAAGGCTGAGGGCCCTGTGGTGCACCATTTTAAAAGTAAAGGGTTAAAAATGCTTTGCGTTGCAGTGGTCTGAACCAATCAGATGCTGCCTTTGGGGACACAGCCAATGACAGCACAGGAGCAAAATTAAGACTGCCCCTTCACTGCTCCTGTGCTCTCATTGACCATGGCATCCTAAAGGCAGCATCTGATTGGTTCACATCACTGCTATTCAAAATGTAAATTGGAAAACACACACATACATTACTTTTAAAATGGTGCACTGGGTTAGGAGGAGCAAAAGAAGTTGCTGCTACCAGGGTAATTTAAAAAAGGAAGGAAGGGGGGGGGACTGGGTGGCGGCAGCAGGAGGGGGGGTTGGTGGTGGCGGTGGCTCGTGGCAGCAGCAGCTGGCAAGCTTGGCAGCCATGGTGGGGGCTAGTGGAAGGCTCCCCTGGGAAAGCAACTTGCCCTGGTCCCCTTCAAAGCAAGCAACACCCTTGGGCCAGATGTAAGAGCAGAAGGCTTCTGCACCTTTAATAGTTGTGGAGAAGAGGGAAATTCAGCAGGTGTAGCCTACATGACAAGCGGGCATGAAACGTAGCATCCGTTTCTGTGTGTCTGGCCACCCTAGTTGTCAGTTTTTAATTGGGAAAAAAAAAGATAGCGTCTCTACATTAAGGACAACATGTTATATACTGTTCAGTGAGGTTTCATTGAACTGAACATGTAGGGATAATACTTCTTTTCTTTTAAAAAAACTTAAACTTGAAGCCTCAGTGAAGAACCTCAAGGCAATGAGATCACAGTGCATACAAGGGTACATGTTTTGAGCTACGAGTCTTTTAGGGAAGTGCACTATGTTTCTTCAGATGTACAATCCTTTGTCCTGGTGTGCGCAGTCAGGCGAAACTGGTGCTGTGTGTTTACAGCTGAAAGGGCTGTTCTCAACACTGATTGGCTAGAAACCGGTGATGTCACTAACCCACTTCAACATTTTAAAAGTTGATTCTGATCTTTTAAACATGTGGGCAAAAGTACATTTAACTGGAATAAAAAGTCCATGGGATTCTTTAAAATAACAAGGCAGCCAGCCCACCTGAAGCATGGAGGGAAGAGGCAATATACTGTTGTGTCAACTTCCATACTTGGGCAGTACATTGGTTAAATGTCTGGTAAAGAGGGAATGATGGAGGAGGGTGGGAAATGGGCTCAAGGTATGAAAGAAAAACTGCATTGAGACCTGATTTGCATAAATATTGTCACCACACCCTCTCCCAGGTTGGAGGCAGATGGGGGGGGGCTACTTATTTATGCACATATTTGCATAACTGTTGCATATTGTAATTTATATGTGTAGATGCAAATGTAGAAATAGTTACTATGACTCTGGGGAAAAGCCTTTGCATGTTTAGACAGAAAAAAGTCAAACAATTCCCAGCATACCCCAGTCAGCCATTGCCACCACTTCCTGTTATGGTTGCCGGCGGCATGCAACTCTGTTGGCGGCATACAACCCTGTGCTACTGAGAGAACTCTGTCTTTTCCTCTCCTCCCAATTAGCCTGGAAAGAGAGTATTAGTGGCAGAGTGTCACATTATCAGCAAATGGGGAGGAGAAGGACAAGGCAAGGCCATTTTTGATGGGAATTCTTTGGTATTGATGCCTCCTGTTAGAAAGGCAGTTAGCAAGGGAAAACAAAAACAAAAGGTAGAACAGAATGAGCGTTTACCAGTACCACATGCAAACAAGACTAAAATGCATCCACACCCTTCTTTAATGAAGAAAAGGTATAATAGTTTACTCACATTATTCTTCCATTTTTTCTTTCCTTTTTTATTGTGATATCAAAGAAACAGAACAATAACAATAAAAATAAATGGGGGGGGGGAACTCCCCAGCCTCCTGCCTGTTTTTAATAAATCCCACATGTTCTGGTTCAACCAATGTTGTAATGACATCTTGTAGTCTATCAGCTAAAACTGCCATTAATATTTTGATATCAACATTTATTAGTGAGATTGGTCAGTAGTGAGCACAGTTAGTGTGGTCCTCGCCAGCTTTAGGAATGACTGTAATATAAGCATCATTTAATAATGAAGCAGGTCCCACTTATATTTTCAAACAATGGATTGTTCAGTCCATTTTGTGTTCTGTAACACCGGCAGGAAAAGAGAGCAAACCCAAAGGCTTCCAGCAATGGAGGAAGTCAGGGAGATGGGGGAGGGGAGGAGTAAAACAAAACAAAACACAGGAAATCACCCTGTAGGCTATAGAGATCCCAGGGCTAGCTGTGGCCTACATTCCCATGACCTAACTGCAACGCTGCCCCCTTCCGGTAACTTGCAGACAAGGTTGCAATATTCTCAACAATTTAATTTCCTTCCCCTTCCTGATGGGAAGATTAGACACCTTGCTGGGGTGGTCCCACCAAACTAGATGGGGCCCAGGCATACATACATTCATTATTACATTTATATTCCCTTTTTTCCCTCTTGCCATGGCTACTAGTCCTGATAGTTAGTGTTACCTCCAGTAGCAGAGGCAGTAAGCCTATGCACACGAGTTGCTGGTGAACATGGGCAGGAGGGTACTGTTGCACTCATGTCCTGCTTGTGGGTTCCTGGTTGATAGCTAGCTGGCCACTAGATGCTGGACTCTTGGTCTGATCCAGCATGGCTCTTCTAATATTCTTACAAGTGGGGACTTGAACCCAGATCTCACAAATCCCAGACCAACACTCTAACCACTACACCATGCTACCACAAACATCAGGCATGGATAGTTTGTACACACACACCCAGTATTAGGTTGACCATATGAAAAGGAGGACAGGGCTCATGTAACTTTAACAGTTGTAGAGAAAAGGGAATTTCAGCCGGCGTCATTTGTATGCAATTAGTCCCTGGTGAAATTCCCTCTTCATCACAACAGTTGAAGTTGCAGGCACTATACTAGAGTGACTAGATACAAAAGAGGGCAGGACATCTGCAACTTTAACTGTTGTAATGAAGAGGGAATCTCACCAGGTACGAATTGCATACAAATGATGCTGGCTGAAATTCCCTTTTCTCTACAACTGTTAAGGTTACATTAGTCCTGTCCTCCCTACCCAGTATCAACTTGCCAAATTCACCAGTTTTACATCTTAGATCCACCCCCACTAGCTCCAACACAATCTATAACTGAGAATTTTGCAAGTGTGTGTATAGGGACACATTGGAAGGTAAATTTGATTGCCCCCTCTTTGGAAACTTGAGCATCAGAGTGTGGTTGGGAACCTTTTTAAAACACCTCCCCCTTACTTTTGGAGTTTCAGCCTGATCATCTGCTGTTTCTTGCTCAAGAGCAATCATGTATCAGAGATAGAAATTTGAATTGTCTTTCTGCTGTGCTCTTCCACTTCCCTCTGAAATGCACAGTCATCTCACGGTGTCGAGAGGACAGAGTTTCTTTGTGTCAACCTGCCTTGCTTGCGTCACTGGATATCAAGCTACATTGGATCGAGGTTCTAAAACTCAATCATCAAGGCATGTGACAACTTGAGCCCTTTGCTCGGCGCTCAGGAACATGTTGCGTCTTTTATGAATGTCTCGTGCCCTAGCTGAAGATGCCTCACTGCCCTCAAATTACAAGGCCAGGAAACTCCTGATTGCAATTCAGGTTAATTAGCCTGGTATGATACAATTCAGGTTGACTTTGGCCAGATCTACACCAAGCAGGATATGACGCTTTGAAAATGGTTTGAAAACTGTATATGGAGTGTGTCCTGGGCCCCAACAGTTGTCACTACTGTTATAAACCATTTTAAAGCAATAGTGTAGATCCTGCCTTTGTTTCTGACTTTAAGCCTTGGGGAGGAATCTTTTTAAAAAGCACAGCACCTGCTTTCCTTAAACACTTGAGAAGCCATTATCACTTTCCTTGTTACCTTCCTAAGGGCCTCCCCACCACTGCCACTATTGACTGAGCTGCTGTGATCTCACTGAATGCTAATGAACATTCTAACTTCTGAATGGAGAGGGTCAGGGCTGATTTACAAGTTCCACACCATCTGCTCACACAGAAGCATCAGCTAACCTTAGGCCACTGGAGCCTGATGGCTCCAATGGCAGTGGGGTGGTGAATCCACTCCAGATTTCAGTTAGAACCAGTCTGAACTTTAAAGGAGCTATCCAAGGTGCGGTGACCTCTTCTTGCCATCAGCAACCTTGTTCAAATGGCCTTTACTTGCCAGTACAAACTAGGGCTGCAACTCAGTTAAAGGAATTTTAATCCCATGGGGTTTATCTCTGTATTATTATTATTATTATTATTATTATTATTATTACATCTCAATCAGCAATATATAGCAGAACTGACACCACAAGCAATCATTTTTAAATCAGAGAAGGAGTCTAAAAATTGTGATAGGCAGCAATTCACACAAGGCCAAACAAAGCCCACGAAGTTAAGCAATCACAGCATGATACCAGAGGTTAAAAAAAGGAGTTGGATTCAGACTTCATTATACGCATGACGGCAGGTATGCGTATGACGATCATTAGCATGACCAATGGCACAATCCTATGCAAGTCTAGATGGAAGAAAAAGTCCTTCAGCTCCCAGCATTCCCCATCTAGCATCTTACACTGTTTGTCCCACAACAACCAGCAATCAAAGCCTGCCCCTGCAAATGTATTTATCATGACTTTCTTAGCACCATCTTCCATCACTCCATCTTATAACAAACTCAGGTGGTGAGTGCCAATGAAATTTTAGCCAAAATGGAGCTACTGAGGGCCAGACTAAATGTGACATTATTCCTGTCTTCAACCCTTTTATGGCTCTTCTTTGAAAACTAAATAGTTGCCACCTGGGGTCCCTTTGGCTCCACTCTGATGTCATTCCAAATGGTGCCAATGAGAGTTTTCTCCCTGTTGCAAATAAGAGGTGTACACACACACATCTGGACTGGAACCATGGTGGGGGCAAATGATTAAAGCCACCTTCCTACCATGCCATGGTCATAATCTGGTTTGAGGCCATGCAAGGGCTAAAGGCATGAATAACATCAGGTCTAGTTTGACCCTGAGAACAAGAGCAAGAAAATCTTGATGTTGCACATGTATAACAGTCATAGAAAAGAAAAAACTGTGTGTGTGGGGGGGGGGAGAAACTGAAACCAGAAAAAGCCCAGTGAGGTATAAGCGTGCTCATGAAATACTGGGGGTTAGAAAATGATGGCTAGGGAATGCTGGGACTTTTTTTCTGTCTAAACATAAGAACATAATTAGAGCCATGCTGGATCAGACCAAGGTCCGTGTAGTTGAGAATTCTGTTCACACAGTGGCCAACCGACTGCCCATGGGAAACTCACATGCAGGACATGAGTGCAACAGCACCTTACTGCCCATGCTCCCCAGCAACTGGTATACATAGGCATACTGCCTCTGATCCTGGAGATAGCACTTCACCATCAGGACTGGTGGCCATTGGTATCCTTCTCCAGGAATTGATCCAACCCCCTTTTGAAGCCATCCAAACTGGTGGCCATCACCACATCTTGTGGTAGCGAATTCCATAGTTTACCGATGCACACAAGATTGTGCCCTAAGGGTTGGTTCCTGGATTTGGCTCCTGTGGGAAGATGGCTTTTGTTTGTTGAAGGTCCCTCTGCCCAATTTTTAGGGATCCCCCAAACTCCATAGTACAGAGCTTACCCCATTCAGCAGATTCTCCTGACTCCCTGGGTAGCATTTTCAGGGGTCTGGAGAGGCTGCAATGGGAAGGTGGGGGGCTGAGAAATCCACTTCTGCCAGCGCGGTTGAGCCAGCATGAATCTGGATCTGACCATTACAATAGGGTGGATTATTTTATAGCCAAAGCTTGGGATGAACCCCAACCCTTACCATTTCCTACAGAGCCCATCCTCTCTGCACGGACATCTTTCTACACATCCTACATAGGGTGTGGTCAGAGGTGGGGTGTGGCCAAAAGAGGGCAGGACTCCTGCCCTTTTATAGTCATTTAGGTGTTATCTGCATGGGAAGCTGCAAGGGCCAAACTGCCTTCTACATAACACCCAAAGGTTCAGGTGTTCTGACTCCCCCCTTTTCTTTATTGCACCTCACTATCCTAGCACGAGACAGCAGCACTTCCCAGCTGGTGATGTGGGAACTCCCCACCCTCCACTTACCTACCCAGGCAAAGTCCACAGGGCGGTGAGCAAGATAAGCTTTTCTCGCAGAGCTCCAGGGCACAGGGGCACTGAAACCGATGGCAGAAGGATGGCAATATCGCCACTGATCCAAGCAGAAGGACTTTTGATCTGCCTCTTCACAGCTTACCACGAGGTGAGAGAGAGACCTGGATGTGGTAGAGTGGGTGTCAGACAGCTGGGAAAGATGCAGTTAAAACTACCGGGGGGGGGGGGGGGGTTGGGAAGCCTTCTCGGCAAGAAAAAGCTAAAGCATTTGGGGGTATTTTAATTTAAGGGGGGGATCCAGTTACAGGATTGACATGATGGAGCAGGGACGTTGAATGTTTTTTTTTTTAAAACCAAGGGCCAAATTTCATTTCATAGCAGCTCTTGGGGGCTATGTTCCAGTGGTGGGTGGGGTTGAAAGAAATGAGAGAGGGCATTTTTTAAATCTAAAAAAACCAGCTTATTTTAGCTTAAAGCTCTTCCAGGAAGTAAAAGCCTTAGGAGAAGCATTTCCATCCTTTCGATTGGGGAAAACTGTACAAAAGCTGAGAAACCACCAAATGGTCAGTGGTTGGGGGGGGAGGGGGGTCCCGGGAAGAGGAAGTGTGTCTTCTGGGATGCCCAAGCAGGCAGAATTTTGAGGTCTTCTACCCATGTGACAGAGGTTTAGAAATGAACACTGCTGTGGAGAAAGTGGGCAGAGAAAACCTTCCCTTCTCTTTCTCCCATAAGAAAATGATGTTACAGGATGTTCATGACAGTAAACACGGGGGCGGTTTATGGCTCTCAATGCCACAAGATGCAGCGATAGCAGGGGTGTCGAACCTCATTTGGCCCGAGGGCCAGATCCAATTTCAGAGACACTCTAAGGGACCGCATTCCAGGGATGGGTGTGGCTGAACACTTTGGGAGAGGGCCAAAGTCAAAAGGGGCAGGCTTACGTTCCCCCCCCCCCCATAGGAAAAATCAGTGCATTTTAGCTTCAAGGTCATACTGCTAGTAACTAAGCCTTAGGAGAGGCATTTCAACCTCTTTGAATGGGGGAATAAGCACGGGAAAACTGGGAAACCACAAAATGCTTGGCAGTCTGGGGAAAGAAAGTGGGACCAGGGGAAGGATGGGTAGCTATCTGGGGAACTGCAGAGGCTGAGATTGGGGCCCATAAGCCTGAGGTTCCACACTCCTGCTATTTATTTATTTATTTATTACATTTGTATACCTCCCCATAGCCGAAGCTCTCTGGGTGGTTTACATAGGATTAAAAACAATTAAAAACAATATACAAAAATTAAAACAGCAAAAACATACAACATACACACAATCTGTACATTTAAAAACCACTACAACACTTCAAAAAAGCTACATAAACAAAACAAAACAAACCCAGGCTCCTCAGATATTGCCAAATGCCTGAAAGAAGAGGAAAGTCTTGACCTGGCGCCGAAAAGATAACAATGTTGGCGCCAGGCGGGCCTCGTCGGGGAGATCATTCCACAATTGGGGGGCCACCCAGAGAAGGCCCTCTCTCTTGTTGCCGACCTCCAAGCTTCCCTCGGAGGAGGCACTCGGAGGAGAGCCTTAGATGTTGAACGTAGTGTTCGGGTAGGTTCATGTCGGGAAAGGCGTTCCGTCAGGTATTGTGGTCCCAAACCGTGTAAGGCTTTATAGGTTAAAACCAGCACTTTGAATTGGGCTCGGAAACATACAGGCAGCCAGTGCAAGCGGGCCAGAGTAGGTCTTATATGTTCGAACCTACTGGTTCCAGTTATCAATCTGGCCGCTGCATTTTGCACAAGCTGCAGCTTCCGAACCACCTTCAAAGGCAGCCCCACGTAGAGTGCATTGCAGTAATCTAACTTGGAGGTTACCAGAGCATGGACAACTGAAGCCAGGTTATCCCTGTCCAGATAGGGATGTAGCTGGGCCACCAACCAAAGTTGGTAGAAGGCACTCCGTGCCACTGAGGCCACCTGCGCCTCAAGTGACAAAGATGGTTCTAGGAGAACCCCCAAGCTACGAACCCGCTCCTTCAAGGGGAGTGCAACCCCATCCAGAACAGGTTGAAGACCCTCCATCTGGTCAGCGGAACCACCCACTAACAGCGTCCCAGTCTTGTCTGGATTGAGTTTCAGTTTATTAGCCCTCATCCAGTCCATTGTCGCAGCCAGGCACTGGTTCAGCACATCCACAGCCTCACCTGATGAAGATGAAAAGGAGAAATAGAGCTGCGTGTCATCAGCGTACTGATGACAACGCACTCCAAAACTCCGGATGACTGCACTCAACGGTTTCATGTAGATGTTGAACAGCATGGGGGACAAAACTGACCCCTGCAGAACCCCATACTGGAGAATCCATGGGGCCGAGCAATGTTCCCCAAGCACCACCTTCTGGAGCCGACCCCCCAAGTAGGAGCGGAACCACTGCAATGCAGTGCCTCCCACTCCCAACTCAGCCAGTCGTCCCAGAAGGATACCATGGTCGATGGTATCGAAAGCCGCTGAGAGATCAAGGAGAATCAACAGAGTCACACTCCCCCTGTCTTTCTCCCGACATAGGTCATCATACAGGGTGACCAAGGCTGTTTCCGTACCAAAACCAGGGCTGAAACCCGACTGAAATGGATCCAGATAATCAGTCGTATCCAAGAGTGCCTGGAGCTGGCTCACAACTACCCGCTCCAGGACCTTGCCCAGGAATGGAACATTTGCTACTGGCCTGTAATTATTAAGATTTTCAGGGTCCAGGGAAGATTTCTTTAAGAGTGGTCTCACTGCCGCCTCTTTCAGGAGGCCTGGGACCACCCTCTCCTGCAAAGAGGCATTAATCACTTCCCTGGCCCAGCCAGTTGTTCCATCCCTGCTAGTTTTTATTAGCCAAGAGGGGCAAGGATCCAATATGGAAGTGGTTGCACAAACCTGTCCAAGCACCTTGTCAACGTCCTCGAGCTGCACCAACTGAAACTCATCCAAGAAAGCAGGACAAGCCTGTGCTCTGGATACCTCACTAGATTCACCTGCTATAGTACTGGAGTCTAAGTCCTGATGGATGCCAGAGATTTTATTCTGGAAGTGCCCAGCAAATGTATTACAGCGGGCCTCAGATGGTTCTACCATGTCCTTGGGGCCAGCATGTAAAAGCCCCCGGACAACTCAGAAAAGCTCTGCTGGGCGGCAGGTTGATGATTGAATAGTGGCAGCAAAGAATTGGTTTTTTTTGCTGCCCTCACTGCTCCTGAATACAGCTTACCATAGGCACTTACCAGTGTTTGATTGCATCCATCAGGAGTTAGTCTCCATCTGCCCTCAAGCCGTCTCCTGTTTTGTTTCATCACTCTCAGCTCTGGGGTATACCACGGAGCTGTACGAGCTCTACACAGGAGAGGGCGCTCAGGAGCAATCGTGTCAACTGCCCGGGTCATTTCTGCATTCCACAGATCAACCAGGGTTTCGACAGGAGAGCCAGCCCTATCAGCCGGAAAACTCCCCAGAGCCCTCTGGAAACCATCTGGATCATTAGCCTCCGGGGGCGGACCATCTTAATGGGTCCCCCACCCTTGCAGAGGGGAAAAGCCGCTGTAAGTCTAAACCTCAGCAGGTGGTGATCTGACCATGACAGAGGGGTTGATGTAAAGTCCCCCACTTTCACATCCCCATCTCCATGTCCAGTTGAAATAACCAGGTCTAGTGTGTGCCCTGCTACATGCGTCGGGCCGATGGCATGTTGGGACAGTCCCATGGTTGTCATGGAGACGATGAAATCCTGAGCTGCCCCAGATAAAGTGCCCTTGGCATGAATGTTGACATCCCCCAGAACCAAGAGTCTGGGGGACCTCAACAGTACACCAGAGACCACCTCTGTCAGCTCAGCTAGGGAGTCTGTTGAGCAGTGGGGTGGGCGGTACACCAACAGAATCCCTAATCTGTCCCGTTGGCCCAACACAACACAAGGGGATTGGACAATCATGGAAGGTAGGTCTAGCATTAGGGCTAATCACCATGGCCCCTATATGGAACCTCATGTTCAGGGACAACATGCTACTGAATATCAGTGGTTGGGGTGGGGACAAGAGTCAAAGAGGGCCATTGCTTTCGTGTCCTCTTGGGTTTGCTGGCAACTGTGTGAAAAAGGATGACAGACTAGGTGGACCCTAGGTCTGATTTACCAGGGATCTTCTTATATTCCAATGAATGAATTATGTTGCTTGTGGGGTCTGGGATAGGGAGGATATTGTTAAGGCAGAGAAACATCTCCCCCAACCCCAGTCCTTTGAAGGTTCAGTGAGGATCCAGAAAGAAAAGGGAAGCAGAGTTAGAAGTCCAACAGTGGAACACAGTGGTTTCAGTTCGTTGAGGCAGTTATGTCTTGTAAATTTTGTTTTATGCGTGTGAGATTTGCTGCTATTACTGTTTTTATTACTACATCGGTTTCTGTTATGTGAATTTTACTTTTGTATGCTGTCTTAGGAGGCTCCTGTCCAGAGACAGATCGCATAGAAATATTTTAAATAAAAATAAAACATAACTTATTCCAGGATAGGGAAACTCTATCCTTAGAACCAGCTCAGAAGATGCTGGATAGGTGTAATTAGAGCCACAATTAATATCTGCAAACATTCAAAATAAATTTGGATTCCCTGCCCCCCCCCCCATTTGCCATGTGGTTTTTGTGGGAGGAAGTATGAATAAACATTTTGTATTTGTATTTTTGAACGAGAAATGGTTGCCTCAACATTGAAATGCCTTGACCTCACTGCCTGTCTGGGGCAAGCTTCAAATATGAAAGTTCATAAAGTCATAAGTTGTCAAATATTAATTGCCATCACGTGTTATCTATCAGATGTTGTGAGATAAGCCAGTACCCTTGTGTGCTAGCTGCCAGACACTGCCAAACAGGATTACTATTGGATGCCAACTATCAAGCACTGCCAAATCGCCCAGAGCCTGCAGAAGGTAGATTGGCATCTATGGATAGAGCAATGGATGACTGGCAGCAGAGAGGCAAAGGGTTTCTGCCCTCTGCGTTCCTTTCCTGGAAAATAGGAATTGTAACTGATTAACTTTGGCCACAACTTTGTGCAGCTCAGCTGGACAGTTCTAGACTTTTGGATTCTCCAATCTCCAATCTACATTTAAATAAATGTAAATTTGTGTTTGTATATGCAGGTGTTCTCAGTGCCACCACCAAGTTTTTTGAGGGCCCTTGAGCAAGACACCCTCCATGGGCCCCCTCTCTCAGTGAGTCCACCTTCTCACCACCATTATCACCAGCTGCTAATGCTTCTCATCCTCCTTCTCATCCTTGCCACCACTTGCTTGCTTGACAGGCAGAGAGCCAGGGAGAAAGTAGGCTGTGGCCTCTACTGTTCCTCCTCCTCCTCACCACCAGCATTGTCTGGACCAGATTGAGAGGCAGGTGAATAAGTAGGTTACAATGGTGATGACAAGGAGCAACTCCAGGAGGATGTTGGTAGTGAGTCCCTGTTGGGCCTTTGGCAGGTTCTCAATCATGCCTACCCTTGACGCCAGTCCTGGGCACAGTAGGTGAGTTACTCCACCTCTGAGCCACCATTTTGCATCTGGCTCCAGTTAGCGAACCTTTGGGCTCTAGTAACAAGCAGAAGGGAGATCCCCCAAGTCTGAAATGATGTCTGCCCGCTTTGGAAATGCCAAGTTCTTGGCGCCAAATCATTGACTTTCAAAATGTATTCCAGGGAACCGTGGGGTAATGGAAATTTATTTTGGATTCCTCAGTGGGAAGATCAGAAATGGCAGATGAGGTTAGGGAGATGGGAAGCTGTCCTACAGCAGCTCAGACCATTTGTCCATTCTGACATGCAGAGTAGGGATGTGCATTGTATCGGGTCCAATGTGCGATTAAAATAGGAGGAAATCGGGCATCCGATACCCAATTCCGATCCAATCCCATGGAGGTCAGTTTTTATCCAATCTGATTTTTTGGTGTCCGATTTTAATCGGGAAAATCAGACCTCCAAATAGGACCTTTCCCCCAATGCAAGTCTATGGGGAAAACACTGGGCCAGCCCTCCCCCCCCCCACTCGCGGTCCTTACCTGCCGGCATCCCGTGCTGCTGCCTGCTACTCCATACTCCTGAGAAACAGGCTTTGCGGCCTGGTTCTCAGTAGAGCTACATGCTGGGTGATGATGTCACCCACAGTGTCGCTCTACTGAGAAACAGGCTGCAAAGCCTGTTTCTCAGTAGTATGGAGCAGCAGTCAGCAGCTGACGATGGTGGCAGGTAAGGAGCGTGAGGGGGGAGAGAGGTCCCCCCCTTACCTGCCGCAGGACTGTTTATCAGTAGTATGGAAGCAGCGGATGGCAGCGTCGGACGCCGGCAGGTAAGGACCACGAGTCGAGGGGAGAGAGGGAGGGAGAGGGAGGACCCCCCTTACCTGCCGCTGTCGTCTGCTGCCGCCCGCTGCTCCGTACTACTGAGAAATAGGCTTTGTGGCCTGTTTTGCAGTAGATCGACGCACCGGGTGACATCATCACCCAGAGTGTTGCTCTATTAAAAACAGGCCACAAAAGCCTGTTTTTCAGTAGTATGGAGCAGTGGGCGGCAGCAGATGACGGCGGCAGGTAAGGAGCGTGAGGGGGGGAGGCAGGGAAGAGTCTCCCCTTACCTGCCAGAATCTTGCAGCATGGGACACCGGCAGGTCAGGCCCGCAGGTGGGAGGGGAGGGGAGGGAAGGAGAGGGAGGTCCCCCCTTACCTGCTGCTGTCCCGTTCTGCTGTCCGTTGCTCCATAGTACTGAGAAACAGACTTTGTGGCCTGGTTCTCAGTAGAGCGATGCGCTGGGTGACATCATCACCCGGCTCATCGCTCTACTGAGAACCAGTCTACAAAGCCTAATTCTCAGTAGTACGGTGCAGCGGACGGCAGTGGATGGCAGCGTGGGACAGCTGCAAGTAAGGAGAGTGAGGGGGAGCGAGGGGGGAGGGCCACTATTTTAGGTGTTTTCCCCATAAACTTGCATTGGGGGAAAGCTTTCTTTACCCAATGTAAGCCTATGGGGAAAACACCTAAAATGGCGGTCCGATATCAAAATCGGAACTTCCGATTTTGTATTGGATTCGATTAGATCTGATAACATGGAATTCCAATTTTTCCGATCCGATATTTTACAAAATCTGAAGTTCCAATTCCGATACCGATACAATTTTTGGGGTCTGTGCACATCCCTAATGCAGAGGCTTTCCATGGTCTCAGGAAGGAGATATTTCCCTTTGCCTGCTCTCTGGAGATATATAGATATATAGATATATAGATATATATCTATAGATATATAGATTGCAGATACCAAGGATTGAACCTGGGACTAGGGCTGTGCATGGACCCCCCCCGATCCGATCTAGATCCTGATCTGGGAGGTCTGGATCAGGCCCAATCTGACCCATGTCAGATCAGGCCATATCCAATTCGCCTCAGATCTGGATCTGGATCCGCTCCGGGTCCGTGCAGAGCCCTCCCTCCTTCCCTCCCTCCCCCTAATCGCCCTGCTTACCTACAACCTCCTCCGTGGCATCCTGCGTGGCGTCCTGCCTCCTCGATGTCAGCTGGCCTCTTTCCTGCTTGCGCCAGGTGATGACATCACACGCCGTGACTGGCAAATGCAGCGCTTTGAGTGCCGCATTTGCCGGTTGCGCCAGGTGATGTCATCAACCGGCACAAGTGGGAAAGTGGCCAGTCGACATCGAGGAGGCAGGACACTGTGGAGGATGCCACGGAGGAGGTTGTAGGTAAGCAGGGTGATTAGAGGGAGGGAGGGAGAGAGCGGGGAGAGAGGGAGGGAGGGCTCTGCACGTACCCGGAGCAGATCAGGGTCACGGATCGGGATCACGGATCCGATCTGGCCCCAATCCAGCCCCGATCCGGCCCAGTTTGGATTGGGCCTATATCTGGCTGGATTGGCCCGATCCGCTCTGGATCCGGTCACAGCCCTACCTGGGACCTTTTGCATGCAATCACAAGCTCTACCTTTGTGCTATTGTTGCCAAATAGGCAGGTTTGCTCACCTGTACAGATCTTCCTCTGGAGTGTATGACTGCAATGCCATGCTGCGTATAAGAATATAAGAAGAGCAGTGGTGAATCAGACCAAGGGTTCATCTAGTCCAGCATTCTGTTCACACAGTGGCCAATCAGCTCCCCACAGGAAACCCACAAGCTGGACACAAGTGCAATAACACTCTCCCACCCATGTTCGCCAGCAACTGCTATACATAAGCTTACTGCTTCTGATGCTGGAGGTAACATATAGCTATCACGACTAGTAGCCATTGATAGCCTTCTCCTCCAGGAATTTGTCCACCCCCTTTTAAAGCCATCCAATTGGTAGCCATCACCATGTCTTGTGGTAGAGAATCCCCCAATTTAACTATGTGCTGTGTAAAGATGTACTTCCTTTTATATGGCTTTTTTTTCTTAGGGCCACAATTTGCGCAAATAGGTATTTGCACTAATTGCAGTGACAATTTGTGCTAAGTTGCATAATTAGCTTATTACAGATGCAATTTGCATAATTTGCGCAAGTTGCAGCTGAAATTTGCACAAATCACACAAATTGAGGCTGTAATTTGGACAAATTGAGAAATATGGAAAATCTGTTAAACTGGCTCAACTTGCTGCAGACTGGGTCAGTCCAGTTAGCGGGAAATGGAACGAAGTCTAGAAGCATGTCAATCCCCCCCCCCCCCCGGATTCCTCCGACACTCTATACTTTTGCTTCCCTCCTCCTGGAACTTTCAGCTGGCTTTTTTCTGTCACTATCCTTTTCACAGCAGAAAGAAACGAAATAGGCCAAGTCCCTATGTTTTGTCTTGTGGAGGTTCATTAAAAAATAAAACAAAATAAGAATGATTGGGTTACGAAGGGGAGCTGCTGCAGGAAAGGAAGAAAAACCTGGAATAGGTTTCTTTGGGAAAGAGGGAAAGACTGTGTCTCTTAGCCTTTTAAACCCTGGTTTTGCAATCAGGTGCTTATTATGCTAGGACTTGCCAGGGAAATGGAGGCAATGCTCAACCTTCAAAAAGGGATATGCGAGCGACTCAGGCTAACAGGGATCAGTGCTATCTGTGCTATTATCCCATCATCTTAATTCTATTGGAGGAGCAGGCTGCCACTAGTTGGTTGAAAGACAAAGTCACTTTGCATGTGTTCAGAGGCACTTTTAGTATATTTTTACTCGCTAGTAGAAATAATATTTTGGCCACTACACCTGAACATAATTTGTGGACCCTTGCTCTTATTCCAGTTCAGTCATTCAATGCATCAAGAAACACAGTGGGTTTCTGGATGCACAAAGAAAAACGCTTGTCAAGAAAAACACTTGATTTTCAAAGTTCCTCAAATTCAACCTCAAAGCTCATTCTGTCTCTTGTCATATCAGATGGCAATCTTTGATTTTTTTGTCTATTTGCATGAAAATTTCAGTGTAGTTTTGTGCACATGTTTTCCAAATATATGCATCAAATGTGCAAACCTTAGCAGTGTATGCATTGTCCCCTCATTGTTTAAAGTACTTTTGTGTGCATTTTTCAAAATCATGTATCCTTCTCTTGCTTGGTATACATCAGGAGGGGCTTTTGAGTGGCCATAAGTAAGTTATTAATATGGTGGGAAATGTCTAGCCGAATGTCCCTCCCCTTAACCAGCTATGTTCTCATTTTTGCTATCTAAAGTGTGTATTTTTCACACAGGGGAGTGTAGACAGCATGTATTTCTCACTTTCCCAGTCATTCAATTTTAATCTTGTTCTCTTTTTAGGTTTCATCAGGCTGGGAAGATTGTCATTTGAACCAATTGTAAGTTGCTGCACCAGTTCCTTGTTTGGGCTGTTTTCTAGCATTCATCAGTATGGAAGGCATTAGGTTAGGATACGGGTGTCAAATCTCGGTCCAGAGGGCAAATCCAACCCATTTGGGGTCCCATTCTGTCCTTCCAGACTTCTCCATACGACCACACCCTTTTCCCTGGGCCTGCCCCTTTCCCTCAGCCGCCAATCATTTGGTGGCTTCTTGCGTTTTGCACTGTTTTTTCTGCAAGGCTACTCAAAAAGGCCCCTTTAGCTGGTACATTTTAAGAGAAAAATTGGTAGAATGCATGAGTGCTGTATTATGAAAATGATAGGTCCTAGACCAGGGATTTCTTAACCTGTTAGATAATCCGGCCTTGATCTCCCTCATCATAAAATAAATAAAACAAACTCATGGCCAAGGACATATATTCTTACCTGTTCTGCAAACTTCCCACAAGCCACCTAAATGGAGCTTCTGTACCATCACTAGTCAATAAACCACAATTTGGGGATCTTTCTCAGCCATACCTGGATGTGCTGGGGATTGAACCTGTGTATGCAAAGCAGGTGTTCTACCACTGTACTATGCCTAAAGGCTAGGGCCAAGCCAAATATTTGAACAGATTAAATGAAGCAGTAATGGTAACCCACCTCCACAGTTTTATCAGGGGCTGGGGAGAGCAGAGACAATAATATTCTGTGCATTGGATAATATTCTGTGCACTCATGGTGAAGTGGTGGGTGTGAAAAACCATCTCTTCTTTTAAACGTTTGTGTCTTTTTCTCTCCAAGGTGCGTCAATGAACTGCAGGTTCCTTCTTGGTTTATGTACGTATCAGGCAAGTGGGGTACTTGGCTAGTTTTTTTTGTTTTTTGTTTTGTGGGAATCACTGCTAGGTAGAAACTGGAGTTTTGTATTTGGGTACTGTATATGCCAAAGCTGAAGTTGAGACTGGTCAATTACCATACGGATGGATTGGATTGGATTGAATTGATTCCATTTATATACTAATTTTTATTTATTTATTTATTTTAAAAGAATTTTTTTTTTTTTTTAGGCAGAACCCCCTCAAGGTGACATACAAGATAAAAATGATTTTTGGATCGGATGCCATTTTAGGTGTTTTCGCCATAGGCTTACATTGGGGGAAAGAAAGCTTTCCCCCAATGCAAGCCTATGGCGAAAACATGGGGGCGGGTGAGTGGGGAGTTAGAACATGTTGTGTGCGGAGTACCCTCTAAAAACTCAACTGTTGAGTGGAGTTTTCACACTGCATTGACCAATGTGTTGTCTGAACTGAACCTCGTAGGACCAAAATGAATTGCCCCAGATGAGCATCTCTGAAAACATACAACGTGCAGAATTTATATCAGCGACAGAAATCACACATTCTTGGTTGATGGTTAAAAGAAGATGCAGAAGAAAAAGAGACGCTCAAAATCTTCTTGATGGGGTTTGGGAGATCCAGCTGCTGAACTCATGAGATATGTCCCCTTTCTTTGTCTCTACCCAGAATTGTAGCCAGCATCTTTGGGATAGTGTGTGGCTGTACCTGTCTTGTAAGACTTTGTGCCTGTTGCTGTAAAACTTCCCAGGGCCGCAGAGAGAACAGCCACTCAGAGGAACCAACAACAAACCTTCCCACCCAAAATCCTGCCTTTGTCCTGACTGTGCCACCATCAGCTCCATCACTGGAAGTGTTTGGGGAGCCTCCTCCCTATAGTGAGGTAAGAACAGTTGATGGTTTAGGGTCTTGACCCCCCCCCCCCCCCATAATTGAGAAGTCCATTTCATTTTGTTCCTGGTATTTAACAAACTAGTCTGGAAAATCAGGATACAAACATTCTTCTTTCAATCATATTCCTAACTGGAAGCTAACTCTTCCCTCCACAAAAATAACTGAAGATAAAACCTAGGCACAATGTCAACAAAACAGAAAGCTGCCTAATCCAGCATCAGATCCCCAGAGGTATCTTCAGCGTATGCTACCTCATAGCCTTTGTGTTTTCCAAACAGGAAAATGCTCTCATTCTCATTCTCTCTCCATAAAGAGCAGTAGTGAACCAGAAATTGTAATTATATTATTGGTTGTTTTGTAAGATGCTTTGGAAACCTTCTGGCTGAAAGGTGGAGGCAGAAATCGGGATTTAGAGGAATTGTTTAATCCATTCTGACTGTGGCTGTTTCTACACCAACCTGTTTACCCGAGACCGTCCCCGGCTGGTCCCTGTGTGTGCAAATGACATACAGGGACTCCTGGGGGCAGGCGGGGAGGGGGGGGCGGGCACTGGATTTCCCAGGGATATGGGCTCCCTGGAAAATCCCAATTTTTCCCCGGTCCTGGGAACTTCCCGAGACCACGGAAATGTGGCCACCAGTACTAGCTGTTGCCGTGCTTACTCACGAGTAAGCGCAGCAGCAGAAAAGGGCACGGAGCTGCACCATGCAGCTCCATACCCATCAGGGGAGAGGGGGGAGCAACTCCACCATCCCCATGATGGTGGGGAGGAGGCCCCCCCAATATTGGGCGTTTTTTTTTTTTTAAGACTTACTAGGGATGTGCACTGGATCGGACCCGATCCACGATCCGAGTCCGGTCCAGTGGGAAATCGGATAAATTATCCGATTTCCGATCTGACAGCTGGATCGGCCGATCCAATCCGAACCGGTCCGAAAAGGCTCCGAACCGGTTCGGCGGATCGGCGGATCGGCGGGCGCCCACTGGCGCCCACCGCCGCTTCCATTGGCGGGCGCCAGCGGGCGCCCGCCGATGAAAGTGGACAGCGGGGGGGGGAGGGGGGGGCTTACTTTCCCGGCCCGTTCGCTCCCGTCCGGGGCCGGCGGCTACTACCAGCGGGTTCTGCGGCCTACCCAAGGGTGGCGCGCCGGGTGATGTCATCACCCGGCGCGCTACTCTAGAGCAGGCCGCGGAGCCCGCTGGTAGTAGCCGCCGGCCCCGGACGGGAGCGGACGGGCCGAGAAGGTAAGCAGGGGGTGCGTGGAGGGGAGGAGGGGGCGCGCGGAGGGGGGGAGGGGGCCCTTACCTTCCCAGCCCGTTCGCTCCCGTCCGGGGCCGGCGGCTACTACCAGCAGGCTCCGCGGCCTACTCCAGGGTGGCGCGCCGGGTGATGTCATCACCCGGCGCGCTACTTGAGAGTAGGCCGCGGAGCCCGCTGGTAGTAGCCGCCGGCGCCGGACGGGAGCGGACGGGCCGAGAAGGTAAGCAGTGGCGGGGAAGGGGGCTTACCCCCCCCAGAGCTGTCCGCTTCTATCCGCTGGCACCCGCGGGCGCCAGCGGATGGAAGCGGACGGCTCCAGGGGGGGTAGGGAGCGCGGGGGAGGGGGCTTACCTGCCGGGGCCGTCCACAGCGGACGGCCCCGGGGGGGGAGGGAGTTAGGCCCCCCCTCACCCACCCGCCGCCATTTTTTCCTCATAGACTTGCATTGCAATGCAAGTCTATGGGGAAAAAAATGGCGGCCGATCCAAAAATTTACGATTTTTGGGTCGGGATCGGACTCGATCCGGTCCGGGGGGCCTCCGATTTTGTCCGAACCGGTCCGTGAGAAAATTGGAGGTCCCGATCCGGGTCCCGATCCGATCCGGGGGGTCCGTGCACACCCCTAAGACTTACATTTTCCGGTGGAGTGCAAGTGTGCTTGCTCTTCAGGCCCACTGTAAAAAAAAAAAGTCGGGTGCCATGGCGCGACAGCCCTCCTTCCTCCCAGGATGATGTGCCTCCTATGTGGCTTAGAGCGATGATCCCAGAAGTAGGTACTTCCAGGATAGCTGCCCCTCCCTCCACATCTGTATGGTGTAGAAATGGCCTGTGTTTCATAGATTGTCGGCATCTTTCATTCTGTCATCCACTCATTGATGGTATCTGAATTTGTTTAGAAAGGTAATAGAGATGGCCGGACTCCTCCACTGAGCACAGGTGTTTGCCCGGGCACTACTGCCACCCGCCCCCACTAGCCAGGCCATGAGAGCTCTAGAAGGCTCAGTGAGCAGTCCGGGAACTCCCGCAGTCGCCTGCTTCTCCCTGAGAGCTGGCATTTTTATGGAAGATTGCAGCTCTGGAAATTGCGTATATTGAATTTTGCACAAAATGGTGGCTGTACGGGGCTATCCCCACAACACTAGAGGTGTAAGCGACCCTCGCAGCTTGGCAAGTGGGATCTGGGTGGCCGGGCAAAGGGGAACTCACCAGACTCTGGAACCCAGTCCCTAGAATGTATGCAAATTTTGTTCCCCTTACGCTACTGTGAAATAGCTTTAACGCAAATTTGTGCAAATCCTCCATGAAAGTAAAAAAGCAGACTATGTCTGCAGAATTTATGTGACTTGGGAAAGGATGATCCACTGTGGAATCTGCAGGCTGAATTCACAGGAATACAAACTACAAACTCATTTAAATCCATAATGGAGTTCTCGGACATTCCTAGGTGGAAATGTTTTAAATGAACATTATTTCATTATTTATTTTATTATTTCATTTGTTCATCTAAGCAGGAGATTCCTATTATTTAGGTGTCTCCTGCTTAGCTCACTTGCACTGGATCCCAGGATCTCAAGGAGACCTTATTGCAAGAAACCTCTTTCTAGCTGCTAGAAAATCTCCTTCCCTGGAACTTCTTAATAGTACTGCGTGTGAAATATGTGTGGTCATGATGCTCACAGGAGAATAAAAAATGGCAGTGAAACATTTTATATCATTTTCTCTAGATTGCGTGGAAACCATACGATTACCCAGCTCCTCCCAGTCAGCCACCTGCCTATGACAATATTGCCATGGAGGATCTTCCTCCGGTGGTTGCCTTCAGACCTCCAGGATCCATGCTTAAGGATACTTTCTAAAGTGCCTTAGGTTTCTGCTGCTATTATCTGGAAGACTGAGAAGAACATGCCTTGATGGATCAGACTATAATCAATCTATCTAACTTTCCCTTCCTAAGGGTGCCCCAACCAAGTTCACAAGCAGGATGATATGACAATGGCCTTTCCCAACCATTTATATCCAACATCTAGTATTCAGGCTATAATGTCTCTAGATATGGAGGTTCCATCTAGCCATCATGGCTAATAATTTTAGCAAGTGAACCCTCCTCCAGGATTTTGGCTAAAGCTTTCTAAAAGTCATCTAAGCGAGTGACCATCATGCAACATCTTCTGGTTGTCACTGTGGTTGTGTACCTAACCTTCCTCTTTTATCATTCCTGTTATTAGTTAAGAAGCTAGTGGCCAATATGGGGAAACTCTGTGTACCAGAAGTGGCCCACGGGCCAGAAGTTTCCCATCCTCACTGTACATTATGTTTTTGTTTAGCCTGGATTTTTTTTTCTGTAATAGTGTATAAAGATAGTAATATATTTTTGGAAATCATTTAGGGTTTTGTTTTGTCTTTAGTGGAATTTGAATTGCCGATCCTTGAGTTAGGAAGGTGAATTTAGGAATAACAAACATTTTATTTACATAAATTATGAGAATATGGAAATATAAAAGAATTTTGGGTGAATGTCTGCAACGAATGGTGTAAAACAACCAAACATAAAGTAACTTGTACTCCCAAAATTGCATTATTGATGGACCAAATAAGGAGGCACCAAAGAAATTCTTACCATTTTACTAGCAGTGGGTATAGCCAAGTCATGGAAATAAAATACTGCCTCTTCGATGGAACACTGGCTACAATAATATATGATATGTTGCACTGGTTGAAAAAGTATCTATGAGCACCTCTAAACAAGCAATGTATAACATGATCGTGACTGTCCACTCACAGAAATTTGCGGGTCCTTTTGATGACATTGTGAACTTCCTCCTTTCCCCAGTTATTCTGTATTTAAAAAAAAACACCTTGGCTATCTTAAGTATCTCAGGATTTTCTACTGTGTGCAGCCGATGTTGCGCTACATAATGCCCTCTAGAGAGGTGCTATCCCATTCACTACTATGAGCACCCAGGGGAAGAGAACTTTTCAGTTACAGACCATGTGGCAGCCCATCTCTTCTCATGTAATTCAGCTCATTACCATTGCATAAGAGAAGCAGAAAGCAAAGTGCTGGTAAGCAAACGTGTTTTCCCTTTACTCTAAAGAAGCCCTAAGCCTCTAAGAACAGCACAACGAAATGATGACACTGAGAACTCTACAGAAACGTGGTTCTGTTTTATAATATATGGAAATAATTTTTAAAAGACAATATGCAGAAACCACCAAGTACACATAGATAACTGTGGAGAGGCCAGGGTGACCATGTGGAAAGGAGGACAGGGCTCCTGTATCTTTAACAGTTGTATAGAAAAGGGAATTTCAGCAGGTGTCATTTGTATGCATGCAGCACCTGGTGAAATTCCCTCTTCATCACAACCGTTAAAGCTGCAGGAGCCCTGCCCTCTTTTGTAGAGTGACGAGATACAAAAGAGGGCACTGCTCCTGCAGCTTTACGTGAAAAGTCCATTTCTGCCAGCACAGTTGATCCAGCATTAATCTGGATCCAACCCTTACAAAAGGGTGGATTATGTTATAGCCAATTTTTGGGATTAACCCAGACCCCTTATCATTTCCTACAGAGTCCCTCCTCTCTGCACAGACACCTTGCGACACACCCTACAAAGGGTGTGGCAGAGGTAGGGTGTGGCCAAAAGAGGGAAGTGCTTCTGCATCTTTAATAGTTGTTCAGAAGTTGCATGCTGCCAACAGCCATAACAGGAAATGGTGACAATGGCTGGCTGGGGAATGCTGGGAGTTGTAGAACATTTTTTTCTGTCTAAAATGCATAGGATTGTGCCCTAAGACTTTTTACTGTAAAGGAAAATCTCAAATGGCCTAGCAACTCAATGTAATTTTCTTAATCACCCTTCCCACCCTGATTTTCTCCAAATGTGTTGGTCATGTTGGTCTGCAACTCACATCATCCCCAGAAAGCATGATGGGACATGTAGTCCAATACCTCTGGGGATTGGTGAAGCCTGATCTTATTTAACACACAAACAGCAAAGTGGACCTGTGTGTGTGTCTCGTATTGATTCTTTAATTAGAATTGAAAGTAACATTGTTTAGGAAGCTGCAAGGAATGTGATATACTACTACCCAGATCACTTTTCATCTGAAACAGTTGTAATGAGAATCAGCCACTTGGCAAAGGAAAGGAACAAGGGGGCATTTCATCGGTTTGGTTCAAAACTGGATGCTAGATTCAGAAATTGGAAGGAGGCTTTGTGCTTCTCACTAACTCACATGGATTTTTATTTTTTAAAAAAAGGCTATTGCTTTTTTATCTGTTTGTATGAAATGGATGAAATGTTCAGGAATAGTCCAATGCCAGATAAATAGGTGCAGTGGTTTTTGTGCTATGCTACTTTATGATTTGCTTCTACTTTCTCAGGGAGCTACTGACAATCCCCCCTTTTTATTGTAAATAACAACAAAACAGAACAGAAAATACATCGTGAAAAGGAAAAAAAAGGGAAAAAACCACACACAACATAGGCCCCCTCCACAAGGATGTGCTTTTGCGCCTGGTTCGGCGATTATGCGCATTATCGCGGAGGCGCATTTACTCCTAATCCCTCTGCACGGGAGGCGGCAAGAGGCGGCGAAGCGCATTAATTGATGTCCAAAAAGCGCTTTACAAGAAGTTAATGCGCATAATCGCTTGTTCACACGGCGAAAATGCGCTTTAACGGCCGGAGCAAAATAAAAGTCGCTATTTAACGCGCATTTGATAATGTGCATAATCCGGGAGATAACGCGCCTCTACGCCCGTTTTGCGCTCCGCTGGTGTGGAGGTAAAATTTATAATGAGCCTTCAAAGAGCATTAAACCTCTCTTGTGGAGGTAGCCATATATAGGAATATCATCATTTCCCCATCATTAAAAGAGAGAGTGTGTGTGTGTGTTACACATAGGTTTCGAGAAAAACAGACCAAATATCCATGTATTTATCCACTCGCAAGTTGCACCTTTAAAACACCAAAGGTTGATAGTGTTATTTGGACTGCAATCCATTGCATTACGGGAGGTGAGCATTTGACCTTCCAACGTGATAATATGTCTTTTGGCTGTCATAAGGGCTCTGAAGATCCATCTGCGCTGACCATGTGTTATCTTCCAAGAAGCTGGTAGGTAATTTAGGAGGACATGCACATCATTTCATATTATATATTGTTTCAGTACAAAGTTTATCCTTATTATAACCTCCTCCCCAAAAGGGGCGACTACGGGGCATTGCCAAAACAAATGAGTTAAAGAAGCATTAGATGCATTACATCTCCAACAATTGTGCAAGTTAGACTGACCGTTGTGGAGTCCAATAAACCCGAAGCAATTTTTATTTTGCTGACTAAGACATAGCCTCTGGTCCATAGAAGCTTCAAAGACAGATGCTAGGGCAACAGTCAATTGATTAGGCAAAATAGGACACTCCAATTCACTATTCCAATCTTGTTTTAAACTACGGATATCATATTTATTTACTGCTACTAAATACTTATATATATGGGTCATGGATCAACGTGTCAGTTCAGCTGTTATAAGTGTTTCTAACAGTGCTGGAGGCACTGAGGCTGTAAAAACAGCTGGACCAAACCTAGATTCCAGCAAATGTTGCAACTGCAAGTATTGCCATTGAGCAGTAGTAGGTAAATTATATTTAACACACAAGTCTGAAAAAGACAAAAACTCATTGTCTGGGCCTATTAGTTGATCCAAAGCAAAAATCATCTGTTCATGTCCTCCACAAGAACACTTTCTTTCCAATTCTTAAATCTGGGTTTCCCCATAAAGTTAATTTTGCATGAGAGAATGGATCAAACTGTAATTGACGTGATATTATATGCCACACCTCTCTAGCGGCCAGAATTGTAACAGGAGGGTTACTTATTCTAATATAATGAGAGTGAAGTGCTATCCATTTGGGAAGAGGTTCTAATCATAGGGCTTCCAGAACTGACCATGGCGGCAGTTCTGAGGGAACAGGAGAAGATCAAAACTTAGTACAAGCCAATAGATAGGCCCAATGGTACAAAGCAAGGTCTGGAAAACCAAACCCACCTTCTTTAATTGGAAGCTGCATCTATTCCAAAGATATTCGAGGTGGGGAAGAACCCCAGAAGAATTTATGAAACAAAGCGATAAATTGTTGAAAATATTTGCCAGGTATAAGCAAAGGAATCCCACGCATAACATAAAGAATTCGAGGTATAAGATTCATCTTAAGTTTGTTGACTTTACTGCACAAACTCAACTTTAACAGGGCCCATCTATCTATATCTCATGCAATCTCACTAATCAGTTTATTTAAGTTTATTTTGATTAGTTGAGATAAATCTCTTGGAATAAGTATTCACAGATAGGTAATAAAATCAGAACACCACCAAAAATGGCCATTAGCCAACACACTAGGAAATATACTATCTCCAATTGGCATCAGTTCGGACTTTGACCAATTAATTGAGTAACCAGAAAGATCACCAAAGGTATTAATCAGTTCCATCAAAGCAGGAATGGATGCAAGAAGTTTAGAAATAAACAATAAAAGATAATCAGCGTAAATTATAATATTAAATTCTAAGTCAGCTTGCACAAACCCGTAAATACTATTATTCTGTATAATTGCACAAGCCAGGGGTTTCAAATGTAAATCAAATATCAATGGGGAAAGCGGACATCCTTGCCTAGTACCTTGCCCAAGTATGAAAAAAGCCAACAACTAACCATTGATCATAACTCTTGCTCCTGGAGTTGAATATAAAATTCTAACCCACTTCTAAAATCCTACTGGAAAACCAAAATTACTCAGTGTAGCAAGCATAAACTTCCAGTGAATTTTGTCAAAGGCCTTCTCAGCGTCCAAAGAGACAATGGCTGACTGGTCTGTTCTTTCTCTATTTAAAGCTATCAAATCCACAACTAGTATTAAATTATCAGCTCCCTGTCTGTTTTTAATAAATCCCATTTGATCTGGACTGACCAATGTTGTAATGACTTGTTGCAATCTATCAGCTAAAATTGCCGTTAATATTTGAATATCAATGTTTATTAGTAAAATCGGTCGATGATTAACAGTTAGTGTGGTCCTTGCCAGGTTTAGGGATGACTGTAATATAAGCATCATTTAATGATGAAGAAAGTGAACCCACTTCAAATATATATTTGTAAAGTTGATAAAGTTTTGGAGCTAGTAAAGTAGAAAAGGTTTTATACCACTCAGTTGGGAACCTGTCTGGACCTGGGGATTTTCCATTGTTCATACTCATAATTACTTTTGTAATCCCTTCGAGTCTTATAGGAGCCATAAGATACTGCTTTTGCGAGGAATCTAAGCAAGGGAGCTTAACCTGAGCAAAGAAATTATTCATATTTTGCTCCAATATCTCGCTACCCTTACTATACAACTCTGTATAAAATTTAAAAAATTGTAAATTTATATCGTTAGGAGAAGTGTGTATCATGTTATTGTCATCTTTAATGGCAGAAATGACATTCCAGTGTTTTTGGTGTTTAAGACAATATGCCAAACTTTTTCAGGGACATTCCCTTTTTTTTAGGGATGTGCACGGCCCTGAAAATTGTATCGGAATTGGAATCGGGATGTCCGATTTTGACCTGTACCGTATCGGATAAAATTGGACATCCCTCGAATCGCTTCGGATCCAATTCCAATACGAAAATTGGACATCCAATGCAAGCATCGAATGCCTATTTTCCCCTAAAGGCTTGCATTGGAGGAAATAAACTGCTATAATTTCTTTATTTTAAAAGTCAGATACATGAAACTTGGTGACCTTGGAGATGGGATGTTGCTAGTCATGTGTGCCAAATTCCAGATAAATCAGTGCAAGCGTTCATGGCTATGAATTTTTGAAAGATCGTGGTCCTGGATTTGATGAAACACTTGCACCAATTTCTCTGGAATTTGGAACACATGACTAGCAACATCCCATCTCCAAGGTCACCAAGTTTCATGTCTCTAACTTTTAAAATAAAGAAGTCATAGCAGTTTATTTCCCCCAATTCAAGCCTATGTGAAAAACTCCCAAAATGGCGGTCCGATGCTCCGATTCTATCCGATTAAAATCGGATCGAAAAAAATCAGTTCAGATAAAATCGGAGCTCATCAGACCAGCATCAGAATCAGGAATCAGGTGTCCGATTTCCCTCGATTCACTTCGGAATTGGACATCGAATCTGATACGATGCACATCCCTTCTTTTTCCCATTATACATTTTTATTTATTGACACAATTAGATGAAATTTGCAGGAATAGTTCCCCTTCTTAGGGACTGAGCCTACCAAGACTAAGATTAATAGGTGCAGGATGTTTTATGCAAAAACAGCCATTATATTTTGAGGGTATCAAGAAAAAAGGCACTGTTATCTCCCTATGTTCCTTGTGGACTATTCTTCTGAAAATGACAGACAGCATAGAGGTGACCCTATGTAAGGAAACAGCAGTTTCAGGAGGATAAGTGTAGTGGTTTGTGTGGAAGGGGAATTGTTAGATTTGTGTGGGTGGGTGAGTGATTTGTTTCCCCCTTTCCTTCTGCCATTTTTTAAAGCAATTTGCATGAAAATGGTACACATCCTAGAGCTGGCTCCAGTCAAGAAATCTGCAAGTTTCAGGAGGATAGATCCATGGACTAAAGGAATTATGATAATCGAAAAGCAGTTTAAGGCATTTTCATTGTGAAGCCCAGTGGTGTTGGGTGAATGGCCACTGCATGGACCCATCCTTGCCCATCCCAAAAGCATTGGGCTTAGAGAGCTCTTGATAAAACATGCCCTACAATTAGAAGGTGAACCTGTCAGTCACTCAACCTCAGTCCCTGCTTCCCCTGCCCCCATTAGCTTTTAAAGCAAGAAAGCAAAATACATGATTTTTGGAGACACGTTTCCTCAGCCGAATTGTGGATGAAGCTTCACGCAAGGTCCTGCTTAGGTTCTGGTCACTTCTGCCAGAAGCCCACTTCACCTGCGGAAGCACCAAAAACTGTCCAAATGGGTCTAATTTGGTTTGGGCTAAAACCGATGCACATCTTCGCTACACAAAATAGCAGCAGCTCTTCAGTTTTTTTCAGATGGGGTCTATGCCAGACCTATCTGGAGATGGTGGGTATTGAACTGGAGGCCTCCTATATGGATGACATCTGATGTACCACTAAGCTATGGCCTCTCCCTCAAGTGTTGGCTGGCTGGTATCTCCTCCCTCCCCCCCCCAGCTTCCACCCTCCCAAGGGTCACTGTGCCTCAAGCAGCATTGCATTCTGGGGTCCTGTTTCCATTGGAATCCTTTCCTTGCTGCCTTCTCAGCTGGCAGGCCTTGCTCCTTGAACTGTGCTATCATCCCTCCTGCTATTAAGTGTGTCAGGGCAGAGTCTAAGAGGACTTTGTGGCTGCTGCCACCTGAGGCTGCTGAGCTGGCAAACCAGAGTTTTTCCTAGGGGTTGGGGGATGGGGAAGTGTCATGGCAGTATTTTGTAATGAGCAGGATGGTGTGGATGTCTGTTCCCCTAATGTAGAAGACAGAAGGCAAACCAGCATCTTAGCAATACGGGGAGGGGGGTAAAAAAAGAGAGAGTAATGAAGGCTTATTTTCTTGGGAGGGGGAAATTTTCAGGAAACAAGTGGCTGGGAGAGGTTTAAAACTTTAAACTTCCCATCCACTGTAGTCTTGATCTGGCACAGGGCCCTGCATGTTTACTTGTGAGCAAAAAAACCAAAGAGGTTCAGCTGGATGCTATGTATGTAACATAGCTTGACCCTTAATAATCTCCCAGAATGGCTAATGTAAGTAAACCACTAACATCACAAGCCGTACATAAAGAATAGCAGAAATGATTGTAAATCAGCATAAAACAGAAGCAGTTGGGGATGAGGGGAACAAATGAACATATCAGCCATATTAAATAGGGATGTGCACTGACCCCCCGGATCGGATCGGATAGCGGATCGGAATCGGACCTGGGGGGTCGGATCGGATCGGATCGGATCGGAGGATGGTCGGATCGGATCGGACCGGATGTCCGATCCAGATCGGACGCCATTTTGAATGCTTTTTCCCATAGCCAAGTATTGTTTTACAAAAACGCCTATAACTTTTTCATTTTTAAAGATAGAAGGATGAAACTTGGGCACATTATACACTGGTTAGGGATAGTTATCTGTGAGAAATTTCAGAAAGATTGGTGCATGAGTTTTGTGGCAATTAATTGTTTAATAAATACCCAGAAATACCTATAACTTTGTCATTTTTAAAGTTACAAACATGAAACTTTGCCACATTGTAGGTGGTACCTTGGGACCTATCTGTGAGAAATTTCAGAAACTTAGGTGCTTGCCTTGTGTGGCAATTAATTTTAGAAAAATGGGTAGTAGTGGGGTAAATACATTTACGCCTCCCATTTTTTTATTTTTGAAGATACAAACAGGAAACTTGGGCACATTACAGGTACCACTTGCCTTGATATGTGTGTGAAAAATCAGAAACATTGGAGCTTGCCTTGTGTGGCAATTAATTTTTGAAACAATGAGGAAAGAAACACCTATAACTTTGTCATTTTTAAAGTTACACACATGAAACTTTGCCACATTGTAGGTGGTACCTTGGGACCTATGTGTGTGAAATTTCAGAAACATAGGTGCTTGCCTTGTGTGGCAATTAATTTTTTAATAAATACCCAGGAATGCCTATAACTTTGTCATTTGTAAAGTTACATACATGAAACTTTGCCACATTGTAGGTGGTACCTTGGGATCTATGTGTGTAAAATTTCAAAAACGTAGGTGCTTGCCTTGTATGGCAATTAATTTTAGAAAAATGGGTAGTAGTGGGGTAAATACATTTACGCCTCCCATTTTTTTATTTTTAAAGATACAAACAGGAAACATGGGCACATTACAGGGAACACTTCACTTGATATGTGTGTAAAATTTCAGAATGATAGGTCCAGGCATGTGGTGGCAAGGTGTCTGCACACACCACTTTGAAGACTGTAGAAAATTTCTCCTGTAACGATCCCAGCGAGAGAGAGTGATCCTAGGCTCAGCCGTTCTGCTTGAGTGAAAGTATCAAAGCAGACACGAGCCAAGTGCTACTTTGTTTCTCCTTTTGTAATGGATACTAGCTCAGTTGCAGCCAAGCGTGCAAGGATCAAAGAGATGAGAGAAAGTGTTTCCTTCTTCTTCCCCGGAGGCGGGAGGGTGCAATTGACAGCCCCAGCCTCTGTGTAAAAAAGGTTAATAACTTTTAATCTAAAAAATTCGTAGCCACCAAATGCCTGGACCTATCATTCTGAAATTTTACACACATATCAAGTGAAGTGTTCCCTGTAATGTGCCCATGTTTCCTGTTTGTATCTTTAAAAATAAAAAAATGGGAGGCGTAAATGTATTTACCCCACTACTACCCATTTTTCTAAAATTAATTGCCATACAAGGCAAGCACCTACGTTTTTGAAATTTTACACACATAGGTCCCAAGGTACCACCTACAATGTGGCAAAGTTTCATGTATGTAACTTTAAAAATGACAAAGTTATAGGCATTCCTGGGTATTTATTAAAAAATTAATTGCCACAAAACGCATGCACCAATCTTTCTGAAATTTCTGACAGATAACTATCCCTAACCAGTCTACAATGTGCCCAAGTTTCCTGTTTGTATCTTCAAAAATAAAAAAGTGGGAGGCATAACTGTATTTCTCAATGGGCAAGTGCTTTCCAATGATTTTCTATGGGCAAGTGCTTTCCAATGATTTCCTATAGGAAAGTACTGTCCAATGAATCCCTATGGGCAAGTACTGTCCAATGAATCCCTATGGGCAAGTGCTGTCCAATGAATCCCTCATTGTTTCAAAAATTAATTGCCACACAATACAAGCACCTACGTTTCTGAAATTTTACACACATGGGTCCCAAGGTACCGCCTACAATGTGGCAAAGTTTCATGTGTGTAACTTTACAAATGACAAAGTTATAGGCATTCCTGGGTATTTATTAAAAAATTAATTGCCACACAAGGCAAGCACCTATGTTTCTGAAATTTCACACACATAGGTCCCAAGGTACCACCTACAATGTGGCAAAGTTTCATGTGTGTAACTTTAAAAATGACAAAGTTATAGGTGTTTCTTTCCTCATTGTTTCAAAAATTAATTGCCACACAAGGCAAGCTCCAATGTTTCTGAAATTTCACACACATATCAAGGCAAGTGGTACCTGTAATGTGCCCAAGTTTCCTGTTTGTATCTTCAAAAATAAAAAAATGGGAGGCGTAAATGTATTTACCCCACTACTACCCATTTTTCTAAAATTAATTGCCACACAAGGCAAGCACCTAAGTTTCTGAAATTTCTCACAGATAGGTCCCAAGGTACCACCTACAATGTGGCAAAGTTTCATGTTTGTAACTTTAAAAATGACAAAGTTATAGGCATTTCTGGGTATTTATTAAACAATTAATTGCCACAAAACGCATGCACCAATCTTTCTGAAATTTCTCACAGATAACTATCCCTAACCAGTGTATAATGTGCCCAAGTTTCATCCTTCTATCTTTAAAAATGAAAAAGTTATAGGCGTTTTTGTAAAACAATACTTGGCTATGGGAAAAAGCATTCAAAATGGCGTCCGATCCGGATCGGACCTCGTCGGATCGGATCGGATCGGAGGTTGATCGGATCGGATCGGATTTTCCCGATTTTGGGGCGGATCGGATTCGGATCGTGGATCGGATCCGATCCGATGCACACCCCTAATATTAAAATAAGGTGTGGAAACTCAGTATCCAAAAAGCCTTGGGGAAATAAGCATGATGTCTCATAAGAACTGCCCCCTCCCCACAATTATCCTTGAAGTGCCATCTTCATGAGCTTGAGGCAGGAAAGGAGCCCACAAAGCAGGACCAACAGGTTAGAAGGGGCTCCTGGCAGGCCACCAGTGCCCCCTTACACCAATGCCCCCTCTCTCTCCCTATTACGACAGTGGCCACACACTCAAAGGGTGGCTGGGAACTGCCATTTTGATTTCCCACAATGCTTTGGAGTTCCTGATGTAGTATCACTCTGAGGCATTATGGGAAATTAAAATGGAAGCTTGCAGACCTAACAGAGGTTTGGGCAGAGATCAATGCTGGTGAGTTCTGCTGGGGCACCAGGGCTTCGGCAGCTGCCCTAGGATGCTAAGTGCTGATGCTGAGTCTGCTGGAAAGGACACCAGGAGATAGTTATTCTGAAATCCAAGCCTGTACCAAACAACAGAAATGGTAGTGGAGTCATGCTGTTGAATTTCATCCTGCGTCTGCTTGTTGGTCAAAATGTGTGGATTCGTACCTTTGTAGTGAGCTTGGAATGTTAACTTACTAATTTGTTATTAATTTCTGAATAGACGGCAAACTTCAGAGCATGTGTAGTCTACATCTAAACTATGGTATTTCTACACATGTGTTGAGTGTAGGGATGCTGCGAGCACCTCACTTGATCTGGGGCCAGATCTACACCAAGCACGATATGACACGTTGAGAACAGGTTGAAAACCGTATATGGAGTGTGTCCTGGGCCCCAACAGTTGTCACTACTGTTATAAACTGTTTTAAAGCAGTCGTGTGGAGCCTACCTACAAATCTGGTGGACCCCCCACCCCTGGGATGCCAAAATAAAGCACTTCTCCTTCCAGCGTCAATGGCAGCTGTCACTTATGGATGGAGGAAGATGTGTGATTTTGGAAGCCTTCATAAATTGCACGCTTCCCCTTTCCCCCAAGCTGAGCTGCTTGGTTTGACCCTTTTCTTTTAGGAGGAAATGTGATGATGTCACTTCAACCCTTTAGGGAAAAGTTGGCGTTTCAACTTTTTCCACAAACAGGTTTGAAGGAACAGACAGATAACTTCTTTATACTTCCAGATACTGACCCATCTGTCTCTCCCATACACTGATTGGCAATGGCATGCAGAAAAGTTCTATAGAAGCAACCAATCAGGAAAGGGTACCATACTGTGGTGATGCATGAGATCATGAGGAATTATGCGAGTCCAAATGACAACTCTGAAGATGCCCTTCGATACGGTGGCATGTGCAAAAAACCGTTTCCACAGATCTCAAATTAAAGGAGAAAACTCTCATCCAAGATTGCACAGATGAATTCTTTACTTTCTCAGAAAATAAAAATTCAGCCCCAAGCTGCTTAGGGCTTTAAAAGTTAAATTTCCAGTTATGTGTACAAATTACTATATGTGAAAACTATGCAAATCTGTCTCTCAACCCCCCTCCTTTTTGATGATGCTTTTCCTCTTTTTTAAGCAATGAGGGGCTGCCTGGCCACCCTACTTTGACCACAGTGACGGCATCTCTATCCCCACTTAAAACTTGTAAAATAGCAAGAAATACAGAGAAGGACATGATGTCTTTACTTCTTTCACTTCTTGAAAAAGAAAGTTGACTGATGGCTACATACTACTTCCAGGATCAGGGACAGAATATTTGTGAATACCTGTTACTAGCTAACAATAATAAGAGAAAGCTAATGCCCTCATGTCCTCTTTCCAGGCTTCCCAGAGTCATGTGATTGAGAACTGTGGGAAACAGGATGCTAGATTAGATAGGCTTCTGGTCTGGTCAGCAGGTCTCTCTCATTTTTTTTTTAATGTCCAGCCCACAGTTTATTCCTGAGAGGGTGGCCATGGTTGGTGGGACTAGGCCTCTTTCTTGTGGTTTTGCCTTTTCAGTTTCTTCTCCAGGTACAGCAGGTCTATGTAAACGATGCGTCCAAGCACAGCTGAGGCACAAACCAAGCCTCCATGAACAGCTCCTTCTAGGCCACAGCAGACGACATCTTGGCCTGCATTATGGGGAGGGAAAGGTACACCTCAGAGAAAGCCCTGGCTGTGTTCACACCAACAGTGTAGTGGTTTGCAATTGTTGCTTGTTTTGCATGAATGGAAATACTGTGCGAAACGAATAGTGGTCGATCGTGAAAGGTGTGCAAAAATCCCCAAATTTGTGCAGTTTCCCCCCATACACTAAAGTTGGGCAGCTTTAGAAATCTGGGCAGATATGGAAACGTGTACAAATCTAATGGGAAAAGCTGCGCAATCTGAATGTGAGCATAAGTTTGGTAATTCATGAACATTTCTAGTGGATACATTTGATGTGCACTCGCAGTTGGGGTTACAAGCAGGGCAGGCTCGCATGGAAATTCTGGTACATCCTTACAGGCAACCATATATTGTTCCCTGATGCAATGCAAAGTATTTTGGGGTGGCTTGTTTTTCGAATGGAGAATTAAGATCCATTAGCTTTACAAAAGGCCTGCTCCTGGTAGAGATGACTAGGGTGGCCATATGGAAAGAGGACAGGGCTCCTGTATCTTTTAACAGTTTGTACTGAAAAGGCGGTTTCAGCGGGTGTCATTTGTATACATGCAGCACCTGGTGAAATTCCCTTTTCATCACAACAGTTAAAGCTGCAGGAGCCTTGACCTCTTTTGTATCTGGTCAGGAGGGCAGGGCTCCTGCAGATTTACCTGTTGTGATGAAGAGGGAATTTCACCAGGTGCTGCACGCATACAAATGACACCGGCTGAAATTCCCTTTTCTATGCAACTGCTAAAGATACAGGAGCCCTGTCCTCCTTTCCATATGATCACCCTACTGCTCGAATTGGGTTGTTGATTGATATGGATTAATGCAGCTGCCTGCAAATTTGGAGGCTTGGCTGTGGGGACTGTCATGATGAGAGCCTGCACTTCAATGTTTACCAATAGACTCACTTCAGTTTACCAAGGCCATTTAAAGTCCATAACACTCTTTGACCCCTGCAGGTTTCACACAGCGAGAGGACTGAAACTGAGGCAGGAACCAGAATACAGGCTCCTTTTTACTTAGGGTGACCATATGGAAAGGAGGACAGGGCTTCTGTATCTTTAACAGTTGCATAGAAAAGGGAATTTCAGCAGGTGTCATTTGTATGCATGCAGCATCTGGTGAAATTCTCTCTTCATCACAACAGTTAAAGCTGCAGGAGCTATACTAAATGTACCAGATATAGAAGAAATTCCCTTTTTTTTATACAACTGTTAAAGATACAGGAGCCCTGTCCTCTTTTTCATATGGTCACCCTATCTTTACTTGTTCACCTCTATCTAAAGCATCAGGTGGTAAGTGGGGTGGCTAGGGATGGAGCAGCCACTCACCTGTTAAATAGAGATTTTGAATGGGGGTCTTTGCTCTCATGGTGGCCACAGCCTTTGGAGAGAAGCGGTCTACATCGTGCTCTGCCCCATACATTTCACCCTGAGGGGCAGCTAGATAGTGCTGGTTGCTGAGTGGGGAAGCAGCTTCTACAAATTCTACCTAGGAAGGAACAGCAAAATATAAAGGAAGGAAAATAAGTAATGAGGAAATGTTTACTTTTCCCCAGGTAAGAAAAAAATAGCTTGTTTCTAAAAATAAAGTTTCTGGTGATGTTCAAACTCTCAGATAGTTCTCTCAGCCAATATCTATATCTATGTGTGTTGTGTCTGTGTATATTTTTAGAGATATTTTAGAGACTGTTCAGAGTTATATTCCCTGGCTGTAAAAAAAATGTATCTGCAGAATATTTGGTTGCCAGTGTCAGCTTTCGACACCTAAAGATTTTGCAATAGTAACCAACCATTGACATAATCTGACAGCCAGCATTTGAGGACAACTTTTATGTAGCAGCCAGAATTGAACAATATTTGATGGCTGACATGCAGTAAGCGGTCAGTATTGTCAGAATTGGACACAGAGCAATCAGTATTTGGCGATATCGAAGAGCAGACATGGAGAAGCTTAGGCAATGCAGGACGAGGTGCTCTGAACAGGGAGCAAGAAGTGAGGCCTTAGGGAATGGACTCACATCCTCTGTCAGCCTGAAGGATTCCATTTCGGAGAAGTTCTTAGGGGCCATATTCCAGAGGTGGATGGGGTCAAAGGCCAAAGGGCACGGGGTCAAAGACAAAAGTGAGGGATCAAAAATACCAGCACATTGTAGATTAAGGCTCCTATTGTTAGCAATTAAGTTTAGGGGAGGCCTTTCAACTTTTTGAATGGGGAAAACACACACACAAAAGCGTTTGGAAGTGGTCTTCTGGAGAATCCTGAAGAGCCAAATTGGGAGCCCAGAAGATCAGAATCGGCCCTTGGACATGAGGTTCTGCATCCCAGCATTAGGGCTTAATGAACAGGATTGGCCCTTGGGATCAGCCAACTGAGTAGTTTGGTAGGCTGGTACTACGGCCTAGGTAGTGTTCTTAAAGCATAGGCAGTCTACCAATCTAATAGAGCAGTGGTGGAACAGGAGGCAAGGCAGTAGAAACTGACTGTTGGCAATGCTGGTTTGATAACACAGCACCATACAATGTCAGATACGCTTGCCTGGAGCCTGCTCTGCTCCAACCATGTATTTTTAGGACAAAAATGGTGTAACAGTGAAAAGAAAAAGTGCAGAAAGAACAACCAACTAAAATGATCAAGGGGCTGGAGCATCTCCCCACAAAGGAAGGCTACAAAGACTGGGATTGTTTAGCTTAGAAAAATGGTGAGTAAGGGGAGAAATTATAGAGGTGTACAAAATTATGCATGGTGTGGAGAATGTGGATAGGGAGACATCTCTCTCTCTCTCTCTCTCTCTCTCTCTCTCTCTCTCTCTCTCTCATAATATTGGAATCCGGGCTCATCCCATGAAGCTGATTGTTGGGAGATTCAGGATAAATAAAAGGAAGTACTTCTTCACACAGCACGTAGGTAAACTAAGAAAATTTGCTACCATATGATATGATGGCCACCAATTTGGATGGCTTTAAAAGGGGCAAGACAAATTCCTTGCCCCTTTTAAGAAGGCTATCAATGGCTACAAGTCTTGATGGCTAGATGCTTCCTCTAGTATCAAAGGCAATATGCTGGGGAACATGGGTGGAGGGATGCTGTTGCACTCATGTCCTGGTTGTTGGTTTCCTGGTCAACAGCTGGTTGACCACTGTGTAAACAGAATGCTGGACTAGATGGTCCCTTGGTCTGATCCAGCATGGCTCTCCTTTCTGATGAACCCTTCCTGCATCCATTGCTTACCTTCCCATAGCCTTCTCACTGTCAGAGGCACAAAGTGGGGAGGTAAGTTGCAAGCAAAGGAAAGATTTAGCCCCCTCCCTTCAACTCAGATTCCCTTTTCACTCTAAAAATACACACACACACACACACACACACACACACATGCACACTTTTGCAGATCTGGGTCTGCCATTGTTATGTTATTCTGGCTGTCATTTTCTAAAGCAGAAGTTCACTTCATGATGAGCAATCCTTGCAATTCATCTCTTCTTCTTCTTCTTGAGCCCCTGCTCATATCAGATTCATGGGAATGAGCAGGGTTTTCTTCATTGGAAGAAAAAATTGGCTACTTTCTTTTGTCACGAAAAGGCGCATTTGCACAAAATTAACATATTACAGAGTTTTCTCAATGGGTGGAAAGTTCTCAGGGATCGAAGATGGAAGACACGACAGAGTATATTTGGAGCGTATTCTGCAAAATGGCCCTCTTTGTTGGGGAGGAAGGAAAAAGAAAATTCTCATGCATTTACTCAGAAACGTCACTTCTGAGAAATTTCAGTTCAGCTCTACCACACAACAGGAAACTGCATGATGGAACTGCACAGAGGAATAGGGCAAGAGGCATTTTCTGCTTTGTGGTTTTGAATATGAATGATCAGAGAGAGACTCTCATAGAATATTAAAAAGGTAAGCAAGCTGTGATGGTTTGACTTTTTTAATAATGTACATCAGGGATTGTCTATTTATGGCCCTCCAAAGGTTTTATCCTACAACTCCCATCAACCCCTAGCCAGCATGGCCAATGGTGAGGGATTATGGGAGTTGTAGGCCAAAACATCTGGAGGGCTACAAGTTACTCACTCTGATGTACATACCCACACCTAGAGGGCTAAAAAGTAGACCTGAGCCCAAATTTGAGATTTTTCTCCCCCTGCCTCCCAAAAGACCAGTTTGCAGAATTTTATCTGAATATTCCCCACCATTTTTGTGTGTCTGGAAGTCCCCATGTCCTTCCCCCCTCCCCCATACTCCAGAACAATGCTAGGCCCAGGATGCAAAATGGCGGAGAAGCTGCAACACAGCTGCTGTGGTTGCCTTTTGAAGCCTCACCAACTCTCCCCCCCCATGTCCACCCCACCCTGCAAAGAAAAAAAAAACCTTAGGGAAAGAGAAAGAAGTTGTGCTACTGGGCTCCATCCCTGAGAAAGTGCAGGAGAATTTCTCCATCCCCCCTGGAGAAATCTGGTGAAACGGTACACCCAACTGATCTACCCAGAGTGGTCATTTGTGCAGTGGAATATTAAGAAGGCACCAGCCAAGGCCATTACCTTATCAGAGAGTTGGGGAAACTTTGCCAAAGCCACATCTAGGAGTTGGTGGGCAATCTCCATCTTCAATGCCTCATAATCGGGCCCTCTCTTCCTCACATGGCCTCCAGCCCACTCCTCAAACCACTCATAGTGAGCCATGGTGAGCAACGTCATGCAGGAGCATCCTATAAGTAATTGTAAAGAGTTACAAGTAAATAGAAATCAAAACAAAGAGTAGTAGTTTCCCCAAAGCCCTAATGCCCTGTTAAAACCAGAGATGGAGCAGTCAGTCTGTTTCCAGTCCATGGAAACAAAAGTTTTTGGTATGAGCATTATATGCTTTGAAAACAGCATGTAGAAGCACCTAAAAAACGGAATTATTGCCCGTTTTGGAATCAAGAAATTGAATGGTTATATACAGCTCCTGAATAAGGAGACATCTCTGTAATGTGTAGAGCACAATAAAATTCTCCCCTTTTTTTGAGCACCAGAGTTTGCCTCCCCCTTTTGTTTCCAGTTTATGGTGCCTTTTCCCTCTTCATCCCTGCCTATTTCCAGTCCATGTCAGTTCTGCATGTATTCATTCTCAAGTCTATTCCATCCCATCTCTTCATCAATTGGTGGTTTTAAATATAACACACACACACAAATTGGAAGATATTTGCATTAGTTTTGAATGTACCCCCACCAACAATACACATTGTTGTAGCCATTATACCCTAAAATATATATTTTGTATGCATTTTTACCTAAAATACATATCTTACAAATATCTGAGTTACAGTTTTGGAGATAAGAACTATATCACAAAATTCAGAGCAGTGCAAAATTTGAAGGATCAGTTGTGTTCTTAAAATTCGTGTATTATTTTGGAAAGGACTGATCAGGTCAGTTCACTTAAAAATGTGGACCAAATGAAATTCTTGAGCAACCCTGGTTTGTGTATTAATCAGGTGTGCAAAACATGCGGCCCATGGGCCGCATGAAGCTCATCAAGCCATTTCTGGTGGCCTGCCAACCCTCCTGCATCTGCCCCGTGGCAGCACTTCCCAACTCTTGTTTATCCTCAATCTTTTAGAGAGAGCAAAGAAATCTGTTCCTTTATCTCTGATCCCTGCTGCATCCTTCTCCTTTCCCCAGCAATTCAGAATCAGCCCAGATCGCTGTTTTTGCGCAACAATGGTGCTAGAGTAGCAATCCGGACTTCTCACCCCTCATTGTATATCTCTGTCTCCTCACTCCCACCCCAATATGTGTCCCATCCGTGTGTGTGTGTGTGTATCCATACACCCATGCGGCCCCTGAGTACCCAGGAAAAACCAAATTTGGCCTTTGAGGCCAAAAAGGTTTTGAACCCCTGAACTTAATAAATGTTCTTCCTCCATTTAGCTCTTTCCCTCCCCTGCCTCTGTTGTTTCCCTGTGTTGATTTTTAGTTTGTAAGGCCCTTGTGATAGGGACCTCTCAAACCTGATCTTCATGAAGTGTCATAGATATGGTGCCATATAAATAAACACGTTACTAAAAAGAGTGGATAACCTCCTGTTTCCGATCTACTCCTTTCCAACAGGTAAAGTCAATATACCTGGATGCCTCTCTTGGTATGTGGGATCCTTAGCCGATGGGAAGCTGATGAAGATCATAGGGAGGTTGGTGCTCACTTCTTCTCTGGTTAGGCTAGCAAATTTTGTGGTTCTGCAGACGAAGAAAGGGGGAGATTGGAAGGCAGCAGCAGGGGCATAATAGCCTAAATGGAGGGTGGTGAGCTCTGGTCTTCCATCCTGAACTCATGAAGGTAGAGCTGCCCCTCAATGTCATCTACAACAACATTCGAAGTGAATTTGGAGTGTTGTGCTCAGTTGATCATGGGAAATTAAAATTATTGCAACAAAAATTGCTAGGTTTCTTCCTGTGTTTATATATTCGATTTATTAATTATTTGATTTATACCTTGCCTTTCTACCAAGAAAAATGGTGCTCAAGGCAGCGTACTTGATTAAAAGCATGATTAAAACAACAACAAAACAACATATTAATATACAATAAAAACTCAACAAGAACAGAATAAAAATAGCACGCAACCCAACAGACCCACTTACGGGCCAAGGGCCTCCTTGAATAAACTGGTCTTTGCCTTCCCAGTAGAGAGGGAGTGCCCACAACTGGCATTTTGAATTCTGTCTCCAAAACAGACTAGTTGACAGTGAGGTTGTTATAATAAGGAGGTCACATGCTCCCTGTAACCTGCCCAGTCCACAGTCCAGCTGTAGCATTCTGGACTAGCTGGTTGAATACTTTTCAAAGGCAGTGTTAGAACACTCCAAACAGGATGTAACTAAGGCATATTTGACTGTGGCCAGATAATATGTCTCTTGGAATGGGCACAGTTGGTGTGCTACCCTCAGCTGTGCAAATGTATTCCTGGTCATTGCCAAAATCTGGTTAGCCTGGTTCCGGGCTGAGTCCAGGAGTACTCCTAAACTATCAGCCTGAGTCTTCAGGGGGAGTATAAACGCATTCACCATGGGTTGAGTCCCTATTGCCTGATCCATCTTTTGGCGACCAGGAGCACCTCTCTCTGGTCTGGATTAAGCTTCCATTTGGTTAATCCAGTCCATTACTGACATCAGGAACTGGTTTAGAACCAGAACAGCTTTCTTGGAAAGAAAAAGTTGGGTGTCATCAGCATCTTGGCGGCACCAAACCCCAAAACTCCAGACGACCTTTCCCAATGGGTTCATGTATATGTTAAATAGATGGGGGAATACGATGGAACCCTGAGGAACACCACACCACTTTCTGAAATTGCCCCTCCAAGGACCAGAGCCACTATAAAACAGTGCCTTCCAGTTCCATCTCAGAGAGACACCACTCTGATTTACGATGATGTGTGTGTGTGGCAGGGTAACAACCAGCTTCAATTTCCATCCAGTGTGTGTGTGTGCATATGTGTAGGGGTGTGTGTGTAACAACCAGCTTCGATTTCCATTCTAGTGGAAAATGACCCCTTATGCAACAGGAAATTATGAAAATATCACATGGCACTACATGAAGATCTGACAGCAGATTTCCCCAACCTGGTAACCTCCAGGTGTTTTGGACTACAATTCACAATGATCCTGACCTTGGTCATGCTAGCTGAAGCTAATGGGAGTGGAAGTCCAAAACATCTGGTGGGCACTACTTCAGGGACCAGATATCCCAGAACAAATAGGAAGGAGCTCTGTTCTGGAGGGCTGAATGGGGGCAGGCAATGATAGAAGTGACCCACTGCCCTTGCTTAACAAAGTGAGGATTCCCTTCCAATTCTTCGAATGCCAATGTGGCCCAACATTAGCACATGTTCATCAATCTAAAATCGCTGTGGGGAGAAAGGAAATTTTTAATCTTTTCCTTTGCCCTTGACATCAATCATCCATCCATTCTGTTCTGAAAAACTTTCCACCCCAAGACCATAGAGACAGCTCCTAAAATGGGTGGGAAACCTCTGGCTCAAGGTCCACATGCGTACCTCAGTCTAGGTAGACCTCAGCCTAGGTAGAAACACCGCCCACCATTGACAAGTGGTCCCTGACAGACTATCCCTGAGGGAACGTGGTCTTTCACACACAAAAAAAGGTTCTCAAGCCTTGTTCTAACATGTAGGTTTGATGGAAGACGTGACCAAACCAAGAGAGGAGTGGAAGGTCCCCTTCCTGCTTTTACTCTGTGCTTTTAATCGACCGGTAACTATACTGAACTGTTACTTAATCACCTATTTAGCACATGTGTATTATTGTTGAAAGTTGTCGTTACTGATGAGGGCGAAGCTTTGGTTCAAGATGTGGGGAGGCGGGTAGCTTCCCTACCTTTATATTTAGCCCAAAGTTGCACCTCCAGATTCGGAGAGAGTGCTGGAAAGGACAGGTTCCAAAGTTGAGCTTCTGGGGAGGCCCTACTTACATACTGTCCAGGTCATTGTGAAGATAAATCCAGTGGTTGGTTGATTTGATACCAAGCTCTTCTTTGGTCCCCCGAAGGCCCACAAAGACTTGGAAAGACCCTGTACTGTGTCGAACCATGTCAAGTCGGGACTGGATTTCTGAGAGGATCATAGAATCACAGTGCTGAAAGGGAAACGGTCCAGAAACCCATCGAATCACAAATTAAATAACCCCCCTCCACCACATACGCATACCATGGTTTGCCACAAACAGGACATGATCCTCAACACAGCACCATCTATAGAAACATTTCTAGACTGGCTTTTGGCCCCCGTAGGGGTGTCCAAGGAAGTTCACAAAAACAAAACCGCAATATTTTTACAATAAAACTGTAAAATGACTAAAATAAGCGGAATAAAAACAACAGTCAACAAAGTTAACATACAGTTTAAACCCACTAAAACGGGGTGATCAACTTATGGTCCTCAAGGTGTTTTGGCCTACAACTCCCATTAGCCTTAGCAAGCATAGCTGATGTTGAGGGACTGTGGGAGTTGGAGGCCAAAATGTTTGGAGGCCACAAGTTGTCCACCCCATGGTAAAAACATGGGCAGGATCTACACTACTGCTTTAAAACAGTTCATAACAGTAGTGACAACTGTTGGGGCCCAGAACACACTGCATATACAGTTTTCAAACCATTTTCAGAGTGCCAAATCCTGCTTGGTGTTGATCTGGCCATGGTGAAATAAGTATGCCTTGACTGCCAACATATAAACCAACATCAAAAGGGCCAGTCAAATTTCTCTTAGGAGAGAGTTCCACAACTAGGATACTGCCCTATCTTACATTATCATTAGCCACATCTTCCTTGGTGATGGAACACAGATCAGGGCCTCCAGTGATGACTGTAGTTTACAGTCAGATTCATGTAGGGGAACCCCAGAGGGCCAAATTTGAGTTTACTATATTAACTTTATATTTACAGTTTGTCTTAGTGTTGTGTTAGTTATTTCCAGAGTATGGCCAGATCTACACTAAGCAGGATATAACACTTTGAAAGCGGTTTGAAAACGGTATATGGATTGTGTCCTGGGCCCCAACAATTGTCGATACTGCTATAAAGCGTTATAAAGCAGCAGTGTAGATCCTGCCTATGTCTCTTTCAGTGCAGAGTTTGTTTCTAGGTAGGTGATGTTGTTTTTTTGCCCATTGTTATGGCTGCAGCTTAAACAATAAATCAACATTTGCCCAACTCAGCATAGCAATGTTTTTTGACTACTGTGTATATATCTTACCAATTCATTTCTCTTTGTGACCTTAATAAGAATTCCTGTCATGTTATGCAAGAGAGATTGTGTGTGTGTGTGTGTGTGTGATTGTGTGTATGCCATGTATAAACAGAGAGAATCCTGTTCCATAACAACCAGGCAATGAAACATATTCTACCTCATTGATACTGTCTCATGCCACATTTCAAGGCACACTTCCTATTGATTGTCCTTATTCCAACACAAAGGACCATTTCAGATGATTCTCCAGGCCATAGTTTAGAGCTGTGAGATGTACTATGAGCTGCACACACCCTTCTTCTCTGTCCCCTTCCCCAATTCCTTCCTTTCTGGGTTGCTCTTTGAACAGGGTGACTACGGTGAGTAATAATAACCTCCAAACTGTGTTTGCAGTGTTGTTCTAAGGTTGTTCTAAGGTTTAGTCACTAGGTGACACTGGGTAAGTCAGGAGTTTCTGGTTGCTGTTTTATTTTTAGTGATGGGGCGAAAAACTGCCTGTGCCTGCGAGGGCAGGGGATGCTCCTGTGTCTGGCCCTCACAGGCCCCGACAGACATGCCGGGCGGATTTTCAGCCCATCGCTGCTGAAGGACGAAGGGGGCGCAGGTCCCGGTGGAACTCAGTTCTGTGCTGACCTGAGGGTGCCCTTTGTCCTTTTCTCCCACTGCGTTAACGGCGATTGCGATAAATCTAGCAGGGGAAAATAAGCAATTTTCCCAACCCCACTTCAAACCATAATGTCAAATCATGGACTGTAGAATAGCAGTACTATCCGTAGGAAATATAGGTGGATGGCATTGGGGAGGGAGATAAGAGAACCCATGGCACATTCCAAATCTTCTCAATACATAGCTTGGGAGATGGAAATATATCTCAATGAGACTGGAGACCTGACATATCCACAAGCTTCCTTGTCTTCCCACAGTTCCCTTCAGTTTGTTATTCAGCAACCCCAGAACTTCATCAGCCTATGAGAATAAATGTCAGACTATGCAACAGCATATGCAAAGTAGGTGGGTCTCAGGCAGTCTCCATTCCCAATACTGACCGGGTCTGGACCTGCTTAGCTTCAGAGACAGAACTACATTAGGTGCCTTCCAACAAGGTCTTTAGCCCATGTGACCTAGGGATTATAGACTCCATTGAGAACAAACAACTATGTCCAACTCACCCGGTTTGCTTCTGATCTCAGGAGGCAACAGCTTCCCAAAGGTGTTGAATATGCCAGCGTCCGAGATCACTACAGGTGCAAACACCTTCACTTCTCCTTCACTTCCTTTCTGGACACTCACTCCTGGAATAGATTTATTTATTTACTTGTAACATTTATATTCTGCTAGGGTGACCATATGGAAAGGAGGACAGGGCTCCTGTATCTTTAACAGTTGTGTAGAAAAGAGAATTACAGCAGGTGTCATTTGTATGCATGCACCTGGTGAAATTCCCTCTTCATCACAAAGTCAAAGCTGAAGGAGCTATATTAGAGTGACTAGATACAAAAGAGGGCAGGGCTCCTGCAGCTTTAATTGTGATGAAAATACAGGAGCCCTGTCCTCCTTTCCATATGGTCACCCTATATTCTGCTGAATATTACGGAATCTCTCAGCAGGTCACATGACCCGCGAAGTGGGTGCTGAGGCCGTTTTTACACCAGGCTGTTTGCCTGGGATGGCCCCTGGCTGGTCCTTGCACTCCGATGATGTGTATTAGGTATTTCCGGGATCTCCCTCCCTCCCTCCCTCCACACCCAGGGGCTATCCCAGGCAAAATGCCTGGTGTGGAAAGGGCCTGAGGTGGCACATTTCCTGTGCAGGTTTCTCCCATCACACCCAGGGCCCTGCTAATCAAGGGGGCAAATGTGTCAACCAGCCAACCATGAAAGAAGGCCTGAGAAGCAACTGAGCCTCCTTCCCCATCCCCCAGTTCACTCCCAGTCCAGCTTTCCATTTGGCTAGGAGTCCTATTGGTAGCCTGAACTGGGCACACTCAGCTGTGAAGAGTAGGTCAGCCAGCAAAGCTTCCTTGACCTTTCGTCTCCTATATTTCTCTTGTCCTCTGATGATGATGATGATTTTCTGTATTTTTATTGTGCTTTTCAGATTATTGTCCGACTACTACTACTGCTATGTGACAGGCCCAGCCATCAGACTTACAAACTAAAAGACGAGGCACACAAGGGAAGGGCAGTGGTGGGAAAACGAAGAGGATGGAGATGGGTTCTTTCAAGGACAGAAGCAGAGCATCCAAATGCACTTCAGACCAGACTCTGCTTCCCTTGCTGGTGCTCTTGCTCGGTATTTGGCCAACGGAAGGGGCCAAGACGTTCTTTCCCAGCTTTCCCCAGTCCTAGGGCTGCAGGCAGATGGAGCCGATGTTCTTTCTGCCAGAGAAGGTGAAGCGAGCTCCCTGCAACTTCTCCTTCTCTGGCCGATGGGTGGGCAGGTTGGTCTCCCCCTTGGTTAGATGTTATTCCTGGAAAGCAGGGGGTGCTGCCTCCCAGCGGCCCTTGGTCCCCTGACTGACGGCAGCAGACAGAGTGCGGCTGCCTTGTGTTCTCCAGTCCCACAGCAACTATCAGCTTCTCTGAAACAAACTGCCGATTCCTCGGATTCTAGTCATTAGTTCCAGCCTGCAGCTGCTTGAGAGTAGTTAACAGGGAACCCTACTGATGTGGTTATTTTCCACCTCCAGGGAACTTGGCCGTTGTAAGAGGAGGGGGGAGGGGAGGAAAGGGAGCGCTTTTGAGACTCACCTATAGCCGCACCACTTTCCGAGAACAAGATCTGACCCACGCGGGCCCTCGTTAGCACGGCACCTCCAGATCGCTCGATGATGGGGATGATGTTGAAAGGGATCTCGCTAGAGCCCCCTCTCGGGTACCATGCGCCACCCGTATAGTACTTGATCAGCAGAGCAGTCATCAAGAAGCTAGAGTCTTTCAGAGGCACTCCTGAAAATGTATTGTTGGGGTGGGGGTGGGGGGGACAGAGAAATAAGAGACTGAACGGCAAAAAAAGACTATTGCTGGTGGCTGAAAGAGCAACATTAGAGGAGCTCTTGTTGTAAGCTGCTCTCACCCCATGGAGAGATTCCATGCAATGGCGGGCCAGTCACTGTAGCACATGACGAAGGTAATCCATATTGCAAATAGATACTGCTGAATGCCCAACTGAACTGGTTTTAATTTGTCTCTCTCTGTGTGTGTAGGGTGGGGTGAGCGGCCACATTTATTATTTAATTCAACACTTTGTGAGCTCATTTTATATCACATTCCAGACCACATGTGGCCTGGATCTGGCACGGGAGGCCTCAGTTTTGAATGCCTGCAGAACTTTAAGACTACAGAAATGAGCATGGGGCAGTTTGCAGCCAGTACTCAGAGCTTCCGAGAGACCTGAGCTGACCAGCCTACATAAGCTCTCAGTTGCTACTAGCCCCAGCTTTTTTCATGAGGAGCAGCCCTAGCCTAGGAGCTCCTGCCCATGGTGCTATTGGTTTCTGCCTTCCTGTGCTCTTCTTTCCCTAGAATAATGGCTGACCAAACATGATATTTGCCTTGCCATCCGTAGTTTCCTACTACCTGAACCTCCTTGAGCATCAGTTTGACTGGCAGCTTTCCTTGGGTCCCAACCTTAGCCAGGACACCGATAAATGTTTAGGGCTTTTTTTTCCAAATCTGGACTTGGAAACCCTGCAGGGTCCTTGGGCCCATGAGACAGTAAGAGGAGTGGGTGGGGAGAGACTCACTCAAATGATGAATTAATTAGTATTATTATTAAATTTTATGTGTTGCCTCTCACTTCAAAAAGTCAGGAGATTAAATGCCCTTCTGGGAAGAATAGTTATACTGTTGAAAACTGGTCACCCTAGAGGAAAATGCCCACCAAGCAAAACCACCCATTCCTCACCATAGAAGAAGTAGCTGAAGATGGCTCGCAGGTCCTTGTTGGTGGTCAGTTGCTCAATGACTCTCTTGTGGCTGGATGAGGCCAACCTGAAAACAGGTGAGATCCAGTGAATGAGCCCCCATCGGATCAGGAACATAGACAACCACAAGGGAATCATCTTCAGCATGGTAACCAAAGGCATATGGGTCGTTAACATCTATGAGCAAAAGAATGGGCAAACATGTAATGACCTGGCAAAATGGTTGCCTATGCAGCTGAGTTGAGATGGATTGTGACCCTGCTTGTTCAGTCTACTGTCTGTGATTAAGTTACAATGAGATGAACTGGAGATTCAAATTAATTGTTATTTTTGTCCAATTGAGGAGGGAGAAGACTTGACAAACATCGGCTCCTTTTTATTGTAACTGTAAACTGGGGAGGGCGACCAACATCAGAAGAGCCCTGCTGGATCAGACCAAGGGCTCATCTAGTCCAGCACTCTGTTCACATAAAATGTAAAATGCCAAGTCATTTTCAAATCTGACTGTGTGGCCAGACGGTATATGTAGGCTTCATTCATTTTCAGAAGTCTGCATTCATTTCAATAGAACAAAGTAATCTCTCTCTCTCTCTCTCTCTCTCTCCCTCTCCCTCTCCCTCTCCCTTTCTCTGTGTGTGTGTTTGTGTGTGTAACAGAGTTTGAGGATCAGGTTACTCCAATAAAATCAATTGGGACAGGAATCTCAGGAGAGATCTATGCATCGAGCCATTGTACCAAGGGTTGTGTTGGGTTAGGATAAATCCCAATGAATCTGAGAAATATAAGGCTGGAGACATAAGGAGGTTGAAACTACTGTGACCAGGTATCATTGCTGTTGTCTGTCACCTAGGTCATAGGAAGCTACAGTATACCCAGTCAGACCATCTATCTAACCCAGTATGGTTTACAAGTGGGATGGGGAAGATGGGGCCACTCAACATTCTCTCTCACCTCTGACAGCCTCATGAACTCTTTGATGGCCTCTTTCTCCTCTGGGAAGTGCCTCTCCAACTCTTCTACAAAACCCCTCCCGGAGAACAGTTGGTAGTCCTTGTCCCCAATGGTTATAATATCGTAGGGATCTTCCAACCGCACCCAGTCAAGTTGACCACCAGTGAGCTGGTCCATGATCACTCGCGCCATGCTATTCTCATGCATTTGCCCCAGATAGTGGATGCCTAAGAAGGGCGAGAACCCACAGTAAGAAGAAGCAGTGACATTTCAGAGAGGGAATTTCACTTTAACTAGTCAGTAAGAAATGCACTGAAAAAAATTGTACGCAATGTCACGTGGACTTCTTAAGAGTAAATGTGCGAATTGACACAGACATGGGTCAGAATGAATGTAAAGGCAGAAAAATGAATGAAAGTGAACTTGATAAATTTATCCATCTCTAGCCAGTGAGGACTAGAGCGGCCCACGAATTCTCCCTCTTTCCACGCTCTGAGCCTCTGGTGCCCTGTCACTTCAGAGACCTCCAGTTCTTTTTGTGACAGTCCCAAGACCCTCTGCAACGTGGCAGAGTGTGTCCTGATTCCATTCAAGAACGGCTTCAATCCCAGTTGGCATTTAGGGCTCTCCGTTGGCTCCAGCTGTCTCTATTTAAAAAGGACATCCCACATTTTTTCTACTCTCTGTCCCTAAAAGTGTGGGTTGCTAAGAATTAGAGCCACCCCTTCCAACTTGCTCCCTCCAGGTGTGTTGGACTACAACCACCTGGATGGCTGTAGGATGATGGGAGTTGTAGTTGAATGCATCTGAAGGGCACCAGCTTGGGGAAGGGAGAATTAGAGTTATGTGGAATGGCACCTCCAAATTCTCCATCCTGTGTGTGGACAGAGAAATGGGGTCAGGTGGGGATTTCACCAAGTTTCTCTACAGGAAGAGAAAATGTCCCAACAGTTTCCCTGGGATGGGGCTCTCACCATCAGCAGTTTGCAGAAGCACAGCTTCATTTGTGTGCGTGTGGGTGGGGAATTCTGGCTACCGCCTCCAAAAAATGGTGTAGATAGACAAAATTCTGCAAAGTGGGCCTCTTTTTCTGGTGGGGTGAGAAAAACAAAAATCTTAAACATTTTCTCTGAAAAATAATTTCTTAGAAATTTCAGTTCAGCTCTAATAAACCTGTTTTCAATATATGTATTTCTAAACATTTTTTTCTCAAAATACACTTTTAAACATGCATTTTGGTCTGTTCTTTGAGGTGAGAATATCATCAGAACATTAAGGATGCAATCTGGTTGATAAGTATGGGCTAGAACAGATACTGCTTTAAATGTGTGTTTAGCATCTTTGTCCTTTAAAAAAAAAGTTTACTCCAAAGTAGGCAGATCTTAAAAGCCCCCTGCCCCCCACAAGGGTTCTAATCCAGATTGGACCCTGTAGCTACTCCAGAGTAATATTTTTTTAAAAAAAGGTGTGGCTGCTAGACACGCATTTAAACTCATATATCATATTTAGCCATCAATTCCAATCCAATCTGGCAGGTGTGGATCAGGTCAGTTTGTATTGGAATTTGCAAATCCTGATTTGGATGAATACAGTGAAGCCATGGGCTCAATTGAAGGAGATATAAGAATTTCGTTTCCATTTGCAAACCATCCAAACATGCCCCTTTCGCAACACCGAATGCAAAAAGGAGAACTTTTTAAAAAAGTGTTCACATATTCCCAAACTTGTGGTCGTGTTTGAAAAATGCATTTAAAAAAAGAAAGAAAAAAGAGCGCACTTTAAACACAAAACAAAACAATAATTACAGAGCAAGCTGAACTGAGCTTTGAAATGAGGGTCAGAGAATTATGGCAAGTTCCAACATCCCTGGTTTATCCATGTCTAGCTGGGCTCTCCTCCTCATCCAACCATGAGACATTTCTCATCAGGTTGTAAGCCTTACCAACGTCAAATTCGAAGCCTTTCTTTTGAAAAGTGTGGCAGCATCCTCCGGCTTTGCCATGTTGCTCCAGCACCAAAACCCGTTTTCCTGCCTTTGACAGGACTGCAGCCACAGAGAGTCCACCGATACCGCTTCCGATAACTATAGCATCTAAGTTGGGGGGCACTTTATCCAGGGAGAAACCTGAGGAGGAGAAGAAGAGAAAGAGAATCAGAGACCTATGGCTGTGGGTGGTAATCAGGCTTTCAACAGGAAGTGCCATATCAGGCATAAGAAGGACTCATAGCAGTGGATATGTTTTGCCACTTCCATCAATAATGGTATTATTAGGATGCCAGAATGTCATGCAATCCCCTTCCACCATTGAGCATTATTCAGTTAATAAGAAATCTGTTTGAATAATAATATATATATTGCGCTATATACCAGACCACATTCCAATTAAACAAAACATACAAAACACAATATAAACAAAAATCAATAAATACACATTAGATAAACTACTAACCAGAAATTAAATTAGTTCACAACCAATCAATTAAAACAATGAAACATTTTAAAACCTAACAGTTTGTTCCTCACTCCATACCAACATCTATGGCTCCAATTCCATTCCACTCTATACTAGCACTGGGTCGAATTTGTAGATCTATTTATTTTCACCCATTTGTTGCAGGGGAAGGGCCAAAAAATTGTGGGAAGTGGTGAGAATCTGGGTGAAATTTCTCAGGGTGCAGAGCTTCAGGGCTTACCTTACTGTAAGGAAGTGGTTGAGGGGTTCGCAGGAGCTCTTTCTTTTACCATTTTCTTGACTTTTGTCCTTGCAGCACCTCCGGCTGCTTGGACTTCCAGAACAGCCCCATAGAGGATTTAGCTGAGACTTCCTCTTTTGGGGCTTTCCAGTGCTGGTGCCTGCTGAGTGCCTGAAAGCTGAGTGAGGCATTTTGGGTTTGGCTGTGTTGTTGCTATTAAAAGTTAGAAGAAGAAGGAGGAGGAGGACGAGGTCCCCTCAAGGCTTTCTGTTGTTTGGTACCAGTTTTCAGAATAGTTACCCATTGGTGCCCTTCTGGCAGATTCACCATCAGCACGTAGCATCCTAGCACAACTGCCAAGGCCCTAGTGCCCCAGCAGGGCGCACCACCATCGACCTCTGCCCAGACCCTCCATGCTGGAAGGCTGGGCCTGCAAGCCTCCATTTTACTTTCCCATAATGCCAGAAGAAGAAGAAGAAGAAGAAGAAGAAGAAGAAGAAGAAGAAGAAGAAGAAGAAGAAGAAGAAGAAGAAGTCCCTGCTCAGCTTTCAGGCACTCTGCAGGCAGCAACACAGGGAAACCACAGGGGAGGAAGGCCTGGCTAAGTCCTCTAGGGACCTGGGGGGAAGGGTTGCAATTACAGAAGGGGGGGAGAATGGTAAAAGAGCACCCCCCATCAGCCACCTCCTTACAGCAAGGTAAGCTCTGAAGCCCTGCCCCCTGAGGAATTTCTCCGACTATCCCAACAAAAGAGGCAGAAGAATTATTGTCACTTTTGCAGGGAAACCAAGAGGTTGTGAAAAAGCAGGTGGGGTTATGGTACAGCACTATTCTATACTGTATTTTAAATATTATTGAGCAAGCCAATTACAAGGTCCTGCGCACATCAGTTAGGAGGGAGTTCCAGAATTGTGGCCCCCCCCACTGAAAAGGCTGTGCTCCTCTAGCAGCTAACCTAATTGATCTCCCCAGTGGGGGACACAAGCAGGGCCTCTGAAGCAGATTTTAAACATTGGCATTTTTAATCTGTGGTATCATACATAATCCTTCCCCTCCCTGCCCTTTATTGTCCTCATAAACGTCCTCTGAAGTAAATTCAATTGAGATAAACCGACTGGACCAAGGTCACCGAGAAAACGTTATGGTTGAGTGGGGAACTGAGCCCAGTTCTTCCTGGTTCTAGTTTGGGACTCTAACCGCTAGACTCCACTGGTTTTATCTGAGCTGATCTAGCGAGTTGGGTTCAGTTGTGGAACAGCGTTGGACTTGAAGGAGAGGTAAACTGACTGAGCAATGGCAGAAGGGGAGTGAGGAGCTGTTCCAGACCTGCCAGGAGTGCAGTGTGGATTTGTATTTATATTCCTTGCCATAAAATGTCCATGTTATTTTTTGATACTGACAGTTGAGCCTTACTTCAGCGCTAGCTGTCTCTACTGTACCTGAGGGCAGCAGGGTAGTTTAAGGGGCGCAGAGCAGGCTGTGTGGTACACATAGAGCTCTAACCCCCAACCCCTTGCCCCTCCTAGCATCTGCTGCCTGAAGCAGCTGCCTCACTTTGCCTAATGGCAGGGCTGGCCCACCCTGAAGTAAACACAGTAATAAGTTGTAGTAATAAGGTTGATTGTTTCTATGGTAACCAAGGCACACCCTAATGTACAGATTGCTAGAAAAAGTGGCCAAAGTGCATCTTCGTTGCCATACATGTCAAAGGTTGCTTTTAAAGGCAACACACCTTATCACATAACACCTTTATTCCTGTAAATCACAGTAGATAGTTGTTTCACACTACTACTAAATGCTTATCACATGCCAATAGTGTGCCAAGTGCTTTACAGAACGTAGAATCAGTCCTTGCACCAGAGAGCTTATGTGCAGCATGCTCAAAGTCAGCCCCACATGCAGCCGGAGGAATGCAGCGCGCAGGAAAAGACTTTTAGGAAGACTTGGTTCAAACGAACAAATAATCATCATGCTTTCATATGTCTATGGTTGCTTCAGACATATTATCTCAGGCATCATTACAACACCACAGTAAGGTAGGCCAGTATTAGTGTCTCTGTAAAGCAGATGGTGTGTGTGTGTGTGTGTGTACTCAATTTATTTATTTATTTATTTACAACATTTATACACCACTCTACATCTAGACAGAGTCCAGAGCGGTGAACCACAAGAGATAAAATAAAAAAAATAAAAAAATGAAATATGATATTAAAATTATTCTTTAAAAAACAGAGTACCAATAAAACCGAGGCTGGTCAACCAAGGAAAGCTTCCAGGAAAAGAGCTGTTATCAGGAGGCGCTGAAAACAACACATTGTTGGCACCTTCCTGACTTGCAGAGGTAGGGAATTCCATAGGAAGGAGGGTACCACACTGAATGCTCTTCTCCGGGTCGACTCCAGTTGGGCCATAAGTCCATGTGGAACCACCAGGAGCATGCCCTCTGATGACTTCAGTGACTGGGCAGTTTGGTATCTCTCAGGTATCCTGGTCCCAAGTTGTTTAGGGCTTTGTACACTAGTACCAAAACTTTAAACCAACGCTGTGTTTAATGACATTTAGGCTGCAGTGTTGTATCCACATACCTGGGGATAAGCCCTATTGAACTCAATGAGACTTACTTCTGAGAAGACAGGTGTAGGATTGCATGGCTAGTGAGTTTGTCCCCAAGGAGACATTTGAAAATGGGACTTCCTTGTTTACAGCTTACCTTCTCTTGCTCTGCAATCTTAAGCACATTTTCTAGGGAATAAGTGTCCCAGAACTCAGTGGGTCTTGCATCTCGATACATATGTTTAGGATTGAGATGATTAATAATAATGATAATAATAATAATTGCATTTATAGTCAGCTTTTCAGGATAAAGACCCTCCCAATGTAGATGACTGTGAGGTTATCCTCAACCACTTGCTGCTGCTGCTGCCCCTGTCTCGCCTTTACTATTTAGGCCCCACAGCACCACAGCCCAGCAACCTGGACTCCAGATAACTTCTTTGTTCCACTGCCACCAGTACCTTCTCAGGTACACCCACAGACCACACTAGAAGATGGAATTAACAAGACTTTATTAATAAGAAATTGCATGTCAACAACCTTAATGGTTACTTCAGTTCAATTGTGTATCGGTTACAAGGTTTCAATGCTTATTGGTTTCAGTCAGAACTCTTATATGTTTATAAACTGTTCTTCATTTGATCTATGCTCTAAAATCTTATCTCAATCTCTCAATTCTCTCAAATCCCTTTCAACGGCTCTCTCAAAAATCCCCCTCAAATCTCCCATCAACTCTTCACCTCTCTCTGTCAGATACATATATACACTCCACTCGCTCTCTAGCTCCTCCCACTCTTACACAACCAACCAATCCTGGCACTCTAAACAACTAGCCAATCAGCACTCACTTTCCATTCAGGCACACAGCCATCCAATCCAGGCCCTCCATACTTGCCTAGACCTTTAACCACAAACAGTAAGTACATTTCGGCCTAGTTATTTGCTTTACCTATTATTATTCTTACTTCTTTTTAAAGATATAAACAAATGCAGATCACAAACAATAAACTTTGCAATATATTTACAACTACAAACAGCAGAACATCACAATGACAACTTAATAGAAAATACATAATGAACCCTAAAAACAATACATAAAGGATTAAAATAACAAATAAGATGTAAGAAATAAAATTGCAGCAGCAGCAGTTAAAAGCACAGTACACTAACCATTAACCAAATTAACCAGACTTAAATAAGCATGTCTTTAAAATTCTTCTGAAGGCCAGCAAAGAGGGAGCCTCATACACACTTCATGTGGGAGGACATTCCAATGATGTGGGGCCATCACAGAACAGGTTCTGCTCACCAATCCCAAAGCTCTTACTGGGGGACTGGAGAGCAGGGTGTCAGATGATGACCTTAAAATTTAGCCAGGTCCGTACGGGTGCAGATTGTCCTTCAGAGAGGGACGTTCCAACAATTTAGAGCAGAGTAGGGGAATACCACTATACTACACTACCACAAGACATACATTTGGAAAGGGGCAATAGTTCAGTAGTAGAGCAGTTGTGTTGCAGGCAGGAAGATCCAGGTTCATCCAAGACATCTCCAGTCCATTTAAAAAGATTAAGTAGCAGTCAGAGAAGTGGAAATAGGTGTAAATGGGGAAAGACTCTATGATTGTTTCAGTTAATACACACTTCGTATAAAGTACTTTGAGATTTCCTTTTGCCTTCTAGCTTAATAGGAGCCTGCAGAACACATAACTTTATTAGCCATATGAACCAAAGATGACATGCTTCCCCCTAAGATTATGTTCCAACTCAGTGGCAGGATGTGACTAGCCCATGGCATTCCCAGGGGCAGTTTGCCCTCAAGCCCCAGGCCAGTTCAGCTCGTGGCCAGTTCACCCGGACTCACACTTACCTTGCTTGAGGACTTTTTTACGAGCTTCCTGGTCCATGACGAGTGGTTTGGGGGCGCGCACATCCTCCTGGCTAAAGGGGCTCCCCCCCGTGCCATGGAAAAGATAGAAGTAAACAAGGCTGATGATCAGGAGGACAAGCAGCAGCAGCAGAAGAAACAGCCACATGACTCTCTCCGGATGTGTGCGAGAGAAAGATTGCTGGGAGTTCTGCACCCAACAGGCCACAAGGCCATAAGCCCACATGACTATTCAGGGCAGCAAGCCAAGAAGTGGGAAGGTTTATGCTCGTGTAACTCTTTACTGCCCAAACTGATCTCTCTGATCAGTTCCCAAGGGCCGTGACGTTGGCAGCACGCATGTGTGTAGAAGGAAGCAATTATAGAGGGTAAAATCAGGGTCTGTGCACACACACACACACACCTTAAAAAGGGAGTCCCCTTTTTGCTCAACATTCAGTACTGTACATTGGAGATACATCACCTAATAAAGTCAGGTCTCTCGCAAGGGATAGGGAAACAAATGATTTTTGCGATTGCCCAGATTCCCTGAACACCACCTTGAAGGTTGGCCCACCTTGTTCCCCATGTTTGTTTGCACTCTTTTTTCATTTCATTTACTAGGAAAAGTGCACTTTTTGGAATGTGGAAAACATGCTTTCTTGTAAAAAGCGCACTGAAATGAGTACTTTCCTCCCATAGGATAAAGAATGCAAATGAACATTGTTATTATTTTTTTAAAAAAAGTGCAGTTTTCAAATGCGAAAGCAAGTTTGAGATTTTGCAAACTTTTTTGGAGAACACGCTCTCCTGCTCACATTCGCATTCAGGGTTACGAATGGCTCACGTTTGTATGATTTGCAAACACAAACGGAATATTATCTGTACATCCCTATCTCTTGCAGCTGCCATCTGGTAGGTGGGGTGGGACAGGACAGAAGGGTGGAGGGAGTTGGAGGGAGGACAGGGGGCGAGGTGGGAGAGGGTTACGTGTTTCACTTAGAAGGATGCCAACTGTCTTTCCAAGTCTGCAAGAAGTAGATCGGCTATTTGCTAAGCTGCACCAATATAAGCAGGGAGAGAGGGAGGTTCACCCATCTCTAGACCTTTTGTGGTTTGGCCATATAAATTGCAAGCCCAGGGGAATCTACCCATAATTACCTGTCTGAGGTATTCAGGCATACAAACACAAAGGTGCTAGCCTTAACCAGAAATGGACAGTTGATAAAATGAAATCAAGGATAATACAAAATACAAAATTTAATACAAAGTAAATAAAATAAAATTAACAGTATTTTCTCATAAGAACACTTATATTTGAAAATTGAACATCTATTGGTTTAATAAAAAGTGCTCTTTTTCCCTCTTATGGCCAAATGCGTTTCGACCGAAAAGTCCTCTTCAGTGGCCCAAAGTCTAGGCTTGTATAAGCAACAAAAGTTTACCAAATCGGGCTGACTTTTTTTGTCATTCCCAAATGGAGTCTATATTGTATATAAGTGAGACATTTCAGTTAAGCCTCAGTAATAGCAAACCACGTAAAAAGACTAGGGTATTGAGGCATGTCAGTGGGGTAGCGGCTAAGGTGTTGGACTGAGAGTCGGGAGATCTGGGTTCTAGTCCCACTCGGCCATGGAAACCCACTGAGTGACTTTGGGTCAGTCACAGACTCTTAGCCCAACCTACTTCACAGGGTTGTTGTTGTGAGGTTAAAATGGAGAGGAGGATTGTATACACCACCTTGGGTTCCTTGCAGGAAAAAAGGCGGGATATAAATGCAATAATAATAAAATATATGTCAACGGGAATCTATACGACAGGCATGTGCAAACCTTGAGCCACATGGGTCAATGGATCTGTGGCCACAACGGTACACACCATATGCACACACATTCTCATGCATGTACCCTCATGTGAGAACAAATGCACATATTGCCCCCTCCCACCACTATCTCAGAGATGGGGAGGTATAACCTCTCTTTCCTGTGGCCTAAGATCAGTGGTGTAGTGGTAAAGGATGGGCTGGCGCCCATCATGACAGAACCCATAGCCACATCAGTTCTAGCGGTTTTATCTCTACCAGGAACAGGCCTTTTTTAAAGCTAACGGGTCATATTGGGTCATATTAACAAGAGGCCTTTTCTGCTGTGGCACCCAAGTTGTAGAATGCGTTTCCCAGAGAGGTTCACCTGATGCCTACATTGTGCTCATTTTGGTGCCAGGTGAAGACCTTTTTATTCACCCAGGCATTTTAATTTTTCAGTTTGTTTTTTATCTGGTATTGTGTTTTTTTAAAAAAAAATCTTTTGCTCTGTTACCTTCTGTTTGGTCAATTTTATTTTTATATTATAGTTTCAAACTTTTTAACTTTTATATTGCATTTTATTATCCATGCGTTATTGTCTCATATTTTATAGTTTTAATTGTTGTGGACCACCCAGAGAACTTCAGTTACTGAAGTTAAATAAATAATTGCCTATTCAGGACCAAGCCATCCCACAATGCTTTTGCATTACCACAGAGACCAAGATACGATTGTCGGGAAAATTCATTTCCCCTAGCTATTGTGAGGATTGCAGCTAAACTCTGAGGAAACATGGAATTCTAAGGGGGTAGGCAGCATCACGGCTAATACAAAAGTAAAAAACAAAAACACACACACAAAAAAACTGGCCCCATTATATCACTGGCTAAGATTGCACCTCTTCCCCTCCTCATTTTGCTGGGAGGCAGTAATGGCTCTCCTTGCACATTTGGCTGAAACAGGGTAGTAGCATGGTGGGGGAGGGGGAGGTAGATTGGGAATCTCTGGGCATCAGGCCTCCAAAACTGCATATGGCCTGAGGGCTGCATGCTGCACTGTATGGTATAAGGCAAGATATAGCAATGCATGAATTACTGGGATACTGTGAGGTTCTCTAAACGAGCGATTTCCAACACGCTCGTGGTTAGCCACTCACAGAAGTTTGCGGGTCTATTACATGATGTTGAGAGTATCCAAAGCCCCTCCAGTGCTGTCCCCTGAAATTTGTGGGATTAATAAAACCAGAGATAATGTGGGAATAACCAGGAAATCGCATGATCTCCCACTGTGTAAACTTGGCATTGTGCTATAATTACATCTCTAGATGGTGCTGTTTCATTGAAGTGAATGGAGCACATGGAGCACGCAGAGAGGGGAAGTATTCAATTTCAAACCACGTGGCCACCTGTGTAATGGCACAGATCATAATCCCAGAAAGAAAACAGATGCAGAAAACCCCGGTAGGGCAGCACAATTTTTTTAAAATGTAGAGAAGCCCTGTGTGTGGCTGTTTTCTGTTCTGCACCATGCATCCAATACAAGAGATCCATCTGTGGACATTTATTTAGGCATATGGGTTGCATGGACTGAAGACGCATGATGGTGTGAATTTCTATTGCACAGGGTCTGACTCACCAACAAACCTTGGGAATTCAGAATTCCAAAATTTCCAAAAATTGTAACGAAATGGAATCTTACAAGCCAAAAGGAGAAAACACAGAAGATAGGGGCTTGTTTTCTTTGAAATTTAATATAACTTAACAGAAATGTAACAAAAGGGAGCCGTTTCAATAGTAGTTACAGGGGCATAACAGGTACTACAAAGAGAAAGAAATGTACAGCAGCATTTGGATTCTCAAAGAAGCTATTTCTCTATTTACAGAGTTACTAAGAGTATAAAACAGTGTGCAGATTTAAAAAAAAAGGAAAAACGTGTAAACATAAGGAACAGTAGAAATTCAGGCTATTGCCACCCATGCCAAACAAACATTTGGAGAAACAGAGACAAGAGGCAGAGGGAATGTTCTTCTGTTTTCTCCTCCTTATTTGTCTATTGAGAACGACCCAGGCCTTCCAAAGTTGGTAAGAGTTTGGCAGTACTCCCCTGGCTTACTCCAGCAATTACCATTGGAGCACCACTACCCCACTGGGCATCCTCAAAATGGCAGGTGTGCATCCAATTAGGTTATCATTAAAAAAAAAAAAGGTAGTGGAAGTAGTTTCAAGGACCTCACAGTGCAATCCAGCACTCGCTTATCTGGGAGTAAGCCCCCTGAACTCAAGTGGAGCTTAGTTTAAAGTAGACATGTATCAGATTGCACTGTTAGGCATCTAGTCCAATGCTGGTGAAGCTGTGGGTCTCCAGATGTTGTTGGACTTCAACTCCCATCATCCCTGAACACCGGCCGTTGCTGGGACGGGTGAAATTTCTTGGGCAGCAACACCTGGAGGACCATGGTGTCTCCCAGCCCTGGAACAGATCTAAGAGTATTGCCAGTTTGGATTAGGCTGTGCCCTGCGCATCGTATCCTTTTGCCCACTTCCTGCCCTCTTGCCTCTTTCCTCCTCTGCTTCTGCCCCCTGCTGTTGTCACATTGCTGCTTAGTAGCATGTTAAAAGTAATAATTGCTGGTGGACTTCCAGATGCATCCAACTGGCCACTGTGGGAAAGAGGACTTTTGGTCTACTATCATTATTTCATTTTGTTGCCCTTCCCACTTTTTCCTTCATGTGGGCACATAACTACATCCACACTTCTCACCCACCCAGCATCCTGTACACCCTGCATCACTGTGGCTCCTGCAGCAGCCACTGGGACTGCCACTGCCATCTTGATATTTTTTAATGCGTCTGAAAACAAAATGGCCACCGTGCATTATATATATATATATATATATATATATATATATATGGCAGAGGCAGCAGTGATGACTACCCTGGGGGAACTGTACAGAAGAAGGTACCCTGGCAGCAGAGAGCAGGAGCACAATCACAACAGGCCAAGTCCCTGCCACAACCCTATAGTCAGACCCCCAAATAACCAGACACAAAGCTGAATACTTTCCTAAATGCACCAATCAGCTAGGAAACTTGAACTGACGCCACAGCTACTGTGGTAGCAGCTACAGCTGACAACAGGTATTTCTGTCTAAGGCAGGGGTGGGCAACTTGTGGCCTTTCAGATATTTTGGCCTACAACTCCCACCAGTTCTAGCCATCAGAGCCAATGGTGAGGGATGATGGGTATTGTAGGCCAAAACATCTGGAGGGTTGCAAATTTCCCTTCCCCCCAATCTAAGGGCTGCATTCAGTGTTAGCACTACTTAGAATAGACCCATTGAAATAAATGGGTCTTAAGATAAAATAACATTGGATACAACACCCAGCTTTGTATTGACAAGATTCAGCCATAACACACTCTAGAGTTTCCCAGAATTAGTTGCATGGGAAAATGCAAAATACTCCTAATTTATTCTGGTTGCTGTTTATAAATACATAAATAAATAGATGTATAATTATAATTATAATGAACTACAATAAAAAATAATAAATTCAGAATAGGAAATGTCGAACAATGTCCCCTGCACAACAGAAGAGTAGAAGAGAATCTATGAAGCCAAGCCTCCAAAATATCCCCCCAAACATGAAAAATAAATAAATCATCTAAAATGTGGTGCTAAGTCAAAGGAACAACACTTTCAAGACAACGTTTCTAGCACACACAGAAAATCGACACTAAACTAGTTATCCTTTTAATAAAGGTGTTGGTTTTTTTAAAAAGACACCCACAGGATTCTAGGGTAAGACAATAAAATGGCATCAAAAAAACAAAAACAAAACAACAGTAAAAAGGACAGCATTTCCATTATGAGATTCTTGCACAGTATATAAAGTGTGTGTATATATCTATATATGCAAAGAGAGTTTTAAAAATTCTAATTGTATTCACCGGGTACACAGACACAGACACACACGGAAGTGCTCCACAAAAACACACAAGAAAGAGCCACTAGAATACTATTGAGTTTATAAATTGAGACTGTTTTCCAGATTTCCCAGTTCTTGTGATTTAGTCATGCAATTTAAGTGTATAGTTTTCTTTATGCCTAAAGATGCAATAATAATAATAATAATAATAATAATAATAGTAATACCATTTTAAAAAATGAAGTAATAACATTTTCTAGCCCTTGTAGTTGTTGAGACAGACAATACTGGAAGCAAGACTTGTGAGGTGTAACCCCAAAGGATGAAAGGGCAAAAAACACAGAGGTGGAGAGATAAAATCTGGTGGAATGCTCAAACCAGGAAGAGAAAGGGATGGAGGAGGCAGAAAGGAATAACACAGGATTAATGCTGGCCGGAGGCATTCTGTGGCCCAGGCGAAGCGTTAATGCTTCCCACCTACCAAGGCTAAACACCTTTAAAGCCTTGCTGTGCCATTCAGACTCAAGTCCTGCCTTCACCTATCCCCTTTGATCATGCTTGCCTGAAACAGGTTTCTATTGCATGGAAGAGTTGGCCTTGATTGTGACTACAATAAAGCTCAGCCAAGCATCTCCTAATGAAGGGGTGGGAGTTCTTAGTACAATATCATGTGGCTCTCAGCCTAATTCCAAAACCCTTCTGCAAACGATCATTTCAGACTTTTGACAAAAATAACCTTGTCCTTTTCCTGGCAGCCTGCTTTGTGGAAAGGAAGGGGGTGGCAGAAAGGGAGAGAAAAGGGGGTGGCAAAAAGGGAGAGAAAGGGGTGGCAGAGAGAGAGAGAGAGAGAGAGAGAGAGAAAGAAAGAAAGAAAGAAAGAAAGGGGGTGGCAGAGAGAGAGAGTGAAAGGGGGTGGCCAAAATGGAGAAATAAGGTGTGACCCACCCATTTTTATCTCTGGCGCTGTCCATTGCTGGCTTTGGCACGGCTCACTGCTGACGTGTCCCACAGCCACAACAGGGCCCCCTCCACAAGGATGCGCTTTTGCGCCCGGTTCGGGGATTATGCGCATTATCGCGGAGGCGCATTTACGCCTAATCCCTCTGCACGGGAGGCGGCGAGAGGCGGCGAAGCGCATTAATTGATGTCCAAAAAGCGCTTTAGAAGACGTTAATGCGCATAATCGCTTGTTCACACGGCGAAGATGCGCTTTAACGGCCGGAGAAAAATAAAAGTCGCTATTTAACGCGCATTCGAAAATGCGCATTATCGGGGAGATAACGCGCCTGTACGCCCGTTTTGTGCTCCGCTGGTGTGGAGGTAAAATTTATAATGAGCCTTCAAGGCTCATTAAACGTCTCGTGTGGAGGAGGCCCAGGTAACCCACAAAAGAATGTGATCCCTGACAGAAAATCAGTTTCCTACCCCTGTCCAAACGTTAGTCATTGACCAGACCAACAGAAGCTTCGTTCTGCTTCCTTTCTTCAGGGGCACCTGGGAGATTGGGAAAGCAGAAAAGCCCCAGTGTGCAAAGTTGTGTTTGTTTCACAGAGCAGCTGGGCAGAAGCAAGGAGTGATTCCTGACGGGGAATGGATTAGGCAGCAAGGTTGAGAAACAGCTAGGTGAAGGGGTACAGAGAGAAGGGCAAGGGGAACAGACAAAAATAGAACAGAAGGGGAAATTACAAATAAGAAGTAGTTGCAGGAACAGGAGGAAGTTTAAGACAAGCGTGGCAGGCAGATAAAACAGATAAATTGAAAGGGGTACAGATGGCCAACTATATCTGCCATGTAGTAATGAGGGAACTGCCTTCCTTCACCCCAATCCCGGTGTATGGTGGGGACGGTTGGAGCAGATTGCACTGATTTAAGTAGAGACAAGAGTCCTAACAACCATTTTCTCCTGCTCAGGCACCTAGAATACAGAGGGTTTCCCTGCAAGTCACACAGAACTGCAAAAGGATTAGGACAAATGTGCTTTTGGAATCCTGCAGCAGGAAAAAGCTGCTGCAGAGGGGGGGGGGGGGAGTTTGAAGCACAGTAACTGTGGGTGGTGGGGAAAGGGTTAAGCAACTTCCCCCTCCCTGGGCACTTCTCCACGCTACTTTCCTGCCTTCCAAGCCCGATCTCATGTGGGAGTGGGGGATTTTCATCAGAGCTCAGTTTCATGTATTTGCATAAAATAGGGTTTGCCCTGCTGACAGCTGGTGTAGTGGTTTTCATCTTCCCCAGAAGGGCAGGTCTTTTGTACAGTGAATGGGTCTTAATTACTCATTCAAGAGCCTGCCGCCACAAAATACTTTGCATTATGATAACAATATACTGTTGCTGGGAAACTTCGTTTGCCCCCCCCCCCCCCCCCAGCTAATGTGAGGATTGCTGCTAAGCTCAGAGAGAACTGGGAAGTGAGGGGTGGGGGATGATGTATGAGCCCTGGCTTCACTACCGCTGCTGACAGATGGATATGCAAAAAAACCGATGGGCATGAACGAACTTGTGAGATCACTTCTCAACCCCCCAGGGATTCTATTTTGAACAATGAAGATATAAACATAGAGAACTAATTCTGGCCAGACTGTGTTTCAAGGGAGTTGTTGTGTGGGGATCTTGCCATGGCATTGAGGGTTGGACCAAATGGCGTTCAATGCTCTTGTAGGAGCCTATAACTGATCCCCATACAAATAGGTGCTCAAGCTAAAATCCAATCCTGTGAGCCACAAAGGCAATTTCAGATCTGGCTCAGAGATGAATAAATACATGACATAAGACGTGATAAGTCATACAAGAAAACATGGGAACAGAGGCCTAGAACAAATGCACAATTGATGAACAGGTAAGAACGAGAAAGGATGACTGCATAAAATGGCAAGGGAGTTTAGTGTAATGTTTCTCTAAATCTAAGTTTTTTAAAAAAGACATAAGGACAAATCTAGGTGGTAGTGGGGATATATATTATTAATGTAACTAACAGCCCAATCCTATGCATATCTCCTTGGAAGTAAGTTCCACCAAGTTCAGTGGATATAGCCATTGGTCATGCAAATTCACTAACTTTGTTACACTAATGTAAACTATATTCTTTGGGTGGTTTGCCCTACATGGCCTGGGATAATTGGTAGGTTTGAAGGGCCAATTCAAGGCATTTTGCTACCTGAGGCAAAGATGGCACCCCACCCCACCTGTGCTTTCCACATGCAGGAGTGACTGGACAGCCGGTTGAGTCTTACTTCAATACTGGTGATGAGTTAGCATCTTCCATTACAACTAAGGGGTACAGGCCTGTTTCGAAGTTGCAAGACAGGCCTTGTGGCACACACACCTCTGTCCTCCATTGCTGCCCCCCATATCTGCCACCTGAGGCAGTCATCTCACTCTGCCCAGTGTTAGGGCCCTTAGTTTATGTTGCATGGTGAATATCCCCCATAAAACCCAGTCTGAGTTTTGAATGGCCATCAGATAGCTGCTTGTGTGTGTCATTGCGCTTCAGATGAATAGTAGACTCAATCCATGTGAACAGCAGCAAAACTATTTTTAAATGGTTGACCCAAAAAAATAAATACATCCGTTTTGATTTTTAACACTGATTTGCCACAACATCTGGCTGTGTCCTCTTGGACATTTCTAGCAGGGATGTTACAATAAATAATATCCTTAAGCCTAAAACCTTTGAGCATCCCAAATTGCTAGCAATTTATATAGACTACCACCCGCTTCTTTAAATATACACCATCATTATTTTTTAAAAGGTAAATAAATCTCTTGTTTAGCTATCTTTACAAAGTTAAAATCTGTGCGCATGTAAATTTTGTGGGATATAAAAATTACAAAGAAATGACTGGGAAGTCACTGCTACTTAAAGAGGAAAGGTGTGAATGTGGGTGGTACTTATTTAAGGAGCAGTGGACTAGGAGTGCAAGTTTACAGTTCTATCCTATACATATCTACTCAGACTTAAGTCCTATTGAGTTCAATGGGGCTTCCTCTCATATAAGTGGATATAGGATTACAGCCTTAGGGCACAGCCCTATGCATGTTTAGACAGAGAAAAAAGCCTACAACTCTCTGGCTGGTGCCTGCTGGGAATTATAGGCTTTTTTTCTTTCTAAGCATGCATCGGATTGTGCCTTTAGCATATTAGAGATGCATTCAATTGCAGCACAGTTCTACACATGAATATTCCTATTGCATTCAATTGCACTTGATCCCAGGTACATGGCTATAGGATTACAGCTTCAAAGTAGATTTGCCTATGCGTACAACTGTAACATTCCAAAGCCTGTGAATTGTGCTGTGTGTTTTTCCCTTAGGGAGGAATGGATTTCTCCCAGTATTGTTCTTTTATTGGTCTGCTGGTTTGTTTTGCCCTGCATCCAACACTGCCTTCCTTCCTATTCCTTCTAAATTTTGATTTAATTAGATCATTTTGTAAATTAAAGTGCCACTTTAGAGCGTGAGTGGTCTGCCGCAGCTTTCAGTTCATTTGCAGCCTTCTCCCTCTTCCATATTACCAATGGACATGCGTGCATAAGAGAAACAGTGATCATATATATTTGCTTGCACTGCCTTAATGAATTGTATGTATGGTCACATCAGGATACTTTTTCTGTGGTGTTTGACTGATGGGCACATGCAGAACCATGCATCAATGAAAGATGACAATAAATGAACTGTGATGCAGAATTCTACCCTGGGTGCAATTTTTCACTGCAAAATTTAACAGAGAAGTAGACCTACAAAATAATCCTTTTTATGACAGCCTTCCCCAAGCTATTACCCTCCAGATGTGCTGGACCACAACTTTCAAATACTTGAAAGGTTGTCACACAAAGGAGGGCCAGGATCTCTTCTCGATCAACCCAGAATGCAGGCTCAAGTTACAGGAAGCCAGATTCCGGCTGGACATCAGGAAAAACTTCCTGACTGCTAGAGCAATACGACAATGGAACCAATTACCTAGGGAGGTGCTGGGCTCTCCCACATTAGAGGCATTCAAGAGGCAGCTGGACAACCATCTGTCAGGGATGCTTTAAGGTAGATTCCTGCATTGAGCAGGGGGTTGATGGCCTTATAGGCCCCTTCCAAGTCTACTATTCTATGATTCTATGATTCCTAGCATCAACATGCTGCACGGGGATAATCAGAGCTATAGACAAAAAAAAGAAGAAAAGAAAAATCTAAGAAATCTATTGTTAATGTCATTGGGATGCTTTTTTGCCCCAGCCAATGGAAAGTATTTTGATAAGAAGTGTCCCATGAAACTTCAGTGTCCTTTTTCTACAACCAGCAAAGAAGGGCAACAGTTGAATAGAACCAAACTAAACCAATGCTAAAGAGCACACAACTGTAATTGATTGGGTGACGCCCCAATTGGAAACAATTATATAAGACAAATTTATACAATTACCCAAATGCTGAAAAGCTAAACAATTGCAACACATTCAACATGTGTGTTACAATTATACCGGTTGATTTTTTCAAATGCTGAAAAGCTAAACATTTGCTTTAAACAGTCAGTAAAATATAACAAGTACAAATAAGGTACAATCATTTAGCATAGATGTAAAGGTAAACAAAGTTTCAAGATAACAGAGGTTCAAGGTTACAGGCTTCTGGTAGTTTTGTCCTGTTTCACCATGTATTTTGGCTTCTTTAGAAAAACAATTCAATTATCACCTTTTTAACTAGTAAAGCCGTGGGAGTATGTGACTTTAAAAACTTTAAGTAGTCCTTCCATCCCAGTGTTATAGGAAAGCCTCAAAAGAGGTTTTTCTCATCCCTGGATGAAACATTTTGGATCTTTTTCAGCATTTGAAAAAATCAACTGATATAATTGTAACACATGTTGAATGTGTTGTAATTGTTTAGCTTTTCAGCATTTGGGTAATTATATAAATTTATTTCATATAATTGTTTCCAATTGGGGCATCACCCAATCAATTAGTTGTGTGCTTTTTAGCACTGGCTTGGTTTGGTTCTTCTACAACCATACACATGGCTTTGTTGTACATATGGACATTTTACTACCTCAAGTTATATTTGGGATAATAAAATACCCATGAAACTATCTATTCCAGTTCCTTTTATTTCTGTTTGTCAGTACTCTCATGTCTATTGATAATGTAGAGGTGGGAAAGACCTGAATGAATGGAAGGACTGAAAGAGCTGTGGAAAACCAAACACAGAGAGAACTCTCTCTTCAAAATTTGGAAATAAAAGCACAGAAAAATGGGGGGTTCCTAATGCATTGGTTCTACTTCAAAAACAAGGTCGAATAATTCAGAACTCCAAAATCTAGGGAGAAATTTGAAGGAGGTGAATTTCAGAAACATGCCTTATTCACCACCTATGTGCTTTATGCTCCACCACCCATAAAAGATGCCCATGAGAAGTGGTCGTTTCCATCAGTGGTGCCATCAGGGTAGGACTTTGGGGGCAGAAGTCCAGAGCCCCACTCAGCAGATTAAGCAAGAGAGCTCTGAAATGCAGAGGCTCCAACTCCACACAACCCACTACTATCCAAAGATAGTCTAGAGTCTAAAATTACCTAGCTGTAATCACTGGTTTCCATTGAGCAAGAAAGGCCATGACTCCTGAACCTGTAACAGATGTGCAGAAGAGGGGATTATTATGGCAGGTACAGCGTGAGTCTGGTGCAGAGATGGGGAAAGCAGCATTTGCCAAAATGCCCTCCTTTATACAATATGCACCACAATCTCTGGGAAGCAAAAACAGCTTTTAAAAATACCTTTCCCCAGCAACAACCATTCACAAGCTCACAAAAACTTAGTAGCCTGGAAAAAAAGTACCAGCCTGCTAGGTGCTGGTAGAAAAACGATGGGAATTTCTACCTGCTTGGTTTCTATGCTAGGTGCAGAGGAGTGCTCTGTCCCTCCTCCTCCACCCCGTCATTCGCTTACATGGAATTCCATGTGCCTGCCTGTCTGCAACTCCTTGACGCTTGCGGCTACCCGGCTAGTATTTAAATACAAGGCTGCATTAGTGCAGTTTGGCATTACTTGAACACTGAAGAGACCCAGACATGTATTTTCTTGATCACCAGCAGATGGTGATATTGCTGACAAACCATGCTGAAACTAATGCCCGGGGTTGCGAGAAACAGATCCTAAAACTGTGGAAGAGCACTCAACAGGTTACCTAGCTATAACCTACCTTTGGCCAGATAAGGGAAATATCCTAACTTCGACCTCCTTCTCCTCCCATCCCATAAAGAAAGTAGCACAACCCAGACCCAGCATCTTTCTGATGGTTATGGTGGGAAGGGGGGGGGGGAGAATCAGGGTTGGCTTTTTAAAGCAGGAAAAATATGTGCGTGAGAGAACCTCTGCAAATGAGTTCCCCTCCTTTATCTGGCAGTGAAAAGCTGAGCCCGGGGTTCTGCCCTCACTCCGTAGCGGCCTGTTTTGCCACCATTGACGAGCTGCCGTAGTGTGTGAGGTAGTGATGGTTGGTCCTGGCAGGAGGAAGGAGAACCCTGGAGCCCAGAAGCACTGCAGGTAGCCTTGTAGTGAAAGCTGGGACTGAGAAGAACCTAAAGTCTGGACACCCCTCCAACAGAGTGGATCCCTTTAGAGGCAGAGAAAGCCGAACTAGGAAAGCACAGATCTTGTTGAACCTGTTCTGCGTGTGTTTTGTGGATTGTCAGGTGTCTTTTGTTCCATTGTGCACCCATTGATGGAATCAGAATCCTTTGCAGAAAAATATGCAAAATCCTTCACAATTTATGCAACTTTTGCTGATACACAATATTTTGCATATTTTTCTTAGTGCTACACATCAAAGATGCATAAAATGCTGGGATTAAAAAGAAGGGTATACATATTAGCATATTTTCCACTGACTGTTGTACTTTCCTATGACTAAATTTGCATACGATACAGAAAGTTTTAAAAAATGGTCCACAAGTCTGTGGAATCCATGTGACTTGGAAGATGCCAATCCACAATGGAATTCATGTGTTGAATTCATAGAAGTCCAAAGTCATTTGAAACTGTTTCAGACTTCCCTGACATTCCTAGGCCCAACAGGAAAGTATTGGATAGATTAGACTGACCGTATGGAAAGGAGGACAGGGCTTCTATACCTTTAACAGTTGTATGGAAAAGGGGATTTCAGCAGGTGTCATTTGTATGCATGCAACATCTGGTGAAATTCCCTCTTCATCATAACAGTTTAAATTGCAAGAGCCCTGCCCTCTTTTGTATCTGGTCACTCTGGGCAGGGCTCCTGCAGCTTTAACTGTGGTGATGAAGAAGGAATTTTGCCAGGTGCTGCATGCATACAAATGACACCTGCTGAAATTCCCTTTTCTATACAACTGTTAAAGATATAGGAGCCCTGTCCTCCTTTCCATATGGTCACCCTAATTGGATAGATGGGGATTCAGGGTAGGGGAGAGATCTGGAGTTTGCATAAAGAAATAGGAACTATGGCATGTACTACAAACAGGTGTAGCAGCAAGGATTTGGATCACAGATCAATATATATTTTATTGCTTTCCTTGCCAGCCATGCAGCTTTCTTACTAGTGTGTTAGCTCCCGGGAAGCTGGTAGGAGGGGGAAACAATGACCCCATGGAACACAGGAGATTATATGAAGCTGCCTTTGAGTGGGCAATTTCCTGCATGGCTCAGTGGTAAGAGCCCTTGCTTTGCATGCACTAGGTCCCTGGTTCAATCCCAAACATGTCCAGGTAAGGCTGAAAAAACTTCTACCAGAAATCACAAAGAACCATTTCCAAACAGCGCCAACAATACTGGGCTTGGTGGACCAATTGCCTGACTCAGTATAAGGCAGATTTTTTATGTTCCAATGACTAAGTTATGCCATTGATCATTTTATCTACGATGACCTGCACCTACTCCCCAAGGATTTCCAGCAGGGAGAGATCATTAGGGAGATTGAGGGAAGATCCAAACAGAGCACGTCTGTGTGGCCTTAACCTACCTTTTGAGTCCTTCGGATCCTTGCACCAAGGGATTCCGTCTTCGCAAACATTGTTATAGGGTGCAAAATTAATAATAATAATAATAATAATAATAGGAAGAAGAAGCAAACTTAGCCCCATTTTACAGACATCAAAACTGAGGCTAATGGAATTGTTTGGTGTGTGTGTGTGTGTAACTGTCAAGGCTTTAGGCTCCAGATCAAAGCTCCCACCGCAAGGCTATCCTGTCACATTTTCCCACTCACAAGCCTTTCTACGGATTTGTCCACTGATCCACTTTAATATCCCACAAAATCTTGCAAATGGTATTGCACAGATGTTTTTAGGGAGGCGAGGCATTCCCACACATCCCTTCCAATTTTTCTCAATGGGGAAGAAATCCCGGCAGGCAGTCCTTTTGGCAATATCAACCTTGCGGTCCATCTATGAAGCAGTAGTTTTGGCAGTGAGTTAGCTGTAATTGGAGAGGTGCTGTCTTCCTGCCCCATCTGACATCAGACGAGTCAGTAACAGAGACAATGAGGAGGAGCAGGTGGAGCAAGGCATTGTGGGTATTTGGTACCCCTGCTCACCTCCCTCCCCCTCCCACCAACCTTGCATTCGCCATATTGAATTCTTCATTAAAGGACTTCTTCATTAAACCATAGGGCGGGGGGAGATAGGGAGACATCCACTCATCTGTGACAGTAGAAAAAGAGTTCTTAGTTGGTTGGAGGTGTTCTGGAATGGACTGAGGAAGCACCTTCCCTTTAAGATCTCATAAAGCCAGCTTGGTTCCCAACCCACGCTGCCTGGGCTACCCAGGAGAGCTTGATGGTTGAAAGGGAGAGATTGCAAGTAGGAGACTTGCAGGGAGGAGCAGGTGAGAAATCTGGGTTCCTTGGCCATGATGGAAAAGCCAGAGCTCTGAGGCCTTGGGCAGACGAGGAAACACCTCTCTAATAAACCCAGCTGACGGGGACCCACTGTGGTTCACTGTGCAGCTTCTCCATGGCTTCCTGCAGTTGCTGGAATGTCCGTTCCATGTTGTCGTTGACTAAGCAGAGGTCAAAGTAATGCCCATAGCCGCGCTGGATTCGGCAGCTTTCGTCAACTGTCCGCTTTAGGTCAGCATCCTGGAAAGGCATGAAAAGAAAGTGAAAGCTGTCAGATACTTAATTGGGGAGGGGGTGTCACAGCTCACCCTGGATTTTTGACACAAGCCTGGGAAGTCAGAATATTGGTACTGAATAACAAGGAATAGTCATGGCCGTATTAGTTCCATTCCCAGGTGTCTCTCTATTGTTGAGAAATGAGTTGTCTGGTGGGAAAACTCCATGCAATGGTGGAGTTTAAAAAAACAACACTCCATGCAAAATATCCACACTGTGCAGAGGAGAGTCCTGCACAACCATTGTGTTGCATGTTGTGTGGCGGGCTCCATGGAGTTTTCTGTTGTGTTGAGTTGACTTTTCCTACTGTTTACAGAGTTCTCTGGCAAGAGCAACAAAAGGAGGGAGTGTCACTCTAGAAGAGCTGCCGGGATTGCTTTTTTGCACCAATGGCTGACGGGATACCATCGGGAGGACCGGGGGAGGAAACAGGGTGGAGGAACTGTCAATCAAATATCGCATTGACTTTTACTCAACTCCATGGTAGCCCACAGTCACACAGAGGTGGAATTAGAACATGTGTGGAAAGTACCTCCTAAAAACTCGACCGTTGAGTAGAGTTTTCACACTGCATTGACTAACGTGTTGTCTGAACTGAGCCAGTGTCTTTCTTTCTTTCTTTCTTTCTTTTTTGGGGGATGGGTGGGTGGGGGGTTATTCCTGCAACTGGCAGCAGCAACTGTGTTGGCAGCCTGTCCACCATTTTGCATCCTCCACAATGCCCTGTATCTAATGTTGTTTCGGGCCTTTTTGTGTGTGTTATGGTGGAAAACATTAGGAGAAAATTCTAAAAAGTGATATTTTATTCTGGGGGAGAGGTGAGTAATGGAAATATCTCAGAAATTTTCTCAGACAAATGTCTCCTGAGAAATTTGGCTCTACCAGGCATAACTCCTCCCCTTCTTTTCAATTATTTGCTGGCAAAAGAGGAAACTCACCGTGAGCTGCTTGGTAGCCACACCACTGTCCAGAGCTGCCTTGTTCATGGCTCGCAGAGTCTCGAAATCTGGTGCTTCAATGAACACCACGTAGGGGACAAACTCAGCGGTCCGCAATACCTTTACAGCCTGTCCAGCATGCAAGAGACACACACACAGAAAGAGACCAGCAGCTATCACTATTACATAGCATAAAACACAAGAAGCCTGCTAGGTGCAGGACAGAAGGTGGGCGCATTCACACTCACACCTTCGGCTAAAAGATCCAACTATATACAATTGCTATTTTAAACTTGAATTGCTTTAGAGAGGCAAAATAAATACGTAAATGGAGGTGAGAAACAGAAATAAAGGGGAGGGTGTGATAACGGTGGTTGCCAGGGGAGGGTAGTCCTTTTGGAATTATTTGTTCCATTGCAGCTGAACATCAGTGGTTTGCTGCCAAGTTTCGGTGGCAAACCCACTACACAAGGCAAAAACAGCCAAATTTAGCTTGTTTTAGAGTTGAATTTGGCCATTTTAGACCTTTGGAATGGTTTGCTGTCAAATATCAGTAGCAAATTGCCAGGTTCTTTTGTCACCACCATATTCGGTGGTTCAGCGATAGTTGTGGCATGGGGGCATCCAGGGAACAAAAATGCCTCCAGGACGCCTGCATTATACAGAAGTTAATTTCTAAACGGTACCTCTATTTATCACATGCTTATGCTATTTCTCTCTTCCCCATGGGAACTCCAGACTGCTACGCAGTTTGTACCCCTTCTCTATTTTATCCGCTCCCCCAATAACCCTGTGAGGTAGGTTGTCCTGAGAATGAATAAGTAGACTGGCCCAAGGCCAGTGAGCTTCATCTCTGAGTGGGGATTTGAACCCAAGTCTTCCCAGACCAAGTCCAACATTCTGACTACTACACCACATTTCCTTTAGAAAAAGGAGATTGCATATGTGGGGAAGACGGGGAATCCTACTGGGTTTACTGAGCACTTTCCCTGCTATCTCCTGTGATCCCAGAACTGGACCAACACTGTGCTGGATGCACTGAGATGTATCCACCCAGTACACTAAATTGAAGCCCAGTTGTGGCTTTCCCCGGAGGGATCTGGTGATCCCACCCCTCTGAGGGCACCAGTATGCAGGACATCTTTACATCACCCTCCCCTGTCTCTGTTGGAGCCTTACGAATTGCACCAGAATGAGAGAGTGGGGTATGGGAGAGATCAGCCACTTCAGGTTGTAAGAAATCTGGCTGCTCTTTCCTGCATTTGGCTCTTTTGGGGGCTGGGGAACCAGTTGCTGATTGTGTTTGTTCCTGCCTGAACACAATGGAAAGGTTTATGCATTACTGCTAAAAAATATCATTTGATATTGTGTATTAAGAGCTCACATTGTCTATTTTGTCAGAAAATGTAAAATATTATGTTAGTATTAGTGAAATGAATTGTTTGGTTTGTTCTGATTGCAATGCTGTGTTATTGCAACTGATGTATAGATCTGCATTCTTGTTTTTGTATTGCTGTTCTAGTGCTGTGGACCACTTGGGGCACATTGAGTGGAAAAGCAGTGTACAAATTAAGATGCTGCTGCTGCTGCTGCTGCTGACTTGAAGCTCATGCCTCAACCACTTAGAGGACACATGGGTGTGTCTACGTCTATAATTCTGTACTTCCAAAAACAAATTATGGAAGCAGAACAAACGATGCTATTGAGGATCCAGCACAAGAGGCAGGAAGGAGGCATAGACTCCTGGTATAAATCGACCGCAGGAAGCCTCTCTGCAGTCCTCCACCTATCGCAAACCTCAGAGCGGGGAAAAGAACCGCTACCTGTGGGTTGACATCCAGGATGCACATCTTGCCTGACTCTACGACTTCATGGATAGATTCAATCTTGGTCCCGTAGAGATTCCCTTCATACTCGCCGTGCTCCAGGTAGCGGCCTGCTTTGATGTCCCCCTCCATCTCACTCCTCGTCACAAAGCTGTACCCCTGCCCACTCTTTTCGTGCTCCTTGGGCCTCCGCGACGTGTCTACAACAAGAACCATGGTCAAATTAGGATCGTTCAGAAACTGGAGATGGTCTCTATCTCCTCCTGGTGGTGTTGCGGAGTCGGAACAGGTTTGTGGTCCTCTGCTGCTTTCTGACGCATCACATCGTGGGTGGCTTGGTCATTCAGAGCCTGTTTTCACCCAAAGATGCCCCTGGCATTAACCACAAACTGCCAGAGCCAAAAGTGGTGGCAGCACTGTGGAGGTCAGTGGCACACAGCAAATGCTTACTGAGATTTAGAACATCCCTGCAAATGGAGGGAAAGTGCTGTTGACAGTGAGATGTTAAAATTGAATGGGCTGGATTCAGACTAATGCCCTTTCCACACCAGGCGTTTTGCCTGGGATTGCCCCTGGGTGCTCCCTGTGAGTCCAAATGACACACAGGGAGTCCCAGGGGAGGGGGGGGGGGGGTTGGCCACGGGATTTTCCAGGTTTAAGGGAAACCTGAAAAAACCTGAATCTTCCGCGGTCTCGGGAAGTTCCTGGGGCTGCGGAAGATGTGGTCGTCCGTCCCATGTGCTGTCGTGCTTACGCGCAAGTGAGGGTGGGGTGAGGCTGAGCTGAGGCTGAGCTGCAAAACTTCACTCCCAGGACAGTATCCTCCAACATCTGTACTGCCAATAAAAAGGGGCTGGCATTGTGTCCCTGTGAGCTCTGACTCTACTACACCACCGCAGTTCAATATGTCAAGGTAGTACACTGTAAATAAGCCTGTTGAGGTCAAATCTGAAGGCCAAAATGCCCTCCATTTCCCGATCCAAGGTCACCATGACTTACATGGGATGGTGGTGCCATACTGAGACTGGTCAGACATGATAAGCTTGTTCTTTAGACTGCGCCGGCCAACCCCCTGTGCGCCAATGAGAACCAAGGTTTTTCTGCGGAATGGGGGCATGCGTGCCACCTCTTCATAGATCAGCAGTTCGTGCCGGTCAAACTCTGCAGTGGATGGGAAAGAAAAATCACTGTTTGCTATGATGCAGAAGAACCATGGTCATCTGAGGCTGGTGAGGAGCTATAGACGTTATCCAAATAATTTGGCAGGATTCAGCAGAAACCTGTTTGTATGAATTCAGTCTTGGCAAAACCTTTCTAATTTTTAAAAATATTTTCTTTTTGAATCTTGACCTTGAGGGATGCCTTTAAAAAGCCACATTTCAAATCTAGTTCATACATTTTGAGACAATATTGCTAAATTCAAACTTGCTTCTACTCCAAGTCCCTAATCCAAAACATCAACAATTGGGGAAAAATGTCCCCCCCCCCTCTTCAAAATTAGCCAAATATAAATGAGAGTTTCTGCAAACAAATAGGAGTTCAGAGAAATGGCTTGGGTTCCCCTCCCCACTTTGTTTTCAGTTTTAATGAGCATTCTTTTGAATGGGTCTTTATTCTTTATAATGAGTCTTTGTAGAGGCATGTTTATATTCAACCACAGCCCTTTTCAGATATTCATAAATCGTTTGTGTGTGTTTAAATGGCTGAGGGGTGGGGAAAATATGATTACAATTGTGTTCATTATGCCTGAACTCCTTGCATTAATCTAAAGGTTTAAATAGAGCATACTTTTGTATAATTGTATGTGTCAGCTGTACACACATGATCAGGGATATGGTATTTTGCAGAGTTTCTGATTATGTAGATACAGTCTATTGTATTCAGGTTAGTGCTAGGGATGGGTGAAAAAATGGTTCAGTTCACATTTCAACATGAACTTGCCAAACACACATTTCACAAATCTCAACAGAAACCAAAAAGCAGTTAGACATTGAAATCCATACTTTTCTGGAGTTCGCAACACAGTTTGCAAAAAAACAAAAACAAAAACAAGCACAGAAAAATGCATAAAAGGGAGGAGGGATGTCTGTATAGTTTGACAAATGTGCATGAAAATTCATATGTATTTTCATGTCGACCAACAACAAAGATTTACAGGGTGATGCATAAAAACTAGAAGCACAATACAACCCCCTCCCACCCCCCACAATTGCCACAAATGTCTGAGCCTCATCACACGGGGGGCGGGGGGGGGGAATCGCATTTCCTTACCATTGCTACTCCACCCCGGCTTTTTGTCCCTCATTACTTCCTCTTTCTGCCCGGAGGGGAAAGGGGAAGTGAACAAAGACCACGTGGCCCATTCAGGGGCCGTTTTTATCGCACTGCTTTTCGGCACATTCCATTTAAAAAAACAAAGACCCACACACAGTAGGATTGAAAGGGGTCTATTTTGCGCCGGAAAAACGAGCGGAAAGAGTGGGAGGCACGCGGAAGGTGGATGTTGTTGTCTAAAGGACAAGTGCACATCCGTAAATGAGCAGTAGCAAACGTGCAATAAAACCCTTGTCTGATGAACCTCTGAAACATCCACTAAGAAGGAATGACTGAAACATTTATATGTAACTCTGACCACATCGGGTGCAATCAAAAGAAAGGATAAACTTTCTCAGGATAAGCTTTCTGATGTACATGTTACCTGAAATTATGTACCTGCTTCTTGGAATGTAACATATGGTCAGCGTAAATTGATTTTTCACGCCCTCTTGACTGCTAAAAGACTGATACTACAACATTGGAAAGATAATGCAATGGATTGAAGACCTAACAACACTAGCAGCATTTGAAAGAGTGGTATATAGGCGCCATTCATGACTGGACTTATATTTGGATATTTGGTCTGCCTTTACTGAAGTTTATGTGTAAGTTACTTCTTTTTTTCCTTTTCTTTTCTCATGTAGAATGTTGTAATAGGGTGGCCATATGAAAAGCAAAACAGGGCTCCTGAATCTTTAATAGTTGTATAGAAAAGGGAATTTCAGCAGGTGTCATTTGTATGCATGCAGCACCTGGTGAAATTCCCTCTTCATCACAACAGTTAAAGCTGCAGCTGCCCTCTTTTGTATATGGTTGACAGGGCAGGGCTCCTGCAGCTTTCACTGTTGTGATGAAGAGGGAATTTCACCAGGTGCTGCATGCATACAAATGACACCTTCTGAAATTCCCTTTTCTATGCAACTATTAAAGACACAGGAGCCCTGCCCTCCTTTTCATATGGTCACCCTAGTTTAAGGTGACCACATGAAAAGGAGAACAGGGCTAATGTTCTGGCTTTTGGACCCCACATGCACCATCTGACAGAGAGCCTCCTCAATTCTGCATGCGTTGATCTGCTGCTAAGCAGGAGAGTGAGGGTAGGATTATTAGAGGCAATGCTGGTGCCCCCTTCCTCTGCTCCCAGTCTCCCAGTGCCCAACAACTGCTTTGCAGAGGGTGGAAGCTCTGGAAATACTTCCAGTTACCTGTTTCAGGACCAGCTGCTTTTGGGGGAGAGAGGTTGTCTTTAGAGATGCCAGTGAAATTCTCCCATTCTAGGCTTGTAAAGCCCACTACTTCATAAGAAGAGCCCTAAAACCCTTCTCTAGCTCAGATTAAAATATAATCCAGAGACAAATTCCCCTACCCATCTCGCCTGCTTTCCCCCATCCCCAAAAGCTGGGTCTGCTTCCTCAGCCTGCACAACATGGGAACACAGGAAGCTGCCTTCTACTGAGTTGGACCTTTGGTCCATCTAGCCCAGTACTGTCGACACTGACTGGCAGCGGCTCTGCAGGGTTTCAGGCAAGATTGTTTCTTTGCCCTACCTGGAGAAGCTGAGGATCGAACCTGGGACCATCTGCATACAAAGTAGGTGCTCTGTCACACTGAGCTATGGCCCATCCCTTTAAACACCCCCCCTTTCCCATTATAGTGGCTGTGATGAGAGCACATGGGGAGAAGATAAGTTCATGTTCATATCTCCCTCCGCTGCATCAAAACATCATGCTACCTAAGCCATACCAGGGTGGGGGGACAACAGGAAATGCCATTCTTCCAAGAGCGCCTGCAAGTGTAATTGGATGGAGAAATGGGAAGCACTGGAAAGATCCCTTGCCTGCATTTTTTGTAGTCAGATACATCATCCTTTTCTTCTTCTTTCCACTGAGGCTTCCACACAAGGCACCTGCCAGAAGGAGAAATGATACACTGAGCCACATTGGGGAGAGGGGGCAGCTGGAAGAATGTGGAAGTAGGAGCAGTAGAATTCAGCTGCCATCTATTTCAGGGAGGTGACAAAAGCTGATTAGGTATAACTGGGATGGTCACAGTCCAGATAAGTAGTCCATAGCAGAGATCCTGATGGGACAGTGATTTATTCATAGTAATTGTCCTCTGCTTGCACCCCTAGGGGTGTGGGTTCAGATCCCACCTTCTTCCATGCTAGGATGAAGCAGGATGTTTCATGGATATGCTTAACAACAGTTAATAAGAGAGCTACATGAAACCCCCATGTTTCCTCCATATATGGATGACATTGCTTGGCAGGAGGGGATCTGTAAGATCATGCAATAATCATGCATCAGGGCTATGTAACTTTCTTGGGCAGTAGGGCACTTTTGGCAATTTGAGAAACTGTCCTGGGTAACACCACATAATGGCTTCCATGGGAGGCATGGCTAGTCACAAAGGAGATGTACCCTGCCCCAAAGAGTGTGTACAAGGCAGAGCTGAGATCTGGGCTCCAACACATTAAAGAAGTTCTTTAAACCTGCAATTTACAGCAACAACAGAAATCTGATTTCACAGCAATCCCAGCTGCTGGTAAGATAATGTGTTAATAATATAAAAATAGTGGGCAGGGTAGGGAAACTAGGTTTACATTGGTGCTCCTGGGTGCCACATTGCCTACCCCTGCTGTACCCCTTTGGTGAGTATATCACTTTTGGAGCTTTGTTCTGCCCTCCAAGCAGGAGGCCCCCTGAATGCATTAGGGCTGGCTTACCACATTTTGAAGTAAGGGAAGTGGCACACATTACCACCTGGAGACCCAGACATCACGGCTCCTTGCTCCCTCACTCTCATGAGACCATTACGTCCAGAGTCTAAAATTATCTAATTGCATTACTGGTCTTAGGAAGAGTTACAAGGCACCCAACCATCAGAAGGTTGAACTGGGAATCAATCAGGGCCTGGAAAGAGGAAGGAATGGGTGGAAGGGTCTCGTGCTTCCCAGGCCTTCCCAGGCCTTCTATGCAGGTTGTCTGTGGTCCACACCTAGAGCAGCCACTTATGAATTGCCCCCGAAAGAGGAAATGCATCACCAAAAAGGAGGACAGAAGAGGGTACCATTCTGCATAAAATTTGCATCTGCAAAATTGTAAATAATTATTATAATTTAAATAGAAACACATTATCTCACCATAGTGCAGAAAATGGTGACCACGTGACCTGTGTAGGCCTGTTCAGTCTGCTGTTCAGGTGCTCATTGTTGATGAGCAATAGTTCTTAGGGTTCTTTATCTTTAAACTGGAACAGAACGGCCCTTCAAATAGAGGATGCCTTCAAATAAAGGACAGTCCCGTAGCAACCCTTTAAATAGAGGACTGTCCTCTATAAAAGAGGGCACATGATCACCCTATCTGGATCTTTGGATCTGGCAGCCATACACCATGTGTTGTTGTTGCAATAATAATAATAATAATGATAATAATAATAATAATAATCCCAAGGTGGCATACAGCAATAAAATATATAATAACAGTTAAAATGTTAAAAATGATAAAAACATAAAACACAGTAAAATAGCAATAAAAACAACAACAACAACAACAACAGACAATAATAGCAGCAACAGCAGTGATATCAAGAGAAGGTCAAGGTAAATTAATGTGTTTTCAAGGCCTTCTTAAAAACCTGCAATGATGAAGCATGGAGGACCTCCAATGGCAACTTGTTCCAAACGTAAGGGGCCACCACAGAGAGGGCCCTCTCAGGTGTGATCACCCACCTTACTATGTCTTTTGACTGCCATTTGTTCTTGTCACCTAGCCTGTTGCCCATTTCCTCCAAGCAGTTCCCATCCTTCTACTCGCACAGGCCATGCGCCTTTTACCTGACGATGGTGTGACTTCAAGGTCCCGCTTCACAAATGCCTTGCGTTTCTCCTCCAGCAGCTGGCTCGGGATCAGCCCTGCGCTGCCGCCCTCCACATGGCAGGCCTGCATTGACAAAGGTGAGATGGACCATCCGGTGGGATCACCAAGAGGGTCATTCCCCCCCCCCCCCCATAAATACACAATTGCTATCATTTTCTTTACGCTCACAATTTTAACACTTAAAATAAAGGAGTTGTATTAAACAAATAAAAAAGCAATGGGACCAGAATCATTATAACAATATCTAATGAAGAACAGGCCATCTACTTTCCTCCAGCCTTACATTACCCAGCATTCACTCTCCTTAGCCAAGCCATCTCTCCTCAGCTCGTATTGAATAGGAGCAGTGTTGTAGTGGAGTTAGGGCTCAGAGGGACACAGTGCAAGCATTTTTTTTATTAGTACAGATGGTGGTATCATCTACGACCCTGCTCAGACTTCCTGTTCCCTCTGAGCTTAGTTGCAATCCTCACAAGAGCTGGAGGGAAATGAATTCTCCCATCAACAATATATTCTTCCCTGTCTTAATGCAAAGTATTTTGGGGTAGCTTGGTTTTGGATGGGCAAATAAGACCCATTAGCTTTACAAAAGACCTGCTTTTAGTGGAGATAAAGCTGCTGAAACTGTTGCTGAATTCGGACGACACAATAAGCAACTGGGGAGGGTGGAACAATCGTCAGTTGTATTGATATTGTGTCGTCCGAATGCTGCCATAGTCAACTCAGCGCTGATCCTAATTCACACCATAGTTGATTATTTATTACCATGTTGTGTGGGGAGTACCCCCTAGATGAACAACTGTAAAGTTGATTATTACCGCACCATTGACTATCGTGTTGTCCGAATTCAGCCTCTGTGTTGATATGGATCAACGCAGCTGCCTGTGGTTTTAGACTCTCCTTGGGGGCGTGGCTACAGGGACTGTCATGATAAGTGCCTGCACTTCAACATCACTGCACAACTGACTGGGAGAGTCGGGAGTACCTGAGGCTGGTGCATATATACTAGTGTCTTAAAAAATATTTGAAGCATCTTCACCCATGGGGTTGGTTGCTTGCTAAAATGATTGCTGGAGAAGCCTACAAAAGGCTGGGTGCCCTGAGCAACCTTCTCCATCACCATTCATGGATTCCATGTCCGTCCACACATCCAGTTGGAGCATAGTATATAGTGGGCTATAGTAGGGCTGTACTGAAAGGATCCTTGAACATTGCAGTCCCATTCATGGGATGAGCTGCCATTCAGTGATTGGTCACCATTTCATTCATCCAAGCATCACATTGTTTCTGGGCATTTAGGGAAAGAACTTGGCAACTACCACAAAACGTTTGAGTGTGCATATATGTGTGTAGGGGTTTTCCATAGTCCCCCCCTCCCAAATAACCCCAAACAACACTGCATCTGGGTCATTTCTGGGTGAAAGGAATGGTGGCCAGTCTATGGAGAACAGGGCCAGATCTACACCAAGCAGGATATGACACTTTGAAAATGGTTTGAAAACTGTATATGGAGTGTGTCCTGGGCTCCAATGGTTGTCCCTACTGTTATAAACCGTTTTAAAGCAGTAGTACAGATCCTACCCAGGGCTGTGTTGCAGCTACCAGAGGATTCTTTAAAAACAAAGAAAAGTAAAAAAGGAAGAAAAGAAACTGCTACCCAAAGATATTTTATTTATTTATTTATTTATTTACTTATTTCTTATTTATTTGTTGCATTTATATACCACCCAATAGCCGAAGCTCTCTGGGCGGTAAAAAGATAGGTAAACTTTGACATGAAGCCCTTTTGAAAGTCATTGAATTTACTCTCCTTTCAGAGGCTAGAACTTTCTCCTCTCATAAGGATTGACCTAATGCTACATGCAGGCAATCCTCATCCCAAGCCTAGTACTGGTGTGAAAAGTAGACTTTTTGAAACGATAAAACAACACATCCAGACTCTTGTCAAAGCCAGCCTTGTGCATATGGACAACCTTCAGCAGCTCCCTTCAGGCCCTCATCATTTTTTCATCTAAATGCCAATGTGATGTCATTTGGTTTCCCCTGCAAAAATCCCCCATAGGCCCCCAAGGGTTTAAAAAAGTGTTCAACACTACCCAAACATTCCTGTTCAGGGTGCAATTAAGCAAAATCCAACATTTGTTCAAGAACAGCAGACTAGACAGCTCTGCAAAGGTCAGATCAAGCTCCCAAATAGAATAACGAAGAGCACAATCCGACACATGTTTAGTCAGCATGCTGGGGGCTGTTGGACTTTTTTTCTTTCTGGACATACATAGGATTGTGCCATAAAATGGCATGATGGGACGTGTTTGGGGTTTCTGTCGGAAGGTGAGACTGGATGAGATTAGAGTGGGGTTGGGGTTAGAAGGACAGTTGGGGTGGCAGTTGGAATTTTGGTCATTTGAGTGTTGGAAGAGGGGGAGTTGGGAGAGGATTAGCTGAGTGGGCATAGGGTTAGGAGGTGACCAGTTCTAATCACATTCATCCCATATTTCAGTGTACTATGAATTTGTTTTCATTGTTCTGTAAATCAACATGGTGCCTGCTGTTAACCTGAGTACAATGGAGGCTGGGCTGATGGCTCTAATTTCAGTGGGGCTGTGAATTCATTCTGGGTTTCAGTCAGATCCACCCAGAACTCTAAAGGAGCTATCTGAGGTGCTGAACCCTATCCCCCAAATAGGTTCAGCACCTGGGATAGCTCCTTTAGAGTTCTTGCTAGTTTTGATTAAAACCCAGAGCAGATCTACGGGCCCACAACAGTCAGAGCCACCAGCCTCCACTGGCTAGGTACATGTCAGCAAAACTCCACGTAAAGGTTTTGAACGTCTATCCCAATAACTACACTGTTACAATGGTGTCAGTCCAGTAAGACCATGATGATGGATTAAGCCAAACACCCTCCCACAACCTGGTGCCCTCCATACATGTTCAACTACAACTCCCATCATCCAAAGCAAGCACAGATACTGACTGGGGCTGATAGGGATTGTAAATCGGCAGATCCATAGGGCATCGGGTTAGGAAAAGCTAGGTTATGCTTTCCCTTCTGCTCTTTGAAAATTGAAAGAAGCAGTACCATATTGACATTTATAATATAGTGTCTAATCTAAACAAAAGATAAAACTCTAAGTAGGCATTCCACTACCTCATTGTGCTGAGATGCCTGTTGCTGCTTCTATTCCTCTTCTGTAAACAGAGAACGGATTTTTCTCTGATTACTCACCTTGTCTGATACTGTGGATTGTTAAAGTGGGTGGATGCAGACAGCTCTCCCTGAATTTGGTCCATGCTGAATTCCACCCCACCCCTAGTGCCCCACTGAGGTCTGATCCTGATCCTGTCCATGGCTCTATCATCTGACACAAGGCCCCTACCTGCCACCAGTTGGGGTCATCCTGGTTGACGATCTGGAGAAGGTCTCCGGCAACAAACTTCAGACCAGCTTCCTTGCATGGGATGAGGTTGTCAGTGACTGGGTCATAGTCAAAGTGGGCCTTCACAAACACCTAAGAGAGGAAAGGGAAACGGTGTAAGAAGTGTATTGGGAGGATTTGGAGGGAATGGGGTGAAAAATCAAAGGACCAATCCTGGAGTCACTGCAATCACTAACCAGCCAAAACTGAAACAAAACTGACTTGAGGGCTACTGGACTGTGGTATTGACCCCAAAACCAAGGAATCCAGAAAATGATGCTGTAAATGTAAAGCTGATTTGAAAGAGAAGAATTACAGGGAAAAGTCATTGAGATAGTCCTGCCTGTGAAGAAAGGGGCTAAGATGGCTGCAGTCTGGCTAAGATAGGCAGTGGTGGCCTACCTTGCAGGACTGGGGCCTCAGGGTTGGGAGGGGGAAGAATTCCTATGAGAAAATGTTACAAGACTCAGAACTGTCATTTCGAACAACTCCACCTGGCCAATTATCTTGGGAGGCCCAGGCAGAGCCCAGGCTCCAAGGTCAGCGCTAATTGGAAGCACACTGCAAGAAACTCAGCTGTGAGAAAGGGCCGTTTGCAGGGAGGGGGCTGGTGGCATGAGCGGGACGGCCAGGGATTGGTTTTGGCTAGTCACGGTACCAGCCGACCCAAAAAGGGATAAATGGGATAACAACTGGATGGAGGCCATCTTCTCCTGGACCAGTGCATGGATGGAGAGATCCATACTCAGTGAGGTGACGTTGGGGAAAAGATAGATTTATTGCTTTCAGGTCTGGCGCATTCCAGGGAAAGACTTGTCACCTTTGGGTGTGATTTAGAGTTAATTGGTTTAGTGTGCTGCTAACTTCTACCTCAAACCTCATCGTAGCCCCCCCTTTCCCCCTCTACCCCCTTCTTTCCTTGCTTGTATTTTAAAGGGCTTATTGAATGGCTGGAGCCATATGTGGAATAGAAATTAGGATTTTAATAAATTGCTTCAGCCCTTAACTTGTGTGGTTATTTCTAAAGGCTGGCTCAGGGCCATTTGGCATTGGGCTGGGGAGGTGGGCTTGGGGGGAACTCGGCTAATGAGTTCCCAGCCTACCTGGAAGGAAAGTGGGCTCTTTCCTTCACACTGCCCACTTCAAATCTCCCATGCTGTGGTTGATAGCTGTGCTTGCCCCAGTCTTGCAAGTCATCTCATGACCCCCACCACCCTTGCTTTTTAAGTTCCCCAGGATTTTTTGATGTGGAGGATAATGGTACCTGCTGTCTTGCTTTTTGCATTGATTTATTGATCTTTGGTGTTCTTTAGTACTTCATTGTTCTTATTATCTGTCAAATGCCCTGAAGGGCAGGATATTTTCAAAACCAACCAACCAAATAAACAAATAAACTATCCTCCATGGATCTGTGCACACCACATTTCAGGAGACTACATGTCACAGTCCTGGAGCGAAGGTGCTGACAGACCCCCACCCCTTATTTAGAGATTTATGAAGATTTCATTTTGGCTTACAAATCACTCAAAACATGTTCCCTGAAAATGTTTGCAAATTTTAAAAAAATGGCATTCATGTTCACAAAATGTGCACTTTAAAAAAAGGCACAGCATTAGAAATGCATAACTTTTTAAAAAATGGGCACTTTCCCCTTTCAAACAAACTGAAAAACAGGTCTCAAATGAGAATGAAAATGAACTGAACTTTGAAGTGAAGTTTGGAGAATCTGAGCAAGCTCAAGCATCCCTGGTTCTCCTACCCCAACCTCTATTATTAAAGATTTCATTGGAACAACAACATAATCATAATTAATCATTATCATAATCATCAAGAACAATAGCCTTGTGGACTGAAAAGAATAAGCCAGGAGTCAAGAAGAAAACCAGCAAAGCTGCTGGAAAGCCCACGAAACAAGAACATGGTCAGTTCAGTATCCAATTTGCCAGTCATTGCTTCCTGGAACAATGAATCCTGGTAGTGGAAGGCAGCGAGTGAAAAGCTTGAGTGTTGTTGTTTTAATCACAGTCCTTTTATTTGCATCCACAAGAGGCACAAACGGCTGACGTCTCCTGGGAAACGGGTCATATCTGAGCCTGTCTGTCGAGACCATTTTGCTCACCCCCGCCCCCGCTGCCCCAATCCAAATGCTTGCAGAGACAAAACACAGAGGCATGTTTGTAAAAGGAACTCACAGCCTCCGCACTTGCTCAGCAGTCAAGAGAGACAAGAATCCCAGCTCACGTCCTCTCTCTAAATCCCCACTCCTGAACCGTATCGGGGTTCAAACCTTCCTGCACTTCATGCATCCTGTGATCTAGGAGGTGGATGGGGACTGGCTGTGGTTCCTCAGGGAAAGGCAGCTTGCACAAGGCAGACGCAAGACGTTTTGCTGCCTGGAATAGAGCAGCAAATTCTGCTTCCTGCACGATGAGGTGCATAGTATCAGGGAAGGCATCAAAGGTAGGCATGGTCAGCCCAGAAGGAGCCCACTGGCAAGAACTGCCTGGACATCCTCCTCCTCCTCTTCACCATGGCAACCTGCTTGTTCACCCGCATCTCGTTCTGGCCCAGACAACAGTGGTGGTGAGAAGGAACAGCAGCAGATACCACTGCCTCCTTGCAATGCTGATTCAGTACCTGTCCAGGGACCAAGCAAATAGCAACAATGCTAAGGAGGATGAAGAGCAATAGCAACTGGTGTTAATGATGGCAAGAATGTAGACTCCCTGTGGGAGGGGGGCTATTGAGTGTTTCTCGCCCAAGGCCCCTCAAGAATCTGGAGCTGGCACTACATAGTACCCATGAGCAGTCATGTAATTTTGGTACCTGAGGCAGCAAATTATTATTTTAACTGTATATGTTTTAATTTTGTAAAGCAGCCTTGAGGCCCAGCATTGGGCGAAAGGCAGGATACTACTACTACTACTACTACTATTACTACTACCACACCAACATCCAGAAAGCATTCATAATTAAAACATGCTCAATCAACAGGAAATTCCTGAATCAATAAAAGACAGCATGACTTGGCAAAGCCCACCATGTCCATCTAGAATAATCACCACGAGTGAGAAAGAGACAATCATCATCGTCCCACAACCACCTTTCCCCCACCTTGCTTTAAAGATGCAATAATAATAAACTAAACAACTAGCAATTTCATGACACAAAGACGTCAACTCTCTGAGGCGATTATCTCACTCTGGCTTGTGATAGGACCAGCCCTGCTCTAGGAGTGATCTCTGGCATTGAAATCAGACTGATGTCATGATCACAGCTTGAATTGCAGAAAGGCCCAAGGCAAGAAGTTAACCTGAAGAAGGTGGGTAAGAGATATTTTATTACATGTATTGACCCAATTTTGAAGTTTGGTTTAAGAGCCAAACTACCTGTTACATCAGTCTTCCTCAACCTGGCACCCTGCAGCTGTGTTGGACTGCAAGCCCCATAATTTCCAGACAGCATTAACCAATGCTGGCTGGGGATTATGGGAGTTGTAGCCCAACACATCTGGAGAACATTATGTTGGGGGAAGGTTGTGTTGCATGTTGCAAAATTTGTAACTGTAGCCCAGCACCTTTAGTGACAGTAGCGGCAAGTGCTTGAAAAGCCGAAGTGGAAAGGGATAACTGAGACCAGGTGAGCAGTGGCTGAGGTGTGGGGGCTGCGGGGGACCTTCTCTGTTTGTTTCCCTGCTTTAAATCACACTGCCAACAATTTCCCCAGTATCAGGTCCAAAGATGTGTTTGTGCAGGGGCGGGGGGCAGCCACTCCATGAAGCTAATATGGCATAGAGAAAGGATTAAATGTATGACATTAATGCAGCCCCCTTCACTTCTTCACTCTCAATTCCCCCCCCCCCCGCCCATCATACCAAAGCAAATTGGGCTCTTGAGCTGCAGTTAAAGGTGTTTACTCCTCCCAAAGAGCCTTACGCAGAAACACATTTCCCTACAGCCTTTTCTCAGGCTGAATTGAGCGGCCATCCATTTTTAATGCTTATTGGCATGAAATAATCCTCTTTGCTTCCACAAAGGAGCACGATTATATCCAAATGAAAACACGCATCCCTCGCCTCCATCACCGCTAGCGTCATCCTCCCCTCCCCCTGCGCTCCTCCCCTTTGCAATCAGCATTAGCTTTATGGCAGGGAGCTAGCTGTGGCTAACTCATGATACAATCTTGCATGTGCACCTGCTCACTCTCTCACTCTCTCTCTCTCTCTCTCTCTCTCTCTCTCTCTCTCTGGAATGCTTTGAACATCACCAGACACTATTCTGAATCCACTTTGGTGCCATCACACAAGTGCATGCTGCAGCATTCCATACACACAAGGCACATACACCCCAAAATCAAATCATCTTCCATTTTATCCCTGTCGTTTCCTGCCGTTTGGATTTTGTGCAGAATCTGAACATTGGGAACCAATCCCACACGGACCACATTTGGGGTAAATTCAAACATAGAAAGTGGTAAGCCCTCTTGATGTGTTGGACTACAGCTCCCAGGATCCCTAGCCAGCTTATGTGTTCTTTTTATGTGTTGTTGTTAGAATGCTTTTAGGATGTTTTTAGGATGTTTTAATGCAGTTTAAATAATGTGTGTCATGTTTTAATCAGTTTTATGTATTTTATCATATTGTTGTTCCCCGCCTCAATCCAAACGGAGAGGCGGGTAAGAAATAAATTATTATTATTATTATTATTGTTGTTTTTGTTGTTGTTGTTGTTGTTGTTGTTGTTGTTGTTGTTGTCTCCAGGATGATGCCTTCAATACCAGTTGCGGGGAACTGGCTTTAGAAAGGGTATGAAGACAGTTTTAAAAATAGCCTTTTAAATCACAGGGTTTTGATGTTTTATTGATCATAATGTTCTCATTCTTTATTGCTTAAAGGTTCTTTTGTGTTAAATTGTTGTATACTGCCCTGATGGTTGTTTAGCAAATAAGGCAGTATATAAATGTTATCAACAGCAACGTCACTGGGAAAGGGCTGTTGGTTTTATGCCTTGTCCTGCTTCTGGGATTTCCAGAAGGATCTGGTTGGGGCTTGAGTCTGATCCTTCAGGACTCTTCTAATGTTCTTACTACGAACAGTCCTGGTCCCTCTAAACCTAAAGATCTGTAGTCTGACCTTTGGGGAAACCTTATTGTTATTATTTTGTTAAGAGTGACTTTCTAGCATCATTCTTCAATGTTCAGTTCCCTCCCCTGGGTGTCTAGAAGTTCAATCCCTCAGTGGCTAGGCAGATGCATCTTGCCTCTAATGTACATATAAGTCAATATGTCTGCATGAACACTAAAGGTACCATGCAGTACATGGTGCCCCCACTACAGCTGCCAGATTTTATTTCGAACAGTTGATTGCATATTGTAAGAAGACGCTATGTACTAGTATCTTTGTCTCCAAAGGAACAACTGTCGCTTTTGAAAACAGTCAAGGACAAGGCTACTGCAGAATGAATGAATACTGTGTACACTAGACAGACTATAGCCCTCAGCAATGTGTCATGGTGGTGGTAGTACCCAGTGATCATTGGAATGAGAATAGAAATGCTACAGGCAGGGAGGATAGAATAGGGATGCTACAGGCAGGTTGGTTTTGATCCATGTTCCTTCTGCATATATGTTAGCCCAAGGTAGGCAACCTTTTGTGTGTGGAAGGTATCATTCCCTCATGGCTAATCTGTCAGGAGCCACATGTCAGCAGTGGAGAGGGCTCAAGCCATTGGTGGGCAAAGACAGAGCCAAAAGTGGGTGGGTCGCCTCTTTTTCTCTTTCTGTCACCCCTTTTTTCTCTCTTCTTCCTTACCAAGCAGCAATCTACCAGGGAAGGTACCGAGCATTGTTGCCAGAGGTCTGAACTGATCGCATACAGAGAACTTTGGAAATTAAGCTGAAGGCCACATTAAATTAGGCCAAGAGCCACATATTTCCCACCCCTCAGTTAACCCACAAATCTATCCCATTTCCGCATTCAACTATGAATTTATAAAATACAAAATTTGCACATTTGCAATTATAATCCCATTTCTAAATATATTTCCCCTCAAGATTCCCATTTCTAAATGTGCTTCCCCTCAAGACATCCATTTCTATTGTGCTTCAAATGATAAATGTTTAAACATTTCCCCTCAAAATATGCATTTCTGAAAATATTTCCTCTCAGAACTCAAATTTCTGAATGTATTTTCTCTCAAAATACACATTTCTTAACATGCTTTGATACATTTAATCTGCCAAAAACTGTGTCACAGCATTCAGAGAAGTGTGAAACCTGATAACTTGCTAAGTTCTGATCTGCATATTAGTCCAATAGGTAAATATCAGGTCAGCCAGATCTAAAACATTTTGCTGCCTCAGGAGGAGCAACAAATAGTGCCCCCCATCATCAAGTCATGGTGCATAGTACCCAAGGTTGGCCAAGTTCTTTTGGCACATGAAACACTTCTCCTCATCCCTGGCAGTAAAAATAGAATAACAACAAATTAAACAACTATTTTCTGCCCTTTCTAATAAGCTGAATCTGCTGTCTGAAGTGGCCACCTCACTTGGTAGTGGCCGGCCCTGCGATCACATCAGTTTGTATCAGAATTCATAAACATAAAATTTCTCAAGCATTTCTAGCTACTTACAGACGTCCCAATTTGGAGGGTGGAAGCAGCACGTCCACTCATTTTTGAGCACATTATTTCCTTTTCTCTTACCCTGCCCATGTGAAACTTAAAAAACTGTTGTGCAGTTGGTTGTAAATGGGCAGAGCGCACTGAAACTTACTTATTCGCTCAGGCATTTTGAAGTGCTACTCTGGCTTCTGTTTAGTTTCTCTTTTGTTTTTGATGCATTTGCTTTGTTTTTATTGCAGCGTTTTGTGGTTTTATTGTATTACCTTGCGGCTTATTTTGGTTTTTATGTCTCTTGCTATCCTAGGATACAGCATATTGATTTTTAATAAGTACATCAATCAAAGTAGGCAATTTATCAATAATGTGATATACAGAGATGAGCTGGTCAAAATCTGAAGTGATCTTAAGAGGTAGCAAGCCATGATTAATTCTTCTCATGCACTCCGAAGGACTATGAGACTGATGGAGGCAGTGCTTTGCTTCCCCGGGAAGTAAAGGTCAGACTGGTTCAGATCCAAGAGGCCTAACTCCATAGCAGAAATTTGCTCATGATTATTTAAGGCTTCTCAAAACCAGGGTACCAAAGGAGTGTGTGACAAGCTTATACTTCCCATACTCTTGGGAATATTAGTGGGCTGCATGTAATTTAGTTGACATCGGCTTATTAAATTCTTACGCCACTTTGCCCAAAGCACCCAAGCATTAACTCACTTTTCAACCTGAATGCATGACGCAAGGAGAGGGTGAGTGTGATGGAGCAGAACAGGAAAGGAGCTTGGGAAAGGAGGTTTGTGGCAGGGCTCTTGTCACAAGGACAGGCTGAGGCAGAGGTGTTTTCTTTCTCCCCTATTCAGAACTTGCCAGGGATAAGAAGCCTTCATCCTCAGTTGGGGATGGATAAATCCATCAGTTTCTGGTATGTCACTTTCATATGTTTTTATCAATAATTCCATTCTATTTTGCTCATGCATTAATCTGTGATTTTTTAAAAGTCTCAAAATACATATTCAAATATGTATTTAAATGCATATTTTCGTTCCAAATACACATTTCAATGCCTAGTTTGATATATTTAAATTGCCAGGAACTGTTCCACAACATTCTGTGAAGTGCATAATCAGCTAGATAGCTGAATACTGATCTGCTAAATTTGTGTGGCCCAAATTCAGATTGGGATCAACATGCTCTAAAAGGAGAATTAAACCTTCCCCCCAAATCCCCCGACTGTTTCTTTTATTAACAACAACAACAACAACAGCCTCCATTGAAAAAAGATCCCTACTGATTTGTCATCATGAATGTCTGGCTGAAGAAGATGCAGCTGGGGTGGCCATGTGTCTCTGTCTGGATGGGAGGATCATGGCAACATGGCTTGCCTGCATGCAGCCATGCCAGATCATGGTGTCATTTCAGTGAACATCTTTAATCAAATTAGCATTATAGCTTGCCCCAGCCCTGCCCTCAGGTTTTTGGATTTAGTTTTTTTGGTTCGGAGGCTTGTGCAAATTGCTGTAGAACCTCCCCAACCCACTTCGGAGGACGATTCAAGGCTTTTGAAATGGTCCCGATCCAATTCACCCTATTCAGGCCTGGTCTGACCCATTTCGGATCCAGATCTACAGCAAGATCCAGACATCCAAAGCATGTCAGACACTGTAGTTTTACTGGGTGGTGGGTGGCCACCCAAGCAGCTGCTTGGTGGCTGCCCAGGAAATCTGGGTGCGAGGCTGACCGGGAGTCCAGCAAGCCCTTTAGTTTGCAACATTAGATCTAGGAAAAGACAGAGCCCCATCTTCTTTAAAAATGGTGGCTCTCACAGAGGACAGATAGCTGCTGAGCATGAGTGGACTGGTCAGGTAAGTCCCACAGGTGGGGACAGTGGCTTGGCATCATCCTGAATTGGGCTAAAGTGGTCCAAAGCACTTCAGACCCAATCCAGATTAAGACTGAAGCAAATCTGGAAAAGGCCCACTTCAGTTCTGGATCTGAATCTGGACCAAAGCGGTGCACAGCCCTAATTTTAGTATTAAATGGCAAGCTGTCATATATCTCAAAGAGGCACCAATACTGCATTTTTGGCATTTCTACATTTATTAAAAGGCAAATGTTACAAATTCTTTAATTTGGGGGAGGGACAACCTTTATCCCATCAGATGGTATCGCACTACAACTCTCATTATCCTTGAGCATTGGCAATGTTGGCTGGAACTGGTGGGAATTGGAATCCAATATTACAGCAACATTGATTTTGGAATATGATTTTAGGAAGGGAAACTATATGAAAAAGCATCAGTGAAGGAAAGAAGGAATCAAGAAAGGGTGGAAGGAGAAAAGAAGAAATCTAGCGAATATGGAGAATCAAATGGAAAAAAGAAAACAACCCTTTCCATCACAGATGAAGAAATTGTTCTATCTTTGTCAGCCTGAGGACCGAAATCCATTTTGGAGAAGCTCTCAGGGGCTGCATTGCAGAGTGGCGGATGGGGCTTGGGACCACAATACCTGACGGAACGCCTCTCCCGACATGAACCTGCCCGTATACTACGCTCAACATCTAAGGTCCTTCTCCAGGTGCCTACTCCAAGGGAATCTTGGATGACAGCAACAAGGGAGAGGGCCTTCTCTGTGGTAGCCCCCCAATTGTGGAATGATCTCCCCGATGAGGCCTGCCTGGTGCCAACACTGTTATCTTTTCAGCGCCAAGTCAAAACTTTTATTTTCTCTCATTTTAACAGCTTCAGTTGAGGTTTTTAACTGAAATTTTGGCCGGGCTTACAGTTTAAAATGTTTCAAATATTAGCTGTTTTTTATGTTTTATGTTTTTAAATTTTGTATATTGACTTTTTAATATTCAATCTTTTAATTTTTGTAAACCGCCCAGAAAACTTCAGCTATGGGGAAGTATAAAAGTGTAAATAATAATAATAATAATAATAATAATAATAATAATAATAATAAAAAAATGGCAAAAGGGGCAAGGCTAAAACACCAGCATATTTTGGCTTAAAGTTATTACAGCCAGTAACTAATCCTTAGGAGAGGCATTTCAATCTTGTAGATTGAAGAAAAATTGTAAAAAAGCTAAGAAATCACCCCCACCCAAAATAGTGATTGAAGGAAAAGAGAGTGACACTCTGGGAAAGACAAGGAGCACAGTAGCTAAAAGAGGTTCTCCTACCTGGCGTGGTGGGTGCGGCTCCTGGTAACTGGGCAGGATCTTGAGCACAACACTTCCACTGGCATTTTTCAGCACCTCTTGGAGTGCCCGTGGGTCACTTCCCACCTCTTGCCCATTCACCTCCTTGATGATGTCACCCACATGCAGCAAACCTTGCTGGTCGATCATGCCACCATGCAGGATGCGTGCAATGACCAGCTCGCCACGCTCTACCCGGAACGTCACACCCTAAGACAAGAGGAACAAATAAGAGAAGGGGATCATGTGTGAGGGGGACATCTAGAACTGAGTTCTCCAACGTGGTGCTCATGGACACCTCTTGTGGCAACTACCAGGCTCCCTGCCCCTCCACATTTTTATTTTATTTCTGAAGAATGTTTTTAAAGTGGGAGATTGGCTTGCTGCTAAGGGAAGGGCTGCCCTCCAGCACCATGTTTATTGGGGCTCCAAAGAGTGATTTTGTGTTTTCAAGCTCAGATCATGCCTCTGCCTTGTACTTAGGATCTTGGAGAAGTTATTTTTCTTTTAGTCTCACCAGTTTTGTGACCAACCATGCCCACCATGGGAGTCATTTTATGAATGGACAATGCCTCCCTTGGCAACCACTTTGTGAGAGCACCCACAACACTCTCTCAAAATTCCAAATGTGTCCACTGACCCCAAATGGTTGAAGAGCTTTGATCTAGCATTTGTGTATGGAGGATTTTTTGTTTTCAATCTGCCAACCTATCAGACACACCCTTTATTCATGCCTCATCTGCCTTCTACATTTGTGCCTCATACAATGGGGTGTGAAACATTCCCAGTTTGAGGGAAGGAAAGCTTGGGAGAGGCTGCCAGGGAGAAAATTGGCTCCACCTGACTTCTTCAAGATTCACATACTTCACACTGGCTGTCCACCTTTTGGGGTTTTTTTTAATGCCATATGTGCATTTCATTCATTTAAACCTTCCTTTTTAAAAAGTGCAATCAACTTAAAAGAGTTGCAAGACAGTTCTTGGGAAAGATATTTTTATGATGTTACAGCCACTAGCCAGTCAGAGCTATGCACTGCTGGCTTCTATAGCAAAATCCTCAGCTCAACTCTAGAGAGAAAATGATTTGTATTTTGAACAATATACTGCAAGTGCACTTTCAGAGTGACCCAATTGCTTAAATAAAGCCATATGTGAATGCACCCTAGATTTATAAAACTAGAATGCTATTCCTTCAAAAACAAACAAACAAACCCAACGCTTCACTTCTGTAACAATGAGCAGAATGTCCTCTAATTGCAATTTGGCATCTTTCACACTCATGAAACCACGATGCACAACAGAATTGGTAAAATTCTACCAATTAGCCACATCCCAACATTCTGGGACATGACATATTTTTGCCATGGTTCTCTGTGCTGAAAAAGCACACACACATTGGTGTGTGCAGCTCATTTCATTCAGGTGTGGACCCAGGGATAGATAGATAGATAGATAGATAGATAGATAGATAGATAGATAGATAGATAGATAGATGATAGAGATATGGCAAACATCTACTGAATATTCAATCATAAAGTTCAGTATTTTTATTCATTTATTTATTATACACTGTAGACACTGATGCCTTCCTCCTGACTTGCCTGACCGTGGGAGGACCGTTGCAGGTGAGGAGGTGGGGAATGAGGAGATGCTTCTCAAGCCCCAGCATTGTTGGAGCTTACAACGTGATATTAGCCTTCGGGGGTCCTCCTTCAGGTCTCTCTGAGGCGCTGCTCCCGGTAGTGAAGTTCCCAGCAGAACAATTCTTTTTTATTCCTGCTGCTGGGGAGCTGGAGGACCATTCCCATTGCTTCTGGATCCCCTCTGGATCCCTACTTAATGGTCCCCTCAATTTGGTGTGTATTGCTTGAGATATTAGGGTGTGCTTGGGCACACCCGGCACACCCCTTGCACACACAAATTATTGTTGTTGTTGTTGTATTTCTTATCTGCCTCTCCCTCTGGATCGAGGCAGGGTACAACAACAAATACAAAACACCATAAAATACATATAACTAATTAAAAGCATGTAAAACAAATACATTATTAAAAGGCATCTTAAAATTCAACTGAGTAGTAGGCCTGCTGGAAGAGATTAGTCCATGGCTTTCTTAAATTCCAGGAGACTGCAAGTGTGTATATTGGAAGGAGGATGTCAGTTCTGTAACGCAGAAAGCAAGATTCTATAACCCAGATAAATTATGCAACCTGATCTACTTTTAAGGCCAAACTCGACGTGATCCTACTCACATCACTCAGAAGCATGGCAAGGCTGGGTGTTTTGTTTTTTTTGTTTGTTTTTTAAAGATAACAAGTACATGGAGAGGCATTTGATCAGGACTACAGTGACTGGGTTCGGATTACACATTAACCAATGGTGGATTAAATAGGAAATGGTTGGTTACTGTGTTGAGTGTCGGGACTTTTTTACACCACAGTTGGTTATTCGGCTGAAATGACCAACACAAATAGTTGGTTATTTGCAGAGTTGATTATTTGAACCACCATTAGTTATCATGTCATCAACTGGGCACCGTTGACTATTTCATCGTATGCAGTTGGTTATTTTCAGCAACTACAGAGTCCCCTGGCAAGAACGACCAAAGTGATGGCTGCTGCTCTAGTCCAGCCCGCAGAACTCACAATGGCTGATGGGATACCAACAGGAGGACTGAGGGAGGAAGAGAGGCTGGGGGATGTGTCAATGAAACACACCGGCCTTAATCCACACCACAGTTGATTATAATCAAGTGGTGTGGGGAGTACCCCCTTGATAATCAACTGTGGAGTTGACTGTTAACTCACCATTGACTATTGTGTTGTCCGAATGAAGCCAGGGTGTGGAAAAGGGAGGATTGACCCTTAACTTCCCAGCTGTGATCCTTAGAAAAATCACTCCCACACTGTTATAAGCGCCAGGAAAACAGTTCCCATCGGCATCCATTTCTCGACTGCTCCTTCCTACCTAACCAGCCCACAAACCTGAACCTTCTCACCCACTCACCAATCCTTCAGTTCCCCTCCATCTTTTCCTCCCATCCCACTTACCTGGCTGCCGCTGGCAGACTGCTCAAATTCACATTAGTTATAAATAAGCTGAGCTGTTCCATGATTTTTTAGCTGGGGGCTGGGGAATAGCTCAGCTCATTTCAAAGCAATCTGATTCAAGCCAGGAACATTTTCCCCATCACAAATCTCAATTAGCATAAGATGAATTTTCAGATTGATGTCAATAACCTTTCAGTCCTTCACTTGCTCACATTACTCCTTGTTATTCTTACAGTTTCCTCTTGCTTCCCGCTGTTCTCTGCCCAAGCACCCCACACTGTCAAACGTTAGACTATAAACTCCTTGATAAAACTATTTTAATGTTACTTTGCAATTCTGCATGTACACTGATGCTACACCAATCAATCAATAATTTTGTTGCAGATCTACTGTGTACTCAAGTCTTTAAATTAAGACGTGGCCAAACCCAGGACAGTTGGATGGTCTTTGCTCACCAGATGTTCCCCGGCAGTCTTACGAATCCCCACCATGCGCACAGCGTCTGGTGGTACTGGCTGGTTGTTGAACATGGGGTCCAGGACAGGACTGGGTGGTGGGGTCTCGTAGCTCTTGGAGGCAACAGAATCGTGAGTTTCCAAGAGGGACTGAAAAGTGAATCCAGTAGAGAGCAGCGATGGTGGTAGTGGAGAAGAAGAGACAATGAAAAGACTTGGTCAACAGGGATCAGAGACACATTAAATAAAACACTGAGGGGGATAATTCCTCCTACACACACCATGGGCAACCCTTTTCTGCAGAGGTAAAGTGACCATATGAAAAGGAGGATAGGGCTCCTGTATCTTTAACAGTTGTATTAAAAAGGGAATTTCAACAGGTGTCATTTGTATGCATACAGCACCTGGCAAAATTCCTTCTTCATCACCACAGTTAAAGCTGCAGGAGCCCTGCCCAGAGTGACCAGATACAAAAGAGGACAAGGCTCCTGCAGTTTTAACTCTTGTAATGAAGAGGGAATTTCACCAGGTGCTGCATGCATCAAATGACACCTGCTGAAATCCTCTTTTCTATACAACTGTTAAAGATATAGGAGCCCTGTCCTCCTTTCCATTTGGTCACCCTATGCAGAGGGCCACATTCCTCTGTGGGTGAACTGTCAAGGATCACATGTCAATAGTGAGCAGGGGCAAAACAGGAGATGGGTAGGGCCAGAGTTAAAAGTTGATGGCTTGCCCCTTTTTCGCTTTCTGCTAACCCCCTTTTCTCTCTCTTTCTGCCAGCACTTTTTTCTCTCTCCCTCTTCCTTCTTGCCCAATTGGGCCACCGCTGTGCATGGGTCTGAACTGGTGCTGAAGTTGGCCCTGAGATCTCTATCCCACTGTAAAGAGCCAAAAACCTCTCTGATCTTTGTGTGAAAATGCACCTGTCCTCACACATGCACACATACACAGACAGGGATTCCTATTAGGGCTGTGCAGCCACCCCCCCAACTGGATCTGGATCCGGATCTGGGAGATCTAGATCGAGCCAATCAGCTCCGCCCAATCTGGATCTCCCCTGATCTGGTTCGGAACCAGATCCGGAACTAGATTTGGGTCTCCGGATCGAGATTCGGAGATCCTCCTTTTCCCCATAGACTTGCAAGTCTATGGGGAAAAGGACTCACCGCCCTCCCCCCACTCTTCCCACTCACCCTCTGCCATCCGCGCTGCCGTCTGCCGCTGAGGAGAGGGGGGAAAGGGAGCAGGGTCCCCACTCACCCACCGCAGTCCACGCTGCCTTATGCCGCTGTCCTCTGCTGTCTGCTGTATTGAGAAGCAGGCCTCGCAGCCTGGTTTCTCAGTAGAGCACCGGCGTGCCGGATGACATCACCCGGCGCGAAGGCGTTGTACTGAGAAACCAGGCCGCGAGGCCTGCTTCTCAGTACAGTGGACAGTAGAGGACAGCGGCGGAAGGCAGCATGGACGGCGGAGGGTGAGTGGGGAGAGGAGGTAGAGTGGGGGAGGGTGGTGAGTCCAATGGATTCACCGCCGGCCTTCCAGGTTCCTGGGTACCGGCTGCGCAGCCAGCACCCAGGGACCTGGAAGGCCAATGGTCCCAGATCTCTGGATCAAACCGAATCGATCCTGAATGGGCCTGATCCGGTCCGGAACTGGAACCGGGAGGTCCAGATTGGCCCTATCCGCTCTGGAGTCGGGATCCAGATCTGTACACAGCCCTAATTCCTTTTACCTAAGTACAGTGTTGAAGACAGGTAATTTTAGACCCTGAACTTAATGGCTTTAGATGGAGGCCCCCTTTAGATGGTCATGTGTATTACTTTAGATATACATTTCTCTCCCCCCCCCACACACACACACCATTCCATTCTTTACAATGGGTTTTATATCCCTGATATAATAGAACAACAACACTGTTTGCCAACCCTGATTTAACAATTATATTCTGAGCATGTGTGGTTTTGCATTTGAGAGCCTATCTACACTACCACTTTAAAACGGTTTCTAACAGTTTTAAACCAGTCAGTTATGTTTAGTAACTGGTTTAAAACTGTTATAAACTGTTTAAAACAGTAGTGTAGATAAGCTCTTAGTCTCACTTCAATCATAGCAGTACCATGACTGCAGGAATAAAATGGAAGTTTGCTTCTGCAGCCCTCATCATCTGCTGCTTTCTGGGTGATCATTTGGGGTGTCCCCCCTAGCTACAGGGCTCTGGACTTTGGCCCCCAATGTACAGAAATAGCTGCACCACTTCCTAAGTACATCCCCCTGTCCTGCCAGGCCAATGTCACACACACTTTAAAGGAGTCCCAGACTTCACTGTCAATGTGGCATAAACTTTCCCCATAAATCTGAAAGGGATTCCTTTCCTCGTCTCCCTTTCTCTCTGCTCTTGCCCCACTCTTGGGAGGGAGTCATCTCCTACCTGGAAGTGAGGTTCCTGGAGGATGTGAGCCAGTTCAGCTGCTGTGCTGTCTTGCTGGGCAATGCGAGCGATGTCTTTGAGAATCTCCTGGACCAGCTCCAAATTGTTGTCCCTCACAGCTTCCAGCTTTGTCTCTTCCAGTCGCTCGTGAGCCTGCAGGGAGGGTGGGTGGCGAGGGGGTGAAGGAGGGGAGGAAGATTAGTGGCACACATAAACAAACAAAGCCCCACTAGCCCTTTGTCCTTCTAACACTGGCTCAAGGTCGTAACCAGGGATGCGAGAGCCCTACAGATGATGCAGAGAGCTGGGATGTTTCTATGGATGCCCTAAGAAGGCAAGCCGTGAGCTCCACGTTAAAAGAAAAGAATGTGGGGCTTACATATGTCTCCAAAATTAAATAGCATCACCCAATGGGTGCCTGCCAAACTTGGAGAAACTCATCAGTTCTTTACAAAGCCAAAAAGACCACAAAAAAAAAAAAAAGGACAGGTTGAGTTGGGAACAGCATAAAGGGAAAGGATTTGAACTGTGGCACGCACAAACATACAAGCCCCTGGCTCAGATATCCAGCAGGGAGCATTCTCAAACAGATCAGAGCCTTCCCTGGCCTTCGGTGGAGCACAGCCAGAAATCAAACAGGTCTTTGCCTGTAAGAGAGATGAATAGCTGCTTCGGATGAGCCTCAAGGAGGGAGACAGACACAAAAGAGAAGGAGCTAAAAATAATAGACTCTCAAATAGAAGCTTAGCTTTACCCGCTGGAGTTAGTGGGGGGGGGGAGGGGGAGAAGTGGGGGGGGAGGCTTATGTGAATCAGTTCTGAAACCTGTTTTCACTGCCAGGGCCAGCACTGGAAAGTACTGAAGTGGGACACTGCTGCATTTACACTGATATCTTCGGCTGCAAAGGGAAACTTTCCTAAATCCTAACCCCTTTGAGCGCTTCTTTTCCCAGGCCTATTTTACAGGCGGTATGAATTTATCTCTTGTACAGTTTGGTCCCTCAATGCAACAAACATATTACATCGCCCTTTCCCAACACTGTGCCCTCCAGATGTTTTGGACTACAGCTCCCATCAGCCCAGCCAGCATGGCCAATGGTTGCAGCCTCAAACATCTCAAGAATATCAGGTTTGGGGAAGGCTGGATTACATCTTCCACTACTATTGTGAGGGCTACTTAGAGCCAAAGTAAATGAGGAGATATGCAACAAAGTCCCCTATGCTTAAGTTAAAAACAAAACAAAACAGGAAAAAGTTGCTGGTTGTCATGATTGGGATCAGAGGTGCAGAACAGGGATGTGCAAGAATTGTGTTCCTGTTCTCAAATCATGAGAACATGTCCTATTTGCCTGTCTGAGACCTTCATCACACCTACATTTCCCCCCCCCCAGTTTGTTCCCCCTCCATTTCCTATGCGATTTGCGTTTTGAATTACACCTGATCAGTATTGCTGCGATACCTGCAATACCTGCCTGTTCCAAATGTGTGTTTCGGACTTTGCCTGTACAGGGATACATCAAAAGAGAAACTAAAAACTGCGACCTCAGGGTGAGAGAACAGCACGATGGGGACAACATCATGAGAGTCCAGCGTTGAAGAAGTGAAGCAAAGTCGAGGTGAGTGTGCATCAAACCGCGCATGTGATAACGACCTGAATGCAAATGCGAACAGGAGCACACAATTCTTGGGAATTTTTGTGTTTGTGTTCCAAAGTGCAAGTGCACCTCCCCCCCCAAGTCTGCATTTTCATACATTATGATATGGGGGAAGTGTGCAATTTGGATGTACACTTTCAAAAATGCACATTTTTCCTGAATGAAAAAAGAAGATACTCGCATTCTGGAATGTGAACAAGGCAAATCGCTCCTCCCAAGTAGATAAAGGGAGAGCAGGTGCTTAACCCTTTCCCTCTCTACCATTTCCTCACTAACCCAAGTTGATTTCCCACCTATCGGGGGGCAATATGGGATTCCCCTCATATATTTTTCCCTGCAAAGAGAAAAGAAACTTTTGGGGGGTGACTTTAGATGGAAAAAATGATAGGAAAGGAAGGGATTAAGCAGTTCCTCACCCATCATTCCTCCACTCCCGCTGACTGCCTCTTCTTGCAACTGACTTGCAGAACAACAGAAACAAACAAGCAAAACAACCAACAAACCACACAACACCACGAGACTGTTCATGCATTTTGTCTAGTTTGCCTAGAACAATTCTAGCAAGTAGTTCAGACAGACAGGTGCAGGCAAGCTCCCTGAGAAATTTTACTATTTGGTTAAGATATTATTTTACATTGAAAAAAACCCACACATTTGGTTAAAGAGCCTGCCTACACATTACCATCCCTACGTCAAAAGATTCCCCCAGAGGGTGATAGAGAAAACTGGACAGCATTTTCCCATCGTCCATATCGGGAAGCAAGAACTGTCAGCTGCCCTGATTCTGTGGGTTGTTTACCTCTGTTTATCCCATCTTAATAAGTTGGGCCCAATTATAACTCCTCTGTAAGCATTACATGAACACTATTGACTGGTATAGATTACTATACATCATATAGGACTTCCAAGTTTGTCAAACGGGCTCTGGAGAAACGGAAGTCACTGGCTGCCATAAAAGACTAAACTTATCAACATAATATGAGATGTTAGCAAATATTGTCCAAGATTACAAGATGTTTTTAACTTGCTCTTGTTAGCCATTTTACGAACACTTTGTATTTTGGTATTCCCTCTGGTTGAGAGGAGTATTTTATTATGTTTCTGTATGTGCATGGCCTTACTGGCTAATAAGTAATAAGTTGTTGTTGTTGTTGTTGTTGTTGTCTTCCTTTTAGTGGCTAACTTTTCCTAGGGGTAGATGAAAGAATCAGGGCAATTTGCCACCAGGAAGGAAATAAGAAAACAGGAAAAGAAAGGTGGCCAGCAGTTCCTGCTTCCCTGGGCATCTTCCTCTGCCTGCCCCTGTAGCAACCATTAGAAAGTAATCCACAACAGTCAGAGGCCCTTTCTACGCCTAAGGATGTAGAGGGAGGGAGCAGGGAGGATCATGGACTTACCTGTTTCTGAGATCCTCCTTGGGCGTCCAAATGGAAGCATGACGTCCCGGAAGGGAAGAGGGACGTCGCGCCCATTGCGCCCACTGTTTTTTTTTTAAGAGCCAGGAGCGCAATTTCACTCCACCACAAAATGTTAAAAAAAAAAAAATCCCCCACCCCGCTCCCCCTTATCCCTGATGCCCCTGGACTCCCCCCGGACCAGCACCTTCCCTCTGCTGACCCCTGCTACTCACGGGAAGGAGGGAAGAAGCCAGGATGGGCGGCCACACCTTGGGATTGTCCTGGGACCGCAGGTAAAATCTAGATAACCAATGTCTCAGTTATCCCGTGAAAATGGAAGGGTCGTCCCTGTCTGCTCCCGGGATCCCCTGTGCATCATTTGAGCACACAGGGACGGCCCAGGGACAACCCCAGGAAAAAAGGCCGGTGTAGACATGACCAGAGTGTCTGGCTTGCACAGGTTACTTGGAGCATAACAGATAGCCAGGCTCTTAGAGCTCCATCAGACAAGTGTTATATTGCATGCTTGTTACTGGGCACTCACGGATTTCCATGGGTCCCTCCCATGATGCCATCTGCGTCCCGCACGCCTCCCGCCCCTTCTTGCCTTCTTCATGCCACAAAAAACACCCCAGTAAGTCCAACTTATTTTTAAGATGGAAGTTGCCATTATCCCTTGCTGTGTGCAGGAGAAGCAGCAGGATCAAAACGGCCCACTGAATGGGCCAGGAGCACATTGTTTATTTCCTCTTTCAAAAGAGGAAGTTGGGACAAATGTGGGGGCAGAGAAGCGAAGGTATGCAAACACAATTTTCCCTGTGTGTGTCCTCTTAGCTTCCTTGAAATTCCTACAGAAGTTTTGCCTGGACAGGACCCTTTCAATTTGCCTGGAAATTTGCTTTTGATGAAATATTGGTGACAACTCCAGATTCAGGAATTAGAATAAATTCAAATTCAACAACACAGAAGTCAGTCTGGAAATAGAGCCAAATTACAGTTTACACTAATTGCGTAGCATGAAGCTGAGGTTTCACTTTTGATTTACTACCACACACCTAAACTTTCCTCCCTCCTCTCAATACACATACACAATTTCCCCCTTAAATTCCCCTGTCCTACAGTGGGAGGAATTAAAAAAGAGAAGGGGAAAAGACTATTTATGACAATGGAGACATTTTTCTGTTTTTATAAACCTCCCCTTCTAGGGAGGGGTTTTTTGGGGGGGAAACAGTGGTAGGGACAGGTTCAGTCCTCATCTCTAGGTGCACGGTTGTTCCAGTCTGAATCAAGAACATGCACACTTACATTAGAGTAAATAAAAAGATAACCTTCAGCTCCACACTACACCAGGGATGCAGAATCTCAGACCTGAGGGCCAAATCCAGCCCTCTTGGGTTCCCCAAATGGCTCTCTGGAGTTGTCTAGATGGTCACGCCCCCATCCCCTGGCCTCGCCCCCTTTCTCCCAATCACTGGTGGTTTGGTGATTTCCTGGCTTCTGTGCAGTTTTTTCCCCACTCTAAAAGGTTGACATGCCTCCCCTAAGGCTTAGTGACTGGTAATAAGCAACAATGGGCTGGTATTGTTTGCATTTTTGGCTCCACTTCTTTTGCCTTTGGCTCCACCCACCTCTGGAATGTGGCCCTTGAAATCTTCTACGAAATGGAATTCGGCCCTCAAGCTGAAAAAGGTTCTGCACCCCTGTGCTGCACATGTAACGTGTACTTTGGCTCCAAAAGACCCACCAAACATGCATTAACTAGGAATGTTCATCTGTACATTAGTGTGTGATGCAGTTGCCTCTGAACATGTACAGAGTGCTTTTCCCTCACGATTGACTCAATCCCACAAACTTTAGTGCAGCTGAGGTTAGGGCCCAAGACTTCCATCTCAGGGGACAGGGGCATCAGGTAAGCTTGAGTGCCAGCCCTCTTTGAAATTAACCATGGATTGTACGGAGCTTGATTGATAGAGAGCTTTCGTAAGCATCTGTAGACATTGCCTGACCCAGGAGTGGGCAGAAGGTAGACCTCCAGATCTTTTGCATTTCAACTCCCACCATTCCTGTCCATTGGCTATGCTGGCAGGGGTTTATGGGAGTTGAAGTCCAAAACATATGCGGTTCAATCGCCTACCCATGGCCTACCCACAACTGATCTTTTACAGAGCTGGGATCTGGTGTGTTTGTGTGTGCGTCCCTCAACAGGAAAAAAAATACAAATTCATATGAGTTAAGATTTCTCTGAATCCGCTATGCAGATTTTCAGAGTGATGTGGATTCTGTGGACTTTTAGACCGTTTTTTGTTGTTTTCCTTTTTTTAAACTTTTGGGGTGAATTTGCACAAATGTGCATTAGCACAAGTGGAATGAAATTCTCACACATCCCTAAAAAAATCCAATTCCATCAACGAACGGATGAAAGACGCCTGACAATTCATGAAACACAGACGGAACAGATGGAACAAAATCTGTACATCCCTAATGTTAGGGGAAGTTGCATATGAAAATATATGCAAATAATTGTAATTGACAGTGATTGATGACTGGCATGCAGTGAGGCTTACAGTGCAATTCTGTACTCAGAACTAAGTCCCATTGAATTACTCCCAGCTAACAGCCTCAATATTTGATGGTATTTGGGAACAATTCTTACAACTATTAAAAAGATAACGATAAAATAATCATTATCCTGTTTTTGCAAACCACCCTGAACACTCTGCTGCAGAGAAGTATAAAAATATTTTTATAAACAACAAAACATACATAATACATTTATATCCTGTTTTCTGCCTCCATTTGGTGAACCACAATGATAAATCAATAAATGTTATAAATAAACAAAAAACTGAATACGAACAACAAACAGAGAACAGCAGGTAGTACACAGAACCATATAACAGCAGGGAGTCTGGGGGAAAATGTCAATTGATAAGTGATGGCTTTAAAAATAATAATCTTAACACCATATCAGGAGAGCATGCCACGGGTCAGGGCTGGCCTACCATTAGACAGATTGAGTCAACTGCCTCAGGCAGCAGATGCTGGGAGGCAAAGGCGGCAGTCCCCAGACTGTTTCTCCTGAGTCTGTCCTCTGTTTGATGACAGTGCTGTGTGTGCCGTGCCCCTAAACTTAAGTCAATTGTTTGGCCTGCCCTGGACTGCACCCCTTAGCCTCAGGTGTGGTGGAGGATGCTGTCCCATGACTGGTTCTCTCTATGTGGAATAGGAGGTGGGAATTGCCCTTTGCCTCAGGCAGAGAAAAACATCTTGGACTGATAGTGGCAATTAATATCCGATAGCGTTAGAGAGTTGGACAGCTTATGAGATTTCATATTTGGAGCCAGCTCAAACCAAAACTATCCAGAGAGATCCACCATGTCTAACACAGTGGGATTTTAAGGCAAATGCTTCCCTCTCAAATTCCAACTGGAAGTTTGGATTTTTGCAGATTTTTAGGTCAACTCTGGTCAACTCTGGGGCAAGAGAAAGTCATCTTTCCCATGCTTAGAGGTAGCTCGCATGTCTCAGGCCTGTATACAGAAACAGGAACTATGATACGGTGAACTCTGGTGGAAATGGAACCCTTTATAAAAGCAGGCATATAGAAAAACATAACACGTGGATGTTCACCAACACATTGAAGCTCATTGTGTTGGTGAAACACAATCCAAGGAAACTCGGCCCACAAGCATTCTGTGCCTTTGGAGAGAAGCCAGCTAAATGTGAGTTGTGTTTCACCCTGAGAGCTTTGGCTATAGGACAACACATGAATTGAAATTAGTATTGAAATTAGATTGAGCATGCCTGGGCATTATAATTATGGAGAGATAAATATAATGGCAGGGCAAGAATCAACGGCCTTAAATAACATAGCAGAAGATTTTAGGTGAAAAATTAGGAAAGATGTCCTAAGCAGAATAGCACTTCACTAATAGAGCCAGGTAGTGGGATCTCCATCCATCCATGGATGCCCATATGCCTCAAACATAACATATCCTGCTTTGGGAAGAATCTTGAGCTGGAAACCCTATTAAAACTCTTCCAACTATTTTGTTCTAATAAAAAGGCACTCGGCACATGTCTCTTCTTTGTTATGACTTTGTTGAGATCTGGCATTAAGAATTGGTGGGCCCTTGCTCAAACCAAGTCCTGAAAGATACAGTATCACCTATAATATTACATAGGACCATGTCAGCAATAGCTACTCCAAACACATGGAAGGTGTGTGTGTGTGTGTGCGCATGCGGAGGTGGAGCTCTGAAGTTAGGGATAATATATAGCAACTCCTTCCAGGAAAGAGGAAGGAAGGAAGGAAGGAAGGAAGGAAGGAAGGAAGGGAGGGAGGGAGGGAGGGAGGGAGGAGAGTGTGGAGTAGCTTCTCAGTTAAACTACGTGGTAAGTGCATTAGGGATGAGATTAAGAAGGAATAAGCAATGTAGCGGAATTGGATGGAACTGAAGATGCAGGTTCTGCTCAGCTACTGTCCTTTACCCAGCTACCCCATTGAACTGTACCTTAGCCAATGATCTTACTATTGGACTCTCCATGAGGCCACGGAGAAAGATGAGATCCAGATCTCCAGCTCCCATCGAGTTGGGGAGGTCACTGAGGTTGTCCAAGACCTGCTGCATGGCTGTGTAGAGAAAGAAATAGTGCTATTTATTTATTAATAGTATTTTTTATGCCACTTCTCAGTCAAAAAGCCTCTCAGAGCGGCTTACATACAATCAGTTCAACAAGGCAGTCCCTGCTCACAGGCTTATAATCTAAAAAGATGTGACACACCAGGGAACATGCATGGGGAGGGAAGGGAGGGGAAATTAATTGTTTTAGCAGGGCTGATGGAGTGGCAGTGCTTCCCCCTCTGATGTCCCTCAGTACAACTTGCTGGAATGGCTGGTGGTGGTAACAGCTAAGGGAGGAGAAGTCTTCCTGAGGGAAGTCTTGTATTTGTCTATTAAAAATTAGAAACGGCAATAAAACGGATGTGGCCCATATAACCTACCCACCTCCAGCCTATCCTATAGGGGAAATGGGGAAGGGGATTAAAAGAGAGAAGGCTATCAGAACGAGAAGGAAAATATAGAAAGAGGTTAAAAATAAACAAACAAACAGTACCAAAGAAGAAACAGAAGATGGAAAAGAAAAAGAAAACAGGGCACAGTAGAGGAGAGGGAAATGTAACACAATAGTGGAACACAGGTATCCTATGTGTTTATATCAGCCTTCTCCAATCTGGGTCCCTCTAGATGGTTTGGACTGCAACTCCCATCATGCTCAGCCAGTGATTGTCATGGTTGATGGGAGTTGTAATCTGAATTATATGGAGAGAGCCAGGTTGGGGAAAGTTAATACAGGGTTACTGGTCTAAAAGATAGAAAAAAACGTGCCATGTGCCTATGAAGTTGCCAGGGATATCTTATTTTAGAGGTGATTTCTCTTCCACTTATTAACAAAGATCCAGCCTATCACTAACCCAGAGATGTCCACCAAAAGGGAAACGTAGAGTGACCAGATGGAAAGGAGGACGGGACTCCTGTATCTTTAACCGTTATGTAGAAAAGGGTATTTCAGCAAGTGTCATTTGTATGCATGCAGCATCTGGTGAAATTCCCTCTTCATCACAACAGTTAAAGCTGCAGGAGCCCTGTCCCCTTTTGTATCTGGTCAAGAGGGCCAGGTTCCTGCAGCTTTTACTGTTGTGAAGAGGGAATTCCACCAGGTGATGCATACCTGCATGCAAATGACACTTGCTGAGATTCCCTTTTCAATACAACTATTAAAGATGCAGGAGCCCTGTCCTCCTTTCCATATGGTCATCCTAGAACATGGGATATCCAACATTGCAAAGCAATTATTTTGGCAAACAAGATGTCTTTAGGAAGCCAAAACACCCGATATGTAGAGCAGAGGCAGTCAAACTGGTGCCCTCCAGATGTTTTGACAACAACTCCCGTCAGCTATGCTTTGCTAATTGATTGTAAGCTGCTCCAAGAGCCTTTTTTGGCCAAGGTGGGGTAAAAATATGATAGATAGATAAATAGATAAATAGATAAATAAATAGATAGTCTAAAATGTCTGGAGGGACCCAGGTGTGCCTACCCATGATTTAGACAATGCTCAAAGAACAGGTATGAAATGAACAATTAAAGTTTTGAAAGGAAGGTTCAATGAAGAAAACAAAGTAAGATGAATGTCTCATTTATTAGAGGTATTTATTAGTGGAAACCGGCATATCTGTGCAACCTACACAGTGCTGCATCCTTCATTTTCAGAGCCAAGAATTAACTGAGGAAAAATGTTAACTAACAGTTAAAGCTTTTCTTGATCGGTTTCGCAGATGAATCAACAAAAGCATGCAACCCCTACTTCCATTGCATAAACTAGCTCAAATGGTCATTTCCCCTCCAATCTACATTCCTTAAACGGGGTGAGGTTGGGGCAGGGGCAGGCATTGTGCCTGGGCCATTTGCATACTTAAAACACAAGCAAACAAGCAGAATTTGTAGGCCCAGGTTGGCCATGACAGAGAGTCACAGACATCTGTCTCATCCCCAGCTGACAAATTCGTCGATGCAGAAAATAACCAAGATTTTGCTCTCAGACGGTCAACAAGGAGCCTTCAGAAGATGCCAGATAAATTATGTCAAAAATAGCAACATGCAAGCCAGGCATTAACTGCTTACAATTCTGAAGCATTCCCAGAGATGTGTCTGTTGTGTATCTCTGCTCAGGGCCGGACCTACTTTTAAGCAGAGTGAGCAATCTGCCTCAGGCTGCAGATTCTGAGGGGAGGGGCAAGGTGTTGGAGGTCAGAGGGGGACAATATGGAAAGGACAGGGCTCCTATATGTTTAAACATTTCAGCAGGTGTCATTTGTATGGTTGCAGCACCTGGTAAAATTCCCTCTTCATCACAACAGTTAAAGCTGCTCCAGCTATACTTGAGTGACGAGATACAAAAGAGGGCAGGGCTTCTGCAGCTTTAACTGTTGCGATGAAGAGGACATTTCATCAAGTGCTACATGCATACACATGACACCTGCTGAAATTCCCTTTTCTACATAACTGTTCAAGATACAGGAGCCTTGTCTTCCTTTTCATATGGTCACCCTATTTTAGTGTCTATTTGTCCCTAGGAGTTGGGAAGGGAAAGATCAGAGACAAGGAATGGAGGGAGAAGAGCTGCCAGCGGCTCATGTTTCCATATCTTTTCCCTACACTATCATCTCTTCCTGTCTTCAGGAGAGTTTCAGAGGTCTCAGCAATCAGGCCCAGGCTACACATGTGGCAGACAGAGGTGGTGGAAATGTGATGGAGTAGAGCAGCTTGTACCATTTCAGACTACAGGGTTGTATGCCATCTTTTAAAATGCTCTCCAGCTCTCCTCCACCACACACAAATTTTAAAAACACCCAGCAAATACACGCAAACTATAGCATCTGGGAGAAAGACTCTGGAAAGGCACACTCTTAGAGCCTATCTACACTACTGCTTTAAAACTGTTTATAACAGTTTTAATCCGGTTAATAACGGTTATTAACCGGTTTAAAACTGTTATAAACCGTTTTAAAGCAGTAGTGTAGATAGGCTCTTACTGTGCTAGCTTCTATTTGCAGGGAGGTATGTGTTTTCTCTGCATGCTGAACATTTTTTAAAAAAGGTGGTACTCCACCCACAGTCTGAAGTGGTACAATCCATTCTAGCACCAGACGACTTGTCCACCTCATTTTGGTGCATGCATAGCCCAAGCTTCAGCCTGTATTATATGCAAAGCCGGCTCTAGGCCGGAGGGGACCCTTGGTTTGTCACCTCCCCACGTGCAGACAGTAGCTCTGGTCCAATTCTGCTCTTTCCTTTCTTCCACTTTTTATTTATGCTTGTTGTAATAGGGGACAGGTGGGGACCTTTACTGAGGAAAAGGAGACGGATAATGAAAAGGAGGTGGTGACATTTCTTTGATGAGGACCTGGCAACTGTCATTGCCCAAGAGTCCCTGGGTAACACTAAATAGCATTGCTTAGGAATTGTGGGTAATTTCATTGACTGCCACCCAGCATTCATTGAAGGCGAGCCAGAGAAGGGCAGCCCGGCAGTAGCAATGTCGGCCATGGGTGGCCTCTTGGCAGCTGTCTGAGGATGTCACTTGCTGAAGCTGGGCTTGCTAGTTTTAATATGTTGAATGTAGCTCTGCTCTAGGACTGCATGACAAAGATCAAACCTCTTTTCAACTGGCTCAACCCTTATGGCTTTTCCCAGGAAACCCTGGAACTGAAAGCTTCTGAGAAGACCATGCACACGTGTGGAAGGCAGAAGAATTCATCATAATAAAGGGGACGTCTGAGAATTCCCAGGCCCCACAAAATTGCAAGGTTTCATGGGGGTTGGAGGAGAGGAGGTGAGAAGCACGTCCGTGACTGTAATCTGTATCTTCCAACATTTGACACTGGAAAGTGGTACATTTAGTTATACATTAAGAGAACAAGGCATGGCTCTGAACAAGCCAAATGCCATTCCCAAGATATCTGGAGGGCATATTTTGAAAAATCAGCTTCAAATGGTACATTTCACTAAAGCTCAGAAAGCGCATTTTTCACATTTACAGGCCATAAATTACCGCATCTTTATTGTAGTCACACAGACTCCTAATAACTTAAAGGGAGCTGAGCTGCCAAACCTAGTTACCGAGACAGTAATGGGCAACCTGCAACAGCTATGGGCAGCCAGTATTTGATGAGAAATTTAGTACACACCAGTAAGCAGCATATAGTGAGAAAAGAGGCACCGAACATATGGAACAGGCACAGTCCTTCGTATATGGTGGGATGCCTTGGGGTAGGTCAGCCCAGTTTAAAATTGGCAATGTAGATATGCGTACATAAACACGTCCGAAGTAAGAAACTCCACTCTTATTATTGTCCATTTTGGCTAAAAAATATTAGACGCTGTTAGGCCAGAGAGAAGAAAGATCTGTTAATGCAAAGCTGGTATGTGTGGCCTTTCATTTCAGATAAATGAAACCAAACAGGCATGCTAGAATCTTCCATCAAACATTTCTCAGTGCATACACACAAGCTTCTATATTATACAGAATGCTTCCTTCAGCAGACTTTGGATAAAGAGTTCCATGTAACTTGTCAGCTTGTACATTTCAATGAAGGCGGGTTGTACAATGTTCACATGCCATACTGGTCAGGGCGATGCTGTCCAAAATGGCATATCTGTGAACAAGGTCACGCTTCTCTCCTTTCACTCCGATGTATGGAATGGCTTACTGTTTAGATGACCGCTGCTGTTGCTTGTCAAGTTTATACAACCCCACAAAGCGTCATCATAACATGATAGTAGCCTCCTACACGATGCCATTCTTGAAAGTCTGTCTTCTTCTGTATGAGCCTGCTTGGGTTTTAAGAACTTCAAAGGAGGTCCTCCTCTTGGTACCACTCCCACCAGGGGCATACTTGGTGAAGATACAAGATTCCCTGCCGAGGGAGGCTCAGTTGTCTCTCTCTCTCTCTCTCTGCTGTCCTCCCATCAGCAGGCAAATATGTTCTTATTCTAGTAGGTCATTGACATGTAAGGTGCTCTGTTGGGTAGCGTGCTGTTGTTATTGTTTTATCCCCCCCCCCCAATTCCATTTTAATGTATGTGTTTAATGATTGTTTTGACCAAGTTTTTATTTTAAAATTTGGAAACTTATTATTGTTAGCCACCTTGAGCCCTATTTTCTTGGTGGAAACGTGGGGTATAAATCAAATCAATAAATTCCACACTTTGCAGAAGGGGTTGGGCAAAAGAGAGTGGAGAGATGAATGGCCATTGCATTTCTCTTGTATACATTTGGGCTTTACACAGATATGTTTATTGTGTGATATAAGCTTTTGTAGACTAGAGACCACTTCATCAGATGCATAACATCTACCTTCAATGGGCAGGAGAGCAATTTATGTCACAATGAAGCATTTTGTCTTTACAGTGTCACAAAATTCCGTTTTGTTTTTGCTGTTAATAATACAGCCATCTGACTGGAATTGATCTAGCTCTTAAACCTTCCTCTCCTCCCTCCCTCCCTCCCTCCCTCCCTCCCTCCCTCCCTCCCTCTCTCTCTCTCTCTCTCTCTGTCAAAACTGGATGTTGTTTCTTCCATCCTGGGTAGGCAATGAACAGTATCCCACATGGCTTCCATAGAATTCATATTGCTCAATATTGCGCACACATCTAGGACACAGAACAGTGATCCGGGAGAACAGGGAAGTAGGCAATAACATCTTTCCCATGGTCCCCATTTCAGGGCAAATATTTCCAACCTTCTCTATGAAGCTCTAATTCCTTTGAGGGGGCTAGGAATTTCTCTTCCAAGGAGAGATCACACAGGACTGCCATTCATGCTCATCTTCTTAAAAGATGCTGAGGGAGCCTTTCCCTGCTGCTGTAGCAACCATCTTCGGGTACCACTGCCCCATCAGATTGCTCTTGGCTCAGTTTTTACAATGGAAGCCAAGGCAAGGAGATGCAGAGATCTGTTCACACTTGTCTCCCACCTCTCTCTGCATCCATCTCAGTTGAGACCAAGCAACTTCCCAAAAATGTTAGCCAATGAAGAGCAAAATATATTTTGCAATCTCTGGGGCATGACGTGGGTCAATGGGGGAAGGTAAGTAAGAATCAGAATGTCAAGAGGGTTACATTTGTGAATCCACTTGTATTGTCTAACAGATGTGGACTGAACTCCATGGTGGCAACAAGTGAAACTAGCAGAACACTTAATATGGACTAGCTACCACTTCTTAATTCTCTATTCAAGTGAAATAAACATGTTTTGCTGCCATGAACCCCTGTCCCTTTCAACTTCACACACACAAGATATTAAAAGCAAACTTTGACCACCTTGAATGTGTAGATGGTTCCAATGTGGAACCAAAACTGGAATAATCCCAGGCTAAAAATTTGAATTTATTTATGTAATCAATAATAATACAAATATCCCTGGCTTTTAGGCTACAACTACAAAACCTTGCAAGCAAGATGGCAAGAAATTGCAGTGTTATTGATTTGGCCTGGTACTCGGAACTTTAATGCTGCCTCTTTAAAAGATTGCTGTCAATACTTATGAACTAAAAGCCATTTCTAGTTCTGAGTTAAGGCAGGGATGGGCAGAAAGTACAGTAGATCTTCAGATGATTAGGACTTAAAGTCTCAGAAGCCTCTGTCAGCATAGTCAATGATCAGGAATACTGAGAGGTGATGTCCAAAATACTTGGTCTGTGCACTGCTTTGGATCCAAATCTGAATTCCAGATCAAGACGGGGTGATTCGGACCAAATTGGTCTGGATCCGAAATGGGCCAGGATTGGTCAGAAGCATCCCGAAGCAGGTTGGATCAGGTCTGAATTGCTTTGGACTTATTTGGACAATTCACAAACCCTGTCAGTTGTACAAGCGGCTGGGACTTACCAGACCAGTCCACTCAGGCCTGGCAGCTGCCCGCTCCTCCATATGAGCCACCATTTTTATGGAAGATGGGGGCTCTGGTTTTTGTAGATCATAAAAGTGTCAGGTATAAGTCTCATGCAAGGCCGGGGAAGGCCTTGAAGGTTGTAGGTAGATCTTATTAGAACTAGTTTGGGATTTCTGTGCAAGCTTGTCTCTGTCAGAGTTCTCACGGCAGTAGCTCACTCACTCCCTGTCTTGGCTTTGAAGCTGTTAAGACTTCTCTGGGAAACTGATAGTGGTTTAGAAAGGTTGGGGACCATTGTTGAAGGAGTCACTCAGTGGCTCAATTCGGACGACACAATAAACAACTGGTGTGGGGAAAACAATCGTCAGTTGTTTTGACTATTGTGTCATCCGAATGCTGCCATAGTCAACTCAGCGCTGATCCTCATCCACACCACAGTTGATTATTTATTACCATGTTGTGTGGGGAGTGCCCCCTAGGGTTAGGGTTAGGGTTAGTCAACCCACCATTGACTATCATGTTGTCCGAATTGAGCCAAAGTGTAGCATCATCTTCGAGGGCTGAGCAGTGCCATCCTGTTTGGACATGGGCATGAGTCATGGGCTGAGCCCTGGTCTGTCAAGTGAGTTTGAACAGGCCAACGTTTCCCTTTATAAGCTGGAGCATGGGTGAGGAGCCTTTGCTAGGAACATCTTTCAACTCATGACCTGAACCCATCCCTGTTTGGATTCATCATTGTTTGGGACTTTTAAAGCACTCTGCACATGGATTCTCTTCTATTTGGATTTTGTATTTCTAAGGACTGTGCCATGAAAAGCAGTGTGAGGCTTTTCTTAGACTTGAGCTCACATTTACTGTGGATTGTGTGTTTGAGGTCAGCTCAGCGAACGGCAGGCTTGGATTGCCTGTTGGACTTTTCTCTGCCAGACTTAGGTGGCAGGGAATTCCTGGTGCTAAAGTATGTGCATGAGAATTCTTGTGCCTGAGATTTTTAACCACCTTGGGATCTTGTTTAGGCTTTGGCCATGTTCCCTGAGTTACCAACATGTGGCTGCGTTTGGACTACCTTAGGATGGTTTGTTAAGCCTTTCAAGAATTCCCCATTGAGATTGCCTGAAAGAGCATATCAGGAATCTTTCCCCTCCCTTGCTCAGGTTTAGAACCCATTTTTGGAACCGTTGAGATGGCAACCAGGAAACCAGGTTGTTAAAGCATTTTGACTGTACGTTATCTTGAAGCCTAGAGCTTTCTGACCATCAATCATCTTTAAGTATTTTGGAAGTGTGTAACCATTAAGCTTTTCACCATGAGATTTCCCTGAATAAAAGAAGTCTCACTGATTGAGTGTCCTGCGACAGTTTGCCAGCACATGTCAATGCCAGAGGGAAGTGGACCCATGACAACAGGGCCATTTCTGCAACATTAGAGGCTTAAAGGAAATCACCACCATTGCGTGCAACATTAGATCTACAAAAATACAGAGTTCCCGTCTTCTGTAAAAATGGTGGGTTGCATGGAGGATGGGCAGCTTTCGGGCATGAGCAGATGGGTCTGGTAAGTCCTGGCCACTCGTGTGGTTTGGCAAGCAGGCTAGGTTTGGGGCAGGTGTGTGGTGGAGAGGAGAGTCCTGGCAGTACGGTCGGCCTTGTGCCTGAGAAAATACAAATATGAATGATTCAGATGTCCGAATACAGATTTAGATCCAGATCCAAAGTGGTTCGGACTGGGTCTGAATCAGGTTGAGATGATCAGGGCTAATTCAGAAGAGCCGAATCAGCCTCCAAGCTGGGCTGTGAGGGGTTTCATGCACGATCCTACAAAATATCTAGATACCTACTTTCTACCCACCCCTGTGTTAAGGCGTACTACATCATCATCATCAAACTTATTCTGGCTAGAGCTGCTAGCCAAAATTTCTAAGAAAAGAATTTGCTGAGGAATCCCTGAGAATTTTCTGTCTCTTGTTTCCCCAGAACTGGTTTGGAGAACAGTTGGAATACGTGGGGGACGGGGGTAAAAAAAAAAAATCACCCTTCCCATTTTGCACCCCACAGAGAAGTGTGGAGAAATTCAGGTGCAACTGTGGATCCAAACCAACATCATTTTTTTTTTGCATTGTTGAAGAATGCAATGGCCAGAGCCTCTACTCTTCTTAGCCCGTTGCTTCCTTCATCCACCAGCAAGAGCTAGCAAGATCGGCCAGATCCACACCAAGCAAGATATTACACTATGAAAGCAGTATGAAAGTGGTATATAAGAGGCAGGAGCCACACTACTGCTTTATAGCGGTATTGAAGTGCACTGACAACTGTTGGGGCCCATTGACATATACCACATACCGCTTTCATAGTGCTATACCCTGCTTGGTGTGGATCTGGCCATGGTTTCATTCCATATTCATAAAGTCAAACTTCCTCAGCAGATTTTTTTCTGAGTAATTATCTAGAAATGTTCTTTTACGAACTGTTGGAATATCTCCCACCCAAGAATATTCAGCCAAATTACACTCCCAACCCGCAATCACGAATTTCTCTGTCTTCAAATAGGGTAGAGAATTTCAAGAGGCTGTTTTTGCCCAGTCCTAGAAATGAATTAAGTGGGAAGGGAGAGAATCAGGCTTGTTCTTTCTCATCTTGTCTCCTGTCCCCACACATTGATCAGAACATGTGTACAGAGCCTGTACGCCAGAGGTGTTGAACCTCAGGCATGTGGGCCAAATCCAGCTCACCTACGGTCATAATCTGGCCATTCAGGTTTCCCCAGATGGCCACGCCCTATCCCCAGGCTCCACCCCCTTTCCCCAACCACTGATTGTTTCGTAGTTTCACTGATCATCTCAGGATACCCATGTTCTAGTTACCTCCCAACTAGACTACTGCAATACGCTTTACATGGAGCTGCTTTGGAAGATGGTATGAGAACTGCAGCTGTGCAGGCCAAAAAGTCTGAACCAAATACCAATTTTGTGCTAGGAAATTTCCAGATCCAAATCAAAGTTCTGGTCTTCACTTTTAAATCCCAGAATGGATTGGGACCATATTATCTAAAGGTTCACCTGGATCCATACAATGCTGTCTGTACACTAAGATCTGCTTTAGGGTTCTTTGTGCCAACTGTTAAGATCGCTTAGGTTGTTGGGCACAAGTCCCAGGGCCTTTTCAGTGATGGCTCCTTAACTCTGGAACCCACTCCCACCTGAATTATGCTTCACTCCTTCAATACAGTCATTTAAGCAGGACTTAAAACCTTTTTCTCTTTGCCGCTGCCTTTGACTGGGTTCGTAAATAACTATACACCAATCTAATCCTGTGCCTATCTACACACACAGGATAAAACACTTTGAAAACATTTTGAAAACTGTATATGGAGTGTGTCCTGGGCTCCAACAGTTCTCAAAACTGTTATGAACCATTTTAAACCATTTTAAACCATTTTAAAGCAGTAGTGTAGATAGGCTCTATATCTGTGATGTTGTCCATTGCTCTTTTCTTGTACATCACTTTGCGAGAGTGTGGCCCCCCAAAGTGGCTTATAAATACCTTGAAATAAATAAATTTGAACATGATTCTTGATTTTTGTTTACTCCAAACGTATCTATAAAGATCAACCTGAAATAATCACCAGTATCAAATGAGATGACATAAAGGGCTCTCAACCAATTCAGCTCAGTGATGGAGCACATCCCATCCCTTAGAAGGCAAGCAAATTCTGTGTCCTCCAATCATGCATATCAGGCAGAATTTTCAGCATTCCACTTCCTAAATAACCCAAGTGGCTGCCATCTGCTTCTTGAACATTTGAATGACCTGGGCATGGGGGGAGGGGACTCATGTTACAACACTAGGCTGATCCTCGCCTCTCATGACCTCAGTTGCCAGGCTGCATACATACAGAAGTCTACAAAGTATAAAGTGGATCAGGCAAGCCATGTGTGAACATAATAAACATAAAATCTAGATTACATAGTCACCCTGAATCAACTGCAGTGGGTGGACTTGGACCAGAAAGGCCCTTTCCACACCAGGCGTTTCACCTGGGATGGCCCCTGGCTGGTCCCTGTGCACTGATGGTGTGTATTAGGTACTTCCAGGATCGCCCTCCCTCCCTCCCTCCCTCCCTCTACACCCCTATGGTATAGAAAGGTCCAGCAGCTATAAAATATTTGAAATGAATTTCACAAATGTCACATTTAAGAATATTATGTTTATTCATGGTTGGCCATGGTAGCAGAGCTATGGTCTCTCCATAGCAGGGGAATGCCACCAGTCATTCTGGGGTAGAACCTGGCTGTGCCTCATTGCACAGAGATGGAGCTTGGTGACCATGGAGCAGAGCTAATAACAAAACCACTCAAGCCAAAATTATAGTAGCATGGTGGTGGTTTTAGTAGGGTGTGCACATTATGGGCCTGAAATTCAAATCCAAACCAAGGTGGACTGGATCAGGACCAGAATGGACTCGGAGTGAAAGTGAGCTGCTGCCCCCCACCCATGGGACTTACCTGAACCATCTGGCAGCCACCCAGAAATGGCCCTTTAAGGCCATCATCGTTGGAGAGCATAGAGCTAGGAAACAGAACAGCGGCCATGTTCATTTAAAATGGCAGTTCTCATTGAGAATGGACAGCTCAGGTAAGTCCTGCAAGTAGGTGGGGCAGCAGCTCTAGGTTTTGTGGGGGCTGATAGATTCTCGGTTGGCCCCACACCTGGGAACCTACAATGGCTGATCCACTTTGGGTGTCCAGATCTTGCTTCTGATCCAGATCCAAAGCAGGTCAGCTTAGGTCCGAAGCACCCCGAGTCAGATCATACCTGATTCGGAAGCTCCAAATCAGCCTCTGAAGCAAATGGGGGGGGGGGGGTTTGTGCACAGCCCTAGTTTTGGCCACTCATCCCAAGGTCTTCTCCTGAAGACGCTGAGACGACAGCTAAAACAATGAAACTTCAGGTCAAGCCAGAAACCTGACCATCGTAATGACAGCCTTTCCCTGAAGCATGACAAACATTTGTGTAACACTACTTGTTCAGGCATTGGAAAGAGGCCTTCATACTTTTAGTCCCTGCTTGCCCATTCAAAGAAGATATGAAAGACTTCACTAAAAGCCCTCCTTTCTCTTGCCTCCCTTCTGAGTTCCTCCTGATGCAAGATTTTTGACAAGGAAACCATCAATGTTCTAATCTCTTTGAAATGCTGACCGATTCCTACCCCCTCCCCTTCTCTGGTGCTTGCTCTCTTACATCCTTGTTTCTGTGGCAACCGAGGAAGAGATTTGCATCCAAGGTAACACTAAACTGGGATGGATGAGACACAGATTTATAGAAATAGTAACACCATCCACAGTCCTGAGCCTAAACCATTTGGCAGACCATATCTCCCAGAATGGGGAGCCCCAAGAACCGACCCACTATCACATAGCTGTAACTGACTGGGGTTCTTCCACAATGAGAGAAAGACATATAGGCCATTTCTACACCAGGCTGTTTGCCTGGGATGGCCCCCGGCTGGTCCCTGTGCGCCGCTGGTGTTGTATTAGGTACTTTCGGGATCGCCCTCCCTCCTTCTACACCCCTATGGCGAGGTGCCAATTTTGCCTCTCTGGATGTAGTGGTGTAGTTAGGTAACTTTAGACAATAGATTTACTGGACTTGCCATGGTGGGTAGGTGAGTGGGTGTTGCAGTGGATTGCCAAATGTATTACTTCATTTACTTCAAAACATGGTAAGCCAGACCTGCTGCATTTGGGGGCAATCCTGTTCATTTTGCTCAGAAAGACCTTAGACTTCTGTCCCAGAATCATGCCCTGATGGCAACACTGCCTGAATGAGGCAGAGTCAAGAAAGGGGAAACCAGTATAGAATTTGACCGCCAGAATTTGGATATTGGAGCAATCCATCGGGGTGGTGGGGTAGTAAAGCTCACTGAACTTTAGTCAGTTTGCTCCCCCCCCCCCATTTCAGTTCACTTCCCTGTGAGCTTGCGTGACTTGATCTGCTTTTTATGCAACCCTCACCCCAGGCATGAAGTCAGATTGGTCTCTGAAGTTTTATAGGTGGAGCGTGGCAGAATCTGAAATGTACTGGCTTTTTGAACTGATTATCTGGCAAAATATAGTTTAAGCATTCAGAGCATTACAATACTGGCTTGTTGTTTCATAATCTCGAGAAGGGCCCCAGGGGATCGTGGGTGGATGCCGTCAACTTCAGATATATTTCAATTGATGTAGAGAGGGGAGGGGAAGATTCAGCGCAGTCAAAATGCCCACCTTTGGCTAGATTTGAGCTTAAACTCTGAAAAGGCAGAACGTTGCACGAGCTTTTGATGTGAATATATATATATATATATATATCAACGCAGGACAAAGGTGCTTTTGTTTTTAAAGCAGAAGGATTTTAACATCCTGTTGATTTACCTAGAAAAGCCAGCACATTTAATTACTTGTAACATTAGCAGACCAGTGCCAGGAACCAGGAAGTAGATCAAATGATATATGTGCGCCAGCTGCTTCATGGTCTACAGGTGCCCGGTGAGCGGCAAGTGGCTGCCCACTCCCTCACCGAGCCCCCATTTTGGACAAAATGACAGGTTGCTCTTTTTACATAAAATGTTACGCAAATTCAGTTGTAGAAAAATACGCAAAGTTAAAATAATAACTGTCCAAAATGCTCATTTCCCACATAGCTAAAGCATGAAAATGTGCATTTTTGGGAGGGATTCACACACTTTGGGGAGGTTTGCGCTTTTGGGGGAGATTTGTGCATTTTCGCAAGTGTGAATTTGCGCAAATGTGAATTTGGGCAAATTTGGGAAACTGGAAAAAAAAATACAATTCCTTAAAGGAGTGGACAGCGGAACGAAAGGCACCTGACAATCCATGAAAAGCAGATGGAATGGATTGTACAAAATCCGTACATCCCCAGCAAACCCCCCACAGGGCACCTTGTCCAGGGCCTCCTCAAGCCTGTCAGAACCAGTATTTGCATGGTGCCATTAGTGCTCCTAAGGGTCCATTTGGCTACAAACCTGTGCATTAGAGACAAGGGGCAACCCACCCACTCAGAGCCTCAACACCCCAGAGAGAAAGTTGAACCTTGGAGAATGATGCAAGTAACAATGTTTTGTTACTTGCATCACCAAGAGACAATGAGAGGGGTACAGAAGAGAAGAGCAAGGATTGGCTGCCTTAGCACAGAGGGGCAATTGGTGGGCATGCACTAATCCTAGAAGCAGGGAGCTGAGCATGCAAACGTCCTGCACACTTTGTGTAGCTCCCATCTTCGGGACAAGATCTGGCACTTTCACTACAGTGTGCAGTTAACTGGCTTAGGCAGCACCATGAGGATTACAACCCGGGCTTGCTATGCAATCAGTAGATTCAGAGAGCAGGTTTAATTACACAGTCAGGGGCTTAGTGAGCAAAGGAAATAGCAGGTGATTGAGTGCAGAGGCTAGAAAACAAAATTCTCTCACAGACCATGAGATGAGAACATGAGGAGAGCCACTGGATTACAGTGTTGGACTGCAATTCTCAGCCACTATGGCTGGCTGGGGTTGCTGGGAGTTGTAATCCAACACATCTGGAGAGCAGCCGGTTGGAGAGGGATGAACTCTCTAGACCAGTATTTTGTTCCCTTAGTGGCCAACCAGATGACCATGGAAAGCCTGCAAGCAAGACATGAGTGCAACAGATACAGAGCAGGTTGAGCTATTATTTAGAATGAGGCAGCTTCCTCAGGCAGTAGTTGCCGGGGGGTGGGGTGGCAAGATGTTGGGGGACAGAACTGTGAATGCCACATGGCCTGACCTATGCGCTTATGTGAAACATCTCCCTCATGAAGGAGAGTTCAACTGCCAAGCTGGTCGGCTTTTGTACATGGGATAGGATAAGGTGCCATCTTGTCCTTCACCTCAGGCAGCAAATTGTCATGAGCTGGCCCTTATTAAACATTACTAATCTTCTCCCCCTGCAGCTTTTCCTAGAACTGCAGTTCCCAGGGTCCATTATTAAAACTGCACACTTTCTAGAGGAGGGCAAACTCACTCAGGTCAAACTCGAGGAAAGAACAAGCGTTTGGGGCACGGCAGCAGCAGTGACTCCTGCCCCCACCGGCCATCAAGGCCTCGTGGTCTCTCCTTCCTTTCACAGAAAGAGAGTCCATGAGGGCTTCAGAGCTGGCAGGGGCAGAAGTCCTGTGTTGTCCCCACCAGCTGTCAAGCATTTTCCCCCTTGTGTCCATGGCGGCTGTAAAGGCACGGATAGAGCGTTCACGCCTTTAGCTTTGCTTAAATGGGGACTTTATGGATGCCATTTATGCAACCGGGGGGGGGGGGGGGAGGTGATATGCAATTTCCAGAGCCTCCACTGTGGCACACAGTGAAGGCTCCGGATGAGGGCAGATGGCTGCTGAGCACTCGTTGGGTCTTGCAGGCACTCAGAGCGCCGGTCTGTGAATATGGCACTGCTTTCAACTGTGTCCGGGGGGTGGACCCAGGGGAGTCTGTCAAACTCCCAGACTCAGTCGGACACCTGCAACATCCCTGGTGTGTTCCTCCATTAAAGTGTGAAAATGCAAATCTTTTAAAGTGTGCTTTAAGTCATGCACTTTTAAAGTTGTGCATTTTTAATGTCTGCATTTTGCAAATGTGAATGCAACTTCAGGAATTTGCAAACATTTTTGGAGAACATGGTTTCCTGTTACTGTTCATGTTCAGGTAGGGATATCATGGATATCCAGGGTGTGGTGGAGTCCAGCAGACATCCATCCACTTGGCCCTTCAGACTGCAGTCCATGCCCCTGCCCTTGTGCGCACCAAGTCACAGAAGCACAACAGTCCCCGCTGCTCCACTGAGCTGCCATTTTGTGCAAAATGATGGTTCGGCAATTTCCATAAATCGCCATTTTCTCCAAGTGACGCCCGTAAATAGGGCTATTTACGCAAAATTGCAGGTTTAAATGGTCTAATTACATCATTTACGCCTGTAATTTTGTGTAAACGGCCTTATGCCATTTGTGCAAAATGGTGACTACTGGAGCACAGGACACCGTGTGCGATGTGGGTCAGGTAGATTCAGCCATCCCTATTTTCGGGTTGTGAACAGGGAATTTGAGTGATTTGCGTACTGAAATAAAATTCTCATACATTCCATCGTTTAACGAAGTGCTGCATGAAGTACTTCATCTTATCTGTCCTGATGTCCGTATTCCCTTCCAACTCTAACATTCTCTGGTATTGTATAACACAGTTGTAAAAGTGCCTATTGCATTTTTTCCCTAAGGATCTGCTAGAGAGGTCCTCTCCTTCCAAGCATGACACATTGCTGAAGGATCTTCTCTACCTGTTCTATTCATCAAAGTGATAATAGCTTGTCCTGGCTTGGTCTCTGAAATAAACATGCGCTGGCTAATTGAAAACAACTATTTCCTGTACTTTTAAAAGTAGCTACAACATGAACATATTTATTATTGGGTTGTACAGTTGCGGTGAGTTGGACAAGGAAAGCAGCGAAAGGGAATGAGCATTTTGTGCTCATTTATTTACATGCATGAGTACAAAAGTCTCTCTCTCTCTCTCTCTCTCTCTCTCTCTCTCTCTCTCTCATACACACACACACACACACACACACACACACACTCGGATGGACAGAACTGCAAACCTTGTTCATGCAGAGGTTGTTAGGTATTCAGAACTAAGTTCCTTCTGTCCTATTTCTGCATAAGGTTTGGGAGGTTTTGTTGTTGTTATTTGTCAGGTTTTTTAAATGCAGTTTTCTCGGATATACAGATTTTTGTGTACCTTTTTTTAGTGTGCACATTTTCCCCGAGTACCATGTTGTACTTTTTTTTAATGCATTTTGTTCACACTTTTCACTAATATGCACATTCCCCCTCCCCAGCAAGTGCACATCCCCTCCCCCGGTAAGCTGCATTGTCAAGCTCAAAAAATGTTCATATTTTGAGATGCAACTCTGTCTTGGCTCACATATTGGTTCAGGAGGTGCAATTGTGCTAGATTCACATTAAAAGTTCAACACGATGAATTTCTCACCCATCCGTATCACACACATACACACACCCTCAGAGAGTTAACTTCTAGGGACCTGGAAGAGAAGACTGTGTAATCAATGCAGAAGCTGAAGCAGAGGGGTAATTATCCCTCACAAACACAATTACACACTGCCAGTCTAATGAAGCTAATTCATTTTACAATGATATCATCAATGCAGCTGGCAAGTTTTCCAATCACCTGGTTTTTGGTCCAAACCACTTTTGCATGTGGCATCCATAATTTTTTTGTCCCATTTCTGCATTAGTGTTTTGTGTTTTTTAAGAACCACATGGAAATTTGCATTCAGATTATGCTTTTCTAAACAAATTTTATTTTCACAATGTGCATCAACAGTGTATTTGAGTCGAGAATCATATCAGATCATTTGGGAGCTGAAGAAGTGGCTAGATAACTAAATTCTAATCTGCACATTAGTCCAGGAGGTGTGGATCAGGTAAGTTTGTATCAGAATTCCTAGAGATTGATTCATTTCATCCACTCATTCCATTTCTATACCACCAAGGAGCAAAAGCTCTCTGGGCTGATTAGAAAGATCAAACCCCTTCAAATACAATATAATAACATAATATAAAACCACTGACATACAAAAATATAAAATAATTTTGCACAATGAACAATAAAAATCCCAGGACCCATTAAAAATCTCATTGTATGTTGTCACATGCCTGGGAGTAGAGGGAAGTCTTAACCTAGCACTGGAAAGACAATTGTGGCACCAGACGGGCCTCACTGGGGAGAGCATTCACATTCCATAGTGGGGGGGGGGGGGACAACCACCGAGAAGGCTCTCTCCTTTGTTGCCATCCTCCAAACCTCTCTCTGAGGAGGAGCATTATCAAGGAGCATTCCTCAAGCATCCCTAGACTTCCATAGATCTCCTCCTCTGACCAAGCAGAGTGGATGGATGGGTGGTGGGTGCCTCCTTGGTAGGGATGTTGGAGAAATCCAGAATGGAACCAAATGGGTTCAGATTTTTATGAATCCAACCTGCAGATTCCACAGTGACCCAGCATATCCCCAGCTGGGCAGAGTCTAAAGACTTGTGGACCGTTTTCCTAACCTTGGGGAATTTTGTGCAAATTTCGTTGTAGAAAAAATATGCAAAAAAAAGAAGGGGGGCTAAAAATGTACTCCCCCCCCCATAGGCTAAATCACACACAAAATATGTGCAGGGGGGAATTTTCACATTGGGTTATGTTCAGAAACTGGGGGGGAAAACAATTCCATTCATAGGTGAATGACAGAACGAAAGGCACCTGACAATCCACGGAACACAGATGGAACGGATTTGCACAATCTATATCCCTATTCCAGGGTATTCTTGACTCATGGTGCCTTTGAAAGATGGTGCAAATCTAATGTTCTTCTGGTCTAACACACCACTTAGAGCTGGGCCTTATTGTTCAGCTTAGACCATTTGTTGGATAGGTGGGGAGGAAATGAATCCTGCCTGCCAAATGATCATGGGAGGGCTTTTAAAACCTCTTGTAAAAGTCCCACACTGCTCACAGGAGCAAACAGCTCTCTCCACAGATTCCTGCCATATCATGGCCCTTCATGATGCTCTCAAAGCATTCTGGGAAGTGCAGCTGTCAGAAATCTGTGAAGAGAGCCTTTCCCCATTGTGAGCAGTTTGAGGTTTTTAAAAAGCAAGAAAAATAAGGGGGGGGGGAATCCTTGGTCACTTCATGAGGTTTAATAAGGTAAGTATCAATCTCCACACCCACCCACCCACCCACCCACACACCAAATCATTAAAATTTCTCTAAACCCATTCCAATGAATCTAAAGAAAATTGGTCCCCATTTTCACAGTGGAAGAATATTTCAGGGAAACGGTGTGGTGTGGAATTTCAATCTAGTCTTAATATTTCTATTGGGTAGGAAACCTGATGCCCTCTAGATGTTTTAGATGACAACTCCCATAATCCATGACCATTGGCCATGCTACCTGGGTCTTTTGGGAGTTGTAATTCAAAACTCCGGTTACCTATCCCTGATTTATACCCTTTTCATTGGGAATGAGAAAAATCTTTTGAGCCCATTCTTCTCTGCCCGTGACAGCAGCAATACATTAACCATATTTGGAAGAAAGGGCTTATCGCCTTTTTGGATAGGTTCACAACTAGAAAACCATCTTTATTAACATGACCTTGGTCATTATCAGTTAATTGGAGCCAATAATCTGCTATAACGTACTCTTCTGAGATGGCTGAAATAACGCAATACTAATTAACTGCTACTCTGATAAAAGCTGGCCCATCTCTGAGAGAGAGGGAAAAATATTTCATTAAATGGCTCTTTTTATTGCTGCTGAAACTAGTAAAGGCTGGTGGCTCTGATTTCAGTGGAGCCATGAATCCAATCTGAGTTTCAATCAGAACCAGCAGAACTCTAAAAGAGTTCTCCGAGGTGCTTAACCCTATCCCTATAATAGGTTCAGCACCTTGGATAGCCCCTTTAGAGTTCTGGCTGGTTATTTTTTAAAATTAATTGTTTTTCTTTTTATTGTGAATCTAGCAAAACAAAAGAAAAAAGAAACTATATGAAATATAAATATAAATATTCCATCAAATATGAAATTCTGGGGTAGGGGGAAATTATGCATAAGCTTCAAGAAAAGCAAACCAAATATCCACATATTTTTTCCATGTGTGAGTGCGCCTATATAGCACCATTTCAAATGTTGATCGCATTGCTAGGTCCTCAATCCATTGCATTATAGGAGGTGAATATTTATCCTTCCATTGTTGTAATATCAGTCTTTTGGCTGTCATAATGGCTTGGAAAATCCATTTGCGCTGGCCATAGGTTAACTTCCAAGAAACTGGTAAATATTTTAGGAGGACATGGCTGATTCTGACTGGTTCTGACTGAATCCCAGAATGGATTCACAGCCCCATCAAAATCAGAGCCACCAGCCGCCACTGGCTGAAACCAAGGTTCAGGCCATCACAACCAGATTGGCAGTTGCCTGATTCAGACATAATGCTTGGCTATGGTTTAGTGTTAACGAGAATGTGTTGCATGGAATTCTAGGACTTGTGGGCTCCCCCTCCCTCCCTTCCTCTCTCCTTTGCATGTGAAGGGGAAGATGTTCAGAGCCTCAGATCACAGTTTGGAATAGCTGCAGTTTCCTGGCCCAACACTCCAAGCACTGCCAAGCAGCAGAGTCTATCCTCCATTTAAATTTCTTACAATTTCACAGCATTGTGTTCCTTTGGGGCACCGTGACAAATAAAAAGTGGTTTCTAGAGCTACACATCCAATCAGCTTCAAAGAGCCCATGCTTCCCCAGAACACAGCATGAAGAGCCCTCATTCCATAGCTTGAAGCAGCCAAGAGACAGCATTCAGCCCATGCCCACTGGTAGGGCTGGGCAATCTCTCCCACGTCTGCCCTGTCAGACGCTCACCCCATCACCACTACTGCCATCCACCCCCACTTGTTGGCTGCGCAAGCTTCCACTGAGGCTCAGCTCTTCCTTAGTTCGGCCCCCACTGCTGAAATTGCTCACTTCCCCCACTGCGTCAATGGGGCCTTTATGGCCGCCGTTAACGCAGTGGGGGGGGAAGTGTGCAATTTCCGGAGCCTCCATTGTGCATGCTGCAGGCACCCAACTGGGTCCAGGGGGGTGGACAAGGGGAGGCTGTCGGACTCTCCAGACTCAGTTGGATGCTCATGACATGCCTACCCACTGGTAGCCTGTGGGAGAAACTGAATATATTGTATGGAATATGGGTAAGCCTCCCAGAAACACAAAAGTAAGGATGTGTGCGTGTGGTTTTTTGATTCAAGCTTTAGCCTTGGATTGCACAGCAGGCAATTGTACAGCAGTAACAAGCTGAGACCATAGGAACACCACATTTCTAATTCTCAGGGTGAAGCACCGGGTACGGATGCCACAAGCATCTGACTGAGCCTGGGGGTGAAGCAGGTTTCTTTTGATTGTTAAATATAAAATGCAACCAATTGTTATCTATCACTGTCCCGCAACCTGGCACCCTCCAGATGTGTTGCACTACAACTCCCATCATCCCTAGCCAGCATGGCCCATTGTTGCTATGGATTATGGGTGTTCTAGTCTAACACATTGGGACAGTGCCAGGTTGGGGGAAGTTGGTGAAGAGATAGGAGCAAGTCCTTACCTGTCTCAGAATTGGTAGAAGCGACAGGCATTTCGATGGCTGGGGAAGTCTGCTCTGCTTGGGAATTACAAGCAGCAAATTCTTCTTCTCCTGAAGGGTCCTCTTGATGATGCTATGGAGAGAGGAGAAATCGAACAATGCAGCTTTGATGTAGGGAAGTTTACCATACATGGCAGGCAGGGATCACCTAGGGATGTATGAGAATTCCACTTTTGCTTTCAAAACAAGCCAGCAAGCCTGGTTAGCAACTTTGAACACAATCAAAAGCATAAGTATGTGTCCATTGAAAATGTTCGTAGATTGACAAACAGGTGATCACACTTGATTTGCAAAAAATCCTAAATTTCTGCTAATTTCCTAAATAAACACAATTTCCCTCCACTTTACTCTATGAAGGAAATTTAGGAAATTTGCATAATTTTAGAAAATTCGCACAAATCAAAGAGGGGAAAGTTGTGCAAATTTCATGTTAAATCGCTGCTTCATTTGTGCCAAGTAGGGCAGGAGCTGGGATCCCCGCTCCCCTGAAAGTGCCATTTTGCAGAAAATTGGGAGAAGCTATTTATGGAAATCATCCTTTTGCGAAAAATGGCAGCAATAAATAAGTCTTACTTATGCAAAATGGCAGGAATCAATGGTCTAATTAGACTATCCAGTGGTTTGCCCCGCGTACCCCTCCCCCAGGGTCAGGTAAGTGGCAGAGGTCCAGGTAGCAGGGTGCAGAGTGGATGTGGGGCAGTTCGCCCTTCTCTAGCCAGGGCTAGATCCACACTAACACATGCTTTTTATCAATACTGAAATGCACGGTTAACTGTCGGGGCACGTGATGCATTTCGTTTCCTACTTTTCTAGCATTATTTCCTACTTTTTATTCTGTATTCTCCAAAATACTGCAACAGATGTCACTGTGAATGCTGTGAGGTATGGATGTGCAAGAGGGATATAGCATCACCATGATGGGACTGTATCGATATGACACTGGCCCAGGTGATCTGTGGGCCTACCTGTTCAGGCTGCTATTCAGGTGCTATTTGCTGACGATCAACCATTCGTATAGTTTGTTAACTTTAAACTGGACTTGGACAGGGCAGCTCTTCAAATGGGGCCACCTTCAAATAGAGGATGGGCCTTTGGCTGCCCTTCAAAGAAAAGACTGTCCTCTGGAAAAAGAAAAAAAAGGGACACAAGGCCACCCTATATGTCTGGAGGACACCCAGTTGGGGAAGGCTGCAGTACATCATGTTACTCTATGTTTTCAGCAACGTTCTAATTTTCCAAGCAGAAAACCTGGAAGTAGAACCAAGTGAAAACACTACCCGGGTTGAGATATAAACTGACCAGTTATTTGTGGTAAGGTTTGGGATAGTTCTTGCAAAAACCGGGAGGAGAGAGTACCTGGAGCAGACAAACGCGGAAGCATCACGCAAATACAGTCGATACCATTTGCAAATCTTCCTAAACAAGATCTGTACAAATAAACATGAAGGCCAAGGGAGTTGCCCTGATTGGTGACCCCTACCATGCCCCATTATTAATCCAGCCCTCACTGACCACTCACAAGAGAAATCTCAGCCAGGTCTGCTGGCAGTGGAGGGAAATAATCAATCACAGGACAAACATGCCCACAAGCAACAGCTCCATCAGTAAATGAGGAATCAATAATTCACTGGGGGTGGAGGAGACCCTTAATAGGATATTGGACACATCCCTTTTGCTAATGGAAGTGTAGGTTGGGTTGTCTGGCAGAACCTGAAGGCAGTGCTGGCTCCAAGATATGGTGTGTGTGTGGGGGGGGGGGGAGTCTTCAGATATCACAACCTGGAAGAGGTGGGGGCAAGAACATGGAAACTGAAAATCCTATGGGGCTGCATCTGATCTTCTCAGGTACTCAGCACAACATCAAAATGGTAGCACCGTTAGGATGATGGGCCCTCTGCTGGTTTTGGAGGGGACGGGCAAATGCCCAACTTTGCCACCATCTGGCACCAGAACAAAGTCTGGTTGTAGAAGGAAGATAAGGAGGTTTTTACAACTCTTCACTTCTCTTGCAATTTTATTTTGTGGCATTCCATTTCAGAGCGGTAAAGAGAGTTGAGGGCAGTCTTTTTCATGGCGAGTCTCATGAGAAAGAGTGAGAGCGACACCTTCAAATGGAGGACTGTCCTATATAAAGTAGGACACTTGGACACCATAATGTCAATATTACCTCCTTCTTCACATCTTCCTCAACTAAGTAGAAGCAACAGATTCCAAGGATGCTGGTGAACACTACCTGAATTACATTCCAATTAATTTAAATTAAGGGTATTTCTAGGGAGGTATCTGACCTTTCAATCCATTTTAGGGACTGGGGATGTGGGTGGGGTCCTTTGGAAGCCCTGCCTCATTTTTGGGGTTTGGGCTGGTTCTTAAGAGGTACACAGATGTTAAGGACTACAACTGCCATCAGTCCCAGCCAGCATGGTCAATGGTTGGGAATGATGAAAGTTGCCATACCAAACATCTGGATGGCATGTTGGAGAAGGCTGCTCTAACCTAAAGATGTGCATCACTGGGAAATACGGTACAAGGACTCACTTTGCACTTGTGAGCCAAGTTGCAGACTTTCCCCTAAACTCCGGGAATCTTTTTATGCATTTTCTTTCACAAGTTCTGCAGTTTGTACAAATTTGGCCATAATTTGCACAAATTGCTTAGAAAATTGTGCACATTGCAGAAGCTGTTGGAAGGGGGAGGGGGGACTGCACAAAATGCCTAGAACTGGCACACTACATATGGAGTTGGGCATTGCAGCAGGAACAGAAATGAAGTCGGGGGGGGGTGAGCCAAGGAAAACCCATTGAATTCTACCCCACAAATGGATCTCTCTGACATCCCTTCTCTAGCCCCCGGGTTCCTGAGGAGCTTTTGGTGTGGGGCATGCACAACCCACATGGCTAGAAAGAGGAGCTCTTACTCTTTGCCAGTGAACAGAAGGGTGGTTAAGAAAGATTAATTTGACCAGCTGTTTTGCACTGTGTACATCTGGGCAGAATGGCTGGCTGGCTGTTTAGAGGCCAGGAAGACTGCAACGGGGATCTGACTCGTGTGTGTGTGTGAGTGTTTGTACGCACATGCATGTTATTGCCTTTAGGAAAGCATCAACCTCATCCCTCTGCTCCCTCTCTCTCATGCGCAGACACAATCAAAGCAACTCACCCCACAATCTCCTCCAGTTTAATTCAGCAGCCCAAGAGATTTGGCATCAATGCATCCCAAAACATCCATTCAACATCATCATCAGCACCATTGCAACTTCTGGATTACATATGCCTGAGTTCATGCAACTAGCTAGCCAGGAATGGAGGGGGGGGGTGGAGAGCAGGCTGCTAAGCTGTTCTTTGCTGCCAGCCTAGAAACTGAGCGATCATCACCACATTTCTCGTTACGTAATACACTGCTACAGCCAGCCTACTTGACGCTCAGCATTCATTGCTTTTTGTTTTCATAGAAAACACACAGACATCCCTTATTGTCAGTGATTTTTTTTCCCAAACAAAAACACAGAAGCGTATCACACAGGGCCATTTTGAGGACACACACGGCACAGCTGAAACAAAATTTGGCGTGAAGTTTAAGATTCAACCAAGTTCGGGTTTGGAAAAGAAAGGTGTAAAAAACAAAACCGAGATCTACAAGTTTTTTTTCATCTTCTGGAATGTTAAAGTTATACTGTTCAATATTAAATTGCCACTTCATTGTCACACAGCCCTACCCGAAACCCCATCAAAACCAACCATGTCTGCTTGGAAGACTGGGGGGGGGGGGGATGAAACTGGAATATAAATTTGAATTTGCAAGAAAATTCTCACTTAGAAGAATCGGATTCCCCCCTCCCACCACACCCCAAAAATCTGTATCAGCAATACAACACAATAAAAGAGGGTAAAGCGCTCCGCTAACATAAAGCTATATAGCTTATTATGAATTAAGCCCTATTTAACAACAACAACAACAACAACAACAACAAGAGTTTCTAAGACTCAAATTTTCTAGACTTTCTGTCCAGAGGCAATCTAAAGACACTCTACACATGCCCAAGAGGTACCTACTTCTCTGTTATATCAAGTGTTCTAGGTTAAAATGCTGAAATTAAAAATAATAATAATCTGGGGCTGTTTTCGATTGACTCCCAATGTTATTATAATCCAGTTTCTCTAAGAGTGGAATGCATGCATCTTTTAAAGTGGTACCATCAGGACAGGACTTTGGGGCAGTAGCCCAGGGTACCCCTCAGCGGAATGAACAAGAGGGTCTCCAAATACAGCAGGGCTGGATTGCCAGATTTTGAAGTAAGTAACTGACTCACACTGAATTCACCATTCTATTATATTACATTGGGTTATTATCATTAATTAATTAATTAATTCTTCTTTTTTTAAGCTTCGGGTTGTAGGAGGGTCATGCTATGTGCCCTACATACCATGTTCTAGAAATGTACGGGATAGTTGTGTTTGCTTTGTTGGGTGACAAAGCCACTCTGCACATGCTCAAGGGCAGTACATAGTTAGTATGGTTCTGGAGTGAACCCTAGCTTTGAAACTGATTTCCAGGGTTAAAAGACACAGTGGTTATTCTTTATTTTAAAATATTACAGACCCATAGAGAAACATAACACCAGTGTTATGGCAATCTCACACAGTGAGAACCAGGGCATGGCATAGTGGTTAGAGCTGCCTACCTCAATCTGGAGCGCTCCAGGTTGTTGACTAGGGGACAATGGGAGTTGTAGTTCAACACATCTGGAGGGCACCAGATTTAGGATGACTGGGTTAGAGTGTTGGATTAGAGCCAGGGAGTCCTGGGTTCAACTCATCGCTCAATCAGGAAGCTCACAGAGTGAGTCTCTCTCTCTCTCTCTCTCTCTCTCTCTCTCTCTCTCTCTCTCTCTCTTTCTCTCTCTTTCTCTCTCTCCCCTCCCCCCATCTCTCCAGCTTACCTCACAGAATAGGTGGGATTAAAAGAAAAGGAACATGTCTCTACTTTTGGGCACTTAAAAAAAAGAAAAGCTGAATCTCTTAGTCCTCTTAACTATATACAGCAAGAAAGAATACGGCTTCTCTTTTAAATTGAAAGTTATTTTTTCTGCCTGGTTTAGAAGTGTGCATATTTTCAGATTTTTCAAGTGTATATTCCAAACTCGGTGTGTGTGTGTGTGTGGGGGGGGGGGTAGCTCCCCTCCCAGATGGCAAAACAGAGTGATCAGAGCACTGTTGTGTCATTTGAATAAGAGGTACAGATGACCTGCTATAAATGAGCTGTCACATTGTAGAAAAGAAAAGAGAGCTAAGGGACTTTGGTGATGTAGGGCATTAACAACCATTTTGTACCATAGAATAATGATCTCCTGGAATAAGGAAAGACAGCTTAAAATAGGAAGCATCAATTAAAATACAGGGGATGGGGTGGCTGAAGCCCCTGTGGGGCAAATATGCACATCGATATTTCGCACTCCACTGTAGCACCCTTTTCAATTTGATTTGGGTTCTGGAATACGGAACCTGAGGCTGCAATCCGTAGACATATTTACCTGGGAGTAAGCCCCATTGAAGAGAATGGGACTTACTTCCGAGTAGACACGCGACTAGGTTTGCGCTGCGAAAAATCACAGGGCTTGAACAGAGAGCATGAATTTCTCTAAGAGCCGTCAGTATATCACCCACTGCATCCTCCTCCTTTTCTGCAGAGGGAGGGGCGCGAGGGGGGGTGGATAACAGCAACCTCGAATCCACCCGCACAGCGATCGTCCAAAATCAGAGAGTAAAAACAACCAACGAACAGAAAAGGGTCCAATGTAGCAAATACACAGATTAGACGGGAGAAGCAAAAATAGATCTGGCACTAAGGAAGAGAAGGAGCGTGGAATCAGCTACTCTTTGCTTTAAATCAAGAGAGATCTTGGTCATATTATGACCAGAGATTATTCTCTTTCCACACACACTCACACACGAGGGAAGGTGTCGGAATGCAAGGAGGAAGGAGGAAGAATCAAGTCTACGATGACGGGCGAATCATTCCAGGCTCCGGCAATGAAATTGACTAAAATGAAAATGACTACAACGTTCTACGGGGGAAACGTGCGGTCAGTGCTGAAATTGACAAGACGATCAGTGGGGGGGGGGGGGGCAGCCTCAGCTACCGAATTCGGCGCAGGGGGTGGGGGAGGGAGCAGGAGGCGACGGTATCCAAGCACCAGATCGTACAACCCTGGAAATCCACACATTCGTTTGCCACAGAATGCGGGGAGGAGGGAGAGGCATCAATGGACGCGGAAAAAGCAAAAAGTGCAGCAGCCGCTCACCTGCTTCAGCGCAGGAACGATGGAGATCGGAGCGTGAGTCTGGGCTGGGTGAGATGAGATCCTGACCCCCGAGGTTCGCGGCTCTGGAGCGGAGGCTTGGCTTGGAAGCGGCTCGGTTCGCTTCTTGGCTCGGCCTCTAGGGGGACTTAAAGGGGCAACGCTTCCCAAAACGGATTCGCTGGGTCCCACCAGCGCAAGCTCTCTCTGGCAAGCCCTTGTTTGTGCAAAAGGCCTCCCCTTTCCTTCTCCTCCTCCTCCTCCTCTCACAGAACAATTAACAAGTGGTTGGGCAGTCTAGCAAGCCAGGGATTAGCCCTGAAATTCTAGCTGAAATGCTAGGGCTTAGCCCTGCTCAGTGGAGGCTGGTGGCTCCGATTTTGGTGGGGCGTTGAATCCATTCTCGGTTTCAGTCAGAACCAGCCAAAACTCTAAAGAGGCTATCTAAGATGCTGAACCCTATCTCCAAAATACGTTCAGCGCCTTGGATAGCTCCTTTAGAGTCCAGTCTGTTTCTACATGAAACCCAGAATGGATTCATAGATTCATCAAAATCGGAGCCATCAGCCTTAGCCCTGTTGTTTGTGAGGAGCGTTTGAGCGGTGGAGGCTATTGGCTCCGATGTCAGTAGGGCAGTGAATCTGCTTTCGGTTTCAGTCAGAACAAGCCAGAACTGTAAAGGGCGCTGAGCCTATTTGGAGGGTTAGGGTTGAGCACCTTGGACAGCTCGTTTAGGTTCTGACTGGTTCTGACTGAAACCCAGAGTGGATTCAGCACCCTATGACATAGGAACCACCAGCCTTCACTGCTTTTGAGCATAGCTTTTCCTCTCCAGTGCATAGTCACAGCTTATACAAGAATGGGCAACCTGTGATTCTGCAGATGATGGTGGACTGCAACTCCCTTCAGCCTTAGTCATCTTAGTCAGTGGCAAGGGATGCTGGGATTTGCAGTCCAACAACATCTGGAGGGACACAGGTCCATCCCTGGTCTACACACATAGAATGAGGGGATTAGAAAAGATGGTGGTTTTCCCAACCCTCTTCCCTCTTGCAAACACTGCTGTGCATTTTCCACAATAGAGACAAAAACTCAACAGGTGAAGCTTGCTCCATTGCTGCCCCTCCAAACTGGGATAAACTTCATCTGTTGAATTTCTGCTTGCTGTCCAGCAGTGGAAAGCACAGGAGAAGGGGGTGGGGACAGAAAGGACACAGGGAAATGACTGGGGCGGAAGCAGCAATTCTGTCTGCAGCTAGACTTGAGATTCAGCAATGCACTTTTTTAGAAATTAACACACACACACCCTTACAATAAAGCAGATGGAATATCTCAGGCCCCATTAATATAGCTTAAAAAACAACAACACAAGGTGTTTGCAATCTGTGTAGCCAACCTCTGTGCATCCATCCTTGTATTCTTTGGCCCTCTCAACAGTGGTGCAACAGTGGTTGTTTCTTTTTTTACAGATTTGGAGTGGCGGGAGTGGGGTGGGGGAAGCAAAGTGATACAAGTAGGGATTAGAGGATCAAGGTTAGGAAGAAGTGAGAGCCAGTGTGGTGTAGTGGCTAAAGTGTTGGACTGGGAGTCGGGAGATCTAGGTTCTACTCCCTGCTTGGCCATGGAAACCCACGGGGTGACTTTGGGCTAGCCACAGACTCTCAGCCCAACCTACCTGTTGTTGTGAGGATGAAATGAAGAGGAGGAGGATTATGTATGCCACCTTGGGTTCCTTGGAGGAAAAAAGGCAGGATATAAATGCAAAAATAAATAAATAAGATCTGCATCCTGTAGGTCTGCATAGATGTAGAGTGGGGAACCACTTTCAGCCAGTGAGACTGGTGTCTCCAATTTCAGTGGGGCTGTGAATCCACTCTGGGTGTAGTCAGAACCAGTCAGAACTCCAAAAGACCTATCCAAAGTGCTGAGCCATGTAACCCAATTGGGTTCAGCACCTTGGATAGCTCCTTTAGAGCTCTGACTGGTTCTGACTGACACCCTGAGTAGATTTACAGTCCCACTGACATCAGAGCCATCAGCCACCACTGCTGTCAGCCCAAGGGTTGAATTCAATTTTGAATAACCTCTCTGGGGTCACATTCCAGTGGTGGGTGGGACCAAAGGCAAAGTGGGCAGGACCAAAATGCCATCTTATTGTAGCATAAAGCTCTTACTGCCAGTAGCTGTGGGGGGGGGGGGAGTTTCACAAAAGCTGAGAAACTGCCCAAAAAAATGTTTTGGAGGAAAGGGGATAGAGCCAGTGAAAGGGGGGTATAGCCATCTAGGGAACCCAGAGGGCTGGAGCAGGACCCTGTATCTGAGGTTCCCCATTCCTGGCATAGATGTTTGTAATCCATGGCACATGAAGGTGGGGAGATGGAGTGAGATGGCAGCCACTGTTCTTGTTCCCAACCTCCAAGTGTTGATCTGGTCTACAAAAGGGCCACATTGTACTGGCATAGTCTCTCTTCTGGCAGAGAACTTCTCCATCATGTACATGGAATCTGCACACTATGTTTTGCAGGAATCAGCTGTGTTCAGATCTTTGGAAGAATGTGTGGTGTGAAGATCAGGACCAGGGACAGCAGACACAATCCCAATCCAACCCATCTTCCATCATCCACTTAATATGTAAAATGGTCTTATTCAGCGCCAGCCCTACCACTTGGCAGAGTGAGGTGATCACCTCAGGTGGTAGATGCTGGGGAGGGCAGTGGGGCGGGCGCTGCCTCTTGGTTGCCCCTCATGAATTCTCTGGCTGTTGGAGGACAGACCTGTATATATACCTGTATATATACCACACAACCTGTCATACACACCCTAAACTAGCCTGCTGCCTCAGATGTGGTGGAGGTCCAGCACTGAAGTAAGATTAAACTGCCAATCTGATCAGCTTCTGGGCAACCACTCAGAAGTGGGCGCCATCTTGTCCTTCATCTCAGACAGCAAAACATTCCAGGACTTTGTAATCCTTGGGCCTGCCCCCTCGCTTCCAGGCATTGACCAGGACTTCTCTATAGAGCCCACCAAATGTAACAGGAACTGTGTGAGTGGGCAGAAGAGCCAATCATCTTGCAGAGTTCTGAGATAGTGGACATGGCCTGTTTATTATAGGTTAGGTTATTTCCAGATTAGTTGTACATACAATGCCATGACATGTCTGAATGCAAGAATGATATACTCATTCATTGCTGTTCCTGGTTCATTTTGAAAGCAGACGAAAACACGATGGCATGAGAGAAGCTTGTAATTTCCCTTAGAAGCGGGATTTTAGCTGCTTCATTCTAATTTTAGCTGCTTGAGTTTGAGGCTGCTGCATTTTAATTGTGTTTTGAAATTTTGCATATTGTTTGTGTGCCAAAGCTGTCCTGATTTCAAGAAGGAGGTGGGACACAAGTATTTTGAAGAAGCAAATAATGACCCTGTTGAGCCTTGAACACTACGGCTGTTTCTACACCAGGCTTTTTGCCTGGGATGGCCCCCAGCTGGTCCCTGTGCACCGATGGTGTGTATTATTATTATTATTATTAATAATAATAATAATAATAATAATAATAATAAATTACACTTATATACTGCCCCATAGCCGAAGCTCTCTGGGCAGTTTACAAAGATTAAAAAGATTGAGCATTAAAAAGACAATATACAAAATTTAAAAACATAAACATAAAACAGCTGTCATTAAAACACTTTAAAACATTTTAACAGTTAAGCCTGGCCACAATGTCAATCAAACCTCAACTTGAGCTGTTAAAATGCCTGGGAGAAAAGTTTTGACCTGGTGCCGAAAAGATAACAGTGTTGGTGCCAGGCGGGCTTCATCGGGGAGATCATTCCATAATTGAGGGGCCACCACAGAGAAGGCCCTCTCCCTTGTTGCCGTCCTCCGAGCTTCCCTCGGAGTAGACACCCGGAGGAGGACCTTTGAAGTTGAGCATAGTGAATGGGTAGGTTCATGTCAGGAAAGATGTTCCATCAAGTATTGTAGTCCCAAACCATGTAAGGCTTTATAGATTAAAACCAGCACCTTGAATCGGGCTTGGAAACCTACAGGCAGCCAATGCAAGCAGGCCAGAATCTGTCTTATATGTTTGAACCTTCTGGTCCCCGTTACCAATCTGGCTGCTGCATTCTGCACAAGCTGCAGCTTCCGAACCGTCTTCAAAGGCAGCCCCACATAGAGCGCATTGCAGTAATCTAACTTGGAGGTTACCAGAGCATAGACAACTGAAGCCAGGTTATCCCTGTCCAGATAGGGGCATAGCTGGGCCACCAACCGAAGTTGGTAGAAGGCACTCCATGCCACCGAGGCTACCTGAGCCTCAAGTGACAGAGATGGTTCTAGGAGAACCCCCAAGCTACAAACCTGCTCCTTCAGGGGGAGTGCAACCCCATCCAGAATAGGTTGAACACCCTCCATCCGGTCAGAGGAACCCCCCACCAACAGCATCTCAGTCTTGTCTGGATTAAGTTTCAGTTTATTAGCTTTCATCCAGTCCATTGTCGTAGCCAAGCACTGGTTCAACACACCCACAGCCTCACCTGATGAAGATGAAAAGGAGAAATAGAGTTGCGTGTCATCAGCGTACTGATGACAACGCACTCCAAAACTCTGGATGACTGCACCCAACGGTTTAAGTACTTCCAGGATCACCCTCCCTCCGTCCCTGTGTGCTGATGGTGTGTATTAAGTAGGGATGTGCACTGGATCGGACCCGATCCACGATCCGAGTCCGGTCCAGTGGGAAATCGGATAAATTATCCGATTTCCGATCCAACAGCTGGCTCCGCCGATCCAGTCCGAACCGATCCGAAAAGGCTCCAAACCGGTTCGGCGGATCGGCGGGCGCCCACTGGCGCCCACCGCCTCTTCCATTGGCGGGCGCCAGCGGGCGCCCGCCGATGAAAGTGGACAGCGGGGGGGGGAGGATGGGGCGCTTACCTTTCCGGCCCGTCATCACCCGGCGCGCTACTCTAGAGCAAGCCGCAAAGCCGGCTGGTGGTAGCCGCCGGCGCCGGACAGAAGGGAACGGCCCGGAAAGGTGAGGAGGGGGCACGCGGAGGGGAGGGGGGTGCTTACCTTTTAGGGACGCCCGTCCGGCGCCGGCGGCTACTACCAGCGGGCTCCGTGGCCTGCTCCAGGGTGGCGTGCCGGGTGATCACCCGGCGCGCTACTCGAGAGCAAGCCGCAAAGCCGGCTGGCGGTAGCCGCCGGCGCCGGACAGGAGCGAACAGCCCTAAAAGGTAAGCAGTGGCGGGGAAGGGGGCTTATTCCCCCCCCGGAGCCGTCCGCTTCTATCCGCGGTCTATGGGGGGGGAAATGGCGTCCGATCCAAACATTTACGATTTTTGGATCGGGATCGGACTCGATCTGGTCCGGGGGGCCTCCGATTTTGTCCGAACCGATCCATGACAAAATTGGAGGTCCCGATCTGGGTCCCGATCCGATCTGGGGGGTCCGTGCACACCCCTAGTATTAAGTACTTCTGGAATCGCCCGCCCTCCCTCTACACCCCTGTGGTGTAGAAAGGGCTGAGTCTGCTAGGTGTGAGTCACAGAGGGAGTTTTGTTTGTACAGATGAGATTTGAAGTGGTAGCCATCTTGTAAGGTGAGTGGACCATTGCCACTGTGGATCCGCCCCTTCCTTCAGTGAACTCAGGGCATGATGAGCATTGATGATGTTGACATCTGTCACCCCCACCCACCCCACCCACCAGATTTCACTGTTATCTCTAAACTTAGCTACAATCCTCACAGCAAATGGGGTGGGGGGTGGGCTTTCTCAGCAACTATGTATTATTATTAGCTATCCCTTGGTCTTCAATGGGCAATTGAGATCCATGGACTTTACAGAAGACCTGCTCCTGGTGCAGATGAACTCCTACAATAAGTTTGTTGATATAATTCAACACAGTTGCCTGTATTTTGGGACTTTCCCTGGTGACATGGCTATGGGGATCGTCATGACTGGGGGTGTGATTTGGGGAGTGGCTATGGGGACTGTCATGATAGGAGTGTGATTTGGGGGCATACCTATGGGACTGTCATGATTTGGTGGTGTGGATATGGGGGCCATCATGATTGGAGTATGAATGGGGGGTGGCTATGGGGACTGTCATGATTGGGGGCATGGTTTGGAGGTATGCCTATGGGACTGTCATGATGAGCAGTTGCACATCAAGATTTACCATGACACTACTTCAGATATAATTAATTGCAAATTGGAGCAAAATAGAATATGAACACACAGAAAAAGTCTCTGTACACCTTTATAAACACAAATGCAGGGCAAATTAACATAATATGCCAGCAACCTTCCTGTTACTTTCGGCCATGTGCTTGTCAGGAGGTGTCTAGTTCCACTTTCAAAGTACATAAGGCAAATTGCTAATGCCCAGGTGAGGTCTTCTCATCTGGGAATCTATTCATGAGGAAGGATGGCCAGTATGCTATTTGTGTCTTTTTGACTCTGAAAATGATCTAGACTACAATCCTGTACATCCTTACCTAGGCGTTGAACCAACTAATTCAATGGAACTTACATCTGAGTGGACATGCATAGGATTGCATTGCAAGGCTGCATCCTATACACAGCTTTCCTCAACATAAGTGTTCTCCAGATGTTTTGGGCTACAACTCCAGTCAGCCCCAGCCAGAATGGCCAATGGTCAAAGATTATGGGACTTGTAGTCTAAGACATCTGGAGGGAACCAAATTGTGGGAAACATTCTAAAGACATTCTTGCTTATGCAGGGCTCTCTCAGATCATCATACTGCTGCTCAGATTTACTTTTTTTTGTACTGTTTCCTTTATTTATTAAGTTTTTTTATTGCATTTGTAATGGCTCATGAATAGCGTATTTTAAATAGTGATTTTAAAATATTTTATAAGTAAACTGGTCAATAATATTTATTATTATTAATAATAATAATAATAATAATAATAAATTAATAAACCTGCATATCCAGGAGAAAGTCACTTTCTCAGCCAATAGGATTCACTCCCAAGCAGCTATGCCTATGATTGCATTTTTAATTGTGCCAAGCTTGTAGAGATGTTGCAGATCACGATGGTAAACCTCCAGTGCCTTATGTCCAAAACCTCTCCACTATTCTATACACCAATAACCAAGCTTGTAGAGATGTTGCAGATCACGATGGTAAACCTCCAGTGCCTTATGTCCAAAACCTCTCCACTATTCTATACACCAATAACCTGAATTTTTAGAGTGTTGGACTGGGACTAAGAAAACACAGGTTCAAGTCCCCATTGAACCATGGAGCTCACTGGGTGAGTTTGGGCCAGTTTCTGACTCTCAGGCTATCCTACTTCACAGTGTTCTTGTAAAAATAAAATGGAGAACAGGAGGAGAATTATGTAAGCTGCCTTTGGTTCCTTGCAGGAAAAAAGTTGGAATAATAATAATAATAATAATAATAATAATAGAGATACCATTTCAGAAGTAACTCTTTGGCACAATCCTATGAGACTGCTGACAAAATGACAGAAAACATTGCGATTGGATAATCCAGCCCCCTGCTGGGCTGTTGCCTGCACAGTGGGAGGAGTGGTGGGGTTTTTTTTTTAGCTAGATGGGCCTCTGAGCTTGTCTAGCTGGATTGTGCAGCTGGAGACAGAGGCTCAATTTGGACAACAACATTAAGCAATGGTTGTTTAATTAAACAACCGTCAGTTGGTTAGTTTAACGTGTCGTCCGAATTCAGCCACACAATGCATTGACAACCCACAGTTGGTTGAGCGGGAGATTTAAACAACCGAGTTAAACAACTCACTTGTGAGTTGTTTAAAAGTTAGTCAATTGACTAATGTGTTGTCCAAATTGAGCCTCTAGAGGTGCGTGGGTTAAACAACTGAGGTGAGTACGTTAACTCAAAAGATGATAGAGGAGAGCAGCAAGAGCGGCAGAAAGCAGGCGGCCGCTCAGGCGCACTAGCAACACATTGCTGGTATCACCGCCATAGCAACCAGGACACCCGCCTCCCCCACTAGGCAGCCGGCACGGAGCTCAACAAGGGGCCAGCTCCTGCAAGCACTCATGCAGGGTGCCCAGGCAGCTACCCAAACGGAAAGGGAAGCGCACCAGAAGGGCACTATGGCAAAGGGGGGGAGGGGGAGACGGAATAACCAAAAATCACAGGCGCCCTGGAGCATGAGGCAGCCCCCCCCACACCAAGAGGGAGAACAACACCCCATCCAAAGTAGAACCCCACTGCACCACTACCTCCACCCTCGCATCACCCAGAAGGATGAGGGCAGGGGAAGCGGCGACCAGAGAGCCCCCCCCTCATCCGCCCAACACGGCTGGACATCGAGCCTTTGCCAGGCCCCGAGAATCCCGTTGGGGAGCGTCGTGCCCGTGCGGAGCCGTCCCGGGTGTGTGAAAGCATCAGTGCCTGGATCTGGCTGCGCTACCCCCACTCCCTGTAAGCGTCAGCTGTGGAGTTTCATCTGTGGACTGGCATCTCTCCCTGGCATGCCGCCCATCTCCGCCACCTCCCCTTGGCATGTTCCGTGCTTGGCTCACTGGGGGTGTGGCCTCGGCCATCCCCTCTTCACCGCTGTGCCTTCCAGCTGCCTCCTCCCTTCCCAGGGGCAACTGTCCTTTCCGTGGCCTCTGCCCTCGCCATGTGCCTTATTGCCCATGTCTATGATCCCTGCTGGATAAAGTTTTCTACGCCACCCCACTCTTGCCTTCTTTCCTGTGTGTGCGGAAGATGCTCTATGAGGGAGGGGGGTTGGGGGCTGGGGCGTGGGTACCAACGTTGGAATTGCAGTGCTGGGCATGGGGTGCGAATGTTGTATTGGTGCTGCCATTCCTCCTGGCAGCCTCTTTGCCCGAGGCTGCTGAGTTCTGCCCATTGCCTACAACAGCCAATGGGGTTTGGGAGGCGTGTCCTGCATCAGCTCTAATGGCGGCGCCCATGGTTTTCAGCCGCAGTGTGTTCTGGGATACCTACTGGAGGACTAACGGCATTCGGTAAGCGGGGGAAATGGCAGCCGAGCTGTCAGTCAGAACTGAGTACGCTATTAGCAACCAGGGTGGTTAAAAATTCTTTGCAGCACCGGCTGCAGTGTGTTGTCCGAATTGAGTCCACCTCTTTAACACACCGTCAGTGGGTTATTTCCCCTCAGTTGCTTAACGTGTTGTCCGAATTGAGCTACTGGAGATGTGAGGCCTTTGGATCTGATGGATCCATGGCTTTTCCACTCTCTTTTCTCCACCCCCAGCATACATCCTCCCTCCCTCTTATCCTGAGGTTGGGGCTCAAAGGAGGCACCAAAGAGCTTTCTGCAGCAGCTAGGAAGGGGTGGGGAGAGCAATGCTTGGATGTCCTCTTTCAAGGTCGGACTCTGTCTGCAACATCCTGTTTCCTATCAGATGTTGTCTAGGGGCCATAGGACTACTCTATAAAATGGGGGAAGGTGGAACAAGCCGTAGTGTTCATTCAGCTCATTTCTAATTGTCTGCTTGTTAATCAAGAAGGAGGAGAACAAGTAATCTGCAGAAGTTTCAACAGCCCTTTGAAAGATGCAAGTTACACCAAAGCATCTGTGCAAAGGCACTTGGAGTGCATCCTGGGAAATTCAGCTCTTCAGCTGTCCAGCCTGTGTCATCTAAAACAGCAGTATTGTTCACCATTTCTGGACACAGCCCTGAAACCAGCCAATAGAGGGATCTTTTGGGCAACGATAGCAGAAGAATGATTGACTGATTGATTTTATGAATTGATCTCCTACTTCCCACTCACTATACAGTGTAAAAGCATTTAGTGGTGACCTTGTTTCTTCAAAGAAAAGCCACTTGAGTGAAGGGTGATTTGGATCAGAGAAAGGGTGGCTGTCTCTCTTCAAGTCTCCTTGAATTGTTTTTCCTGCTGCAGTATTGGAGGTGAGTGTTCGCAAAGCCACATGTGTTTTCGGAGATCTTGCAGGGGGAGAAACATCTGAAAGCAAAAAGGCCACGGACCAGGAAAGAGTTCAGAAGTCCATTTCCACCCTCCCACCACCACCATACACCAGGTCTCTTTTCACTCTGAGTTGCTCCTTCTCAAGCTGCTTTTCCCTGGAAGAAGTGGTGGTTGGTGTTTTGTCACAGTGACTAGGGTGACCATATGAAAAGGAGGACAGTGCTCCTGTATCTTTAACGGTGGTATAGAAAAGGGAATTTCAGCAGGTATCATTTCTTTGCATGCAGCAGTGGGTGGAATTTCTCTTCACCAAAACAGTTAAAGCTGCCGGAGCCCTGCTCTCTTTTGTATCTGGTCATGCTAGGCAGGGCTCCTGCAGCTTTAACTGTTGTGATAAAGAGGGAATTTTGCCAGGTGCTTCATGCATGCAAATGACACCTGCTAAAATTCCCTTTTCTATACAACCGTTAAAGATATAGGAGCCATGTCCCCATTTTCATATGGTCACCCTATCATAGCCATTCGGAAGTGGAACCCCAGTTTCGACAGCAAAGAACATGCTCCAGAATTATCCAGATCATTCCCTTCAACCAAGCTGGAGCTTAACAGGAGTCAACTAGCACTGCTCATGAGTTGATGGCTCCAGGCAGCCTTACCAGTCATTGCAATTGATTTAATTCCAGCATTTGTGAATGGTGAAAAACTTCATCCCCAACAAGGCTACACTGATAGAAGATCAACCAAGAGTGACCTCTGGTGGAGACATACAGAGCTGCAGTGTACCTATAGCCTTATCCAGCAGCAAGCCAAGAAGATGAACTGGGCCTATGAACTGTAGGTGCTGGTGGCTCTGATTTCCATGGGGCTGTGATCCCATTCTGGGTTTTAGTCAGAACCAGCCAAAACTCTAAAGGAGATATCCAGTTTAGAGATAGGGTTCAGCACCATGAATAGCTCCTTTAGAGTCCTGGCTCCACTGACTATGAGGGAAGACATAGGCTGCATTCGGACAACACATTAGTCAATGGTGGGTTGAGTAGCCAATTTACAGTTGGTTATTTTATGGGTACTCCCCACACAACATATTCCTACACTACTGTGGGTGGTTGGGGCTGGCGTTGAGTGGACTAATAGTCAGGCATTTGACTGACACAGTCCCCACCCCTCTCCCCATCCTCTCTCCTCCCTCAGTCCTCCCAGTTCTATCCCAACAGCCTATGCAAGTTGCACCAGTTGTAGCAGAGTGGCGGCCGCCGCTTTGGTCGCTCTTGCCGCCTGCCTCTATGGGCTTGTGTTTTAACCCACTCACCACACGCCATTAACCCACTCACCCCTCCACACAACACTTTAAACAACTGGCTTTGAGCTAAACAACTTGCAAGCCAGTTGTTTCTCTCAGTTGCTTATTTGGGAAGAATAGCATACCGTCAGTAGTTTGTGAGCGGCACATCACCCTCCACAAAACACAATAAGCAACACAACTGACGATTGTTCCCTCCCCCCCCCCCCAGTTGCTTAATGTGTTGTCCGAATGCAGCCACTGTCTCCCACAACAGGATTGAGCCTTGACTTTCAGTCTCAGGAGACAGGACCTGACCCCTTTCTACTAGGGCAGAACTGAACCAAGCAAAATAATCCAGGTATAGCTATTGGTCTTTAAGGGTGAGAGGGGAATACAATAGCAGTTGTGTTTGTCATGCCCATCAACCTTCAGCCTTTTCAGGGTAGTGGAGAAGACTCTGATGAAGCTGAGGAAGGGATTGTTCTTCCAGGGGTAGGACAGTCAGTCCCATTTTCAGCCCATCCTCCAGGACATATGATCTTGCCACCATACAAGATCATATGCAGGGGAAACCCGAACCTGGGTCCAGCTCCAATACTATATCCACTACATACGGAGTGCTGAGAACTGTGCTTATCATTGACATCATTCTCATCAGTTTAAGACTTTCATCAGGAGAAGTAACATAAGTTCCTATTGTAACTTTTTAATAGGAATGCAATAGAGACCGTGTTCTTTTTTTCTTTCTCTCAGTGTCCAAGTCATTGATGTGTGTCTATTTTGTACCTGTCACTGGAGCTTGACCAACTTCTAACGTACTGATCCGGCCAGTAGAATGCAACTGTAATGATTAGCTTGCATTGCATTGAAAATATTTACAGTTGTGCTGTTGGAATAGAAAAATGCAAGAAGCTTCAGAAAACCCAGAATACATAATTTGGGTTGCAATCCGCCACCCACTTTTCCAGGAAGAAGCAAGTTCCATTGGACTCATTGGGACTTGCTTCTGAGTAGGCAAGCCTACGCATAGAGTAGAAAATCCCATTAGGTTCAACGGTGCTTACTCCAAGGAAACTGTGCAGAGGGTTGTAGATCTAAATAACCATGAAGGAAAAGAATGCAGACATGGCACAAAATGCGCTACCTGTTCTCCCCAGGTGGATGTGATATAGATCTCAAGAGAGACCCAACAGTTATTCCAGAGGAGTTGAGTTTTTTCCTCTTGGATTAAACTTAGTTTTATTTCCCTGGCTTGGGTGGGTGGTCCATGGAACTCCCTTTCTGGGGGTGGGGCTGGAGATTTAACCCTGTCTATGGTCATCATCTCACATCAAGTCTATTAATCTGCTGCTGCTCTTGGTATAGTTAACTGCCTATTTTATTGCTCTCTTTTTTTAACCTCCTCGTTTTATATACTATTTTATATTTTGAAGCAGGGGTGTTGAACGTTAGGCCTATAGACCAATTCTAGCCTCCCTGGGGTTCCTATCTGGTCTCCTGGGGTTCCCCAGATTGTCCTTCTGCTGATACCCCATCCCCTTTCCCCTGACAATTGGTCGTTTGATGGTTTTTTGGCTTTTGAGCACACCTGTCCCCCTCTCTCCTAAGGCTTTAGTAACTGGCAGTAAGAGCTTTAAACTAAAATAAGCTGATATTTTTTGGCCCTGCTCCTGCTGCATTTGGCCTCACCCATCATCACTGCAATGCAGCGCCCCACAGCTTCTCTGAAACTGAATCTGTCCCTCGGGATGAAAGAGGTTCCACATCTCTGTTTTCAAGGATGGCTTTTCATGTTCTATTTCATGAGTTACCTTGTGCACTGTTGTGTGGAATGGTGGGCTACACATTTTAAAAGGTCAGTGCATAGGCAATGCCTTATCATTTTCCCCTTACTCCTTTTCCCCTTGCAAGCACTGCTGCCTTGCCCCATTATTGAGAACATAAGAACATAAGAAGAGCCATGCTGGATTGGATCAAGGGTCCATCTAGTCCAGCACTCTGTTCACACAGTGGCCAACCAGCTATCAACCAGGGACCAACAAATCAAGATATGGTGCAACAACACCCTTCCACCCATGTTCCCCATCAACTGGTGTCCATAGGCTTACTGCCTCTGATAGTGGAGGTAGCACATAGCCATCAGGGCTAGTAGCCATTGCTAGCCTTCTCCTCCAGGAATTTATGTAACCCCCTTTTAAAGCCATCCAAATTGGTGGCCATCACTACATCTTGTAGTAGCGAATTCCATAGTTTAACTTTGCCCTGTTTGAAGAATTACTTCCTTTTATCTGTGCTGAAATTCCCACCAATCAGCTTTGTGGGATGACCCCAGGTTCTAGTATTTTGAGAGACGGAGAAAATTCAAAGCCCTAAACGACTTGGGGCTAGGGTATCTGAAGGAACGTCTCCTCCCATGTGCCTGCCCAGACCCTAAGATCATCTTCAGGGGGTCCTTCTCCATGATCCCCTGCCAAAGGAAGTGAGGCAGGTGGCTACCAGGAAGAGGGCTTTCTTTGTTTTGGCACCTAGTGAGTTTCACCAGGCACCTACGATATACTCTTATTGATGCCAGGTGAAGACCTTCTTATTTTCCCAGTATTTTAACAGTTTATCATCTTAGCCTTTTAACTTTAACCATCCCCTTAGAAAAAGGAAGCCCCTTTGCCAAATTTGCTTTGCACATCCTCCATGACTATTTGGGGGGGGGGGGGAAGCTGCACAGTCACAGTATGACACAGCTGGGCATTGTGGAGCAGCCAGGCTCCCAGCACAGTTAATGCTGCTGTCAATGGTGACAGCAAAAATGAAAACTTAGGAAAAACAGAAGACGCTTTGCTACTGCCATTGCTAATGGTGAGCTCCACTTCTGCAAATGTACTGGAAATTTTCTCCTCTCCCTGGAGAAATCCGGTGAAACGATCTGGAGAAATTCTCTGCTCATGAATAGGATGGAAAATGTCAAGAGGCCATTTGCACATAGATACATTCCTGTTCCTTCTTTAACCACAACTCAGAATGATCTTTTTGGGTATCATGTTAGCTGCAAAATACTTAAATCCTCATTAGAGACTAATGAGGAATTTGTTTCAGTTCATTTTTTTTATTAGGATTTATGCAGTCTGTATGTTCTGGTGTGAACACAGCCTCAAATGCAGCCTGTGGTTGAAGTCCATATCTTTCTGAGCTTGCAGTGTGATTTCTGGATTTTTTAAAAAATGTATTTGATAGCATGCATACGTTTGAAAAATGTGCACAAACCCACTTCTGTCAATGGGAGAGAAAGATATACATAAAATGAGTCAGCAACAGCCCCGACTTCATATTACATATTTCCTGGCACTATCCTATGTGTGCCTGCAGTTTAGCTTGGGGAAATCAAGTGCCTCTAGATATGTGCAAAATGCTGTTTTCCCATTGAGGAGTAACCTTGCAGTTCTCAGACTAAAAGGCATTGCTTCCGTGTCAGGTGGGATGGTTTCCAATCTCTTTGTTTTTACTAGGGATGTGCACACCCGAAAATATCGTATTGTATTGTTATAGGAATTTCAGACCAAAAAAATTATCATCTCCGATAATATCTTAGGTTAATCATATCGCCTTCATGATAATTATTGGAAATCCAATATTTAATTTGCAACCCCATTGTGCCTTATTCAGCTGATTTTTTTTTTTAGAAAAAATGCCTATAACTTCTGTATTTTCAAAGTTACAGGCTTGAAACTTGATCACTATGCTTATGGGGTATGCCTAAGTATGTGTATGAAATTTGAGATCGATTCCTCCAACCCTTGATTTTATAGGAATTTATTAAAGAAAGTTTAAATTCTGACAGGTCAAAAGTTGCACGATCTTTCAAAAATTCATATAAAATACAAGGGTGGAGGGACTGGTCTGAAATTTGGCACATCTGTGTAGCAACATGTGCTAGATATGTGTATGGAATTTTAGATCGATCCCTCCAACCCTCAATTTTATATGATTTTTTAAAAAAGATCCTGCAACTTTTTGACAGGTCTGAATGAACGCACGTGGCGAGCTGTTATTCTGACCTGTCAGAACTTAAACAATCTTAAAGGTGCAGGGGCCCTGCCTTTTTTTGTATATGGTGACTCTGGTATAGTGCCTGCAACTTTAACTGTTGTGATGAAGAGGGAATTTCACCAGGAACTAATTGCATACAAATGACACTGGCTGAAATTCCCTTTTCTCTACAACTGTTAAAGTTACATAAGCCCTGACCTGGATTTTATCTGGTCACCCTACCCTTAGGTGTAGACAGGGCCTAAGGCAGGTAGACTCAGTAATCCATGCTCTGATCATCTCCAATACTGATAATCTCAGTAATCCATGCTCTAATACAGTGGTTTGACCCGTGTAAAGTGTTATACATAAGGCTGGCTCTAAAACGTGTTTGTAAACTGCCATTACTTCATTATATGACTGTTACACAGGATCTGTACTACTGCTTTAAAATGGTTTATAACAGTAGTGACAACTGTTGGAGCCCAGGACACGCTCCATATACGGTTTTCAACCTGTTTTCAAAGTGTCATATCCTGCTTGGTGTAGATCTGCCCTCAGACTACTAACTGGAACCAGGGGTTATCATTAGGGGTGTGCATCGGATCGGATCCGATCCACGATCCGAATCCGATCCGCCCCAAAATCAGGAAAATCCGATCCGATCCGATCTGCCGAGGTCCGATCTGGATCGGACGCCATTTTGAATGCTTTTTCCCATAGCCAAGTATTGTTTTACAAAAACGCCTATAACGTTTTCATTTTTAAAGATTGAAGGATGAAACTTGGGCACATTGTAGACTGGTTAGGGATAGTTATCTGTGAGAAATTTCAGAAAGATTGGTGCATGCGTTTTGTGGCAATTAATTTTTTAATAAATACCCAGGAATGCCTATACCTTTGTCATTTTTAAAGTTACACACATGAATCTTTGCCACATTGTAGGTGGTACCTTGGGACCTATGTGTGTGAAATTTCAGAAACGTAGGTGTTTGTCTTGTGTGGCAATTAATTTTTAGAAAAATGGGTAGTAGTGGGGTAAATACAATTATGCCTCCCATTTTTTTATTTTTAAAGATACAAACAGGAAACTTGGGCACATTACAGGTACCACTTGGCTTGATATGTGTGTGAAATTTCAGAAACATTGGAGCTTGCCTGGTGTGGCAATTAATTTTTGAAACAATGAGGGATTCATTGGACAGTACTTGCCCATAGGGATTCATTGGACAGTACTTGCCCATAGGGAATCATTGGACAGTACTTGCCCATAGGGAATCATTGGAAAGCACTTGCCCATAGGGAATCATTGCATTGCACTTTCCCATTGAGAAATACAGTTATGGCTCCCACTTTTTTATTTTTGAAGATACAAACAGGAAATTGGGCACATTAATGTTAACACTTGGCTTGATATGTGTGTGGAATTTCATAAAGATTGGTGCATGCATTTCGTGGCAATTAATTTTTTAATAAATACCCAGGAATGCCTATAACTTTGTCATTTTTAAAGTTACACACATGAAACTTTGCCACATTGTAGGTGGTACCTTGGGACCTATGTGTGTGAAATTTCAGAAACATAGGTGCTTGCCTTGTGTGGCAATTAATTTTAGAAAAATGGGTAGTAGTGGGGTAAATACAGTTATGCCTCCCACTTTTTTATTTTTGAAGATACAAACAGGAAACGTGGGCACATTACAGGTACCACTTGGCTTGATATGTGTGTGAAATTTCAGAAACATAGGTTCTTGGCTTGTGTGGCAATTAATTTTTGAAACAATGAGGAAAGAAACACCGATAACGTTTTTATTTTAAAAGTTAGAAGTCTGAAAGTTGCTCACTTTGTAGATGGGTTAGTGGTAGATATCTGTCACAAATTTCAGAATGATAGGTCCAGGCAGTTGATGGCTATGGAATTTTTAGATTAAAAGTTACAAAAGTTTTTTCACATAGGCTTGGGCTGTCAATTGCACCCTCCCGCCTCCCGGGAAGAAGAAGGAAACACTTTCTCTCCATCTCTTTGATCCTTGCACGCTTGGCTGCAAATGAGCTAGGCTCAGCCCTTCTGCTTGAGTAAAAAGTGAAAGTGAGCCAGGTTCTTTATCTCCTTCTGTAATGGATACCAGCTCAGTTTGCCACCACATGCCTGGACCCAGCTTTCTGAAATTTTACACACATATCAAGCGAAGTGTTCCCTGTAATGTGCCCATGTTTCCTGTTTGTATCTTTAAAAATAAAAAAATGGGAGGCGTAATTGTATTTACCCCACTACTACCCATTTTTCTAAAATTAATTGCCATACAAGGCAAATACCTACATTTTTGAAATTTCACACACATAGGTCCCAAGGTACCACCTACAATGTGGCAAAGATTCATGTGTGTAACTTTAAAAATGACAAAGTTATAGGCATTCCTGGGTATTTATTAAAAAATTAATTGCCACAAAACGCATGCACCAATCTTTCTGAAATTTCTCACAGATAACTATCCCTAACCAGTCTACAATGTGCCCAAGTTTCATCCTTCTATCTTTAAAAATGAAAAAGTTATAGGCATTTTTGTAAAACAATACTTGGCTATGGGAAAAAGCATTCAAAATGGCGTCCGATCCGGATCGGACATCCGGTCCGATCCGATCCGACCATCCTCCGATCCGATCCGATCCAACCCCCCAGGTCTGATTCCGATCCGCTATCCGATCCGATCCGGGGGGTCAGTGCACATCCCTAGTTATCATCATATTGTGCCAATGCTTTGCCAACTGCACTTGCTCCTGGTCCGATTCCAGGATGCATTTTTTTTAAACCCTTCTCGCCTTAATGCCATAGACACAGTACTGGTCTTCACACGAGTCCACCCAACACTCATCCTAGAATGATTTCCTTGATGAACAGTCTCTAGAACAGTCTTCCCCCACCTGGAGCCCTGAAGATGTTTCGGTCTGCAACCTCAGGCATTGGGACCATTGGCTATGCTGGTTGGGGCTGATTGGAATTGAAGTCCAAAACATCTGAAGGGCACGAGGTTGGGAAAGGCAGCTCTAGAGAGAAGTGGGAATGCTTGATCAAGTTGTCGGGTTCTAGAGGAGCCTAGGTTACTCACTTTACTTTTCACGTTGTTATCAGCCACTTTTGATATCATCTAGGAATACCACTTCTGCATGGGTTGAATTTTGAACTAGAGCAATGTTCTTTTAGAATTGCATGTTTTCCCTTGAATCATCCAGTACACATGGATCATTGAGATCTGTTATGATAATAAATAAGATTATTGTGATCACTTTTTGATTCTCATCAGGAGAAGGAACATAAACTCCAACTGTAACTTTTTTTTAATGGGAATGCAATAGGCAGGGTTCTTTTCTTTTTACTCTCGATGTAGCAGTTGCTGATGCGTAGCTACTTACTACATGTCACTGGAGTTTAACCTTCTAATGTTGGCTAGAAGAATGCAAGTTTCCCCAGTGCTTGGCAAATTTGCAAGTTTCATCATAAAAACTAAAATGATTAGCTTGCATTGCATTGAGAAAAAATAGAGTTGACCTACTGATAAGCTTCAGGAAACCCAAATAAATAATTTGAGCTGCAATCCTGCACCTACTTTCCCAGGAGGAAGAGGTTCTCATTGAACTCAGTGGGGCTTACTTCTGAGTAAGCAATCCTACACTCACATTGCAGAAGTAAATCTGATTGGGTTCAAATGGTGCTTATTCAAAATAGGGTGACCATATGAAAATGAGGACAGGGCTCCTGTATCTTTTACAGTTGCATAGAAAAGGGAATTTCAGTAGTTGTCATTTGTATGCATGCAGGACCTGGTGAAATTCCCTCTTCATCACAACAGTTAAAGCTGCAGGAGCCCTGCCCTCTTTTTTATCTGATCATGCTAGGCAGGGCTTCTGCAGCTTTAACTGTTGTGATGAAGAGGAATTTCACCCGATGCTGCATGCATACAATGATACCTGTTGTAATTCTCTTTTCTATATCACAGTTAAAGATACAGGAGCCCTGTCCTCCTTTTCATATGGTCACCCCAACTTCAAGGAAAGTGTACGCCTCAATAATCATGAAGGGAAAGAGTGTAGACACAACAGAAAAACATTTATTTATTTACTGCAGTTGTATCCTGCCTTTTTTTCCACCAAGGAATTCAAGGTGGCATACATAATCCTCCTCCTTTACATTTTATCCTCACAACAACAATCCAGTGAGGTAGGTTGGGCTGAGAGTCTGTGGCTGGCCCAAAGTCACCTAGCGGGTTTCCATGGCCAAGTGGGGACCAGAACCCAAGATCTCCTGACTCCCAGTCTAACACATAAGCCACTAGACACTGGCTCTCATGTTCTACCTCTTCTCCCCAGGTGGATGTGATTTAGATCTGAAGAAGGGTTTGGTTCAGGATTCTTGTGCTTACCTTATTTATGAGATGACTAAGGAGTATGTGTGGGTTCCCTACCTTTTATTGTACAATTACCTCTCTGACAGCCAGCAGCCTCCTTGGCTTCCCGCACTTCCTGCCCAGGGGAAAACATCATGAATTTATTCCTCCCATTGGGCCTTTTTCAGATCAGGAAGTGCAGGCAGCCTGGGAGACCGTGGAGCAATGGTGAGATGTGTAATAGAAAGAAAAATATAGACAGTACCCTCAGCCACCTTACACTGATAAAGTAAGGTCAAAAATGCCACCAACATACATTCAAAATAAATTATAAAATTCCCTGAAAATGAGGCAGTAAAAGGAAGCCCCTTTCATGGGGGAAAGAAAACTTTCAGGGAATTCCTGAGATTTTTCTTTCCTTACGTCCTAGAAATCAAAGAATACTTTTCACAATTTTTGCCACATCTTCTTCACCGTTAATTTTTTTGTGGTGGCTGCATTCCCTCCCCTCAGTGCCCTGGAGTGATACCAGGTACATCAGGCATTCTGGAGGATGCAAACTGGGGGCCAGGCTGCCAGCACAGCAGATGCTGTTGCCATATGCAGTGACAGTGCAAAAAAAAAAAACCAAACTTCTTTAGGAAAAGAAAGAAAGAAGCTGTTCTACAACACTTGCCCATGGTGATGCCTACCTGTGAGACATTGTTGGAGAATTTCTCCTCCCCGTCAAGAAATTCGGTGAAATTGTCCCCTCCAATTTCTCTGCCCTCAAGTAGGGTGGAGAATTTTGAGAGGCCACATGGACTCAGCTCTAGAAGAAACAGGTGATGGCAGCAGCAACAATCAACAGGACACCGCAGCCGTGCTGAAGCCAGGCCACTGAAAGGGACTTCCTAGTGTGGCTGCTTCTCTCCCCTGACCCATCTCCAATGCCTGTGGGGAATGGGGAGAAGGCTAGGAAAGGCTTTCCTGGTTCACCACCACTTGGTTTCTTTGGCTGGTTTTTGTTCCTTACCTAGACATTTCATAGAACCATTGAGCGCCATCAGAAGAATGTTTTATAGCATCCTCCTTACTGGGCACACATGGATTTTCACAGGTCCCTCTCACGACACTATCTACCACCTGAGCACCTCCTGCTGGTTTCCCGCTCCTTCTGCCATTTTTTTAATCGTAAAATAATCCAAACATAATGCGACTCTTCTGAGTATTTCCTGTCATGTGCAGAGAAGTTTTGCTATAAAATGCCCACTAGAGGGCGCTATCCCACTACACTAAACAGGTCACATGGTTGCAGCTTGTTTCCCCTTTCTGTCCTGTGTGATTCTTCTTGTCGCTATAGCAGAAGAGCGACGATAAGTAAACGTGATCTCCCCCTGTCTGATGGTACCCATAGAATCATAAAATAGTAGAGCTGGAAGGGGCCTATAAGGCCATCAAGTCCAACCCCCTTCTCAGTGCAGGAATCCATCTTAAAGCATTCATGGAAGTTGCAGGTAAATTTGCCTATTTTGCACATATTGCAGCCGCAATTCACTTATTTTGTGCCTATTGTGCTGATAATATGTCGAAATTAAGAAAATTACAGCCACAATAGGCACAAAATATTTTGTGTCTGTGGGCACTTTTAATGTTTGTGAAGCAATTTCCTGGGGCTGGGGGCAAAAAAAAATGTGCAAGCTCTTGAGATCTACAGAACACTCATGTGTTTATCACACGCACGGTTTTAAGCACACCCACCTCGACTTTGATCCACTTCTTCAGCGCTGGACTCGCATGACGTCAACCCACTCCTGCTGCTCTCCCGCCCTGAGGTCATGGTTTTTAGTTTCTGTTTAGATTTATCCCTGAAAGGGCAAAGTCTGAAACAGGCAAAGTTCAATATGCCCAGCTGAGGTATCGCAGCAATACCAACCAAGTGTGATTCAAAACGCTAAACTCGCATAGGAAACGGAGGGGGAAAATAGTAGGTGTGATAAAGGCATGGATTAGGCAAGTTGCTATAACAGACAGGTTGCAGTGGGGAAGGATCCTCCTTTTCTGGAAATATTAAGGCCCCAAAATGGAGGATGCAGGATCCTCCCACCTTCTTCCCAGTGGGCCACCAGAAAACTTCTGTAAGCAGCACATGACCTGCTGAGCTGTCCTCCCACACTACACCTTGGAACAAGCCTGAACTCATGCATAATGTGACTCCTTCATCTATTCACTTGTTTGTTTGTTTTTCTCCCTCCAACCACAACCGCCACCTGCCTCTTATAACTTCTTGTCTGATGAAGGATCTAGGGATCTTGCAAGCTTGCAGGGGAGAAGTGATGTTTTGGTTCATTTCCAAAAAAATGTTATTTTGTCAGTGGCCAGGTTTCATGTTTTTAATTACTATTTTGCCATTGTCCTCTCCTCTTCTATGGCTTAAATAATATGCTGCACAGGCGGCCAGCCATTACTCCTTTAAAAGCTCCTCTGTCCCTGTTTTTGCTTTGCACCATGTTACTTCTTAAGAAATGTTCTCATTTTGCCACATTCCCTCATTCTATACACATTTTTTAGAAATTGAAAGAGGTTTTCGCAAGGGAAAGATTTTAAGTTCCACCAGAGGTCTGCTGTAGCGTGCACAGAAACATCAGAGGAGTCTACACCAGCCGTTTAATCCAGGATAATATCAAAGTTGTCCCTACCGGGCCACATGATGCATAGCTGATCCCGGGGTGATCTTGCATCGACCCCTCAGCTTTCCTGGAATAGCCCTGACTGCTTTTGTCACGGTTTTTCTGGCTCTTTCGCTACCATCTTGAAGTCTGCAGTTAGTACGCCCCCACCCCCCACCCCCTTGCAAAGTCATTGCTGCTCTCCACAAGTTCCCAGCTCAGCAAACAGCCAACCTGCTGTCAATGGTGTGTCCAGCGGTTTTGGAGGTGTGTGGCAGTAGACTCGTCCGCCATTTTCGGCACAGGTTTTGATTAGGCATTGGCTTGTTTTAGTACCAAAAATGTAAGTTTTTTTAAAAAAAAAAAACAAATATCTGTGTGCAGCATTGCATATTCGAGGGAATTCCAATCCACCCCATGTGTTGCTGTGTGTTTGCATTTGCACAATCCTCACGAGTCATAAAAAAATCCCAGCCCCGTAGCCATGTCATCTGCATAGCCCCTCTCATTTCTTCTGATCCACATGCGGAAATCCTGTCACGGGGCACACGCCGTCCCACAACGGCACTCCTGAAATTGTGGGAAACTTCTCTCATGTGTACCCCGTGAGCGCTGATCATGGAAGCGGGGAACCATTGCAGTCATCCCTCCTCCATTGCGGAAGGGCTGTAGGCAGAGATTAGGCCGTCGTTTCACACGTAATTTGAGTGGTTGTTCAGTCAAGGGTTGGTTCCCAAGCAGAGTAAAGGGGAGGGGAATGAATGAATAACCCAGAGAGATTGCAACATGAATCTTGCTTTATCATAATGATGGAATTCAACAGTTAGGTGAAGACAGAGAGAAAAGGTTGCATAGGAGGAGATGCTCTTCTTGGAAGAAGGTGATCACCATGGCTTGATTGGAAGAAGAAGTCCGAAGAAGAGGATCATAGAGTAATCAGGGCACAATGCATCCAGTTCTGCATGTCCTCCTGACCATTGAGGACACATCCCTGAAAAAAACAGTGTAGGAAATTCCTCAGCTCTCCTTCAAACTACATCTCTGAAGCCCACACTGTCCCATGTAGATTGGAATCCAGGCTGGGTGACACCTACTGTTACTCAGACCAATTTTAGTACTAAATCACAGAAGGGGCATCCAGGCACTGATTCATCACAGGGCAGCCAAACTCCTAGCAGATTATACCATGCCCTTGCTTGACTGTGGTATTACAACCGCAACACTGATCTCTGCATCTGTGATGTGGATATGAAGTGGGGGAGATGAAAAGAAAATGCATCTCTGATTATGTACAGAATGTGCTTCTTTTCCATTTAAGGATGACGCTGGTGGTTAGGAAAATCCTCCAGGTAAGAAAATGTGGCTTCTACAGATTTTTTCCACATGTTTTCCACAGTTTTGGGTGGTTGCTGGCATTCACCCTGCCCCACAGCCTGCTCCTGCAATGCCTTGGATAACGCTGGGTTTGGGGCATTGTGGGGGATGCAAATTGGTGGCTAGGCTGTCAGCGGAGCTGTTGCTGCCACCTATGGCAAAGCAAGAGCAAAAGAGGAGAAATAGCTTTGGAAAAAAAGCAAAGAGGCTATGATTTTGCCACTGCTAATTGGGAACCCTCCCCCCTAGAGAAATTCTGTGTAATAGTGTGTGTGTCCCAGATTTGCCCACAATTTCAGAATGCCATTTGCATGAAGCTCTTGCTGGTATTTTACACTATATGAATTATTATGTCCTGAACTGCTTGGACTCACCGTGATCTGCCATTGTGGTCTCCAAAATTAAGGTCTGACATCAAAGGCCTCTAAACTGGATCTTTATCATACCATGTGGTGAATAAGAAATGAATGGATAACTTATCCAGTGATGTCCCATTTGTTCTCAGAGAAAGCAAAAGGCTGCCCAGGCTTTTACTCTTGTTCCCACCCAAGTTGCCACCCCAGATTTCTGAAGCTTCAAGCCAGGATTCCCACATTAAATTCATGGTTTAGTCATGGAACAGATTAACTAGGTTTAAAAAAGAGAGTGCCCAAGAGCATGCCCAAGAGCATGTGCCAGTTGAATCCCTTAGTACAACCCCCACTTCCACACATTTAGATTAGGAGGAAGGACTTTCAAGCATGAACTTCTGAGTCTGCAAGGAATTCCTGTGGGGCTTTTCTGTATTTGAAATACAGCTCAGCTGAAATTTCTCAAAAGATGTTTTTATAAGATAATTTCTTTTTCTCACCATTCCCCATCCTCTAAGGAAAGCTACTTTGCAGAATCTTCTCCACATGTTCTCCATTATTTATTTGTTTGTTTTTGTTTGTTTTTGACCACCATTTCCCACCTATCCCCAATGACCCCCAGAATGATGGTAGGTCAGGGGCATCGCGGATGATACAAAATGGTGGTGAAGCAGCCAATACAGTTGCTGCTCCTGCTATTTGAAGCAGTAACAAGAACACCATCAAAGATAAATCCCCTGTGCTACAGGGGATGGTGAGTCCCAGCCCAAAAAAATTAAAGAATTGTTTGAACATCCTAGTTAGTCAGGCTAGAGCAGCTGACCAGCCCCAGACTGGTCACATCAATTGACTGATAGGACTCATAGTGGCTTTCTTCCAGCATCATGACCAAATTCAGACATGCAAACTGGTCAATCAAAGACTGAGGCATCAGTCTTGCCCCTCCTCACCCACATGCCTTGTGTGTGTGTTTGCCTGTGGGGAACCTACTCTTCTCACTTTATAGGAAGGGACTGCATGCATAAGTCAGAACCAGCCAATGAATATGTTCACTCAGCAAACAGAAGCACTCAGAAATAGGGTGACCAGATAAAATCCAGGTCAGGGCTCATGTAACTTTAACAGTTGTAGAGAAAAGGGAATTTCAGCCAGTGTCATTTGTTTGCAATTAGTTCCTGGTGAAATTCCCTCTTCATCACAACAGTTAAAGTTGCAGGGGCCCTGCCTTCTTTTGTATATGGTCACTCTAGTATAGTGCCTGCACCTTTAACTCTTGTGATGAAGAGGGAATATCACCAGGAACTAATTGCATACAAATGATACTGGCTGAAATTCCCGTTTCTCTACAACTGTTAAAGTTACATGAGCCCTGACCTGGATTTTATCTGGTCAGCCTACTCAGAAAAGCATCACTACCTCACCTTCAAACCCATTTGCAGGCCCCCACACACCTCAACTTTGTACGAAGTCACGATACTGCCTCAACTGCTCCTCTACGTATTGGTCCCATTCAGCAGCAGAAGCATCTGATCCAGGAGGCACTAGTTCGGGAGGATCGGCGTCCACCAAGGTTCCCAGAGAGAACAAGATGCACAGGGCCATGGCAATCACAAGAGGCCAGGGCTTCATACAGGCAACCATCTAGGGGGAAATAGATGAAAGAGGCACATGAGTAAAATGCTGGGTGAACAGCCTCAAGCTGCCAATTGACTCTGGCTTAGTGCTGTACCGGTGTCTGCCGCTTCCAATCCCACACAGAAAAGCCAATATTATGTTAATGTTCCTTCACATGGCCAAATGGGTAAAATCTGGCAAGAGCATCAGCCTTCCTTAACCTGCCTGAGAAAGAACACATCACCAGACAGTTTGTGTGTGGGCATAACTGCCTGAATACCCTTCACACTGCACATTACACCCGCCTGCCTGTGGGACTAAGCTGAGGCTTCTGCGCATGCCGGCAACTCCCTTCTGGCCTGCTGTAGTTTATAACTCTAAAATCTACAGCAGTCCAGAGAGGAGGCCAGCCACGTGCGAAGGCTTCAGGTACATCTCGCAGGTCTGTGGGCGAGCAAGCAAGGGAGCAGCAGCTGGGAGGGGGGAACCCAATGGACTTCTGGAATCCCCTTCCACCCAGTTTTCCTGGGAACCCAAAGGTGCTCGGGAAACCATAGCCACCACCCCTGTTTTGGATTTGGAACTGAATCTAAAGAGAGGCATCTGGGCACCAAGGCCCTCCCTGTCAAATTTGGGCCAATTGGGAACCCCCAAATAGGCCTCCAAATCAAATCAGGGACACTGTGCACAGATTAACTACCCCTCAGTGCACAGAACCACAGCCACATGCTGATTTTAGAAATGGAGCACTTCTTCATTCCCCCAGTCCCTGCAACTTTTGGGAGGGGAAGAATAGAAGCACAGCAGAGCAAAGGCTCTCTGTTCCCCACTGATTTTCTCCGACCATGTTCCAGCTACTCACTGTGAAGAAGACGTAGAAAGCTCAAAGCTGGATATCAAAGGGTCAGCTGGACGCTCAGCCAGCACTCTGTGATCTTCAAGTTGCCTCTGTCAGAAGCTCTCTCAACCCAGGGTTTATATCCTTGGTAGGTGGATAAATTATGGAGGGGGAGAAGCTCCTCCCCTTCCTTCCCCCTCCCTCTCTTCCCACCCAATCACTCACTCACTCACACATCATTCTGAGGCTTCAGAGGCTTAAAAAGAATTGGAACCTTTGATAACCATAAATGGCCCCATGGTTAATAGAGGATTTATATACTCTGACTGTCCATTTGGGGCTCGAGGGCCAATAAGAAATTGCTGTCTCAGCCCCCACCCAACCCCTGGATGTCCGTCCACAGATCCCAAGTCTTGCCAAACTCATGGCATGTCGAGTGAATGAAGCACATGGATTCCACCCGCCCAGCAAACCGTCACACTCTTACTTCCTTGGAAAGAGGTGTTAACAGGCAGTGGGGGCAGGGGTTTCATGTCGCCAGTAAAGACCTCATTCTCTCCTTGAAGGAGACCTGCCACCCCTGCCTGCCAAGTGCTCATGCTCTCCTTCCTTGCAAGGCATTAGATGCCTGTAAGGCCATGTCTACACCAGTGATTCTCCCCGGGGTCATCCCTGTGTGTCGAAATCTTTGCCAGAGGCCCACACCCCAACAGGGGGCCTGCTGACAAGAGTCCCTTGGGCCTGGTCCGCCTTTTCACCATTGCCAGCTGTTTCTACACCTCCTTCTCATTCTAGACCAGGCATTCAAGGCACTATGGCCTTGTCTACACCAGCCAGGTATTCCAGGATAATATCGAAGTCGTCCCGACCGGGCCACATGACACACAGCTAATCTCACTGTGATGTTGGGTTAACCCCTCAATTTTCCTAGGATGTCACTGACTGCGTTTGTCATGTTTTTTTCAGCTCCCTAAAGTCTGTTGCTGGTTTGTCCTCCCTTCGCAAAGTCCTTGCTGTTAGGCGCACGTTCCCGGCTCAGCAAACAGTCGACCCGTTGCCAGGGGTGTGTCCAGAGGTTTCAGAGGTTCAGGCAAGTGGACCAGTCTGCCATTTTCGACACATGCTTTGATTGGTTATCGGCATGTTTTGGCACCAAAAGTGTGTATTTTTAAAACACAAACTTATCTCTGCGCAACATCGCATATTCGATAGACCTCCTAGATGTTGCCTTCGCATTAAACACAGCGGGGACTTTCTGAGAAGGGAAGTTTTCAACTCAGAAACATGTGGTTTGGTTTGAAAGAATGCATCATAATACATTGAATACTACAAGGCCAAAAGCCACGGTAGTTGCTCTGAGGGAGGTGTCTTGCTCAAGGGTCCTCCAGAATCTGGACCATCAAAGTGACTTTGTTGATAACCCCAAATCATCCAGAGACCAACCAGCAGATCTAAAACTACCCATTGCCCACAGCTAGTTTAGGGGCCGATTGAGAGAGAAGAAAGGGCAAAGAAGTTTTTCTCTCCTCGGATGTGTGCGTGCTTTTTCTTCTTCTTGTGCATCTTTATTCAATGGTTCACACCTTAAGAAGGCAGACACCTTGTCTACTAGGATCTCCCCAGACCTAGGGAACCTTGCTCCAGATTTACTCTGGCCTACAGCCCTAAACACGAAAACACATCATTCAACCGAAGGCAGCTCTAGAGAGAAGTGGGAATGCTTGATCAAGTTGTCGGGTTCTAGAGGAGCCTAGGTTACTCACTTTACTTTTCACGTTGTTATCAGCCACTTTTGATATCATCTAGGAATACCACTTTTGCATGGGTTGAATTTTGAACTAGAGCAATGTTCTTTTAGAATTGCATGTTTTACTTTGAATCATCCAGTACACATGGATCATTGAGATCTGTTATGATAATAAATAAGATTATTGTGATCACTTTTTGATTCTCATCAGGAGAAGGAACATAAGCTCCAACTGTAACTTTTTTTTAATGGGAATGCAATAGGCAGGGTTCTTTTCTTCTTACTCTCGATGTACCAGTTGCTGATGCGCAGCTACTTACTACATGTTACTGGAGTTTAATCTTCTAATGTTGGCTAGACGAATGCAAGTTTCCTCCAGTGCTTGGCAAATTTGCTAGTTTCATTAGGAAAAACTGAAATGATTAGCTGGCATTGCATTGAGAAAACATGAGCTACTGATAAGCTTCAGGAAACCCAAATAAATACTTTGGGCTGCAATCCTGCACTTACTTTCCCAGGAGGAAGAGGTTCTCATTGAACTCAGTGGGGCTTACTTCTGGGTAAGCAATCCTACGCTCACATTGCAGAAGTAAATCCGATTGGGCTAAATGGTGCTTACTAGAAGTAGGGTGACCATATGAAAAGAAGGACAGGTCTTCTGTATCTTTTACAGTTGCAAGGTGTCATTTGTATGCATGCAGCACCTGGAGAAATTACCTCTTCATCACAACCCTTAAAGCTGCAGGATCCCTGCCTAGCATGACTAGATACAGAAGAGGGAAAGGCTCCTGGAGTTTTAACTGTTGTGATGAAGAGAAATTTCACCTGCTGCTGCATGCATACAAATGACACCTGCTGAAGTTCCCTTTTCTATACTACTGTTAAAGATACAGGAGCCCTGTCCTTCTTTTCATATGGTCACCCGAACTCCAAGGAAAGTGTACAGAGGCTTGTAGGCCTTAATAATCATGAAGGAAAAGAGTGCAGACACAACAGAAAAACTTTATTGATGTATTGATGTATTGATGTATTGATGCAATTATGTATTTATGTATTTATGTATTGCATTTCCTGCCTTATTTCCTCCAGGGAACCCAAGGTGGTGTACATAATGGTTTCTTTGGCTGGTTTTTGTTCCTAGATAGGGTGACCAGATAAAATCCAGGTCAGGGCTCATGTAACTTTAGCAGTTGTAGAGAAAAGGGAATTTAAAGCCAGTGTCATTTGTATGCAATTAGTGTCTGGTGAAATTCCCTCTTCATCACAACAGTTAAAGTTGCAGGGGCCCTGCCTTCTTTTGTATATGGTCACTCTACTATAGTGCCTGCACCTTTAACAGTTGTGATGAAGAGGGAATTTCACCAGGCACTAATTGCATACAAATGACACTGGCTGAAATTCCCTTTTCTCTACCACTGTTAAAGTTACATGAGCCCTGACCTGAATTTTATCTGGTCAGCCTATTCCTAGGCATTTCATAGAGTCATAGAGATTCATCAGAAGAACGTTTTATTGCATGCTCATTACTGGGCACTCACAGATTTTCGCAGGTCCCTCTCACAACACTGTCTGCTGCCTGAGCACCTCTCACTGGTTCCCCACTCCATTTTTTTCATCGTAAAATAGTCCAAACAAAATGAGACTCTGCAGTGTGCAGAGAAGTTTTGCTATAAAATGCCCACTACAGGGTGCTGTCCCACAACACTGGATGGACCACATGGTTGCGTTCATTTCCCCTTTCTCTCCTGTGTGATTCTTCCTGGGAAGTGCCAAACGGATTATCAAACAGAGATTGGTCGATATAGATCTCCAGGAGCTTCAGGGAGCTGTCCGAGGCCCATGTTCCCCTGTGACACTGGGTCTGTTAGATTACGCTGGTAAAGGTGAAATGGCGTACCTGGAATGGTTAACTGTCCCCAAGTACAGGAAAGCATTCACCCTGGCTAGGTTCAATGCTCTCCCCTCCAAACTGCTTGAGGGTCGATATAAAAAGATACCAGTGGAAAATCAATGCTGCCCGTGTAACAATACTGTTACCTGCAGTTACTTAAAATCAAACTCAGATAGCAAGGAGGAAGGTTCAACTCAATTTTATTAATTGAGAAAAATCAGCGCTGAGGCGAACCTCTGATGCCTCACGGCCAAGATTCAGAGGAACCGCCCCTAACCAACTTAAACAAAGACTTTTTACTTCTTTGGCATAAAAAGAAACACCCCTTTCTAGTAACGTATGTGACTACAAACTTTTTGCATTTCAGTTATAGGGAGTGAAAAATAACACTTCTATTTGCAAGCGAAAAATACAGAAAAGCAAGCAAGCATACAGAACAATTCAACCTTCATAAAAGTGAAACCAAGATAACGAGAGACTGCCTGACTTCTCAGGTTTTTTTACACAGAATCAAAGGACCGTTATTCTAGCAAGGAAGGGAGTCTACTATAGATAACAATACATCTTCTTCAAGGCTGAACCTAGCTCAGTAGAAAATTCCTCAGGAGAAAAATACAAACAGGCTTTGCACCTAACATAAATTCAAAATTTAACCCTTCATGTCACAATACCAAGGTTGAGTCAATTGTACATGTTCTATTTTGCTGCAACTTTTATAATGAGATCAGAAATGCTTTACTGCGACCAATTACACAGGGTCTCCCCGGTCGCTCTATGGAGTCTATGACGATTAGTCTCCTTCAGGGCAATAACAAGTATGTCACTATACAAGTATCAAAATTTCTTCACCTTGCTATCCGTTGTAGATACCAAATGGCCATCTGACTGTAATCCCTCCCAACAAGATTTGGACACTGATATGTATACTGTATACTGATTAATCAGCATGCTGATTGTTTGTTTTTCTTTTACCTTGGAAAATGGTCTGTAGACTGTTAATAAAAATTGATTGATTGTGATTCTTCTTGTCGCTATAGCGGAAGAGCGACAGTATGTGATTCCACCCCACCCCACCCCCGTCTGATGGTACCCAAAGAATCATAGAATAGTAGAGTTGGAAGGGGCCTATTAGGCCATTGAGTCCAACTGCCTGCTCAATGCAGGAATCCACCTTAAAGCATTCACAGAAGTTGCAGGTAAAGTTGCCTATTTTTGCACATATTGGGGTCACAATTCACTTATTTTGTGCATACTGTTGTAGTAATATGTTCAAATCAAGCAAATTATAGCCACACTATGCACAAATTAGGCACTTTATGTATATGCCTAGTTACAGGAAAGTAGGGATGTGCACGGCCAGAAATTTCAGAATCGGAATCGGATCGGAGTTTCCAATATTAAAAATATTGGATCCGATCATATCGGGGGTACCCGTATTTGATCAGATCCGATATCTGATAAATATCAGAAGGTCTGATCCGATTACAGACCGCCATTTCAGGTGTTTTCCCCATAGGCTTGCATTGGGGGAAAGAAAGCTTTCCTCTAATGCAAGTCTATGGGGGAAAACACTGGGCTGGCACTCCCTCCCTCCCCCCACTCATGCTCCCTCCCCCCACTCACACTCCTTACCTGCCACCATCACTGCCGCCACCATCTCTGTACTGAGGAACAGGCCAGAAAGCCTGTTTATCAGTACTACGGACCAAGCAGGCGGCAGCAGGGAAGGCCGCAGGGAAGGAGTGGGAGTGGGAGGGGTCCCCCCTTACCTGCGGCCTTCCCCACTGCCATCCGACGCCGCCAGCTTGGTCTGTAGTACTGATAAACAGGCTTTCCGGACTGTTCCTCAGTACAGAGACACGCCGAGTGATGATGTCATCACTCAGCGCACCTCTGTGCTGAGGAATAGGCCAGAAAGCCTGTTTATCAGTACTACAGAGCCAGCGGACAGCAGCACAGGATGGCAGCGGTGACGGCAGCAGGTAAAGAGCATGGGGGGGGAGGGAGGGAGAGAGTGCTGGCGCAGTGTTTTCGCCATAGACTTGCATTGGGGAAAGCTTTCTTTCCCCCAATGCAAGTCTATGGCGAAAACACCTAAACTGGCAGTCTGAAAAACTGATATATCCAATAGCAATTGGACATATGGATATTGGATCCGATCAGATAGGGCCTCCTTAGGAAATAATAGTTATCGGTCATCAGATGTCCGATAACGTCCTTATCCGTTCGTTATTGGACATTGGAACCGATATGATACACATCCCTACAGGAAACACACAAACTGGAAATCCACAAACTGTCCTGACTTGATGCAGATCAAGTCAGACCAGCTCATGGGCAGATGAGTCTGAGTCCGGGGGGCCGAGCCACTGAAAACTCAGTGGACTCCACCCCTCCGGCTGAATCTTCCAACATCCCTAATAATTTAATGCCCAAACTTGGGGACATCAAAGAACTTCATCACCAGGCTAAACTGATGAATGATCATGAGAGAGTGAGCTCAGTCATAGACACAGGACCTAACCTCCATCTAGCTCTGGGGAAAAGGCCAAGTTAAATAATCCACTTAGAATTATTTGTTTGAACATAGCATGTGTTTTGCTTTCTTTACCTGAGAAGTGGGAAATTCTATGCAAATTTTTAAAAGTGCTTTTCTATTATTTATTTAGGGGTTGGGGAGCAATATAGCCTGCTATTGTTATTGTTTTAACTCTCTAATGCCCAGTTTGGGGGGCTGGAGACATTTTTATTTTTTAAAGGCAAATTTTGAAGAATGGGGGCATTTTTATTTGTAAAAAACATGATTTCTGGAGGGTTTAAAAAGCAATTTCTGAGGTTCAGAACCATTTCCATTATTTTAATGCAGCTTCTGAGGGACGGGGGTCTTTGCTTTTAAACAATTTCTTAGGAATGTGGCCCATTGGGGGTACTTTTAATTTTTGCAAAACAACTTCTGGGGGCTGGGGGGATATCAGAAAAAAATGTGTAAGCTTTTATGATCTGCAGATCTCTCAATCAGGCAAGTTGCTATTACAGGCAGGTTGCAGGGGGGATTGATCCTCCATTCTGGAAGTACAAAGTCCCCAAAATGGAGGAATCAAGAGCCTCCCACCTTCTTCCCAGTGTAACCTGGGCCACCAGAAAACTTCTGAAAGTAGCACATGACCTGCTCAGCCGTCCTCCCACACTACACCTTGAAACGTACATAATGTGACTTCATCATCTATTCACTTCTTTGTTTGATTGTGTTTCTCCCTCCAACCCTCACCCCACCTGCTTTTTATAACTTCTTGCCTGATGAAGGTAGGCTGACCAGATAAAATCCAGGTCAGGGCTCATGTAACTTTAACAGTTGTAGAGAAAAGGGAATTTCAGCCAGTATCATTTGTATGCATTTGTTAAAGGTGCATGTACTATACTAGAATGACCATATACAAAAGAAGGCAGAGCCCCTGCAACTTTAACAGTTGTGATGAAGAGGGAATTTCACCAGGCACTAATTGCATACAAATGACACTGGCTGAAATTCCCTTTTCTTTACAACTGTTAAAGTTACATGAGCCCTGACCTGGATTTTATCTGGTCAGCCTAGATGAAGGGATCTGGGGATCTTGAAAGCTTGGGGCGGGGGGGAGTGATCTTTTGGTTCACATCCAAACAAAGTTATTTTGCCAGTGGCCAAGTTTCATGTTTTTAATTACTACTTTGCCATTCTTCCCTCCTCTTATATGGCTTAGATGTATGCTGCACAGGCAGCCAACCATTATTCCTTTAAAAGTTCATCTGTCTCTGTTTTTGCTTTGTACCATGTTATTTTTTAAGAAATGCCCATGGGGGATAAATGGTCAACTTTTGTGCTCATCTGCCTTTGTTACTCCACCACGATGTTGACCCCTTGGCTCTGGCACATTAAATCATCCACCCTTTGCCTCTAAGATCCAAGATTCACTAGCCAACACTGCCCAGGTATAGATACCTCCTGCAAAGGGGAAGAAGTTTCACAAAGGAAAGATTTTATGTTCCCCCAGAGCTCTGCTGTAGCATACGCTGGGGAGTCTACACCAGGATAATATCGAAGTCGTCCCTACCGGGCCATATAACACACAGGTGATTCTGCGGTGTTCTCAGGTCAATCCCCTCAGTTTTCCCAGAATATCGCTAACTGCTTTTGTCACGGTTTTTTCAGGCTCTTTCATTACAATCTCGAAGTCTGCAGCTAGTGTGGCTCACCCCTTCACGAAGTCGTTGCTGCTCTGTGCAAGTTCCCGGCTCAGCAAACAGCCAACCAGCTGTTAGGGGCATGTGCAGCGGTTTTGGAGGTGTGTGCCAGAAGACCTGTTTGCTATTTTTGGCACATGTTTTGATTGGTTATTGGCTTGTTTTAGGTTCAGAGTTCAGCCAACAAAGAATCTGAGCTTTTCTTTTTTAAAAAAGGATTCTAGCCTTTATGGCTGCAAAGATGTCATTGGAAGTGTGTCATAATGCCTGCTGAAATCTCAGCATTTTGAGTTCTTTGATGGTGATGTAACTCACGTTTGTTTTTGAGAGACATGTTTGTAAAATAAACATGGGAAGTGGTGATGTCGTAGTCCTGCCTGTTCTTTTCCTCTTTTTCTTAACTCTGACTGCATTTCACAACTGTAATGGTTTAGTTGTAGGATTCAGAGCTGCTCAATGATATCTTAATTTAATGTCTTTTAGATTCTGGTTTACAGTTCAATAAATTAGACAGCGCTATTGAATTATTCTCATCATGTGTAAGCTCTACACATGAGGAAGGAAAGCAGGAATGAGAACACTAGCTCCACCACCTCCACCCTCACTGTTCTTATTGCTTTCTACCTGTGGAGAGTGACTGTTTGCAGAGGCAGCTTCTTCTATCCATGGAAATTCTCCCTCAGATTTTAGAATCCTGATTCTTGATATGAAATAATGATTACTAGTCCTTAAGTCTTTATAATCCAATTTACCATATACCGTATGTCCTCGATTCTAAGACACACTTTTCCCCCCATATTTACATCTGTAAAAGTGGAGTGCATCTTAGAATTGATGGCGTCTAAGAATCACCGGATTTCTCCAGCGTTGGAATGGGGTTGGAGATACACCCCCCCACCCCCCCACCCACAGCACCTTCACAAAGGGGCTCTGCATGGCCCCCCAAGCGACTCGGCCTTCCCCAGTCGCCTCTATCTCTGCCACTCCACGCCACTGGCACCGACCTCCTTGGCCTCCATCGCCGTCCCGGTCCTCGCCACCAGTGCCACCCCGGTCCGGGTTCTAGAGGAGCCTAGGTTACTCACTTTACTTTTCACATTGTTATCAGCCACTTTTGATATCATCTAGGAATACCACTTCTGCATGGGTTGAATTTTGAACTAGAGCAATGTTCTTTTAGAATTGCATGTTTTTCCTTGAATCATCCAGTACACATGGATCATTGAGATCTGTTATGATAATAAATAAGATTATTGTGATCAGTTTTTGATTCTCATCAGGAGAAGGAACATAAGCTCCAACTGTAACTTTTTGTTAATGGGAATGCAATAGGCAGGATTCTTTTCTTTTTACTCTCGATGTACCAGTTGCTGATGCGTAGCTACTTAATACATGTCACTGGAGTTTAACCTTCTAATGTTGGCTAGACGAATGCAAGTTTCCCCCAGTGCTTGGCAAATTTGCAAGTTTCATCATAAAAACTAAAATGATTAGCTTGCATTGCATTGAGAAAAAATAGAGTTGAGTTACTGATAAGCTTCAGGAAACTCAAATAAATAATTTGAGCTGCAATCCTGCACCTACCTTCCCAGGAGGAAGAGGTTCTCATTGAACTCTGTGGGGCTTACTTCTGAGTAAGCAATCCTACACTCACATTGCAGAAGTAAATCTGATTGGTTCAAATGGTGCTTATTCAAAATAGTGCTGACTGAAGTATTTCCTTTTATCTCTCCTGAATTTCACACCAATCAGCTTCAAGCGATGACCCTGGGTTCTAGAATTATGGGCGAGGGAGAAAAATGTTTCCCTATCCACAGTCTCCACACCATGCATTATTTTATACACCTTTATCAGGTTTCCCCTCACCCTCCTTTTTTCCCCAAGCTAAACACCAGCTGTTGTAACCTTCCCTCATAGGTGATAGAAAAATAGGCTTTGTAGTAGGATAGGCTTTGTAGTAGCATAATAACTGAACCAATGCAATGCCATTTTAGACTGATTTTGCACTCTGTATGTCTGGCAAACTGCCTCCCTTTGCTCTTTTGTCTCCTTGAAGTTGCAGCTTCTGCCTTATCAGCTACACGAGCTGCAGAGAGAGAAGGGGAGTTGAATTCCATGAGAATTAGCTCATAGTTTGAGAAAAGAGTATAAAAGGCATCAAGTAGCCATTTTCTCTTTGTTAGCCTTGCTTCGTGGCGTTAGCCTACTGGGCTAACCTGTTGTACAACATTTTGTAATAAATCTGTTTTCCCACTGATTTGCCTGCTTCGATTCTGGTTCTGGATATTGACAAGCCCGCCAGAATAAAGATCCACAAAGTGATTTATGCAACAGTTTGGCACCCGCAGATGGGACAGTTCTGGGCCACCCCGGGGTCGAACGATCATCTCTGTTTGAAGTTTAGGTGAAGCGGCCACCAGGTTCCCTTGAAACCTCATCACTCAGACTTCACGGAGACTTATTGGGACACCTGGGAAGATAAGAGGTCATTCCATCGAACAAAGAACCAGGCACAGTGAGGATTTTGGGAGCAGCCATTTGGAAAAGGCGGATGCGCCGTGGGGAGCCAGGTCTCCAAGTGAGTATTGTGTCTCTTTGCAATTGGGAATCTTGTCTGAAACAGGGCATGGGTTCAGCTCACTCCAGTGAAGGGAAGGCAACTAACCCCTTTTGGGCTGCTTGTTACATAACTTGAAAGGATTTATGAAATATGTTGGTTATGGTGTGAAATTAACTAAAGATGAGCTGATCAGACTATGTCAACTTGAATGGCCACAAATAAGTCCATCTTGGCCGTTGACGGGAAGCTTTAATTCTGAGGTGATCCGGACATTGTATAATAGTGTTGTAAATAAGAGTTTATAAGATCAATTTCCTTATATAGATATGTGGCAATATTGGGTACAGACGAAACCAGAATGGTTAAAGAAATGGTTGGTTGTGAGTTGTAAGACCATGATGGTAAAATCCACAGGGAAAGCAAGTAAAACTATGCTGCCTGATTCCAGTCAATGGGATGAATTGCATGGATTGTCTATGGGAAGGAGTAGACTTCAATCCTTGATTAGAGAGACAGGCATCTCCCTCGGAATTCCCAAACTTAAAATTCTCCCTTATGTGCACAAGATCAGAGGGACTTGCTACAGACAGGCAGGTGGAAAGGGGGGGCATGAGCCAGAGTGCCCCTGAGCTATGCAGTGCTTCAGAGTTCCTTGGTGCCTCCTTCTCCATATAGAGGCTTATTGAAAGAGGTAAAAGAATGTGCTGAGGGGGAGGTGAAATACTAACAACCCCATTGAAAGAACAAGATTGTTTCGAGTGGTTGGGAAAAATGACGGACGTCCTTAAGAGACTAGAGAGGGCAGACTACCTTAAAAATCTGGAAAGCTCAGACCTCCTTAAGAACAGAGAACAGTCTGTAATGGAAGAAATGCCCCTCCTGCAAGTAATGGCAGGCACAGACAGAGCCCCTATTTTTGTTCATTTGCCATTAAACGAGGAAAAAAAACTTTGGATTTGTTTAACTGGAAAAATCAGAATCCCTCCTTTTGACAAACACTTTTCTAACAATGGCTGAAAAATATACAGTGCTATCAAACAGTAAGAAAATTGTCCAAGATCAGTTAGCTGCAGCAGCTCAACCTGCAGTCCTCTTAGATGTGCTGTCTCCTTTGAAAGAAGCTATATGGGAGACAGAGGATGCAGACAGAGCGGTGAACGCCACCTTTTTGGGTCTTGTTGTTGAGAGAATGCAGAAAGCTGTGGTGAAAGTTCAAAATATGTCTAAGATTTATTAGATGCGCCAAGAGAAAGATGAGCCTGGTTGCCTTTTTAGAGCGTCTTTAATCTGCAGAAGCTGAAAAAGGGGGGCAGGAAAGCCCATAGCAGAACTGTTGGAAGTAGCACAGAAGGTGTATGGGTCTAAAGATCAGAAAGAAGAGAGAGACAGGTTCAGAAGTGTGTACTGCCGGGGGCGGGGCCACTAGAAAATGATTGACAACCTGGGGTCCCTCTAGTGACAGCTGATAAAGTTGTTACCTAAGCCCCCTTTGAAGAAAGCAGCGCGGCATGTAGTTATTGAAGGCATAAAAAGACGAAAGCAAAACTTCCCCGTTAGACCCCTCCTAACCAAAATTGGAGATCAGACTTTGTGCCATGAATTTGTGATATCCCCTTCATGCCCTGTTGCCCTATTGGGACGTGACTAGCTGACAAGCTACAGGCAGAAATATATTTTTGTGATGAGAAAATAGTTGTGCAGCTGACCAGATGGCTCTGTTGTCAAAGCAAGAGCAAGAAAAAAGAGAAACCTTTTGTCTTGAAAGTGAAGCCTCAAGCATGAGCATGCGCGTCTTCAGCCAGAGCAAAAGACACTGAATGTCAAAAAGCAAAGTCCACATATGCCAAGAGAGTGTCAAATTCCTTGGCCATGAACAGATATAAGCTATTCAAAGAGTGCTAGTCCCTGAAAACCCAAAGGCCTTGCAAGCGTTTTTGGGATTGACAAGTTTTTGTATATTATAGATACTGGACTATAGTGGGAAAGCGAAGGTGCTATATGAATCTTTGATTAAAGAGAAATTGGCCCAGTGGAAATGGACTAAAGATATGAATAAAGCATTTATAGACCTTAAATCAGCTCTAGTGAACCCTCCAGCACTGGCCTAACCAAATCCGCGAAAACCCTACTGGTTCTATGTCCATGAGAACCAAGGGGTAGCATCAGGTGTTCAGACACAGCCATAGAGGCCAACATGGAGACTAGTTGGCTACTATTCCACAGATTTTGGGCCACAGATTTTGGGCTGTGAAAGAGAAAAGTTGTTGAATCCAATTAGGCAGTCCAGGTACGAGATTTTTCTACTGTCAGATCCAAGCCTTACCTACTGAAGAGTGGCAGCACTCAACCCCACATTTACCTACCTGTTGCCTCACCAGGCGAGGCTCACGATTGTTTGATTGTCCTGAACCAAGTGACAGCAGCCCATGAAGATCTGCAAGATGAACCATTGGAGAATCCAGACGAAACTTTGTATGTTGATGGTTCCAGCTTTGTCGAGACCGGGCGAAGGTATACAGATGTGCAGTGGTTTCCCAAAGGCAAACCTTATGGGAGGAGGCACCACCCCCTAACCTATCAGCGTAAGCGACTGAACTCATTGCCTTGACACGGGCGCTTCAGATCAGCAAAGAGACTCGTGTAAATATACATACCAATTCACAATACGCCCATTCCATGGTACATGGCCATGGGGTATTGTAGAAAGAAAGAAGATTCATCACTTAATCAGATCAGAAGATAGCAAATGGACCCCAAATTGTGGAACTCCTAGAAGCTTTGATGTTGCAAAAGGGTGTGGCAGTCATGCATGTGAAGGCTCATGAGAAGTGTCCCATAGAAGAAATCCGGAAAAGAAACCATAAAGCAGATTTGGCCTCCAAGCAAGCAGCTTGAAGGAGTGAAACAACTCACGTTCTGCTCAGCAAACTTGAAACTAAAAGCTCCCAGCTATTCTGAAGAAGAAAACCAACTGGCATATGAATGTCGAGCAACGCTAACACCAGAAGGATGGTAGATTGTTCCAGGAGAGAAAGTGATAGCTCTGCACCCTCCAATGATAAAGTTGCTGACAGACTGTCATCATCAAGCTCACATGAATGCCAATGCGATGAGAGATTTGTTTATTAGAACCATGGTTGCCCCGAGACTGTATCTAGAGGTTCAGCGCATAGTATCAAGATGTGTGGTGTGTTAGAGGACTCATCCTAAAGAGAGAACACCCCCAGCCCCAATGAGAGGGTGTCCATAGGCACACTATCCATTCCAAAGACTGCAAATTGACTTTGCTGAATTACCACTTCAGAGCGGGTTCAGATATTTACTGGTCTTGGTCGACCAGCCCAACTAAGACCTGCATGGTGAGAGAAGTAGCAAAGAAACTATTGAATAAGGTGATACCTAAGTTTCTTTTGCCCGAAGTAATAGAGTCAGATCAAAGAAGCCATTTTATTTTGTCTCTGGTTCAATTGGTCAGCAAGGCATTGAGAATTAATTAGAAAGTTCATACTCCCTGGCACCCAGAGTCTTCAGGTAGAAAGAATGAATTGCACTTTGAAAACCATGTTGACCAAAATATGTTCAGAGACCAGGTTAAAATGGGTTCAGGCATTGCCAATTGCCTTAAGCCAAATCAGGTGCATGCCTAAGAAAGGAATCAAATTGACTCCGTTTGAGCTGTTGTATAGATTTCCCCCCCGGATTTTGCCGCCTGGTCAAAGGAAACTTGTAAATAGGGAAGTGAGAAATGTAATGCTTGAAGAACATGTAACTGCCCTCCAGTCTGTTTTATCCTCTTTACACAGATACGCAGCTGGATTCCAGAGTTTGCCACTTGATGTTCCTGCACATTCCTACCTGCCAGAGGACCAGGTGTTTGTGAAAAAGTGGAAGAAACAGCCGCTGTCTGACAGTACCAAGAAGCAAGACAGATGACACCTCTAGGAGAAGCCACACCGGAGGCTGGCTCTCCTACAGGAGAAATAGGACCCCCAACACCACAGGGACTGACACACCGGAAGCTGCCAGCCCCTCTGGAGAAGAAACCAGCAATTGGAATTCAACTCCTTTAGATAACTTAAGATTGAAACTTAAGCAGGCCTGAATTCCAAATAGAGTCTCTTGTATTGTTTTTTTGTATTGCAGAGACACTGAGCAAGATGGCCCTGCCAAAGAAAAAAGAGTAGAACAAAATGAATTTAGAAACTTGGTGACAGCCATACAGCACACTTTCAATTTGAGTAATTGTTAGATCTGTTTGGTGAACTCCCCTTTAAGTGAACAAGCTTTTCCTTCCTTAGTAAACCCACTGAGAAAAGAAGACATAGCTAGCCCTGTAGTGTTAAGTGCTGACATCTCACATGAAAATGATACTTGGAAGTCCCTGGGTTTTACAAATACCAAAGAATTTTGAAAAGTACGAAAACAAATGGGTAAATAGTGTTTCAAAAGAAAGCCCGAACCTAATGCCACTATAGCAATGAGATTTTCCAGCTGTCTGTGGACAACTGGAAAGGACCCAGTGAAAAACTATTAATTGTACTTAGAATAGTACTCACTTGGGTGGGATGAAATGCAATGCTACTGAGAAGAGTCACTTTCTAGCCCAATTCACAGAATGGTGTGCAAATCAAACCAATGGTAAAGTTCCTGATCCAGCTCTCTTTTGGTGTAGGGTGCACAGAAAAACCCACAGAGAGATAATACAGAAATATCAACATTCTAGGTAGAAGAATAAAAATAGGGCTTTATATTAGGCTTCATAGAAACTAGAATAGCTAATAACTCCTGAGAACAGAAAATATGCTATCCAACTTCAGAAAATCCAAACACCCAAACCCTGAATTGCAAACATAACCCGAATTGCACAAGGTGTGTTTGGAAGTCTCCCTTTACTGGAAGACATTATGAGGAATATTCATATGAAAATAAGAAAGAAGCCAAGGCTAAGCACTTTTTTTTTGTCTGTGAGAACAAGGCATATCACTTTCTTCCTCCACAGTGGTATAGAACATAGTATTTGAGAGTCATCCGTCCTCCATTTCTTCTCATAAAAAGAGAAGAAGAGACATATAGATGGATGATAAAACTGAGAATGTGTGCAAAATGTAGTGAAATCAAAAGTACAGCTTCTAGAGAAAAGCAACATTGAGGCTCTAATGAGTGGCCGCCTCAAAAGATTATTGAACATTATAGACCTGCTACTTGGGACCAACATGAGTTAGTAGCAGGAATGAAGTCATAAAGATATTTGACTAACCAAATAATAAGATTGCAAGCTGTAATAGAAATAATTGCAAATAAAACAGTGGATGCTTTAGACCTAGCAGCTAATCGAATAACACAACTTAGAGCTACAGTGTTGCAAAAAGATTAGCTGCTGATGTCCGCAAAGTTGCCCATGTCCCAGTACAACCTTAGAAAAGTCAGAATTTTAATTGGTTAACCTCCTGGCTACCAAACGTTGATTGGTTAAGACAGAATTTATGATTTTTTGTGTGATATTGCTTATTTAGTTAATTTTACCATGCTGTTTACTAGGGGTGTGCACGGACCCCCCGGATCGGATCGGGACCCGGATCGGGACCTCCAATTTTGTCCCGGACCGGTTCGGACAAAATCGGAGGCCCCCCGGACCGGATCGAGTCCGATCCCGACCCAAAAATCGTACATTTTTGGATCGGCCGCCATTTTTTTCCCCATAGACTTGCATTGCAATGCAAGTCTATGAGGAAAAAATGGCGGCGGGTGGGTAAGGGGGGGCCTAACTCCCTCCCCCCCCCGGGGCCGTCCGCTGTGGACGGCCCCGGCAGGTAAACCCCCTCCCCCGCGCTCCCTACCCCCCCTGGGGCCGCCTGCTTCCATCCGCTGGCGCCCGCAGGCGCCAGCGGATAGAAGCGGACGGCTCCGGGGGGGGGGGTAAGCCCCCTTCCCCGCCACTTACCTTCTCGGCACGTCCGGCGCCGGCGGCTACTACCAGCGGGCTCCGCGGCCTACTCTCGAGTAGCGCGCCGGGTGATGACATCACCCGGCGCGCCACCCTGGAGCAGGCCGCGGAGCCTGCTGGTAGTAGTAGGCGCCGGCGCCGGACGGGAGCCGCCGGGCCGGGCAGGTAAGGGCCCCCCTCCCCCCTCCCCCCTCCGCGCGCCCCCTCCTCCCCTCCACGCACCCCCTCCTTACCTTTCCGGCCCGGCGGCTCCCGTCCGGCGCCGGCGCCTACTACTTCCAGCAGGCTCCGCGGCCTGCTCTAGAGTAGCGCGCCGGGTGATGACATCACCCGGCGCGCCATCCTAGAGCAGGCCGCGGAGCCTGCTGGGAGTAGTAGGCGCCGGCGCCGGACGGGAGCCGCCGGGCCGGAAAGGTAAGGGCCCCCCTCCCCCCTCCGCGCGCCCCCTCCTCCCCTCCACGCACCCCCTCCTTACCTTTCCGGCCCGGCGGCTCCCGTCCGGCGCCGGCGCCTACTACTTCCAGCAGGCTCCGCGGCCTGCTCTAGAGTAGCGCGCCGGGTGATGACATCACCCGGCGCGCCATCCTAGAGCAGGCCGCGGAGCCTGCTGGGAGTAGTAGGCGCCGGCGCCGGACGGGAGCCGCCGGGCCGGAAAGGTAAGGGCCCCCCTCCCCCCTCCGCGCGCCCCCTCCTCCCCTCCACGCACCCCCTCCTTACCTTTCCGGCCCGGCGGCTCCCGTCCGGCGCCGGCGCCTACTACTTTCAGCAGGCTCCGCGGCCTGCTCTAGAGTAGCGCGCCGGGTGATGACATCACCCGGCGCGCCATCCTAGAGCAGGCCGCGGAGCCTGCTGGGAGTAGTAGGCGCCGGCGCCGGACGGGAGCCGCCGGGCCGGAAAGGTAAGGGCCCCCCTCCCCCCTCCGCGCGCCCCCTCCTCCCCTCCACGCACCCCCTCCTTACCTTTCCGGCCCGGCGGCTCCCGTCCGGCGCCGGCGCCTACTACTTCCAGCAGGCTCCGCGGCCTGCTCTAGAGTAGCGCGCCGGGTGATGACATCACCCGGCGCGCCATCCTAGAGCAGGCCGCGGAGCCTGCTGGGAATAGTAGGCGCCGGCGCCGGACGGGAGCCGCCGGGCCGGAAAGGTAAGGGCCCCCCTCCCCCCTCCGCGCGCCCCCTCCTCCCCTCCACGCACCCCCTCCTTACCTTCCCGGCCCGGTGGCTCCCGTCCGGCGCCGGCGCCTACTACTACCAGCAGGCTCCGCGGCCTGCTCTAGAGTAGCGCGCCGGGTGATGACATCACCCGGCGCGCCACCCTAGAGCAGGCCGCGGAGCCTGCTAGTAGTAGTAGGCGCCGGCGCCGGACGGGAGCCACCGGGCCGAGAAGGTAAGTGCCCCCCTCCTCCCCCCCCCGCTGTCCACTTTCATCGGCGGGCGCCCGCTGGCGCCCGCCAATGGAAGCGGCGGTGGGCGCCAGTGGGCGCCCGCCGATCCGCCGATCCGCCGAACCGGTTCGGAGCTTTTTCGGACCGGTTCGGATTGGATCGGCCGATCCAGCTGCGGGATCGGAAATCGGATAATTTATCCGATTTCCCACTGGACCGGACTCGGATCGTGGATCGGGTCCGATCCAGTGCACATCCCTACTGTTTACCTTGTATCCATGCATTGATACGTAGATTGTTAACTTAGTAGTTCAGCAAGAAATGTATGTTCAATATGCTTTGATAGCCTGGAATAACCAAGATGTAGAAGTAGATAAAGCTAGAGACAGAGAAACTTAATGATCTGCTATTCTTTTCAGAAACTATGGCGTTTCCTGTATGGTCATGGAATCGAATCCTAATGGAAACTGGAGACAACAATTAGATAAGCAAGCATCTCCATACCTTTCAATGTGCCAGGCATAATACTGAAATCATTGTGAAACATTTTAAACCAAGGGGAATATCATGGGTAAAAGTATATGAGGTAACTGGAAATACTGATAAAGCTTTAGTGAAATATGCTGAACAACCTACTTATGATGACCCATGAGAAAATTTGTATTTTGGGGGACCGAGGAATTATCAAGAAGATAGTGCCTCAGAATTGCATGTGATACAAGAATTTGATTAATGTAGTCCACCATTGCCTTATTTATGTATGCTTTGTAATGAATAAAGGTCTATAATCGCTTTAAGGGGGGAGCTTGATAGAAAAATAGGCTTTGTAGTAGGATAGGCTTTGTAGTAGCATAATAACTGAACCAATGCAACACCATTTTAGACTAATTTTGCACTCTGTATGTCTGGCAAACTGCCTCCCTTTGCTCTTTTGTCTCCTTGAAGTTGCAGCTTCTGCCTTATCAGCTACACGAGCTGCAGAGAGAATTCCATGAGAATTAGCTCATAGTTTGAGAAAAGAGTATAAAAGGCATCAAGTAGCCATTTTCTCTTTGTTAGCCTTGCTTTGTGGCATTAGCCTACTAGGCTAACCTGTTGTACAACATTTTGTAATAAATCTGTTTTCCCACTGATTTGCCTGCTTCGATTCTGGTTCTGGATATTGACAAGCCCGCCAGAATAAAGATCCACAAAGCGATTTACGCAACATAGGGGAGCTGCTCTAGCCCGTTGATGATTTCAGTTGCCCTTTTCTGCACTTGTTTGTTTAGTTGTTGTTGTTGTTGTTGTTGTTATTGTTGCTGTTGTTTTAGGTTTGGTGACCAGGACTGCAAATAGTAGTAGTAGTAGTAGTAGTAAACCTTTATTACAGTCAATAGACCAAAGGTACAAAACATAAAATATTAAAACTTTAAAATCATACATTGTCATTGATTTTATACAATAGTTAATATTAAAATTTAAAATATTAGGGTTATTCAGTCAATAAAATCCTTGTACACATTGCCCAATTTAAAAACTTTGCTACTTGTACAGTCGTAGTCTTATCCGAGCCCTGCAAGAGCAAGACAGTTAATTGGTTTATGGATCTGCCTGGAAGAGTTTGGGTAATGGGCCAAATTAAATCTGCTCGAGCCTGTTTGTAAAAGTTACAAGAGAGGAGAACATGTGATACTGATTCTACCTCTATACCATTGCAAGGGCAACATCTGCTATTATGCGGTATTTTCTTAAATCGGCCCTCAACTAGTCTAGATGGCAACACGTTAAACCTTGACAGCGTGAAAGCCCGTCTGTACTTGGGCACGGTTAACCATTTTAGATAAGGTGCTTCACGTCCATCATATTGGGCTGACAAACCCAGAGACTGTGGAGCACAAGGGCCCCTAGATGCCTCCACTCGTTCTTGTCCATCTATGTCCAGTAGTCTCCGTTTAACTATTGCTCTAGCCTGGTCAAACCCCATCGTAGATAGATAGGGAGCAGAAAGCCCTATGCATATAAGTTGATTCTTTAAAGCCTTTAACCAGGGAGAGGTGAAGGAATCACAAAGTGTTCTATGAGCTAAATGTTCGGCGGATAGTACTAATAAACATCTCAACCAAAAGTGCACTGCATGAATCCATGCTAAACACTTTAATGATTTGAGACCAGCTTCAAGATTTAACGAAGTTCCAGCAACGCATCCCGGGACTCCAAAAATTGACCTAAGAAAGGAATTTTGAATACATTCATACGAAGTCTTTAGCAATGGATACCATATCGGTGCTCCGTACAAGATCTGTGGTACTATTATAGATTTGTAGATTTGCGTAGTCACTGGGACATAATTCCCCCTTTTTGTAAAACGGAATCTGGCCACTGCTTTACTACTTTTGTCTGTTTTCAATTTTGTATGCCTCAGATGGCATTTCCAACTGAGATGTTCATCAATCCAAATTCCTAAGTATTTATAGGCAGATGTTTGCTCAATTCTCTGTCCATCCAATGACCACACATATCTAACTTTCCTCTTTGAGAAGACCATCACTTTAGATTTATTTACATTAATAGTTAGATTATTAATTTTACAGTAGTCAGTAAATCTGTTTAATAGTCTTCTAAGCCCCAATCTAGTCTGGGATAATAAAATAACATCATCCGCATATAGTAAAATAGAATTTTTTGTTGGTCCAATCTTAGGGGAATGAGACTGCACCTCCTCGAGGTATTGGGGGAAATCAGCCAAATATAAATTAAAGAGCGTAGGGGCGAGTACACACCCCTGTCTGACCCCCCTTGAGACAGTGATCTCCTTGGTCAGATGTCCCTGTCTGCTGCAACGTACTTGTGCAGTCGTATTATTATGCAGGGCCTGTATCAAAAAGAGCAGTCTGCATTCGATTCCATAATGTTTCATTTTGGCCCATAAACGAGCCCGGGAAATGAATCGAAGGCTGCCTTGAGATCTATGAAAGCTGTAAATAACTTCCCTCCCCTATGAGCAGTATATTTTTGTATTAAATGGACCAGTATAAGTATGTGGTCCAGAGTTGAGCTCCCTTCTCTGAACCCTATTTGTTCGAAGCCCAAAATGTGCTCGTTAGTAATCCATTCCTTCAGTTTCTGATTCAAAAAACCTGCGTATAATTTCTCTACAGTAGAAAGGAGACTGATGGGCCGATAGTTTGAAGGGTCATTTGTTGGTCCCGATTTGTAAATTGGAACAATATACGCTTTTAGCCAATCTGAAGGAATCTGCCCGTGTCTGTTTATGAGAGTAAAGAGTGCGGCCAGGAGGTCAGACCACCAAGTGATGTTATGCTTAATTATATCTGAGGAAATACCATCGGGACCTGGGGCCTTTCCCAGTTTAAGATTACTTATCAGGTTACATATAATACCTGGATCTACTGGGGGCCATTCAGGGGAACCCACTAACAACTTCGGGGAGGAGGTAGTACTGACTGTTGACCTGTAAATAGCCCCAAAGTGCTGTTCCCATCTGGCAGGTGCTATATGATGCTCATTATTGCCTCTAGATTTATTCAGTGATCCAGAGACCACTTGCCAGAATGTTCTAACATTTTTTGTGGCCAAGGCCCCGATTACTAGTTGTCGATGTTCTTTATTTACTTCCGATTTTTTCTTCTGCATGAGCTTTTTATGTTCCTTCTTTGCTTCATAGTAGGAACTAGGAAGTTGGCGTTCATTGTTTAATCGATAATTCTGATATAGGGACTGAACCCTACTCCAGCTAACAGCACACTCCATACTTAGTTTCGTTACTTCACTATCTCGGTTATTGTTTGCCCTAGTTGGAGTCGAGCGTAGGGCACGGTTCAGATTCTGCATCATTTCTTCATAGTCTTTGATTCCTTTCTTCGCAGAATTAGCTAAACCGATTAGGTTATTAACATTGAGGAACCTGGGAGACTGAATAATTTTAGTAAAGTCATGAGCAGATACCCTAGGCCATCTTAAAGATCTTAGCTCTTTGTTATTTTCGAATACAAAGGAGAGGTTTGGATCAACTTTCAGTTTGATCAAATTACTGATTTCAAAGTTTAATTCTAATGGGAAGTGATCACTATCCAGCCGTTGCAGTACTTTAAAATCACAACCGGAACTTTTTAGAGAGTTATGTACCAGTACGTAATCGATGACACTAGCCCCTCTAGTTGTTGCATGGGTGAATTCACCCCATTGGTCTCCCTTGGTAGACCCATTTAGGATCACCAGATCATTTCTAGCAGCGAAAAAGAGTAAATTAATCCCTGCCTGATTGATAAAGGCATCCTTTGAGTGGCATGCATCAGCTCTAAGGCTATTCTTAGTTAATGTTGCATCATTAGGGTCAGCTAGGAACCTGCCAGTCTGAGCATTAAAGTCCCCTGCTACGATGGAAATAGCTGAGGGGTATTTGCTCTTAAGATTAAGATAGAAGGTTTCCAGCCTGAGCCATACGGAAGTTAACTCGTCCTTAGGGTAAGCTGGGGCCAAATAAACATTAAGTACTAACAGTGTTTGTTTTTGAGCCCTCAACTCTAATATTACTGCGAGGGCATTTGGCTCTTGCATTGAAAATTCAGTTATTTTGACATTTAGACTTGCTGCGATCAGGGTTCCCAGCCCCTGTTTGGCCCTTCCCATCCTGGAATTGGGCAATGCCGGGGCATTAGCTACAGCAAATCCATTCGTACTGATATATTCCGTACTCCAGGTCTCCTGAAATAAGACTAAGTCATATTCAGACAGGAATTTCAAAAATTCCTGATTCTTACTCTTGTTTCGCCATCTGGCTATATTCCAAATGAGTATTTTAAAGGGACTCTTGGAGACATTCTTAGTAAGTCAGTCCAACTCCATTATGGTATCCAGTTGCCCGTTCATGTTGTCCTGGACACACCCATTAGACCTTTTAACTTGTCGTTTTATCTCGGCCGCCCCACCTCTGCTAATAATGTTATCAGGAGCATTAGATTTTGGTGGGTAGGCAAGACTGCCTATACTAGGGTCTCTAATTATGATGGGACTTTGTACTTTGGGAACTGTCTGTGAAGAAGAGGGCACTTCTTGTAAGTTTAATTGTCTGGGTCCAACCACCAAAACATCAGCCCATTGATCATTAGGTGTTGGGCCAAAATTACCAGGCCCTTGAGACTCCTGAGACCCCCTTCGTGACAATAGGAACTTACTCAATATGTTTAGTTTCTCCAAAATTTGGAGTTGCTCCTGCTCCGGAAGCCCTTCGTAGCTTTCAATCAACTTCAGCTCTTCTTGAGAGAAGGTTGGACTGACAAGATGAAAGTTGACCTTGTCATTTGTGGTACTTTCAGTCATTTTAGCTTCTTCAACTGTAGCTTGGTGAGTCAAAGACTCCAACCTTTGATCATTTTGCTGAAGTAATTCAGAAGAAGTGTCCAAAGAGGTGTCCAATATAATTAGGTCACCAATTGGAATCTCCTTCTTATCTTTAGAGCAAGGGGTCAGGGATCCCAGCCTATGCATTGATGACAGGTCTCTAAAGTAACGATTCACTGTCATTCCCTTTTCCAAGAAATACTTCCTGTTCTTTAGTAATCTACAAACCAGGGAGGAAGATTCAAAGGTCACCACTGCTCTGGCTGCTACATAGTTGAAAAAAAGATATTCAATCTTCAAAATATCCCTGGTATCTAAATTAATGTTGGACAGGTTAGTGACAAGACTCATAAAATGGTTTATTCTGGCTGGCTGTTCCAATACACCCTTAGGTTTTGGGTAATTAGAAAAGACAAGCATGTTGTTTATTAACTGTAGTTGCCATTTTTTATTATTTATATCTAACTCCTGTTTTGCCTTTTGTTTCAAGTTTTTTGAGGGACTGGGAGTTATGCAGTTAAACGATTGCAAGGGCACCCAAGGATCCTGACCAGATTCCTGTCTTTGTACTTTCTCTATCTTATTATGATCCTTAGTAGGTTGTGAGGTTATATCACTAGCATGTTTTATTGGTAGGCTCTTTAGTTGTTGGGCCCCTTGTTTTTGGTTTTTGTTTGTTTCTTCCATCAGACTAAACAGACGATTAAAGTTCATTTGGGGTACTTTTTTAGATCTTGTTCTGCTTTTGATGTTTTTAGATTTTTTTCCCCTTGTTGGCTTTTGCATTTGCACCCTTGATTACTCTGCAAGTTCTCGGCATTACAACCCTTGACCTACACTTCGAGACAAGACAATGGGATTAAAATGGGCCACTTTTTATTAAAGATCTGCAAAAGGAAATGAAAACCTAGTTGGGCATCTACTATTGGCCTCTACAGGCCACATCTTGGGATCAGGAGAAACAATTCTCAATGCCCAACCTTCGCCACTCCACGGTCTTGCCCCATTTGGGAAAGGGAGGCCTTCTGGTGTCACCCAACCTGTGCCACACGGCTCTGAGTAGGTGAGGAGGGTTGGCCTCATAGGTAAACCTTATCCCAATTATCTGGTGCTGCAAGACTCCCAGATGTGGGCCTCACCTCACTCCCATCACCTCAACGGTGCCTGAGACTGTTCACCACTACAAAAGCAGCTAAAGATGCCCACACCTACCGCCAAGGGGACTGACAAGCAACTCGGTTAGTCACGCCCCCCCCAACTAGCTTTCATAACTTCCTGCAAACCCTTTTGCAGATCAGTCAAAATTAAGTCGTTACCGCAGTCAGACAAGTGAATGCCAACTTGTCTGAACAGCTCCCTCCATGAGCGCACGATATCTGGATGTTGAATACTAACATCCCCATACTTGAGCAATTCCTTGTATAGATCAGAATTCACTTTGCTACGAGCTCGTTCCAACGCAAGAGGGTCGCTACCCTCTCTCCAGGCAATCCTGGGACACAAGCAAGACCACACAAAGGTAACGCCGGGCATCCACATGCTTGAGCAATTCCTTGTATAGCTTGGAATTCAGTTTCAGACGAGCTCGTTCCAACGCAAGAGGGTCGCTACCCTCTCTCCAGGCAGTCCTGGGACACAAGCAAAACCACAGAATGGTAACATCGGGCCAACACTGCCGAATGATTCTAAAATCGGCTGCTGCTTGTAAAGTCAGGGCCTTGCCCTTGAGCAAGCCCAGGTCATTTCCCCCAAAGTGGATAACTATAATTTGTGGAAGGGAAAGACTCGCACACTGTTGAATAAAGTGGAGAGAAGACGCTCCTACTCATGCCGCATCTTCCCAACCAAAGAATGGACGTGCATTGACTCAGTCTGAGCTGAGATCCAAAACTACAGCAAGACGCTTGCCGGCTGGCCCAGAAGATCAAGCTGTGTCCACAGATGATCACACTCCTTGAGGTCTACTTTGTCTAGCAATCTAAAATCAAACATGGGAATGTTAGTGTAGAACAACTGACTATTGTGTTGGTAATTTCCAAATATAAGTCCTGTACGCTGCTGTCTGCCATCTCCCCACCGCCTGAATCTGCTGAGGAGAGAAACCAATGCATGCTGCCATCGAAGAGTTGGAGACATGCCCAATTGCTTTAGGGCTCACTTGGTCGCTGAACAAAACAGATATTTAGTAAATGGGGAACCATTTATATGACAAAATAAAAATCCAGGAGCGCTCCCTCTAAATGCAATGAAAGTCCGTAAAGCATGTACCGGACAAAGTTCTTCTATTGGTGTGGGGAAAAAATGAAAAGTATACCCTTTTTCCCTTTTGATCAGTTTTTGGACTGCCTAAACCTGATGCTAACCTCAGCTTCAGAGAGCCATAAATCGCTGAACTAGAGGGGCCCTGCCAGTCGAAAAGCTCTTGGATGCAGATAGCAGTTCTGAGATTCTAAATGCCCCCAAAAAGGCCGTTAAGGCCGTTGCATGAAAAAGATGAGCTTCATAGGAGGAATGACACATGTCCCCTCCATGAAGCCCTTGGCCCTAATAGTATATCGGGAGATACAGGTAGCCTAGAATCCGGAGCTCTATGGGACATCCTACTCCAACCTTTAATAGTACGCTTCACCCTATCAATGGTATCTGCAATGGCATCCGCCACACCACGGATTTTTGACAAAAACACCAAGGCAGCCAGCTTACCTCCAAAAATACAGGCAGCAAATCCCTTTTTACGCTGAGCCACACAGAATTGTAAAATATGGTCTACAGGAATCGGCCACTATTCTTGTAAATTACAAGTAGCACGGAAATCCCGAAATTCCCTACTTGTTTTGTCATAAGCCGTCCTGGAGCTAGGCACCATGGACTGCCACATGGCCTGTTCTATTTCAACCCAGCAATCTCCAGAGTGCAATCAGCATTACTCCTGGCAGCAGCCGAGCCCAGGGAGCCAGTTCCTGGAACCTCCACACCTGAAGACACGATAAAGCGTTGGTAATCTCATACTTAATCCCAGGCACATGCCGTGACTGAAACAAGATGTTATGTTTCAATCAGTGTAATGTAAAAGCCCTAAAAAGCACCATCACCCTAGGGCTACATGACGAAAGTGTGTTGATTACCTGAACGGTGGCCAGGTTATCACACCATCAATGCACAACTGGATTTGCCATCTCTGGCACCCAAATGTGGGCAGCAACTAGGATGGGTAAAATTCTAAAATTGTAAAATCTCTGCATGTGCCATCATTCAGCCATTCTGTAGGCCACCGCTCAGAACACCAACGGTCATGCCAGATAACCCCAAAACCGAGGGCACCAGAAGCATCAGTACGGACCTGCATTTCTGCCTCCAAAAGCAGATTGTGTCACCAAAAAGACACACCATTGTAAATTTGCAGGAAGTTCACCCACACGCTCAAGTCTTGATGCGACTGGTTCGAAACCCGAACCCGATGATGCGGAAGATGTACGCCCTGCATGGCAGCGTGCACGTGATGGAGAAAAGCCCGACCTGGTGCAATGACCCGGCAAGCAAAATTTAAATGTCCTACAATCTCATGTAATTGATGTAGCATCACTTTATGTGCCCTATTTATTAGTGCTAGCAGATCATCAGAGGTTTGGCAATGGGGGTCCAAGACCCTGCCAGCGCACACGTCTTTATCCATTTTTTCCCGCACCAATTGCTCTATTAAAGAAATAGATTTCTGATTTTTATTATTGAGGCAAACCTCGTACCCTGATAAGGAATATGACAACCACTAGTAAAACCAGCTTCCACATAAACTGCATCTTTTCTGATCGGGTATCGCACTAACAGCCTGAGGAGTTCAAGTTTGACTGAACTGGGGCCCTTTGGGAGGCAGCTGTTGTCCCCCCGGTCCCCCTGGCTTCCTGGCATTAGAGCCCCCTCTAAAGTTGCCCCATCCCCCTCAATTTGAAGGGCAGGTAGACGCGGGGTAGTGACCACCACAGACTCGTGCCTGTATCTACAGGGTGATCAAGTACAAAAGCCACGTGCGCAAAATTCCCAGCAGGGCAGGCGGGGTTGAACCCCTCTGCCCCCCCCCCGCCCCTCTGAAAGTGGAGGCAGGTTATGGCTTTTCCAGTAAGTGACTGCTGTCAGCTCGATCACCAAAACCCGGTCTGGCTGGAGTTATGAACTGCAGCTGCTCTCGGTACAGAAGGCGTTACAGGGGTGATGCCCGTCCCTTCCTCCACCGCCTGCAAACGCGCCAGGATTGTCGCTAAATCAGGGTTCACTTAATCCTCAGAAGAACGATCCATCCTCACTCCGCCCCTCTTAGCGGGCTTTTCCTTTCCCCTTTTTGCCCCCTAAACCCTTCTTTCGGTGGCATCTACAAAGAGCGGTAGATGGAGACCAATCCCAGTTCAACGCTCTAACCATCAACTGAAAACTAATATAAAAGGGGGGGTATTCACAATGCCCTTAGTGAATATGAATGGGGCAAAGTGCACTACACAGAATTATCGCCACCAAAAGTAACAATAAAAACTGTGCACGCCTGAAACAAGGCAACCTGAGAGGCTGTGGCCTCAAGCAATAAACCCCCGTGTCCTGCCTTGTGAGCCAAATTGTAATAGCATAAAGCTCCTAGCACTCCAGCAGCCCCTGCCTATAAGCCAAGCCCACAAGGTGCCGGCTGTTCTGTGATGGTGAAGCAAACCCTGAAAACCTCCCTTCCTCACAGGGAAACACCCAGACTCCCTATAAGGTGGCAGAAAATGGAACTCCGTATGTTGTTGGCTCCCAACGGATGGCAGACTTCCCCTGCCTGGAAGCCACCAGCGCCCAGAACGGCTGCAGCATTAGCTCCCTAGAACAGCCCAGCAACCTCAGCGTCAGCCGACGCATGAGGAGCACTGCGCTACTGCAAACGTCGGTGCCTGCAATGGGAGGGCCAGTCGGCCCTTCCCTCCACTATGAGCTTGAAGGCCCAGGAGCTCCCTATCCAAGCGCCGGGTTACTCATGCGTCGGCGCTAATCCCAGGAGGACCAGCCGGCCCTCCCCAAACCTAGGGCGGATTGGCCCACAGAAGCTCAAGTTGGTCTCCCCCGCCAAGCAGACGTCCTGTGAGTCATCTGAGGCCACAAGCCCACTCCTGAGGCCTGCAAGCTTGCCCTGAATGCCCTCCTTACAACCCCACAAGTTGCAGGGTAAAGCCAGCCATGCAGGAGAAAGAATGCGGGGCGGGTCTGTTGCCCAGACAAAGCCCCGCCCAGTGGCACCAAACGAGGCTGCCAATAGCAAGCCTCCACCTTGCCACACACACAGACACAACTTTCCTCCCCCGCCCAATTGGGCATGGGGATGTGCATTTTGGGGCATATGCCTCATCTTTCCAACCATTTCAGGTCCCCTCAACATGATTTTGGTTTGACTCCCGGTTGCCCGATTATGCGCATTTATGGATAAACGCATTTACTCCTAATACCTATTCACGAGAGGCAGCGAAGCGCATTACGGGATGTATGAAATGTGCTTTAAAGTTGTTTACATGCAGAGAATCGCATGTTTACATGGCCATAAGGCGCTTTAACTCCAGGGGTAAATTAAAACTCGCTATTTAATGCGCATTCGATAATGTGCATAATCGGAGATAAAAAGCGCCTCAACCCCCGATTTGCACTCTGCTCTTGTAGAGATAAAATCTGTAATGTGCTTTGAAAACGCTTTAAATTGCTCTTGTAGAGGCACCCTCAGACTCTCCTGAAATTGGTGGGGTCACCTAGTTTGATATATTAGAGCGGCCAGCATCCAGCCTTCTCTGCTGGGCCATCCTGGGATTCGGCTGTGACAGCTACTCTGCTAAATAATAATAATAATAATAATAATAATAATAATAATAATTTATTTCTTACCCACTTCTCCGTTTGGATCGAGGCGGGGAACACAATATGATAAAATACATAAAACTGATTAAAACATGACACATATTATTAAAACTGCATTAAAACATCCTAAAACATCCTAAAACCATCCTAAAAACATCCAATAGATTTCCTTCTCCAAAAAGGCATGGTTACCTAATCTTGTTGACTTCGCCATTCGTCTTGCCAGGAGGCAAGGTTTCTTTTCGGAGACAGTAAACATTTCAATGGGTAAGGTTTACTTTGTTTAAGTAAGACGAACAAAAGATTAACAAAGGAACATAGTACAAGAGAATACATAAGAGAGTACAGGCAAAAAGACACACTGAGCAAGATTACAAAGGCTTACTTCTAGGGATGTGCACTGACCCCCCGGATCGGATCGGATAGCGGATCGGAATCAGACCTGGGGGGTCGGATCGGATCGGATCGGATCGGAGGATGGTCGGATCGGATCGGACCGAATATCCGATCCGGATCGGACGCCATTTTGAATGCTTTTTCCCATAGCCAAGTATTGTTTTACAAAAACACCTATAACTTTTTCATTTTTAAAGATAGAAAGATGAAACTTGGGCACATTATAGACTGGTTAGGAATAGTTATCTGTGAGAAATTTCAGAAAGATTGGTGCATGCGTTTTGTGGCAATTAATTTTTTAATAAATACCCAGGAATGCCTATAACTTTGTCATTTTTAAAGTTACACACATGAAACTTTGCCACATTGTAGGTGGTACCTTGGGACCTATGTGTGTGAAATTTCAGAAACGTAGGTGCTTGTCTTGTGTGGCAATTAATTTTTAGAAAAATGGGTAGTAGTGGGGTAAATACAGTTAGGCCTCCCATTTTTTTATTTTTAAAGATACAAACAGGAAACTTGGGCACATTACAGGTACCACTTGGCTTGATATGTGTGTGAAATTTCAGAAACATTGGAGCTTGCCTTGTGTGGCAATTAATTTTTGAAACAATGAGGAAAGAAACACCTATAACTTTGTCATTTTTAAAGTTACACACATGAAACTTTGCCACATTGTAGGTGGTACCTTGGGACCTACGTGTGTGAAATTTCAGAAACATAGGTGCTTGCCTTGTGTGGCAATTAATTTTAGAAAAATGGGTAGTAGTGGGGTAAATACAGTTACGCCTCCCACTTTTTTATTTTTGAAGATACAAACAGGAAACTTGGGCACATTACAGGTACCACTTGGCTTAATATGTGTGTGAAATTTCAGAAACATTGATGCTTGCCTGGTGTGGCAATTAATTTTTGAAACAATGAGGGATTCATTGGACAGCACTTGCCCATAGGGATTCATTGGACAGTACTTGCCCATAGGGAATCATTGGACAGTACTTGCCCATAGGGAATCATTGGAAAGCACTTGCCCATAGGGAATCATTGCATTGCACTTTCCCATTGAGAAATACAGTTATGCCTCCCTTTTTTATTTTTGAAGATACAAACAGGAAACTTGGGCACATTGTAGACTGGTTAGGGATAGTTATCTGTGAGAAATTTCAGAACGATTGGTGCATGCGTTTTGTGGCAATTAATTTTTTAATTAATACCCAGGAATGCCTATAACTTTGTCATTTTTAAAGTTACACACATGAAACTTTGCCACATTGTAGGTGGTACCTTGGGACCTATGTGTGTGAAATTTCAGAAATGTAGGTGCTTGTCTTGTGTGGCAATTAATTTTTAGAAAAATGGGTAGTAGTGGGGTAAATACAGTTACGCCTCCCATTTTTTTTATTTTTGAAGATACAAACAGGAAACATGGGCACATTACAGGGAACACTTCGCTTGATATGTGTGTAAAATTTCAGAAAGCTGGGTCCAGGCATGTGGTGGCAAGGTATTTTTGAAACAATGAGGAAAGAAACGCCTATAACTTTTTTATTTTAAAAGTTAGAATTCTGAAAGTTGCTCAGTTTGTAGATGGGTTAGGAGTAGATATGTGTCAGAAATTTCAGAATTATAGGTCCAGGCATTCGATGGCTATGGAATTTTTAGATTAAAAGTTTCAAAAGTTTTTCCACAGAGGCTTGGTTTCCCCCGTCTCCCACTCCCGCCTCCCGCGAAGAAAAAGGAAACACTCTCTCGATCTCTTTGATCCTTGCATGCATGGCTGCAACTGAGCTAGTATCCATTACAAAAGGAGAAACAAAGTAACTACATTAAAGCACTTGGCTCGTGTCTGCTTTGATACTTTCACTTTTTACTCAAGCAGAACGGCTGAGCCTAGGATCACTCTCTCTCGATCGCTAGGATCGTTACAGGAGAAACACATATCAAGTGAAGTGTTCCCTGTAATGTGCCCATGTTTCCTGTTTGTATCTTTAAAAATAAAAAAATGGGAGGCGTAAATGTATCTAGCCCACTACTACCCATTTTTCTAAAATTAATTGCCATACAAGGCAAGCACCTACGTTTTTGAAATTTTACACACATAGGTCCCAAGGTACCACCTACAATGTGGCAAAGTGTCATGTGTGTAACTTTAAAAATGACAAAGTTATAGGCATTCCTGGGTATTTATTAAAAAATTAATTGCCACAAAACGCATGCACCAATCTTTCTGAAATTTCTCACAGATAACTATCCCTAACCAGTCTACAATGTGCCCAAGTTTCCTGTTTGTATCTTCAAAAATAAAAAAGTGGGAGGCATAACCGTATTTCTCAATGGGCAAGTGCTTTCCAATGATTTCCTATGGGCAAGTGCTTTCCAATGATTTCCTATGGGCAAGTACTGTCCAATGATTCCCTATGGGCAAGTACTGTCCAATGAATCCCTATGGGCAAGTGCTGTCCAATGAATCCCTCATTGTTTCAAAAATTAATTGCCACACAATACAAGCACCTATGTTTCTGAAATTTCACACACATAGGTCCCAAGGTACCGCCTACAATGTGGCAAAGTTTCATGTGTGTAACTTTACAAATGACAAAGTTATAGGCATTCCTGGGTATTTATTAAAAATTAATTGCCACACAAGACAAGCACCTATGTTTCTGAAATTTCACACACATAGGTCCCAAGGAACCACCTACAATGTGGCAAAATTTCATGTGTGTAACTTTAAAAATGACAAAGTTATAGGTGTTTCTTTCCTCATTGTTTCAAAAATTAATTGCCACACAAGGCAAGCTCCAATGTTTCTGAAATTTCACACACATATTAAGGCAAGTGGTACCTGTAATGTGCCCAAGTTTCCTGTTTGTATCTTCAAAAATAAAAAAATGGGAGGCATAACTGTATTTACCCCACTACTACCAATTTTTCTAAAAATTAATTGCCACACAAGACAAGCACCTACGTTTCTGAAATTTCACACACATAGGTCCCAAGGTACCACCTACAATGTGGCAAAGTTTCATGTGTGTAACTTTAAAAATGACAAAGTTATAGGCATTCCTGGGTATTTATTAAAAAATTAATTGCCACAAATCGCATGCACCAATCTTTCTGAAATTTCTCACAGATAACTGTCCCTAACCAGTGTATAATGTGCCCAAGTTTCATCCTTCTATCTTTAAAAATGAAAAAAGTTATAGGCATTTTTGTAAAACAATACTTGGCTATGGGAAAAAGCATTCAAAATGGCGTCCGATCCGGATCGGACATCCGGTCCGATCCGATCTAACCATCCTCCGATCCGATCCGATCCGACCCCCCAGGTCCGATTCCGATCCGCTATCCGATCCGATCCGGGGGGTCAGTGCACATCCCTATAATATATCTTAACTGATTAGCAATATAATAATTCTTAATATTCGGAAGTCCTAAACCTCCTTTCTTTTGAGCCTTATACCATAACCCTTTATTTATCCTAGCTCTTTTATCCCCATTACAATAAGCATTAATCATATTTTGCCAACTTTTAATCTCCGCTACTGAAATTCTAATCGGTATCATTCTAAACAAAAAATTAACCTTAGGTAAAATCTTCATTTTAATAACCGCTATTCTACCAAACCAGGAATATTTTAATTTTCTATATATCTGTAATTTCTCCCCTACCTCCTTTCTTAACCTTACAAAGTTAAGTTCCTCTATTCTTTCTAATTCTTTATCTATATTAACTCCTAAATATCGTATTATATTTTTATGCCTTAATCCTAACTTAGCTTTACATTTCTCCATCTCTTCCTTGTTATAATTATACAACATCATTTCTGACTTCCCCCAGTTAACTTGTAATCCTGTAATTTCCCCAAATTCTCTCAAATGCTTCTGAATCATCTCCCCACTTTCTAGGGGATCTTCTAGTGTCAACAATGTATCATCCGCAAACATATTCACTTTAATCTTGTGGTTTCTTCCTATCCCCTTTAATCTTCCATCTTCCCTTATTACATTTGCTAAAATTTCTATCACTATTGCAAATAAGATCGGTGAAAGTGGACATCCTTGCCTAGTTCCTCGAGCTAGTGTAATTTGTTGCGTTAACCCATCATTAACCATTATTTCCGCTTTATTATTTTTATACAGCTGGTTAATCACTCCCATAAATTTATGTCCAAACCCAAATGTTTTTAATATAATCTTTAACGCTGGCCACTTCACGCAGTCAAAGGCTTTGAATATATCCAATGCTAATAATCCTGCTTTTAAATTCCTTTTTTTTATAATATTGATTATATTTATAACTCTCCCAATTAAATTAGGCATTTTCCTACCAAAGATAAATCCACATTGATCTTTTTTGATATATTTAAAAATAAATGTACCCATTCTTTTTGCCATTATTGCTGTAAATATTTTTGCATCCTGGTTTATTAAAGATATTGGTCTATATGATGCTGGATCCGTCAAATCCTTACCTGGCTTCTGTATTAATATAACCAAGGACTGATCCCACGATGGCGGAGTCATTCCTCCTTCTATTATATTATTATATAATTTTGTTAATCTTGATATTAAGATATCCTTATATATTTTATAAAATTCCGGCCCCAAACCATCAATCCCCGGAGATTTACCTCCTTTTAGTTTATCAACAATTCCCTCAATTTCTTTCTCTGTAACCAAGCCTTCCATACAATCTCTATCTTGCTCATCCAGTCTTATTTTCCAATTTCATTCTACATATTCCTGAATCTTGTCTTGTGATACCGCATCTGATGTATATAATTCTTTGTAAAATTCCTGAAAAGTAATTAATTTATCTTTCATTAAATTACATCTATTCCCTAACTTATCTCTTATTGTCCCTATCATATTCTTAGCCTTCTCTGTCTGCGTGGATCTGGCCAGCATCTTTGAATTTCTATTATTATATTCAAAAAAATCTCTCTTTAAATATAACAAATTCTTTTGAACTTGTTCTATATCTTCTTTCTCCAATTCCTTTTTTTTTTTTTGCTTGAATTTGGGCATATAACCGCTTATCTTTTGTCTCTCTCAATCTCTCCTCTAAACTCTTTATCTCTTCTTCAACCTTTTTATAATGCACTTCCTGTTGCTTTTTAAGTGTGGACATTTCCCTAATACAAATCCCTCTTATTACCGCTTTCATAGTATCCCATAATAACCCCTGCGATTTAACCTCTTTTCATTTATCTGCCATATTTCCTGTATTTCCTTTTTTATTTTATCCACTGTATTTTTATTTTTAAAAATTCTTCCATCCAGTCTCCATCTCTTTGCTTGTTTATAATCCTTCTTCATTTTAATATTCATCATCATTAAAGCATGATCTGTGACCTTAATTACTCCAGTATCACAATCTATTAGTTTAGGTACCATATTCTTTGATATAAAAATAAAATCAATCCTTGAATAACTCTTAAATCTAGGTGAGTAGAAAGTATATTTTCTTTCTTCCCCTTTTAAAGCTCTCCATACATCCATTAATTCCTTCCGCTCCATTAATTTACCTAACTCCGTCTTCCCCTCCCCTCTAACATCTCTTATAATGTTATCCCTATCTTTCCCTTTATCGAGTACCATATTAAAATCTCCTGCCATCACAATATTCTTTTTCCCCATTTCTCCCACCATTTCGAATACTTCTTCAAAGAATTCAATTTGTTTCCCATTTGGAGCATAGACATTGATCAAAACAAATTCCTTCTCTTCCATCGTGCAGTAGATTATAAGGATCCTTCCATTCTTATCTTTCTTTACATTTTGAGTATTAATACCACATTTCTTCGATATTATTATTGCCACACCTCTCGCTTTAGAAGTACCAAATGACTTTTCATACACTCCTACTTCCCTCAGTCATAACTCATTAACCCCCTCTTTTATTTGATGAGTTTCCTGCAAAAAATTATATCTATTTTTTTCTTTTTAATAACGTTTCTATTCTTCGCCTTTTAATAAGTGTTCCTAGCCCTTTAACATTTAAAGTTGCCATTCTTAATTTATTTTCCATTTCTTACTTTCACACATATCTTTAAATTGGTCTCGCTCAGTGATACACATACCCCCCTCCCTTACCCTCCCCCCACATACACCCCCATTTTTACCCCCCTCCTCACCAGACATCTGGGCACTAGTCCCAATTATTTTTAGAACTCTTCAGGGGGGGGGAACCCGGCCCAACCTCCAGAGTAAAGTCTAATCCTCCCCTCCTTTTTATTTTTTTCTTTCTAATCCCTTATCCTTGACTGGATCCTCCAACCGCTCCTTCTTCTTGCTCTATTTCTCCACCATCTTTGGCATCGATTATGCCCAGCTTCTCCAACAGCTCCATTCCTTGTTCCCACGATGTTATTCTTTCTTGCTTCCCTTTCCACATAAATCTTAAAAACACTGGATATCCCCAGCTGTAGGTTATCGATTTCATCCTCAATGCTGCTGTGCACATCTTGACGCTCTTCCTCCACTGCACAGTCTGAGGCGAAAGATCCTGGTAAATTTGAACTGCTGTTGCTTGAATCATTGGTTGACCTTGTCGTCTAATTGCTTGCATAAGCTTTTCTTTTTTGTAATAATTAGCAAATTTGACAATTATGTCCCTTGGGAGCAAACCTTTCCGCTTATATCCAGCTCTATGAACTGTCTCGAAATCCAGTAACTCCCAAGTCTCGTTTGGAACCTGAAGTCTTGTCCACGCCAATATTGTATCTCTTAAATCTTTTGGAGTCTCTCCTTCTTGTTCCCCATAATCTCTTATGCGAATGTTTGCACGTCGATCTCAATCCTCAATGGCGATTAAGCGTAAGTCATGTTGAGACAGCTGCTCTTCCTGCTTCTTGCAAACTCCAGTCAAAGCTTTAGTCTCTGTCTGCAGCACCTCCACATCCTTCACCACTTGCTTTAAACCCGCCATTAACTCAGTTTGTGTATCATTAATACGTTTTGCTAACCTTTCCTCAAGATCCACCAACTCAAGCCTAATCATTTTTTTAATATCTTCCTTTAGTTCATACATTGGGTCTGGCTGACCTCCAGTGGTAATCTTTGGAATTACGGCCGGCTCTGCTGGTTGTGACGCAGATCCTTTAACCGGCAAAGTTTTCTTGCTAGGGTGCTTATCTGGCATTGTTTGCGTCTCTAAACGTGTCAATCTCTGCCAAGTTCTGTCCGATCCACGCTCTTTAGAGGGTCTAACCCAGGCGGGGGTGGATAAAGGGGGCCTCTTCTGCCTGTTTTTGCTCTTAAGATATTACCCCCCCCCCCCCGTCTGCCTGGCGACTCACTCTTTGCTCTTACAACAGCCAGCCAGCACTATACTTCAGCTTTTACTGGGGATTAACGTTTTTCCTCTTCACATATATTCACATATATTTTATCTCCGTCTCTCCCCCAGTACGCTGTCAGCCAGCCAGTCCGCCTTATATCTTCAATTATAAGTCCATAAATTACCTTCAGTAATGGCCGCTCCTCGTCTTCGTCTCGTCTCCATCAGTTTCAGTTTCACCGCAAACTAAACACTGCGGCGTTTTAACTCTCACTCAAATATTTTACTGCTTTCAGTCAATATTTCATGCCTTTCATTAGCTCTCCAAGCATTCCAAGATAAGGAATTAGTGCTTAATTCAATGCTTTTTTAAGGAGCTCGGGTGATCTACGACTTTACCCCATTCGCGATCCGGCCACGCCCCCGTTTGCTGCATTATAGTCTGCTAGTAGGTCCAGGATGAGGTCCTTTGGTGTCAGACCCCTTTTTTCCTTCAGGAGCTCTTTTAAAAAACGCTCCCTCGCTCCTTGATATAGAGGGCAGTTCAACTGATAATGGACTAAGTCTTCAACCTCCTCCGACCCACAAATACAAATCCGTTGCCCAAATGGTATCCCTTTATACTTTCCCTCCAAGTATTCCGTCGGCATTGTTTGGAACCGAAGGGCAGTGAATGCTTTCCTCAACATCGGGAATGTTAAATCCTGCAAATAATGTGCCCGATATTGTTCCCCCTTTATTTGGCTAAACCATGGTGAAAAGGCCTGTCGCTGACTGGTTTGTACATTACCAAGGATATCAAGCTCAAAAATTCTATTTCTAATATCCATGTTATCACACGCTAGCAGGTCTCGGTCCTCCGTGAAGTAGAGTTGCAACAACTCCCTCCAACTTCGGGCCCACCCTCCTTTCACAGACTGCTCAGCGAAACATAGTCTAGGTAAACTATTTTCTTCCCTACTTATTAGGTTTTTCCCATATAGAACAATTTTCTTATGTATTCTAGCCTTAATGGAGGGGAGATCCACTTCCATTCTTAAGAGGGCAGACGGCACCCCAACAGGAAGTGCCAATAGCTCTTTCAGGACTTTGTTTTGTATTATGTCCATAGTTGTTGCAAACCCCACTCCCCACAGCTCAGCCCCATAAAGTAATTGCGGGAGAACTTTAGCAACATATAGCTTCAGGGTGGGAGCTACTCTTGAGCCACCTTTTTGTCTTCCAAAAGCTAATATGGCTTTTGCTGTTCTCCCAGCTGCCAACTTCATTGTATTAATATGCGTTTTCCAGCCACCATTATAAGAAAAACACACCCCAAGATATTTAAAACTTGCACATTGGGCAATTTGCTTTCCATCCAGCCACCACCTATGAACTCGCTTCCTCCTTGAAAAAACCACCACTTTTGTTTTGGAGTGGTTTATCACTAGCTTATTTTTTTTACAAATCTCACCCAATCTTCTTAAAAGTCTCCTTAGTCCCACTTGGGTAATAGATAATAGGGCCATATCATCGGCATACAGAAGTATCTGTACTTTCCTTAAGCCGACCGCCGGAGGAAAAAAATCCTGTGCCGTAAGGTCCTCTACTAAGTTGTTAATATAGTAATTAAACAGAAAGGGAGCCAAAAGGCATCCCTGTCTGACTCCTCTTCTGACGTCAATTTTCTCTGTCAACATACCCTCCAACCCTATTCTCACTTTTGAATCAGTATGCAGGTGGAGTTTCTGGATCAAAAATAGCAAACGTCTGTCTATATTTGAGAGGGCTAATTTTTCCCATAATTGGGTTCTGTCCACTAGGTCAAAGGCTGAGGCAAAGTCAATAAAGGCCACATATAGGCTTTTACCTGGTTGCCTACTATACTTTTGGATCAAATGATTAAGAACAAAACATTGATCTATTGTATTTCTCCCTTGATGAAACCCAGCCTGTTCGTTAGCTAGAATATTGTTTTCCTCAGCCCATGCTAAAAGCTTGTCTAGGAGGAATCTGCCATACAGTTTTGATGTAACATCTAATAGGCTTATAGGCCTATAGCTTTTGGGCTCGGTTTTCTCTCCCTTTTTATAAAGTGGAACTATAATACTCGACTGCCATCCCTCCGGCATGTTTCCCGTCAAATTAATATGCGTAAACAGTTTTGCCAGGATTGTTGTCCACCAGTCTGGGTTTTCTTTAAATAGCTCTGGAGGGAGCATGTCTTCTCCCGGTGTTTTCCCTCCTTTTAACCTCCTTATTAATCCACTAATTTCTTTTGCTGTCACTTCTGGCCAGACTGGGAGATCTATGTTTGCCTGATCGGGTTCTATTTGGTCTGGTCCAGCAAAGATGTTCTCAAAGTACGCTTGCCAGGTTGCTGCTTGAATTTGCATTTCCATATGGATCTTAGAGGCCTGCAGGCCAAAGTTCACTATGTTCCAGAATTTTCCATCGTCTTTCTGTGTCACTGCCTGCCCTAATTCCTCCCACTTTTTACTAATATAATCTGACTTTTTCCCCCTTAATAATGCCCTATATGCCGATCTTTTCTCAATCAACATTTTTACTGGGGTATTTGTTTTTTCTCTCCTGACATTTCTACTTAACCTCATTAGAACTTTCTTTGCCTTTCTACATTCTTTGTCGAACCACCCATTTCTTCGCTCTCTATTGATCTCAAAGGAGCCCGATTGTACAAAGTAAGGTTTCAACACACCTATAATTCTCTGATATCCCTCCATAGTTTCTACTGTCTCTTCCATTATTTTCCCTTTAAGGGCCATCAGAGAGAGTCCATGCAATAAATCTGAGGTCTTCGCCCGTAGTGATTCAGACCATTTCATCCGTCTATTGCCGGTGGGAACCAGTTCGACTGGATAGGATCTTTTTTTCATACTATACATCCCCTTTACATACATAACTAGTTTAATGGGGTAATGATCGCTCTCGGGTCTATTTTCCACAGAGAGACATTTGACATTATTCAGCATAATGGCAGATATTAAAAAATAATCAACTACACTGCCCCCCCTCTGGGAGAAATATGTGTAGTACCCGTTGGACTCATCTACTACACTGCCATTCAAGATCATCATTAGATGTTTATAAGCCAGCATTATCAGTTTTTTCCCATTGTTATTAATTTTTTTATCACAGGAAACTCTTTCTAATAACACACCATCCTCAAAATAAACTGCTAACTGTTTTTGTAACTCGCTGTTTGATGGACCTAACCGTGCATTTAGATCCCATCCTATGACTATCTGGGTGGTCGTTGGTTGGCTGGGAGTGCTGTGCTGCTGGCTGAGCCTGAGGAAGTGTTTGTTTGCCCCGCCCATCTCCACAGGTATTTCAGCCTTCAAGCTGCTGAAGGCGCGAGCCTGTGGGCGCGAGCCGAAGGGCGAGAGCAAAAGGGCTCTCGGCCTGAGGCTCTCAGCCATGGGAGCGACGCCGTGGAACCAAACCTGCAGCCATCAATGAAGAGCACAAGAGAGGAGAGCCACCTACACCTACACCTACACCCCACCCTTCCTTCCAGCTATCCACAATGTGTAGGGGAGTGGCAATTTCTGTTGTGCTGGGCAAAGGGAGATATGGCGTTGGCAGGGCGATGTGCCGTTACAGGGGAAGGAGAGATAGTTATCTAACACCTATCTTACCTTCCGATTGCTCTGCTATCCCGGGGAACTTGGAGAACGAACCAGGCCACCCACAGAACCTCTCCTTGCTCCTATGTAATGCCAGGTCTGTTAAAAATAAAACACATGTCATCCATGACCTTCTTTCGGATGAGGAGGCTGACCTAGCATGCTTCACTGAGACCTGGTTGGGAGATGATAGTGGACCGACATGGGCGCAGGCCCTCCCAGCTGGGTACTGTGTTAGTGAGCAGGTGAGGGAAAGTGGGTGGGGGGGCGGAGTAGCTGTGGTCTACAGGGATAATCTTAACCTGACCAGACTTCCTGTTCGTGAACTGAATTACATCGAGTGTGTGTACCTGAGTCTGAAGACCAGGGATAGACTAGGGATTCTGTTGGTGTACCGGCCACCCCGCTGCCTATCAGACTCCCTGGCTGAGCTCACGGAACTGGTCTCGGAGCTGGTGTTGGATTCGCCCAGGCTTTTGGTCCTGGGCGATTTCAACATCCCATTCGAGACTGGTTTGTCAGGTGGAGCTCGGGAGTTCAACCATGGGCCTATCCCAATTGGTCTCTGGACCCACACATTCAGCGGGTCATAACCTCAATGCTGTTTTCAGTTCCGAACAGACAGATCTGTGGGCGGAGGTAACGAATACCTCCGTGTTGTCATGGACAGACCATTTTCTGGTTAGGGTTAGTATCACGGCTACCACCCGCCCCTGCAGGGGTGGTGGACCTATTAAGATGGTCCGCCCTCGAAGGCTGATGGATCCTGCTGGATTCCAGAAAGCCTTGGAGGGTTTTATGGCTGGTATTGTCGACGATCCTGTAGAAGCCCTGGTTGATAGATGGAATCGAGACCTAACTAGGGCTATCGACACGATCGCCCCCAAACGTCCTCTCCGACCCGCTTCTAACAGGGCTCCCTGGTATATGGAAGACCTCAGGGAGTTGAAGCGGAAAGTACGACGACTGGAGCGCCGATGGCGGAAAACTCGACTTCTATCCGACAAGACACGGCATAGAGAACATCTTCGTTCCTATGGGGTGGCAATACGTGCAGCGAAGAAAGCTTTCTTCTCTGCGCGCATTGCGTCTGCGAATTCGCGTCCAGCGGAACTGTTCAGGGTGGTGAGGGGTCTAACCCGGGCACCTTCCCCCCTGAATCCGATTTTAGAGCCTTCGGCGGTTCGCTGCGATGCCTTTAATGATCATTTCGCAGATAAAATCTCTCGGATAAGAGCCGGTATGAAACCTTCCATTCTTGGGCAAGGTGATTGAGAGGGCGGTTGCCTTTCAACTCCAGGTAGTCTTGGATGACACTGATTTTCTAGACCCATTTCAAACTGGCTTCAGGGCGGGATACGGAGTTGAGACTGCTATGGTCGCCTTAGCGGATGATCTACGCCTGGGTATTGACAGGGGGAGTGTGTCCCTGTTGGTACTTTTGGACCTCTCAGCGGCATTCGATACCATCGACCATGGTATACTTCTGGAACGCCTGGGGGAATTGGGAATCGGGGACACTGTGCTTCAGTGGTTCCGGTCCTACCTCTCGGGCAGGTTCCAGATGGTGATGCTTGGGGATAGCTGCTCTGCAAAGAAGGAGCTGCTGTGTGGCGTACCGCAAGGTGCCATCCTTTCCCCAATGCTGTTTAACATTTATATGAAACCGTTGGGAGAGATCATCCGGAGGCATGGGGCGGGGTGCTATCAGTATGCTGATGACACCCAAATATATTTCTCTATGCCTTCGATAACAGCGTCAGCTAAGGATAGTGTGTCTCCTCTGAATGAATGCTTGGAGGCGGTAATGGGCTGGATGAGGAAAAACAAACTGAAGCTGAATCCAGACAAGACGGAGGTGCTTGCTGTCAAAGGCCGCAACCTGGGTTTGGAGGTGTGTCAACCGGTTCTGGATGGGGTTACACTCCCCCTGAAAGACTGTGTTCGTAGCTTGGGGGTGCTCCTGGATCCGTCGCTCCAAATGACAGCCCAGATAGATGCGACGGCCAGGAGTGCCTACTATCAGCTTCAGCTGATACGCCAGCTGCACCCCTTCCTAGAGTTGGAAGACCTAAAGATGGTAGTGCACGCGCTGGTAACTTCGAGGCTTGACTTCTGCAATGTGCTGTACATAGGGCTACCTTTGTGCCTAGTCCGGAAACTTCAACTAGTTCAAAATATGGCAGCCAGGTTGGTCACCGGTACATCTAGGAGTGACCATATTACGCCAGCTTTAAAATCGCTCCACTGGCTGCCAATTAGTTTCCGGGCGAAGTATAAAGTGTTGGTCATTACCTTTAAAGCTCTACATGGTTTGGGTCCAGGTTACCTGCGGGATCGCCTTCTCCCGTACAATCCGCCCCGCACGCTCAGGTCCTCTGGGAAGAATTTACTGCGTTCGGCCAAGACTAGGCTGACAACTGTTACCCAGAGGACCTTCTCTTCTGCCGCTTCCAGACTGTGGAATGACCTGCCGGAGGAGACTCATCAACTTAACAGTCTTTTAGAATTTAAGAAAGCTATAAAGACTGTTCTCTTCCGGCAGGCATATCCAGTGTAATTTTTAGAATGTTTTTAGGATGTTTTAGGATGTTTTAATGCAGTTTTAATAATATTTGTCATGTTTTAATTAGTTTTATGTATTTTATCATGTTGTTATTCCCCGCCTCGATCTAGACGGAGAGGCGGGTAAGAAATAAATCGTTATTGTTATTATTATTATTATTATTATTATTATTATTATCACACTTTGATTCAATTTCCCCTAGCACTGTCTCTAATGTTGTCCAAATAGGTGAGTCTGCCCGATTTCCCGGAGGAATGTACACATTAATACAATGAAGTACAGTACCATTTTTAAAGATTATCTTAACTATAAGCACCCCATCATGGGATTGCATTTCCACCATCTGCGAGACATTTTCCAACTCAACTGAGATAAGAATTGCCAAACCTCCACTCGCGCATCCAAATTTTTTGCGCCTTGTTGCAGTTTTAGCAAAAACTCTATAGCCCTGAGGCTGAAGTGTCGAATCTTCCTCCATCCATGTCTCTTGCAAAAAAATTATACCGAACTGCTGCATATACACTTTCAAGTCCTTATCTGCCAACTTGCCTGACCACCCCGCTATATTCCATGAGACTATAGTTATTAACATGGTTTTTAAATCCTCTTTTTTTATTATTATATAATTTTTATTAATTTCAACAAAACAAACATACACATAATACATAATATAAAACAAACTACCACCCTCGACTTCCCCCGTGCACCCCCCCCACCGAGACCTTCTCATAATCATTCATCCTCCTTCCAAAATTTTAATGATTCTTTTGAAGGCGATTGTCCCTTTCCCGATCTTAAAACATATTCCAAAAAGGGAGTCCATATTTCTCCAAAATCACTCTTACTGAACATTCCCCTCATTATTTTCATTTTACATGTCAACATATCATTCAAAGCTATATCCCAAATTTCTTTATACCAATCTTCTAATATATAACTTCGTTGCCCTTTCCAATTTTTAGCAATCATTATTCTGACGGGTGCCAGGAGGTTGTTTACCAATTCGCTATTTATTATATGCTTATTCCTACTATCTCATATTGCTAGTAGAGCTAACTTCGGGTTTAATTCCAGTTTACTTCCAATTATATCACTTATTTCTTTAAAAACCCTTTCCCAAAATTTTTGTACTTGTTCACAGCTCCACCACATATGAAAATAGGTCCCAACCTCCTGACACCCCCTCCAACAATTCTTGGACACTTTTTTATCAATCTGGTGAAATCTTACAGGTGTTAGATACCATCTCCAAACTGTCTTATAGTAGTTCTCCTTAATTCTAATCGACAGTACCTTTAACATTCTTACATTCCATATCCTCCCCCAATTATCTTCATTGATTTTTTCCCTTACATCTTCTTCCCATACCTCTTTTATAACCTTAAGTGAGTCCTGAAATTCTTCCTCTGTTAATAATTTATATATCTCGCTAGTGAGTCCTTTCTTAGCTCTGGCTTCTTCTTTTTTTCCTAATTGTTCAATTAAATCTTCAAATCTAGTATTGTTTCTACATTTCTTATTTTTCAACCTCCATTCCTGTGTCCATTTTACCAATTGCAAACACTTGAACCACGCTATCTTTTGTCCTTTAAATAAATCTTTAATATGCTCACTATCCTTCATCTTTTCCATCCAGTTCCTTAGTTTAATAATATCTTGTTCTTTCAGTCTCGCTTCTATCTCTGGTTTTAATACTCTTGGGAAGTTTCCCACTACTACAACTGGGGCAAGCGGAGAATCCCCTGGTATCAACTTCCCTCTATATTTCTCCCAGATCATTAATATTTTTTCCAACAATGGGTTGTCCAGTACCTTCAATTCTTTCTTTTGCATTTTAGTAAAGAATATATTTCCCAATTTACATTCTATCTCTACTGTTTGCGATTCCAACCATTCCAAATCTTGCTCCCCTAAAATAGCATGAATAACATATCTTAACTGATTAGCAATATAATAATTCTTAATATTCGGAAGTCCTAAACCTCCTTTCTTTTGAGCCTTATACCATAACCCCTTATTTATCCTAGCTCTTTTATCCCCATTACAATAAGCATTAATCATGTTTTGCCAACTTTTAATCTCAGCTAGTGAAATTCTAATAGGTAACATTCTAAACAAAAAATTAACCTTAGGTAATATCTTCATTTTAATAACCGCTATTCTACCAAACCAAGAATGTTTTAACTTTTTATATATCTGTAATTTCTCCCCTACCTCTTTTCTTAACCTTACAAAATTAAGTTCCTCTATTCTTTCTAATTCTTTATCTATATTAACTCCTAAATATCGTATTATATTTTTATGCCTTAATCCTAACTTAGCTTTACATTTCTCCATCTCTTCCTTATTATAATTATACAACATCATTTCTGACTTCCCCCAGTTAACTTGTAATCCTGTAATTTCCCCAAATTCTCTCAAATGTTTCTGAATCCTCTACCCACTTTCTAGGGGATCTTCTAGTGTCAATAACGTATCATCCGCAAACATATTCACTTTAATCTTATAATTTCTTCCTATCCCCTTTAATCTTTCATCTTCCCTAATTACATTTGCTAAAATTTCTATAACTATTGCAAATAAAATCGGTGAAAGTGGACATCCTTGCCTAGTTCCTCGAGCTAGTGTTATTTGTTGCATTAACCCATCATTAACCATTATTTCCGCTTTATTATTTTTGTACATCTGGTTAATCACTCCCATAAATTTATGTCCAAACCCAAATGTTTTTAATATTATTTTAAACGCTGGCCATTCCACGCAATCAAAGGCTTTGAAAATATCTAAAGCTAATAATCCTGCTTTTAAGTTCCTTTTTTTTATAATATTGATTATATTTATAACTCCCCCAATTAAATTTGGCATTTTCCTACCTACAATAAATCCGCATTGATCTTTTTAAATATATTTAAAAATAAATGTACCCATTCTTTTAGCCATTATTGCTGAAAATATTTTTGCATCCTAATTTATTAAAGATATTGGTCTATAAGATGCTGGATCCGTCAAATCCTTGCCTGGCTTCTGTATTAACATAACCATGGACTGGTCCCATGATGGCGGAGTCATTCCTCCTTCTATTATATTGTTATATAATTTTTTTAATCTAGGTATTAAAATATCCTTAAATATTTTATAAAATTCCGGCCCCAATCCATCGATCCCCGGAGACTTACCTCCTTTTAGTTTTCCAATAATTCCCTCAATTTCTTTCTCAGTAACCAAGGCTTCCATACACTCCTTATCTTGATCATCCAGTCTTATTTTCCAATTTCTTTCTACATATTCCTGAATCTTATCTTGTGAAACCGCCTCTGAAGTATATAAATCTTTGTAAAATTCCTGAAAAGTAATTAATTTATCTTTCATTAAATTACATCTATTCCCTATCTTATCTCTTATTGTCCCTATCATATTCTTAGCCTTCTCTGACTGCGTGGATCTAGCCAGCATCTTAGAATTTCTATTATTATATTCAAAAAAATCTCTCTTTAAATATAACAAATTCTTTTGAACGTGTTCTATCTCTTCTTTCTCCAATTCCTTTTTTTTTGCTTGAATTAGAGCATATAACCGCTTATCTTTTGACTCTCTCAATCTTTCCTCTAAACTCTTTATCTCTTCTTCAGCCTTTTTATTAAGTACTTCCTGTTGCTTTTTAAGTGTGGACATTTCCCTAATACAGATCCCTCTTATTACTGCTTTCATCGTATCCCATAATAATCCTTGCGATTTAACTCCTTTTTCATTTATCTGCCATATTTCCTGCACTTCCTTTTTTAATTTATCTACTATGTTTTTATTATTAAAAATTCTTCCATCCAGTCTCCATCTCTTTGCTTGTTTGTAATCCTTCTTCATTTTGATATCCATCAACATTAGTGCATGGTCAGTGATCTTAATTACTCCTATATCACAATCTATTAATTTTGGTACCATATTCTTTGATATAAAAATATAATCAATCCTTGAATAACTCTTAAATCTAGATGAGTAAAAAGTATATTTTCTTTCTTGCCCTTTTAAAACTCTCCATACATCCATTAATTCTTTCCTCGCCATTAATTTAGCTAGTTCCATCTTCCCCACGCCTCTAACATCTCTTATAATGTTATCCCTATCTTTCCCTTTATCAAGTACCATATTAAAATCTCCTGCCATCACAATGTTCTTTTTCCCTACGTCTCCCACCATATCGAATACTTCTTTAAAAAATTCCATTTGTTTCCCATTTGGAGCATAGACATTAATCAACACAAATTCCTCCTCTTCCATCGTACAGTAAATTATAAGGATCCTTCCATTCTTATCTTTCTTTATACTTTGAATATTAATACCACATTTCTTCGATATTATTATTGTCACACCTCGCGCTTTAGAAGTACCAAATGACTTTTCATACACTCCTACTTCCCTCATTCGTAACTCATTAACCCCCTCCTTTATCTGATGAGTTTCCTGCAAAAAAAAAAATCTATTTTTTCTCTTTTCAACAATGTTTCAATTCTTCGTCTTTTAACCACCGTTCCTAGCCCCTTAACATTTAGAGTTGCACATCTCAATTTATTTTCCATTTCTTACTTTTACCCATATCATTAAATTGGTCTCGGTCAGTGAACCACATACCCCCCCTCCCTTCCCTCCCCCCACACATACCCCCATTTTACCCCCCTCCTCACCAGACATCTGGGCACTGGTCCCAATTATTTTAGAACTCTTCGGGGGGGGAACCCGGCCCAACCCTCAGAGCAAAGTCCGATCCTCCCCTCTTTTTTATTTTCCTTTCCCCACTAATCCCTTATCCTTGACTGGATCCTCCAACCGTGCCTTCTTCTTGGACTATTTCTCCCCCATCGTTGGCATCGATTATGCCCAACTTCTCCAGCAGCTCGATTCCCTGCTCACACGATGTTACTCTTTCTTGCTTCCCTTGCCACATGAATCTCAAAAATACTGGATATCCCCAGCTGTAAGTTATCGATTTCTTCCTCAATGCTGCTGTACAAATTTTGACACTCTTCCTCCACTGCACGGTCCCCGGGGAAAGATCCTGATAAATTTCAACTACTGTTGCTTGAATCTTTGGTTGAGCTTGTCGTCTAATTGCTTGCATAAATTTTTCTTTTTTGTAATAATTTGCAGATTTAACAATTATATCCCTTGGAAGCATTCCTTTACGCTTAAAACCAACTCTATGCACCCGTTCGAGATCAGCATCATCCCAAGTCTCGTCTGGAAGTTGTATTTTTATCCATGTCAAGATTGTATCTCTTAAATCTTTTAAATTCTCTCCTTCTTGTTCCCCATATTTTCTTATACGAATATTTGCACGTCGATCCCGATCCTCCATAGCAATTAGGCGTAGTTCATGCTGAGACAGCTGCTCTTCCTGCTTCTTGCAAACTCCAGCCAATGCTCTAGTATCTGTCTGCAGCACCCCAACATCCATCACCACTTGCGTTAAACCCTTCATAAGCTCAGTCTGCGTATCATTGATGTGCTTAGCCAAGCGCTCTTCCAGACCAATGAGCATTTTTTTAATATCATCCTTTAACTCATCCATTGGGTCTGGCTGACCTCCTCTGGTAATCCTTGGAATTACAACCGGCTCTGTCATTTGTGACGCAGAGCCTTTTACAGGAGATTTCTTCCCAGGCTGCTTATCTGGCATATTTTGAGACTCCAAACGCGACAATCTCTGCCAGGTACGATCCGATCCACGCTCTTTTGAGGGTCTAACCCAGGCGGGGGTGGGAATAGAAGGCTTTTTCTGTCGTCTCTCCTTCTTACTCATAAATTTTCCCCTCCTCCCATCTGCCTGGTGACTCTTTCTTATTCTTACCGCAGCCAGCCAGCCAAGACTTCAGATTTACTGGGGATTAACGTTCTTCCTCATCACTTATATTCAGTTCTATTTCATCTCCGTCTCCCTTCCAGTATACTAGTCAGCCAGTCTGCCTTATATCTTCAATTATAAGTCCATAAATTACCTCGGTAATGGCGTCGCCTTCTTTGTTGTCAGTCCAGTCCAGTTAGTTTCACTTTTGCAGCCAGGAACTACTTGCCGCTTTCCAGCTCCCACTCAGGTGATTAATCACTTCCAGTCAATATAACATGCCTTTTATTACTCTCCAAACACTCTACTATAAGGAATTAGTGCTTAATTCAAAGCTTTTTTAAGGAGCTCCGAAGATCTACGACTTCACCCCGTCCCGATCATGGCCACGCCCCTGTTTTTAAATCCTCTGAGGCACCTCTTAGTCAGCAGTTTTGTATACCAACATCCTCCCTTTCTACCTCCCTTATCTGCTTGGGTGGGCCTTTATTTATGCTATTTTTACACAACTCCCAATGTGTATTTCCCGCTGCATCATGTTCAATTTCCTCCTTCCACAGTGCAAACAAGATTTCTTCAAGTTGGTCTAATTCCCCTAGGATGATTTCCTGGGCTTCATCACTCATTTGGGCGAACTGTGCTATTTTATCCACTTCCTCCGTCGGCAACTGAGCTGCCAGCTCTGACATTTCTTCTGAGAGCTTTGGACTTTCCCACCCGGTGGCTAATCCCATACACTGCCCCTTAGTTCTTTTGCTCCAATACAGGGCCCTCACTACTTCCTTTAGCATACTTAAATTAAACAATATTTCTTCTTGTTCTGGGCGTTGTATTATATGGAAGTGCTTTACTAGTTCAGCCACCTCATCTCCTTTCAGACCCATGCCTGCCGCATTCCCTATCCGGGCATAATTATCCCCTTGATCATTTCCAAATGACGCTGCCTGCTTCTTTGCTTTACCGCAATAAGGGCCTATGGTCTTTGTTGGATTGCCTTCTATTTCCCTTACACCATTTCCATGTCTCATATTCTCCATCCTTTCTAAACTAGACTGCATTGCATGATTTTTAGTACTTTGACCCAGGACCGTCCCTACCCTTACCACTTTCTTTCCCTTACAGGGTTTGCCCATTAACGGGAATATATTAAATTGCCTGAAGTGTCTAGATAGCCCCACATTTCTACTCTCCAAGATCTCTCTGCCTCTCAGGATATAGTTAATGCTAAACAGCTCCGCAAATGTGACCAATAGTCGTACACCTGAGCGATATGAGCCCACAGACTCCACTTCAGTTATATCCATTGGTCTAAGCAGGTTAAACCCTAGTTGCTGTAAGAAGTAACAAAATTGATCTTTTTTTTTATATGCACATGGCACGCTGCAAACTTGGGGACATTTGAGAAAACTAACTGTCTCCTCATTAACGTTATCATATACTGCTCAGTTCTTCGCCCCTCTTCTTTCTTAGGTGTTTTTTGCCTATCCCCGACCCTGTCTACTTTGGGATCCACTTGAGGTATCTTATTTTGGGTTGCTTTGATTTCATCCTTTTGGCCGTCTGCATACTTTCCTTTCCCTTTTAACTCCTTTCTGTGATTACCTAACTTGCTGTTTCTCTGAATTTCTTGCATATCATCTAATATTTTAAAGAGAGGGGCATAATTCAGCCCTTTAAGTTTCTTCTTGCCCTTTTCTCTCTTCTGTGTCGCTTTCCCTAAATCGCTAGTTATGTTATACTTTAGACCTTTTTTTTTCCTTCCCCAATTCTTCCCTTCTATAGGTTTTTCCCCCCAGCCTTTTGTTTCCTCTGCTTCTGACCATTCCCATTCCCCACTTTATCATCCCTACTAATCCTCTCCTCCTGTACCTCCAGGGCCTCTGCCAACACATTTATATGGGGGAGCAGAGGGGCAATTTCATTTAGACACGTGGGCTCTTTATCCACTGAAATCTCCAAGCTGGTGAACCTTTCCTCCGTTTCCCTCAGCCCTCGTTCCTTTCTGGCAACTGATATTTCTGCATTGATCAGCTCAGCCAACACCCCAGTTTGTGCCTTCAGTCCTATTATATCCTGTTTTAAATTTTTAATCTCATGAAAGGTTTTAATAAAGGATTCCATGTTCAAAAAGCAGTAGTTGGATAGTAATTCTGGGATATTTCCGTTGAGCATACTCTCTCCTTCAGAGTGCCACATTTCTTCCTTTTCCTCTCCACCACTTGCTGTTTTGCTTTTAAATGCCTCTGTTATATCATTTTGTGGACCCCTTCTACAAAAGAAAGGGCCATCCTGCCATCCCTCACTTTTGGCATAGCTGCAACCTTCTACCATCTCAAGTTGTTGTACTTGCTGTATATGTTTACACTCTTCTTGCGGGTATGTGGGAGCTTGACTACCACCCTGTGGTTCGGTTGCCCTACTTATTGAAGGACACTTTGCGCTTGGATAGGGTCAGATATGATTGGCCCCCAGCCTCCAATTCCCAGCCATTAGATTTTCTGCGTGCTCTATTTCGCTAGCTAAATTGATCCCTTCCTTTCCCACTGTCATCTCCATTTTATCCCAGACACTGTCTATTGACCGGTCAAGCTCATTGGTGGATGTGCTGTCTACTTTCCCTTCATTTTCTTTAACCAATACTTTTTTTGCCAGAAAATAGGTCGATATTTTTGTTTGCCTCTGCCTTGTAGGTAGCTCAGACACTACAGGCAGGCAAATTCCCATAGACTTGCATGCGTGCCTTGTCAGCACCATCTTTGCTCCTTTTGCTCTTTCAACTCCTCCACTAATTTTAAACTTAATCGGCTTCTACAAGCAGTTACAATTCTGTATAAGGCCACTCCACACCATAGAACCACTCTGTACACTCCGTGGACTAATACAACCCCCCCCACACACACACACACACACACACTCGATAGGAGGAAGGTCTTGGAATTCCAGCCCTCCGCAAAGCGTCCGCTTGATTACTGGTCCTTTACCCACTCCAGATGCAGCCCCCTTGTTTAGCCTGCGGTCTTTACAGATGCGTCAGCTGAATCCACAGTGATCTGCCTCCTCTGCGTTTTCTTTGGTCTGTCTCTCATGCACTCTTCGCCCGGCCCCAATGTTTTATCTCAAGAATTACTTAACAGTTCGAACTTGATGATGCTTTGGCGCTCGTTCTGGCCAGGACAATCACCTTCCTCTAAGTCCGTTCCACTGACGGGAAAATCTTCCCCTGGAAGATAACGAGTGCCTTGTTTTGATGTGATTTGCAGGGTTTGTGAGAATCACCTTCTTCGTTTACATTATATTTACTCCTCCCTCGCCTTCCCCAGCTTCAGCTGTAAGATATGTCGCTGCAAAATACTATGAGTCTCCGATTATCAGGTGTCCATAATTCGTCAGGCACTCAATTTCCCACCGCTGTTCTCCTTTCATTAATTCCTTTAGGCAACAGATTGATAGCTGAGTCACAGTAGCTTGTTAAGCATAATTGCTTATCGTCCTTAGAATTATGCCTTGTAATTGCCACTCTGCTTCTCAAGTCCCAAAACAGCCACAAACCAGCACAAAAACCCAAAATGCTAGGAATTTAAAATTACTTTAAAAAGTTAAAAAATAAAATTAATGTTTTAAAACCTCTTCTCCACAGGGAGCCGGGTGACTTTATTCTTTGTTCTTTGTTTTTAAAACAGCAACCACATTCCCGTCTCCAGGAAAGATAAAATTCCTCCTCCGTCATTCATTCCACCTCTCCTTCGCATGCTTGAGGAAGTAGTGAGCAATGAACAGAAGAGGAAAGAATCCCATTCTGTTAGGTCTGAATGAACGCATGTGGCGAGCTGTCATTCTGATCTGTCAGAACTGAAACGATCTTTAATAAATTCATATAAAATCGAGGGTTGGAGGGATCGATCTCAAATTTGGCACATATGTGTAGACTGTTTTCTAGGGATGTGCACTGGATCGGACCCGATCCACGATCCGAGTCCGGTCCAGTGGGAAATCGGATAAATTATCTGATTTCCGATCCAACAGCTGGATCGGCCGATCCAGTCCGAACCGATCCGAAAAGGCTCCGAACCAGTTCGGCGGATCGGCGGATCAGCGGGCGCCCGCTGGCGCCCACCGCTGCTTCCATTGGCGGGTGCCAGCGGGCGCCCGCCGATGAAAGTGGACAGCGGGGGGGGCGGAGGGTAGCGCTTACCTTTGAGGGACGTCCGCTCCCGTCCGGCGCTGGCGGCTACTACCAGTGGGCTCCGCGGCCTGCTCCAGGGTGGCGCGCCCACGGGCGCCAGCGGATGGAAGCGGATGTCCCCAGGGGGGGTAGGGAGCGCGGGAGAGGGGGCTTACCTGCCGGGGCCGTCCACAGCAGACGGCCCCCCTCACCCACCCGCCGCCATTTTTTCCTCATAGACTTGCATTGCAATGCAAGTCTATGGGGAAAAAAATGGCGGCTGATCCAAAAAATTCCGATTTTTGGATCGGGATCGGACTCGATCCGGTCCGGGGGGCCTCCGATTTTGTCCGAACCGATCCATGACAAAATTGGAGGTCCCGATCCGGGTCCCGATCCGATCCGGGGGGTCCGTGCACACCCTTACTGTTTTCCAATGCAAGTCTATGGGAAAATGAAAAATCCAAATAATTCGGACATCCGAATCTCGATTTGGATTTAGATCCGAGGTGAGGCGGACCAGATTTGAATTGATCCAAAGTGTATCGGGCTGGATTCGGAAGGTCCAAATTGGGATCCGAAGTGAATCCTGGGTCCGTGCACAGCCCTCCTAATTACTGTAATAAAATGTTCTTATTCCTTCTAATACTGTTGAAGAAGGAAATACTAACGATGATCCTTCCTTCTTGCAATGACTGCCAGCCTTTCTTTGTTCAAATGTAGAGTTGTCATTAGATAACTTAGCAGAAGGGGCTTCAGGATTCTTAAAAAAGACAAAACACACAAAGTTTTCGCATCCTGCAGATTACTTAAATAATTCAGATAGTTAGTTAAATACCAGAATGTTATTTGATGAGCCTATTTTTCATCTTTATCCATTAGGGAGGTATTCGGTGAACATACGATATTCTTAGCTACTGTACAAGAAGTAAGTTTGATTCTTGGAACACTTTTGCATTGCAGTTCATACTTGTTTCAGTGGTGCTGGTGGTGGGAATTGGATCAGTGTCCTGTGGATAATCCCTCACTCATAAAACTGGAAGACCCAGTGAAAGGGGTGAGCAGTAAATTCAGGATAGGGAAAAGGAAGTGCTTCCTGTAGAAGAGCACATTGAACGGATGGCATTGGTTGCTACAAGATGTGGTGATGGACAGTAGTCATGACAGCTATAGGCAACTTCCTATATGCAAAATACCTCCTAATACCAGATGCAGGGAAAGAACAATGAGAGAGTAGTATTGGCCATGCAGGCATATAACAATAAGCAAGGATTCTTTGCTTTTCCTGGTTTGCTTCTCCCCATATCTGAGTCTTCTCCTCCCTTCATCTCAGTGGGTAAAAATAACCAGAAATGGATTGCTATGATGTCCGAATGCAGGATCCTAGTTTGTTGTTCTCAAGCAAGCCAGGTTTTATAAGCCAGCAACAAACCAGGAGTTATTGTTGGTTTATGAAGTCTAGCTTGTTTGAGAACAACAAAGCAGGATCCTGGGGTTTCAAATCACAACAAATCAACCTTTTTATTAGTTTTATGTGTTTGCACCAGCATGCCTATCATCCATAGGGAGCTAAGAAATACCAGGAATGCCATATGGTAATGTGCCAATGTAGCCTTTGACTTCATGTGTTGTTCAGGGGCTTCTCAGGAGGATCTGATGCAGCTGAGATGGGAACGAATGAGGTGCTAAATAGATGTTTGGGCTGATCCAGCAAAGTTCTTCTTACATTTTATTTTCAGTATTCAAAGAAGACTAGGGGGCTATCTTCACGGGACTGACTTGGCGCCACATTTCCCCAAAACTCCATGCTTTTGCTCCTGCAGGGTTGCACCAGATAATCCCCATGCCAAAGAGCAAGTGCAGGGTTCATCCACCCATCCCGCATCTATCCCTGAGACTAGGTTGAGGAGTTGGCAGCAGTGGTGGCAGCTCAGGAAAAGAGAATAAACGCATCTCCCCATGGCAAGGTAGTGTGGGGCATTTTGGCATCCATTCCACTCACTGGCCTGCCCCTTGCCCTAAGTCTGGGCAGATGGAAACCAATTAGGGGTTGCCATCCATCAGGAATGCCCCCAGAGCAGCTCCACAGTGAGAACAGACTGATGGAAGAGCCAGGCAACCCTCACTCTGGCTGAAAAAGTCAGGGTAAGTCCCCAATTTTTCAACCTTGTAACTTTGGCTCTTTGCCCAGGGGTAGCTTCAAATCTGTGGCTGCATCATCTGTGCAGATTCGGAGCCACCCAGGGCAAAGAAGACATCAAGGCACCCATCTGGTCTAATGTGCTTTTGAAATAGAAGCAGAGAAATACAGGAATGATTGAGGGGTTGGGGAATCAGTGAGTGCTTTGCCCCAAGGGTGCTCGCCGCACTGCTGCTGATGCTCAGCCTGTGAGCCAAACAAGCCTCTGCTGACTGCTCATGAGGCTCATGGGTGGTTGGCAACCACTTGTCTTTGCTTGCCACATTAATGGCAGCCACCATTAATGCAGCGGGAAGAAGTGCGCAATTTCCAGAGCTTCCAGAAAGAGCACATTTCCCCCTCCCATGCTAATGGCAGCCACCATTAACATGGGGAGGAAAGGGCATGACGCCAGTGCAGCCATTTGCTGAGCGCTCAGGGGTGGGGGCTCAAAAGAGAGCACCTGATTGGGTCTGTGAGGGGCAGACATGGGAGGGGCTGTCCACTGCCCTCACGGATCCAGTAAGAAACTCATCACAACCCTAGCTGAACTTGACAGGAGTAGTCACTCTGCCGGCACCTTGGCCGCTCTTTTGCATCTTTCACAGTGCCCAGCTCCTCACATTGTTCTGAGGCTGTGTGTGAGGAAATGGCAGCTCCTAGAAAAAGACATGCAGGAGGGTATTGAGAGAATGTGGCAAAGTGGCTGCCTTTTTCTAAGCAGATGCGGTAGATTTTTTTTTCCGGACAGATGTCTTCTGAGACTATCATGGGATGTGAAGGACCCATAGCAGGTGCCACTGAGTATCACTGTGAAGGTATCTGCTTGCCCAAGCTGGTATCTGCCTTCTGCTTCTGTGTTTAATTTAATTTCATAATACAACTTTAAACCTCCCACTTAAAAAAAAAATACATTTATAAAATATGACGTTGAGGTCATATTGGGTTCTTAAAGCTCTAAGTCAAAAGAACACCCATCAATTAACATAGTTAAATTAGTTCAAAGTGGAGCAGATCAGTTTTCCCCTCAATTCATGTATGCATCAGGGGCTGGGGGGACTAGCATTATCGCTCACATTGCAGCAGTCATGCAAGGGTCTGGCAAGAGTTACCTGCCTGGTGATGGGTCAGTGCCTGGATGCCTCTTCCATGGTTTCATCCTAGAAAGGGGCCTCTCTGTATGTGATGCCAAAGGGCTGGATTCAAATCTACCTGGGATCCAGTGGGCATCATACATATTGTCTGAAGGAGAGCTGAGGAATATCTCTTAGCATAATCTTTTTGATCTTTTATTTCTTCAGGGTATATTAAGTCCATATTGAGTCCTGATCATATCATGATCCTTCTTTCTACCTTTTCTTCCAATCAAGCCCTGGTGATTGCCTGCGTCCAAGGACATCCTCCCCTCCTCTGCAACCTCCTTTCCCTGCTCTTCACCTAACTGTTGAATGATAATAAAGCAAGATTCATGTTTGCAATCTCTCTGTGTTTTCATTTACTCCCCTCCCCTTTTCACTGCTTGCACACCCTTGATTGTTCAACCCCTCAAATCATCTGTCTAATGATCTGTATGGCTTACCCGAGGCCTCCGTGTGTGCCGGTGAGCTGCCTGGCCTCCTCTCTAGGCTGCCGTAGATGTAGTGTTGGAAACTACGGCAGCTGCTAGATGTATATATTGCCATCAAAATTTTTACTCTTTGGCAGATTTGTACAATTTCCAGAATAATCCTTTGTAAATTTACTCAGAAGTGAGATCCACTCTGTTCAGCTGGCCTGATTCCAAAGAAATGTGCATAAGATCATCGTCTCCAAAGTATAAATGCCCATGCTTTGTACAAGCAAAATTGCATTTATACTAGGGGTGTGCATTGGATCGGGTCCGATACATGATCCGAAGCCAATCCGACCGAAATCGGATAAAATTATCCGATTACGATCCCGGCTTCTGGATCGTCCGATCTCATCCAAACCGGTCCAGAAGGACCCAATCCGGTTCAGATAAAATCGGAGGATCGGACCTCCTCCTCCTCGCGCTCCTTACCTGCTGGGGCCATCTGCGGGATATTTGCCCGCAGATATCCCCGGCAGGTAAGGGGCACGAGGAGGGAGGGAGCTTACCTGCCGAGGCCGTCTGCTGCCGTCTGCGAGTGCCTGCGGGCGCTGGCGGACAGCAACGGACAGCCCCGGCAGATAAGAAGCGCAAGGGAGGAGGAGGGAGGGAGGAGGGGGGCCCACATTATCACCCGGCACGCTACTGAGGGACAGGCCGCGAAGCCTGTTCCTCAGTAGATCGACGCACCAGAGGGAAGCTGCCGCCCCAGCAGGTAAGAGCCTGAGGGGGGAGGCGGGAGGGACAGGGAGGGGGGAGTTAGGCCCCCACTCACCCCAGCCATAGGCTTGCATCGGGGGAAAGCTTTCTTTCCCCCAATGCAAATCTATGACCAATCTGAAAATCGGACTTCCGATTTTCGGATCGGGATCGGGTCCGATCTGATCCGGGGGAGCTCCGATTTTGTCCTGAATGATCCAGAACAATCTCGGAGGTCCTGGTCCGGGTACATCCCTAATTTATACACAACCTTAGAGCACAAGAACTGAAAAATGCTTTACCCCATACTGTCTAATGGTCTGTATGGCAGTTATGCTAGAGATGGATGAAAGCGTCCATTTCAGTGTCTCTCATTTTCCAATTTTAAGTTTGGGTGTTCCCAAAGGTTGAGAATTTAGTTTTTAAAAGTTTGCATGAGAATTCATAAGCATTTTATGCAAGTTTCCCTTAATAAATCATTTTTGTATGCATTTTGGGCAATAAACACATTTTTATAAGCCATTTTCCTAATATGGTGTGTTTAAAAGTTATTTTTCCTAATATATGCATAATTGGAAAATGTGCATGGGATCACGGTCTCCAAAGTATAAGTGCCTTATAGCTTTCTACAAGCAAAATTGAATTTCTTTGCAACATTAGAGAACAGAAGCTGCAAACTACTTCAGCCCATGCTATCTACACGTACGTATGATGGTTACACTGGCCGGACCGATGAAAAAAGAGAGCCTTGCTCTGGTGCTATGAAACAATCTTTTTCTTTAATCTTTAATAATATCTTCAATCTGCTCGACGCATTTCGGAAAAACAGCCTTCATCAGGAGCTGAGCAAAAGCGCACTTCTCTGAAATTTTGTAGTCGTTACCACAATGTAAAAACAATAAAACCTAAATGCAAAATGCAAAAGGAAACAGTTCTCAGCTTAATGGGCGTCCCCACTGGGCTCTGTAGTATCTCAAAACTGTCTTCCTCCTACTGGCCGGACACAGTCAAAAGTGTCAATTTCAGTTTCTCTCAGTTTCTCATTTTTCCAATTGTAAATTCAGTTATTGAGGATTTTGTTTGCATGGGAACTGCAGTTTTATGCACAGTTCTCCTAATAAATAATTTCTGTATTCATTTTGGGAAATAAACATATTTTTATAAGCAATTTCCTGAACATAGTGCATTTTAAAAGTTATTTCTCCTGATATATTATTTTTGTATGCTGTTTTTGATTGGAGACTTCTGGGGCAAATTTCAGGGAAGAGTAAATTTTGACAGGTAACAGACTTTTGATTTGAATAGTGCTTTGAAAGTGCATATGCCACAGATGTCCACAACACGGGAGTGATAGTTTTGCATAAGAAACTATACTATCATTTCTTAAGTGTTTGGCCCTCACTAACTAATGTGCTCCCTCAATCACAGTTTGGGAAATGACCGTCCTCCCACAACAGATGGAAAACTGGAGTTTGGCGCATACATATTGGCGAGGAATTGGTGAGGCTCACTGCCTCTTACCGAGTGCCTGACGAGTCACTCATGGCACTGTTGGTTTCCCTGCATGTGCCAAGGCCCCCATGCTCCCATGCACAAATGGCAAGGTCAGAGCAGCTGCAGATGTTGATAGTTCAAACCAATTCCCTCGCCAGGCATCATGGGCCTGCAGCTGGACCCATCAGCCAGCATGTGCATCACGTGAAGTTGGGCATAGGTGAAAGGGAGAAGCTGGGAGGATAAAAGGAAGGCTGGAGAAAAAGGAAGAGTGTGGGGGAGAGAGAGGTCACCCACGAGCAAGATGGCAGAAGAGGGAAGCTGAGAGGGACAAAGAGAAAGGCAAGAAAGGGAGAATGAAAGAGGAAGGAACTCTGGAAAGACCAGGAGAAGGCTTAAGTGCCAGAGAGGGGAGGGCAACATCTGACTAGAACGAAGACTTAAAGCACAGGATGATTCTTACTGCTTCCTGGGGAAAGAGAGGCTTTCCACCCTCCTGTCATTAATCCTTGTATAGTAGGACAGACAGAAGGTGCCTCTACAAGAGTGATTTAAAGCTCTTTCAAGGTGCATTAAAATTTTTACCTCTACAAGAGTAGAGCACAAATCGGGAGTTGAGGCGCTTTTTCTATCCGATTATGCGCATTATCGAATGCACATTAAATAGCGACTTTTAATTTACCACGGCAGTTAAAGTGCCTTTTGACCATGTGAACAAGTGATTATTCGCATTAAACACCTTTAAAGCACGTTTCATACAAACAGTAAGGCAACCAGTTATGCGCTTAACCGCCTCCCGCGTATAGTGATTTACTGTAAAAGCGCTTGCGCATAATCGGACAACCAGGCATCAAAACAAATTCTTGTAGAGGGGACCTGAGAGACCTTTTGGATGCTGGAGAAGGTGGCTGCAGGAGCAGGATTGCATATTAGAGGCAAAGCAACCAGGGGAGTTGTCTGAGAAGGAGTGGGAAGTGCTGGGCTTCATGCTGGACAAGGACTATTTTCCGAGGAGGAGAAGATCCATTCCTTGACTGTCTGAGACCGTTCTGTGATTGTTTATGGAGAGTTTATCTGTTTTGTGCTGTAGTTTAAGCAGACTGCAAGTGAATGTTTCTAGGACAGTCCTAGACAGTACTGACTTCTGACATTATGATAGAGACAATTGATCAAGGGGGGATTTATGTCTCATTTTCACAAGACACACTAACACTGGTCAAAGCTTGAAGAGAGTTGTAATAAACAAAGAGGACTCATAGTGGGGGGGTTTCCACCTACGCGAACAAAGACAGACTCACACACACTCAGTACATTAAATATTGTTTCAGCCATTGGCCTTGCCCCTCCTACCCAAATACCCTTTGGGGAGTCTGGTCTTCTCACCTTGTAGGAAGGGGTTGTATGCATAAGATGGAACCGGGATGCACATGGGTTCACTTGACACACAGAAGTCCTCAGAAAAGCATCACTACCACCACCCCCATACCCCCATACATGCTCCCACACACCTGGCTTCTATTGGCACTGCATCAAAATCATGCCATGTTTCATCAGCTAAAAATTAAGCAGTCCATTAGGGGAAGCATTTTCTCCAAGGATCTCTGGACTGGGAGGGTATTATTATTATTATTATTATTATTATTAACATTTATATACAACCCCATAGCCAAAGCTCTCTGGGTGGTTTACAAAGATTAAAAATACTGAACATTTAAAACTGATATACAAAATTTAAAACTATGAAAAGCATAAAAACAATTTACATATGATATCCATTTAAAAACAACTATTCTGGGTTTTAAAAAAACAAACCACCCCTCAACATATGCTGTTAAATGCTTGGGTAGGCATCCACCAAGCTTCCCTGACAGAACAAGATGCACAAGGCCACAGCAATCAGGAGAGGTCAGGGCTTGATAGAGGCAACCATCTAAGGGGGAAAAAAACGAAAAGGGACAAAAATGTAAAAACCTGGGTGAATGGCATTAAGCTCACCAAGTATCACCAACTTAGCACTGCAAATGTGTCCAGCACTTCCAACCCTGCATGGATAAGCCAATTTTACATCAACTGTCCTAAACGTTGCCAACTTGGTAAAGGCTGCCAAAAGCATCAGTTTTACTGAAACTGCCCAGGAAAGAACACACAGGGGGGCTGCCTACATGGTCTGAAAGCCCCATGGTGGGTGCACAGTGGCGCTACGTCAGTTATATGACGCAGCAGCCACTTTGCAGCCATTGCGAGGCTTTCCTGTGATGCTGCAATTTTTCCAGAGAGCAAGGCAAGTATGATGCACTGCCATCTATCCTCACTCCAGAGTGGTGGCGGAAGCATTTCTGGGCAGATGGCGAACCACGATTGGTCACCAAACACATGGGCAGAGGGGGCTTGCCTGGCATGCCAATAAATCCCAAAACCCCGCACCCTCCTTCTGCATCAGGATTAGCCTCTGCCACCCTGCTGCAAAGAAAGCATGGGGTTTTGCTTAGGGCAGAAGCAACCTGGAGCCAAATAGGAAGCCCGTAGGAGATAGTTTGTGTGTTGGCATAAGTGCCCCCAAATTCATGTCATTCAAGCCATGAAATGTTCATTCTGCGCAATGCTGGATTCACTGTCATACCTACTTTTCTTTTATAATACATTTAACTCAGAATGTACTGAAAAGGACACCAAATGGCCATTGAGATGCATTGGTTCATCCTGAATGCCATAGGAAATCATGGGAAGATTTTAGGGATCATTTTCAAATCAAAACATCTACAAGAGATTAACATTTCTTTTTCTTGGGAAACAACTCAAACGCAAAATACATTCTTATACAGTGCTTCTTCAATGCATTCATGAGAAATATTAGGGCTCCTGCTGTTTCCTATGGGCTGTTTGTATCAATCCAATGTAGTGCTATGGCCATCTGGAAAGAATCTATTACACACACTTACTGCTATGGAGGTTGCATTGTATTAGGGTGTCTAGGGGTCCTCCCTCTGTCATCCAAAAGCAGTCTTGGGGTTCCTGCTATCTTCTGGGGCACTGCTGGTATCATTCCAATGTATTCCTATGGCCACTCAGAAGGCCGTGCCCATTGTAAGGGGAGGTTTCCTGGTTGGGGCACCTGTAAACATGGAAATAATCCAAGAAATTGTGAGGTGGGGGGAGCCCCTGCCTAGTGCATTTGAATATGGTGCCTATAGGTCATTACCTGAGACTGCTGTCGCCTTTTGTTTATTGCATGCCAATGGCTTTGCCTATTTGGAGATGATCCCTAGAAACTGCAGTATTATGGGTCACTGGAGATATTCCCTAACATCACTTTGTAAGATAGTATTCAGGACTTGTTTTTGAAGAATGAGAAATGTTAACCTGTAGCAGATATTTGATTTGAAGATGGTTCCTAAACTCTTCCAGTGGTTTCCTATGGCCATCCAGAATAAATCAATGCATTTCAATGGCCATTTGCTGTCCTTCCTTATACCAGTCCCTGCTACTTTTTGGGATGTGTATGTGAAAAGAAGTGCAGCACAGCAAAGGAACACTCTATTAACCCACTCATTCCTTGCATCCCTGTCCCAGCTACTCACAATAAAAAGGTCAGAGGCTCAAGGCTGGATGGCAAAGGGATGACGGGGCTCTCACCCAGCCTCCTTCGATCTTCAAGTTGCCTCTTGCTGATGCCTCTGTCAATAGCTCACTCAGCCACAGGTTGATATCCTTGGTAGTGGGTAAATGAAGGAGGGGGAGAGGCTCCTCCCCTCCCTTCCCTCTCTGACCAATCACGGACTCACCCATCACTTGTTGATCAAACCAATTCTCTGTCAGCCACTTTGATTACCTCTCTAAGGACACTCCATCACCCATGCCAATGGAGCAGAAGGGAGAGTAGGATGGAGCCCTGGGGCAAAATAGAAAGATACAGGATGTTTGTTCTTGAAAACAAGTTCTTCAGAGGACTTTAAATAGGATTGGAACTTTTGGTGACCATGAAAGACCTCAGGGATGATAGAGAAACCCACTGAAGTTGATAAGCTGCATGTTTATGATAAAGAACAAGAAGGCATTGTTGATTGAAAGCAGTAGAAAAAAGCCTACACCACCTGGTGGGGGGAGCTGGGAAAACAATCCTCAGCATGAAGCTCATTTGCATGGAGATAATTTGCATGTTAGATAGAGTTGTGCATATGCCTGGCTGGGTGCTGGCTTGCCCTGAGTTTCAAGGACCTTTAGAGAGCAGGGGTCAAGATTCTGATCAGGAAGAGACTAGAAAACTGGAGGGGGACTACCTGTTAGTACAGCCAATGGACACAGACTTCCATTGGCCTATCTAGACCCCAGTGGGCGGCGGGCAGCGGCATGCGTTGAACCAAAGATGTATCGTTGTTCTCCATATTGTTCTACTTTTGTTGATTCATTGTTGGCATTCAGCTATAATAAATAACAGTACTTATAACTCAGGAGCATGTGTGAGGTTGCTACTCAGACATCTCTAAATTGGTGCTGCAGGTTTCCTGGGTGGAGGCTTGAGTGAGAACTAACCTTAAGAGAAGAACAAACACCCCCTAGACACAGAACCTGGCCCCGGGTGCTGACCCAAGGGTTACATTCATGCAATGGCAGGAATAACCGGGCCTGTCTCACTGCTGACAAATGTTGCCTCAGACTCAAACATCTTAAAGGGCTTGGAAGTATGGATTTAGGGTTGAAAACAAACATTCCATTGCAAGGATAAACATAATCAAAAGTTTAATCTACTGAAGCAAACTTGTTATGATCCGATTACAGCTCCTATTTGCATTTGTGACCTGGGAAGAGGAGAAGGTGACATTAGCACACAGCGTCAAGTCCAGCTGCAGTGCGCAGTGGGTGGCAGGTGGTGGTGACTCCTGCCATGGCCATCCAACACCTGCCATCACCATGCAATCCCCCTGCATTCTCTGGTGTCTTCATCGGTAAGGAGAGTGTGAGGGGGTTGCACAATGATTCTGGCAGTAGAGCTCAGGGGACCTGCCTCCCCTCTCCCAATTCCTCCTCCATCTCTCCTTCTGCTGGAGAAGACAGCCTCTTCTATCTATAGAAAATCTCCCTCAGGTTTTAGAAACCTGAATCTTGAAATGAAATCATGATTACCATTAGTTAGACATTTATAATCCATCCTGGTTTCCAGCCTTTTAATCCACCCTGGCTTCTAGCTAGGGTGACCATCGGTCCGGATTTGCCAGGACATGTCCTCTTTTTTCTGGCCTTGGGGCCATCAGGACGGATTTCTTAGGTTTTCTTTAAAAGTCCGGAAAAGGTGCAGCGGAGGGAGCAAGCCATGCATTCTCCGAAGCTCCGGTAAGTGTGCAGATGACCTACACTAATAGCGTAGGCCACCCACGCACTTTCCAGCGCTCCGAAGAATGTGCGTCCTGCTCCGCCCCGCACCTTTCCCCAGAGGAAAGAGTCTCTTAATGCTTGAATTAAGAGGCCCTTTCATCCTAGGAAAGGTGCGGGGGGCAGAGCAGGCTGCGTATTCTCCAGGGCTCCAGAAATTATGTAGATCTCCTACTGCCATTAGCGTTGCTGCTGGGATCTTCCCAGCCATGCTAATGGCGGTAGGCAATCTCCATGCTTTCTGGGGCCCTGGAGGACATGCGGTCTGCTCCCCCCATCTTTCCCAGGATGAAAAGGCCTCTTAATTCAAACATTAAGAGACCTTTTCCTCCTGGGAAATGTGCCGGGGGGGGGGGGGCAGAGCAGTCAGAGCTTACCTGCTCCAGCTCCCAGCTCTCTCCCTGTCTTGCAGCAACACTTACTGTCTGGATCTTCTCCCACAAGTCTCATGAGACCCGGATGAGATGTTAGAAGTCTCATCCCAGTCTCGTGAGACTTGTGGAAGAAGAACCAGACGGTGGAGGCAGCGGGACCAGTAACGTCGGCCTGTGATAAAGGGGAAAGTGTGGGCAGGGCGCGGGCGGCGGGGCGCGTGGTGCTGGGCAGGCAAATGTGGGGTGGGCGAGTGAGCGAGCGAGTGAGTGGAATGCAGGGCAGGTGGGCACGGGGAGGGTGAGTGTGCGGGGCAGGCGAGTGTGCAGGGCAGGCACACAAGGGCAGCATGGGGTGCGGGCGGGCAGCAAGCAAGGTGTGGGGCGGGTGGGCACGGGGCGGGGCGGGCGAGTGTGTGGGACAGGCACACAAGGGCAGTGTGGGGCATGGGCAGGCAGCGTGGGGCTGCTTTGCCAGCATGAGCACAAGGAGTCCAAGCTGAGAGGGAGGGAAAAGTAGACTGTGTTGGGTGACGGTCGACCTTTCACCTGGGAGAAAGCGCCAGATGCTCTCTTCTCCTCCCAACCCTTTCCAATTGCATAGGAGAATATCGGAAGAAAGTAGTTCTTTAGGTAGATTAGCTACTGTAACTCCAATCCCCACCTTCATCTTGGATAGGTTCTTACACTAAGAAAGGGTACAATGACTACCATGTTTAAAAGATCTGGCAAAAAAAGATCTAAACTATCTGTGGGCATGCAAAGATGAAAAGTAGCCACTGTAAGTAAATGGAGTGACTGTACAGGACTTGGAGGGTCTTTAAGGGACAGAAGGGAGAAGGCAGGGCTTAAAAAGTCAGCAAAGCAAGATTGTAATGGAAACTGAGACTAGAACCCACCCCAGCCTCTCTTTCTAGCCACACTTCTGTAGGTGTTATTGCAGGTTGGAAGAGACTGAATGTAGGGATTCTCCTGTTGGATGCATGGATGTAATGAGCCCCACTGGTTATCAATCCTAGGTGCTTTTTAGGTTGGAGCACATCTGATCAGTTATTCAAACTTTAGTTTGCTTTCTCCCCACATTTCTTTAAGTAAGCGGCTCTTAAAACAGAGTTACTGCAAAATGATGAAAAGGTAGTGACAACTAGAAACTAAGGAAAGCAAGTAATGGCTACATGTTGTCCTCAGCTGGAAGTAAACTTATTATGTAGTCCTGGAAGGAGAGGGTAAAAGCCTTGTGGCTGTTATAAGAGTTGCTCCTCATCTACAAGAATTCGCCTTTACGCCTGGTTAGGCAATTATGCACATATTCGCAGAAGTGCATTTACGCCTAATACCTCTGTACAAGAGGCAGCAAAGTGCATTACTGGACGACCGAAACGCGATTTAAACTGTTGACATGCGGAGAATCACTTGTTCACATAGTCAAAATGCGCTTTAACGGCCGGAGCAAAATAAAACTCGCTATTTCATGCGCATTCGATAATGTGCATAATCGGACAGAAAACGCGCCTCTACGCCCGATTTGCGCTCCGTTCTTGTAGAGGTAAAAATTTTAATGCGCCTTGAAAGAGCTTTAAATGCCTCTTGTAGAGGCAGCCAAAATGCCTTGGCTTCTGAAACTTGGGTCTAAAATATTATCCCAATGCTAACTTGTTGGCTGCATCCTGGGAAAGGTGTCTGCCCAGCACCATGTGCAGGGCACGCAGGGTGGGCAGGGGTGCAGAGCGGGCAGGCAGGCAGCGGGCAGGCCTTGGTTGCATCTGCATGGGTGTGTGGTTGGGTTTTGCCCTGGTGTGTGTGTGGATTTGTCTTCTTCTTCTTCTTCTTCTTCTTCTTCTTCTTCTTCTTCTTCTTCTTCTTCCTCCTCCTCCTCCTCCTCCTCCTCCTCCTTGGGTGAGTATGTGTGTGGGTGTTGTGTTTTTTATGTTATTTTATTTTTTGCCTTGGGGTGTGTGTGTGCATGTCTGTGTGTAGATTTATTATGTTGATGAATGTTATTGGGTGGGTGGGTGTGTATTATTATTATTATTATTATTATTATTATTATTTATTTTGCCTTTGGTGTGCGTATGTGGGGGGAGTTTTTTTAAAAATTGTCTTGGAGAGGGTGTGGGGATTTTTCCACTTTGGGTGAGTGTGCAGGGGGTGTGGATTTAATGTTTTATTGCCTGAGGTAAGCATGTGTGAGGTGTGTGTGGATTATTATTATTAATAATAATATTTTACCTAGGGTGTGTGTGAATGAATTTTTATTTTTGCCTTAGGTAGGTGGATTCCCCACCATCAACAGCACAATTGGTTTGTTTCTGTAATAAAAAAATGTGGCTCCAAAACTGCTTTTGTGCTGATGCTGATGCTGATGTTGATGATGATGATTATTATTACTACATGCAAGGGGGTACACACTCTCACAACTTTCAGCTCGGTTCCAAACATTGCTTTTCTGTATGGCTTTGAGATTATGATAATTTTACAGTGTGGCTTTGTGGATTCCCCCCCCACCCACCCACACACACACACAACCTGGTGAAAGGTTAACAGTTAAAGTTGCAGAAGCCCTGCTCTCTTATGTATCTGATCATGTTGAGAATTGTCCTGTCCCAGGAAGATAATATGTGAGTGCATAGTCTGTGTGTAGATTTATTATGTTTTATTATGTGACTTGTCTTGTCTGAGTGAGTCTGGATCTCCTAGGCTCTGAAATCATCTTTTTGTAGAGCACCTTCTGGTTGCATGATCCACGAGGCCAGGCTCTGGTGATTGCATAGTTCTCCTTGACAGGATGGGCTTGTATTTGCATCTGATAATGGGCATCTGTTCTGGCCTTTCTTTGTATCACTAGTACTGACCATAGTCTTGTTTACATGGCTAATAAACCAGAGATATAATGATACATTTTTAGATTAGTCTCTCACTGATAAACCAGAAGTTGAAACAAGCTAAGAGGAGCTAGTGAGAAATAACTGCTACAAGCCTTTAGTCCATTTTGTTCCATGGCCGTTTGCAGGGTAATAGTATTTTATACTCTTTCTGAATGCTAGGTTGCTCATTTATTGTACTAGATTTTCCTGTGCTAGATTTTTCTGCACGTGTCAACTGCTTCATTTGTTCAGCGGTAGCAGTATGCTGAATCTGTGACTATGGATATGAGACAGGTGATAGGGAAAGGGTGGTAAATGTTAGGAAAGGTAAGACTATGGTCATCCAGTGAAGGATTTGCAGTCAGAAAATATATTTGAAGGAAAGGGAGACTGTATCACACAAAGTATAGCAAAAGCTTTAAAGTACAGCAAAAGCTACGAAAGTAGGAGTGAAGTTAATTTCAGATAAACCAGTGATTTTAACATTAAGATGTTATGTAGAACAGGTTTGTCTTAACTGTGTGCTGTGAGCGGGGCAGGGGGGCGGGCGGGTGGGGCGAGGCGGGCTGGCGGCACGGCGGGGGGCGGGGGGCGTGTGGGCGGGGTGGAGCGGCGGGGGGCAGGGGGCAGGGGGGCGGGCGGGCGGCGCGGGCGGGGCGAGGCGGGCTGGCGGACGGTGGGGGGGTTGTTTTGGGGGGGGGGACCGGGATTTTGGTTCTCAAAATCTGGTCACCCTACCTTTGGGGGCTGGCCATGTTTGTGGGCACGCCCCCTTGGAGGCCGGCCATGTTGGTGGGCACGCCTCCTTGGGGCAGCCATGTTGTCCTCCTTCTTGGTTTCCAAAATATGGTCACTCTATTCTAGCCTTTTCCTCATGTTCCATTAATGGTGAACACCATTAATGCAACATGGGAAATATACACTTTCCAGAGGCTCTGGAAAGCGTGTGTTCCCACATACACACACACACACACCAATGAGGGCCTTAACAGCCTTTTTAATGTAAGGGTAGTAGCATTAAAATGGAAAATAGAAATGCACATTTTCCGGAGCCTCCAGAAATTGTGCATTTCCCCCTGCTGCATTAATGGCAGCCACCATTAATGCAGCAGGGGGAAATGGCCGGAAGCCAGGGCCGAGCACTTGGTGAGGGCTTGCACAGACCAGTGCATGGAGGCAGGCTGAAATGGCAGCAGGGCAAGCAGTCACTGATTTTGGCCACCCCTAGGCATATACATCCCCCTCAAAATCCGATTTTTGTCTATGAGATGGAAAATAAGGCACCAGACAAGTCTCAAAACACAAATGGAACAGGAATAAACAAATCTGTACATCCTTGGTTTGTACAGCCCTCCACACAACTGCTTTCAGTCGCAGAAGATGGGACCTATCCTCCATCTAACAGGAGGATATCAACCAGGTTAAATAAGTAAGTTGGAATTATTTGTTTGAACTTTTACCAGGAAAGGGATCGACATAGTTGGTGTCCTGTCTATTCCATTTTTCAGCAGTAGTAATTCTATACCAGAGAATACTGTATGCTAGCACAGCTTAGTTCAAGCAGTCTTTAAGCAGTTTTAATTAGAGATGTGCACAGCAAAAAAAAACGGATCAGAATCGGAACTAGAAGTGATGCCTTGGATCGGATCGGATCGGAGGCTTTCCGGATCGGATCGGGTCCAATTCTGATCCGAAAATCGGACGTCCGATTTTCAGATTGGACACCATTTTAGGTGTTTTTGCCATAGGCTTGCATTGGGGGAAAGAAAGCTTTCCCCCAATGCAAGCCTATGCGGAAAACATGGGGGCGGGTGAGTGGGGACCTAACTCTCCCCCTCCCTGTTCCTCCACCCCACTTGCACGTCTTACCTGCCCGGGCCGCCTGCTTCCATCCGCTACTGCCCGCTGGTCCCTTCTACTGAGAAACAGGCTTCACAGCCTGCCTCTCAGTAGAGTGTCGGGTGATGATGTCACCCGGCGCTCTACTGAGAAGCAGGCCGCATAGCCTGTTTCTCAGTAGAAGGGACCAGCGGGCGGCAGCGGGCAGCAGCGGGCAGCAGTGGGCAGCAGCGGACGGCAGCGGGCGGCAGTGGGCGGCCCCAGCAAATAAGGAGCGTGAGTGGCGAGGAGAGGGAGGTCCCCACTTACCTGCCGGGGCCATCCACTACCGCCCACTGCCACCCGCTGGTCCTTTCTACTTAGAAACAGGCTTCGTGGCTTGCCTCTCAGTAGTGCACTGGGGGAGAGCAGGGAGTGCAATAACAGCAGCACCCACTTCCTACTTCCTGGTAGCAACTTGCTGCTGCTTCTGCTCACCAGCTGCCTCCCACTCCGCTCTCTTCTTTCCCTATTGTGCCAAGGCCAAGCGCTCTACATGCCACCTGGTTGCTGCCAGACTCTCTCCCAATGCAAGGAACTGTGGGAGAGGTGGCCTTGGAGACAGCCTGTGCTGCAGTGGTTGACCTCAGCTTTCAGGACGAGCACAATCTTAAAAAAATCATAGAAAATCGAGGGTTTGAGCAATTACTCTGATTTTTTTCACAAATGACCAGCCAGATCCCATCTTCAGTGTCCCACAAGTTTCAAGGTTTTATCTTTAAAAATGAAGAAGTTACAGTGGGGGGTGGGGCTTTTGGGGGACCCTCTATAACTTTTTAATTTGAAAAGATAGAGACATGAAACTTTTTGGACATTGCAGATTGGATCTTGCTAGTCCTGGCTCCCCAAGTTTCATGTCATTATCATTTCAAATAAAAACGTTATGCACGTGTTTCCCCCAGTGCAAGCCTACAGGGAAAAAAGCAGACAAGATAACAGCACGGAGACCAGGTCAACCAGCTCTCAATAAAGTTGCACGATCTTTAATAAATTCATATAAAATCAAGGGTTGGAGGGATCAATCACAAATTTCATACACATGTCTAGCACATGTTGCTACACATATGTGCCAAATTTCAGATCAATCCCTCCACCCCTGTATTTTATATGAATTTTTTAAAGATCGTGCAACTTTTTGACAGGTCTGAACGAATGCATGTGGCAAGCTGTCATTCTGACCTGCAACAATCTTTAATAAATTCATATAAAATCGAGGGTTGGAGGGATCGGTCTCAGATTTCATACACATACTTAGGCATACCCCATAAGCACTGTGACCAAGTTTCAAGCCTCTAACTTTTAAAATACAGAAGTTATAGATTTATTTATTTGGCAGTCCAATAATCTAATATAATCAGGCTGAAAATTTTCGGATCGGATATTTATCGGAGGTTTTTCTATCATATCGTTATCGTTAATCGGATGTCTGATAATGACTTTATCCTATTGTTATCGGACATTTTAACAATACGATACACATCCCTAGAGAATAGTACTTATTTCAACAGTAGCCACATATCTTTATCAAATGATGGTGATAAAATTCTTCTCACTGTTGTAGCTACAGGATTAAGTGCAGTTATAGGTGATTATATGTAAACTAATCAATTTAAAATCATACCTAATTGCAACTTGAAAAAAATACCCATAGAACAACTTTTTATAAACATTACATTTGAATTTGTTGATTTCTCTTGATGCTGAACAAGCTTTTATCAGGCAATTTATTCAGTATATTTCCATCTTTCCTTTCCTTCAAGGAGCTCAAGAGGGAATACTTGGCCCTCTCCCTCTCATTTTTCCTCAGTACAATCTTACAAGGGACATAATTGTTCTTGAAGTTTAAGGCCTATCATCCTTTGAGGGCAAAAGCCCATCCAAAGTGGCACACTTGATTCCATACTAAAGGAATTTTTCTTCCAGTCCCCTTGTCAAGTCATTCTTCATTCTGTCCAGAAGTCACTATGCTTCTGACAGAACATTGCTTTTATGCTCCGAGAGTAGCTGCATTATGATGGTTCTGTTGTTGGGGAGATCTTTCCACTAAACCCCATGATCTTTTCTTCCATGAGCCAATTAAAAACATGGCTTTGGCGCTTTCAGCAGGCAAACATGTTAGGAAAAGTGCATGGAGGGGTTAATTCTTGGCTCATCATGGCATCATAAAGGGCAATTTCTGGCATTATAAAGCATATATTACTCAAAATACTCAGAAAATATTAAATATAATTTTAATATAAAAGCAAAATATTACTTTATACTTCAATGATGTAAAGATTATTACATCATGACACTATTCTAAAGTATAATCTTCAAATCCAAAATATTCTTATTTATGTACTTGACACAGCATTAAATGAGTAGCAAACCAGGTTACCAGAAGCTGAGATTTGTCAATAGGTATTGGAGTAAAGCTGTTTGGGATATTTTAACTATTTCTGCATATGTTTTATTTATATCTTTTCTTCCTAATTTAAAACACAATTAAAAAAATAACAGAGAGATCAGCAGCACACAGGCTTATTGGCCAAAGCTCTGCCTCAATTGAAACACCACTGCCTGCTGACGAAAGGGGCCCACCTGGCCTCCGTCTGCAGGGAATTCCAGGGCCCAGAAGTGGCCACTGAGAACATACAGAGTGCTTCAGGTGATAATTAAATATGATGATGAAAATGATGATGATGATGATGATGATAATAATAATACAACAACCAACAACAGGCAATAATAAGATTTTTTTAAATAAAAAAACATGCAATCAGGTATTACGGTAATAGAAAACAGTTTGAATATGTATATCATCATAGGGAGAGAAAGATAATAAAATTGCACTCTGGGATTTCCTTTGGATATACAAACATAACAGGGAAGTTTTAATTAGCTGATATTTTTGTCATAAAATATTGGAATAGTTGTTGGGGAACTGACTTTAGCAATCCTGAGCACTGTGGGAAATGTTGCTTTTTCATCAAGTAACATACAGGGCTAAGCAATTATATAATCCAATAATCAATAAGCTAAAGCAATTTTAATTTAGGAGGCACATATAAGATGCCAAATGCACAGTAGTGAGCAAGGAAGCAAAAGCACATATCTAAAGATAGACGTAGGCAGTGGAGCAGAATTGTCAGGTGTCTGTGGCCTTTGAAGCATGAAGAAAGGCACGAGACATCATGGGGAAATTGTTCCACTGGCTGTTTTGTCATGAGACTTCATTTAGTAGATGGAACTTAGCTAATGCAAGTAGAACGCAGGTGGATTGTGGTCGGAAGTGACAGGAAACACAAGGAGACCAAGGCAGTAGGTCAAGCTTCGCTAAGATTGTTTGCAGTTATATAGGAAACAGATGATTCTGGTAAATACATGTGTGGGTGTAAAAATGTGGAGGAGAGGGGAGGATGAACAAAGGCGGGGATTTTAGTATTATAATCAGGCGTACCGGATAGGTTGTGACCTTTTAGAGGAGGGACCTTTTCCGGCTGGGGGACAGGGAATAAATGCTGTGTGATTTATGATTTTCAGTGTGTGCCAAGCTTGCATAGCCACACCCCTTTTGCAAAAGGCTTTGCAATAAAGAAACTTGTTTTCAACTATCCAGATTGTGTGGTCCTTTTCTAAAACAGAATGGGCATTTCTAACAGCACTAAAAGCAGGCCCCTTTAGCCGTGGCTGACATGTGTGGCTTTGCCCACATATCAGGGAAGATGCAGGCCAAGGGACAAAGCAGCCCTCACTGGGGCCACAGCTGGAGTCCTCTGCCTGCGGCCTCAACTGAAGTGTCATCGCCTGTTCCTCCCCATCCTCCATTCGGGATGATGCAGCCCCTGCAAAACAACCCCAAGGCAGGGGGGAGGGGTGACATTATGAGGACTGGTCTTGTTCTGTAACATCAAGGGGCATGATATCATCCAGGAGGGCCAAATGAGGGGTCATGCAGCCCCCAGCCAAAATGAGCAGCCCATCCCTGCGTTAAGGTAAGAAACAAAGAGAGTCCGCTGCCCATTTCATAGGTAACATCAGGGTTAATTGGTCCCAAAGCTGCCAGACAGATTGGCTGGCTGAGGCGGTGAAGGAAATGTGCACTGAACCAGTTCAGAAGCAGCTTTTCAGGGCAGGGTGGTGGTGGTCAACACATGCTAATGGAAGAGCTAAGCTCGAATTCCTGACTATTTTTCAGAAGGTTCTAGAACCCAGGCACCCAGCCTCTCCTTCCCCATGCAGCAAGAATGAAAAGTCAGGATGGGAATGGGGCTCCAGCACATTCAAGAAGGCTCTCGGCATTGAGAGAGATCTTAGTCCCCAGATGGGCTCAAGTGGCAGGGAACAATTCATGGAACAGAAGTGGAAGGAAGGTTAAAGAGGCAGGGGTGCCCCTGAGCATGTGTAGGGGGGCCTTTCCCCCACCCCAGTAGTCACAGTGGTACCACGAACTTCATTGCCATTGCGTCATTCAAACAAATCCAGAGTCTCCACAGTCCTTCCTCTGTCCCCAAATCCCCTTCTGAATAAATGGGATTAAGCTTCTAGATCAGAACTGCATTCTAGAGTGGTTTGTGCCATAGAGCCTTGCATATCTGAAATTAAGCTCTTGTGCTTTTAGCAACACTTACACCTTGAAGGGAGGGGCACTCAGTCATATTGCACAACCTAGAATTGACTGAAGGTGACAGTGAAGCTAAACAGTGAATAGCATCAAGGAGTCCTGATGGCCACTTCTTCAAACTATCTCAACCTCAGCCAAATTAAAGGGTGTCTCAAAACAAATAACAAAGAGAATGTTTCGGTCAGCACTAATTTCATTTATCCAGTTTCTGCTCTTTTCTATAATGAAGAGGCTCATCAGTCTCTCTACCTTTGACACAACAAGAAAAGTGATTTGAAATGGTAGCTTAGTGGCTTCTTCTTGACATTGTAGTGCCACATGAAAAATACCCAGAAAGATGTAGAAATCTCAAATGAAACCTAGAAAGGCCAAGTGAGTGAGTAAGAAATGGGAGCTCCTTAACCTGAGCTTATCCAAATACAAAACTCAATATATGAACAGCATAGGTAATTGTATTTCAAACTATAGAATTTGATAATTTGAATTAAAATAAAAACTTTTTCTGTGTGTCTCTAAGGTATACTTTTTCACCTTTGAGATTCAAGATTTTTTAATATATTAAGAAGCTACATTTAAAACTAATAAGGAAAGTTTAAAAGGAAGATAAAAACATGAGTTCATCATGTGCCAAGTCATAATGATGGATGTAGGGTGGGGGAGTCATGTTTGAAATGGCCTGAAGTGGTGGGTTGGGAGAAATGGAAGGAGATAATAAAGAGATCAGAGAGTTTGGGGAGGGAATCTGTGCTTGGCAAATACAGAAGAGGCAGAGTGGATGTGGAAAGGAAACTGTTGGCAGTGACATAATGGGACTCTAAGAGGAGGAGGAGGAGGAGGAGGAGGCACTTGGAGTACAGTTGGAGCATGCAAACCATTGATACCTTGTCAACAGTGGAACCACTGGCCACTGACATGCTGGTCTCCTCAGCCCCATGGTCTTCCGCTCCACTTACGGGGAGCATTTGTTGTTCCAGGCTGGTGTCTGTTGGGAAAAGTAACAAATGCAGTGAACCAAAACTGGTGACTGTCAAGGAATAGAACTGCCAAATCTCCTGAACTGCCAAATCTCCTGCATCATGAAGACAAGGGTGGTGAACTTAGGTCTTAGGGCCAAATCCAGCCCTCCTGGATTTGTCCCCCAATTCAGCCCACCTGGAGTTCCCCCAATGGTCCCACCCATGTCTGCAAAGTACCAATCGTTTGGTACTTTCCCAGAGCTTATGAATTTACTCCGCATTCTAATAAGTTGAACTTCTCCTAAGGCTTAGTTATTGGCAATAGGCACTTTAAGCAAAACAGTGCTTGTATTTTTGGTATTTGGGTCATGTCCCTTTTGCCTTTAGAGTGATCACTGCTACAATGTGGCTCCTAAAAGCTTCTCCAACATTCAGTTTAGCTCTCCAGCTGAAAGCTTCCCCACCCATTAACTACGTGTAAAATAGAGTATAAATTAGTTGCAAAAAGATCACTGTAAGATACCATTTGCCCCATTAATCATTATTCTAGTACTTGTGAATAGCCGATGGAAAACTGCTTTATGCTACTGCTAAGGCAGTGGGGTGCCTATGTTCAGCTTACAATGGGAATGTTATTGACAGCTTTTCCACAAGATTGGAGTCAAGTATTAGGAGGTTTCTCCACACTCTTATTACAATTGATATATCTAGTCTTTCTTCCATGGATCAAAATGCACAGTGGCCAAGGCGGAGGTAAAAAAAACCTCTTGAGAAAATGTGCAAGTTTTAATGAATTTCACTTGGCTTCCCTCAAAACTGCTCTTAGCTAATTAGTTAAATTTTCACACTCACCTTCTGTGTCTGACTCTGAAAAGAACATGCCTAGCCAGTTCCCCATGATGGCAGCTAAAAACAAGGATCAAAATAAAAATCACGTCAGAAGGATGAAATGATCATTCTGTTTTTGACCCTCCATTTGATTGGACTGCCCAAATTCATGTTGTGCCCCTGAAGTTGAGTATGGAGGAAAGAGCTCATGACAGTAGGCAAAGAAAGGAAGAGATGTGGATGTGCTAGAGCCATAAGCATCACCATCACATATCCCACCAATGGCAAGGTAAGTCAGCTAGACAGGCTAAGAGGCCTGTCTAGCCAAAAATGATTTTTGTGATGGAAGTGGAGCCGAAAATGATTCCACCATTCCATCTACCTTCCTTGGCTCTTGCTGGCAAGGCTTTGGATGGATGGAGGCCTCCAATTTCAGAGTTATCCATCTAAAGAACATCTTTTCATTAGAATTGTGTTCTTATATTCAGTCTTCCTTTTCAAAGTTTAGAGCAATTTTTCTAGGGCTTCCACTGTTCTGTTACATGGATGGGGAAAATGCAGATTAAACCATTTCAAGATGGCTGCACTGTGAAATCATTTGCCTTGGAGAAACGTTAGACTGGAATTACTACTCCCACATCTGCATTACTTAAACATGGCAATAGCATTGGGTGCTCGCAGGTTATACATTGAGCCTAAGTTCCTTGTCTGAAAATTTAAACTCACCTTTTAAAAGCTGAACCGTCTCAAGAAAAAAGGTAACAGCAAACTGCTGATGCCCAATCCTCCTAGCTCAGCTCTAGAGTCAGGAGTCCTGTAGTTTTCGAGAGTCATCTGGCCTACCCTTTGTGATGTCATGAGTCTAGGATGGACTTTGGTGTAAGTAGGGTGACCACACGATTGGAGTTTCCCAGATTCACCCAGCAAACTCCCACTTGACTGTGGGCTCCAGGACGATGAATTTTACTGGAGAAACAGGGTCACCACTGCTAGATGCTTGCATGGCCGGCCATGCAGGCAGCTCACAGGACCAAGCTGCAGCAGCCACCCGCTCACCCCCCACCTTGTCACGCACGGCTGCGCCATGTCGCAAATCGGGACATAGCAGACGTTCTGTCTAACCCATTTTTCAGCAGCAGTAACAGTTTACCATAGAATGCTTCATGCCAGCACTATCTCATTCAAGCAGTTTTAAAGTAGTTTTAATTCACAATTTGGAGAGGGCACATTTCCGTTCTTCCTGCATTTAAACTGGTTGCTCCAAATTGGTCCCTGACTAGAGATACCTTCTACAAAGAGGAAGAGAGTTCCTTTAAATTCCACCGGCACAGCACTGCAATAGCATGTACAGCAATGAGCTTTCACATTTGATTTGAATGGTTGTACGATCAAGGGGGGCGGGGGTAGAATAGAATAAAGGGGAGGGGTAATTAAAAAACAAAACAAGACACCAGACATATTGCAACATAATTCTTGCTTTATTAAAATTATTTTATTCAATGGTTAGGTGAAGAGCAGGAAAAGGAGGTTTCATAGGAGGAGATGATGTCCTTGGAAGCAGGCAATCACCAGGGCTTGATTTGAAGAAGAGGAAAAACAACAGCAGCAGGATCACAGAGTAGTGATCAGGGCTCAAATTGGCTGGGTCTACATGTCCTGCTGGCTTCTATCCATTGAGGAAAAATCCCTGCAAGAAGCAATGAAAGAATCCAATGGATGCTGTTCAGAGAAGAGTCCTCAGTTCTCCTTCAGGTCACATCTATGAAGCCTACTGGGTCCCAGGTAGATTTGGATCCAGACCTTTTGCACAAGGGCTCCTATCTCTCCTCAGACCTCTTTCTAGAACTAATCCACAGAAGGGGCATCCAGGCACTGACCCAACACAGGCAGGCAATTCATTCCAGACTATAACATGCTTTTGCTTGATTGCTGCATTGCAAATGACAATGCTGGTCCCCCAGTCCCTGATGTGTAATTGAATTTGGAAGAAAATCATTTGCATGATGGTTGTTTGCAAATTCCCCAAGGGAATCTACTGCCCATCACTTTTGCTGGGTATTCCTGAGTTCTAGTATTCTCAAAGGTGGATTAATCAGTGCACTCAGGAGCCAATGGGCTAGTTTAGGCCACAACATGTGTTCTTCACACATACAAAAATCACCACTGCCAGAAGCAGCAGCTCTTTTAATGTTTAAAACTGAAAAGTTAAGGTTCATCTAGGGCTGCCTCTACAAGAGAGGTTTAAAGCTCTTTCAAGGTGCTTTAAAAAATTTACCTCTACAAGAACGGAGCACAAATTGGGCGTTGAGGCGCGTTATCTCTCCGATTATGCGCATTATCGAATGCGCGTTAAATCGTGAGTTTTATTTTGCTCCGGCCGTTAAAGCGCATTTTGCCTATGTGAACAAGCGCTTATGCGCATTAACTACTTGGAAAGCGCATTTTGGACATCCGTTAATGCGCTTCGCCGCCTCTTGTGCAGAGGTATTAGGTGTAAATGCGCTTCAGCGATGTTGCGCATAATTGCCTAACCGGGCGCAAAAGCGAATCCTTGTGGAGGGGACCTAGAACTCTGTGTTCTCAGAATCAAACTCACTTTTCCAGTTTAGCAATCCACGCTGGTGTATGGTTCTCCACAGGGTGACTGGCTGCTGGATCGCTTACCATATCTGCGTGAATGAGAAAAGCAGGCTTGTCAAATAACATTCTCATTTTTACCAACTATCTGGTTTCTTGAGTGACTCTGCAGGATGCAAACTCTGAAAAGGGCAATACCTTTTTTTAAAATCCTGAAGGAAGAAGCATTTCCCTCAGTTATCTGAGAAGAACTCTACATTCTAAAAAAAAAAATGCTGCCACTCATTGTAAGAAGGAAGGATCATCCTTAGTGTTTTCTTCTTCAGCAATATTATAGGGAATATGAAACATGTTATCACAGTATGTAAGCATAGAGATAGAAATTTCTCAAAAATTTTGCACCCATGGGCAAAAGTAGTTTTTTAAAATAATAATAATAATAATAATAACAACAATAATAATACTTGAGAAGAAATCAAATTTGGGGAAAAGTGAAAAATATGCAATGTTTGTTCTATCATCAAACCTCCAGCTATTTTACTGCTTCAACAATATAAAAGTTATTTTTCCTAATATATGCAGTTTTGAATGTCTTTCTTGATTGGAGAACTCCATGGTAAAATTAGGAGACGTGTGAATTTCTATGGATAACTGAGTTTTGATTTGCATAGTGGTTTTGAAATTGTAAAAAATGGAAACTGAACAGTAATTTCTCTACCATCCTTAGTAAGAGATGTATTCTCACTGGCACTTTAAGATCATTCTGCTAGAAGCTTTGTCACACACAAAATACACACCAGTTTTCACTGAAAAATTAAAAAGCAAAGATCAAAACACGATACAGAAACAAGATGGAACGAGCTTCGAGGTGGAATTTGGAGAACTTCTATGAACTCGAATTTTGCTTGTATGCATATCCCTAATTTACATATGTTATGATGCACCCCAAGCCTCTCAGAGAGAGAGGGACACATAAACAAACAGATAAATATATTCCACTGACCTGGGTCGGTTGACTGAGTTGAGATATTGCTGGACCTCACTGTAAAACCGCACCAATTCTTCCAATGAAGCATCCTTGCCAGGGAATTCAGGTGCAATGCGTGAAGCGTTCCCAACATGGCTAAGAAGCAGAGCCAGACAGCAAGTGAGGGTGAGCATAGTGAGCCAGCGTCTATGTGGGGTAATCATCTGCATCAGGAAGGAGAGGGGTTGGGGGAGACAAAATGAGACAAAGGCAGCCTGGAAGGCAACAAGGAACAGAATGATCTCTCAACTGAAGTGTATCTGTCTTTTTAGGGCAGACTTCTCCAAACTGGGGGTAGTTCTCATCCATGTCTAAGGTTTGGGATAGGGATGGGTGAAAAAAGAGAAGTCACAGCCCACTTCTCACTAAGAGATTCTATCTCAGCACTCAACCAGAATTTTAGAGATTTTCACTGTGGCTGATAGCTCAGGTTCACCATTATTTGTGCACAGCAATTCCTGCACATCCAGAATATGGAAGATTGAGCAAGAATTGATAGTCAAAATTATATTTAACTGTGGTATGTATTAATAGCTGATACACGATGGTAGCTGCACCAGTTTCTACACTAGCAGAATTACGCCTTTCAGAGAATTCTGGAGTGTGTTCTAAGATGCATCTCTTCACGCAAGGCACTATAGGGCTCCCCAATACCTACATTGGGTTGTCCTCAAAAACAATCCACTTCCCCCCATGGCTATTGCAGAGCTAGATCCACAGTGGTGCGGACACTCTGTTTTTTTCAGCTCAGTCCAGAAATTCATAGAAGCAGCAAATTATTGCACATGGCCACTTCAGGCAAGACACCTGCCTAGAAAAGTAAGCCAGGTTCCCTCCCCACACACAACCTCATGCCAATTTTTACCCTGAATCTCTTGCAAGCTGGAGACAGAATAATGCTGGCCGGGATGGGTTCTTCGGTGCTTTCTCTCTGTCTCATTCTGTGACAGACTCTGGTAGCATCTTTATACCTCTTGCCTCCTCCCTTGCTCTTTTTTCCCGCCTCTGCATAGCTTACGGTGTAGTGGACACAATGACAACCGAATGCAATCAGTGAGTTCTGTACTTGCCCTGACAGCTCGCCCCTCCCCCTGAAAACATTAAGCTGGCAAAGAATGGGTTGCATTTTGGAAAAAAAGAAAGAAAAGATGTGATTAATTACTCATTTGTTTGATTTCAGTCAGCCCTAGGACAAAATGGACAGAGCCACTGTTGCATCTAAAAAAGCAACAGGTGTACGGTATATACTCAGGGACACAGAGGAGTGGAGAGCACACAATGGAGAGTGCAGTGCGGATCTGCCACACAGCCAGCTGTGTGGAACAGCCAGACCAATCACTCTTGCAATGCGGTGGACCTGGCCGTACAGATTCCCCATGTGCCCAAAGTCCTGGGCAATGTACAAATGATGGATGTTGCCATCTACAAAACCATTGTGTTGTGAGCCCAGCATTTATCATGGCTACATCAGAGGAAGAGAGCTCTCAGTTATGTTCAAAGTGGAGTGGTGGTCTCTGAGACAGAGCAAGACAGTCCCGCATATCGCCTTCTCCTTCTCTGACAAAGACTAAAGGAAGATATTGTGTAGGGAGAAGGTTTGCCTCTTGTCAGACAAGGGTTCCCATTAACTCAACAAACATATATGACATTGCTTGGGGGACGAAAGAGATAACCAAAACCTTCTGCTTTGGAAAGCTGACTGGAGATGGCTCTGGAGGGATCAACATAGGCCACAGGGGCCTGAATCCTCACATCACTGTTGGCGCTCCAGGATGAGAACTCTGCCATCATTCATTTCTTATGCAGTGATGAATCACTTCAGGCTTGAAGAGGTTGAATCCTGCTATGCTAAAAGGTCCTATTAAGCAGGGGTGTAGACTTCTCAGTTTCTCAAGTGGGGGAGCATAGGCTTAAACCTGAGAAAGGGGGCTAATCTTATTAGTTTTCATGTATGTACATATTTCTATTTATATTTCTGGAAACCATCCTTCATCATCAAGGGATCCTAGAGTGTTTAAAAGCCACCTTTTAAAATAACCAGTGCTCAACCAAAACAAAAAAGCATCCATGTGTCGTGGGGGCTTTCTGTGCCTAGGGAGGGTGGGGCTTTCTCAAGCGAAGTCTTTCACTGTCATAGTGGTCTTTCTTCAGAACTCTTCGAAGTTGTTCCTCAGTTGCTATGTACTTTCCTTGGCAGACATCAAAAGAAGTTCTTCTCGATGGAACTGTAGGTTACTTTTTTGAAGGGCTGTACTTAGTGTGTTCAAACGGCCAAACACAAGCAGCAAGAGCAGCAGCATGAAGAAAGAAGCAAATCTCTGCAAGCTTTGCGCATATCCATCTGGTTTTGCCCCAGCACCTCCCCTTTCCTCAGATGCCACATCCTCAAAGAAATCAATGGGTTCTCCATAATTAAGATCAACTGACCATAAGGAAGCTGCTCTAACAGTCCATCTCATGGGGCAAAATCATTTCGGACGTATGTTCTCCTCCCACCCTGAAAGTTTTTAAACCAAGAAACATGTTTGGATGAACTTCTGACAAAAGTGATGAGGTTACCTGCTGGGGCAGCCAGGTCCGCCGCCGCCGCTGAGCCGCCGCCGCCGGGCCGCCGGCGCCACCGGCGCCGCCACGCTGCCGCTGCCACCGCCAGCGGGTCCCCCGCCGGCTCGTAAGGCCAGCGGCCGCGCGGAAGAGGCAGGGGAGGGCCGGATCCGGAAGTGACGTAATCGGCCCTCCCCCGCCTCTTCCGCGCAGCCGCTGGCCTTACGAGCCGGCGGGGTACCCACTGGCGGCGGCGGACCCGGCGGCGGCGCGGCGGCGGACCCGGCGGCGAACCCGGCGGCGAACCCGGCGGCGGACCCGGCGGCGGCGGCAGCCCGGCGGCGGCAGCGGCCCGGCGGCGGCGGCGAACCTGGCTGCCCCAGCAGGTAAGTGCCCCGCGCCTCGCGCACCTTACCCGCTTCCCTCCAGTGCTCGACTCTACTGAGAAACAGGCTTCACGGCCTGTCTCTCAGTATCGAGCCAGGTGATGACCACCTGGCGCGATACTGAGAGACAGGCCGTGAAGCCTGTTTCTCAGTAGATTCGAGCACCGCAGGGAAGCGGACGCCCCTGCGGGTAAGGAGCGTGAGGCGCGAGGGAAGGCACTTACCTGCTGGGGCGGCCCTTCCCGGGCTCCTCCGCCGCCGCCGCCGCCGGGTCTACCGCCGCTCCTTGCTTGCTGCCACCGCCGCGTGACCCCCCGCCACCCCGGTTTGCCCCCCGCCCCCCCGGTTGGGCCAGTTCGCCCCTGGATTCCCGGTTAGGACCAGGAAATCCCGAGCCATCTGGACAACCTAGGCATTGCCCTTCTGGGAAATCCCTTGGGGCATTGCTCCCCAGGAAATCCCATAAAGGGGTCTTGAGCCCCTCCCCCCCATAGTTTATGTTCCTGCCATAAAGTGCCCATGTCATGCCTCTGGAACTCAATTGGCACGTGCGAGTCCTAGGGAAAAGCAGCAAAACTGCTCTTGTAATTTGGCGACTGTGAGGTGTAATCCATGGAGGTAGTTTTCTGTGTCCACTAATCAGCTATCATCTGAAGTTACTCCCAGATAAAATGCCGAGGAATTCTCCTTTTTAGATCAGGAATTAACGCATTAATTTCATAAATCTCTACTTTCCTTTCTTCACACAGAATGGGGAGAAATATACTATTATGTGGGCTACATACAGGCCGCCTCTTCATGGCGCCTCTTCCAGCGTGCTGCGGTGGCGGCAGTCGGTGCGCTGTGCATTGATGCTCCTGCCGCCAGTCTTCACGGCAGGAGCACCACGGCAGCTTTTCCTGTCGCTGCTACAGCTGTCGCGCCCGCACCTGCCCAGCATCAGCTGGAGGGGCAGCAGGGAGCGTTGGCTCCCCTACTTCCCGGTAAGTTTTTTTTAAAAAAAATGGAGAGGAGGACTGCAGAGGTGGTGCAGTGAGCTTATGGCTCGCTGCTCCACCCCCTTCCTTGGCCAGCCTGCTCCGATCTAAAAAAAGTCAGGGTAAATGGCCGACTTTTTAAAATCGGAGCAAAGGGCCTTTGCCCCTAGATGGTTTCGCACTGGCGGCAGCGTCATGTAACACAACTGCCACCAGTGCGAAGGCATATTGATGGAAAGTGTCCATCTAGAGGTACCCATAGATATATGATTAGTTTTCTTGCACAGATAACATCTTCTCTCCTTGGTTTCCTGGAATATAACTTCGATCAGCATCACCCTAGCTCAGGCTGCCTCTACAAGAGAGGTTTAAAGCTCTTTCAAGGCACTTAAAAAAATTTACCTCTACAAGAACGGAGCGCAAATCGGGCGTAGAGGCGCTTTATCTCTCCGATTATGCGCATTATCGAATGCGCGTTAAATAGCGAGTTTTATTTTGCTCCACCCGTTAAAGCGCATTTTGACTATGTGAACAAGCGCTTATGCGCATTAACTACTTGTAAAGCGCATTTTGGTCATCCGTTAATGCGCTTCGCCGCCTCTCGCCGCCTCTCGTGCAGAGGTAATAGGCGTAAATGCGCTTCAGCGATTATGCACATAATCGCCTAACCAGGCGCAAAAGCGAATCCTTGTAGAGGGGACCTAAGAGAATAAAATGAGAGACATCCAAGAAACATTAGTGATATGGCTAACCCAGTAAAGCCTTTAAGGGAAATATTCTGTTTTACAGCATTTTAGGAGTCCATCCCATGAGGAAGGGATGCCCCTAACAAATACACCCTCTGAAATGGCCAAGTAAAGATTTCTACACAGGTCTCCCCTGTAAAATTGCAACATGCCATCTAACAACTCTCAGCAAGAATGGAATATCAAGCTAGGCTGGCCACTGGAGTGGGGATCTGCCTCTCAGCCAAAAAAAAATAGTTTTTTTGTTTTTTTGGTGTGAAGATGGCAGGTATTGCTAGAAATTTGGGGATGATGACTAGTTCCATAATTCTAGTTCTAAGGCCTTACTAATTCACTCAAAATACTTATCAACCTTGTTTCCCCAAGAACAATTCCTGGGTTTGAGAGCACAGCTTTCTCTGAGGGGAAATGAGCAGAAATTTTCTCAGAGACTGCTTTGCCAACTTACCTTTTGTCAGATCTATATCTACTCTAGAATTTTCTCTACTCCTGTATTGTCTACTGTTTCACGATAGATTAATGCACAAAAAGCATGTCTTTGGGGACGGAAAATGCTGCCCAAACCTGTTGAGAGGCTGAACAAACATCCCCTATAAAAGACTGTGGGTTTCTCATCACGAGGCTTCTATCATACACTCATGATTGGTCACTCATGGATTGGAGGATGGAGACAGAGTTGCTGTTTCTTTTTATTCTGTTTTTACCTGAGCTGCCAGGCTGCAGTGCAGTCCATTGCCTTTCATCACACTTCATCCCTGTGCTTCGTGAGCTGCTTTCTCTCAGGATAATATGGAGAGAAAGAGAGATGCCATCCCACTCCATGTGATGCTGTAGTGGGTTTTCAGAGAGTTTCACTAGCTTCCTTCAACAAAAGAAGAGACACCAGCCTTAGGAAGAAAAACTGCTGATCATTCTAGATGTAAATTTAACTGAGACCCCCTCTACAAGAATTCGGTTTGACGCCTGGTTCTCCAATTATGCACATCTTCTCGGAAGCGCTTCATGGTAAATGACTGTATGCAGGAGGTAATTGAGCGCACAATTGGTGGCCTTACCGGTTGTTTGAAATGCGCTTTAGAAGTAGTTAATGCAGAGAATCGCTTGTTCACATAGTCAAAATGTGCTTTAACGGACGCAGCAAAATAAAACTCGCTATTTAACGCGCATTCAATAATGCGCATAATTGGATAGATAATGCGCCTCAACTCCCGATTTGCGCTCCGCTCATGTAGAGGTAAAAATTTTAATGAGACTTGAAAGAGCTTTAAACCTCTTGTGTAGAGGCAGCCTGAAACCCACAGCCCCTCATTAGAGTTATCTCCAAAGGCCATCTTAAGCGCTACCAAGGGGCTTCCTCCTCCTCCTCCTCCACCAGGAAGCAGACAGTCCCTCCTCCAATTATTAGCCATCAATTTATCAATAGTGCTGCTTTATCACATTTACTAGGCCTCAATGCTACTGGTAGATGCTTTCCACACTTCTAAGTGGAGGGAAGGATGTTACTACTCGGGAGAGAAAGGACTCAGAGCAGCCATCCTGTTCCCATCTGCCTGCTTTGTCTCACTGAGGGGGGAAAGGTAGAATAGAGCAATCACTCCTGAAACATTCCTTAGGGGAAAGGCCAGGGTGGAAAAAATAGGAGAGGGCCTAGGGGACCCCTGAATTCTTCTCTTTTGGGAAGAAGGGGTCTATGTAGCTAAAAGGGGGGTTTGGTTTTGGAGAAGAGCACAAAAGTAGGGCCATAAGATACAGAGGCCTTGCATGACCTAAATGAACCTACAGCTTTCTGGCAAGTGACTTTCTGGACACCTATGGTGCTCTGATTAATTTATCAGATTAACATTTGCAAATTTCAGTTCTGGCGACACAATGACAATCAAAGAAGTCCCAACCATGAATTATTTTATGCTGAGTTCTAACCTTTTTTTTAACCAAATGGAAAGGGGGTGGGTATTGAGAGCCGGAGCACTCCATTCCTCCCCCTCATTTATCTGTAAATGCAAAAGTCGCATTTACAGATATATTTTGTAAAAAGACGAGAACAAAAAAAGGCAATTAATAAAAAAGCTCAACCTTGAATAAGGGGGGGCCGCAGATGCTCCCATGCACCGCTGCACTGACATGCGTGGGCACGTGTGGATGGGTGCAGTGCCGGCTCTTTCCCAAAAGCTCACAATTGTGTTCCTTCCCATGTAGATAGCCGAAAGGAGCACCAATGCGGGAGCACAACGCCGAGATGACTCCACGACGCTATTAAGACATGGCCACAGAGAGGTAAATCTTTGTATTATTTTCTATTTTTCTTCTAGGTGGGCCATTCTCAAATTATTCTCTTTGGCTACATTGGTTATTGGCCATATTAAAAAAATATAGTAAATAGTCTAAACCAACTCCAAAATCAAAGTGGTGCTTGAGGTTTTGATTAATCAGAATTCTTTATCGGGTTGGCTGCTAAGTGAAACACAAAAGAAGGGAAAAGGAGAGGAGAACAAGATTTGCTGCTCAGTATGGTGCAAAAAGCTGATTAGTGTTAGTGTAGGCTGACCAGATAAAATCCAGGTCAGGGCTCATGTAACTTTAACAGTTGTAGAGAAAAGGGAATTTCAGCCAGTGTCATTTGTATGCAATTAGTTCCTGGTGAAATGCTCTCTTCATCACAACAGGTAAAGTTGCAGGGGCCCTGCCTTCTTTTGTATATGGTCACTCTAGTATAGTGCCTGCACCTTTAACAGTTGTGATGAAGAGGGAATTTCACCAGGAACTAATTGCATACAAATGACACTGGCTGAAATTCCCTTTTCTCTACAACTGTTAAAGTTACATGAGCCCTGACCTGGATTTTATCTGGTCAGCCTATGTTAGTGGTATAACTGCAAACTAATGTGTTTCCAAATGGAGAGAGCCATTGCTAAGTCCATCCTAGTAGGCTTTGGTGCAACCCAAACACAGTCTAAACAAAGAGAAGACAATGCAGGGCCCTCAGGGTCTTTTGGACTACACCAACCACTGGCCATGATGACTGGAGTTATAAGAGTTGGAGTCCCAAGTTGCTGCAGCACAGACCACATGTTTGGTCTTTTCATCATGCTGAGCAGCACCTCTTTTTTTCTCCCTACCCCAGCACTTTTTGTGATGTTTCTACTTGTGTTTCTAACTGAGGTGCAGTGAGAGTGACTGTCTTGCTATAGCTGCTTGCATCCAGCAGGTGTCACCCCAGCATACATGATGTCTAAAAGGCCCAGAGGAGCCTCCAAAATGTAATCTTGGTAAAATGAAGGCTTTGTTCTTGGACAGGGATTGCTTGGCCACACTGATCCATGCATGGATCAGCGGCACGGAGCCTACTTAAATTTTATTTTGAATTAAATTTATGGAGATAATGAAGACTGATTAATGGAATAATTACTTAAGGGCATATTCTTACATTTTGGAGCAGGATCTGCACAGGAAAGGAGGAAATATTTAGGGGTGATTTGATCTTGGCTTGAATTAGGATTAACATTCTGTCCATTTTTTTTTTTTTTTAAATTAAATTCCATTTTGGTGCAATTTTTAGGTGTGTGTGTGTGTGAGAGGGGAGGTCTAAATTGGATATTTTTTTATACCTTTACAAATGAATTGTGATTGAAGAGGAACTACTGGTCTGGAGTGGTTTGGGATGGCGTATAGATGTATTATTTTTTGTGATTTGGTTGAGAAATTAACTGGCTGCCTTTGCCTTCTGTGAGATGGAGCAGAGAGCAGATTTGTTCCTCCAAATCCTCACTTCACTGTACACATGTCTCCCTATCCTGTACTGAGGGTGTTAAAGAGTCTGTGCCTGGGTTGCCTATGCAGGTAACATACCAGAAGACTGAAGCAGTCGTCTCCTCCTGTAATTTCCATTGCTTGTTTCTTCATCCTAAATTTTTCAGAAACCTATGCTGCTCCAAGGGAGCTTACAGCCACCACAGCTTTTCTGAGAGGAGTGTTCCTTGACTGTTAAACCCTCACTCATCCTTAAGCAATTCCCTGGTTTTTCTCAGCTAACTTAAATCACTTGCTCTACTCTCTTCTTGTAGTAAGCTCTTTGCAGACATTGTTCTACATGGGCAATAGTTCTGTAATGTTTTTCTCCCTGCTTCCTGACAAGGAGTATGGAATTTCTGGCCTTGGAGTGGATAGCCCTTCATATAGAGAGAGTACAGGCAACCTGGTGCTGTCCAAATATTTTGGACTACAACTCCCATAATTCCACATCCTTTGCCATGCTGGCTGGGGCTGCAGGAAGTTGTACTTCAAAATATATGGAGGGTGCCAAGTGGCCCACAATTGAAATAAAGGATGCCTTCCAAGAAAGGACTGTCCTGTGGTGACCTTCAAATGAAGGACTGTCCTCTGTACTGGAAGACACATGGCCCTTTTCTGGTGGGGGTCAATTGCCTCACTTTCAACTGCTTGCAAGTATTAATTATTTCTTCAAAGGCATAAAAGAGTCAGAGGCAAAAGTTTAGTAAAATGTATAAACGATCCTTGGAAAAATAAATAATTAACATATCCATTTAATATTAATCCTTAATCATCGATTTGCCTTTTTTAAACTCTCCCCCTCAACTGTCTTGGAACTCTCCCCTCCCCCACCAACTGCCTCGGAATCTTCGCCCCTCCCTTGGGAGGGAGGGCCTTTTTCAAATCCCAGCTCTTGCATTGGGTTACAAGGAAGCTCATTACTTCAGTGGGTCACACATAGAAGAAGAGGGAGGCCAAGGAGAAAGTATGGCTGAGGCAAAACATTACACAGGGCCTACAGTCAGGAAAAGCTCTTGGCTCATGCCACGAAAGAAGTGAACAGCAAAGGGAATGGGTTTTGCCCAGGGAACTGAGACCTGACAGCCTGGAAGACTCCTGGCCCTTAGGAGTGCTTTTCTCACCATCACAGTCTTGTAATGAGACAACCCATGCCTGGTGAAATTCTCCCTGGCTGGTAAACCCATAAAGGTACAGAGGCTCTGCCAATAGAGTGCTTCTACCTCATGAGTTTCAACCTGTTACAGCCTGAGGGCCAAATTCATTTTCAGAGCTCTTGGGACTGCATTCATGTGGTGGGCGGGACCAAAATATGAATAGCAGGGTATTCTAGATTAATACTCTTAGGCTTAGGAGAGGCCTTTAAAACTTTTATAATGGGGGGAAATTGCACAAAAGCCAGGAAACCACCAAGTGATGCATGGTTGGATGAAAGAAGTGGCGCTATTGGTGGAATGCCAGAGGACATGGGCGTCCACGAGACTTTTTCAAAGTTTCTCCCAAAAGAGTGCTTAGACAAACCTTTCAGCCCAAGGGCAGAATTCAATTTCAGAGAAGCTCTTGGGGGCTGCATTGCAGCGGTGTGTGTGTGTGTTAAAATTACCAGCATATGTTATCTTAAAGCTTTTACAGCCAGTAAACTAAGCCTTTGAAGAGGCATTTCAAACTTTGAATGAGGGGAAAAGCAACACAAAAGCCAGGCAACCACCAAACAATCCATGGCTGGAGAAAGGGGTGGGTTTATGGTGCCAAAGAAGCTTTTATCTCTCCTGTAACAGATTCACACCGTTGCCTCTCTGGAGTTGTTTGCTGTTAACAATTATGATGGTTAAATTTTAACTTTGCATGTAAAGAGGGGAGGGGTGCTGTAGTATTTCCCCAAATTAAACCATCGAGAATTTGTCACCATTTTTATTCATGGCTTGGTCCCTCATCCCCATAAGAAGCCTCTCTTTCTGAAAGCAAAATGCCATCCCCAGTTCTTACTACTTGGCTTCTCTTTTCCCCAATCAGCATTCCCAAGGACAAGTGTCAAATGGAACGTCTGTCTTAAATGTTCTGCCCTTCTGCTATAGGAATTTGTAATGGCGGAACAGAGAACTATTATTCAGACCCAAAGGAGGAAAGTTAACCTTTTACTCTGCTGTGATACCATGGAGTCACCCACCAGAATAGAGAATGGACACTTTTTGGGATTTGTTCCCCTTCTGTCAGGGTGTAGCCAACAGATGCCCTTTCTACGCCTCCTGGAGTTCCGGGAGAGAGGGGGAGGCTCTCACAATAACCCGATCGCAAGAGCCTACCCCAGCATGCACATGCAGCGCACAACATCCCGGAAGGAAACAGGATGTTGCTCCCGCCATATATTTTTTTTTAAAAGTTGGAGGAGGGAACGCACTTGCACTCCAGCGCAAACCATACATGTGACAAAAGAAATATCTCCCCTGAAATTGGGTTCCCAGCCCCCTCCCTGCCATCCCAGGGGTGGCGAAATTGCTGCCACCCCCTCCCCTGATGGGCACGGAGCCGCGCTGTGCAAATCCATGCCCATTTCTGGTGCCCACATTCTCATGAGTAAACGGGCACGAGGCGGGACGGGCACTCACACCTGCGGTCTTGGGACGTTCCCGGGACTGCGGGAAGAATCAGGTTTTTCCAGGGATTCTTTATCCCTGGGAAAACCCGTGCCCATCCCCCACCCCACCCCCAGGAGTCCCTGTGCATCATTTAGACACTCTGGGAGCAGCCAGGGACGTTCCCGGGGGGGAAGTCCAGTGTAGAAACAGCCTAACAGCCCAACAAAGAATGAAATAAAGATAAGAATGGTCTGCTTCATAGGGCACATTGACCCAAAACCACTTTTGTATGGTGGTTGATTTCCTGTGTAATCCTATGCATGTCTTTTCTAAAGGAAGTTCTTTACAGTCAAAGAGATTTATTCCCAGGTAAGTGTGAATATAGGATTGTTGCCATAAAGATCAAACTAGATGGCTGTTTTTCATTGTTGTTGGGTCTGCAGTGCACTGGGGAAGGAACGGGTCAACAACAACAAAACTCTCCCTCACAAAGCTACCATTATCTCAGCGGAGAAAGTTCTGTGGACACCAATGCAAGTGCTGCCTTGCTATATAGATCAATCTTATTGCAAACTTTTGTGTAAGTACATATCTGCCCTTTGGGTCTTTCATTTTACCTGTTACCATGAAATCAAATTTCACCAACATTGCTATAAGGACTCCTCTGGCTGTGATGGGCCTGATTCAGTACATATTTTACCTATCCCAGTATAATTTAGCAATTAAATTATCTCCTGTACCCTTGTGATGTGTTTTTCATAAGAGGATCACCACTGGAATTTCATTTTTTTAATGTTCTTTATACATCTGCTTTTTACTATTGACCCCATATGCAGTACATTGAAAGTTAAGTGTTTGCGCTCCATTATCATAAGTTAATACTAGCTTCCCTGGTTTTGTAATGTGAGTGTACTCCTTTTGGAACAATGCTCTTGTCTTTATATTTTTCGTCTTCGAAGTTTGCAGGATTTCCCCTTCTTTGTCTATAGAGACCACACCATTTAACATAAACTTGACAGACATAACCAAATATCCCAATGTTCCATTTCAGCTTTCCAAGAATGGGAGATCCAGACTAAGGCCTGAATGCCTTCGGTTGTGTGCTGAGGTGTTTCTGGTGAACAGGCAATGATCCTAAGCCCAACACTCCCCCCCACCCCACAACACTCCCCCCACCCCACAACAACTTTCATTATTGCACATTGCATGATACAAATGACCTGCAAAACTTGTTTATTAAATAAGTAAAAGGCAACTGAGTGATAGTTATGAATTCTGTCTTGTGTTACAATTCAGATATGTCTTCCACAAGTGAGTTTGAGCACTCATTCAAAGACTGCGTCTATAGATTTACCATTACTGGGCCATGTCATCTCCCACTAAGTTTCTCTTTGTGGTCCTTTATGATCCCAAACTTTGTCCTGTGCTGCCTCTCTCAATTTGGTGGGCTGATCTGAACGATCTAGTTCTCAGTTCCTGTAAGAGTAATTGCATTTCTTTCTTTTTTTCTTGCAGTTTTTTATGCATTTTCAGTCGATGGGACAGAGGTTTGGCTCAGGCTGCCATCTTATTGTAGTAACATCACTACCTCTATCTGATAGGAATTCATAGCCAGGCAGAGAGGGTCCTTCTAGGCACTCAGATTCCTCAAAAGTTGCATCTGGGGGGACTTCCGGTGAAGACAATGGACGACCGCGCCAGCAGAGTTTTGAACTCTGCTGTGACGGGACGGCAGTAGCTCTCTGGGAGCATCCCAGATGGAGCTTAAAATTCCCCAGAAAAAGGGGAATGCGAGAGCATGCCACAAAACGTCCTGTAAGCTCATCTCATTGGGTAATGAAGTCGTTTCGTCGGATTTTCAACATGGGAAAGTTGGACTGTGGCTAAAAGACATCGCTCAGATGCCGATCCAGAATGGAAGGTCGTTCTGTCTTAATTCCCTGAGAAGGGTAATATCGTGGACGGGGTGCCTTTGGTGCAGCGAAGTGATGGGTTAACATCTGGCTGGCAGGTATTTAATCATCCTCCCCTAGTATTTGAAAATAAGAAGAATTTGGAAGAAGAACAAGAGAAGTGGGGGGGAAGAGAGAGAGAAAGAAAGAGGGAGTTGTCAGCGTTGGAAGTCTCTCTGTCGAACAGCTCCAGATTTAAGCACAAACGGGGAAGTTTTGTTGGAAGAACAGCATAAGAATTATGGCTATCAGTGTTTAAAAGCTGTTTCAAAGCTAAACATAAGATTGATTACTTTCACTCCCCAGCTAATTGGATAACATTTGGTCTGCTGAGATAAAGAAATATTTGGTGGGTGAGGTATTTCATTTTTGTTTTTGTTTTTTGAGAAAAAGCATAACTAAGCATTGTTTATTTTTGGAGAGAAACATTTAAGAAAAGTTAATGACTGTGAGAGAGTTAAATCTATTTTTAAAGAAAATGGATGAGACCACAAGTCGGAGAAGAAGGAGACAAAGGATACTAAAATGGCGGCTGTTGTTAAGGAAGTGTGTTGGAAAGAAGAAGCCTGCAAATTGATGGATTGCGGCAGAGAAAGGTGGACTGTCTGCAAGAGGGAATGTGAAGCGACTGGTAAAGAGATTTGGACGCGAGTGAATTGGGACTTTTTGTTATTTTCTGGCTCTGTTTAGATTTTTAAGTGGGACAAAAGATGGGGGAACTTTGATATATATATTTATAATATGATAAAGAACAAATTTAATGAAAAATTGTTTAAGAATTAACAGAAGATGGATGAATAGTAAATTGGTGGGTTAATAGAATGAAATAATAAGTGATTTGTGTTTGTATAAAAGGATTGAAAGTTTGGTGTAAAGTTGGTGAGAATTATAAGATTGGTTTATATGGGGAGTGAGGATATAAAAAAAGGGAAAAAGATCTGATTAAATTGTAAGAAGAGGGGGACAGGGTTTTTTTTCTTTTTTTATATATTGAATGAAAAATGTTAAATGAGAAAAAGAGTTTAAAAGAAAAGCGGGGCCATTTTTTCTTGTGTGTGACTTGGAGCTTTACAGGAGAGACTTTGAAGAGTTTGGCTAAGAGGTTTGGAATTTGTTTTTCCTGAGATGGATTACGAATGGAGTTTTTTCTGGACTCTTGTTGGGTTTGTTTTCTTGTTGGGATTTTTTATTATTATTGTTATCTTATTATTATTAGTATTAGTATTAGTATAACAACATGAATAGGAACAGATACAATGTTGGGAAAAGGATATAAAAACTGTTTAGTATATAATGAAGCATTAAGTAATGTGTATTTGTTTGGGATAAGTTTAAAAAAAATATAAGAGAAGACTTGGACATTTTTAGATGAATTGTGATGGAGAAAGAAGAATTTATAAGAGACTGGCAAGAGGCTGGAAGTTTTTTGGACTCTTGCTGGGTTTGGGTTATTTTGGTCAAGTTAAATAATGAAGTATTGGAATATCTGAAGCAGATAAAAATCATGTGAAGGCTTATGTTGTAACAAGGGAGAAATAAGGGGGAGAAAGGGAATATTAGGGGAATAAGAATGCTAATATGTAGTTGTGTTAAAAGGGGAGGATGGGGGGTTATTTTTTCTTATTTAAAAGTTTTATGTAGTACTTGCTCTTTTAAAAGGATTTATAAAATCGCTGTGGGAAGGGTAGGGGGTCCTTTTAAATGTTGTATGTTTTGTTTTGTTTTTATGTTTTTAATAGTGAAACAGAATAAAAATCTTTAATAATAATAATAATAATAATAATAAAAAGCTGCATCGGGGGGGGGTGGGGGGGGGTCTAAGGTCCAGTACCTTTTCTTGAAGTTGCTGGCTTTTTCTAGGTGGTGACAATCTGGCGAGTGAAGAGCTGCTTGGGGATTTTTTTCCAAGTCATCCCTGCTCACTGAAGGAGTCTGAGAAGAGTCAGTTGGGCCTCATGGAGTTTCAGAGAACTGAAAGGAAGGAAGGAAGGGGGAGAGAGAGAGAGAGAGATGCCTGGCCTCGTCGGGGCTCGTCGCGGTGGTGACGAGCCCAGAGGAGCCCAGATGCCCGTGCGGAAGAGGCGAGGGAGGGCCGATTATATCACTTCCGGATCCGGCCCTCTCCCATCTCTTCCGCACGGCCTCTGGCCTCACGAGCCCGGCAACGGTGGTGAAGGACATGGCGGAGGAGGAGGACCCGGTGGCGGCGGACCCGGCCGCCCCAGCAGGTAAGTGCCTTGCGCCCCGCGCCCCGTGCCTCCCACCCCCCGCCTCCCGCCTCCCGCTCCTTACCTGCAGGGGCATCCGCTTCCCTCCGGTGCTCGAATCTACTGAGAAACAGGCTTCGCGGCCTGTCTCTCAGCACGCCAGGTGATGACGTCATCACCCGGCGCACTACTGAGGGACATGCCGCGAAGCCTGTTTCTCAGTAGATTCGAGCACCGGAGGGAAGCGGACGCCCCTGCAGGTAAGGAGCATGAGGCGTGAGGGAGGGCACTTACCTGCTGGGGCGGCCGCTTCCCGGGCTCCTCCGCCGCCAGGTCTACCGTCGCTCGTCGCTCGCTGCCACCGTCGCTTGACCCCTCGCCACCCCGGTTTGCCTCCGCCGTCCCCCGGTTGGCCCGGATCGCCCCAGGTTTCCCGGTTAGGACCGGGAAACCCCGGGCCATCTGGTCACCCTAGGCTATGGGGCGGTATACAAATGTAATAAAGAAAGAAAGAAATATAATGTTTGGTTTGGCCCCTAGACTTGTGCTGTGCCTTTGGACCAATAATAGTTTTGGGCAACAGTAATTACATAGATCACTTTAGATCAGGCCTTAAGAGAAGAAAGATGAAATACAATTGTGTTGAGGTTTAAGCACTTCAGGAAGTTTTATGGTGAAGCTTTACTCATCCTTGAAATGGAATACTGTATTTCTTTAATTAATTTAAATATCCCAATTTAAAATGAGTTTTCCCCCCAAGAAGATGAATAAGGCATGTAAAGATAATTCTTCATGATGGATGTTGGAAAAAGTAATATTTCAAGTGGTGTCTATGGTGGTGGGGGGACTTGTTGAACCAGCCTCCTGTCTGTTGGGAGAAAGTGAATTGTCAAATTCCTTTATTCCTAGTTTATGGTGGCTAGCAATAATGTATTTACTCGTTCTTTTGATGTTTGCTTTTTATTTTTTTTTACAAAACTGAATTTTAATGCTATATTATATTTAATTTATAAACAATGGTATAGTTGTGTCACCCAGAGAACATAAGCTAACAGATAATGAAGGAAGATTAGTGATTTACAGCGCATACCTATGGTCCCTGGGAGTGTCCAAGGAACTATAGGATGGTGTAGATTCCCTCTCCCCCAAAGCCATGGACACATCTACAAACCCCCACCCATCCACCCTTCCCAGCTGAGAGGCCCATCTAGCATAACATAATTTTCAAGATGGGATGGAAATCCTGGAGCTCCACAGAGTCATTCGGCCTGGCTGTTGTGATGCCATGAGTCCAGAATGGGCTCTGGGATAAGGTTTCGGTGACCCAGAACAACTTTTATTCCAGAGCCACAAAGGTTTCCTTACAAGGATCGGTCCAATGGTGGAGAGAATTACCAAAATGTCTTAGTATGTCTAACACAGTTGGTATTAACATAGTGGCAGAGGGAGCAATCCTGTGGCTCCTACATAGTGGTGGATTCCTAGGGTTGGAAACAGCACTCCAACCTCCCATCCGGGGATCAACGCTCCCCTTCCCCTCCCCCTCACAGCAAGTGTGGAGAGTAGTGTGCCAACTGTCTCTCAGAGGTCGCAAAGGAAACCTCAAAGAGGAAGTAAAGAGGGCATTCTGTGGGCAGGGAAGGAAAGGCATTAGAGAAGCCACTTTATGTAGTATCCCCAGGACTGTTTAGCCTTCTTCCCTCCCCAGCTAGACAGGCAAAAAAGCTCATCTAGCAAAAATGCAGAGCAAAAGGAGCATGGCGGCAAAGTTCACCTCTGGTACTCCACCTGCTCTGCATTGGATGCCCATAAGCCTCCAGTGAATGGCCTGTATTCCTCTTCACTGTTGCACTATTGTTCTCCTTTCTCTCTGTCTGCATGCTGGACTAGAAATGCCCCAGAAAAGCAATGATCAGCAAATTGCTTCTCTTTAGTTGGGTATTTTCTGCTAAGAATGACAACAGAGAGTTCAGAATAATGTATAAATAATTATTGGAAAAATCAATCTTTGACTTACATATCTGATATGAATCCCTAGAAATCAATTTAGCAGTCCTTTAAATTTGTTTACTCTCCCCCCTCAACTGTCTTGGAACTCTCCCCCACCAACTACTTTGGAATCTTTGCCCCTCCCTTGGGAAGGCGGGCTCTTTTCAAATCCCAGCTCCTGTATTGGGTTACAGGGAGGCTCACTATTTCAATGGGTCAAGAAGTGAGGCTGAGGCAAAACATTACACTGAGCCTACGACCAGGAAAGGGTCTGGCTTATGCCAGGAAAGAAGTGAACAGCAAGGGGGATTGGTTTTGTCCAGGGAACCAAAACCAGTTAGCCTGGAAAATTCTTGTGCCCTTAGGAGTCCCATAGAAGAGGAAATTCTGTCAGGTGTGCTTTTCTCACTGTCACAGTCTTATGATGACAAAGTCCACAACTGGTGAAAATCCTCCTCATTGGCAACTCATAAAGGTACAGAGCCTCTCCCAATAGAATGGTTCCACTTCATGCGTGTAAAACGGGTGTGGAACCTTAGACTTGGGGGTCACATCTGGCTCTCCAGGGTTTGTTTGTGGTGTCCTGGCTTTTGTGCAGTCTCCCCCCCCCCCCTTAATTCTGAAAGGTTAAAATCTTTCTCCTAAGGCCTAGTTATGGCAGTAAGAGCTTGGTATTTTGGCCCCCGTTCTTTTGCCTTTGGCCTCACCCACCACTCAAATGTGTGCCGCAAGAGCTTCTTTGGAATGAAATTTCACCCTTTGACTGAAAGAGGTTCAAAACGTAGGGTGACCATATGGAAAAAAGGACAGGGCTCCTTTACCTTTTAACAATTACATAGAAAAGGGAATTTCAGCAGGTGCCGTTTGTATGCATGCAGCACCTGGTGAAATTCCCTCTTCACAACAGTTAAAGCTGTAGGAGCTCTGCCCTCTTGTATCTGGTCACTGTAGCTATACTGTAGCTTTAACTGTTGTGATGAAGAGGGAATGGGGTCTGCAGGACTGTATCATCCTGTCCTTTATCTCAGACAGCAAAATTGCTTGGGCTTACCCTAGTTCTGTGGGTTGACACCTTTACCATTGGCCAACCCCTGTATCCATCTACAACTTCTTCTGCATCTTTCCCTACAATGGAGGAAAGAACCTGGACTATATAAATTGCCACAGGACAGAAGAGATACCCATAAATACGTCCACATATGCCTAATACCTTATGTTGTATTTTTGTGAGGGATTTTAATTTTCTTAAGCTGCTTTGGGAGACAGCCCTAATTGAGCTGCATTGTATAAATATGGCCAATAAATAAACTGAATTTGAAATTTGCTACCTAAATTATACTACACTACATGTCATAAGGCCATCTCTGTTCCCAGTCTGCCCTTCTGTCGGCTGTCTGAACAGGACCAACTTTACAATTAAGCTGAGGCAGAAGATGCTAAGGGGAAGCAGTGGAAGCCCCTGGCTAGTCTTCCTGTCTGCCAGCTATTCCCTTCTATTAAAGGACTGTGTGCCATGGAGCCTGCCTGATGCCCCCTAAATTAGCCTGCTACCTCAAGAGCAGTGAAGGGTGCTCTTGCATCACCACTACTTAAGGAAGATTCACTGCCACCTCCTGTCAAGTTCTGTACGTGAGCAGGTGCCATCTTGTTCTTTGCCTCAGACAACAAAATGTCTGGGTCCAGCCTTGACTGTATTTAATCATTTGTTGAAGTGGTTTCTCAATGGGATGAACCAGAATTATACCCCCAGTGAGGTGAAGGAAAACTCTGAAGGAAGTGGGAAAGATTAGCTAGAAGTCCATCTACAACCTCTTGATTAAGGTGGTGTATGCTGTCAGTTTCTAATACTTACATACTTAAAGGTAGGGTGACCAGATGGCTTGGGGTTTCCCGGTCCTAACCAGGAAACCTGGGGCGAACCGGCCCAACCGGGGGGGGGGGGTGAGGGCAAACCGGGGTGGCGGGGGGTCACGCGGCGGTGGCAGCAAGCGAGGAGCGGCGGTAGACCCAGCGGCGGTGGTGGCGGAGGAGCCCGTCATCACCTGGCGCAATACTGAGAGACAGGCAGCGAAGCCTGTTTCTCAGTAGATTCGAGCACCGGAGGGAAGCGGACGCCCCTGCGGGTAAGGAGCACAAGGCGCGGGGCACTTACCTGCTGGGGTGGCCAGGTCCGCCGCCACCGGGTCCTCCACCGCCGCTGCCGGGCTCGTGAGGCCAGAGGCCGCGCGGAAGGGACAAGAGAGGGCCGGATCCGGAAGTGACATAATCGGCCCTCCCCCGCCTCTTCCGCGCGGCCTATGGCCTTGTCAGGGCTAGTCGCGATGGCGACAACCCCCGAGGAGCCCGGACGCCTGTGCGGAAGAGGCGGAGGAGCTCCCCTGCCTCTTCCGCACGGGCATCCGGGCTCCTCGGGGGTCGTCGCCATTGCGACTAGCCCCGACGAGGCCAGAGGCCGCGCCGAAGAGGCGGGGGAGGGCCGATTACGTCACTTCCGGATCCGGCCCTCCCCTGCCTCTTCCACGCGGCCACTGGCCTTACAAGCCCAGCGGCAGGGGACCCGGCGGCGGAGGAGGAAGACCTGGCGGCAGGGGACCCAGCGGTGGCGGCGGAAGACCCAGCGGCGGCGGCGGGGGACCTGGGGGGGCGGCGGACCCGGTGGGGGCGGCAGCGAAAGAGAACCCGGTAGGTCCGAGCTGATGTTTTTTGGGGGTGGGTGGCTTGGTGGGGGGGTTGTTTTGGGTGGGGGGTGGCTTGCTGGGGGGGTTGTTTTGGGGGGGTGGCTTGGGGGGGGGTTGGGTGGGGGGTTGGCTTGGGGGTTGTTTTGGGTGGGTGGGGTGGCTTGGGGGGTTGTTTTGGGTGGGTGGGTGGCTTGGTGGGGGGGTTGTTTTGGGTGGCGGGGGGGAACGGGATTTTGGGTTCCAAAATCTGGTCACCCTACTTAAAGGGATCTCAGGAAGTAGAGAGGGGACAATTATCCACATAATTAACATGAAGGTCAGGGCCTAGCCAACCCATGCAGTAGAATGAGTTGGAAAACTGGATTGTACTACTTCAGTTTATAGGTGGGGGGTTCTTAATGCTCCACTATGTAAAGAAGACTATCAGAAAATAGGAACAAAAGACAGAGGGCTGAACTAGAAGCTTTCTCTGCTTTTTCTATTTTTCTGCTGATTGGCATTTTGGCCAGTGGCACAGCTAGGTAATTTTAGATCCTGGACTTAATGGTCTTATGTGCACCCATTCAGATGGCCATGTGTATTACTTCAGTTGTGAAATGCACACCTCAGATTTCTCTTCTCCCCCCTCCCCCGTTACTCTATACTTTGCAACTGCTTCTTCATGCTTGACACATTTGAACAAAAAAAACTGTTTATCAACCCTGTCTTTTTTTTTAAAAGAAAAAAAAACTTTGAGGGTATGCAGTTTTGCATGTTACTCACTTAAATGATAGCACCTTTGAGACAAAAGGAATAAATGGAGTTTGCTTTTGTTACTCTGCTGCCCTCATCACTGTTCACTGTCTGGGTGAACATTTGCACCCTCCCTAACTGCACCATTCATTCTGGCAGTCTGAAAGGTTTATTGCTTCCCAGTTTACAATTTACAACAGTTTACAGTCACTGCTTCCCTGTTTACATTTTATAACAGTTTACAGTAACTGCTTCTCAGTTTACAATTTTGTAGTCCATTTGGATCACTGCTTTTGTCCTTTCTTTCTCAACACCCACAGAGCATACCACTTGAGATAGGTTAACAAATTTAATAAAAGTGAAACTTTGCAGCAGTCTTCTCCATTAAACTTGCTTTTTATTGTGGATGCAGAGAGAATTCAATGAAAACACATACATTTACACATACACTCACTCATACTCACACACCTGCACACGCACACATAAAATGATGTATAAACAAAGATCGGTTCGGAGTGGACATAGTTGGGTCTTGCACTGCTGAGTCAACACAGATGTCACTACAAATACATCCTAGGCCACCACCAAAGACATGCACACCCCACCCTGCCCCAGGCACAAAGATCTTTCGCCTGCCCTCTGCTGGCTTGCATGGGGGGGACGGGACCCCAGAGAGATTCTTCCCAAGCCTCAGTACCCAAGAGAAAATGGAGGAGAGGAAAGGACAGGCCTGGTTTAAAGAAAGGATTCAGGTTGGGCTTGTTTTTAAAACTGCAAACAACACAATCGGGATTGGAATGTTTAAAAAGGCAGCCAGTGGACCAGTGACCAAGGAGCAGGAAGGTCATCACCACATGTAGGAATCATCGAACCTACAGGAAACAAAGAGAATCATGCAATCATAGAGTTGGAGGAAGAAGCAAAAGCACCATGTGCTTGAAATCTGAGCCCCAAAGGTAAGATCATCCACCACCCCACACAATCCAGAGCACTGGCAAATAACAAAAGGGAGGTGACTTAAATAACAGTTTCTAGCAATAATATAGTTTCTTATGCCTTTTAAGTTGTTATTCTTGTGCCTCTGAGCTAGGGTGGGCTCCTGAATAAATGCCATAAAATGCAAACATAGCCAAGCGTAAGATTAGTCAAGAACCACCACTCCCAACTCCATATTGTATATTTCCCATGTCTATCCTTTGCGTGCCTACAGTTCAGCTTGGGGAAATCAAGTGCCTCTAAACATATGCAGAACGCTATTTCCCTGTTGGTGAGTAATCTTGCAGTTCTCAGGCTAGAAGGCATTGCTCCTGGATCAGGTGGGATGGTTTCCAATCTCTTTTGATTTAACACATTAGGCACTAGGGATGCCTTTCCCCAACCCGGGAGGTTACATAAATAAAAGAAAATGTGTCTCTGATCATGTACAGAATGCTCTTCCTTTCCATTAAAGGATGGTGCTGGTGATTAGGAATACCTCAAGGTTAGAAAATGTGGCTTCTGGGCAAAATTGCTGGTAGAACTGAGCTGAAATTTCTGAGAAGAAATTTGTTTCTGAAAAAAACCTCTTGAGATTTTTCTTTTGTTCTCAAGTCCCTAGAAAAAGAAGACCACTTTGCAGACTTTTTCCACATGTTTTCCACAATTTTGGGTGGTTGCTGGCATTCACCCTCCCTCCGTAGCCTGCACACTCAATGCCCTAGAATAACGCTGGGTTTGGGGCATTGTGGGGGACGCAAAATGGTGGTCAGACTACCAGCAGAGCTATTGCTGCCACCTATGGCAATAGCAAAAAAAAGACAAACAGCTTGGGGGGGGGGGGGGAGTAAGAGGATGTGATACTGCCACTGCTTATGGCAAGCCCTACCCCTTCTCCTTAGAAAAATTCTGTATAAAGGTCCCACCTGCCAAGTTTGCTCACAAATTTCAAAAGGCCATTTGCATGCAGCTCTAGCTGGTGTTTTGCACTATATAAATTACTATGCCCTGCTCTGCTTGGACTCACCGTGATCTGCCATTGTGGTCACTGTTGCTACTACTGCTATCTCCAAAAATAAGATCTGTCATCATGGCCTCTGGGCTGGATCTTTTGCCATACCTTGTGGTGAAAAAGAAATGAGTGGACAACTTAGCTAGTGATATCCCATTTGTTCCTTGGAGAAAGCAAAAGGCTGCCCAGGCTTTTATTCCTCTTCCCACCCACCCTGCTATCTCCGATTTCAGCAGTTTCAAGACAGGATTCCCACAGGGAATTCATGGTTTAGTCATGGAACAGATTAACTAAGGAAAACAAGGAGAATACTCCTGAGCATGTGCAGATTGAATCCCTTACTACTAACCACCACCCACTTCTACACATTTGGGATTAGGAGCAAGGACTTTCAGATATGGAGTTCAATTAGACCTTAGCCCCAGTACTTTTCATTTAATATACTAAGGACTGGCCAAAAATATTTGGGAAAGTAACTCAAGTTCAAAACCTGAGTGTGCAAGCAATTCCTAGGTACTTGTCTGAATTTGAAGTATAGCCAACCTGAAATTTTTCAGAAGTCATTTTCTGAGAAGTCATTTCTGAAGTTTTTCTTTTTGTCACCATCCCCTCTCACCACTTTGCAGAATTTTCTCCAAATTTTCTCCACTATTTATTTTTAGTCACCATTCATAGAAAATGGTGGTCAAATTGCCAATACAGCTGCTGCTCTCACCACTTGCAGCAGTAACAATAACAACAACAAAGATAAATAGCCTGTGCTACTGGTAATGGTGAAGTACGTGACTTTTTAAATGCACAGCTTCAGGGAAAAGCCCTGCACTGGCTGCACGTTGGTGGCTGCATCGTGTAACCAATGCAGCGCCACCACACAGCCACCCCAGGGTAAAAAAGCCATATAGACAGCCCCCTAGTTAGCCAGGAAAGAACAGATTACCATAAATTGACAGATAGGACACCATATACTTCTGCTGCTCATTTTCAGGAATGCTTACAGAGGTGGACATTTATAAGTGGAACCTACAGGGGTTGTGCTTGGAGGGGGAAAGTTTCATCTAGTGGCTTCTGAAAGAGCAGATGCTCTGCTCTTCCATGGCATAACAAAGCCAGCTCCAGGCTCACAACTGAGGCAGACTGAAGTGGGGAGTTCAAGAGCGACACAAGGAACCAACCGAGAGAGGGAAGCCCTTGCTAATGGCCTCCCAGATCTGGTTTCCAGTTAGGTTTCTAAGAGACACTAGCTATTGGGTCCTTCCAGGCAGCCAACACTAATGGAGAAGGTGGCTAATCAGGCGTTTTACAGCTGGGTTCCTGGTTCACTCCCTAAAAAGCTGCAGGATTCAGCAGTCTCTGCCAACCAAGAACTATATTCTACATGCACAGTTGTGCAAGAACACAGAGGTCCCCAACAAGATAGCGATAGTTTTGTGTAGTTAATTATATTATTATTTTAAGTTAGGCTGACCATCTGAAAAGGAGGACAGGGCTCATGTAACTTTAACAGTTGTAGAGAAAAGGGAATTTCAGCCAGTGTCATTTGTATGCAATTAGTTCCTGGTGAAATTCCCTCTTCATCACAACAGTTAAAGTTGCAGGCACTATACTAGAGTGACCATATACAAAAGAAGGCAGGGCCCCTGCAACTTTAACAGTTGTGATGAAGAGGGAATATCACCAGGAACTAATTGCATACAAATGACACTGGCTGAAATTCCCTTTTCTTTACAACTGTTAAAGTTACATGAGCCCTGTCCTCCTTTTCAGATGGTCAGCCTACATAACAGATGGAAAGCTAAACAGTGCTATAGCCATAGGGCTTGTTTATACGCACTGTTTAGCTTGTTCTGGTTGCGTAGTGGGGCTGCATTGTTTATATGATGCAGCTGCCACTGTGCAGCCACATTGGGCTTCTACCCCCGAAACTGCATTTTTTCATAGTATTGATTTACCGTGATTTTTTAAGTTGCTCCAAGGTCACCACATTCTTTCCTCCATCTGTGGTGGTGCCCTTGCTTTGGGTTGAGCTAGTGGGCATTCTTGAGGATGGATTGATAGGTCTGGGTAAGCATGGGAAGGCAGGACAGAGGGCAGGCCAAATGCTGCCGGTGCCGTAGCTTTTCTGGTCAGATAGCCTGTACTCCTTCCTGTACTCCTTCCTGCTATCAGGATTTACTGTTCTAACCCCAGAGCTGCAATGCTGCGGGGTTTGTGGGAACCAAGCAGCAAAGCAGCATGTAAAGACACCCCCCAATCCAAGCTTGAAAACAGATGTAATATAAAAAGAGGAGTCATTGTGGCTTTGTTCCAGCATCACAACTAAGGACAGACATCCAAACTGGTAAAACAAATACTGTTTCAGCCATCCGTCTTGTCCCTCCTCACCCACATGCTCTGTGTGTGTGTGTGTGTTTTTTTTGGGGGGGGGGAGTCTGCTCTTCTCAACTTCATAGGAATGGCTTCTAGTACTCATAGCTATGTTCTACCTCCAGTATCAGAGGCAGTAAGCCTAAATACACTAATTGTTGAGGAACATGGGGCTGAGGGTGCTGTTGCACCATGCCCTGTTTGTAGGCCCCTAGTTGACAGCAGGTTGGCCACTGTATGAACAGAGTGCTGGACTAGATGGCCTCTTGGACTGATTCAGCATGGCTCTTCTTATGTTCTTATGTTGCATGCATAAGTCAGAACCAGCCTGTGCATGTATTCACTCAGCACAAAGAAGCACTCAGAAAAGCATCACTACCTCACCCTCAAACCCACTTCATGCCCCCACACACCTCTGCCTTGTCACCAAGTTAATGTAATGCCGAAGATCCGCAAAGTATTTGGCCATTTCATCAGCAGAAGCATCTGGTCCAGGACTTTCTGGCTTGGGAGGATAGGCGTCCACCAAGGTTCCCAGACAGAACAAGATGCACAGGGCCACAGCAATCACAAGAGGCCAGGGCTTCGTACAGGCAACCATCTAGGGGGAAATACATGAAAGGGGCAAGTAAGTAAAAACCTGGGTGAACAGCCTTAAGCTGCCAAGTGTCACCAGCTTAGCACTGTAACAGTGTCCACTGCTTCCAATCCTGTGCAGAAGAGCCAATATGTTCACGATCCTACACATGGCCAACTGGGTAAAATCTGGCAAGAGCATCAGCCTTACTTAAACTGCCTGGGAAAGAACACACAACCAGGCAGTTTGTGCGTGGACAAAACTGCCTCAATGCATGTCTCACTCCTGTGAAATGTTTGTTCTGCATCATACTGGGCTCACTGACAACCACCATAGATGAGGTTGGGGAAGCAGTAAGGTTTTCTGTTTCTTCCGCATCTGCTGATACTGCCCCGGTTAACAACATGAAACTGAGCTGCATGGGGTGGGATTGGGGGTGGAAGTGGAAATAAAGTGCTGATTATGAAGGAAATACACAGATAATGGGGAGAGAGGGGGTGTTGGGGTTACATGCGAGAGGCCCTGATTCAAATCCCAATTTGCCATATGCTTACTAGATATTTGTCTGAGCCACAGTTTCCTGTACAGCGTTTGGGAGACAGCAAAGTTCCTTTTCCCATGGATCAATCCCATACAGAACGGAAAAAGAGAAATCCATGCTAAGGAGATCAACGCAGCCTGTTGGACTAAAAAGAGCTGAAGATCCCTTACAAGGTCTGGAAAAGCCTTTTACCATAACCCAACGCTCACGGCCTGTGGGCCACATGCAGTTCCTCCCACCAGGCCTTAACCTTGACCCCTCTGCCCTATCCCATGGAGAATGGCTTCCCAGCACACTGATTTATTCATATGGAGAGTTCTTTTCCTGCTGCTGCCAGCAGTGAGGAAGCAGCAATCTGCATCAGGGCCGCTAGTAGAGAGGGTGGAGGCACACACACACAAACACACATGAATGCCAAGAGTTAACCCTAAAATGCAGCCAGAAGTGACAAAAGGTTAGTGCCTCTGAGCATGTTTAAAGTGCCTATGTCTCACAGCCAAACTCAGCGTGATGACAGCAGTTCAGTGCATGTAACGCCGATTTGACCCAATAACCGTGAAGAAAAATGATGTGGGGATTAGATTTTAAAAGCAAATAGGGATGTGCTTCTAAAGAAAGAGAAACTGAATTCTCCTCCCAGGGGCTCTTGGCTTGCCTCCCAGTACCTCCTCTGCTCAAGGGCTTTCTTTTTGGGTGAAAACCACCTGTAGCTAATGGAATGCAGGGAGCTAAGCCGGCAGGGGAGGGTTCTGCGCCTGCTTTTCAATCAGATCCCCCGCCCTCTTATTTCTACGCAATTAAACAAAGAACTGCCCCTCAAAGCACAGAACCACTGCCATCGTGTTTTACTTGGCCCGCCTCAGTAAGCACAAACTGCCCGCCGATATTAGAAATGGAGCATTGCTTCAGCCTGTCTCTTTTTCCCCAGTCCCTCCAACTTTTTGGAGGGGAAAAGAAGCAGAGCAGAGCAACGGCTCTCTATTCCCCACGGATTTTCTCTGACCCTGTTCCAGCTACTCACTGTGAAAAAGCAGTAGAAGGCTCAAAGCTGGATATCAAAGGGTCGGCAGAGACTCTCAGACAGCCCACTGTGATCTGCAAATTGCTGATGCCTCTGTCAGTAGCTCTCTCAACCCAGGGTTTATATCCTTGGAAAGTGGGTAAACTAAGGAGGGGGAGAGACTCCTCCCCTCTCTTCCCACTCATTCACCAACCCACCCATCATTTGTTGATCAATCCAATTCTCTATCAGCCTTGATTACTCCTCTAAGGAAACTCCATCATCTATGCCAAGGGAGCGGTGAGCAGAAGGGAGACAGTATGAACCAGTGGAGGAAAATGTTCCCGAGAATAAGCTTAGAGGCTTAAAAAGAATTGAAACTTTTGGTGACCACAAATGGGCTAGGGGATGATAGAAAATTTATATGTTCAGAAGGTTTTGTGGTGAACAGTGAAGATATATACTCTCAAAGTGTAAGAGTCACCCACTGAAGTTGGTAAGTTGCAAGTTTAGATGAAGAAGGAGGAGGAGGAGGTTTCATTCTCCCAGTGGCAGAAGTAACCTGCCGATCTCACTGCTGAGAAATGTATCAGGCACAAACATATTAAAGGGCTTGAAAGTACAGATTTAGAGTTAAAGGCAAATATTCCATTGCCCCGATAACCAGAAGTGAAAGTTTAATTTTCTGAAGGGGTAGCTGTATGTTGTAGCAAAAGCAACAAAGAGTCTTGGAACACCTTAAAGATTAATTATTGTATTTATTCTGGCATCCGCAACAGGCAATTGCTGTGTGGCATTCTAACGGTTTAAAAAAAGAGAAAGGGCGTGGTGTGACTACTCATGCTGGACGCTGCTGGTGCACCCCCACCCCCACTATCTGTTGCCGCTCTCTCCTGTGGTGTGTGGGTTTATGTAGTGGTGTCCAGGTTACATGACCGTGGTCTTGTACCCCAAAGTCCAGCCCTAGTGGAAGAAGACAGCATGCAGGCCTAAATCAACCAAAGCTCTGATGACAATTCTTATTAAGGGCGCACTTGGAGAAGGCTCCAAAGGTGGAGAAGAACCCCTCCGGAGCTTTCACAAACGATCTGGTTCCTTCCACATATGGTGTGCTCGAATAAAGAACTCTGGAGGCATTCAGAATAAGCTGGCTGTTCAGAATTTGAAGCTCTGCTGCTCTGATGTCTGGCTTGTATCGCATAGCTTGTATTACCGCATTAAATATCTGGCTTGTATTACATTTTCAGTTTCATTTCCAGGTGGACACTTTGCAAATGTTCCAAAATGGTTGTTCCTTGTTCACCTTGCTGCAGCTGTCTATCTATCTGTAAATTATATGGCCATTTGCAGAGTCTGAGGGTGCCAAACTGGGGGAAGGTGTTGGAGGTACGGTGGCAAGGTTGGAGCAGGATGTTTCCCATCGAACAGAGTTGCCAACCAACAGCGAAAAAATGAGCCAAGCTGGGTTTTTCTTAGCTTGTTTAGGGCAGGGGAGGGCAGATTTCAGTCTAGCAAAATCTACTCTGTGTTTTACCTGAACTCCAAGAGCCATCAACTGGAGCCAGTTGCCAAAGACACATGGTTAGAATTTAAGACCCGGGTGCCTCAGAGCAGCTGCTGAAAACAGGAAATCATTTTGACTACCAGAACTGAGCTGAACTCGCATTCCTTCTACACAAAAATCTATTCCTAGTCTCCCCAAGCTTTCTTCATTTGAGCAATCTTCGTGTTTTGCTGGGATCAATTGTCGGGAACCAGGAATCTTTGTCCAGGACTGGCGCCAAGGGTCGGGCACATGCTGAGAACCTACATCTCAACAGGAGGTCTACCGACAAGACTCCCTTGGGCCTGTTTCTCCTCTTCACCATTGCAACTTTGTGTACACCTTCCTCATTGGCTGCCTCTACAAGAGGCATTTAAAGCTCTTTCAAGGCGCATTAAAAAATTTACCGCTACAAGAACAGAGTGCAAATCGAGCGTAGAGGTGCGCTATCCCTCCGATTATGCGCATTATCGAATGCGCGTTAAACAGCGAGTTTTATTTTGCTCCACCCGTTAAAGCGCATTTTGACTATGTGAACAAGCGCTTATGCGCATTAACTACTTGTAAAGCGCATTTTGGTCATCCGTTAATGCGCTTCGCCGCCTCTCGCCGCCTCTCGTGCAGAGGTATTAGGCATAAATGCACTTCAGCGATTATGCACATAATCGCCTAACCAGGCGCAAAAGTGAATCCTTGTAGAGGGGACCTCATTCTAGCCCAGGCAATGGTGATGCTATGAAGGAGACACAGTAGATGCCACTGCCTACTTGCTCATTGTTTCTCTGTCTGGCAAGTAAGGAGGTGGTAGCAATGATGAGGAAGAGAAGGAGGAGGACCAAGAGCTGGTAACAATGGTGTTGAGAAGGTAGACTCACTGAGGCAGGAGGGCTCACTAACAGTGTCTTGCCAAAGGGTCCTCCAAAACCTGGACTCAGCACTGTGACTTCGTTAATAACTGCAATCATCCAAAAATCAATCAGCATATCCTGAGCTCCCTTTCATCGACTGCTTGTTTAGGAGCCAATTGTCAGAAAAGGAGGGGCAAGGCAGTTTCTCTCTCCTCAGGTGGATGGGTGTGTTTTCCTCTCCTAGTGCATTTTTATCTATCTGCACACCTTAGGTAGACAAACAGCTTTGTACTAGGATATACTCCAGATCCAGGGGGCTTTGCTCCAGATTTAGACCTCCATCACACCTACTTTTTCCCCCTGGTATGCCTCTGCACTTTTTTACCAGCATGTCAAGTTTATGACCCCTTTCACCTGAATAGCTGCTCTTTCACTCTTCAACTCCACCCCTTCTCTTTCTCCCTCCAGTCAGCTCCTGTCAGATGAGCACTTCAACCAGACCGCCTTTCTGCCAGGCAAAAATGGACAGACCCTTTAGTCTGGCTCTTTGGGGTCATCGAGGGAGTACAATTCTGTCTCTGCAGAAATTCAGGCACTGTATGATTTTAAAAAACATTTTCAAGCCTGGGATGCAAGGTTTGGGTTTTATATTGAGGCTTGGAGCCAGCTGCTGGGAAAGATCACTTTCCCCTGCCTAGACCTGATGCAATCCATTCAAGCCCCCAGTTCCTTTAAAACTACATAGAGGCTTAGGGCACATTAAATGCTCTTAGGGGAAAAATTCAGACTTTTAGCATTCTAGGAAAGGCTAGGGAAGAGGCGGAGTGTCGGCAGAACAGGCATGGCGTCATGTGAGTACTGTGCTGCAAATCCGCACACCAGGCATGGCGAGAGTGCACTAAATCGCTGGTGTAATGGAGCTCTTACTCTGGCCTCCTCCCCTAAGACCAATCCAGGTGTCCAGGACGTTTCTGGTCGGTGGTTTCCGGTTAACGCTATCTGTCAGGATTTCCAGTTCTCACTATTCACAAGTTCTAAAACTGTTACAGATCACAAGGTTTTCTTTAAGTCACTCGAGGAAACAGCCTCCGTTTCACAAAAAGGGGTACTTTGCGCATGACCCAGAAGCACAATGGGGGCTGTGCAACTGAATTCCGTTTATTGATAACATAACGCGATGTGACAATTATTTTAACAAAGAAAATAAAACACAAAAATGCATCGTAGAACAGTAGATGCAATACCCAAAAACAAAATCTGTCTTCAGAGGCAGCCCAATGTGTAACGGATTGTAGTCTAAACTGGAGTTTACCAGAGCATGGATCACTGAGACAGTTAAACACAATTATCCATGCTCTGATAACCTCCATATTCGACTACTGTAAAGCATTATGCATAGAGCTGCCTCTGAAGATGGTTCAGAAACTGCTGTTAGTTGAGAATATGACTGCTAGATTGCTAAACAGAACCAAGGGTTGTGATCATATTGTTCCCGTGCTTCACCAACTGCGCATGTTCCTGGTTGAATTCTGGTACCAATTCAACGTATTGGTTTTGATTTTATTTTTTTTAAAGCATTTCACAACTAAAGTCCATAGTAGTTGTCTCCCAATGTGCTTCCCCATACTCTGAAATCATAATTAGAGGCCCATTTCCAGATTTCCTGCCAGGTTACTAGAGAAGGGCCCTTTTCAGTGATGGTGTCCTAGCATTGGAACACTCCCCCAGAGAGGCTCACCAGATACCAATTTTGAAATAATTTTGCCAGCAGGAAAAAAAAAACCATTTTAATTTTCCCACTCTTTTAAACTATTGATGTTTTGCCTTATTCTGCCTTTATTTTATGCTAAAGCTGCTTTTATAGATTTGCATGTGTATGTAGTATGTGTCCGTGTGTGTGGACAGATAGAGTTTAATTGTGTTTTTAATATTTTATTGCAAGTCATACTGATAATTTGATTGAAGGCAGGGTGTAAATGCTATGAATAAATGCATACATAGCCAAGATTTTCTAAAACAGTTAATCAATGCTGATTTATGTTACAATTGCTATAAATTGGAGCAACTTCATAGATTGCAAACTTGTATTTATCATTCAGAAGAAATTCGATTTGGGGGGGGTTCGACATGTTAATCTCTTGCAGAAATAAGAACAAAAGAGTATTGGGGGCTTTAAAGACTAACACATATATTGTGGTATAAGCTTTCATAGGCTAGAATCCACTTTGTCAGATACATTCAATTTTCTAATTAACAAAAACCTTATCCAACAAAGGAACCAATAATTACTTCCCGGGAATTGCCGATAAGTAAATAATGTGGAAGTTCCTTTACAACATATCATCCACAAATAGAGAATCTGGTCTCTGTACTTAGTCTTACGATCTCAGTCTCCTAGGGCCAACATTTGCCTAGTCTGCAGGCATAAAACCGTAGTGTAAGCCTGTTTCTTCCCTTGCATAGTATAAGGTATGTCAAATAATTTTCACAACCAGAGTCTGATCAATCTCTACTATGAAGGAAAAACTGGATGTTCAAACTAGCATTGGATCAGATTGAGCACTAATACATTGGAGTCTGTTTTTCATTTGACATTTTGCAACAAAGAACCCCTTAGAAATCAGAAAAAAATGCACAAATGCAAACAACAAAGAATATTGATGCAGATAGAAGCTCAGATAAACACATCTTTGGAAGTTTATTATCATCAGTGATAATAAATGAATTATTTCAGCCAAGAACTCAAGAAAATAGAACATACTTTCAAGACAAAGATAATAATAAACATGTTAAGGAGGCTTGATTTGGACAACCTCTAATTCATGTAGGTTTCCATAGCGCCAAACATTTGCCCTATGCAACTTACATAGAGTAGGATCATAGCTCATAGGTAGAGTATATACTTGCATGCAAAAGGTACCAGGTTTGATCCCTGGCATTTCCAAGCAGAACTGGAAAAAACTCTTATCTAAAACTCTGGTAAGCTGCTGCCAGTCAGTGTAGAAAATACTGAGCTAGATGGGATAAAAGTTTGACTAGGATGGTTCCAGACAGATGGCTCCTAGCGCTACCCATCAGAAGGCTTTGTGCTGCTATTTGGTATATTCCTTCTTAACCAATTTCCTGGAAATTAAAATAATGGAAGAAGTGGGGGAGGACAAGATTATTCCAAGTGGAAGACAAGAGGGTTACCTATACGGTGTCGGGTTGCTGCCACCTTAAGCAACCCCTCCCCCCCGCCATCTGCCCAGGTGGACAGCAACCTATCAGGACACCATCAGCCTGGGAACACCTCTGCCGTGACTCCGGAGTGAGAATAAACGGTGGATGCGCCATACTCACCTCGCTCCAGAGGGAAAAGTCGCAGATTCGTGGAAAGCCCCGCGATGACTGTGAGGTGGCTGCTGACTAAAATCAATGTGCAGTGCCACCTCTCAGCCACCGTGGGGCTTTCAGACCATCTAGGCAGCATGAAGAACATCTGAACCACCACCATAAAATGCCATGAGTATGGTACGGGAACTTCATTATAATACTGGAAGCACCACAGTATAAGGCAGCTTCCTATATTTTTATGTATGTTGGCCAGGCACCATACAGTCTCCAATATAGGGTTTTCTCCCGCCCCTGTAAACCTAAACAAAGCTTCTGAACTACCCATTGACATGAGCTCAACTGGATGTACAAGAAACTTATTCATATATTTCCCACTCTCATATGCCACCTCAAAGAATTCCCCATATTGGGAGTGCATGGTTCTTGGGCTTTACAAGGAAGTGCAATTGAAGGGCTTCACTTGTCCACAGCACTATGTTTTACACACTATGTTGTGTAAACTCTGTAATGGAATTTTATTATAGAGTCTCTGTACGTCATGGATTTTTACTGTGAGGTCAGTGTATGTGCTGGAATGTTACTGATAAGCCTGTGGGCTCCATCACATCTCCTTTTTTTCCTGGTATGCACCCACGATTTTGACCTCCATTTCATTAGTGAAGCATGCTCTGGCACCTTTCATGATTGCCACTGTTGTTTGTTCTCCTGCTATTGCACCTGCCCCACCCTTTCTCTTTCTCCCTACAGTTCATTGGTTCTTGTCAGGTGAAGCACATGGTTGCCTTCCCCCCTTTGCTCTGGTTTTGGTATCTACAGTTTTACCAATTCAGCATTTAATCGGCTGGGCGCCATTTCTGTGGGCAATGAGGGTGGGGTTGGAGCAGCAAAAGTCCATTCGACCAGCTCAGCACAAGTCTGTTCGTTCAACCAACAAACTCAGAAAGCTGTAGGAGAACCGCCCTGCCCTCCTCTGTCACCAGCAGGACCACCCCCAACAAAAGCAACATAGCATGAGGATGACAATTCACGGAATGGAAGGGTGCTTTTATTTTGTGTGGAGAAAATAAATCACACTTTCCCCACCCTAGAAAAAGACAGAAAATGGAGGCGAAGAGGCAAGATGACTGCAGGACAGGTACGACGTCATCTGAGTATCACGTTTCAAAAAGGTAAACCAGGCAAGACGAGGGTGCGATAAAATGCTGGTGTGATGGAGCCTTGAGTATGTGAAGGGGCTGTGCCTGTGGAAAACTCCCAAAGTGCTGAGCCAGCATGAAACTTAGATAAGGGGTAGAAGTAGTCAGGGCAAGCGTAGTAGTAGTAACTTAGTTTTATCAGTATAGCTGCTAGAGGACTTATCAAAGTAGTAAGATGATCAATGACGACATTTAACCTATATATGTTACAAGCTGAGGCTGGGTGGTAGTCTTCTCTTCCGGCATGTTGAGGGGCTCCATTGCAGCGTGTGTTTTCTGTCTTGCTGCAATAAAAGCCATTTGCAAGAGAAAGCAACCTGAGTCGTGTTCGGTTTTCAGAAATTCCACAACAAATCGTTGCTAGATGCCCTGGGAAAATACTTATATTGTCAAATGTTTATATTGTAATATCCACTCCTAATAGCAACTTGAGAGGTTGTGATTTGAATGGCGTGGGGAAAGGGGAAAGTACCCCCCTCCAGTTCCCCCCCCTGCACTGCCGCCCCACAGCTGCTTTAGAGAGAGAGAGAAGATCATGAATCTTTCATATCATGCATGGTTTGGCCAAAAGAGATAGACTACTGAAAACTGGTTATAGCTTTATAGAATCTAGTTAATTAATCTGCCACCAGATAGGGTAGTCCTCTGTTTGAAGGGCTGACAGAGAAGAATTCTGTGTCAGAAGGTGTCCTCTATTTGAAGTGCTGTCAGGTTCAAGTCCAGTTTAAAGATAAAGAACTCTAAGAAGGGAGAACAGAGCTTTGGTCGCTCATCCACAGTTAGTACTGCCTCTAGACAAGGAGATGGAGCAGGCACAAGGTCACCTGGTCATAGGCCCCCTCTAGAAGAGGTTGGTTTTATGCCTGATTCTCCAAATCTGTGCATTAACTTACAGTCCAGTTTACGCCTAATACCTATATATGAGAGGCGTGGAGGCGAATTATGGGCTCCATACAATGCACTTTAAAGTTGTTTACATGCGTTTAATCGCATTATCAATTACGCATATAGCGATGCTCGAATGGGGAAATGTTGACGAAAGCACTGCCCTGTTTCCTGGTGGAACTGCCCCCTCAGTTTCCCACCGATTGTTAACCCTGCCCACCTGAATCTCCCATCTTTGGTTACCTGGGTTACCTGCCATTGGTCACCTGGTTCACCTCTTCCTTTGTGCCCGATTGCCATTTGTAGTAGTCCCGCCCTCCACAACTGCTCAGGAATAAATGGAAATACAAGCCTATGGCTTCGGACAGGCTCTTACAGGATGTCTTGCCCACCTCTTTCTGATTCCTCCGGCCACGCTTTCCTTTGCAATTGGCTTCTTCCCTCCTTTAAGCAACATTTGTAGAATAAAGATATTCCAGTTGTATCTCAGTAATAACTTGTCTTTCTGGTGATCGGCAACATACACACAAAACATACGCACATACGCACGCCTCCTGGGGAGGAATTCCCCCCACCTGCTCAGGAGTAAACGGAAATGCAAGCCTATGGATATATGCCAGAGCAGCAGTACCCGCGACTGGCGGTGCTTGGGCCCAGCTTGTATGGGATGGGCCGGTAGAAACCCCCGTGGGACACTCCCCCCCAATGCTAGCTCCAGACGCCCCTTATCTCCCCCTGCTTCGCAATCTCCTACTAAGCACATCTGCCACTTCAAGGGCAAATTTTTGTGTAGCCATTCCGTTACAATGTTGCATTTCGCACTGATGACCCAGTTCCATAAAAATTTCCCATTATTCTGCCTGTCTCTGAACACCGAGATGCCAGCACAGTTTGGTTCTGGAATGCCCAATGCTGAGCGGTCCAGAGGGCAACCTCACCATCCCAGCAGGTCTCTGCATCGCAGAGGTGGGTTACTGGGCAGGCAGGAGGACTGGGTGTTGCCCCCCCAAAAAACCCCTGGCTGGCACTGATGTCTCTTTGCCCCTCTTCCCCTGGCCCCTCTTCCACACATAGTGTGGCTGCTGTTATTCCGCCTAGCTGTACTCAATAGACAGAATGGTCAGTTGCAGCTGCACCTCCATGGTTCGGAGCACTCATTGCATGTCCTTCAACGTCGAATGAGGAGGCTCGAGTGTATTGTCCGGCATGCCAACTGGCAGTGCCATTAGAATGACCGGGCAGGGACCGCCCCAACGTGTGAGCAGCGGCTGTGATGTGGTGTCTGTGGACCGACATTCCTTCCCATGCAACTGTTGCAATTTGTCTATGGTTCGCCGCGTTCCGCCCATTCCTGTGTTCCCAACCTGCGCTGTGCCTTTCTGATTCCACCCACGCTTTGCAATGGGCTTGTGCCCACCTGTAACCATTTGTAGAATAAAGATATTGCAGTGGTATCTCGGTACTAAATACACCAGACACACACACACACACAACTTCCCAGTAAAACAATGACAGAAGGGAGCGAGGAGGACGGTTTGCCTTAGCGGATCTCAAATTATGCGCACATCCTTATTCCAACTCCCTTGCTTCCTGTAGAACTAGTTCCATGTGAGTAGTCCCGCGTCTCGACGAAAGAAAGATTCCAGAGGGATTTTAAAAGAAACTTTACTTTAAATACAGGTATGGTCAGCCATTACTAAACAGTCCATCAGATGGAGAAGAAGGAAGTAGGGAGGGAGGAGACAGGAAATGACAAAGCACAACTGTGGGAAGTGTTCCTGGTGAAGGGGCAGTTCTTCATGCATGACATCACCACCACAGTCCGCCCACTATCATCGTTAATGCGAATGCTCAGAAGTTGATTACACTAACATAAGGCACTTTAACTTTGGAGAAAATTAAAAGTCGCTCTTTAAAGCAAATTCGAAAAAGCGCATTAACGAGGATAAAAATCGGCTGCACGCCTGATTTGCGCTTCATTCTTATAGAGGTAAAACAGTTAATGCGCCGTGCATGAGCCTTAAATCAATCGTCTAGAGGAACCCCCAGTTTTCCAACTATGGTGGGATATTATATTGCTATTTAAATTGTACTAATTATTTCCAAGTTTCCAAATGATGCTCCAGGAAATTATTTGGAGTCCAGGTCACCAAAGTTTCAGGACCGTTGTACTGCCTCTCCCCCTTAGTCACGCTGCCTGTGATGCAATCAAGCAGCCGTACTCTGACTCAGTTTCAAATACAAACCACGAGCTGCAGGGAGAACAGCTTCCAAGTCTTTCTTCAGGGGAGGTGAAATGAGCTAATTCTCTCTTTTTTTCAGAGTAGACCTACAAAGCTGAGCGCAGTGGGGGAGTAAAGTCTATTTTGGAGGAAACACAGACCTCTCTTCCTAAACATTGCCAGCCACAGTGTAAGGGTCAGTGGCTTTTTGCGCCCCCCCCCCTCTTTTTTTCCTTCCTAAATTTCCTTTTCTTTTTTCTTCCTTTCTCCCCTTGATTCCAATATTAGGGGGAATAATTATACCAGCTCCAGGGCTGACATCATTTCTTCTCAGTTCCATGGTGTGTCCAGAGAATGAGGGGCCATTGGATCCAGCAGATCCGAAGCGTCCCTCAATCTGCCCCTGACACGTTTTTGGAGTGCCCACTGTTTGTCCTTACTGCTGTTTTAGGATTTCCAATGGGGCAGCCACAGTGGCAGGAAACTCTGCCTCTGTCCACTGAGAATCTCCATCAGTGGACTGCATAGAACACAAAGAGCTTCTTTAAATGCACTCATTTTATAGCACACTCATGACTGGCCGTTCACGGAAGTTTGCGGGTCATTTTGACAACACCATCAGTCTCCTGCTCCATTTCCCAGTTTTAGTGTTGAAAAGTAAGCCTCAGAAAATCCAACTCTTCTGAAATAAGTCAGGATTTGTCAGGATTCCCTGTTGTGCGCAGATGAAGTTGCGCTATAAAACGCCCACTGAAAGCACTGTTCCCATTGAACTGTATGGGCCATGTAGTCACTGCTCTCTTCCTTGTGTAATTTCAACTTGTTGCAAATGTGGAAGAGAAGCAGGAAGCAGAGTCACAGTTAGGAAACACGCTTTTTCCCCATCTGAAGAAGCCCATTGAATTTTACCCTGCCCTTCTAATGCAGATACATTTCTGGTCCCACCCACCTCATCCCCTTTTTAACACCAAGGCTGATGAAGAGTTCTGGTGAACTTGAAACCATACACAATCACTGGTGTCCTTTCAGTTGGTCCTAATAAAAGTTTTGCCCAACTGTGAATTACTCAGGGTGTCTTACATTCATTAAAACTGAGATGCTGAATCTCTTTCAGCCCAAGGGCCGAATTCCATTCTTGGGGGCCGCATTCCAGTGGGGGGGGGGGGGACAGAAGGCAAAAGAGGTGGGGCAAAAGGGGCATGAACAAAATCCCCAAAATACCAGTATATTTTCGCTTAAAACTTTTAGCGCCAGCTTTAAGAAAGCCTTAAGAAAGCCATTTCAAAGAGGAGAAAAAACTGCACAAAAGCCCCAAACCCACCAAACGATTGTTGATCTGGGGAAGGGATGGGCCATGGGGAAAGGGTGTGGGCATTCAGGTTTGGCCCCCAGTCTGAAGTTCTATACCCCTGCATTACAATCACAATGTCATACAACAGCATCAAATAAAATGCAGCAGAGGCCGGCATAATTGATAAAACATAATCGGCTGATAAAACATCATCTACCTGGTAAGCTAAAAGCCTGTTGGAATTTTTTTAAAGGCTTCACCAACAGGCAGAAGAAAGCCAGAGAGAAGCTGCCTGAATTTCATGAGGCAAAGGGTTTCACAATATCGGGGTAGCTACCAAGAAGATCCTATCTCTTGTCCCTACCAAACATGCTTCCACCATAGGTGAGAAGCAGAGAAATGAGCTGACACTCTGCTACGGGAGGAGGCATTGCACAGGCATCCTGCTGGACCCAAAACATTTAGGGCTTTAAAGGTAATTGCAATGGAATCTGAAGAGAATTGATGCTGGTTCTTTTTACTGTGCTGGAATGTACATGAACATCTTTGTGGCTATAGCTGTTTTATATTCAACTTTTAAAATTATTTGCTCTGAGTACAAAAGAAAAAAAAATGTTTGCCCATATGGAGTAGCAGAACGTGATTAAAACCATTTTTGTGATTTTAAAATAAATTAACAGGGAAGTGTGAGGTCCCAAGTTTAGGAGGTTGGTATATTTAAAAAAGCAAACCTGCTTGAGCCCCGCTTCTCACGCATCCATAAAAAACCTCAAATATACATAGAACTTTACATTCACGTATTTTTTCACATCACAGTATGCAACTATATACATCAACAAGCAGCCAATTGCCCCCTCCCACTCCTGTTAATTAGAAAGATGGATGATTTGTTAATTACTCATTGCTTTGCTGTCCAACCTCTCATTAACACTCTGATTGCATCAGAGACATTTATCTGGACCTGATCAATAGTCATCCAAATCCCCACTTTATAGACTGATTAGTTGCCCTTTTGTGGTTTCTTTTCATTAAAAACTGCAACTTGAGTGACTAATATTTTGAGTTTTTAGCATTGCAAGTCATGGGGGCAAATCCTGCATCATCCTATAATCCTGGGGCTCTCTGGGAGTTCACCCAGAGTGAGACTTGAGCCACTGAGTCACTGATCTCCCCTTCTTTCTAATTTCTCTGGAAGACCATCTTCTTTAGCTCACAAACACTCATACACAGAGAGCATCTGGTAATGTTAGGCTGTACCATGCTGCTGTCTGATATTTGAAGACATAGTCCTTCCTATGCGATTCAACTCGGATGGTGCGGAGTGAGTCATATTTGGGGAGGATTATATTTTTCTAGTATATCTTAATCAAAAGAACAACCCACTCTTGTTGCTTTGAAATCAGTGCTGAACAGGCTGCCACAGAACAAACAAATACATAAAAACATGCTGAATCAGACCAAAGGCCTATCTTGTCCATCATTCTTCCCACACAGTGCCTGTGGGAAGCCTGCAAGAAGGACATGAGTGCAACAGCACCCTCCTGCCTGTGCTTTCCAGCAACCAGTATACAGAGGCATGCTGCCTCTGACTACAGCACAGAGTGAGGTGGAGAAGAACCTCCAGGAATAGCAAGCAGGGAGAGGACCTTGGTGAGATAAAAGGTGTGTTTGGTGGTGGCTATAGGATTTTGGGAGGCCTTGGGTATGACAGAAACAGTGAGGGGCCTAACTTGGAAGAGGAAGGGCATGCAAACCGAGAGTTCTCTTATATTGCATCAAGCCTTGGATACTTCGTGAAAAGTGGAAACGGTAGCAGAGTTGATACCAGATGAGCCTTCTGCTGGTCTTGGACTTTGGCAAACGCCCAACCATGCCACCTTCTAGAGATGGCCCTCAAGGTGAAATGTTGGAGCATATCCCACCACCACCCTCACGTGGTTACAAGAGGCATAGATTTAAGTCAGCTTCCTAGCCCAAACATTGTTTTTTAAAAAAAACAAAACATTGTTCAAATTCCCACTGACAGAACAGGAAGAGCAGGAGTTCATCCTACCTGAGATCAGTTTCAGAGTTTGAAATGTGTCAGCAGATTCTGTATTGCCTACAGTGGTCACTGGCCATGTGTCCTACTTTATGGACAGTCCTCTATTTGAAGAGGTGTTCAGATTAAGATTAAAAAAAACCCACATGAACAGAGAGCACTGAAAGACCTTGAAATTGGCCATCAATAGTGAGTACCTAGGCATCAGACTGAGCAGGCATATGGACCACTTGGTCCCTGTCTCCCCTATGGGAAGATGTCATATTTTTATTGAAATCGTAATGATTTCCAAATTTGCATCTCTACCTATAAATTAGCATATGCAAATTGTATGCGAACCTGTCTCTTTGTGGTGATGGGTTTCCTTTTTTACAGCCATGTATAAGGGGACTCAACTAAATTTTATTTTCTGCAGCCTAAGCGTGTCCAGTTCTTTCAGGATTTGCTGTTACGATAAGCCTGGTTTCACAGACATCATTAGTAGTGGGCCACGATTCGAGTCAGGCCACGCGCGCATAAGTCCCCTGAATGGAAGGATTGCCCCGCAGGTTCTCATACCCACTTTCTCCTTTCATTTCCACCACTATCATTCTGAATACTTTAAATTCAATATTGTTCTCCCTCTTATAAAGGCCCCAGGGTTCTTTTCAAAAGGCAGAGATGGTCCAAGCCACATTGATAGATTGAAAGCCAGTCTTGTAGGCAAGATGCGTTATCCAGAGAGAGACAAGGCCCCATCTGACAAATCCTATCATGGATATCACTTACTGCTCAAAACAGCCCTGACAAATCCATTCCTCAGCAGCCCCCCGCCAAAATAAATAAAATGCGCACTTAGTTGTAGTCATAACCTGCCGCTGAACTCATCCCCGTCTGGTCTAATGGCTCCAGTTGCAGAAGGAAGATGGAATGCTGCGATGGTCTTACACGTCAGCAGCCCCCAAAAGTCAAACTGATGAATGGGACAAGGCGGTGCTGAAGTGAATCAGGCTGAGTAAAATTGCGAGCAAACATGCGCTCCAGGAGGTTTTGGTTTTTTTAATGCCTTGTTTCCAAGCCCATGAAAGTCTCAGAAAAGAGGGAGCATTGCTAAAGTTGAAATAGGTATTTCCCTCTGTGGAAGGCCTGCATTTGCTGGTCCAGATTTCAGTTCTAAAGTCTGGGCTTTATTTGAACTGGGGCTTGGCAGGGCTCATGCCTAGATGGGGTGTTCAATAAAGTCAAGCCTGGACGTTGGAACAGAACTCCATGGACCATGATCCAATTACCACCCAGAGAGTGGCAGGTGATAAGGGCAAGAGAAGCAACCCCCATTTTTTTCCTGTAGTCATGATTGTGCAATGATTTAAGAGAGTCAAAACTGCATACACTCAGATGATGATGATGATGATGATGATGATGATGATGATGATGATATCAGGGTTAGCAAACAATTCTGTTGCTGTTCTAACATATCAGAAATGTAGAAACAGGTGTAAAGCATGGAGTGGGGGTGGGTAAAAGAAAAATGTTAGTTGTGTGCTTCACAACTGAAATCATACACATGGGTATCTAAAGGGGATCCCCATAAGACTGTTAAGTCCAGGGTCTAAAATTACCTACCTGCACCACTAATGGGAGGGGGCTATTGCACACCTGCTCGTGGTTTCCCATGAGCATCTACTTTGCCCCAGTGCAAACAGAATGCTGTCCTAGATAGACCTTTGGTCTGGTCCAACAGGGCTCTTGTTATGCTCTTAACATCTAAAGGGGGAGCTTAGGGGGAAAATAAATTATATTTTTAGCTCTGTTGAACTTTCTCCAGTGAGTTTAGTGGTAGTAATCAGAAAAGACCAGGGTCAGAAAAGAAATTTGAAAGATTTATCTATTCATAAGTGGTAAAACTCATTCATACATAGCGCACTTTTATTTCCATAATTTCTTATGCATTGTCCCCTCATCTCATAGACCTGATTCTCTGTTTATGTACTGTGATTTAAATAAATCTTTCAAATAGTCTCAGGTCATCTCTGGTTTCACCCTCTTGCCCAGTGGGGCAAAGAACAAACATCATTTTCACTAGGTACATACAGTTGTCTGCACATAGGCTGTCCTGCCGGGAATCCTGATTACACAAAACATAAGAACATAAGAAGAGCCATGCAAGATCAGACCAAGGGTCCATCTAGTCTGGCACTCTGTTCACACAGTGGCCAACCAGCTGTCGACCACAGACCCACAAACAGGACACAGTGCAACAGCACCCTTCCATCCATGTTCCCCAGCAATTGGTATATATAGGCTTACTGCCTCTGATACTGGAGGTAGCACATGGCCATCAGGACTAGTAGCCATTGTTTCCTGGTTGTACATACACCTCTACATGCACAGGCTCCCTTTTTCAAATGACGTGCCAAATGTGTGACAGCAGGAGATGCGGTCAGGAGGCCCAGTCTTAGGTTCCCCTCTACAAGAGTTCGCTTTGATGCCCGATTCTCCTATTATGTGCATCTCCTGACAATCGCATTTATGCCTAATACCTACACACGAGAGCCGTTGAAGCGCAGGACAGGTTCTATGCAAGGCAATGTAAAAGTTGTTTACATGCGGACAATCGCATGCAAATGTTGCTGAAAGTATTGCACTTTGTCCTGGAAAAACTGCCCAAACAGGTTCCCTCCCTTTATTCTCCCCGCCCACCAGAATCTCCCGCCTTTGGTTACCTGGGTTACCTGCCGGTAATGACCTGGTTAACCTGTTCAGCTACCTCTCTCCCCTCCCATTTCGCCCGAAGTTGTCCCCCCTCCCAGAACTGCTCAGGAGTAAATGGGAATGTACCTCATAAGTTTCCCCCTCCAGCACCCTTTGAAAACTTATTTTTAGTCAGGGCTGCCTCTCTCCTCCCCCGCTTTGCCTGATTGCCATTTCAAGTGAACTGCTCAAGAGTAAATGGGAATGTGCCTCTCACACACGCACACCAAAATAGACAGGGGGATGCTGCTTCATTCCTTCCCCCTCCTCTTCCCAGCGAGCTCAACTGTTGTAAAACATACATACATACATACATACACACACACACACACACACAAACACAGAGTTCATGTCAGGAACCCAGCAAGAAGCGAGGGGACGATATGTCTAAGCTGATCGCTAATTATACGCACATCCGCACATCCTTCCTACCCCCTTTGCTTCTCGTGAAACCACCTCCATCTGGCCCCATGTCTCCATGTAAATAATATTCCATCAAGGTACTTAAAAGAAACTTTATTTTCGGTTCACGTTGGGTCTCCTCTTCCTGGAGCTTCCATCCAGAGAGACGGAGAACAAGGAGGAAGTTGCCAGGAGGAGACAGGAAATAAAACTAAATGAAAAAGTGGGAGGTTTTCCCAGCAAAGGGGCAGTTCTATGCAATGACATCACGACCACAGTCTGCCCAGTCTGCCCACAGCAATTGTTTACACAGACATAAGACGCTCTTACTCCCACGGTAAATAAAACTCGCTATTTAACGTGAATTCGAAAATGTTCATAATAGGAGATAAAAAGCGCCTGTACTCCTCATCTGCACTCTGCTCTTGTAGAGGGAAAATCAGTGATGCGCCTTGAAAGAGCTTTAAATCGCTGTTGTAGAGGCAGCCTTATACAATTACAGCCCACTCTGTGCATTGAGTGTACACATGGAAGGGATATTTCGAACAGTTTTGTATTGCATGCTGAATAATAATAATATATTTATTTATTTCTTACCTGCCTCTCCCTCCGGATCGAGGCAAGGAACAACATCAAATACAAATACATAAAACTGATTAAAACATATAAAACTAATACATTATTAAAATAATTATGAAACTCTTAAAATTCAGCTAGGTAGGCCTGCCGGAAGAGATCAGTCTTTATGGCTCTCTTAAAGTCAAAAGGTTGTTAAGTTGACGAATCTCTTCTGGCATGTCATACCCTTTTTCCTGGCCAGGCCTCGCTCCTAGGAAGTGAGTTGCATATTCTGTGTAGTCTATCTGTTCCCTTCACCCACCCAGAATCTGAATTTAAATATTAATTGGGTATGTTACTTGTAGTCGTAGGTGTAGTAACCCAGCTCTGGTGCATGATGTTATGCATGACTTGCCTGTCTCTCATTGCTCCACCCTTGAAGGCAAGCAGGTCTGATCAAGTTACCGAGATAGGAGGTTATATATTTGAAAAAGAAGTGGGACGGGAGGCTTTGATGTGGAAAAAACAAAAACCACGCAACCACTCACTTTCTCTCTTCTTAGGGTTCTGTCAAACACCTGCATAACAATTACATGCCTTAGCCAGGCAGCTCTGTGCGCTTAGTGCTGTGTTGAACTCTGATATGCCTTGAACCAAGGATATCAAACCTCTTCCAGTCTTTGAGTCAAATTCCAGTTCAGAGAAGCTCCCAGGGGCTACATTCCAGTGGTAGGCAGAGCCAAAACCAAAAAAATATATACCAGCTTGTAATACCTGAAATCTCTTAGTGCCAGTAACTAAGCCTTAGTTAGAAGATGCATTTCAACTTTTAGGATGGGGAGGGGAGACTGCAAAAGAGCCAGGAAACAATTGGTAACTTGGGGCAGGAAGTGTTGCCTTCCGGGGAACCCCAGAGAGCTGCATTTGGCCCACAGGCCTGAGGTACTGTGCCCCTGCCTTGAACACCTAAGTCATAAGTCCTGCTGGCACCAAGACAAGCAATGAAAAAATGTGTCAGCCACAAGCATGATGTACACATGCAGCAGAAGAAGGGGGTGGAGTCCAGAGATGATAGAGTCCTGAGGTGGTAGAATGGACTGTACCACTTCAGATTCAGAATGAAAATGGGGGGGGGGGTCACATTTTTCAATTCTCCTGTATGTTAAAAAAAATGTTTTTTTTAAATCCCTGCCATCTAAATTAGTGGTTCTAGTGTCACAGGACTGTGGAGTGTGAAAGTTTGCCAGCTATTGCAGCCACAGGAGAAAAAGTGGAGTATGGGTAGTGGTAGAGAAGTAGCCAGTGTAGAAGATTTACGTGAGAAGATCCTAGAAATAAATTGGAGGGGACAGTTGTTTTGAAATGTAATATAATTTTGGAGGGCAAGCAATGGCATGTAGGAATAGGGATAAATGGTGCAAAGCTGTGGAATGGAGCTCAGGCCCAGGGACGGGGAGAGCTGATGACTGCTGGTAGCTGTGGCGTTGAAGAAAGGGTTTTGCCAAGTGAGATGTGGAAAAGTGGCACACTGGTGTTTGATAGTGAGGGATATTTCTTAGAGGTTATCCATCTGAATTATAACTTGTCCTCCTCCCACTTAAAAAATGCGACATTTTTTTGTCCATGTAAAATTATAATTGTAGCCCAAGAGGATTTAAGTGCCGGCTTGGCAAGTGGGGGGAACACACATCACCTGACGTTGCTTATACACCACCTATCTCTGTTTGGTACTGAGTGCAGAATCTAGCACCCTGAAAATCTCAGTTTTTCATTTTGAAAAAGCAAGTTTGTAGTCCTTATGCACCTGCTATTAAAATGGATGATTCTGCACTGACAGAATGGCTTGTAGCAAACTTTCCTTAGATCTCATCCTGCACGATGCCTGTTCTCAATCAAAGTGAAATCACACTCATTGTACTGTGGAACTACAAACATTGCGAGCTCATTATCCAAATAATTAATACTTCTTTGTAGATTCCCCTTTCTTACTCGCCTTGGAAAGGCATGAAACTGCCAGACATTTTCCTCCAAGAATACCACTCACCGCTGCAAAGTGACCCTCCTTTCACCTGGGAAAAAACTCACATGCACAGCAAGGGGGGATTATGCTCCTACAGCCATAGGCAATGGAGATGTGCATGAGCTTCCGAATCATCGGAGTCACAGAATTACCTATAAAGCAAGCTCAGCTGCCTGCATACTCACCCATGTATTCTTGGCTGCTCACACACACATTATAACCAAGCAGCTGATTATCAGAGTCTACAACGGACCACCCAATGAAGGAGAAGTCGACGATGAACCTTTTGAAAAGCAAATTACCAGTGTTTCAAGGAAGTGCAATGTAGTAGTAATGGGAGACTTCAATTACCGGATATCTGTTGGAAGACAAATTCCTGACATGTGTGGCTGATAACTTTCTCCTACAGAAAGTGGAGGAAGTAACTAGAGGATCGGCTATCCTTGACTTGATATTGACTGATAGGGATGACTTAGTGGATAAAGTGGCAGTTACGAAAACTCTGGGGGAAAGTGACCACGTCCTATTTGAGGTCTTGATTTCAAAGGAGCAAAAGCTGAATGTAGCCATACGCATACTCTGGATTTTAGGAAAACTGATTTTAATAAACTCAGAACTATGATAAGTAAGGTCCTATGGCAAGTGGCCCTAATGAGAAAAAGAGTCCAAGATGGGTGGTAGTTTTCGAAAAAGGGAAATTTTAAAGGCACAATTACAATAAATTCTAACAAGGAAAAAAGATAGAAGACAACAGAAGAAATCAACGTGGCTCCACAAAAAGCTTAGAGATGACCTGAAAACAAAAAAGGACACTTATAGGAAGTGGAAAGAAGGCCAGGCTACAAAAGAAGAGTACAAACAGGTAGCACAGAAGTGCAGCAATGGCGTCAGGAAGGCTAAAGCTGAGAATGAGCTGAGTCTAGCAAGGAATGCTGAAACCAACAAAAAAAGCTTTCTTCAGGTATGTCCATAGTAAAAGACAGAGGAAAGAAATGGTGGTTCAACTGCTTAATGAGGATGGCAGATTGATAACTGATGATAAAGAAAAGGGAGAAGTGCTCAATTCCTACTTTGGCTCAGTCTTCTCCTAAAAGCAGTTCTCTCTCTCTCTCTCTCTCTCTCTCACACACACACACACACACACACACCTGCAAAAGTGAAGTACAGGCTGAAGGGGAAGGATTACAGTTTGAGACTGATAAACAAATGGTCAAGGAACACCTAATTTCTTTGAACGAGTTCAAATCTCCAGGGCCTGATGAACTGCATTCTAGAGTAATAAAGGAGCTGGCAGAAGAACTCTGAAAACCACTATTATCTTCATAAAATCATGGAAGATAGGTGAAGTGCCAGACAACTGGAGGAGGGCTAATGTTGTCCATATCTTCAAAAAAGACAAAAAGGAGGAACCTGGGAACTACAGACCTGTTAGTCTGACATCAATCCCTGGGAACATTTTGGAGCAGATTATAAAGAAGTCAATCTGTAAGCACCTTGAAAACAATGCAGTGATTATCAGAAGCCAGCATGGATTTGTCAAGAACAAATCCTGCCAGACTAATCTGATCTCATTCTTTGATCCGGTAACCTCCCTTGTAGACTGTGGGAATGCGGTGGACATAATATATCTTGACTTCAACAAGAAAAGATCCTGGCCCTCCTCTGTGTGACAACCTTTCAAGTATTTGAAGAGTGCTATCATTTCTCCCCTCAATCTTCTCTTCTCCAGGCTAAACATGCCTAGTTCTTTCAATCTCTCCTCATAGGAGAAAGGTTGTTTCCAGAAAGGTTGTCACACAGAGGAGGGTCAGGATCTCTTCCTAATCATCCAGAATGCAGTACACAGAATAATAGGCTCAAAATACAGGAAGCCAGATTTGACTGGACATCAGGAAAAACTTCTTGACTGTTAGAGCAGTACAACAATGGATCCAATGACCTAGGAAGGTTGTGGGCTCTCCCACACTAGAGGCATTCAAGAGGCAGCTGGACAACCATCTGTCAGGGATGCTTTAATGTAGATTCCTGCATTGAGCAGGGGGTTGGACTCAATGGCCTTATAGGCCCCTTCCAACTCTACTATTCTATGATTCTATAACCATCCACCTTTGCACAAAGATTGCCATTTTCTTCACACCACCATTTGGCATACTCACACAGGCATTTCCACACCCATTCAGTGCAGATGTTCACAAGATTTTAGATTTCTCTTCTCTTAGATCCTGTATCTTTAACAGTTATATAGAAAGGGGAATTTCAGCAGGTGTATTTGTATGCATGCAGCACCTGGTGAAATTCTCTCTTCATCGCAACAGTTAAAGCTGCAGGAGATATACTAGAGTGACCAGATACAAAAGAGAGCAGGGCCTTATTCACTATGGTTAAAGACGTGGTTTAAAGTGTCTTCTGAATGAGGCTGTTGTTAACTTGTTGTATATTAACTGCTTTGGGAGCCTTTTTGGCTGAGGAGCAGGATAAAAATATTTTCAATAAACAAACAAGAACTATGCACATCCTATTGACTCCTTCCGCAATCCCCCTATAATGTCCATGATGACAGACTGCGTAAACAAGACCTGGATCTGATTATCCATGTTGGATGGATACGTCATCTTTTGGAGCTCCTAGTAGCGCTCGCTTTCTCTCTCCCTCCGCCCTCTCTCTGGCAAAGCTGAGCGTAGTACTGTCTCAGTTGCAAGGCCTTCTGAGTAATAAGCACAGAAACCAGAGGAGCCCATTTGCTTACTCAGCTGTGGCAGTAATTGCAGGCGGTTAGTGAAATAAAAGTGACAACAATAAGGCTTATTCTCTCAGGCAGGAATGCAGGCCAGGTACTGTAGCATGAAGGCATACAGTCCGGGCAGTGCTTGGCTCTCGTTCTAACCTCCCCAATGCCCATTGGGACTCATTCCTCTCCTCTCCTAATATTGCATTTCCCCGCTCCAAACCTCCGTTTCCCAAACGCATCTGCAAACCAAGGACAAAAACATAGGTAAGTGGAACAGAACTAACCAACAACACAATTTGGTTTGTTCCAGAATGCCCGGGAGGCATGTCAGGTTAGGGTGACCAGACACTCTTTTTGGGGTGGAGGTGGGAGGCTCCTGTACATTTAATAGTTGTGTTGAAAAGGCTGGACTGCAGCTTGTTTCTACTGTGAAATTGCCTTTGAAAGGTACAGAATGCTGTCCCTGTCTGTCACCCTTCTTGACATCCAGTCACCCCTAAGCCAGGCTAGCTAGTACACAATGAGGACTTTACACATGTTCAGGAGCACATTATTTTAAATCCCTGTCCTGACTTCCTGTCCCAAGATGCATGGCAGCTGGCTTGCTGGTGGTGAGGAAAGGGGTGTGCTGTAGGGATGTGCACTGGATCGGACCCGATCCACGATCCGAGTCCGGTCCAGTGGGAAATCGGATAAATTATCCGATTTCCGATCCCGCAGCTGGATCGGCCGATCCAATCCGAACCGGTCCGAAAAAGCTCCGAACCGGTTCGGCGGATCGGCGGATCGGCGGGCGCCCACTGGCGCCCACCGCCGCTTCCATTGGCGGGCGCCAGCGGGCGCCCGCCGATGAAAGTGGACAGCGGGGGGGGGGAGGAGGGGGGCACTTACCTTCTCGGCCCGGTGGCTCCCGTCCGGCGCCGGCGCCTACTACTACTAGCAGGCTCCGCGGCCTGCTCTAGGGTGGCGCGCCGGGTGATGTCATCACCCGGCGCGCTACTCTAGAGCAGGCCGCGGAGCCTGCTGGTAGTAGTAGGCGCCGGCGCCGGACGGGAGCCACCGGGCCGGGAAGGTAAGGAGGGGGTGCGTGGAGGGGAGGAGGGGGCGCGCGGAGGGGGGAGGGGGGCCCTTACCTTTCCGGCCCGGCGGCTCCCGTCCGGCGCCGGCGCCTACTATTCCCAGCAGGCTCCGCGGCCTGCTCTAGGATGGCGCGCCGGGTGATGTCATCACCCGGCGCGCTACTCTAGAGCAGGCCGCGGAGCCTGCTGGAAGTAGTAGGCGCCGGCGCCGGACGGGAGCCGCCGGGCCGGAAAGGTAAGGAGGGGGTGCGTGGAGGGGAGGAGGGGGCGCGCGGAGGGGGGAGGGGGGCCCTTACCTTTCCGGCCCGGCGGCTCCCGTCCGGCGCCGGCGCCTACTACTCCCAGCAGGCTCCGCGGCCTGCTCTAGGATGGCGCGCCGGGTGATGTCATCACCCGGCGCGCTACTCTAGAGCAGGCCGCGGAGCCTGCTGAAAGTAGTAGGCGCCGGCGCCGGACGGGAGCCGCCGGGCCGGAAAGGTAAGGAGGGGGTGCGTGGAGGGGAGGAGGGGGCGCGCGGAGGGGGGAGGGGGGCCCTTACCTTTCCGGCCCGGCGGCTCCCGTCCGGCGCCGGCGCCTACTATTCCCAGCAGGCTCCGCGGCCTGCTCTAGGATGGCGCGCCGGGTGATGTCATCACCCGGCGCGCTACTCTAGAGCAGGCCGCGGAGCCTGCTGGAAGTAGTAGGCGCCGGCGCCGGACGGGAGCCGCCGGGCCGGAAAGGTAAGGAGGGGGTGCGTGGAGGGGAGGAGGGGGCGCGCGGAGGGGGGAGGGGGGCCCTTACCTTTCCGGCCCGGCGGCTCCCGTCCGGCGCCGGCGCCTACTACTCCCAGCAGGCTCCGCGGCCTGCTCTAGGATGGCGCGCCGGGTGATGTCATCACCCGGCGCGCTACTCTAGAGCAGGCCGCGGAGCCTGCTGGAAGTAGTAGGCGCCGGCGCCGGACGGGAGCCGCCGGGCCGGAAAGGTAAGGAGGGGGTGCGTGGAGGGGAGGAGGGGGCGCGCGGAGGGGGGAGGGGGGCCCTTACCTGCCCGGCCCGGCGGCTCCCGTCCGGCGCCGGCGCCTACTACTACCAGCAGGCTCCGCGGCCTGCTCCAGGGTGGCGCGCCGGGTGATGTCATCACCCGGCGCGCTACTCGAGAGTAGGCCGCGGAGCCCGCTGGTAGTAGCCGCCGGCGCCGGACGTGCCGAGAAGGTAAGTGGCGGGGAAGGGGGCTTACCCCCCCCCCGGAGCCGTCCGCTTCTATCCGCTGGCGCCCGCGGGCGCCAGCGGATGGAAGCAGGCGGCCCCAGGGGGGGTAGGGAGCGCGGGGGAGGGGGTTTACCTGCCGGGGCCGTCCACAGCGGACGGCCCCGGGGGGGGGAGGGAGTTAGGCCCCCCCTTACCCACCCGCCGCCATTTTTTCCTCATAGACTTGCATTGCAATGCAAGTCTATGGGGAAAAAAATGGCGGCCGATCCAAAAATGTACGATTTTTGGGTCGGGATCGGACTCGATCCGGTCCGGGGGGCCTCCGATTTTGTCCGAACCGGTCCGGGACAAAATTGGAGGTCCCGATCCGGGTCCCGATCCGATCCGGGGGGTCCGTGCACACCCCTAGTGTGCTGTGTATGCTTAGTTAGAAAGGCCGTATCCTCCAGATGTATAAGAGGGACTAGGAACAGTTCTTATGGGCCTTCCCATAAGCACACAGAAAAGGAGTTTGAGCCAACGAGAGGTAAGTGTGAGTTGAGGCACAAGCCCCTCGTTGACCCAAACCCATGCCTCCTGTTTAGAGCAGAACCCTTGCTAGGGTGAAGGAAGGAGCAAAGCATTCAGATTACAACTATTCTGTGGCAGTTACATTGGCTTCATATTCATTTCCAGGCCCAGTTAAAGCTTGAGCTTTCGTTGGTGTTGTTAGCAGATAACAGTGTACTGGATTTGGTTTCAGAAGAATGCCAAAGAATCAGGTATGAATGTACCCAGAGTCATATGCAGTGTTGTATGGCATATATATACCGATTGGCTAGAGCAGTTGGTTATTTTTATGATTTTTAACTTGGTTCTCATAGTTGAAGGCCACACTTTTGTTGCTACTAATAGACAATGCATAGTAGTCCCTTTGCACAGCTCCGAACAGTCTGTACTTTCTCAACTGATAAAGATGTTCCTTTCTCTGTTATGGAAAACTTCCTTTTCTGCCAAGAGAGAAAGGCTTTGGTAAAGGGGAGAAGGGCAGCATGTATGTGCTTCCAGACAGTCTTCAAACTCAGTGAAACTTCCTCTATAAAACCCTGAGCAGATTGGCCTGTTACCTGTTCTCATCTGAGAGGGGGAAGGCACACTCTCACCAGCTCAGATAACCAGTCCAGCTATCATTTCTTTGAGAACCAGGGTGACTGAATCAAGAGTTCCTCTGCATCCATTTTCCATCAATAAATTATATAATTCTTTCACACAAGTAGACGTGGGTTATATTGGTATCCCCAAATCTGTTTAGTGGGTCCTGGCTGGACCAAGACCCAGATTTAAGACAAACAGTTTGGGATCAAGTTATCTGAAGGGCTGGCTGCACCCGTAGGAGCTTGCCCAAGTGTAAAGATCAGCAATGGAGCTGCTGCTCTCTGGCCCACTAATAAGAGCCATAGGATTGGTGAATACCAAGGACCGGCCCTTCCCTGTGGTTGTCCCACATGTTTGGAATGGCCTCTGCCAGAAATTGCATAGGCCTTCCTTTTTGCTGGCCTTTAGGAGGATTTTAAAGGCTTACTTATGCCCTTCTGCATTTGATAAATTTCAGTGTACTGTGCTTTTAAGAGCCTATCTACACACGAGTTTTTTGACATTTTATAAGGGTTATGAAAACTCTTTGGGCCACATGACGCACTCCCTATAACGTTGTATATCTGAGGTTTTTTAAAACTCACTTCAGTTATATACAACGGTTTCACTTTTAATAAATCGTTTTAAGTAAAATAATGTGTCCTTCCTTACTGTTTGAGATTCCTGGGGGCAGTGCTTCCTTTACTGGTTCCCAAATGCTTAGCAGTTGATTGGTGGGGAAGAAAAAGGAAGTGGACCAGTGAACTACAACACCCACAATTCTTAGCCCTATACTCGCTAGGGAATGACAGAGGAACTAAGAAGGAAGTGTGTAACTGAACTACAACCCCCACAATGCCTTGCCCTAAATTCATTGAAAAACGAAAGAGAAAGAGACAGGGCAGAACAGCGTGTGACCGCACACACCGCTTTAAAGATGGAAGACTGTTCTCCTGTAACGTGAGTACTCAGTAATGTGGCCTAAGACGTTTTAGAACGCACCTATTTGGAACGTTTTAAAATACTTTTTAAAACATTCCAAAGGACTGTGTGGATTCCCCCTAACTAAAGTTTTATCTGATGCTATTTTATGTTTTATATCCTATATGTTATTTTAATGATTCATGTATTCAATATTTTTAGAGTTTAACTATGTATTTTGTATGGAAAATAGTAGATGGAAACCCACTTTGGGAGGGGATTTACCCTGAAACGCAGGCTATGCACCTGATAGATAAATAAATAAATAAATATGTGATTAGGAAGCTTGCAGAACATTATTACAATGTCCACTAAGAGATGTCTATCCACCGCTAACCCACCTCCCCCAGTTCAACTCTAGAGGTGCCTTTTTCTCCAGTAACAGGATTCAGGAGAAGCTCTCTGAGATAGCTCTCTGTCCATGTCCTTGGTCGGACAAGAAAACATTCCATGACCCCCATTCATTGTCTCCTTTGTCATGCTTTAAACACATCCAGATGGCTGGTTGGGCTGGCATGGATGCCCCAACTAGTGAGAAGACAACTGGCTCTGATTGAGCGTGCATTCGGGCTGAAACTCACATTTCTGCCAAAACAACCCCTGTGATTGTCCCTTGATGGTTCACCTTGAAGAGAAAAAGTTATTGATTTTATTTATTTCCAAAATAATAATAATAATAATAATAATAATAATATATTTATTTATCACCCGCCTCTCCCAACGGATCGAGGCGGGGAACAACACCAAACACAAAATACAAAAACTGATTAAAAGCAGATAAAACCAGTACATCATTAAAACACCAATAAAACACCAATAAAACACTTTAAAATTCATCTGGGTAGGCCTGCCGGAAGAGATAAGTCTTTATAGATCTTTTAAATTCCGGAAGACTAGTGAGTTGGCGAATCTCTCCCGGCAGGTCATTCCATAATCTGGGAGCGGCAGAAGAGAAGGTCCTCTGGGTAACGGTTGTCAGTCTAGTTCTTGTTGACTGTAATAAATTCTTCCCAGAGGACCTGAGCGTGCGGGGCGGATTGTATGGGAGAAGGCGATCCCGTAGGTAACCTGGACCCAAACCATGTAGGGCTTTAAAGGTAATAACCAACACTTTGTACTTCGCCCGGAAACTGATTGGCAGCCAGTGAAGAGATTTTAAAACTGGTGTAATGTGGTCACCCCTAGATGTACCGGTGACCAACCTGGCTGCCATATTTTGAACTAATTGAAGTTTCCGGACTAGGCACAGAGGTAGCCCTATGTACAGCGCATTGCAGAAGTCGAGCCTCGAAGTTACCAGTGCGTGCACTACTGATTTTAGGTCTTCCAACTCTAGGAAGGGGCGCAGCTGGCGTATCAGCCGAAGCTGATAGTAGGCACTCCTGGCAGTCGCATCTATCTGAGCTGTCATTTGGAGCGACGGATCCAGGAGCACCCCCAAGCTGCGAACACAGTCTTTCAGGGGGAGTGTAACCCCATCCAGAACTGGTTGACATACCTCCAACCCCAGGTTGTGGCCCTTGACAGTAAGCACCTCCGTCTTGTCTGGATTCAGCTTCAGTTTGTTTTTCCTCATCCAGCCCATTACCGCCTCCAAGCATTCATTCAGAGGAGACACACTATTCCTCCATGCTCCTATTCACTTAACACTACTGGCATCAACAGTCTAAAATAGGGATAGGAGACATCTGGCCTTTTCCAGATGTTGTTGGAGTGCAACTCGCAGTTGCCCTGGGACTGGAGAGCAGAAGGGAGGCACGCTCTGGCTGATGCCATCGCCCAGGGGACAATGCTACACCATCTGCTTCCCAGGAATAACATCAACACCACCCTGGCTGATCCATCTACCATCTAGCTGCAGCGAGCTCGCTGCCCCATCCCTGCCAGAAAGGACACCCGGCTCCAACTAACCATTGACCTGGCTGGGACTGCAGAAGGAAGGGGAAAGTATGCTCCGGCCCCAGCTATTGGCCTGAGGAACAAGAGCCTTGTTCATGCAACCCCAGCCAGGGGAGCTCAGCCTGGCCTGAAGTGGATTTCAACACCGGCTTATAGCTCAACATCTTGCTCTGGCTTTACAAAACCAATCTCTCTCCTCTTCCTTTTCCCTCCATTCCCCTTCCTTTGGATGTGTAGTCCTTTTATTTAGCCTGATGTCTGGGCCTGTCTATCTCTCTTTGAATTGAGGTGAGCTGCTTTGCGGAGGACAATCATTGTCTGAAAAGCGGGATAACAATGCAATAAATAAAGGTAGGCTGACCATATGAAAAGGAGGACAGGGCTCCTGTAACTTTAACAGTTGTAGAGAAAAGGGAATTTCAGCCAGTGTCATTTGTATGCAATTAGTTCCTGGTGAAATTCCCTCTTCATCACAACAGTTAAAGTTGCAGGGGCCCTGCCTTCTTTTGTATATGGTCACTCTAGTATAGTGCCTGCACCTTTAACAGGCATCCTTTCACTTCTACAGAGTTGCGCAGCATTACAGAAGGGTTAGTCACTATTTGCTGTACATTATGGCCATGTAACTCAATGCTGCAAAGCTTTGGGGTAGGATATTCCGTGTTCAATCCTGCCCATGTATTGTAGTGGTTGTCGCTTTGCAACTGCAATGCTCCGTTTTTTGTGGGGGAGTCACAGTGAAAGTGGCACCATGTAGATGGCCCCTAAGAATAAAAGGTAAAAAAAAGGCAAAATAACACAGTAGAATTCTCTCCAGGCCTTTGGTGCTGATGGCATGAGATTTCCAGCCTGGTCATCTCATTTTCTGCTGCTGTCTCTGGGTACACGAGTCTTCCAGTAGTCTTCCTAAATGAACTTTAAGTAACCACTAGCAGTTGCAGCTTAAGAAGCACTGTGTGCATTTATCCGGAAGCCCGGACCTAAACAAAGGAAGATGAGCAAAGAGCAGAGAATTTGGTGGCGAAAAGGGAAACAAAAGTTTATTTGTTGCCACAAAATCAATGCAAATTTTCTCATTCTTTTCAAGAAGTCATTAAACACTAAATCAAGAGAAAAGCGCCAAGTCAATAAAGAGGGCGAAAACGGTTTTTCAGTAATTAATCGCAACAAACAGCTTCTGGACTAATGACAAAGAAATGATTAATGCAACAACAAGGAAAACCAAGAATGCACTGACTGTCACGTATGCATGGGCAGCTGCCCGGCTAGATTCAGCACTAGCATCAAACACCCCTGGGCAAATACTAGGGCCCTGGAGCTGTGTGTGTGTCCCCTTTTACAGCGGACAGTCCTCAATTTGAAGGGCCGCCAGAGGACTGCTCTCTATTCTGAGGCATCCTCTGTTTGAAGGGCTGTCCAGTCCAAATCCAGTCTAAAGATAAAGAGCCATCAAAACGAAGAGGCTTTGACCGAGCTGTCTTATAGGTCACCGAGTGCTTCTTGTTCATTATGATGAGCTGAACTGAATTTCTGTTTAAATTATAATAATCATTTCTAAACTTGCATCTATACATGCACATAGGAATGCAATTAATAAATAATTGGAAATAAAATAGCATATGCACATTTTATGCAACCGGGTCTCCTATTTTGTCCTCTCTTTTTTTTGGAGATTCACAATTGGCCTCCCTAAGCTCTGGGAGGGCCCATCACTGCTGTTACAAGGCCTGTTCTGGGGTTATTAATATTATTCCTGCAATGCAGCTTGGCTCATGGACACCGCCATTTTCATCCTCCCATGATGAAACGTTGAATGCTGCTGTTGCTGAGCCCCCTGGTAAGGGCAGCCCTCGTGGGGTTGGGGAGCACTATTAGCATTTGCCCAGGGACCCCCCTCAGTTGGCCCTGAGTCTAGCCCTGCTCCCATTCCCTGCTTTTCAAGGAGCCTGCTCCCATCAACACCAGTTCCACTGTGCAGGGAGCACTTCCACATGCTCCCAACTGAAAGCTGCACACAATGCCTTAGTCTCAGATTCCATCTATCCACTTCAAAGCCAGGCGCTTGTTTGCAAGTGAGGCTTTTCAGCTCAGGAAAGGTTGACCCAGACAGGCACTGACTAGGGCAGTCAGTGGGCTCCCCTGAATAAGATGAACAAAATCAAATACACCAACACTCAAATTCCAGGAATACACAAGAAATGAGAAGCTAGAATGCCATCTCAAACCATCCATGGTTTGTAGCTTTGAGGGAGAGAAGCTGGACATCTGATTGCCTTTCCCACCAGCCAAACTTGAGCTGCTGTTTGAGTTGCTTTTTAAAAAAGAATCATATGCTTACCATGTATTAATTTTCACTTATCTTTAGCTGCCTTGGATGTCTGCTATCAATCAGAAAGGTGGGAAATTAGTAATAATAATAATAATAATAATAATACAACAACAACATGCTCAATTGTCAGGAAATTCCTTAATCAGTAAAAGACAGCATGACTTGGCAAAGCTCATCATGTCTGTCTACAAAAACCGCCACGAGCGAGAAAAGAGATAACATTATCATCATCATCAACAACAACGTGATCTACATATGAATACACCTGAGATGAACATTCATAATCTGAAGCTGCTACATGTCCCGTCTCTTAGAGGGTTGAAGTTAGTACTAAAAGCAGGGCCTTTTGTGTAGCAGCACCCTGGTCGTGGAACTCCCTATCCAGTGAGGTCCTCCCTTGAGTGGTGGCAGAAAACTAGGGCACTGTGGCTGCCCCACCATCCCTGCTCCAATGGCACTACAGGCTAAAGGGGGACATTTGTTTTGTGCATGTCAGAGGTGGATCAAGGTACGGTTTGGGTCCATCAGCTAGCATTGTTATTTTCAATCCCATTGGAACTAATTGAGGGGGAATTAAAAATACAAACCAGCGGGAAAAGGGGTGGGGGAGAGAAAAAAGCTCCCCTACCCGCCTTCTGTTCTGGTCAGCACAAGCCCAGTAGGGCTTCAGCAGTGGTGGTTCCTCTGCCATTGGTACTCCTACCATAACCCATATAATTTATCTGCCCTTGATTATCCATAGAAAGTTTCCAGCTCTTTCCTATTACTTGGAAATTATTTGGAAATAATTCCCTAACTGGATTTGAGTCATTCCATGCTGGAAAGAGAATCATAATGGCAATGTTCAGCTTTTCTTTGTCCTACAGCGTCTTGATTCCCATGTTCCTGTAATTGAAATAATAATAACAACAGTAATAAAATAATGACTTGGGGAGGGGGGGAGCAAACAAGGATGTCATCTTGTTCCTTCAGCAATTGGCGACCTCTGGAGCAAGACTTGATTTCGCCTCCCTGCCGGGCAACTTTTGCATTGTTCCCAGAGGGGTGGCAATTCTACAGCACCACACGAAGCGAGGAGTCTAATAAAACCCCAGCAGAGGCGTAGTGAACCGAACATGCAGGGAGAAGGTGATCAGGTGCGGCTGTCAGGCCATGCAAAAAGAAAAGTGGATGGGGCAGGTGGGAAGCAGTTGCTGTTTTTGACATCAGGAGGTCAATTAGCAATCAATGTAATCATTGTAAGAAAGACAGCTGGCTGTTTGCCCCGGAACCTCCTCCACTAATCGATTGGAGGACAAATGTATGTTTGAACAAGATAAGGCTGAGTGGAATGAGTCAATTAAACAGGGGGGCCCTTGTCCCTTCTGTGTACACAAAGGTGCCAGTTTACCCCCTTGCCAATGGCTTTCCATGGACGCATTCGCTTTTCTAAATGCATGCACGAGGCATGAGAAGCAACGGATGGGGAGATGCTGGAGGAAGTGGACACCTGGTCTCCATCGAGTCATGCTCATCTCGTTACTTACATCGCTGGCAATCAGGAGCAAATTGCCGCCTCAACCTTTTTATTTGCTTCCGCATGGGAGGCGATGAGCAGCAAAGCGCTTCCCAGACTTGATCGGAGCCGGTTCTCTTTTGGAGAAAGACCACGGACACGCAAAGGCAAATCAGGTCACCAGGTCCAGTGGAACCCCCCCTGCTGAAAGTTAGGACCTTCACCGCATCAGCCCAATGTGGCCTCCATGAGCCAGAAATAGGTGCACCGGAGACAGGAGTTGACAGTATAATACAGAGTTCCAGACACACAAGCCAAGCCACATGAGTCTGCACTCTCTCTCACCACCCCCATGAAAACCAGTGAGGTTGTTCACTGGAGTGATTGTAAGATGAGGTCTTAATTGCATAGTGTGATAATTACTCACAGAATCATAGAATAGTAGAGTTGGAAGGGGCCTATAAGACCATCGGGTCCAACCCCCTGCTCAATGCAGGAATCCACCATAAAACATACCTGACAGATGGCTGTCCAGCTGCCTCTTGAAGGCCTCTAATGTAGGAGAGCTCACAACCTCCCTAGATCATTGGTTCCATTGTCATACTGCTCTAACAGTCAGGAAGTTTTTCCTGATGTCCAGCCGGAATCTGGCTTCCTGTAACTTGAGCCCATTTTTCCGTATCCTATACTTTCGGATGATCGAGAAGAGATCCTGGCCCTCCTCTGTGTGACAACCTTTCAAGTACTTGCACAGTGCTATCATGTCACCCCCTTAGTCTTCTCTTTTCAAGGCTGAACATGTCCAGTTCTTTCAGTCTCTCCTCATAGGGCTTTGTTTCCAGACCCCTGATCACCCTCGTTGCCCTCCTCTGAACCCCCTCCAGCTTGTCTGCATCCTTCTTGAAATGTGGTGCCCAGAACTGGATGCAGTACTCAAGATGGGGCCTAACCAGTGCTGAATAGAGGGGAACCAGTACCTCATGCAACTTGGAAGCTATCCTTCTATTAATGCATCCCCAAAATAGCATCTGAGGTTAACATGCCCTGCCTTGCGGGCTCCCAAAACAGCTTGCAGTTCCCAGCGTTCTTAGTACAGTTCTCACCTCCTTGGTGGTGGCCTCTACCCTGTACATAGTAGATCCCTGTACCCCAGGGGTCTTGATCCTCAGGCCCAGGGTTCCAATCTGGCCATCCAGGGTTTTAATTGTGCACTGCCCAGAGAGCCTCGGCTAATGGGCAGTATAAAAATGTAATACATAAATACATACATACATACAAGACACTCTCTCTATTAGGGATGTGCACTGGATCGGACCCGATCCACGATCCGAGTCTGGTCCAGTGGGAAATCGGATAAATTATCCGATTTCCGATCCCGCAGCTGGATCGGCCGATCCAATCCGAACCGGTCCGAAAAGGCTCCGAACCGGTTCGGCGGATCGGCGGGCGCCCACTGGCGCCCACCGCCTCTTGCATTGGCGGGCGCCAGCGGGCGCCCGCCGATGAAAGTGGACAGCAGGGGGGGGAGGAGGGGGGCGCTTACCTTCTCGGCCCGTCCGCTCCCGTCCGGCACTAGCAGCTACTACCAGCAGGCTCCGCGGCCTGCTCTAGGGTGGCGCGCCGGGTGATGTCATCACCCGGCGCGCTACTCTAGAGCAGGCCGCGGAGCCTGCTGGTGGTAGCCGCCGGCCCCGGACGGGAGCGGCCGGGCCGGCAAGGTAAGCAGGGGGTGCGTGGAGGGGAGGAGGGGGCGCGCGGAGGGGGGAGGGGGGCCCTTACCTTCCCGGCCCGGCCGCTCCCGTCCGGCGCCGGCGACTACTACTACCAGCAGGCTCCGCGGCCTGCTCTAGGGTGGCGCGCCGGGTGATGTCATCACCCGGCGCGCTACTCTAGAGCAGGCCGCGGAGCCTGCTGGTGGTAGCCGCCGGCCCCGGACGGGAGCGGCCGGGCCGGCAAGGTAAGCAGGGGGTGCGTGGAGGGGAGGAGGGGGCGCGCGGAGGGGGGCCCTTACCTTCCCGGCCCGGCCGCTCCCGTCCGGCGCCGGCGACTACTACTACCAGCAGGCTCCGCGGCCTGCTCTAGGGTGGCGCGCCGGGTGATGTCATCACCCGGCGCGCTACTCTAGAGCAGGCCGCGGAGCCTGCTGGTGGTAGCCGCCGGCCCCGGACGGGAGCGGACGGGCCGGCAAGGTAAGCAGGGGGTGCGTGGAGGGGAGGAGGGGGCGCGCGGAGGGGGGAGGGGGGCCCTTACCTTCCCGGCCCGGCCGCTCCCGTCCGGCGCCGGCGACTACTTCTACCAGCAGGCTCCGCGGCCTGCTCTAGGGTGGCGCGCCGGGTGATGTCATCACCCGGCGCGCTACTCTAGAGCAGGCCGCGGAGCCTGCTGGTGGTAGCCGCCGGCCCCGGACGGGAGCGGCCGGGCCGGCAAGGTAAGCAGGGGGTGCGTGGAGGGGAGGAGGGGGCGCGCGGAGGGGGGCCCTTACCTTCCCGGCCCGGCGGCTCCCGGCCCGGCACCGGCGCCTACTACTACCAGCAGGCTCCGCGGCCTACTCCAGGGTGGCGCGCCGGGTGATGTCATCACCCGGCGCGCTACTCGAGAGTAGGCCGCGGAGCCCGCTGGTAGTAGCCGCCGGCGCCGGACGGGAGCGGACGGGCCGAGAAGGTAAGCAGTGGCGGGGAAGGGGGCTTACCCCCCCCGGAGCCGTCCGCTTCTATCCGCTGGCGCCCGCGGGCGCCAGCGGATGGAAGCGGACGGCCCCAGGGGGGGTAGGGAGCGCGGGGGAGGGGGCTTACCTGCCGGGGCCGTCCACAGCGGACGGCCCCGGGGGGGGAGGGAGTTAGGCCCCCCTCACCCACCCGCCGCCATTTTTTCCTCATAGACTTGCATTGCAATGCAAGTCTATGGGGAAAAAAATGGCGGCCGATCCAAAAATTTACGATTTTTGGGTCGGGATCGGACTCGATCCGGTCCGGGGGGCCTCCGATTTTGTCCGAACCGGTCCGGGACAAAATTGGAGGTCCCGATCCGGGTCCCGATCCGATCCGGGGGGGTCCGTGCACACCCCTACTCTCTATCACCAGGTGGTTCCCTTTTTCCCACCCACCTTCACCATCAATCATGTGGCGGTTTCCCAGGGTTGCGCCTTTTCCCCCATTCTAAAAGTTTGAAGTGCCCTTCCTAGGTCTTAGCTACTGACAGTAAGAGCTTTAAGCCACAATATGCGAGTATTTCGGCCCTACCCACTGCCTTTGGACCAAGCTACCACCAGGATACGGCCCCAGAGAGCTCCTCCAAAACTGAATTCGGTCCTCAGACTGAAAGAGATTCTGCACTCCTTTGTTTATTTTATTTTCACTACCGGCATGTGCTAATTTTTCAAATTCCATTTTTGCTTGACTAAGATGCTTCTGGATTTTATGACATTATATAAGACCTGATTTTCAAGCATATGGAAAATGGAAAGGCTTGTTTCAAAATTTTCCTGACATGGTCCTATGATAAAATCACATCATTTACAACAATATTCTCATTTCTACCTAATCTATTTTTCTCCTAGAAAAACATGTTATTGACTGAGTTCAGACAACACAATAACCAATGGTGGTTTAAACAGTCAATGGTTGGTTATTTAATCCACCATGGGTTATCGTGTTGTGTGGAGGGAGTTTTTAAATCAACAGTGGGTTATTTGGCTGAAAGAACCAAAGCAAATGACCAACACTGTGCAGAGTTGGCTATTTGAACCACCACTGGTTATCATGTTGTGTGGAGGGTACCATTGGTTATTTCCTTGGCCAACATTGGTTATTTCATCAGCCACAGAGTCGCAAGGCAAGAACAGTCAAAGTCCAGCCGGCAGGATAGATTTTTGGTAACAATGGCTGATAGGATACTAGCGGGAGGACTGAGGGGGTAGGGAGGGGGGATGTGTGAGTCACTCAGCGTGGACAAATAGTCAACTCAATGCTGATCCTAACCCACACCACAGTTGATTATTATCATATTGTTTGGGGAGAACCCTCTAAATAAACTGTTGAGTTGATTATCACCCCACCATTGTCTATTGTGTTGTCTGAACGCAGCCCTAGATTAAGGCAGGTCCGGCGTCAGAAGGCAGCATCCTTGGGCAACTGATGGGGCCTCAACACCACAGAAGGGCTCACCATGGACACTTGCCTTCTGACCAGCACACAGGGGAGTGAGCCCTCATTTTAATTTCCCACAGTGCCCTTGACACACCATCATTCCAGGGAATTGTGGGAAACTTAATAGCAGTGAACCCCCCCCCCCATATGTGAAGCCACTATTCTGATTTCCCACAGTGCCCTGGAATGACACACCATCAGGGATATTATGAGAAATTAAAATGGTAGCTTGCCACTTGGAGCTGATCAGAGCATTGTCGCTCTCCAAGCCCAGTGACTTAAAACGGTGCCCAGCAGAAATCACTTTGCTAAGGACTCCTCCAAACTTAGAGCAGGCCCCATTTGGAAGTACGTTTCATTTATTTACCTGTTTATTTCATTTCCGTCCCACCTTCCTGCTAAAAAGTATTGCCCAAGGCAGCTGACACAGATTAAAAACAAACTGGTAATTAAAACTCAGCTTCAAAACAAATCAATTAAAAGCACAATTTAAAATGCAACAACGACAGAAATAACAGCACCCAACGGATTAAAAAAACACTTGAGCAACCTACAGGCTTATACACCAAAGGCTTACCTGAATAAAAACGTTTTTGCCCGCCGACGGAAGGACAACCTACAGCCTATCTACACTACTGCTTTAAAACGGGTTATAACAGTTTTGATAACTGTTGGGGCCCAGGACACACTCCATATACCGTTTTCAAAACGTTTTCAAAGTGTTTTATCCTGCGTGTGTAGATAGGCTCCTAGTTTCCCTTAGCAGGGAGTCCCAGAGCCTGAGAGCAGCCACTGAGAAGGCCTCCCTCAGATCCCCACCAAATCTGGTGGTGGTAGCAAGAGAAAGGCTTAAAACCCAGGCAGACTTGTATGGGAGAAAGTGATCTTTCAGTTTGCCTGGTCCCAAGTCCTATCGGGACCTAGAAATCAGTGGGACTTACTTCTAGAAATATGTTCAAGTTTAGGGTGTAAGATAATTTTGGGGGAGAAAAACTATTTGTTGTGCAGAGTCTGAAATGCAAATGCACTCATCCTGTAGTTTGGAACATAAATGGATTTAACTCGTGGTAATGTCACCTCCAGTACAGGTCAGGCTGCATGAACTAAATTGTTAAAAAAGAGAGAAAAGGGAAAGGGAAATCAGTAGAAATTTCCCACCTCAATCTCAGCCTGTACTTTTAACGTGCCGGTGAAAAGGAGGGACAGGAACGCTCCCATGATGGCTCTGAGTACGTCTAGTTTAATTTGAAGTGATGGCCTGCATCCATCCAGCCTCCGTTCGCCATGAACCCCCTGCTGTCTTCATCCTCCTCTTCCTCCCTGTGACTCATCAAGTTCTCCCAGGGTGGGCTTCGCTTCCAATGCCCCTGGCTGAGCAGGAGAGGGCTCCATCGGACAAGCTTTGCCAAGGCCTGGTCCCCTTCAGGGTGGGAGAAACAGTTGGAGACCAGGTTCACAACTAAGCTTCTGGGCCCCTTGTTCAAGAAGGAGACAAGCCAGCGATGTAACATTTTGTATTAATAGGATGGTGTTGTCATGGCCAGGATAGCCAGAGCTGTGGATATTCTATAGATCTCACTTGGGTTTCTATAGCCCATTTCCTTTGCTGGGCAAAATATTGACGATTTTACAAGCTTTGGTCTAGCAAATATTATCTGTGCATAAAAATAGTCTGCCCTCCCGTCCCGGTCCCCCACCCACTACATCAAGTGAGCAAAAGTTCTGGGGACAACATCCAAACATGCAGACAACTCATCAAAAGATGTAGGAACCCATTATTCATAACAGATGCATTGTCCCATTGGCATCTCCTTTCAATAGAGCAGAAGGCACTACTGGAACTAACCTAAGACATTTTCCTGCCTGTGGGGAAGGACAAGACCTGAAAAGGGCTGGATTTAGCCCCCAGGCCTGAGGTTCCCCACCCCTACACTTGGTGTGCCTGGGTGTTGTTTCGTACCATTGTAGCCACAGATTCAGCACAAGAACAACGATGGAGATCCAGCATAGCTCCACTTTAAGATGGCCACTTACTCATTGCTAAAAGAGTAGAAATGCGTCACCCTGCAAAAGCCCCCCAAAGAGGATACCAATCTGTATCAAATTTGCATGTCCTGGGGTGCCTCTACAAGAGCGATTTAAAGCTCTTTCAAGGCGCATTAAAAATTTTACCTCTACAAGAGCGGAGCGCAAATCGGGGGTCGAGGCGCTTTTTCTGTCTGATTATGCACATTATCAAATGTGTGTTAAACAGCGAGTTTTAAATTTCCGCAGGAGTTAAAGCGCCTTCTGACCATGTAAACAAGCGATTCTCCGCATTTCAACCACTTTAAAGCGCGTTTCATACTGCCGGTTATGCGCTTCAACACCTGTCATTTATAGGAATTAGGTGTAAATGCGATGGTGAGAAGATGCACATAATCGGGCAACCAGGCATCAAGCCGAATTCTTGTAGAGGGGGCCAAAGTTTATATGCATAGTTGCAAATGTAGAAATAATGGCCATAATGAAAATAGAAATACAAAACATCTCCCCACCTGTGACCAGGTGAGCTGGGTGCCAGCTGTCCAGGCCTTAACTGTTGATGGGCAACTTCAAGGTTGCTGCTCTCCCTTCTTAGGGTTCTCTTTCTTTCCAACCGACTTAGCCTAGACAGCCCTTCAAGTAGAGGACACTGACAAATTGAGAACAGTCCTCTGCCAAACCTTCAAATGGAGGACTGTTCTCTGCAAAGTAGGACACATAGCCATCCTATGCTGTCATTCTGATGCGCCAATGGGCCAACATTAATAATAATAATAATAATAATAATAATAACAACAACAATTTATTTCTTACCCGCCTCTCCGTCTGGATCGAGGCGGGGAACAACAACATGATAAAATACATAAAACTGATTAAATCATGACACATATTATTAAAACTGCATAAAAATCCTAAAACATCCTAAAAACATCCTTAAAACAGTCTAAAATTCCACTGGATATGCCTGCCAGAAGAGAACAGTCTTTATGGCTTTCTTAAATTCTAAAAGACTGTTAAGTTGACGAGTCTCCTCCGGCAGGTCATTCCACAGTCTGGGAGCGGCAGAAGAGAAGGTCCTCTGGGTAACGGTTGTCAGCCTAGTCTTGGCCGACCGCAGTAAGTTCTTCCCAGAGGACCTGAGCGTGCGGGGCGGGTTGTATGGGAGAAGGCGATCCCAGAGATAACCTGGACCCAAACCATGTAGGGCTTTAAAGGTAATAACCAACACTTTATACTTCACCTGGAAACTAATTGGCAGCCAGTGGAGCGATTTTAAAGCTGGCGTAATATGGTCACCCCTAGGTGTACCGGTGACCAACCTGGCTGCCATATTTTGAACTAGTTGAAGTTTCCGGACTAGGCATAGAGGTAGCCCTATGTACAGCGCATTGCAGAAGTCGAGTTTCGAAGTTACCAGCGCGTGCACCACCATCTTTAGGTCTTCCAACTCTAGGAAGGGGCACGGCTGGCGTATCAGCCGAAGTTGATAGTAGGCACTCCTGGCCGTTGCATCTATCTGGGCTGTCATTTGGAGCGACGGATCCAGGAGCACCCCCAAGCTGCGAACACAGTCTTTCAGGGGGAGTGTAACCCCATCCAGAACCGGTTGACTCACCTCCAAACCCAGGTTGCGGCCTTTGACAGCAAGCACCTCCGTCTTGTCTGGATTCAGCTTCAGTTTGTTTTTCCTCATCCAGCCCATTACCGCCTCCAAGCATTCATTCAGAGGAGACACACTATCCTTAGCTGACACTGTTATCGAAGGCATAGAGAAATATATTTGGGTGTCATCAGCATACTGATAGCACCCTGCCCCATGCCTCCGGATGATCTCTCCCAACGGTTTCATATAAATGTTAAACAGCATTGGGGAAAGGATGGAACCTTGCGGTACGCCACACAGCAGCTCCTTCTTTGCAGAGCAGCTATCCCCAAGCATCACCATCTGGAACCTGCCCGAGAGGTAGGACCGGAACCACTGAAGCACAGTGCCCCCGATTCCCAATCCCCTCAGGCATTCCAGAAGGATACCATGGTCGATGGTATCGAAAGCCGCTGAGAGGTCCAGAAGTACCAACAGGGACACACTCCCCCTGTCAATACTAAGGCGTAGATCATCCACTAAGGCGACCATAGCAGTCTCAACTCCGTATCCCAGCCTGAAGCCAGTTTGAAATGGGTCTAGAAAATCAGTGTCATCCAAGACTACTTGGAGTTGAAAGGCAACCGCCCTCTCGATCACCTTGCCCAAGAATGGAAGGTTTGATACCAGTCTGTAGTTATTAAAGTCCAGGGGATCCAGGGAGGGTGACATGTTTACTATACAGAACCCAGAAAGCCAGCCAATTTCCTTATCTACGAATGTCCGGGAAAGATGCCAGGCCTTACTTGTTTACAGAGGTTTATTTACGGTTCGTGAATCCAATTACAAATTGCCAGGGTCATGCCATTAGTTCTATCAGTCCAGTCATCTAAGCTAAAGGTCAAACCAGGTTTCCGAATTCCAGATTCCAAAGCAACAGTCAGCCGAGTGTCCAGTCCACAGATTCTGATCCAAGATCACGGAGGAGGTCAAGAGCCGAAAACGTCGGTTGTTCTCAACGAACTTTAGCTTCTGCCTGCCTCCCTCTTTATACTCTGTTTGAGCCTGCTCACAGCTGCATGCAATTCCCTCGTTATCTTACTTAAGGCTTGCGTCAGCTGTGCTCTGTTTTCTCAGTCTCATACTTCGCCTTGTGGGCTTAGCTTTCTCCGCCCGTTTGAGCTGCCGCCTTTGCTGGGGAGTTACCGGACAAACTCCTTCAGGCCTCGAGTCTTCCTCATTAGAAACAGGGGGTGGGGGAGGGTGGCTTTCCTGGGGCTCTTCTGAGGACCTTGCCTGCTGTTCCTCCTCCTCCGGTAAGTCCTGGGGAAGGGGTGGAGCTGCAGTTTCTGCCCCTTCTTCCTCCTCAGAGGAAGATTCTTCAGCCTGCCTCATGACAGAGGGCTTCTTTAGAAGCGGCCGTACCACCTCTTCTTTTAAACATGATGGGAAAGTCCCCTCCCTGAGAGATGCATTAATAATATATTGTAATTGCGATCTAACCGCATCTCCTCCCTGGACGACCAGCCATGAAAGACAGGGATCGAGAGGGCAAGTCGTCGTCCTCACTCGTCCAAGCAGCTTGTCCACGTCCTCGGTACTCACCAACTGAAACTGATCCAGTGTAATTCTACTCGCGGAGTTGCCGGACACTCCATCGTCAGCCTCTGCTATAACGACGGCATCTAAGTCGGCTCTTATCCGAGAGATTTTATCTGTGAAATGATCATTAAAGGCATCACAGCGAACTGCCGAAGGCTCTAAAATCGGATTCAGGGGGGAAGGTGCCCGAGTTAGACCCCTCACCACCCTGAACAGTTCCGCTGGACGCGAATTCGCAGACGCAATGCGTGCAGAGAAGAAAGCTTTCTTCGCTGCACGTATTGCCACCCCATAGGAACTAAGATGTTCTCTATGCCGTGTCTTGTCAGATAGAAGTCAAGTTTTCCGCCATCGGCGCTCCAGTCGTCGTCCTTTCCGCTTCAACTCCCTGAGGTCTTCCGTATACCAGGGCGCCCTGTTAGAAGCGGGCCGGAGAGGACGTTTGGGGGCGATCGTGTCGATAGCCCTAGTTAGGTCTTGATTCCATCTATCAACCAGGGCTTCTACAGGATCGTCGATGATACCAGCCATAAAACCCTCCAAGGCTTTCTGAAATCCAGAAGGATCCATCAGCCTTCGAGGGCGGACCATCTTAATAGGTCCACCACCCCTGCAGGGGCGGGTAGTAGCCGTGATACTAACCCTAACCAGAAAATGGTCTGTCCATGACAACACGGAGGTATTCGTTACCTCCGCCCACAGATCCCTCTGTTCGGAACAGAAAACAGCATCGAGGGTATGACCCGCTGAATGTGTGGGTCCAGAGACCAATTGGGATAGGCCCATGGTTGTCATGGATGCCATGAACTCCCGAGCTCCACCTGACAAACCAGTCTCGAATGGGATGTTGAAGTCGCCCAGGACCAAAAGCCTGGGCGAATCCAACACCAGCTCCGAGACCAGTTCCGTGAGCTCGGCCAGGGAGTCCGATAGGCAGTGGGGTGGCCGGTACACTAACAGAATCAGCAGAGCTTGGAATGAAGAAGAGATACTGCCAAAGACCAAGGGGCTGTCTTCACGGCACTGCGTTGGCACCGCTCTGTTGTCAAACTCCGTGATATCGTTGGTGTGGGGTGGTGGCAAGTATTCTTCATGAAGGTAGGCAGTGCAGGCTTTCTGGCTGCCACTAGGCTTGTCGGGCCCACCCTCTACCCAAGCAGATGGCGACAAATCAGGGGTCGCCATCTGCCCAGCCACACCTCTGCTATAACTCCTGTTGTTTTAATTTTTTTAAAAAAAACTTTGTTATGCTTGTATGTGTATTGTGTTCCCCGCCTCGATCCGTAGGGAGAGGCGGGTTATAATATTATTATTATTGTTATTATTATTATTATTATTATTATTATTATTATTATATGGTGGATCTGGCATACTCACCTCACTCCGGAGAAAATAGTCAGGATAAGTCCTTGACTTTTTTTCTCCACAGCTTCGCTGGAAACCCCTGGGGTGGGTGTGCGACGCAGCAGCAGCACACACACACTCCTGGGCTTTCTGTGTGTTTAGACAGCCCCTGGGTCTTGAACAGGGAGAGAACAAAGCACACTGGTCTTGCAGGAATGTCCATGAGAGCAGGCTTTTCCATCTCCAGGCCCTCTTTTCTTTCAGGTTCCTGTCTCCTCCTCCTCCTTCTGGGGGAAGAGTGGAAACCTTAAGCTTCTACCCTGTTGTGAATGCAGGCAGGATTCTCCCCCTCCCTGCTATTCCTGTCCTTCCATTTAGAAGTGGTAGGGAGGGTGGGAATTGAAAGAGGGCGATCTATTTGCACACTCTCTTGCTTCAGAGTGTTGTGCATTTCCCTGTGTAAACAGAAGGGCCCGAGAGGGACCAATTTAGCTGCTTTTCCCACTAATGCATACAGCGGCCCGGTCCTTTAGAAGAGTGTGCAAATGTCAGAATGCTGTCTAAATATTGTACTCGGAACAGCTTGTGAAATGGGGTCAGGTGTGTTCCGAGCCTGCCCCCGGGATGAGCAAAAGGTGGTTTTCCATGCCATTTGCCAGAAAAGCAATCGAGAGCAATTTTCTGAAGGTCATGCAACGGATCTCTCATGGGATGGAAATGCTTCTTGACTGAAGCGCAAAGGAGACAAGGTAGAGCAGAGAACGGGCTGGGGGGCATGTTGTGAACCGACACCACCCCGGCCCCAATGGCAGCAGATTGGCAGCTTAATACATTTTCAGATGTTGCATTGCTCAACAGTAGATGTCTGTGGGTCGTCTTCATGATGCTAGGTTGACACTACGTCCCTCGAAAACCCCGTGCTTTTGCTCCCCTGGAGTGGCATCGGAGTGCAGGGTTTCCGGGCATCTATCCAGGGATTAGAGCCACCTCTGCCCTCTTCCTGGTGGAAGGCACAAGTTACCTTCTACCAGGCACAGTCTGGCCATGCCTCTGCTGTGACTCCGGAGCGAAGCTCTGGGGCTGTCTTGATGCGGTCTTGTGCATCCTCACCTCGCTCCCGAGAAAAAAGTTGGGGTAAGTCCCTGATTTTTTTCTCTGTGGCTTGGGCGGAAAGCCCTGGGGTGGGTGCGCAATTGCAGCAGCGTCGTATAATCAACATTGTGCCGCCATGCACCCATCCCGGATCCTTCTGAGTGTTTGGACAGCCCCTGTGTTATTCAGCTGTTGTGTCTGCATGTAGCAATTTCCCTGCTTAGTGAGCTAGCAAACAGCATTACTGTAAATAGTTGGGAAAACTTTGCTTTAACTAAGGGTGCAATCCTGGGCATGTTCGGATGGAGAAAAAAGACCCACAACTCTCAGCGGGGGCATGCTGGGACCTGTAGGCCATTTTTCTGTCTGAACATGCATAGGATTGCACGTTTAGTTCCAAAACATCTTAGAACAGCCTCCTCCAACTGACCGCCCTCCAAATGCATTGGACTAAATCTCCCATCACACCCCACCAGCATTACCAGCTATACTGTCTGGGGATCATGGGAGTTATAGTCCAACACATAGCATTTGCAAAGATTTTAGTTTCCTAACCTACCTTTAAAAAGCATTGCTGTATGATGAAGAAACTGTATGTTCTCATTTCTATATTACTTTTTTTTTCTTTTTTCTAAATCCCTAGATCTACAGCTAAAGCCCAATTTGGGAGGAAACTTGAAATAATTTCTCATAATGGGAATTTGCTTCTGAAGCTCCAAATTCACATTCTTCTAATTCAGAGCGATTCCCCCCAACATTCCCAAGTATGGATGCTAAGATATCCATATCATTTTGGAAAAGCAAAAGGTGTGAACTTAGCAATGGGGAAGAAAAAAATGCACACAAAAATATGTAGCACAGAAAGTGCAGAAAAAATGTGAATGTCAGTGAAAATAATATACCAAAACACATTATATTAGGGGAAATTTGCAAAAATACATGTATTAGGAGAAATGCACAGGAAAATATGTATGCATTTTTGTGTGGGCCTTTTAAAAAATTGCAAACTGATGCAGACATGGGAGGTAAAGAACTTGGAAGTTGGAAAAATGAGGGAGAAAACTAAACTGACAAATTCGTCAGTACCAATGTGAACATAGTAAATGTGGCAAGGTGATCTATATGAAACATAAGACTGGATCTCTGGTAGAGGAAGCTTCTTCCAGAAGAGGAAGGGAACCATTAGACCAGGGGGTTGCCTAAACACTAGGGCTGTGCACCGCCTCAGGCCAAATCCCTGAAACCAAGGCGAGGTAGGCTGATTTGGCCCACCTCGCCTCGGTTCCAAGTCGGTTCCAGATCAGCTCAAGGTGTCCCAAAGCCAAATCAGGTTGGTACCGAAGCTTCGGAGCGCCTCGGACCACTTCGGAGTGGTGCTTGGCCCGCCCTCCTGCCATCCCAGGAAAGCCGGTGCAAGGCCAGCCGTGAGTCCATTGGACTCACCTCCCTCTCCCTGCTTACCTGCTGCCACCATTGCCACTGCCGCATTGCTGCCTGCTGCCATCGCTGCCCGCCACCAACCTCCATTGCCGCCTGCTGCCATTGGGCTCCTAATTCCTTTACGGCTGCCTAATTCCTTTACGGCTGCCATTGGGCTCTTAATTCCTTTACGGCAACGATCTGGCAGCAGCGGGTGGTGATGGCGGCAGGTGGCGATGGAGGCGGAGGCAGCAGCAGTGATGCAGCAGCAGTGATGCAGCAGGTGGTGATGCGGCTGCGGCAGGCGGCAATGGAAGCAGGCAGCGATGGCCGTTGGCAGCGATGGCAGCCAGCAGCGGCGACGATGGTGGCGGGTAAGTACCGACGGCAGCGGCTCTGGGTTGAGGGGCAAGGGGGACCCGGCCTTGCTACCGGCTTTCTTGGGTGCCAGCTGCGTGGCCGGTATCCAGCGATCCACAAGGCCAGGTTGCCTCGCGGGGACTGAATTTCGCCTCAGCTTCAGCACCAAGGCAAGTTGGGCAACCCCCGAAGCACCTCGAGGTGAATTGGGGCTGTTTCAGGGTCTCCAAAATGGGCCCCAAGGCGAATCAGGGGGAACATGCACAGCACTACTAAACACTCTGAAAGCCCTGTGTTGGGTGCATGGTGGCACTGCGTCAGTTATACAATGTAGTAGCCACCTCGCAGCCATCATGGGGCTTTCCCAAAAAGCTGTGAGCTAAAAAAACCTAGGGACTTTTTCACCAGAGCAAGGTGAACATGGTGCATGTGCCGTCTAACCTTGCTCTGGTGCTACAGCAGAGACGTTCCTGAGTGGATGGCAACCCCTGATTGGTCGCTGTCCACCCAGGCAGAAGACAGGGGACAGGCCCAGCGAGCCAAATGGCCGCCACAAAACCAACGCCCTCCATCTGCATCAGGATTAGCTGGCGTCAACCCACAGCAGAGAAAATGCGGATTAAAAATAATAATATATGTGGCAGCAACCCAGTGCCATCAAGGCAGGGCCCAGGAACAGGCAAGTTTCCTGGACAAGGTGCCAATTCTCCCCCAGAACACACTCGGAGGGGGCAGCCACCGCACTGTGGCCTTTGCCACTCACACCTGGCGGCATTGCAAGAAAATAGGGCTGAATATTGGTCGCAACCTGGGGCCATTTTGCCGGTGGCATCGGCGGAGCAGTGATGGCAGCTGAAGCAGCAGGGGCCCCCGCATGCACCGATGGGCCATGTGTTGCCTTCCCCTACTTTAGATCCTATCTGGGGTGTGTGTGTGTTGTAATTTTAAAAGTCACATTTGAAAAGCAATAAGAGACATTTTCTTTTCAAAATTTCAAATTCTGCCAATTTGCCTAGTTTTTTTAAAAAAAAAAATGAGCAAAATTGCATGTCACCCCATTTGGACATTCTGAAGTAAGCAGATAAGGCCACTGTTTTCTAGCCCAAGGCATGGTTTGTTCCATGATCCCAATGGAAGCATTTCCCATCTGCCACTGCTCACTCAAAGAAGGGTGTTGTTGTTTTTACTGTGTGCACAAGGCTGTTAATCAGCTGTTAATCAACTCTATCTACTTTTCATTTAGAGCCTATCTACACAGTACCTTGGAATGTTTTAAATAGTATTTTAAAAAGTTCCAAATAGGTGCGTTCCAAAACGTCTTAGGCCACATTAAGGAGCGCTCACGTTACAGGAGAAAAATTCTTCAGTCTTCAAAGTGGTGTGTGCTGTCTCACACCCTTCTGCCCATCTCTTTCTGTTTCGTTTTTACAGTGAGTTTAGGACAAGGCATTGTGGGCGCTGTAGTTCACTCTCCCACTTCCTCCTTAGTTCCCCTTTCATTCCCTAGCTTTCAATGAGTATAGGGCTAAGTATTGTGGATGTTGTAGTTCACTCCCTCACTTCCTCCTTAGCCCCTCTTTCTTCCCCACCAATCAACAGCTAAGTATTTGGGTGCTGGTAAACGAAGCACTGCCCCCACAAATCACAAATGGTAAGGAAGGACACATTATTTTACTTAAAACAATTTATTAAAAGTAAAAACCATTGTATATAGCTGAAGTGAGTGTTAAAAAACCTCAGGTATACAACGTTCAAGGGAGTGCATCATGTGGCCCAAAGAGTTTTTGTGACCCTTATAAAATGTTATAAAGCTAGTGTGCTCTTTGTCACAGAATAAAGATCTGAGTATTACAAAGGGAGCATTTCCTTTCCTGCTTTTCTGCTACATAACCTCTAGGTGGTGCTGTGATATAGTTGAATAGTGCAAATACACAAGAGGAAATCGTGCTTTCTGTCATTCTCACAATTAAACGCTGCATTTTCGCTGTCCTAAAAAGGCTTGCCGAAAGTGCTTATTAGACACAGAAATGAAACTGGAGGGCCATGTGGTTGTCTAAAGAACCCATAAACTGTGAGTAGGGAATGAGGAGTGTTCCCTGCCATGGGCTGCCTTTGTAATGAGGGGGGCGGGGTGAAGGTGGGAGGGATAATTGACAAGTAGCAGAGGGTGCTTAACCCTTCTCTCACCTACTGATTATCCCCTGCAAATCCCCTCCTCCCCAGGCAGTTTTTGATTTCACTTCCCAAGCACGGCTGTGAAAAAATTAGAGTGGGGGGGGAGGTCACTCAGGCCTTTGCAATAGAGAATTGGCAGGCGTGGGAGGGATTAAGCATATGCCAAGTTAACATCTAGTTCTGCCTTAACACATAAAAGAACAAGCGGAGCAAATATGATTAATTTGCCCTGATCATTAGGAACAGCTGTGACGCCATTGTCATCTGGAACCATATCTTGCATCTCTTTGGTGGCCCTGCTAAGTCCTGCAGCATGTAAATAATGAACTATTTCTTCTCCACCTCCCAAACTACAGCACACAGTCTAGAGAATCCCTTTGTATAAAATGTATTGTTTGCCAGCATTTCACTACCAAGGATAATTTATGGAGAACCCCATCTGGTTCCATTTGCAATAGCTCCAGGAGAAGCGAGTTCAGTTTCCCCTTTTGACATCTGTCTTACTCTTGCTTTTTCAGCTATGATAACCTGTCTGCCCTGTCTACTGGAAAAGCTGCCACCTTCTGCACACTTTGCTGGCAGTAAGCCCCACAGATCACAGTGAGATTTACTTCTGAGTAGACACATACATAGGATCAAGCTATTAGACCTCGAATAAACTTGGACTGAGACTTTAGGACAAAGGTGTTGAACTTTAGGCCGGTGGACCAAATCTGGCCTGCTTGGGGTTCCCCAGATGGCCACACCCCTTTTCACTGGCCCCACCCCCTTTCCTCCAAACACCTGTTGTTTTGTAGTTTCCCAGGTTTTGCACAGTTTTTTCCCATTCTAAAATGCCTTTCCTAAGGCTTAGTTACTGGCAATAAGAGCTTTAAGATAACAATGTGCTGGTATTTTGGCCCCTCCCCTTTGCCTTTTGGCCCTGCCCACCCATGGGATGTGGCCCCCGAAAGCTTCTCTGGAATGGGATTTGGCCTTCGGGCTGAAAGAGATTCAACACCCCTGCTTTCGGACTTCAAAGGCAGAAAGAATAAATGTTGCAAGTTTTATTTTCCTTTGTGAATCAATTGATTTAATAGATTAGCTTTTCCAGTTATCCAGATTTTAAAGTTGGCATATCAAAGTGAAAGAGACATATGCTTGTAGCTTATTTATCACTTTCATATCCTAGCTTTCTTCAAAGGAAATTAGGGATTTCCCTGATTTATCTTCACAACAATCTTGTGAGGTAGGTCAGGCTAAATCAATTTTCCTCAGCCTGGTGTCCTCAGATATTTTGGACTACAACTCCCAGTATTCCAGGAGTTGCCCATACTGGCTGGGGTGATGGGCATTGAAACCAAAGCAATTGGAGGGCATCAGCTGGAGGAAGGCAAAGCTAAGAAATAGTGACTGAGCAGGAATTTGAACACAGGTCTCCTCTAGTCCACCATCCCACTTATATCACTGCATTTTTCATTTAAACACGTCCAACGTAGTTCCAGTACACTTTTCATTTAAACATGTCCAGTACACCCAACTTCATCCACTATAATAAGGCACACAACTTACCAGATGGAGCTAAACAAAAGCAAGGCTTCCAGGTGATCACTGAGAATTGTCTAAACTTGATGCCCCCATCTACAAAATGGAAACTGATATTTCCAGTCACTGTCTGTCTGTGGTCCAGTGAACTATCCAGTATATTCTGGGGATATCAAACAGAAAGTCACATAATTCCTTCTAGTTCCAATGTCCAGGCATATGAGTCATTGGTTAGGTAGCCCAAATGGCACCAGCCACGCACAAGATGGAGGTATCAGAAGGCTAAGGGGAACTCCAAGCTTGGCAGAAGTACAACAAATATTTAGAGGGGAAAGTAAGAGAGAACCCCAAAGACAGTCCAATGACGACTTGGCGTTCACAGCTAGGGTGACCATATGGAAAGGAGGACAGGGCTCCTGTATCTTTAACAGTTGTATAGAAAAGGGAATTTCAGCAGGTGCCATTTGTATGCATGCAGCTCCTGGTGAAATTCCCTCTTCATCACAACAGTTGAAACCTCTGGAGCCCTGCCTTTTTTTGTATCTGGTCCCTCTAGCTATACTAGAATGCTGTGTGCATATAAATGACACCTGCTGAAATTCCCTTTTCTATACAACTGTTAAAGATACAGGAGCCCTGTCCTCCTTTCTGTATGGTCACCCTAGCACTGGCTACTGACTGTTGGGTTGGGGGAAGAAATGTGATGGGCTTAAGAGTTATATGATTTATGAGTTTCTGAGACATGTGAAAGTGAAATGGACTGGAAATAGATCTGAAGGAGAGGAAGAGTTGCTGGTGCTCAGCACCATGAGTGAGGGACCCAAAGTTCTTCATGATCAATCCCCTGGTACAAGCAGGAAATAACCACACGCCAGCCAGTCCTCCATCAATCAGGTCATGCGGCTCAGACAAGAAAGCAAACACACAAGACTAATGGGCCGTAGAGAAGCTGCTGGTGACAGATAAACCAGTGAACTGAACCACGCTTGGCAAGGGAGATGGGTGGGTGGGTGTCCAAAGGTCACCTGCCAACCTAACCTGCAGGAAAACACTTCTGTGATGATCCATCCGAATCTGAGATGACTAAGAGCTGTTTGCGTCGTACAAAGAGGACACCGTTTATTGAGATGCCACTGCCATATATACGCTCTCCTCTTCCTCTGAGCGAATGGTGCGTTTATTTATTTGGTTGATCCATTTATATGCCGCTTCGCAGCGGCATATTGACCAAAGCGGTGTACAATGCAAAAGCAGAATTACAAACAGCAGAAAGTCAAATATGGAAACGGCCATGTCCATTTCAACAAAGAGTAACCAGCAGCGTACCAGATCGACGAAAATTCAGGCCAGGCTTGTAACAGAATTGGTGAGAAAGTGGATGAAGAGCTGGTGAGAATGGTGGTGAGAAGGTGGACTCACTGAGGGAGGGGCCCATGGAGGGTGTCTTGCCCATGTCCCCCCCCAAAAGACCTGGAGCCAGCTCTGAGTGCTATCATGTCCCCCCTCAGTCTTCCCTTCTCCAGGCTATTATGGCCCAGTTCCTTCAACCTTTCCTTATAGAACATGTTTTTTCATACCCCTGACTATCTTTGTTGCCCTCCTCTGAAGGCATTCCAATTTTTCCTATATCCTTCTTTAAACTGCAGTGCCCAGACTGGACACAGTCCTTCAGCTGAAGTCTGCCTAGTGTAGAATAAATTACTTCCTGTGACTTGGAAAGTATGGTTTAATTAATGCAGCCTAAAATTACGTTAGCCCGGGAGTTCTGGATGGCATACAAAGCTCTTTTCCCGGCTCTTTCATTTTATTCCCACAACAACCCTGTGAGGTAGGTTAGACTTGGAAATAGCAACTGACCTGAGGTCACTCAGTGAGCTTCACAGTTGAGTAATATATTTGAACCTCATTCTCTTAGGGTGGCCATTTGCCCTCTTTTACAGAGGATAGTCCTGTATTTGAAGGGCTGCCAGAGGAATATCTTCTATTTTGAAGGTGTCCAGTCCATTAAAAAAATACAATTAAAAGGGAGAACAGGGCTTTGAATCAATCTGGGACTTCTCTAAATAAGTGATTTATATCACACTCGTGACCACTCACAGACATTTGCGGGTTGATTACCAAGATGTCTCATGCAGTATTCGTTGCAAATTCCACCATGAAAAGAACCACTTTTAAAGTAGTAACAGCCTAAAAAAAAGTGGGATCTTCTGCCACTAGATGGGACTGTCTCAATTGAAGTGAACAGAGGGGAAGTATTCAATTCAAAGCTTAAGGTCGCCCCTCTCCGCCCATGAAATGCAGCCCATAACAATTGTGCCAAAAAGCAGGCAGCACAAACGCCTCGGATAAGCAATACAATTTCCTCTTAATGTAAAGATGCCCCTGGACAGTAGGCTAAACAGACAGGCACAGGAATCAACTAGTCACAGTCTTTCACACTCTGCTGAGATATACTGTATTTTGATTTCAATTATAACAACTTCTAAATTTGCATATATCCCTATAAATTAGCATATGCAATTTTTTACACAAATCAGATCATCGTTTGCCTTTGTTTTTGGTGACACATTTGCTATTAGGAGGGCAATTCATCAGTGGCCATTCTAGTCTCCTTAGTCCTATCAAGGATAAAAATCCACTTTGGTTGTAAGGCAACTCTGTTCTATTGAGCGTAATGCAGCTGCATGGAGAGGGTCCTACAGACAAAGAACTTCTCTCCTGGCAGTGTGAAAAGCAGGTATATGTATACAAAATAGTGTCTTAACCAATTAACAGTTGGCAAATAGCATCTTAACCAATTAGCAGTTGGTAAAATTCTGAAGCAAAACAAAGACAGATCAAAGAAAACTTCTTCATTTTACCTTATCAACAGGTGGCCCATAACTTTTCTAGCAATGTCAGATTAATAATAATAATAATAATAATAATAATAATAACGATTTATTTCTTACCCGCCTCTCCATCTAGATCGAGGCGGGGAACAACAGCATGATAAAATACATAAAACTAATTAAAAACATGACAAATATTATTAAAACTGCATTAAAACATCCTAAAACATCCTAAAAACATTCTAAAAATTACACTGGATATGCCTGCCGGAAGAGAACAGTCTTTATAGCTTTCTTAAATTCTAAAAGACTGTTAAGTTGACGAGTCTCCTCCGGCAGGTCATTCCACAGTCTGGGAGCGGCAGAAGAGAAGGTCCTCTGGGTAACAGTTGTCAGCCTAGTCTTGGCCGACCGCAGTAAGTTCTTCCCAGAGGACCTGAGCGTGCGGGGCGGATTGTACGGGAGAAGGCGATCCCGCAGGTAACCTGGACCCAAACCATGTAGGGCTTTAAAGGTAATGACCAACACTTTATACTTCGCCCGGAAACTAATTGGCAGCCAGTGGAGCGATTTTAAAGCTGGCGTAATATGGTCACTCCTAGATGTACCGGTGACCAACCTGGCTGCCATATTTTGAACTAGTTGAAGTTTCCAGACTAGGCACAAAGGTAGCCCTATGTACAGCGCATTGCAGAAGTCAAGCCTCGAAGTTACCAGCGCGTGCACTACCATCTTTAGGTCTTCCAACTCTAGGAAGGGGCGCAGCTGGCGTATCAGCCGAAGCTGATAGTAGGCACTCCTGGCCGTCGCATCTATCTGGGCTGTCATTTGGAGCGACGGATCCAGGAGCACCCCCAAGCTGCGAACACAGTCTTTCAGGGGGAGTGTAACCCCATCCAGAACCGGTTGACACACCTCCAAACCCAGGTTGCGGCCTTTGACAGCAGGCACCTCCGTCTTGTCTGGATTCAGCTTCAGTTTGTTTTTCCTCATCCAGCCCATTACCGCCTCCAAGCATTCATTCAGAGGAGACACACTATCCTTAGCTGACGATGTTGTCGAAGGCATAGAGAAATATATTTGGGTGTCATCAGCATACTGATAGCACCCCGCCCCATGCTTCCAGATGATCTCTCCCAACGATTTCATATAAATGTTAAACAGCATTGGGGAAAGGATGGCACCTTGCGGTACGCCACACAGCAGCTCCTTCTTTGCAGAGCAGCTATCCCCAAGCATCACCATCTGGAACCTGCCCGAGAGGTAGGACCGGAACCACTGAAGCACAGTGCCCCCGATTCCCAATCCCCTCAGGCGTTCCAGAAGGATACCATGGTCGATGGTATCGAATGCCGCTGAGAGGTCCAAAAGTACCAACAGGGACACACTCCCCCTTTCAATACCCAGGCGTAGATCATCCGCTAAGGCGACCATAGCAGTCTCAACTCCGTATCCCGCCCTGAAGCCAGTTTGAAATGGGTCTAGAAAATCAGTGTCATCCAAGACTACCTGGAGTTGAAAGGCAACCGCCCTCTCGATCATCTTGCCCAAGAATGGAAGGTTTGATACCGGTCTGTAGTTATTAAAGTCCAGGGGATCCAGGGAGGGCTTCTTTAGAAGCGGCCGTACCACCGCTTCTTTTAAACATGATGGGAAAGTCCCCTCCCTGAGAGATGCATTAATAATATATTGTAATTGCGATCTAACCTGGATGGTCAGCCCTCCTTATCAAGATGCTTATTTGTCTCATCCTATATCAAAAGATCTTGACAGTTAGAAATTCCAATTTAGTATTTCTTTCCAATTAAGCAGTTTCAGCATTACCTCACATTCAGGCGCATACATCATTCCAATCCCATCATGCAGTTCACTTGCAAGAACAGTGGCCTACATACAAAGCAGGTATATGAAGGCTTGTGGCCTTGCTTTCTCAGTCCTAATTCAACATTCTAATAATGGCTCTCTGTGAACACATCAGACATAACCATCCTGGTTAGTTGTGGCAACTTCAGGGGGTAAACATAGTGGAATGGGGAGGGAAGGCTTTTCGGACCACAGCCAGCCAAGTTAAAAAATTAGATTTCCTGGTTCATGTTCCCAAGGCTGCCTCAACCCACAGCTGTTGTGGGAATTCCATTTCCCATCACGCACTGTGTTTCCTGGGTATTTTTTCAGCCTTCTGGGCACATGTGCTGCAAGAGCACACCTGCATCCATTCGAATAGAGCCCTAAACAAATACATATTATTGTTAATGAATCTGCTGTAATGGCGTGACAGGTGGTGTTAGACAAAGTGGCAAAGATGAGATCCTCCCGGGAACGCAGACACCATCAAGTCCCTGGCTGCTACAGGTGGCTGGACCAGCACTGACTAGTTCCCAAATGCCATGGGGGGGATTGTGTTTCCTTCCATGTCCAGGAACCAGCTGTTGGGTGGAGGGCTGGCAGGGGGAAATTGGCATCAAGCTACCCCAATGTTCAGTGCTCTTGGATTAATTTGGCAACCATCATTCTTCCAGTAGCTAGTGCTAATTGCTAAGCCACTTAGCACCAGGGAGGACGGCTAGTAGGGAAACATCTGGAACTCAGAGGCTTCCATTTGTAGCAAGTGGATGGTGTCAACACCTCCCAGATAGAGGGGGGCTTATACATCACCCAAAAGACAAAGGTAATGCAACTCCCTGCCCAAGAAAGACAAAGTGGACTCAGATTTGTCTAAAAAGTTATATCTCTACATTAGGGTGGCCACTTACACATGGCCATAAAAGTGGACACGCATCCCCCAAAGTAGAACAAACGAGGACAATTTGCATAATATTTGCATGTCTGGATACAAATTTAGAAATCATTGCTATAAATTAAATAGGAATACAAGACATTTCATCCTAGCAAGAAAGACCGGTGACCTGGGTTGATAGCAACTTCAAAGCCCCTGGCTGCTCTTGGATTGCATCTTATGCCTCCTCTTCTTTTTAAACTGGACTTGTACCGGAAAAATGAGGACGCCTTCAATTAGAGGACTGTCCTGTGCAAAATAGGACAAGCCAACCACTATCCCACTGCCACATATTCCCTGTTGATAGGAACATCAAGGTCCCTGTTCACTCTCCGTCCTTACAGTGCTTTAACTTTAAACAGGACTTAGACTGGAAAGCTGTTCAAATAGAGGATGGCTTCAAACAGAGGACTGCCCTCTGTAAAGTAAAAAACATGACCACCTTACTCCCAGCATAGCCTTTCTCTAAAAGTAAGCAGTGGATATCGGCTGACAATTAGGTCTCGATACTTGAGGGAGTGCCTCTCCCTATATCTGCCTGCCCGAGACCTGAGATTTGTCAGGGGAGCCTTTCTCCATGCCCCACCGCTGCAAGATATACGCTATTTTGGAACATGGGAGAGGGCTTTCTCTGTTGTGGCACCCTGGCTGTCGAATGCCCTCCCCCTGGAGGCACGACTGGCACCGGCATTGGCTTCATTTCAGCACCAGGTTAAGACATGGCTTTTTAACAAAGCCTTTGATGGCTAAATCCACCAGCCTGCACATTGTCTTGTTTTAATTGGATTTTACTGTTTTAAACTTTCATATTGGCTTTAGCATATTAATGGTTTGATTTGTTTTAGAATTGTATATATATATATATATATATATATTGTTCTATTTTATATGTACGATTTTATCTGTACACCGCCATGAGATCCTTGGGATATAGGGCGGGATATACATGTTTTAATTAATAAATAAATAAATATTTTCATTACTATGGGCTGATAATTATGTCTCATTTTCCAACAGTGTTGTTTTCTAAGGCCAGTTCTACCTTTGAGGGACTTCTTGACAAAATGCTGTCTGGTGGAAGCACTCCATCGTCAGGGAGCCCTAGCAGGCATAGCTGCTAGTGGCAGCACTCTGAGCAGCTGGATCGCGCTACTCTCCGAATCTCCCACAATGCCCCAGGGCAATGCCACATTGGGGGATTGCAGGAAATTGAAATGGTGGCTAACAGACACACGTTTTGCAAGAACATTGTAATGGGAAAAGCAACACCAGCGAAGTGATGCAGCAGCAGATGATGGGGCAGCAGCACATGGGACTGAGGCCTGCCTTCACAGCACTATTTCACCGCTCCTTCCCCCTGAAACCCCTGGGGGCGGAGGCAGGAAATCCCCATGCCAGGAAGGAGTGCAGGGTTTCCCGGCGGTCATTTGGGTACTGGAGCCCACCCCCACCCTCTTCCTGGCTTCTGGCAACCAATCAGTGGTCACCATCTGCCCCGGAATGCCCCCAGCTCAAAGGGCTGTGGTGAACTCATTTTGAAGAAAAAAGCCCCACTGTGGCTGCGAATCAGTAGCTGCATTGCATAATTGATGCAGTGCCAACTTGTAGCCACCACAGGGCTTTGAAAACATATGGACACCCCCCCCCCCCCCGATATCAGTACCTGGGACAGCAATGGGCTGATTCTGGTTGCCACAACATCCTTCCTTTCTTTTTATTTGATAACATTTTCTAGTTCAGAGTTGACCAGCTGGGCATGCGTATGGTTACAAAAACTCATGTTGTTATTTTTACTTTAAAAAACATATTCTTTTCTGCAACAAAACAGTGCTCATTCCCAAGAAACGTGTTTAGCAATATCCTACCTTTTCAAGAGCCTCAATATATATGCCCTTTGCAGGCTATGCACCCCAGTTCTTTCCAGTAGTAAAATACACTTTTCTTCTTCCCTTTTTTTAAGCCCCCAATACAATTCTCTCCCTGACCTTGGCTAATCAAATGCAGCTGGAGCACACTTTGGCAGCTCATCTGAATAAGGAGTTACAGAGGTGACATTCGAACCCAGATCCTCAATCCCAAACCAATGCTATATGCAATAAAACAAGGGCCAGTCTCTCAGCCTAATTTCCTGTCCCCCTGGTCCAAGGAGAGAAGCTTTAATAAGCATAGGAGTGAAGAGTGTGTGTTTGGAGGGGTGGGAGGAGAAAGAAGAGGAAAATGTTGATAGATCCGAAGCTCTGTCTCTTTCGGGGCACCTGTTAAACAGGGTAGCTCATTTGAATTAAGTGATGCGTAGATTTCACCTCCGTATGGAGTTAAGCATTTTATTTTATTGTATTGTATTTTTAAAAAAGAAGAATATCCGGAAGATAGCGAAGCCACCGTCCATTTCCAGAACAGAAAGGGGAAACAGCCGCCGCTTCAGAGAGCTTATAAATAAAATTACAGCCCTTGAAAGATTGATTAGCAGAGTCCCAGCTGTCCCATTACCACTAAAGCTGGGATGGATGATGCCCTTAAAAGCAAATCATCAAGTGGAAGCCGCCTGTCTGGATGGCTCTGAGAACTATATCCTGCCTGTTGAATCTAACTTCATGACTGCATTGGGAACACAAAACAAGAATCTCCACAGCACCTTTCCCCAACCTGGCGCCCTCCTGTTGGATTGGACTATAATCCTCATCATCCACAGCCACCATGACCACAATGGGAATTGATCCACGATGCCATGCTAGGATCTTCTGCTTGGATTATTTTGCAGCAGATTGAGTCAAAAGTAGTATTTTATCTTCTTTTTGACTCAGTGTGGGCACCTTACATTCACACACACACACACACACACCCCTTCAAAAAGATGCAAACAGACCTTCCTAGGATTAGGAGCAAAACTAAAACTTATTTCTTCCCTCACAGCTTAAGGAGGGACTGCCCCCACCCCATTTTCGTTGTTGATGCAAAATAGTAAATGATGCCTCACACACACACACACACACCCCCGCCGGCCCCTTGTAAACTCCCAAGGCTGGTCAAGTTTTTCCAGAGAATGCCACAAGCACCTCATTCCTCTCACAAGGATACAATAAGGACACAATATTAGCGTAACAAGAATATAGTAATAATCACTTCAATAGTTAAACAGTAGTTAAACATCCATAATCAATGGCCCAGGCCAGCTGCCTCACTCTGCCTAACATTCGGGCTGGCCCAGAGTCTTGGTTTTTCCCCCTTACTTTGTTACCTGAGCATATCTGTTTTTCAGGCATTCTGTTGCTGTTTGTAGAACTTCTTGTGGTCTGCTGGGCAGAGGTACAGGATGACCCTGCTGATACTGAGCTCAGCCCTTGACAGCATTTACAGGTGTCCTTTTTGGGGGGTCACGCCAGCACTTTGTCTAATACAATCCCTTTCAGCCCAAGGGCCTAATTCAATTCTGGAGAAGCTGTTGAGGACCACATTCCAGCAGCGGGCAGGACAGATGGGGAAAGAGAAGGACAGAATGCCTAGAGTTCCAGCATATTTTAGCTTAAAGCTCTTGATGCCAGTTACTGAGAGCTTTTCTACACTGTGGTCATTCACAGAAATGTGCCGTTCCTTTACATGACATCAATAACCTCCAGGACATTTCCTGCACCTGTCCTCCTTTATATCCCGCTTTCAAAAAGATAGGAGATAACAAGCTGAAATAAAAATTAACATGGCATATCGACAGTGTATAAAGCTGGTGTAGCACTATAATATAGCCACTAGATGCTGCTGTTTCATTGAACATATAGAGCATTGCCAAGATAGGAAGGTTTCAATTCCAGATTACGTGTTCACCATCTAAAGGAGACCATTGTAAACCTGGGAAGACTCCGAAAGAAAGCCTAGTAAGGGTGCCAGATTTTTGTGTGAAGTAGAGAAGCAGAACATCTTAGGAGAGGCATTTCAGCTGTTTAGGGGGGCGGGACTGTGGAAAAGCTGGAAAACTACCAAACTAACAGTGGTCAGGGAAAGGGATGGGGCCAAAACAGGAGGCATGGCCATCTGAGAACCCCAAACGACTGAACTGGGGTCCCAGGAGGACTAGATTTGGTCTGAGGTTCCCCAGCCCTGGTCTAATATATATTTCGTTCTGGAAAAGGTTGGATCAGCAAGGGACTCAGACACACCGCTCCTGGGACCCAGCACCTGTCTGTTCTTTGGAAGAATGGTCTTTGTAAAGCTTTCATCAGCCATCGTAAATTCAGTCAACAATCCAGAAGTCTTCCATGCATTCTAGAAGCTATGGATTTCTTTGTTTAACCTCATCCTGAGGTCTCCCAAAGTCAACCCAGATGATCAAGGGGCTGGAAAAGGCCTCCATGAGAAAAAGCAGTGGCACAGTCAGGTGATTTTAAACCCTGGACATTTTGGCCTTATAGGGGAGGTTCTGTCAGGTTTAGAGGAACCCCAAGGTGTGCATAAGTACAAAGTGTCCCCTTCCCCATCTTTAATAAGCTGGAGGGAGGACCCCAAAGCCCAATGAGCAGTGTTCAGTGGCTACACTATGTGGAGTGTCTCTGGGGTGCGGAGAAACAGAAAACTGTGACGAAGAAGGGGAATGGAATAGAGTATCAGAGAAAGAGGTATGGCTGGCTGGCTGGCTGGCTGGCATCCTGAAGAGGACTCCATGCTGTAACATTTTGTTGCAGTTCCCCTGTAAGCAGTAGAATGAGGAAAGTCCCATTTGTTCCCCATTTTTAAACAGTTACTGCAGATCATGCATTTTGCTACTTTTATCTTGGCTAACAAGACTCAGTTCTTTCCCTCGCTCCTCTCTTGCATGGCTCTCCTCCACATCCTTTTCATCTCCTTAAAAAGGAATCGAGCCCCAGGATGCTCACGCACACTATTATTCACTGTCCTTGCTCTCTCCCTCTTTCTCTCCCTCTTTTTTCTTAACCCCTCAGACCAGTTCCTGGATCTGTGTGGAAAGAGAACTGTGATTAAAAAAAAAAGCCACCACATAAAACAGAGAAAAGAAGTTGTCAAAAATGAATGACTGTGCAAGGTCAGGTTACCCAGAATGCCGCAAAAGCCATTGTTGGATGCTTACCTCAAGACCCACGTCCAAAAGGGGCCGTGTTGTTCTGGACCAGAGAGGACAAACTGTCTTTGGTTTTGTCCTGGATCAGTCATTGTTTCCACACTGGTAGCACCATCCATTTATTCTGTGGCACTGATACCCATTTCCTCTAATCCCCATCAAGTACTGAAGCTATTCCATTTTTATAAAGCGCTGAAAATCTAGCAGAAGAGCCATTTCCTTTGGAGCAATGCACAATTGGGGAGGTCATAAAAGCCCAGGCCAGAATCAATGTTAGACCTTAAAGGGCCAGAAGACAATGTTATCCCTTAGAACTGTTTTGGTTTGTAAGGGCGGTGATCTGCATTTTACAGGTTTCATTTGGTTCTCCTGTAAGAATTGTTTGGGCAAAAAACTAGACCCAATACAGATTGGAGTGTGTGTATGTGTGCGTGGAGTCCCATATTCTTAAATTGCATCTGGGATGATGATGATGATGATGATGATGATGATGATGATGATGATGAAACAAATGGAAGTCAGAGTAGGTTTGAGAGTTTATGGTGGAGAAACTGCCACTTTTTAAATGCTGCAGGGTTCATGCTGGCCTGGATGGAAGGAGTGTGCCATTTAACTTTAACGTTGTTGTTGTTGTTGTTGTTGTAATTTTGCTTTCCAGCTTCTCTACCCCCCCCCCAACACTTTCCCTTTGGTTCCAGTAGGAGGGGATATATGTACACCAGTTCCATTCTAATATTTTTGCAACCCTCTGCAAATGGGTGGAGGCCATAGCTCAGTGGTAGAGCACCCACTTTGCATGCAGAAGGTTCCAGGTTCAATGCCCAGTATCCCCAGGTAGGACTGGGAAAGACCCTTGCCTAGGCTGACCAGATAAAATCCAGGTCAGGGCTCATGTAACTTTAACAGTTGTAGAGAAAAGGGAATTTCAGCCAGTGTCATTTGTATGCAATTAGTTCCTGGTGAAATTCCCTCTTCATCACAACTGTTAAAGTTGCAGGGGCCCTGCCTTCTTTTGTATATGGTCACTCTAGTATAGTGCCTGCACCTTTACCTGTTGTGACGAAGAGGGCATTTCACCAGGAACTAATTGCATACAAATGACACTGGCTGAAATTCCCTTTTCTCTACAACTGTTAAAGTTACATGAGCCCTGACCTGGATTTTATCTGGTCAGCCTAGCATGGGCAATGGACAGAAATCCTGGGAGTGGGAGTCCAAAGCATTGGAGGGAAACCACTTCAGTAGTATGACTATTTCTGGATGCCACTGCTTAAGAAGGACATTGACGCACCAGAGCATGCCCAGAGGAGGGTGACCAGGATGGCGAGAAGTCTGGAAACCTGGTCCTACATGGAACAATGAAAAGAGCCAGATATGGAGATGAAGGGGAAACAGGATAGCTGCCTGTTTTATCTGAAGGGTTCCTGCGCAGAAGATGGAGCACACTTGTTCTCTGCTGCTCCAGAGGGCAGGACTAGGAGCATTTCTACATGAGGCTTTTATTGCACACTTGTGGTTGGTCGCTCACGGAGGTTTGCGGGTCCTTTACACAACTTCGTCAACCTGCATGGCGACTCCTGTGCTTTCTGACCTTTATCCTGATTTTTAAATGATCAGAGATCACAGGATAAGGAAGGTGAATCTGATATAATGTGGGCTGTGTGTAATGACAGAGTTAAGCTATAACCACAGTGCCATCTAGTGGCTGTAAAATGAAAGATAGAATTTGCTAAGAAAGAGAGCCCTGAAAAAGCAGCCTCTGAAAGGAGCTGATCGTAATCCTGCAAATCTGGAAGCAGAAGCCCTGGTAACCTGCAGGATAAAAAGAAGCCTTTGAACTAAAGGGTGGAAGTGATATGGGAACAAAGTTCAGCTAAGTAATAGGAGAAACTTCCTAACATTCAGAGTTGTCCCAGACTGCTTTGAGAGGTGATGGACTCTCCTTCACGAGAGGTACTTAGGCACAGGCTGGATGGCTCTCTGTCACGGATGCTTTAGATGCATCCTCCATTGCAGAGACTGGATTAAGGGAGGGCTTGATGACCTTATTGTCCCTTCCAACCCTATCATTCTTTGATTCTAGGACCATATTCTTCCCTCACCTGTCCTCTTCCCTCTTCCCTCCCAATTTCCTCACCGTCTGCTATAGATCTGGAATGGATTATGTTGCCTATGTAACATTTTAGCAGGGCTGGCCCTGCCATTAGGCAGAGTGAGTCAGCTGCTTCAGATGGCAAATTTTGGGAGGTGGCAGCAAGCTATTGGAGGATACTTATGTGAGCCATGCAACCTACCCTGTGCCACCTAAGCTAGCCTGCTACTGCCTTCAGGTACAATAGAGGACACTATTTCCACTGTTGAAAAAAGTTTCAACTCCCTGGCCAGTCAGTTTTTTGTGCATAGAGTGGGAGAGGGGCATCTTGTCATTCACCTCAGGCAGCACAATTTCTTGGGCCAGCCCTGCACTTTAGGGTGGCATATACACAGATGGCATGATATAAAAGTTAGTAATTAATATTGGTACCAAAGTATAGGAGTTCTGCAACATGTGAAGCAATGCCTAGTGGTGAGGAGACAGCACTCTGTGCATGCTCAAGTTCATTATTTCAACTGGTAATTAGGCTGGGTGATGGCTGAAATTAAGATCTTCATCCTACATATCATCATCTAGATTAACTCCTATCTGTTGTTTTCCAGTACCGAGGGATCACCAACAAGGATTGCTGTTAGGGGTGTGCAAAGCAGCAAAACCTGAGTTTCCTGAAATCCTCCAAATTCCATCTCAAAGCTCGTTCTGACTTGAATCCATATCAGATTGTGAGCTTTGTCCTTTTTTCTTTTTGCATGAAAATCCAAGTGTATTTTTGCCGAATGTACGCATCTATTGTGCACCTTTTTGAAAGGTATCCATCCTTCTCCCATTGATTAAAGTGCATTTGTGCACATTTTTCAAAAGTATGAATTTTTTTCATGCACGCTGTCAAACTCTCTTTGCGGGGGGGGAGGGGGTCCATGAATCACACGGCAAGCTCAGAAATGTAGGGACTTCAACTGTCTGAGTCCACGTATGGTCTGGAAGGTGCAAAGTGGGTAAAATCCTCATTGAAAACGGACTGAAACAAATTCCCCATGCATCTCTAACTGCAGCCCACCACTTCATTTAGGCCTCCTCCACACGAGACGTTTAATGAGCCTTAAAGGCTCATTATAAATTTTACCTCCACACCAGCGGAGCGCAAAACGGGCGTACAGGCACGTTATCTCCCCGATAATGCGCATTTTCGAATGCGCGTTAAATAGCGACTTTTATTTTTCTCTGGCCGTTAAAGTGCATTTTCGCCGTGTGAACAAGCGATTATGCGCATTAACGTCTTCTAAAGCGCTTTTTGGACATGAATTAATGCGCTTCGCCGCCTCTCGCCGCCTCCCGTGCAGAGGGATTAGGCGTAAATGCGCCTCCGCGATAATGCGCATAATCCCGGAACCGGGCGCAAAAGTGCATCCTTGTGGAGGGGGCCTTAGAAGCATGCATCAGAAAGATAGGGGAGAATAAATTCCTTACCCACTAAGATTGCAAGTCTACCAGTGTGTTTAATGGTATTTTAAGGGGCAGCTCACCTTATAAGGATCCCTTATAATGGAATGTGAATTTACATTGAAACAAATTAAAAGTCACCATTTCCATAGGGTGAGCTGCGCTCCAGCACAAGTTTTTAAAGGTTACATTTGTGCGGTCCTGCAAAGACATGAAATTCCAGTAACCACCCCAAGACTAAGAGAAGAAAAATCCGAGGGTGGGATCCAGAATCTTAGGCTGACCAGATAAAATCCAGGTCAGGGCTTCATGTAACTTTAACAGTTGTAGAGAAAAGGGAATTTCAGCCAGTGTCATTTGTATGCAATTAGTTCCTGGTGAAATGCCCTCTTCATCACAACAGGTAAAGTTGCAGGGGCCCTGCCTTCTTTTGTATATGGTCATTCTAGTATAGTGCATGCACCTTTAACTGTTGTGATGAAGAGGGAATATCACCAGGAACTAATTGCATACAAATGATACTGGCTGAAATTCTCTTTTTTCTACAACTGTTAAAGTTACATGAGCCCTGACCTGGATTTTATCTGGTCAGCCTACAGAATCTACCTTCTGGAAAAGGAAGGGCTCCACTCGTGGGAAGTCCCAAGAGCTGGGTAGTGTCCATATGACTCCACTTTGCCTCCTGATTACTTCAAAAGCCTGCAGCATCACTGCTGTGACCCGGAATCGAAAGAGTGACATGGCAGGAACGAGCACAGGCTATCCAGCCTGGGGAAAATTGCAGCACTATTGTCAAAACAGCGGGGATGGGGAGCAACTCTCCAGAGACCAGGGAAACCATGGAAATCTCTTCTTTTTATGGCAACCCTGCGCAACCTTGAAAGCCTGTAGCAGCGCAGCTGTGCTGCTACAGTTCATCTCATTTATGTGTCATATATCTTAACTGCCCTTACTTTCACTCCCCAACTTTTACATCCAACCAAGTTGTTTCTCTTATCTGTTCTGTTTTGCTTTAAACTTGTCTTTAGTGTATGTTTGAGTATTATTGTGATATTGTTATTTAGTATATTGTTAAATATTGTTGTAATGTATTGTGGGATATTTTTGGTGATATTTCTGTTGTAAACTTGCATTTTGTAAACTGCCCAGAAAGCTTCAACTATGGGGCGGTATATAAATGAAATGAATGAAATTTGGCCATTACGAGGCTTTTTGGGCCCGCCCCCTGCCCCCTGCCTTGCATTCCCCATGCCTATCCTGCACATTCAGCACAGTTGATCCTGTGTAAATTTGGATCCCCCCCCCCCCCCGGAGTCAGATAATCTGAATTACAGGACGATGTGGCTCCAGTTGTCTCTTTATTTAATTTAAAATATTTATGGCCTCTCTATCTTGCCATTTGAGGCAGTTTATAAAATAAAACTGGTTTAGAAATTATGAGCAGTAGGAAGACTGAATTCCCCACCATCACACAAAGAGCTAAAAACTATTAATGAAATGAAGCCATCTAGTGTCCATTCTCTGTCATTGCTTTGGATTCCCACAGTCCAGCCTCAACAGAAGAAAGCAGGCAGAAATGCTTTATTTATTTTTTAGTTGAAACACCTAAAGATGCACCATTAGGCTGTCCTACTCCTTACGTCCTAAGCTGCACTGAAAAAAGAACAGCCAATCAAAGCAAGCCAGGCATGACCATTTTTGCACATTCCTTAATCACAACACAGCACGTGGCATATTTTCATCATGCCGCTGCCTCTTCTTGTAAATTCAAACCTTAAGAGACTTGCAGCTGATCTCATGCAAAGCTCATCATGCCTTTGTGAGTATGGCGAGAAAAGTTGGATCTACTAGGTCCAGACATTGGGGGGATGGACATGTCGAAGGTGCCACATGACTGCTAAGAGATGCATGGTCCCCAGTTGCCATTCAGAGCGTCACCAAACTCTGCAGTTGCTATCAATATGTTTGAAGGCCACCAACATATGAGCCATGTAAGAGGTGAGCTGGAACAAGCAGTGGGATACATTCATCATAAGGTTATTTAAAGCAGGGGTGAGCAGAAGGTAGATTGGGATCTGCTGATAGATCCCTGGTTGATTTGCAGTAGATCAGCAAGGTTTTCTCACTCCCAATTGTCTAACAATAACAACTACCAAGAGACCTCCACCCTCCTCGCAACCATAGATTAAGGTTTTGAAATGAAGAAACTTGGGGTTAACGAACAAGAGTGGAACTTTACCTTGAGCTGAGCATATGCTCAGAGGCACCCTGTCCTTAATTCTTAGCTACCATTTTGAACATAACTCTGGTCGATTGAACTCTGTTCTCGTAAAAATAACAAATAGTCCCTGCAAGCCTCAAATCTGTCCATCCCTGATGTAAAGCCCTTATTTCTAATACTGAACCCAACGTTTGCTTTTCAGTGCCGTTGCTTTTTGATGAAGAGATTTTAAACTCCCTGGGAGCAGGGAACTATGTTGCCAACGTGACTGTTAAGGGTGCCATTTACACTGATGGCATGATATAAATAAAGGTTAATAATAAACACCGATACAAAAGTGTAGGAATCCTGTAATAAGTACAGCAACACTTTGCAGCGCGGGGAAAGCAGTCTACACATGCTCAAGTTCACTCTTTCGAGTATCACAAATCCCACGGCGTGAGTGGGGGAGAAGGAAAAGGAGAAAGTGCAGCTGACATCTTTGCACTTCCCCCACCCCCTCTTTCTCTCTCACGCGCGCGAGAGAGAGACGACGGGACAACTTAGGACAATTGAAATGTGTCTGGGAGTACCAATATCTGTTGTGTGGAGCAGAGGGAGATATGGCAATAGCAGGGCGAAATGCCGTTATAGGGGAAGGAGAGATGGATATCTAACACCCATCTTACCTTCCGGTCGCCCTGCTATCCCGGGGATCTTGGGGAATGATCCAGGCCACCCACAGAACTTTTCCTTGCTCCTATGCAATGCCAGGTCGGTTAAAAACAAAACAAACATAATCTTTGACCTCCTCACAGAAGAGGAGGCCGACCTGGCATGCTTCACGGAGACCTGGCTGGGAGATGACAGTGGCCCGACATGGGCTCAGGCTCTCCCAGCTGGGTACTGTGTTAGTGAGCAGGTGAGGGAAAGTGGGAGGGGGGGGCGGAGTAGCTGTGGTCTACAAAAACCCTCTTAACCTGACCAGACATCCTGTCCGGCAACTGAATCACATCAAGTGTGTGTACCTGAGTCTGAAGACCAGGGATAGACTAGGGATTCTGTTAGTGTACCGGCCACCTCACTGCCTATCAGACTCCCTGGCCGAGCTCACGGAACTGGTCTCGGAGCTGGTGTTGGATTCGCCCAGGCTTTTGGTCCTTGGTGACTTCAATATCCCATTTGAGGCCGGTTTGTCAGGTGGAGCTTGGGAGTTCATGGCATCCATGACAAACATGGGCCTATCCCAATTGGTCTCTGGACCCACACATTTAGCAGGTCACACCCTCAATGTTGTTTTCAGTTCCGAACAGACGGATCTGTGGGCGGAGGTATTGAATACCTCCGTGTTGTCACGGACAGACCATTTTCTGGTCAGGGCTAGTATCATGGCTACCACCTGCCCCTGCAGGGGTGGCAGACCTATTAAGATGGTCCACCCTCGAAGGCTGATGGATCCTTCTGGATTCCAGAAAGCCTTGGAGGGTTCTATGGCTGGTATCGTCAACGATCCTGTAGAAGCTCTGGTCAATAGATGGAATCAAGACCTAACTAGGGCTATCAACATGATCGCTCCCAAACGTCCTCTCCGGCCCGCTTCTAATAGGGCGCCCTGGTATACAGAAGACCTCAGGGAGTTGAAGTGGAAAGGACGACGACTGGAGCGCCGATGGCAGAAAACTCGACTTATATCCGACAAGACACGACATAGAGAACATCTTCGTTCCTATGAGGTGGTAATACGTGCAGCGAAGAAAGCTTTCTTCTCTGCGCGCATTGCGTCTGCGAATTCACGTCCAGCGGAATTGTTCAGGGTGGTGAGGGGTCTAACCCAGGCACCTTCTCCCCTGAATCCGATTTTAGAGCCTTCGGTAGTTTGCTGTGATGCCTTTAACGATCATTTCTCAAATAAAATCTCTCGGATAAGAGCCGACTTAGATGCCATTGTTATAGCAGAGGCTGACAGTGGAGTGTCCAGCGACTCCGCGAGTAGGATTACACTTGATCAGTTTCAGTTGGTGAGTACCGAGGATGTGGACAAGGTACTTGGATGTGTGAGGACGACTTGCCCTCTCGATCCCTGCCCTTCTTGGCTGGTCGTCCAGGGAGGAGGTGCAGTTAGATCATATTTACAACATATCATTAATGCATCTCTTAGGGAGGGGAGTTTTCTATCATGTTTAAAAGAGGCGGTGGTAAAGCCGCTTCTAAAAAAGCCCTCCCTGGATCCCCTGGACTTTAATAACTACAGGCCAGTATCAAATCTTCCATTTTTGGGCAAGGTGATCGAGAGGGCAGTTGCCTTCCAACTCCAGGCAGTCTTGGATGACACTGATTTTCTAGACCCATTTCAAACCGGCTTCAGGGCAGGATACGGAGTTGAGACCGCTTTGGTCGCCTTAGTGGATGATCTACGCCTTAGTATTGACAGGGGGAGTGTGTCCCTGCTGGTACTCCTGGACCTCTCAGCGGCTTTCGATACCATTGACCATGGTATCCTTCTGGAGCGCCTGGGGGAATTGGGAATCGGGGGCACTGTGCTTCAGTGGTTCCGATCCTATCTCTCGAGCAGGTTCCAGATGGTGATGTTTGGGGATAGCTGCTCTTCAAAAAAGGAGTTGCTATGTGGTGTACCACAAGGTGCCATCCTTTCCCCAATGCTGTTTAATATTTACATGAAACCGCTGGGAGAGATCATCCAGAGGCATGGGGCGGGGTGCTATCAATACGCTGATGACACCCAAATATATTTCTCTATGCCTTTGACAACAGGGTCAGCTAAGGATAATGTGTCTCCTCTGAATGAATGCTTAGAGGTATTGACCATGGTATCCTTCTGGAGCGCCTGGGGGAATTGGGAATCGGGGGCACTGTGCTTCAGTGGTTCCGATCCTATCTCTCGAGCAGGTTCCAGATGGTGATGTTTGGGGATAGCTGCTCTTCAAAAAAGGAGTTGCTATGTGGTGTACCACAAGGCACCATCCTATCCCCAAAGCTGTTTAACATCTACGCTGGGAGAGATCATCCGGAGGCATGGGGTGGGGTGCTATCAGTACGCTGATGACACCCAAATATATTTCTCTATGCCTTTGACAACAGGGTCAGCTAAGGATAATGTGTCTCCTCTGAATGAATGCTTAGAGGTAGCAATGGGCTGGATGAGGAAAAACAAACTGAAGCTGAATCCAGACAAGACGGAGGTGCTTGCTGTCAAAGGCCCCAACCTGGGTCTGGAGGTGTGTCAACCAGTTCTGGATGGGGTTACACCCCCCCTGAAAGACTGTATTCGCAGCTTGGGGGTACTCCTGGATCCGTCGCACCAAATGACAGCTCAGATTGATGCGACGGCCAGGAGTGCCTACTATCAGCTTCGGCTGATACGCCAACTGCGCCCCTTCCTGGAGTTGGAAGACCTAAAGACGGTAGTGCACGTGCTGGTAACTTCGAGGCTCAACTTCTGCAATGCGCTGTACATAGGGCTACCTTTGTGCCTAGTCTGGAAACTTCAACTTGTTCAAAATATGGCAGCCAGGTTGGTCACCGGTACACCTAGGGGTGATCACATCACACCAGTTTTAAAATCGCTTCATTGGCTGCCAATCAGTTTCCGGGCGAAGTATAAAGTGTTGGTTATTACCTTTAAAGCCCTACATGGTTTGGGTCCAGGTTACCTGCGGGATCGCCTTCTCCCGTACAATCCGCCCCGCACACTTAGGTCCTCTGGGAAGAACTTACTCAAGTCAGCCAGAATTAGGCTGACAAGTGTTACCCAGAGGACCTTCTCTTCTATCGCTCCCAGACTATGGAATGGTCTGCCGGAGGAGGTTAGACAAATTAGCAGTCTTCATTAATTTAAGAGAGTCATGAAGACTGCTCTCTTCCGACAGGCCTATCCAGATGAATTTTAAGATGTTTTTAATGATGTATTTTTTCTTGTTTTAAAATTTTTTTTAACTGTTGTGATTTTTGTGTTTTATATTGTTGTTGTTCCCCGCCTCGATCTGGAGGGAGAGGCGGGTTAATATTATTATTATTATTATTATTATTATTATTATTATTATTATTATTATTAGAGTCTATTCACAAATTAGAATAGGCTCTTGGCTATAGCAGGCTCTGTAGGGAGACCATGCCCAAAGCCCATGAGCAGGCATAGTCTATAGGAGGGTTGAGGAAGCTCAGGCCTGGAGGCCAAATCAACTCCTACTGCAGTCCCAATCCAGCCTCTGGAGACACCCCTTCCCCTCTCCACACCCAATTGGTGTTTTCCTGGCTTTTGTGCAGTTTTGCCTCCATTCGAAAAGGTGAAAATGCCTCTTCTAAAGTTTAGCTACTGGCAGCAAGAGCTTGAAGATACAAGATGCTGGTATTTTAGCCTCACTCCTTTGCCCACCACTGGGATGTTACCCATGAGAACTACTCTGAAATACCATTTGGGCCTCAGGCTGGGAGAGGTTCCCCACTCCAGTCTATAGTAATAGAGCAGTCTTCTCCAGTCTGGTGCCTTCCGCATGTGTTGACTGCAATTCCCATCACCTCCACTCAAGACTGCTGACGGGAAATGATAGGAGCTGCAGTGGAACACATGTGGAGGGTACCAGGCTAGGGGAGGCTGCAATAGAGGGTCTCTGAATGCATACACGGGGCCAAACATGCCGGCTTGTCTTTCCTGTTCTGTGGAGGCCAACTTGAAAACAATGGCTGTAGGAACGCCATGTCTTGTACAACGGCCAGTGCTGGCCTACAGGAGCATTGCAGCAAGTTTAACCACGCAGCCCTGATCATTCTTGGCGTGTTGGGTTCCATTAAAGACTGACCAATGTTTGGAAGGGAACAGAATGACAAGCACCCAAAAAACCTCCACAAAAACTCGTAGCAAGAGGGACTGAAATGAGTTTATTTCCTTTTAAATCCTCCCAGCACACAAAACGGCTCAGGAAAGATGCAGCAAAGCAGAAATACTTGCTGACAAGAGGGAGTGCAGGGGACGGTGTTCCAACAGCCTCCAAATCCAGAACAGCTGCACCTTCTAAGGGCCGGTTCACCCCCCATGTGCCCACACTGTAGTGGAATACATATGAAAAACCCAACGCATCCAAGCAGATCCCATAGCTGGGTTTTCCAAGAGAGACACGCCGCATTTCTTGCTGGCATCTGCCTCTGCTTAACACACACTTCCCAGCCCCACACTTCAGTGGATACATGGAAAACCAACCCAACGTTCGATTCACAGAAGGCTTTTCTCACGGGTGCCCTGAAAAGGCAGTACACCCTAGTGCATTCTGCCCTGAAATGCTATCGGATCATAACTACGGAAGCAGGAGACGGCTGCGTACACACCTGCACACACATAGACAAATGGCAACTAGAGTGTACATGGGCAGCAGCATAGGGAACCAGTCTAGGTACTTGGGGAGGCGGAAAGTGTATGCAATGGCAGCCTGATGCCACAACCCACTCACAGCAACCCCCATGTGCTCTTAACAGAACCCACCCATGTGTTGTTTTTTTGCTGGAAGGCGACCCACCTCCAAAGATGCTAAATTTGAATATACTGGGAAATTCCTTCCCCCATTTGTCCTTAGTTCTTTTCAGGAGAAAAAGGAATTATGGGAGGAAACGTTATGCTTATAGCAATTACACAGTGCTCAATACCAAAGCCTTCTACCATAATTTGGGCTTAGAGGTCATAAGTAAAAATGAGCCAAGCATGATCTGGCAAATAGGTAAGAAACCCATGACTGCAGAGAAGCAACTGGGATATTAAATGACTCTGCTTTTCTTTGCGAGAGAAGAATCCTCTCCTCACCAAAATTCTGCGAATGGTGCTGGAGATGGGGGGTGGGGGGGAATACCTTATAGGCTATTCCGTTGCTGCATTGTCACAGAGAACTATAGTTACAGAGTCAAGTCAGCTGTGTCAGAGAGAACGTTTTACCCAACTGGCCATGGTTTCACTTTGCCTGGAAGAATATTATGTAGGTTTGCAAACGCGTTGGTCAAGAGGAAGGCAGCCCATGCAAACAAAGATTCTGTGGTACATGTCAGCTTCTTGGAGAACGTTCAAAGGTCCAGGCCTGCTCAGTATAAAGGATGGCATGATCTATGCCCATCTCCACCATCTAGATACTCCTGAATACAGAACAAACAACGGTCAAAACCTCCGTATCTTTGGCTACCAAAGCCAGAGGTGGGATTCCGCCCCTGCAGCGTGCAAGATGGGAACACAACCAGGTACCTTTGTCAAGTCATCTTTAAACTACTGAATGGACTGGAAGCAAACATCCAACTCATCAACACGGCTGGAGACAAAAAGTTGAAGCCTCCATCATGAAGACAAGTGCATTAACCACTTGCTGTCCCGGTTGGCTAGGACATAGGAGGGTTGCTGGACTGTCCACAATACAGGAGTGACTCTGGATTTTGAAGAAACCCACTAGTTCATTTAGCTGCCAATGGGAAAGAACAAAGAATGTTTAAGATGCTGTAAAAACAAAAATAAATAAGTGTGTGTTTTTTTAATTTAAAAAATCCCGAGTCTCTTCTCTGCAATGCCCCTCTACCTTGTCCCCAAATCAAGCACCACGCTCCGAAGTCTTGCAGGTCTCCTCTCAGCCATCGGTGGCCAAAATTATGGAGGCCCCAAAGATCCCAACGTTCTGCCCAATAAGCTTCATTTGGTTCCAGAATTCAACTCGGCGGGAATCGTGCCAGTAACCCAAGTTGCCGTCAATGAAGAGAACAACCAGAGGAAGAATGACCGACAGGATCTGGGCGGCCGTGGTGATGTAATAGCCGGACAGGAAGGCGAGGGCGAGGACACCGTAGAGAACGAAAAGGAGCTGCAAGGCGATTTCCCCACCCGGGATGCCACTCAGGTGGGCGAGGCGGTCTTCCTTGCTATGCTGAAGGGAGTAGGCCTGAAAAGGAAGGGAGGCAAACTAAACGGTGGGAAAAGCTGGACTTTCTACTTACACGGCTGCTACATAATCCCCACTCCCTTCCGTCCCTGCAGCCTTGAAGGAGGAAGTGGTGCAGCCACTCCTGAAAAATCCTTCCCTGGATCCAGAGATTTGTATGAACTATTTCTGATCACAAATCAGAAGAGCACGCTGGATCAGACCAAGGGCCCATCAGGTCCAGCATTCTGTTCACACAGTGGCCAACACAAGCAGGACATGAATGCAACAGCACCCTCCCGCCATGTTCTCCTGCAACTGGTGTACATAGGCACACTGCATCTGAAACTGGAGGTAGCACATATCTATCAGGTGTAGTAGCCAATGATAGCCTTCTCCTTCATGAATTTATCTAACCTAGGCTGACCATATGAAAAGGAGGACAGGGCTCCTGTAATTTTAACAGTTGTAGAGAAAAGGGAATTTCAGCCAGTGTCATTTGTATGCAATTAGTTCCTGGTGAAATTCTCTCTTTATCATAGCAGTTAAAGTTGCAGAGGCCCTGGCTTCTTTTGTATAGGGTCACTCTAGTATAGTGCCTGCAACTTTAACTGTTGTGATGAAGAGGGAATATCAACAGGAACTAATTGCTAGGGATGTGCACTGGATCGGACCCGATCCACGATCCGAGTCCGGTCCAGTGGGAAATCGGATAAATTATCCGATTTCCGATCCCGCAGCTGGATCGGCCGATCCAATCCGAACCGGTCCGAAAAAGCTCCGAACCGGTTCGGCGGATCGGCGGATCGGCGGGCGCCCACTGGCGCCCACCGCCGCTTCCATTGGCAGGCGCCAGCGGGCGCCCGCCGATGAAAGTGGACAGCGGGGGGGGGAGGAGGGGGGCACTTACCTTCTCGGCCCGGTGGCTCCCGTCCGGCGCCGGCGCCTACTACTACTAGCAGGCTCCGCGGCCTGCTCTAGGGTGGCGCGCCGGGTGATGTCATCACCCGGCGCGCTACTCTAGAGCAGGCCGCGGAGCCTGCTGGTAGTAGTAGGCGCCGGCGCCGGACGGGAGCCACCGGGCCGGGAAGGTAAGGAGGGGGTGCGTGGAGGGGAGGAGGGGGCGCGCGGAGGGGGGAGGGGGGAGGGGGGCCCTTACCTTTCCGGCCCGGCGGCTCCCGTCCGGCGCCGGCGCCTACTATTCCCAGCAGGCTCCGCGGCCTGCTCTAGGGTGGCGCGCCGGGTGATGTCATCACCCGGCGCGCTACTCTAGAGCAGGCCGCGGAGCCTGCTGGTAGTAGTAGGCGCCGGCGCCGGACGGGAGCCGCCGGGCCGGAAAGGTAAGGAGGGGGTGCGTGGAGGGGAGGAGGGGGCGCGCGGAGGGGGGAGGGGGGCCCTTACCTTTCCGGCCCGGCGGCTCCCGTCCGGCGCCGGCGCCTACTATTCCCAGCAGGCTCCGCGGCCTGCTCTAGGATGGCGCGCCGGGTGATGTCATCACCCGGCGCGCTACTCTAGAGCAGGCCGCGGAGCCTGCTGGAAGTAGTAGGCGCCGGCGCCGGACGGGAGCCGCCGGGCCGGAAAGGTAAGGAGGGGGTGCGTGGAGGGGAGGAGGGGGCGCGCGGAGGGGGGAGGGGGGCCCTTACCTTTCCGGCCCGGCGGCTCCCGTCCGGCGCCGGCGCCTACTATTCCCAGCAGGCTCCGCGGCCTGCTCTAGGATGGCGCGCCGGGTGATGTCATCACCCGGCGCGCTACTCTAGAGCAGGCCGCGGAGCCTGCTGGAAGTAGTAGGCGCCGGCGCCGGACGGGAGCCGCCGGGCCGGAAAGGTAAGGAGGGGGTGCGTGGAGGGGAGGAGGGGGCGCGCGGAGGGGGGAGGGGGGCCCTTACCTTTCCGGCCCGGCGGCTCCCGTCCGGCGCCGGCGCCTACTATTCCCAGCAGGCTCCGCGGCCTGCTCTAGGATGGCGCGCCGGGTGATGTCATCACCCGGCGCACTACTCTAGAGCAGGCCGCGGAGCCTGCTGGAAGTAGTAGGCGCCGGCGCCGGACGGGAGCCGCCGGGCCGGAAAGGTAAGGAGGGGGTGCGTGGAGGGGAGGAGGGGGCGCGCGGAGGGGGGAGGGGGGAGGGGGGCCCTTACCTGCCCGGCCCGGCGGCTCCCGTCCGGCGCCGGCGCCTACTACTACCAGCAGGCTCCGCGGCCTGCTCCAGGGTGGCGCGCCGGGTGATGTCATCACCCGGCGCGCTACTCGAGAGTAGGCCGCGGAGCCCGCTGGTAGTAGCCGCCGGCGCCGGACGTGCCGAGAAGGTAAGTGGCGGGGAAGGGGGCTTACCCCCCCCCCGGAGCCGTCCGCTTCTATCCGCTGGCGCCCGCGGGCGCCAGCGGATGGAAGCAGGCGGCCCCAGGGGGGGTAGGGAGCGCGGGGGAGGGGGTTTACCTGCCGGGGCCGTCCACAGCGGACGGCCCCGGGGGGGGGGAGGGAGTTAGGCCCCCCCTTACCCACCCGCCGCCATTTTTTCCTCATAGACTTGCATTGCAATGCAAGTCTATGGGGAAAAAAATGGCGGCCGATCCAAAAATTTCCGATTTTTGGATCGGGATCGGACTCGATCCGGTCCGGGGGGCCTCCGATTTTGTCCGAACCGGTCCGGGACAAAATTGGAGGTCCCGATCCGGGTCCCGATCCGATCCGGGGGGTCCGTGCACACCCCTACTAATTGCATACAAATGATACTGGCTGAAATTCCCTTTTCTCTACAACTGTTAAAGTTACAGGAGCCCTGTCCTCCTTTTCATATGGTCAGCCTAAGCAGAACTCTATTCCGAAACTGAATAGTCCACGGAGGGGGGGGGGGGGGGGGGGGGCTGAATTCGGACGACACTTTAAACAACGGGGCTTCGGGCTAAACAACGTGCAAGCCCGTTGTTTCGCTCCGTTGTTTAAAGTGCCTGATTAACGTACTGTCAGTTGTGCGTGTGCTGTGTGCTGCCCTCCAGACGACACAATAAGCAACACATATGATGATTGTTCCCTCCCTCCTCCATAGCCTAACATGTCGTCCGAACTGAGCCACTGTCACGTGATGACCCTGAATTCTAGTATTTTGTGAGACGGAGAAAAATGCCTCTCATCCACATTCTCCACACCATACAAAATGTGGTATACCTCTACCATGTCTTCCCTTAGCCTCCTTTTTTCAAGCTCAACAATCCCAGCCCACAGGGGAGATGGTCCAGCCCCTTGATCATTTTAGTTGCCCTTTTCTGCACTTTCTCAAGACCTACAATGTCTTTTTTACAAGTATGGTGACCAGAACTGTACACATTATTCCAAGTGTGAGTTGTATAAAAACAATATATCACAGCTAGTATGTTGGTGGGCTATGGGAACTCTGCACGTGGGCTTATCCCCTTTATTTTTATTTCATGTGGATCTTTGGTCATCTGTAATGAAATACAAGTGGGCAAATGCAGTCTCCTTCCACGGTTTGCATCAGATCTTTCTCTAGGCCACACCTGTAACAACAGCCTTCTGCAACCTGATACCCTCCAAATGTGTTGCACTACAACTCCCAGCATGCTCCAGCCAGAAAAGGATCACCTGGGATTCTTCAGTGTACATACCACACAAATGAGGTAGATGCCAATGAAAACCTGTCCAGTGGACTGCAGTGACCTGTTCCGTGGTTTCTGGCGGTAGATCTCCCCAGCACCGCTTGCCAAGACCAAGAGGCCACCAATGATGGCTATCGTCCGCGAATACATCCTAACCTGTGCGGGTGCCACAAGACAGACATACAAGTTGATGAAAGCTGAGCAAAACATGTGTGCTCCAACACTAACCAGGAATGCTGGTTTATTGCCTCATAGACACTGTAAACATCAGCATCACAACCATCCAGATTCTCAGACTTACATTATCACAAAGGGAGAACATTCTGTAGTCTCCTGTCAATGGTATTCTCAAATATGAAACTTATTGGCTTGGCTCAGACATACAAATCTCAGCTTAATAAACTGAGATATGCACAAGTCTTCCTAAGCTACACCTGTATGCGTCCCCTTCCCTCTTCAGCACTGTTCTGGATGGGGTGCACCCCCCCTAAAGGATCGGGTTCATAGTTTGGGGGTGCTCCTGGATCCAGAACTGTCACTTGAGGCACAGGTAGACTCAGTGGCAAGGAGCACCTTTTATCAGTTTAGGCTGATATACCAACTGAGCCCTTATCTGGACAGAGATAGCCTAGCTACAGTTATCCACGCTCTGATAACCTCTCGTCTGGATTACTGCAATGCATTATATGTGGGGCTGCCTTTGAAAATGGTCCAGAAACTTCAACTGGTACAAAATAGGGCAGCCAGTCTGTTAGCAGGGACTGACCAACGAGACCATATTACGCCAGTCCTTTTCCAGCTTCACTGGCTGCCGGTCCAGGTCTGGGCCCGATACAAAGTGCTAATATTAACATTCAAAGCCCTAAATGGCTTGGAGCCAGGGTATCTGAAGGAATGCCTCCTCCCATATGTACCTGCCCGGACCCTAAGATCATCTTCCGGGATCTTTCTCCGTGAGCCCCTGACAAAGGAAGTGAGGCAGGTGGCTACCAGGAGGACGGCCTTCTCTGCGTGGCACCCCGGCTGTGGAATAAGTTTCCTAGAGAGGTTCGCCTGGCACCTACATTATACTCTTTTAGACACCAGGTGAAGACCTTTTTATTTTCTCAGCATTTTAACAGCTTATTAGTCTAATTTTTAACTTTGCTGTTTTAAATTTGTATTTTAAATCTATATTGCTGCTTGGTTTTATCCTGCTTGTGTTCTTATGTACTATGTTTTATACTGTTGTTGTTTTATATTTTGAATAATTGTTATGGTTTTAAGTTTTGTGACCCGCCCAGGGAGCTTCAGCTATTGGGCAGTATAAAAATGCAATAAATAAATATAAAATAAATATCAACCCAGGAGGTCTACCACTGACCAGTTTCCCATTATATCTGACCCATTAAACTATGGTTACCAGGAACAGACATAACGGGAAACTGTGGTTAAAGGAAGGGCTGGTGTGAGGATGACGCAGGCAAGCACTTGGTTTCTGCATATCTCAGCTTCTTAATGCAAGATTTGTACATCTGAACCTGATCAATGTCTAAAGAGACCAGGGAGGGGAAAAGCAGAACTGTGGATGAAAACTAAAACTGGAATTGCCCCATTCATTAACTTATTTTGATCTATAATCACAGCTACCCCTGATCTATAGATGCACCAGGTAGAAACCTTGTAAAGCAGGGGTGAAGAGCCTGAAGCCCTCCAGATGTCGTTGGACTACAACTCCCATCATCCCTCAGCATTTTACCATGGCATGCTGAATGGGGCTGATAGGAACATAAGAAGTGCCATGCTGGATCAGACCAAGAGTCCATCAAATCCAGCACTCTGTTCACACAGTGGCCAACCAACCAGCTGTTAACCAGGGACCAACAAAGCAGGACATGATGGAACAGCACCGTTCCCTCCCATGTTCCCCAGCAACTAGTGTATACAGTCTTACTGCCTCTGATACTGGAGGTTGCACTTGATGGAAGCTGTAGTCCAATGACATCTGGAGGGCAACAGGCTCCTCACCCCTGCTGGAAAGAGCAATGCCAACATCAAAAATTTTAACTTTACAGTTACAAACACTTTTGAAGATAACCTTTCCTCAGCTCTAGGCCTGGTGTATATGAACATCTCCTATTGCTCTCCTCTGGAAGATCCTCAGGAATTGACAGGAAAATTCAGTGCAGACACATCTTTGTGCCAGGAGGCAAGCATCAGTCTGTGAGCCAGATCGAGGTCACAGATAAGCCATCCATTGGTCTGTCACTCTCACCTATGTCCTTCTGAAGGCTAAAAGGAACCCTTCCTAAAGTATCTCCTTCTCTGCCCAAAAAAGATAGCACTCCCAGGCCTTTTTGTCTATGAGCATCCACTCCTGGCGTCAGAAAGGCTGAGGACAAAAGCAACTTCTCCCAATCCTCATTCCCAACCACAACCACTGATGAATCTAGTTTCTGTACAAACTGTTGTAAAAACTGTATTACATCAATTGTAAAAATTATATTACATTAAGTTGTATTAATAAGACAGAATATAAAATGTGGAGATGGAGACGCATTCTTGCTCAGCACATTAGAATTTGGGAATTCAAAGAAAAATCTGGGATGTGGCTCAGGTCAGCCAAAAAACAAGCATAAACAAGCTATGCAATTCACTGCCACAGGATGCTGTACTAGCCACTAGCTTCAATACTGTATAAATCACAAGCGGGGAACCTGTGGTCCTCCAGATGTTGTTGGACTACAGTTCCCACCATCCCTGACCATTGTCCGTGATCTGAAGCTGATTCGAGTTAGAGTCCAACAACCTCTGAAGTTCCCCACCCCTGGTATAAATTATTATACATTCACATAGGGTACATCTATTAAAACTAGTTCTCTACCATGACAAAATAGAGATATGAAACTTCCATACACCTCCGTTCACTCAATTTGGAGGGTGGGAAGAGACAAATGAGAGGCTTGCGCTCCCTTTATCACATTCTAATGGCAATTATATTAGAGGGATCCAGCTAAAAATGGACTTTTGATATGATTAGCAAGGCAGCTTTTACAGTCAAGGGTAAAACAAAGAGAGGTCCTTTACTCCTGACCTCAGCTAATAGCATTTCTACAGGAGAGTGTTGATTGCTAATCAGCTGCATCTACTTTCGGTTTCTTCGCATAACTGAGATCCGAGCACCACATCAGGAGCCTTTCTTGATTTTCTTTTCCTGCTTTTCCATTCTTGCTTTTCCACTACATAATGTCTAGGTGGCACTGTAATACAGCAGAATAGCGCAAACACACAAGGCGAAATCGGGCTTTCTTTTGCTTTCACAATTAAATGCTGCATTTTCACTGCTTTAAAAAAAACTCACCAAAAGTACTGGTGAGACACAGAAGCAAAACTGGAGGGTTACAGGGGCATCTTAAAGAACCAATAAACAACCGTGAGTAGGGAACAAGAAGAGCATGATAAATGCCTTGTGTAGAAAAGCCCCTAGATGCAGAGGGAAATCAAAAGAAAAAGGTGGTTGCAAAGGTTATGCAGGACCTAAATGTTCTTTGACATGATCAGGACAAAGGTTTTGGGGG